>OY998177.1:211780778-214278159 GCA_963921935.1 Galeruca laticollis
ATTGTAGCTTGTGATCTGAAGCAACCTTTAAAAGTTCTTTTTTCAACATATCATCTTCAAATGGTATATATTTTACGATTAACCAGTTTCTAATATCAGCTTTTCTCCAAGAGGTAGATGGAAGATTTTCTGTTAATCGGGAATGATAAGTGGCATTGTCCATAACGATTACAGCATTATTTGGAATTAATTCGACCATTTGTGTAAAATACATCTGCAGTCATTTCTTCATGATAGTCTTTGGTTGATGTTGACTGAAACTCCAGTAAACCACCTTCAACGAACCCTTGATTGCATCCAATATGCGTTATTATTAGTCGGCGACCTTTACCGATAGGAGTTTTCAGTCCAGTAGATAAACCTTCTATGAAAGCTTGACGACTGGTTTGAATACTTTTGTCCTGCCATATTTTTTTTCAATGAATGTCCTTCATTGAGCCATATCTCATCTAGATAATAGATGTGTCTTCCCCCCTGTCTGTATTTTCGGATATCTCGTAAATACTGACGTCTCCAACATATTATTTCTTCGTTGGCGATTAGCACTGATTTGCGACTTTGCTTCTCCAAAGTAAAATTTAATTTGTGTAATATTTTCCACAAAGTTTTTCGCCCTATGTCAGGCAAATTCTCGTCCTCCTTCACCATTCTTAGAATTCTGTCAAGGGTTGGGATCTCTTTTTTAAAATATAATTCACGTAGTTTTCGTCTTATTGTATTTTGCATATGTTCATCAAGGTCAAATGGTTTTCTTCCAGTTAACTTTTTAGGTGGAGATATATTTCCATTTTTCCTCTCTCTTAGAAGCCTGTAAATAGTAGATTCACTAACTCCTGTTATATTGGAACATGTCGAAACTATATTTCTAACAGTAGCAGCCGGAATTTGATGTACAACAGCATCATGCACATTTGACACTACAATCTTCGTTTGTAAGCTAATCACGCTCTTACACTTTACTGGGGTAAAACTTGAAGACATTTTTCACAACACAGTTAACACTTATGGAACATAAGGGACTCTAAGCAAAACAAATTATACAAATTTGGGCGGGACCAAGTTTCACCGTATATACCTGCAACATTTCTAAGTAGTCATTGGGACAAACCCTAGTAGGACCCTATTGTAATGTATCTTGGAAATGTTATTATCAACATTTCGAAAATCAGAAAGTAATTATCTGGAGAATGAATTGATAAATGGTTTGTTAATATGTCTCCCAAGAATTGACCTGCTCCAAATTCTCAAGATAATTAATTAAATATTCAGTCAGAATAGTTGCGTTACAAGATTATTTCAAAAATAATTTATTGTTTTAACTGTATGTACTCTACAAATGTATGAAGGTCAGTTAGTTGTTTTAACTAACCGAATTTACATTTATATTATCCTTATATATCAGACCGGGTATAAAATTAAATAGTAAATAAATTCCTTAGATGAACTGTGACGCTTATGCTTTACTACCTGACTAGCATCTGTGACCTTTTCACGTGCTGTCAGTCAATAAGAAACAGACTATAGTATGTATTGTTTTTGTATAAAATATTTTAGATTACAAATAATGACAAACTCAATACTATTTTAAGATGAAACACTGACATTTTGAGCAAATATTATTACACAAACACATCAATCAAAATACACAAATGAAAACTATTGTGAAAAGCAGAGAAATAGCAAGATGAATGTGTACATTAAATAATAAAGAAAAGCTGTTTCAGTATAAGAAAAATTTAAGAGCTTTCTCCATAATTGTTTCATGAAAGATGATTTGTTTCTTTTTATTGCAAAACTTGTTTACAATTCAAGTCACCTACACACTCGTTTTGAAATGAAATGACTTAATGAAAATTAAACTTTTATTACCTAACCTATTGTCTAAGTACAAAAATGAACACAACAAATAAGTTAAAACAAGATTCTAATAAAATATATGAATATAAAATATTTTTATCATTAATAATTTAAATAATAGTATATTACATTACAAGTCATGAAAGTGAAACTTTGCAGAAGAGGAGGCTTATTGAAGAGTATGAGAATGCGTAGCATCCGAGTATCTCTTTAAAGCCTCCGAGTCAAGCAGAGACACTTTCATGACCAGTGATGTATTATATTTTTTCTGAAATCGTTTTTCAAATCTAAAAATAGATTTAAACTGAAAAAATATATCAACATCAGAGTCGTATGAGAAGTTAATATCCATGACAATGAATCAACAACAAATCAAAAATATTTTTTAAGTGTCACAATTTGTGTTGTAAAGTGCTTTATAATATGGAAAACACTGTTCCCACTGGAATAATTGAAGAAGCTGCTGCAGTGCAAGAACTGCTTCCAAAGAAAGATATGAGAAACAATATGCGAAGTTCAAAAGCTGGTGTAATAACAAAAAAGTTAATCAAGTTACGGAAGAAGTGATGCTGGCTTTTTTGCTGAAGAAAGTAAAATTTACAAGTTTTCAAGCCTCTGGAGTACTTATTCAATGCTTAGACCCGTGCTGTTAATGAAAGAAAACATCAATATTGCAAATTATTTAAAGTTAATATCATATCTGAAAAGAAAATCGGTAGGATATGAAGCAAAAAAAGTCCCAAGTATTTTCAAACAATGAGATAAACGAATTTCTTCGAAAAGCTGCCGATCACGACTTCCTATTGGTAAAAGTAAGTAGTTTTAATAAATAAATTATAAAATAATCTAAATTGGCGGCTTATATTTTCAGGTTGTATTAATTTTTGGACTAGCCGGTGCATGCCGCTGCGATGAGTTGACGAAGATGACTCTAGATGACATAGAAGACAAGAATGATACTCTCATTGTGAACATTCCAGATTCGAAAACACACAAACGAAGACGGTTTTTAATTTTGGACGATGTTGGCGAACCCGCAAATATTGCCTTATATAGAAAATACCTAGCACTTCGCCCTGCTCATACACCACACCGGCGTTTATTTGTTCCATATAGACAAGGTAAATGCAGTATTCAGGCTGTAGGAATTCATACCTTCGGAAAGATACCTGCTAAAATAGCTGGTTTTCTTCATTTACAAAATGCAGCGGAATATACGGGCCATGCCTTGAGAAGAACATCAGCAACTTTGTTGATTGATGCTGGAAGTGGCATAGAGGACCTTAAAAGATACGGCGGATGGTTTTATAGAGGACCTTAAAAGATACGGCGGATGGTTTTCTAGAGGAGTAGCGGAGGGCTATATAGCCGAATCATTAGAAAATAAAAGAAAAATTGCCAAAAAGATACAGCAAGGTCAAGATGCATTAACGGAAAATAGCGCGAGTGAAATTCCTTCAACAAGTGTATTTGATCAGACTGCTGTAGCTGACAATGTTAATATTTCTAACATATATGTCAACGCTAAAGTAGTGTTGGCAAACATAGCTAACGCAACAGAAAACAGAAACATTAATGCTTTGAATTATATACCTGGAATAAACTTTTCTAATGTGCATAATACTAGTGTCGGCACCATTAACATTAATTTTCATTTTCATAGTTCTAATACCAATTAATAATATTTGTTGTATTTGATTGTTAGTGTTTTTATTTATATTAAATAAGGGTTTCATAAGACAAGTGACGATTTCTAATTCAATTGCAGTCTAAAAATGACAGATGAGTCTTGTAAAAATCATAAAAGTGACTAGTCTTTAAAGTGACACTTTCATGACCAACCTGAGTTCTGTCATGACAAGCTTTCTTGACGATTTCAGAAAAAACATATAAAGCTTCATTTCTTTCTCAGAAAAAAATAACAATATTTCTCATCAAAACAAGAAAAGCAGCTATGATATCAATGTGATTATTGTCCCCTGATAATTAATACACACCTGTCGATTTGTAAAACATAATAAGTAGCTCTCTGACCATCGAACTTAATTCTTGTATAATTTCTTGTCGATGTTGCTGCACTCTTACTGTAGCTGCGTACCTTGACGGATGGGCGTCCATAGAGCCAACAACAGCTGCGATTGACGGCTTCTTGTTGTCACCAGCAGGCGGATGAGTGACGTCAGCGCCCAGGAAAATAACGGGTTCGTTGAAAATCTAAACAAAAAATAAGAAAGTTTAGTAAAAAATGTAAGATCTATTAATTTGAAAAGTAGAATTTTTAGGACTGATTTTTTTTCGGATTTAAAACAATTATTTATTGGTTTATTTTGAACAAATTTCAACTACTACGTAAAAATAAAGTTACAATAATGAAGTGAAACTTTTTATGGGACACTATAAGAGTTTTGGCATGAAAGTAAACTCGTATAGCTAACAAATCTGTTAAACTCCTTGACTTTTCTACTATTTACTTAAGCTGAGTGAGAGAGGTGTAAAATGTAGTAATCTAGAAGAGTAACAACGAACGCAATTATATTATAATACAATAATCAAGACATATGCATTGCTGTTCTCCACTCCTGTTACCCCATTCAACTCTTCAACTGACTACGTCACTATGACAGTTAACAGTTTAGCACAACTATTGCTTTGTTGAATATGTTGTTACTAAAATAAATCTCCATCGAAATTGTAATAAATACCAAAATAAGAAACATAGGGAGGATTATCCTGTATAACAACTTACTTTTTATATTGTAACGTTTAAACTATAGAAAGCGGTCGTTAACATCGATACAATGAAAAAACACTTATCTAAGCAGTCTGACTTGTTGCAAAAAGAAAAAAATAATATTTTAACAGGAAATAATAATTGCGTCAAAATAACGAAATTTTTCGGAATCAAATAAAAATTCATTGTTAATCGAGGTAAAAAACCTATTACACAATTACGTCGAACGATAAGTTCCACCAATCAAAAATTAACAGGTACAAAAAAAATAAACGAATGCTGACATAGGGAGAAATGCCGAAACGACGAAAATGTAACAATTGAATGGCAGTTAGTAAAAAACTCGCGGTCGGGAACGGTCTAGTTTTTTTTTGGGGTTCGCGGATAACGGTTTTTGAGCAGTCCTGAGTTTAAGTAACTTACAATTAAGACGTAGTGTTTTAACTATTAAGTGTAATTTTTTTTTGAAAAGAAGATTACAAGGGAGCGTCTACTGTACGCGCTCTGAAGGGGTTTCTTTTTTTTGTTCGAAACGCGAGTCGTGGCCGTCGGCGTTTTTGTGAACACCCAGTCTGGGAATTGGTAAGTCTAATTTAAAAATTATACTAACTGTGTATTATGACTTTTTTGTAGTTTGGTCAAATTATTAACAGTACCTGGATGACCGAGCTTTGCTCGTTAACCGATTCATTTCATCCTCTACTTCTCGCATCATTATATATCCCTGTGCATAACGATTTTGCGCTCGAACGATAAAATCCAATAACTTCATCATTGAGGTAGTAATTCCTGAATTGAGTGGATGGTTAACTCTTCATTCACGGCTTCATCAGGGTCTAAAAAGTATAGTTGTCCATACTGTGGCCGTTCAAAGACACCAACATCATTTTGGGTCAGATGTGCTGCCATATTCATTTTATGATATACTTGTCCGTGTAATTTCAGTCCAATTTTGCAAGCATCTCACTTTAGCAGCACGTGTGGGACGAGCAGAAACCTGATTATGTTCTGTATTTAATGAGTCTTCACTGTGAGAAGTTTGAGAATCCTGATCAGTTTGATGACGATGCTTTTCTAGGTGTTCTTGAGACGAGTTGCGGCTTCGTGAAGTTAGATTGTTTATAAGCGTTTTTTTCCAAGATCGTTTAGGCATTTTCAAGTGAACACGTGCATTAAGAAGACACAAATAACATAAATAAACAATTGATTTTAGTCTAACCTGAAAGCAAACACTGTGTCTTCTTAATGCACGTGTTCACTTAAAAATGCCTAAACGATCTTGGAAAAAAACGCTTATAAACAATCTAACTTCACGAAGCCGCAACTCGTCTCAAGAACTCCTAGAAGAGCATCGTCATCAAACTGATCAGGATTCTCAAACTTCTCACAGTGAAGACTCATTAAATACAGAACATAATCACGCCTTAGGACCATTTGAAATTTTGTGTATCCATTGTGGTGCATTGCATTTCGCTGAGGAACGCGTTTCTAATCGTATAAATAGAAATTCTTTTGGTGACTGTTGTTTGCATGGACGAATTGTAATGGAGCAACCAAAATTTTCAAATGAATTAGTACGTCTCTTTTTAAACCGTCACCCATATTCGGAAGAATTTCATAAAAAAATAAGAAGTATAAACGCATCTTTTGCTCTAGCATCCTTCAATGTAGAAGATGATAGAACAATAAATAGCCATGGAATTTATAGTTTTATTGTTTGCGGACAAGTATATCATAAAATGAATATGGCAGCACATCCGACCCAAAATGATGTTGGTGTCTTTGAACGGCCACAGTGTGGACAACTATACTTTTTAGACCCTGATGAAGCCGTGAATGAAAGAGTTAACCATCCACTCAATTCAGGAATTACTACCTCAATGATGAAGTTATTGGAGTTTATCGTTCGAGCGCAAAATCGTTATGCACAGGGATATATAATGATGCGAGAAGTAGAGGATGAAATGAATCGGTTAACGAGCAAAGCTCGGTCATCCAGGTACTAGTGTATTTAATCAATAAGACAGGAAATTACGTTTTTTAAACAATAATAGTATTTTAATTATGCCTAGATTTTGTTCGGTAGTTAATTGTGGTACTAATAACTCCAGGGATAAAATATCCTATCATAAATTTCCATCCATTTATGACAACAATGGTAGGGCTGATCTCTTGGCTCAAGAGAGGAGAGAAAATGGATAAAAGCACTCAGAAGAAGAGACTTGACTGAAAAAAAAATTAAATATGGATATGTTTGTTCCAAACACTTTCTTGGAGGTAAAATTGTTTGTTTTTTGGTTCTTCTTTTCACTAATTTTGATAACCATTGTAGGAAAACCTAGCAAATTATCTGATCGAGAAAATGTAGACTGGGTTCCAAACCAGAATATGGGGTATAAAAGTACCAATTTAACAACAAAAGAAAGGTTCAATCGTTTACAAAGAATAAAAAATCATAATAAATTGAAGGTTGAAGTGCAGGTGAGTTTTGTATGGTAATGGTATAAGTAGGTTCAATGTATGTATGAAATATGTTAATTAACTTTAACGAACTCGAAACACGTCCAAAATAACCTATGAAATAACTGTAAACAACGATTTGTTTTTCCTTAGGGCGACTGTCAAACTGATTTATGACGTCACGTGGACATGCCCTATTGAAGTTGAAGATTTAAAATTACATGCATAAATAAGAATCGTTGATGTTGATTGAAATGAATTCGTTGTTGATTCAATATTTTTGGTTAGGTTAGGTTGAGACAGCGAACCACTTGTTATTGTCTTTGTTTTTCCCCAGTTCTGTCTTCGAACTACACTCGAAAACGCACCGACAAACCTAACACTCAAACACTTCGTCTGACAGTTGCTTGTCAGATATCTGCAATCTACGTTCTTTGCCATTTGAAAACGTTCGCGGGATTGATACAAACGAACGTAACTAATATGTCAGTTTTAATAATGTTAAGTTAAAAGACCGGGAAGTCAAAAAAGAAAAATCATATAAAAAATAGGAACAAATTTCCTACAAAAATTAAAATTTGAAAAGAACGTTAAAATTGTAAAATAAATGTAACCTATCGGATTCAAAGTGAACGATACTTTCTCTTCCGTAACTCTAGGAACTGATAAAGTATCATTGTCTTCCGATAGAACGAATGAAGGTTTCAAATTATGAATACTAATAATTTGTTCCTTGCCATTTTTAAAAATTGTAAACGTATTTCCATCCTTTTTGATGACTTTGAAAGGGCCTTCAGAAGATGGAGAAAGTGCAGGTTTTACCCCTGGTATTTTAACAAAAACGAAATCAGCTTTTTTTAATTCAGGCGAAACGAATATTTTATTGACCCCATGTCTTGTGACACTTTCTGGTCTAAAGTGATCAAAATTATGGCGTAAATGGTCTAAATTTTATTCGAATCTGGTTCAACTTGGGTGTCGACAAAACATTCACCTGGTAACCTAAAAGATTGACCATATACCAACTCTGCTGCAGAGCAATGCAAATCCTCCTTGACTGTGGATCTAAGACAGACAACACGAAAGGGAGATGTTCCTCCCAACTCCCATTTTCAATTAATTTAGACTTAATTTAATTTAAGTGATCTATGGAAACGTTCAACCATACCATTAGCTTGGGGGTGATAATGAGTTGTTCGAATCGACTGAAAACCAAGCCTCTTGCTTAAAGTTTTGAACAAGAGCGACTCAAACTGTCCACCTTGATCTTGGGTAATTTTTAGTGGTACGCCAAACAGTGGTACATATTGATTTAAGAAAGTGTTTACGATGCTTTCGGCTGAAATATCGCGTAATGGATACGCTTCTGGCCACCTAGAAGCTTTATCGACGATTGTTAAAAGATAATTACATCCTTGCGACATTTTAAGAGGTCCAACGATATCCATGTTTATATGTTCAAAACGTCCTTTAGGAACGTCAAAATCACCTATTGATGCTTTAGTATGCCTGAAAACGTTTGCTTTTTGGCATGGATGACAACATTGAACCCATTTCTGTATGTCTTGATTCATTGCAGGTCACAAATATTTTCCTTTAATCATTTTAGTGGATGATTTATATCCCGGATGAGATAAGCTATGTAATTTTTTAAAAACACTAAGGCGTAAATCTTTCGGTATATATGGCTTTTGTATGTTGTGTTAAAGCTACTTTGTTAGGAAGCGAAACAGCCATCGGAGCCGTTCTTGAACAGATTGTCGATGGACACAGGCAACCATTGCCTTTTTATTCTAAAAAATTGTCCAAAACCGACAGACACTGACAGATAACTCTTTGCGGTTTTTTCCAGCAATAAAACATTTTCAGCACATGCTGTAAGGAACAGATTGTTTTGTATTAACAGACCACAAACCTCTCGAAACAGCTATTTCTTCAAAAACCGAAAGATCACCTAGGCAATTCCGCTACATAGAATTTATATTACAATTTACGAGTAATATTTTCTATGTAGGTAGTAAAAATGTTCATGTGGCAGATTTTTTAACTCGCATGGAGGAAGACGCCCTCAACATAGTAGATTTCAATCTAACCCTAATATCAGAAAGTCAAAAATCAGATCAAGAACTTCAATTTTTACTGAGCCACAAAAACGATCAAACTAATACAAGTTCAAATTAAAATATATTTTAGTTGATATTTCTGATACCAAATTGTGGTGAGAAGTATCACACAAAATACAAAGGCCTTGAATTCCGAAAGATTTACACTTTAGTATTATTAAAAAATTACATAGCTTGTCTCATCCGGATATAAATCATCCACTAAAATGATTAAAGGAAAATATTTCAGACCTGCAATGCTGCAATGAATCGAGACAACAGAAATGGGTTCAATGTTGATTCAATATTTTTTGGTTTCTATGAGACAGCGAACCATTTGTTATTGTCTTTGTTTTTCCCCAGTTCTGTCTTCGAAGTATACTCGAAAACGCGCCGACAAACCTGACACCCAAATACCTAATCTGACAGTGGCTTGTCAGATATCTATCATCTACATTCTTTGCCATTTGAAAACGTTCGCGGGATTGATACTAACGAACGCAACTAATGACAGTTTTAATGATGTTAGATTAAAAGACCGGGTTGTCAAAAATATTTTTAATAATGTGTGTGGTCGCCACAAACAGGGCATCGTAGAAAGGATGCTAGACATCGTCTAGACAGCAAATCATTATGTGCCAGCTTAATTGTGAAAACACACAAAAATTAAACTAATAGATTCTTAAAAAGAATATTTAGTTTTATTTGTCCTTTATTGTAAATAGTTTTTTATAGTCTTTCTTTAGGAATGAATTTTTTTGTTTTATTTTTTTTTAAGAACTATCGTTTTATTTTGTTGATTTTTAAGAATATTCTTTGTACACTCATTGACAGTTTTTGCGTAACATAAAAAGTTTCACTTCTAACGCTGTTGGTTTTCGATTGACGGATTTTTTTATTATATAAAACAAATTAATATGAGATTCGCATTCTACTAATAAATATATAGAATAATGAAGAATAATAATTAAAATTTGTAAAATTAAGTTTATCTCTAGACTAGGCTAAAACAAGCACAAAATAAAAAATTTTCAATGAACTGGAAAAAATAAAATATCTATTAATTTCTGTATCTTCTAACTACTGACGAATATATTCTATTACAAGTAATTCTCATACCATCTTGAATACATATCTTACCTTTGGTCTAATCGATGGCACTAAAATACTGTTAATACCTCCCAACTTAACATTAATCTTCAGGCATAAATTGGACAGTGTTTGTGGAGATGTTTTATTGACATTTTTGGCTTGAACACATTGGGTGGCCATCCCTAATACAGTATCACCCACTCTCTTTACTTCAGCTTAAAACAAAATGTAATTTATGAGCAGTCATTATCAGATATTATCACTTTTAATTTTAAGGGTGCCCATATTTAACAAAAGATTTGAATTTAATACTAATTATACTGTTATTTTTTATTGGGCTAAAAGAACAGAGTTATGCATGAAATAACACATACACGTCTCCACTTCTTGGTTGGTACCTAAACCACCCTTGTGTCGAAATTTTATATAAGCTTTTTGCTTGAATGTGTCGTTGATCCGGCATCGAATTTTCTCCTTCAACGAACGTGTGCCTGTGGGCTTGTTGGAATAGACATTTGTCTTCAAATATCCCCATGAAAAGAAATCCAACTGTGTAATATCACACCATCTAATGGGTTCGCTGAAATGAGACAGTACCCAGTAAATGTCACATACAGAAATTGAATTGTTCCAAGGGCTGTACAGAATGTTGACATAATATTTATTCACTAGTGGTCCAACTTCACTTTTAAAAGTAGGGTACAATAATGCGTTTCACCAAAAATTCGTACGAAACCGAGACCCAGAGTTTCAGTGAGTATGCACTGTAAATAGCTTCAAGAAGTTTGCAATTGTGCATATCTACCATCACTGCCACAATGCTCCATTTGAACAGCTTGTTTTTGAACAACCAGTGTGCTTGGCATATCTACTGGATCCAGCCTGCCTGATGTTTTCAAATACTCTTCACTGTTGGCGACGTTAAATTCCTATTACAACAGCGTTTTTATTGACCCTAAGCTATCGATTGTCAAACGTTTTTATTTAATAGTATTGCCAACAATTTTCTGCATGAATGGGGACAAGTTCAAATCTTGCATTGATTTTGCGGCACCTTTTAGATCATATCAGATGTATACAATATTAATTAATATACAGGGTGGCCGGATGAAAACGAAACAGCCATTGGCGTCAATGTTTTAAAACAACGCAGAGACCCGTCGATTGTTGATCAAAGGGGGACACTTTTTCCGGTATTTTCGACTTCCCTACTTTCAACCCCTAGCAGGAGTAAGCATCACCTCAAAATATTTAAATGGCATTAGGGGTCAAGTAAAGTATCATTTTAATTGCTTCTTTTTATTTATTAAAAATTCAATTGCTGAATTGCAAAATATTTATAGTATTTTTGTTTATTTATTTATTTATAAGTACAACAAATAATAATATTTTTAAAAAAGATGTTTATTAACTTTGCTTTGTATGTACTTATTTACCCTTTATCTTTACGAACATTTCAGTGTATACTTTTGTTTTACAAGTGTAGGTACTTATTTTTATATAGTTTACAAGTAAATTTATAATGGATCAACCTTAGAGTAATAATATACAATAGAGAGGGCATTTCATTCATAAACGCGTTTATTTTTGCGGCCAACAATCCTAAACGCCAGTAGTAAAATAATGAATGAATAACAAAAAGTGGGGATGGTATTGTAGACACAAGGCCTTGGTAATTTCTGCTGTTTTTCTAACAAATTTGGCACTGACAAACCACGATAATCCAAAAACATTTAATTAATTAACTTAAACGTTTATTTTGTCACTTTGAAAAACTCATCAAACAATGACAAAACTATTAAATAGGTTACCTTTGACACATAGAACAGGTACTGAAATTTTGAGCAATGTTGCCACTTTTAATTATAACCGTAAAAGTATCTAATGTTATAAGAAATACTTGTTTAAAATTTATATAAGAATATGCCTTTATTAAATAAAATTCAAGTATTATTAATTAATTTTAAAAGCAGCGACTCAAATGCATAAATTATTATGACTTTTCTTTATTTGCATAACTTTTTAATAAATTTTCAATTAAAATCATTTTTCCTGCAACTAAAGAGAATTTGTAAATATGGCAAAGCAGTGGAAGAGTCCGCAAGTGAGCTTAGAATGTGACTCGAAGTTTGGGACAGGAAACAATCAAAACAAACATATCTATTTTATTTGTTAATTTGAGGGATCAACCATCCACATCAACATGAAACCGTGAAAGATTAGAAGAAGTAGAAGGTAGTGATAATTCTATAAATGATGAAAATCTCTCCACTAGCGACTTTGAAAGTGGAGAAGAAAATATTTCTATTAGAGACCCAGGAAGTAATAACGAAGATGACGATATCTCTGATAGTGAATCTAGTGACAGTGATAGATTGGATTATATAAATTGTTGATGGGAGGATTGTGACACATTTCAACTGGAAAGGTATGACTTTGATGACACAAATTCAGGTGTTACCGATTTTTTCATATTGCCCCAGATGATGCCGAAGAATGTGAACATTTTACAAATTTTTTTTATATAAAACTAGTGAACATGATTGTGAATGAAACAAACAGATATTATTAATATTGTACAAGAGACCATAATTATGTAATGAGATTAAGAAAAAAACAGTGGTTGAATACCACAGTGGATGAAATTTACTCATGTCTAGCTCTGATGTTGCTAATGCCCCACATTAAGAAATCTGCCATATCAGAGATTAGAATAGATTTTTTCACTAAATATATGCCTAGAGATAGATTTACACAAATTTTGCAATACATACATATCACAGATAATGACAACCCTCTAGAAAATGACTGAGGAAAATTCGGTTTTGAAAACATAAATGGCAAATTTTCCACACATTTTTTTCACCATTTCAAAAATTATGTATCACCGGAGTTACTTGTTTTATACAAAGACATTGATTCAAGCAAGATATCCCATCAAAGTGCCATAGATTTGGTCTGAAATTATTTTCGATGTGCGACTGGTATTATTATGAACGTTTTAGTTTATACTGGTTCTGCTCGAGATATAACAAGATGATCCAATTGGTATTTCGAGGGGTGTTGTAAAAAAACTGATCTGTATACCAGTCCAAAGCTAGAGGTATATTTGGTCCAAAATGGTATAGGATTATCAGGTGCAATACAATTGAAGAAGTTTGGGAAAAGTTTAGCTCTGAAATGGAAGGATAAAAGAGATATCCATTTTATCACCTCATTTCATAAAGAAAGAACGGTGGATAGTGGGAAAATAAATCATCAGACAAATGAAAGAATTATGAAACATGTATACTTGATTACACAAAAACTATGAGGCTAGCTGACATGCAGTTATTTTTCATTGAAAGTGTTCGTAAAACTGTAAAATGATACAAAAAATGATTTTTTCATTTATTGGATTCATCGATTTTGAATTCGAATAATTTGTATTTGGTTAAAACGGGAAACAATTTCTAGCCAATGAAATCTTTTATAAGAAATATAATTGGACAACTTTTAGAGAGACATGGTAGAACAGCACATTGATCGTTTAGCAGCAAAAAACTTCATGGAAAGGCATTTTCTGGACAATTTTCCGGCAACTGCTGCAAGAAGAAAAGGACAATGGATATTTCATGTCTGCTCTAATACTATTAGGGGTGAGAGGAAACGAAAATACGTTAAAGTAAAAACAAAAAAGAAAAGTGGGATGATCTTGACGTGTGGAGAATTGTAATATTTATACATAACTGAATTTAAAGAAATTGAACAATAAATGTTAAAATTAGTAGTTCTTGAATTTTTTGAAGTATTTCCAAATTATTCACAAAGATAAAGGAACTTTACAATTAAATGTGACAACTACTTTTTGGTTTTACTGTACATCCTGGTGTCCAGAATGTCAAGCAGGATTTTGTGTGGGAAGTTGCTATAAAATTTATCATACCAAAAAAATAATTTGAATTATTTTTACTAATATTTACATGGAATGTTTATTTTCAATATATTTTTGGCAAATACTTCTTTTTGTATAACCTATCTTTCTAATTATCTTGTCTTTGTTTATCAACGTACAATTTTGATGGACATTTTGATATACCCAATACTTCAATAGACAAAATTTCACACTAACACACCCATTCAAGGAAGGAACTAAATTTGGTAAAATAGTTCTTTTTCTTTAAAATACTTCCCGAAAGGTTTATTTTTAAAACCACTGTTTTATTTATAGCGTTTTCGGTTTACATGCTCGGAAATCATTCTCTCTGAGATTCATTATGTCATACACCTACAAAAGATTGATACTAATTCTACTGCGAGCAATCTCGATATATCTTCGATTCTGTAATTGAACATACCTAATCGAATGGCAGGAGCTGGCAAACCATTGATTTTACGACTACTTTTCAGATAATTTTTAAAAATATCGAAGATTTGTTATTTAAAATTGGCGATGGGGCATTAAATATGGACGCAATCACAAATAACTTGTTTGTTAATCCCCTCAACTTGATCATCTGAACTATCAGAGGAAGAGAGTAATTTCGTACATTCCATAATTTTAGTTTTTTGCTCCATAATTAACAACAAAAATATATATTAGCGATAAAACTATAGGTTGTTGATTTTGACACCACAATTATTTACTAACATTTTCAGGAGTGCTCTCCTCGCGCTCTCAATATTTTCAGATCCGTTGAGATCGATCTTTTTATATTTTAGAGCAGTAAAAATGTCAAACACATCACACAACTCTAAGATAGGACGATCTTTAGTTTAAATAGAACACGAAAATCTCTCGCAGATTGCTTTCATCTGTTGTCGGAGCAACCGAGAGCAGTAATACGAAAACGCGATATCATTTTACAAAAATTTCCAACCCAATTTTTAATGGTTAAGGGGTTGAATTTTGAAAACTGTTCAAATAGGTGTTCAAGAAAATATTTCAATGACGTCGGAGCCTTCAAAAATTCAATTCTTTCCTTACACAATTTGGCCTTTAGGGGAAACATTTAAAATTTTGTAAAACAAACATCTTATAGTTCTTCATTTTACATATAAGTAAAAATAACAATTATTCTAAAACCAATATTTTTCTAATTTTTTGCGTTTGGTGTTGTAATCACTTTTATTTTTACCTTTAGTGAAAGGGTTAAAGCACTTCCAATTCTCTTTACAACAATCTATGAATTTTAAAATTCGCCCTAATAATTACATTTTAAAACTTAAATTATGTACTTGTTTAGTTTTTAATAAGAGTTTTTAAAATTGGAATGTTTTCGTTTTGTCAAATTAGTGAAAATAACACATGGGTCGTTGAATACGCCAGTGGTTTAAATGTTGATTTTCTTGCTTTCCATTGTTTTTGTAATTTTTTTATCACATTTGTAAAAGACACATGGATACGATAGGGCGGAAAACACAAAGAACATTAAATTAGTGGATTCGTATATTAAAGCGAAGTTTTATTTAATTGTGTCTGAAGATTAAATACCATGATTTATTCCATTGTGGATAGGGTAGATGTCATTTCGTTTTATTTTATGAACAATAAGGGTGCAAATCTAACGGCTGTTATTTAATGAAAAATTCAAGATAAACAGATCAGTAGGAGGTATGCTCTAGTTACTGGAAAAATTTCAAGAAACTAGAAATGTAGCTTATAAAAAACGAGAAAATAGACCGCATGTAGTTAATGAAGTTAGTAATTTACAGTTTTGGGACATGTTTATTTAGATCCTATGTTAAGTACAAGGCAACTAGCATCTGAATCTGGGATCAATGGAACTAGCATTCAAACCATTTTGAAGAAGAACAAATTCCATCTGTATAAAATTATACAAGACTTGGTGTGAGTGATGTCATACCTGTCCTTCCTTTAGATTCATATGCTGAAAGAGAATTAAATAATATTCATTTTACACCAGAAACAGTTGAAAACGCTATAAAGGCACTCAAACCAAGTTCCAGTCCTGGTCCTGATGGAATTCCCCCAGTTTTTCTCAAAAAGTGTGTGCCAACACTTAAAGAGCCACTTGCAGAGATCCTAAATCGTATAGTGACAACCGGTGATTTTACCGAAGCATGGAAGAAGGCGATTGTAATACCTATTTATAAGAAAGGAAACTAACAACTGGCAGAAAATTACAGGCCAATAAGTCTAACGAGCACTCTTTGCAAATGTATGGAAAAAATCATTGTAAAAGAACTTACCGATTTGCTTTTAGAAACACATGTTATTCCCACTCAACAGCATGGTTTTTTTGTCTGGAAGATCAACTTTTACCAACTTGTCAACTAAACTAAATGAATGGCGGCCTATTATAGCAGATGGCAACCATGAGCCAGTTGATGTCACTTATCTAGATTTTGAAAATCTTTTGACAAAAACTCCCACTGAGTACATTGTACAAGAATAATAATTTTGGTATTAGGGAAAATCTTCTGCAGACAATATATACTGTAACCCTCTTCTCCATCATGTGGATTTGCAGAATTACCTAAATATAATTAAAACGTGGACACAAAACTGAAAGATTCCACTGAATGACTGCAAACGTACTGTTCTGCATATTGGCTAAAATAACCCTAAGAATAATTAGCTTTTCCAGCTGAAACCAATAACACCAGTCACACAATAAAAAGATGTAGGTATAATCATCAGTTTGGACTTGAAATGGGAAACAAAAATGTGTCAGAAAAGAAATAACATGATAAATTTAATTCAAAATTTTTTTAATGACCTTTCAAAAGATATGATAGTTAAGCTATACAAAACCTATGTGAGACCTAAACTTGAATATGTGTATATCAGTATGGAGCCCCTATTATGTTAAGGACATTGAACAAATTGAGAGAGTACAAAAACACATCACCAAACTGCCAATCGAACTTAAAGACATGCCATATGAGCTAAGAATAAACCAACTTATTCTTACTGTACTAAAAGAACGAAGAACAAGGGGAGATCTTATCAAGACATTCAAAATCGTTAACGGTCACTATTCCACAAACCTAGTAGGAATATACTCTCTAAATAACAATATACATCTACGAGGTCATGGTCAAAAGGTCTCAAAGGAAAAATGCAACAAACTGCTAAGAAAAAACTTCCTGTCAAATATGTGGTGTATCATTGGAATAGGGTGAGTGACGGCACCATAAATTCAACATCTAAAAACCAATTTAAAAATAGCCTAACCCAGGAAATAAAAAACTGGATTAATAGTTTTATCCATTACGCAGCATAATTTATTTATGAAAGCTCAATATCTGTGATAATTATTTTGGAATGGTATAATAAAATGATTGTGATATTAATGCGTCATAGACAATGCTTATAAACAATCTGTGATATAAAAAGACTCAGTAGTCTCATCGGATTTTAAATCTTGTCTACTACTGAAAATAAAAATAATAATAATAAGTACATTTAGTGCAGATGCTGTTGCAATTTTGCGAAATAATAATTAATAAACGATCCACAGTTTCTTTTTAATATTTGTTTCTCTGATGAATGCAGCTTTCTAATGAACGGTACTGTAAATTGTCATAATTTCCACAACTGGTTTGATTCCAACCCAAGAATTTTCCAGGCAGCGCATACATAGCAACCACAAAAATTAAATGTATGGGATGGCATTTTCGGTGACCGGCTGGTGGGTCCATATTTTTTAACTGGTAATTTGACTGGCAAAATGTATTTACAATTACAGGAAGATGCTATTGACCCTACCTTGACTGATATTGAAAATAACCAACAGTATCATTTAATATTTCAACAGGGCAGTGCTCCCCCGCATGAAGCTTTGATTGTTCGTCAGTATACAGCCCAGCATTTTCCACGCCACTGGATTTAGAGAAGAGTAGCATTGAATGGCCTCCACGGTCACCAGATTTGTCGCTCCTTGATTTTTTTTGTGGGGATACCTCAAAAGTAAAATCTATAAAGCATCTTTAGAAGATTTGCGTCAAAGAATTGTCGAGGAGTGCCATCGAAACACACTGGAAATTCTTCGGAATGTGCGAGAACGTTTCAAACAAAATATTTATTATTATATGGACGCGAGTGGTCATCAATTTGAACATTTAATTTAACTAAGAAGTAAGTAAACAACTAAACATAATTTAAATTTTAAAATGTAATTTATTAAAAAGTATTAGGCCGAATTTTAATGTTTAAAGACTGCTGTAAAGATAATTGAAATGGCTTTAGAATAATACCTGATTCGACCTTTAATGCCATTTACATATTTTGAGATGATGCTTACTCCCGCTAGGGGGTGAAAGTAGCGAAGTCAAAAGTACCGGAAAAAAGTGTCCCCCTTTGATAAAAAATCGACAGGTCTTTGTGTTTTTTTAAAACATTGATGCAGTTCCTGATAATAACTCTGGTTTCGTTTTGATCCGACCACCCTGTGGGATGGATATTTTGACAGAGATCTATTTAAATGGTGATAAAGCCCTATTACACATGATTAAATTGAGGAGCGAATTCTGTTAAATAAAACTAACTTAGGTAACGCCCTCTACGCTATAGACTAACAATAGTAGTTCATTCGATTTTCTTATATAAAAAGTCTAGTAATTTTTATATTCATATGTAAAAAATTGAGCAAAATCAATATAAATTTATTTTTATAACTTCATTTAGCTTGTTCTTCTGTTATTTATGTAGCAGAAGTTGTTTGTGTCTGTTCCACAGCATGGGATAATATTTTCATTTCTAAAGGGATCTAAGTCCAAAATTATGAAAAACATGCTTAAATCTTGATTTATACCCACTGTAAAGCTTGAAAACAAAATCACTGTTCCGAAGGGGACAAATACAACAATCACCAAATATTTCATTAAACCCAAAACAACAATTGGGTGTTATTGAAATTACATCTAAATTTATTAGCAGTACATTTATATAACCAAATTTAACACTTTATTTTCAATATTTATATTAATATTAGATTTAAATGATTTGCTTAAACTTACCATATACTGGAGTCTTTCCCGGAAGGACTACGACAACGAGCTGCAACGACTGGAAGGTGGACTTTAAATAACGGAACATTGGTTCAACTTGATCTGGTCCTGTGGCATATTTACAGAAACATGGCTGACCAATGATAGGCATACCGGCATCATTTGATATCTTTTGAAGTTGTTGAGTAAAATTTCTGAAATCAAATATAATAAGTGAATATTTTAATTCAAGTGCCTACTGTACGGAAAACACTTGAAGTCATTTGGAAAAATATTGCTGATAATTGCTGTACAGAAGAGAAACAGTTCTTGTTTAAAATCGAATTTATACCATACAAATTTAACGTCTGCCTGTATGTTTGTCCTTTATGGAGGAGTTGTTGTCCAGACCCCAGAGAAGGTTTACCACCTTTTATATTTTCAGTGCAACCCCCACAAAGGTGAGAGTTACAGAAAATAACTAATTATTATTTTTTAATTAAAGGATTAATTTTGTGTTAGGTCTAATGCACAAAATTAAAGATAAATGAAATTATGTTTTTATAGTAATTTGAATGTAAATGTGACTGTCCATGAATTATACAGAGCATTTCAATGAAAACTATCCACCCTCTACAAATCGGAAGCCGTCACTTTTATGAAAAAAAACAAAAATACGTCAAAAATCATATAAAGGGGATGTCTCTTTGCTCATATGTACTCCTTATAACTTTAACCCCATCCTCCCTATGGTCACCTTTCCCATTTTTTAATGGAACACCTTGTATATATCTGCATTTTGGATTCTCCTCAGAAAGATGATTACAAAAATATCTAATACCTATATAGAAAAGTATGTCATTTGGAAGTTACAGGTAATTTCAATTTACTGATAAAAGCAAAAACAAAAAAAAAGAACAAAACATAGAGACCAAAAAACTGTTGTGTGACGTTTTGTAAATAAAGTGTCAAGACGGTAGCCTAGTATACTAGGTTACTAGTACTTCTACCATAAAAATGGTGTACCC
This sequence comes from Galeruca laticollis, assembly GCA_963921935.1. Taxonomy (NCBI): domain Eukaryota; kingdom Metazoa; phylum Arthropoda; class Insecta; order Coleoptera; family Chrysomelidae; genus Galeruca; species Galeruca laticollis. The sequence continues at coordinate 211,800,983 of OY998177.1, forward strand.
TGCAAGAAAGAATTGAAATTATAGGTTTATATTACGCAAATAACCAAACTGCTAGAGCCACAGCTAGACAAAATTTTTAGAAGCTGGATCAGTTACGAATAAAAAACAACAAACACAACGAGTAGTTAATAACGACACTGTAGTTATTGCCGTTTTAGAACAACTTACATTACAAGAACAACAATCAATATCACACATTTTTAGTCCAGTGGGTGTTTCTCGCAGCAATGTTTTCAGAATTTTACATTAATTCAAATACCATCCTTACAAAATTAAATTAGTCCAAGAGCTATAATATAATACATGATGTTTGCAGATGACTTCAAACTCTATAGGATTTTAGCGCAACTATTGCTTCGTTGAATATGTTGTTGCTAAAATAAATCTCCATTGAGATGTACGTTTATATATTTGATGGAAACTCTAGTACATGTATAAATATACAGGGTGTCCCACGAAGTTTTGACAGTCAAATTTCTCGAAAACTGTTCATATGACATGTATGAAATTTGGCAGATGTAAACAGTCAAAACTGATGATTATATTTATTATACAATGACTTCCGTTTTTCCTGTCATTTCGGGTCACGTGACCCCAACATTATTTTTTTAAAATGGGACAACCTGTATAATATTACAATTTTGGATATACATTCAAAAAAAAATTCAACAATACCATACTTGTTATCATTGTATTGTGCAGTATTGATAATAGGGGCAATTAAATGAACATCTGTATAAATAATTTTATTAAAAAACGTAACGTAGGGAATTAAAAAGTAAAAATAAATGAAAAAATTAAAGAAAATGTTCAAATTGATGACCATGTACATTGACACAATGGTTAAATATCGTTAATAGATTTATTGTAAGTGCTGCTGTAATCATTTCGGGTATTACGGTCCGACATGCCTATTTTATCCTTTAAATCATCTATATCAATCGGGGGTGTGACATAAAGTCGACCTTTTAAGTAACCCTAGAGAAAGAAATCTAAGGGTGTAATATCTGGAGAACGGGGTGGCCATAGAATTGCACCATTTCGACCAATCCTTTTTTCAGGAAATGTGTTATCAAGATATTCTCTAATTGGCCCTTACAAGTGAGGAGATACTCCATCCTGCTGTCACCACATCGTTTGCCTTTCATGTAAGGGGATATCTAAAAAGTCTAAGTATCTTTGCCCCGTTAAGTTTCCTTCATCAAAATAGGGACCAATCAACCGACCGTTAAACAAACCGCATCAAACATTGATTCCCTATATTGTTTGACAATTGGTTTCGCGCATCCACTTTGGATTCACCTGGGACCAATAATGATAATTATGACAATTAACAATACCATAGTTCTGAAACCTACTCTTATCACTCCATAATATTTTTTCTAAGAAAGAAGGGTCATCATTACTGTGTACTAACATTTCAACAATAAAATTTATTCTGCTTTCAGGATCTGCAGTAACTAAACCTTGTGTTAAAAGTTAGTATTTTATAAGGTTGTGATTTTTAATATTCTTTTTATTTAACTACTACATATTTGTAATTTTTGTTCAAGAAATTGTATTAAGTTATGTGGATTTACCTGAAGATAAGACAACATATTTATCTTTTGACTAGGAACTTGATTTTTGCCGCTTGGAAAAGAACCAGTTCTTAGCCTCCGTTCGACATAGAAAAAAGTATTTTTACTTGGAGTTATTCTACGAGGAAACGATTTCTGAACAAACCTTGAGCATGAGTTTTGTTTTTTTCAACATTCTCCATAAATAAATTGCATGTCAACATATTCATCATAAGTAAAAATTAAAGGCATTATTTACTTCTTCACAAGATTATGAACAATAATTAATGACAGTTCTTGAATAAACTTTATCAAACAATAATGAATGACAACCTATATTGTTGCTACTATAGTTATTTGTTTCATAGCCACCTAAATTGTTGAGTGCAAAATATTGCTTTAATAAATTTAGTAAATATCAATAGCCCTTATCATCATTACTGCACAATACAATGATGACAAGTGTGGTATCGTTGAATTTGTTTTTGAATGATATATCCAAAATTAAAATATTATACAGGTTGTCCCATGTAAAAAAATTATCTTGGGGTCACGTGACCCGAAATGACAGGAAAAGCGGAAGTCATTTTATAATAAATATAAGCATCAATTTCGACTGTTTATGTCTGCCAAATTTCATACATGTCATATGAACAGTTTTCGAAAAATTGGACTGTCAAAACGTCGTGGGACACCCTGTATAGTATATTGATGTTAAGGATTTAAAATTCCATGTATAATATGAACGACGTCGTTGTTGAATGAATTAAATTGATTTCGTTGTTGATTCAATATTCTGGTTTCTATAATACAGCCAACATTTGTTATTGTCTCCGTTGTTTTTGCCGTAGTTCTAGCGTCGATTAGCTCTCGAAAACGCAAATTTGACATTCAAACACCTCGTCTGACGGAAGCTTGTCAGAAATCTGTCATCTGCGTTCTTTGCCATTTGAAAACGTCCGCGGGATTGATACAAACGAACGCAACTAATATGTTAGTTTTAATGATGTTAGGTTAAAAGATCGGGAAGTCAAAAATGTTTTTATTATAATGTGTGTGGTCTCCACAAGGATCATTGACAATATCTGGGATGCTGAACTGTTGCAAATAGATTTGAATAGTTTGTCCCATTAGTGCGATATAAATATGCTTCATCTTAATATAAACAAATGTTATCAAATCACATTTTCGAGAATTATGAATCCAATTCAATACTCTTACCAAGTGAAAAATGTTAATTTGTCAGTAGCTGATAGTGTTAGAGATCTTGGTATATTATTAAATTCCAAGGTTACATGTAAGATACATATTGATAACATTGTTTTGAAATCATTTAAATTATTGGGCTTCATAGCAAGATCTTCAGATAAATTTTCCCTTTGCACTTCTAAAATATTATACTGCTCTCTTGTTCGATCAGTTATTGAATATAATTCTATGATATGGTGTCCATTTTATCAGGCGGATATCAATAGAATTGAGAAAGTCCGAAATAAATGTTAAGGTCACGCGCATTCAAACATGGATATCAGAAGAGAAACTTTGTACTTTCCGACATTTTGAATTTATTATGTTTGGAACATTGAAGGGCGGATATTGATTTGAGATTTCTGCACAAAGTTGTAAATGGAGCTATAAGTTGTCCAAATTTAATTGAACTCTTTAAACTGAACGTTAATCCCCGAATAACAAGAATTTCAGAACTGTTAATGGTTCCTCATCTCAGTACGAACTATGGCCGCAATTAGTCAATTACAAGGGTAGTTAAATTGGCAAATAAAAATTGTGAAATAATTGATTTATTCGATGTGTCCACATATTTATTCAAAACTCAAATGAGGCACATTAATTTGTTGTAACTTAGGTTTAGTTGATTATGATTGTATTTATTGATAAGGTAACTTAAACATTGTCTTTTAAATATCTACGTTTTTTGTGAATTTGCATGTCCGTATATAAATAAATAAATAATGTAAACATGTTTTTAATTTTGACTTACCTTAAGGCATCCTCCCGGACGGTACGTTGAGGGGCAAAGCAGGCAATAGCCCAAACTCTTATTTCGACGCCAGTAAAGAATTGCTTACCACGCATATCCCATACACCTTGATTTGGCATAGCTTGCTGTTTGCTCTGTAACAATAAACTGAAATAATTTGACGAATAACATTCCTATGTTTGGTCAAATTATAAATAAATACACATAATAATTTAATATCATACTACTAAAAATATAAGACTTAATTAACAATGCAGAAAAATAAACATGTAACAAAAATGATCTATTAGCACCTGAAATTCTTATGAAATCTGACTTCAAAATTGCAATTGTAAGTACATAGATTAGGTATGAAGTCAAAGTAAGTAATAGTCCTCAACAAAAATCAGTTGATCTAGTGTTGGATACAGAGGTTCAAAAAGTTTTTTGCAAAAAGCCGGTAGCTTAGCGTTCAGTAGAAATAACTTCCCGAGCTTTCATGGAGAATTAAACGAAAATAAGTTTATATAAAGCAAAAATAATATTGCCAACAAATCTTGTTTTAATAGTGTCTTATTTACAGCAACAGTTTTGTAAATAGAAACAATGGCCCTAATTATTGAATTCGGCTCTGTTCAATATTTCAGTTTACCTCTCATACAAAGAGTGATTGTATTTAGTCAAAGTCTATTTGTAAAATTGATACACTTTATGTACGATAAATCGTAAATCTCTGCAATATATTTCTAATTCGTCAAAATTGAATGAGAAACAAAATATTACATTCCGATGCTAATATTCGAGCTCGATAGCGAGATTATTTTCTGACTGGTGAATACAAGTGTTTTTCTTATTTTATAAAATCGTTAAAAGCTACAGTGTTTAGTAAAAGGGTTCAATAGAGACAGTTCTCATTGAATTCCTAACCATACCGTCTCCACCCACAACGGGAACCATCCCGTACGAGACAGAATACACCCGGAGATCGAAAGCCAAAATACAAACCCTCAATGCAAATAACCCTGAATTGTTTTCGAGTGAAAAGTTAAACAGTGACAACAACGTTCGCGTACGAAAGACAATAATCGCGGTTAAAACATCACCAAAGTCAACAAAATACAGAGGTACGTCTAAATATAAAATATTTAAAAATAAAAAAAAATGGTCAAAATGTTCCACTGATAGAAATAAAACAATAAGTAAAAAAAGTGTCGCGAAAACCGGTGATCGGGGGCAATCAACCCATACTTCAGACAATTCTAGTTCAACTAAATATTCGGACGAAATAAACAGAATACGGAATAAAACGATCGAACTCAAAAATAAAAATTACCTACAATTAGTTTACATTAATGACAATACAATTAGCACTGATAACATAATTAACTCAACAAAATCTCAAGAGTTCACAGATAAAATAAGTATTTCAAAAAAGTGCTTTGACACTATCGACGCCGATAACTTAGCCAAAGCCATAGCTATTACAAAAGATAATTGCGAAAAAAAGTGTCTAACAGAACATAACAAGTGTCCAGAAAAGGAAAAGTGTCTAGAAGATAATAAAACAACACTTTGTAGAAAATCAAACCGTTAAAAAGTGTCTAGAAAACTCCTATACAGAAAAGTGTATAGGAGATACACTAAATCGCTCAGATAGTGATAAATCATATAATACCGATTTATCCACGCCAGTGTGACGAGGTAGCGACAAACAAAACAGCTCAATATCAACGATAACAAATATTAATAAAAAAAGTTCACAAAAAAATGGAGGAGGATACAATAGGCCCAAATAGCAATCAAAATACATCAGATGACGAGGATTCAACACAGAGTATTATAAACAAAAACATAAAAACAACCACAGTGCAAGCAGTAATACATAAGCCGGGCAATATTTCTTGTGTGGATGAAATCGAGGCAGAAACGCTAAATAAGGATAATTTCACCTCTCAATATGACACCATTAACAAAGGAAAGCCAATAAATGCACATCAAATACATTCAGTAGTCAACACATCCAAAATACAAAATCTAAACCAAATAATTGTAGATCCAATGGATGTCATGGAAGATGCCCCCCGGGATTTGAATTTCCAAATAAATTCAATACATTCAATAAAATACTAAACCAAAAGACAACAAAGCAGACAGAAATTATAACACGAAATACTTATGAATCTCTGTCTGATATGTCGGATGACTAAACTCAAAAAAAAACACATCAACATCACAAAAAAAAGAAAAAACACACTTTAAAAAATTCGACCCATCAGACTACTCCACTGATGATGATGGCCAAACACTTAAACAGGACAACAAACGAACAAAATCAACGACAGCAACAAAAAAAAACAATACAACATGCCCGCCGATAGTCATCGACGGCAACGTATCGCACCATAGGGATATGGTTCATAAGTTAAAGGAGATTAATCAACCATTTGAAATCAAATACACCAATAACTCCTCCATAATTTTTACCAAATCCGTTGATGACATTGAAAAATTAAAAAAAAAACTCTAAGAGAAGAAAAAGTACAGTTCCGCACGTACGCTAGGCGTGAGGAGAAATCCCACGCCGTTGTACTACGAGGCCTCGCAGAAGGGTTGCTGCTAATTGACATCCTGGAAGACATTGAAAAAAGCTACAAAATACAAATTAAGGACATATACAGGATGTCAACATAAGGAAGATGTAATAGATGCCAAAATAACCCTTGACTACCTCAATAAGAATGTCAAACTCACACAAACAGATTTCCAAAACATTTTTAATGCACACAACAAAGTTCTGGTAGTTGGTGATCTCAACTGCAAACATCCGCAGTGGGATCAATACATCAACTACCCGAACGCTAACGCTCTCATGAAGTTCTGCGATAACACGGACTGCAATGTGTTCCATACAGTGGAACCAACACACCACCCATTTCAAGCCAATCATTCGCCCAGTATATTAGACATTGCAATCGGTAAAAACATTAAAAGTATATCTAAAATAAAAACTCTCCCTGACCGCAACTCCGATCACGATCCCATCCTTATCCATCTCAAACTTTCCCACAATATCACAAACCCTGAAGGCCCAAAAATATGTAACTATAATAAAACTAATTGGAATGCGTTCAGAAAACATATTAATTTAACCTTCATGGGACGGACATCAAAATTTTACGAAAACGACTAACTGGGGTCCGAGAAGACCCCATGCGTAAAATTGCAGAAATGCTGTATTTTTCTTTAAATTAAATATATAGAAAAGAAATTTTATTAAAGTTTTACTATTAACCATTTTAGTCAAAAATCATCACGAAAAAATACAAAATACCCTAATCACTAATACTACTAGCTACATATCATTTTAACATTTTTTACAAACTATCTCCGATTTTGAATGTTCTAGGCACACAAAGTTATTACACCTAATACATATTTTTCTGGATTTTCTGTCTTTTCCTCTTTGACACATATGGCAGCGCCCCCTGGTAATGTTTTGTTGTTCAACTCTATGTTTTGTTGCATCCAGTAGTTCGGGAAAAACGTCTGTCATATGCCGTTTTCTATTCGTCTGAATGTATTTATTATCATATCGCCGGAAAACGTTTTTCTTTATGAGTTCTTTTCCTAGTCCCAAAATATACATTTTACATTTATCCAAACTGTTTTTTCGCCAATCCGGGTTTTGCAGTAACCACAATTCATAAGCATTTATTCCTGCGATATCTATAAGATGCGAAAATATTGCCATTGGCCAGCGGTTTGACTTTCTCTGCACTGTATATTCTTTGGCCAACTTATCTGAAGTGTCGACAGCACCTTTTGTTTTGTTATAATGAAGAATAATTTCTGATTTATAGTGCTGTTCTTCCCCAGCTACTTTACTATCAGTATGCTCACTTGAAAGTAAGATGACAGCATGTTTTTGTTTTGGAACATAGGATAATAGCGTTCTTTGATTTCTAAAAGCAAACATACTTGAAAACTCTTTCTTGTACGATGCCGATAGAAGTTCCCTGGGAATAAATGTTTTATTTTTCCGGAGGGTTCCACATAAAGTAATATTTTTTTCCACAACTTGTCAGCAAGTTCTAGACTTGTAAAAAAGTTATCGGTCGTTATTCCAAATCCGCCTTCCAAATGGTCTGTCAAATCTAGTACAACCCTTTGACCTTGACCCTTTTCCGCTTTGTTACCTTGTTTTCCTAAAAATTAATAGATACATAGGAATATAAAGTTTGCCTATATTGCTTTTCAAATAACTTACCCAAATAAACTTGCATGTTTGCAATATAAGAAGTGGTGCAGTCCACAAGAGCCCATATTTTGATTCCTTACTTATCAGGTTTACTCTTCATATAGACTCGGAATGGTGCCTTACCCCTAAATGGTACAAGCTGCTCATCTACACATAGATGATCGCCAGGATTAAGTGATTTTTTAAAATTAGAAGTGAAAATATCGAATATATCTCTTATCGGAGCTAGCTAATCTACTAATTTTCGTTCTTGTCTTGTTTGAAAATTATCAAAGCGTAAAAATGAAGTAATTTGTTTGAATCTGTCTCTTGACATTGCAGCAGGAATTATAAGACGACAGTAAGAAATATCTTGACACCAGAGCATATCGATAGCCTCTTTCGATTCGTGAAGTGCGCCAAGAATAAGCAAGAGTCCAATATAAGCTTCAATCTCTGTAGAATCAACAGGTACAAAAACTTTAATTTTATTCGGATTTTCTATATTCCATTTATCATAATATGTTTGTGCCTTTCTGTTTGTTTCGGTTACTATTATGTTCAGAATATCCGGAGATAGGAAAAGAAGAAAAGCGTCTTTTATACTTGAGATATCAGAACTGTAATTTGTAAGGCCTAGAGCATGTCTCCGAATATTAGCTTTTGAACGTCTAACTTTTGTGTTTCCTGGAATTTTTGAAAACTCAGTTCCATCTTTAGATTTATAGACTGGAATGCCCTGGCTGTTACTAACTGTTGGTTACTCTGGGTTCGTTTTCTCTATACTTTGATCAACAACTATTACATCATTTTCTTCCTCTACTTCTGTGACAATGTCTTCATCTTCTAAGTCAATCGATGTTTCCTCATTGATAACACTATCAAACTCTGGATCATCACTTTCAAGTATACGTAACATCTCATCGTCAGTAAGCCCCTTGTGATTGTTTCTAACATCTCATCGTCAGTAAGCCCCTTACGATTGTTTCTAAATAAAAACTGACTCATTTTCAAAACGATGTACCCTACTCGCAATATCACAAGAGACTAACCCGAATATTCAAGTCTAAAAATTATATCGCAGTGCGGGGAATCCCCCATTTGAGCTGGTAAATTACATTTTACAATTATATGGGTAAATTCCCTGTGAGTAAACAAACGTTAAATGTATGGGATTCCCCGATTTTACTAACAGTTACCGGGATTATTTTATCGGACGTAAAAGGCTGACCGGGGTCTGAAGAGACCCCTGGAATATAAAACTATTTTTTGTTTATACCAGCCAATAAAAACTACTAAATACATCATATTTTATCAAAATAATTCATAAACTGCAGCTAGATGAATGTTTAAAAAATTGCGTTTGCAAAGATACAGCAAAAACATACGTCATGGGGTACAAACGGACCCCGGCCAGTCCTATGAAGGTTAAATTTAAAAATAATTGACAATATAGACAACATTAATCAACTAATCAAAATAATTGAAAACATGCAAAAAATAATCATAGATGCCAGGGATCAGTCAACCACTATTATAAAAAAACATAAAAAAATACATTACCTGATAACATTTTAGAAAAAATAAAAGAAAAAAAGAAAATTAGAAAAAATTGGCAAATAACCAAAAACCTAAAATACCACCATAAATTACGGGAACTTCAACGATCCATCAATAACATGATTAAAGAACATAAAAACTATCAATGGTCCGATTTTTTAAAAACACTGAATCCGGACGATAATTCCTTATGGAAGCTCGCCCGGCATTTCAGGAAAAACTATAACGAGATAAATAAAATTAATAACAATGGTCGAATATACAGTAATACCCCTGATATCGCAGAACAGTTCGGAGAGTATTTCCAAGGCAACTTTGTAAATCACAAGCAAAACACACAATATCATCAAAATATCACGCAAATAGTTCATCAATACATAAATTCACTAAACGCAACACATTTAACAACATGCACAGAAATATACAACACGATACAACAACTCAAAAACAAAACAGCCCCTGGATCAGACACAATACACAACATTTTACTAAAAAACATCCACAAAAAAGCAATTGTACAACTAACACACATTACTAATTATATTATCAAAACGGGGGAATATCCAGATATGCTCAAGATAGCCAACGTCATACCCATTATCAAAGCTAACAAACAGCCCTGTTATGCAGATAGCTATAGACCAATTTCCCTTCTAAACAATATAGCAAAGGTGATAGACAAAATAATTTTATTTAGATTGAGACAACATGTTGAAAACCATAACATTATACCCCCCGAGCAATACAGATTTAGAAGCGGCCATAGCACAATAGCACAGATAGATCGGGTAATAAACTATATAAGGGATGGGTTTCAAAAGAAAAATAAAGCCATTATGGTAACACTGGATATTCAGAAGGCCTTTGACTCCGTATGGCTCGAGGGGTTAATAAACAAACTTATTAACCTCGAAATTCCTAAGTATTTAATAAAAATTATTAACTCTTACTTAACAAACCGAAAATTTTATACTAAATTTGATAATTACTCAGCCGGGCCGTACTCTATGCAAGCAGGAGTCCCTCAACGTTCAGTATTATCACCTTTGTTATACTCCCTATTCATCCATGATCTCCCAACATCCCCACAATTGTTAACCGCAATGTATGCCGACGACACTTGTTTTGTAACCACAGCACAGAATCCAGACCACGCATTGGAAACAGTACAAACACACATTAACACAAAAATCATTCCATACTTACATAATAACAAATTAGCTATTAACACATCCAAAACAGAGTATTTATTACTCAGGAGAATAGCTAAAAAAACACATCATTGCAATCTCAACTTTGCGTAGATGGACAGCATATAAAACCAAGTAATACTCTAAAATATTTAGGGTATACTATACAAGCTAACAGAAATGCCAATTCACGCATTATGCAACAGATGTGCAAAGCTAAGATTGCAATGAACAAACTATACCCACTTATCTGCACACATAGTAACTTAACATCACAAAACAAAAGTCTCACTTATAAATACATCATAAGACCAATACTGACATACGCAGCCCCCGTCTACTATAACCGGACAAAACACAACTTCCACTCCCTGCAAGTGGATCAAAACAAGTGTTTGCGGATGCCTATAAAACCCAACTGTTATCCCAGACTACCCAAAAATACTTGGTTACATGACAAAGCCTATACACCAACTATCAAAGACTTCATAAATAAAATCTCGTCAAACTTTTATAATAATTGTCTGCCAAATGATCTTCGTCAAAATCTCAAAGACGCAAATCGCGCAGGAGACATCCGAAATAGCGGGTGTAGGCTTCTGCATGGATCGTTAATTACATAACATAGTTGAATAACTCCAAACCTTTTTCATCACACAAAGTGTAAACTATTCCAAACAAATAAATTAATAATGAAAACAACGTTTGTCATGTTGCTGCCTCTAAAACTAAATTCCCCATATCATTTTTGAAACCCTGTTTTTAGCTACTTTTCAGGGATAACCTAGCCGAAATATTCTAGGAGTCACAAACATTTAATGAAATTAACTGTCTCGACCCTTACTTCGTGGAATCTACTCATATTAGTGTTTTAAATGAAACTCAACGTTTCTAGCTAATTCCACAATATAATAAAAGATATTGAAAATTCTAAAAAATTGACAATTGTTTCGATAACTGACGATGATATTCAGTTATCGAAACAATTGTCAATTTTTTAGAATTTTCAATATCTTTCATTATATTGTAGAATTAGCTAGAAACGTTGAGTTTCATTTAAAACCCTAACAAACATTTAAGGTACAAAGTTATTGTAAACAGTGAAAACTTATGGATAATGCCCACGAGCAAGGAGCCACGAACACCCTCAGGAAATACACATCAGGATGAAAAATGGCCAGAACATCGGCATATATTGTGATATATATTTTTCAAACTGTTGTATTGGGATTTTAAAATTTGAATAAAAAATATTTTTAATAATAATAATAAACAAAATATTTGTCATTGGATATTTCAAATGGATAACCAAGTACAAAAGGAAATAACTTTCTGAGGATAAGGTGAATTATATGAATCGCCCTGGTCGGTAGCATATTCAACTACTGTGTTTTGTGGTTCAAATATTTGGAATTAATTTGACGCGTGTCGAATCCTCATTTTAATGAACATACATGATAGATACACATCAATCATGCTACAAATACTACAATTCATAAATACGAAAACTTTTAAACAGCATTAACCCTCTCTAATTTTATACATCATTATTCAATACAGAGTAGAAAACATACAAAAAAACTCCCTGAAGGTACTAAATTTTTTAATAATAATTGTAAATAATCTATTTATATTCACACATAAATAAAATTATTTGGGTCCATGTAAAACATTGTGAAATTGCATCCAAAATCAGTTTATATGGATTTTGTATTTATCTACTACTTAATCACATTCATAACTGGAATATTTTACTTGGGAGAGGTTTTTATCTGATATAAATTATTTTTTTACATAAATATTCCTATTTGGGGCAAACAAAATTGATATGTTTATATAGGGTTAAGTGTTCCCTTCCTATATGCGTTTTAATGGTATATTATCAAGTACTGTAGACAATTCTCAACCTTTTTGGTTTGTTCTTTTATTCCTAGTACGCCCCTCAAGTATTTCATAATCATTCTTTGAATTTTTATATTTCTCTTTTGTTTGTAACCCTACTTTAGTTTTCTTTCGTAATGTCCATTTCTTAGTTTGCTGTTCCTAACACCATCAACCTCGTTTTTCCATATTTATACACATTTTTTTTTCTCGCCTTAGGGATTGAAAACTTAGAGAAAGCACTTATTTCCAAATAATTAGGTTGTTTTTCGACTCAAACATGTTTTGTGCAAAGATGACCAGGTCATCAGCAAAAGCACACTGTTTCAGATACTCTAGCTAGAGCTATATTTCTATGTATCCCCTAGATTGACGGTGTTTTCAACTTTACCTTCTTCATTCTATCGTCTGTAACCATTGTGAACACAATGGTTCCTCCTTAACGTATTCTTATTCTTTATATTTTTTCTATAATACCTACCAATGCCTTTTTTATATCAATGAATACAGTGAAACAATTTCTTCCATACGCCCTAGTTTGTTTTTAAAGTTGCTTTATACGATTTTTTATGTTTTTGGGCATGTACAATGTATTTACTAAATGAAAATTTTACCAAAACAAATATGGTAAATTCATTGACATAAAATGAGGGACAGATATAACATTAAACAGTGTAAAAACAATTTCTGTATATAACTTACAAATATTTTATAAACAGTGTAAGGGTTAATGCTTTGACAATCAACTAGAACAATCATTAAAAGAGAATACAGTATTTTTTCTTTCTTTTGCAAAATATGAGAGGAAACGGTGCTACCAACATCACAGACAATCGAAAAAATACAGAATTGTGCAACCCCAATTAAATACTACTTAAAAAAAGGCAAATTAAGGTGAACAGTTTGAAGATTGCAGGTTGATTAACTGAAAAATGTAGTTCAAAATTTCGTCTACTTACGCTATTTAAGGAATGACTGTACTAACATAACCCAAACAACGATTTCTATTTGTGTTGTAAACTTCACTGAAATAAAGTTTAATAAACAACAATTTCAAAATAATTCAGATAATATTTTATCGAAAAGTGCTTATGACATGAATCATAAATAATAATTACCCAATATTAAATTTAAACAAAATAAAAATTGGGCACACAAGAATTACAAAAATTATAATGATATAAAAACATGCAAAATAAACGGTTTTAAAGATTAAAACTAACTTTTCCACATCTGTGAGATGCCCTTAAAAATATTTTATAATTAAACTGTCACTTGTATACACTTCGGGGGATGTATCATGCTAACAAACCGAAATTTCTCCAAAAATAAACGGTTTTAAGAATTAAAACTAACTTTTCCGCATGTGTGGCCGTGAACAATATTTTATCATAATATTGTTACTTGTATACACTTCGGGGGATGTATCGTGCTAACAAACCGGAATTTCTCCAAAAATAATCAAAAATTCAGTATATCTGGATTTATACGACCCCCTGTACTCGCTCTAGTCAACTGAAAATCATTAGGGTACATCTGTGAGACACCTTGAACAATATTCAGTCATAAAATTGATGAATCGTATACTCTCTGGAGGCTGTAACGTGCTAACAAACTGAAAATTCTCCAAAAATGACGAAAATTTGGTACTTCAAGTACCATAGCACCCCTTGTACTGGCTTAACTGAGTTGAATATCAATAGGCTTCATCTTTGAGACGCTCTGAATAATATCGAATCATAAAATTGGTCACTTGTATATACTCCGGAGGCTTTATCGTGCTAACAAACTGAAACTTCTACAAAAATGACAAAAGTATCGTACTTAAAGTACTGTAGCACCTGTTGTATTGGCTCAGGTGAGCTGAAAATCAATAGGGTTCATCAGTGAGATGCCCTGAATAATATTCAATCATAAAATTGGTGACTTGTTGAACTCCGGAGGCTGTATCGTGCTAACAAACTGAAATTTCTCAAAAAAATACAAAATGTCATACTTCAAGTACCATAGGACCCGTTGTACTGGCTCTGGTGAACTGAACATCAATAGGGATCATCTGTGACATGTCCTTAACAATATTCAATCATAAAATTGCTGACTTATTGCATTCCAGAGGCTGTATCGTGCTAACAAGACATGTAAGGAAAAGTGGCCGACGACATACACACAGGATTTTTTTTTCTAAAAACCGGTTTTTTCGTGTTGTTTTTGATGGGAAACGTAAAAATAATTCAAAAAAAAATTTCAAAATTCCAACTTTTTTTGGGGTAAACCAATACTTTTCTCGCATATAGAAAGGTTGGGCGGAAAAGTAATATAGTATATCTGAATTTGTAGGACCCGCTGTACTAGCTCTAGTCAGCTGAAAATCAATAGGGTACATCTATGAGATACCTTAAACAATACTCAATCATAAAATTGGTCACTTGTATACACTCTGGAGGCTGTATCGTGCTAACTGAAAATTCTTGAAAAATTACAAAAATTTGGTACTTTAAGTGCCATAACACCCGTTGTTCTGGCTTTAGTGAGCTGAGTATCAATAGGATTCATCTTTGAGACGCTCTGAATAACATCATCATAAAATTTGTCACTTGTATACACTCCGGAGGTTGTCTCGTGCTGACAAACTGAAATTTCTCCAAAAATGTCGTACTTAAAGTACTATAGCACCTGTTGTACTGGCTCTGATGAGCTGAAAATCAATAGGGTTCATCTATGTGATATCCTTAATAGTATTCAATCATAAAATTGGCGGAGGCTGTATTGTGCTAACAAACTGAAATTTCTCAAAAAATGACAAAAATGCCGTACTTCAAGTACTGTGAGATATCCTGAGCAATCAATAAAATTGGTGACTTTTTGCACTTCGGATGCTGTATCGTGCTAACAAGGCATGTAACGAAAAGTGGCCGACGACAACGACGACGATATACACACAGGATTTTTTTTCTAAAAACCGTTTTCTCGTGTTGTTATTGATGAAAAACGTAAAAATGACTCGAATTTTTTTTTCAAAATTCCAACTTTTTTTTGTGTAAACCAATACTTTTCTCGTATATTAGAAAGGTTGGACGGAAAAGTAAAACAATCTCGCAAATCTGTAAGCTTATTACCAAAAAGCTAATTACTAAAATAAATAAACTGTTTTAAAGATTAAAACTAACTTTTCTGCACCCCGAAGGCCATATTGTACTAACATAGCGAAATGTCCTCAAAAATATGGTATATCTGGATTATAGGACCCGTTGTACTGGCTCTGGCAAGCTGAAAATAAATAGAATTCATCTGTGAGACGCCCTGAACAATAGCCAATCAAAAAATTGGTCACTTGTATACACTCCTGAGGCTGTATCGTGCTAACAACCCCAAATTTCTGAAAAAATGGCCAGAAATGTAGTATATCTGGATTAATAGTACCCGTTGTACTGGATCTGCTGAACTGAAAATCAATAGGGTTTATTCATGAGACGCCCTGAACAATATCGAATCGTAAAATTGATCATTTGTGGACACTCCGAAGGCTGTATCGTACTAACAAACCGAATTTTTTTTAAAAATTACCAAAATGTGGTACTCCAAGTACCATATCACCCGTTATACTGGCTCCAGTGAGCTGAAAATCAATAGGGTTTATCTGTAAGAGGCCGTGAACAATATATAATCATAAAATTAATCACTTGTATACACTCCGGAGGCTGTACCGTGCTAACAAACTGCAAGTTCTCCAAAAATGACCAAAATGTGGTACTTCAGGTACCATAGCACATATTGTACTGGCTCTGGTAAGCTGAAAATCAATAATAGGATTCATCTGTGAGGTGCCCCGAACAATGCCCAATCATAAAATTAGTTTATGGCATAAATATTTTGTTGTTAATATATTGGCTAAAATAATATCTCCATTGAGATGTACATGTGTAAATAACTTGATGTAAAACCAGGCAGTATAAAAATATATATTGACGTTCACGATTTTAAAGGAACGTGTATAATGAAAAGCGTCATTGTTGTTGAATTATTTCTGGTTTCTATGAGATCTCGCCGGACAACCAAACATTTGATATTACCTCCGTTTTTCCTTAGTTCTGCTTCGATGTACACTTGAAAACACACCGACAAATTTTGACACTCAAACACCCCGTCTGACGGATGCTTGTCAAATATAACTGCCATCTACGTTCTTTGCCATTTCAAATTGTTCGCGGGATTGATACGAACGAACACAACTAATATGTCAGTTTTAGTGTTAGGTTAAAATAACGAGAAGTCAAAAATGTTTCCTATAGTGTGTGCTCACCACATTAGTGACTGTATGCACTCCGGAGGCTGTATCGTGCTAACAAGAAAAGTTTAAAAAATGGCCGACGACATACACAGAGGATTTTAATTCTAAAAACCCGTGTTTAGTGTTTTTCTCGCCAAAAAACGTAAAAATAACTCAAAAAATAAATAAAAAACCCCAACTTTTTTTGGGGTAAACCAATACTTTTCTCGCATGGTAGTAGGGTTGGCGGAAGTAAAAATATGGAATATCATCAAAGGACTGTAATACCGAAAGAATTAAAAGGTCAATTAAGTTATAACGAAGACATACAAAGACATTGGATTATAGTCATATAAATTAGATGGCAAAATTAAACATGAACATGACACAACAACAAATAAATAAGAATAGTTAAGTAAATAGTAAAAATAAACAAAAAACAATACAAAAAATTATTTGTGGATTTAGAACAAAAGCACTCAGGGCCCTTGATCTCCATAATTAAGCAAAAACAAATCACAAATACATAGAGAAACGAGTTTTCAAGATCTAGGTAAATCGTTTGATCCAAGAAAATTTCCGAGATAAATTAATTAAAATAAGGTTCTAGTTTTGTCGTTGAGGCGTAATGTTTGGAGCCATAAAATTTTTTTTTTTTAATAAAATCTCCCAATTTTAGTCTCAAATAAATAAATTATACCATGGGTCGGAAATAATAGTCAGTGATTAATTTTTAGCATATAGGTATCTCAAGAGAGGCAAGGGAAGAGAGATTCAATTCCAGTGGCGGAAACAATTCATTTTTAAATAAATAATGTAATAACTATAATGGAATAGTAATAATGAAACTTAGAAGCAAATATGTACTTTGCATATTTAGCATATTTTATACGAATATTTTGCATTTTTTTAAAGATATAGACATAACAATTTCTTTTAAGACAATAATTTCAATGGTAGATTATCAATAGATAATCAGTATCGAAAACTGTAAAACTTCTTCAGGTAGGTATTGTTTGCAGTTCTAGGTACACATGAATTTTTCCGGAAATATCTTTTAATGTTTAGGTAGGTTTTAGGTAATTTAGTCTTACTAACGACAGGAAATTGGTATTTTTAGAATTGTAAAAAACATATTTTTCTGTAAAATGTTTCGAATATAACGGACAATTTTTTTAAATAATATTTCGTATTTGTTATTTTCTATTATCAAAATATAAGAGGAATCTATGAGTTTCGAAAGATTTCATAACATGAAAGACATATTAAAAGCAGAAGGATGTATTTAGTTTGAAAACCGTAAACAGACTTAATTATATGTTCCTGCAAATTTTAGTTACTCTCTTAAAAGTCAATACCACAGGTATAAGGCGTTCTGTTCAAACCAGAAGCTAGACAATAGACATTCTGTTACTTTTGTGCCTTATGGATTTTTAAACTCTGGTAAATGAAAAATAAACATCACCACAAACCTTTAGGTTCATTACTCTTTATCTGAGGTTTCATCGGAATTTGTCTCCGAATCGCCACTATCACTATTTTCGGAACCAGGAGTGATAATAAGAGGTTCAACCAGTCCCACATTTTTTGCTCTTCTTTTATAACATGTCCAATACACTTCTTTCAGTTATCTGCTATCACATCATTAATAGCGTTGTTTAACAAAAGTTAACGTCATTTAATTTAAATGTTGTGTTTTCTCTCGCAACTTCACTTTTTACCTGAGCCCATATAAGATCTATCGGATTTGGCTCACGGTGATATAGAGGTAATCGCAATCGAGGTTACCCTAAAGTTATTCACCATTTCATCGACAACATATTTAAAATATACCGGTCTTTATGTACACCGACAATATCAAGCAATTGTACTTTAAGCATATTTTCTTTTATGTATATCATTTGATTTTATCCAGTCTATATATTATGTCGGCTTTTCGCCAAGCAGAAGTGGGTAATTTTTCTACTCGCCGACTGTGGTAGGGCGCATTGTCTATTACTATTATCGAACCGGGCTTCACGCGCACCAATACTCAAGAAAACCACTTTTCAAAAACTTCAGCGTACATATCTTCATGATAGTCGCCAGTCTTCTTAGATTCGAAGGCGTTGAGACCACCATCCAAAAACCCAGAGCTACTCCCTATGTGTGTAATAATCAGTCGACTGCCTTTACCGGATGGAGATTTCAAACCTGTCAATAACCTCGTCAAGAAATGGTTGCCGTGAACTTATTACGTTTAATTCCTGCCATACTTTTGAGCATGTGTGTCTCTCATTTAACCAAATCTCGTCAGTAGAATATATTTCTTCACCTTTAAACCTATGGTCACGTATTGCTTTTAAAAAATTTGTTTGCCACAACACAATCTCATCTTATTCGATTAAAAAGCTTTTGCAATTTCCCTTTAAATACCGAAAGTTTAAATCTCGTAATGTTCGCTCTAAAACTCCAATTGCTATTTTGGGTAAAGAATTATCAGCATCTAATTCGACCTCGATTTTCTTCAGGGTTGGCATTTCATTTAAAAAAAACGTGCTGACGTCACTGACTATTATTTCAAACTCCTGGTATAGTGTAAGACCTATATTTTATAGAAAATGTGTCAAATATTCTTGGCATATTGAGGTAAGGAAAACATGTGACGGTATTCTAAGTAGTAGTAGTAGTAGTAGTAGCAGCAATATGCATAGGTTACTGGGGCAAGACCAATAAAATATCATAAGAGCAATTATAACCCCCAAACCAACTCCAAGCCAGTATCGGATATCTTGGAAGCATTACAAAAGTTCAGTAGCCAAAACAGACTACTTTTAGAATGAGTATTAGTGTGGCCGCACACGAGCCACACGCGACAGCCACAGACCAATTTCTTGTAGTTTTCATACATTTTTTATAGACTCGCCACACATGCTTGCCACTCGCAACAAATCGTCGCTGCTCGCTTCTGTGGCCGGAGCCGTCGACTAGATGTTGAAACGCGCTATCCGCGCGATACCCAGCCCTCTCTTCCTTTGCTTCAGTCAACCCTTTTGAATCGAAGACAACGCACGCACGTGGTCCTTTTTAACGTCGATAAACGAAATAAGTGATCAATATTTTCAGCAGCGACAAATAAATTATTAGCAGCAGCACAATCAAACCTTCTTCGTCAGGAGTCTATTATGGGTTAAAAAAGTAGTGACCACCAACCGCATGTAGATGTCGCGCGCGTCAGCCACATCTGTAGCCGCTTCTAGCTTCAGGTGAGGACGTTTGTGGCTGTCGCCTGAGGCCCGTGTGCGGCCACCTTTATAACGGGACACACAGGTAATGAATGCATTGAATAAGGAGATACACATGCCCCAGAGGGACACGATGTGTTCTAATTGGACCAGTGCCTTTCTGTGGTATAGCAACAGTGCTGCGAAGAACATCCTACTGTCATATTTATCAATATTTACAATTCATTGGATTATGGCACTTTCAGCATTGAAATTTTTTTTTATTGGAGGTTGTTTTCGGTTTTAGTTGTTTCATTTATCGTTGGTCTTGACTACTTTTGTTAATCTTTTATATAATTCATTTCCAGGATTTTGCTTTTTAGTCTCTGAGACATACAATACCAACCACTTCATTTCTATATTAGGAAATATACAGAGACAACTATTAGTGCAAAAATCATATACGACAATTATGACCAAGAATTTTTTTTAACAAAGAGATGTATTTTTATCTTCATTTATTTATACTTTTTCTTATCATCCACGCACCTTTAATTTGAAAAAATAAAAGAAAAATTTTGAACAAAATGTAGTCTTCAATTTAGTCTTATTTAAGACTTACTATAATTGGAAATACTTATTTTATTAAAAAAAATTGACAGGTAAAATGCTTAGAGACAAAATAAGATGAGCCAGAATTAGAAGAAGACCATGGAGAAATCATGCCAATAGAATGGACGATGATCGACTCGTAAAAATCGCAAAGGAAGTGAGACCAAATACCAGTAGGCCTCAGGGGCGCCAAAGTGCTGGTATGAGAGTTGGTCATCAGTCGTCAGAATCACAACTTGGTTGTTTCTTTGAAAAAACAAAACATAAGAAGAAGAAATTTTTAACGTTTTTCCAATATTACACTATCTCGTAGTACATTTTGAATCTCGAATGTTAGTTTCATGAATTTATCTTAGCCATTTTTATGAAGAACTATTTTCTAAACATTAACAATGAACAGCATTCCGTACAAGGATAATGAAAATATTAATTTTGTTTAATTAGCAGAGTAGTATTATCGTGTTGGTGGATTATGTCAGTATCAGACTACTTACTTGTACAAAACTCTTTCACTGAAATAAGAGTAGTCCCATATCAATTAACCAATAATAAAATAGATACATTTTCAAAACTAGTGAAACAAAACTACTAATAATAGTAGATGGTTGGTTTCTATTTTGGAATCGCCTGCAATCTCCCTCAAAACAAGCTAAGCTAAAAAGAAAATAAAATACAACTGGAAACTAACGTGCCAGCCCACCTGTCCGCTGAGGGAGGCTACCCTACCGCCATATTGTAATTTTGGTGGTGGTAAAACCCTCCCTCTGACCTCCATCATGTTGTTGCTGATGGTCAGGCCGAATTCTTGTACGTACTCGTCGTTATTAAAATCTGCTCGTCGAACTAAGTTGTTTATTTCGCGTTCTCTATCTGGTGCCGATCTGAAAATTAAAAAAAGCTTATACTGTCACTAAATTTACGAATTTTAGTAATAATTACCTAGCAGTTGCCTTGATCATTGTTGACGTTTGCATGTCCGTTAATTTTTTGATACACCTTTGTCCGGCAACAATGTTGCATACTTCTAATGGTAAATATGTGTGCTTGTGTTCTTGGCCAACCTGGAGGCATGGCAAATGTGGATATCGTAATTTCATTTTATATTTGTCCAAGAAATATTTAGCCACTGTACATTCTACAGTTTGACCGTTTTCTAGCTGAAGTGGAAAACTGAAATAAATAACAAAAATAACTGAAGTGGAAAACTGAAAGAAATAACAAAAAATTAAAATGTTAATAGAGATCGTGCCCGAACTATAGAGGCAGCACTTCTGTCGAAAGTGGAGCGCCCTAGTGCTAATTAAGAAAAACATCGTGATGTAAACAGTGTAATAAATAACTTAGAAAATGCGAAAAAAATTGACGAGATTGATAAGTTTTTGAGAAATTTAATACCTAAACTACAAATATTTTATTTTACTCAACCAGTTATTTTCTATGTACTCAACACACGTAGATTAATTAACTGCAATATTAGGTTAGGTTTGTTCCAGCAATGAGTTGTAGGATAGTTCTAACACATAATTTGAAGATTTACTGCGCATGACAATTCAAATAATGAGTCGAACTAGTTTGGAATTTGGTTGTGCTGGAATGCAATCTTTATATGAGTACCATCGATAACATCACATACACCTGGAAATACCTATTCACTAATGTGTTGTTGCATTTCGTCCATTTTTTTGGTTATTTGGTCACTTTATAACATCGCCTGACATGTTGCTTACAAAACTAATCATTTATGTGGTTATACGAAAAAGAGAACTGATTGTAATATTAAAAAAATAAGCAACGTCTCGAAAAGATGCTGTTTGATGATCAGCAAACCACAAAAATATCAACACTTATTGCTCAGGTGTTAGTTTTCCATTTCCACCGTTCGCATCACCATCAAAGTATTCACTGCTATTATAGTTCTCCACCAAATTGTTAAAAACTAGACCAGACATTCTAAAGTGCTCTTTGAATAATTCATCGGAGTATTGTGGAACAGTTTCTTCGGGGTAACCCTCATTTTTTGCCGTTAATTCCTTCGCTTATTAATAATCAATAGATTCAAAAGCTGCTCATTATCATCAGATGACATTTCACTAGAGCTTGGACTTGATGTTGAAATATCAGACATGTTAAATAAATTAAAGGTAAATTTTACAACTTAACAGAAACGTGCATAATATTCAACAATTCTAACATTAAGGAAGTACTTAACCTTTTTATAATTGATTATATTAGTAAATATACAAAAGTGAAAAAAAAACTTCCTTACCGTATACTTACATATCATCACAGAACATATAAAAGGTCATATATGCATTCGTTTGAAAGTTTGTTGTAAATGTGCTGATTTTGATTTATTGCAAATTAACTGAAGACAAAACTGAAACATGCGCTGCGCTTGCGTGAAATAAGAGAGAAGTTGAAATACCTGCTGAAGAGCAAGAACTGATCGAACAGTTCTAGAACGATTCTATTGTACGTTGATAAATTGCTGGAATGTTGAATTAGTAGTTCACTGGAACTACTAGTTTGCAAAAATAGGCGCTGGAAGACTAAATTGCCACGGCACATACGCAGTACAGTTCCGAATTAGTTTCATCGTATGCTGGAACAAACCTATTAATGGTTAGTACAATTAAATAAATGAAACTAATCTTCGTCACTATTTTGTTTATAATTAATTATTCTCATACTTTATCAACATAGTATATTATACACCTAGGTTGAGAAGTGAGCTATTATTTATTGTGCACACATAATGTATGAGGCAAATAATAGGTTTATCAACTGATGTATATATTCAACAAGCATATAATGATGGCTGAACATATTAGTATTAGCTTAAATGAGCATAACATAATTAATCGTATTGCCAAACTATGGCTTTTGGAAGTACATGAATATGTGGAAAATTTGACACTTACCATTATTTACTTAGTTGCTTTTTTATTATCTTAATTTACCTAGGGTGAGAAATACCATGGAGTGAATTTTGCAGGCTATTAGTGAAAAAAATGCTTTATCAACATTAAATATTTTCATAGCTAATATAATAAGAATCAAACTGTTAATTTTTACTTGTAAACCATTATCAAAAATGCGATATAAATAATTGTTAAATAATTTTAATATAAAAATAAGTATGTTTGTTACATTACAACAGAAATTATTATATATTGAAAAAAATACACAATAAAAAACATTAATTTGTGTTATTGATAATTTACAATTTTTGTAACTATTTTTTTCGATGCAAAAATTTGTAAAAATGTTCAGGCGTTTGCTAACTTTGTTATCATGTTTTTTTGTTGATTTGTATAGCTTATAGATTATCGTTTTATTATTGGTTTTGCAATATTTGTGAAGCTGCATACCACAAATACAATTTCATCAATGTAAGGAAGTAAAGATACTGGAACTTTTTAATTAAAATTTAAATCATTGATTCACTTTTTCAAGGTGTATTATCGACGAAGCTATGTTATATGTTTCTTCTACCTCTTCTTGTGTAAATACAGCAAGAAATAAAATATATTATAGTTTAAAAAAATAATTATAAACGCTGATAATGCAAAACTGAACTGTTTACATCACTTTGTGTTTTTTTCTGGCAGATGGCATAATTGTCATATTTCTCAGTCCCTAGTTAACTTATCTCCAAATTAAAATTCATACCATCTATGATCAGAGTCAAAATAATTATGCCATTACTGGTGTCAGTGAGAGGTACAAAATTATTTTGATATTCAGGACATAATACGTACTATGGAGGAGTTAAGGAGACACACAGATCAATAAAAAATTTCACGGACAGCCAAGCGGCCTTGAAAGCACTTAGCTCGTACCGTGTAACGTCGAAATTGGTTTTAGACTGCCAAAAAAGACTCGCCTCAATAGGAGAACGCAACAGGGTATCGCTGGTTTGGATTCCTGGCCACTCTGGTATGGATGGTAATGAGAAGGCTGACTCTCTTGCAAGAGAGGGTGCCGCTCATGACTTTATCGGACCAGAACCTACAATTGGCATCGCAACAAGTGTTGTCAAACATACACTAAATACTTGGACTGCAAGAAGAGTTTTAGACTTCTGGCATAATATACCAGGATTGGTTCATTCAAAGGCCTTCATACATCCTTCGAATAATGTATCCAAACAAATGTTAGGCTATAAAAGACACGATCTACGGTGCCTAACAGGCCTCTTAACAGGCCACTGTCGATTGAATCATCATATGCTGAAACTTGGACTGTCGGACGATCCGATTTGCCGTCTTTGTTTGGAAGATGATGAAACAGCAGAGCATATAATTTGTGCCTGCCCCGCCGCGGCGCAAATCAGGTATCGGATGTTTGGCAGGGCCACTCTCTTGCCCTCGGACCTGAAATATCATTCACTGAACAAATTAATCGGCTTCGTCAAGAAGCTGAATTTGTTTGGTGAAATTTGAATAGGTATGAGCCACAATAGATTCTCGCGAGTCGCAGTGGAGGGCCTCATTGACCCACTCATTATAAACCTAACCTAACCTAACCTAAGGAGACTCAAACTACTGTTAATAAAATAGATCAGATATCTCTTGGATAAAATAATTATAAATAATTATTAAAATAATAGTTTTAGTGGGATTTACTAGTCCTTAATTGGTGTTTTTGATATCAGATTGTTGAGAATATTGTGCACTATCAATTACTGTAAGTTACAAAAGCCTTTCTCCCTTTCATAAGGCAATATCTGATGTTATTTGCATATTAGCAGGTTTTATTTATTTACTAATTGCCAACAAAAAAGCGAGCTTCTAGAAAAAACGTCATTAAGTACCAGTGGCGGTCCAGTTTGTATTTTTATACAGAAATTATTTACTTATATATCGACTTAGGATGGTTTGCGGTAAATGTAAAGAATCAATTTCCAAATATTCTGCAACATTGGCGTGTGATAACTGTTCCGCATAGTCCACAGAGAATGCTCTAATCTCAATGTTTCATCATCAGTCATGGACTTAAGAGGCAAAAGACTTCTGAGGTTTTATTGTGATGATTGCCAAGAGGGTTTGAGACTGATTCCGTCTTTAATAGCTAGGATTGAAAACGTGCGTAAATCAAACTCAAATGTTCCGCATGCCTTAGCCGAAGATAATATTATTAATGAAATAAGCGAAAGACAAAAAAGGGCGTGCAATATTATGATTTAAAACTTACCTGAACAGAGAAGTCCGCAAGCAGATTTAAATGAAATCAAGTCTATTTTAAAAGACACTACTACCGAAGAGGTTCAAATAGTCAAAGTAATGAGAACTGGGACAAATAACAAGAATGGATTTCGACCTCTAAAAGTAATATTAAGGAGTTCCGATGATGCTTTGAGGGTGGTAAGGAATAGGAAGAAAATCGACAAAAACAAGAGAATTTACGTAGATCTGACCACGTTGCAGAGGGAAAATTTGAAGAGATTACGTGAGGAACTTAAAAGAAGAACTGAGGCTGGTGAGAAGGTTCGCATTAAATATTTCAGCGGTACTCCTAAGATCGTTCAAGATTTAAACTAGATGTGCCCAGCAGTAATGATGGACTGATTTGTCTTTACCAAAATGTTTGAGGTCTTAATTCGAAAATCGATGGTTTTTATTAATATGTTAGTGATAGTGAATGTGACGTTATTGGGATTACTGAAACTTGGTTACAACCGTCAGTTAATGACTGAATTATTCTCAAGGGATTACCGGGTCTTGAGAAACCGCAATCTTCAATTAACAGGTTTGGCTACTGGTGGAGGAGTTTTATTAGCTTTTAAAAACACAATTATATGTACAAAAATTGACACAACTTTATTTGATCAGAGCTTTTTGAATATTGATTTATTGATCTGTAAATGTCAGATTGCAAATCAATATTTTATAGTTCTTTTAGTATACATACCTCCTTCTGTCTCTATTGATGTTTTGGAATCTTTTTTTGAATGCTTGGAAACCGTTGATATGTTACATAACCATAACCTACTTTGTATGGGTGATTTTAACATCTCAGAATATATTAATCACAACTTTAATAATAGAAAATGTAACGCGATTAATCAGTTCATTACTTTTTATGATTTACAGCAGATGAATAATATTAGAAATAGTTCTGGTCATCTTCTGGATCTTGTCTTATCTGATATGGAATGCGACGTAATTCGGAATGTTCCTCCTATTGTTCCTGAGGACAGACATCACCCCTCACTATTTATACACATTTACAACTTACCCAGTAAGTCTAGTATACTTCAACCAAATACACATAGAAAACCGTATAACTTTAAACGGGCTAATTATACACATTTGTATAATTCGTTAATAAATATTAACTGGGAGTTTTTATTAGACTTTAACAATATAAATCAAGCAGTATCTCGTTTTTACAATACTTTATATTCAGTGTTTGACTGTTTTGTCCCTACCTTTAAACACTTTAAACATAATTTTCCTCCTTGGTTTAACAGTTCTATTATTAGCAACATAAAAAAGAAAGAGAAATATCTCAAAAAATTTAGGAGAACACGTAACGAGCGTTTTCTTCAACAGTTTAAGGAGCTTCGTTCACAAACTAAACAGCAACTGAGACGTGCTTATCAATCCTATATTAGTAACATTCAAAATAATATTGCTGCCGACTCAAGACAGTTTTGGTCCTACATCAATGCGAAAAATAGAAGATCACGTATACTTGGCATAATAAACACCTAATTAAATAGGACCCTACAGAAACATTATAGACAACTATGACTTTGATCTAAACTTAAACACTGTGGATGAATTGGATAGACAAATACATGAAGCAATAAGACTGACAAGATTTCTAGATATGGAAAAAACACAAACTTTCAACTCCAATAATAATTCTAAGGCTAATCCTTAGTAGGGATTCTAAAAAATTATTAAACGTAGCAAAGAAAAATTTAGTAGCATCTAATTTTAATAAAAACATTGTAATAACATACAAGCAAACTAAAAAAGAATATATCCAAATTATTAAAAGTAAAAAACAGGCAAATGAAAAAAATGTGAGATATAAATTAACAAATATAACGTCAGCTTACTTGTAAAACCTTCTCATTTCTCTTTTTAAGCTTTTTTATGGATTGAATAGAATAAATGCGTCCCGACAAATTCGTGAATGCCTTCTAAGTCTACACCAATCAGAACAGCTCCATGGTAGCAATATGAGGAACTACTATATTTTACAGTTCCAAAATTAAAGTCAACAAATAAATTTTTTTAAACAAATTTGTTAATACCTTAATCAGAAAAATAAAACTGGCCACTCTGAAATATTTCACAAAGGTACTGAAATATTGAGTAATTTTACTAGATACTGATATGTAAAAGAATCATTTGTTGTTAATACCGAATGCGAGGAGGACCTGGTTGCCATTTTTTGGCGATTAGTGTAGGTTTTTAATGATCATTAATTTATCATTATTGTGCAGAAGAGGATGCAAATGTAGTGCAAAACATTGAGATCCCTGATGAGATTATTGTTGACAATAATATTGTGAACAACAGTGAACTTGGTGGTAATATAGATGAAGAATCTCTTTATTCTCCTGAACCAGTACATACCTCAAGTAAATCAATCATCATTTCACCTACGGTTTCCCAAATGAGAAAAAGAAGCAAAAGAGCTAACATAACAAAATGGGTTCAAATCCATAATAAACGAAAAAGAAGAGCACGGAGAAAAATATCTTTGAAGAAGGAAGCTTGACAACAATACATGTGCTTTTGATGTTGAAAAAAGTGAAAGACATATGAAACCTTCATGTAACTGCAAACTTAGTATGAAAAAATCTGGACTGTTAAAATGTCGATTATTTGACGAACAACAAAGAGAAAAAATATTTTCCGAATTTTGGAAAAAGACATGAGGCGAAAAAAAAAACTATGGTAAAAATTTAAGTCCATGCAACTCAAGATAAAAACCACCAAATCAATGATCACTATATTTTCATCTAAGAAATTCAGTGGGGAACTTCTTAGGATTTGCAAAACAATGTTTTTAAATACATTGTGCATTGGACAGTGTCTGAATGGGTGAAAGAAAGTGATCGAAACGAAAATACAGACAATTCCGAGAATAATCCCCAAATGGAAGAGGGCTCATCGCGAGCTCTGGAATTACCTAAAATATCTCGAGAACTAAGGGATGGAATCTCCGAAGAATATTCTGCGTTCCTTCCTAATTAGTCTGCCTAAACTTGAGTCACACTACTGTAGAGCATCTACTACAAAGTTATACTTGGAACCCGTATGGTGATCCAAGATGGAAGTATTCAGAGAATATGAAAATAAGTGCAATAAAAAATCTCTTTCAGTTAAAACATTCATGGAGATATTCGAAAAATTGAATCAGTATACTCCAACCAAAAAAAGATCAATGTGATCTATGTGTGGGCTTTCACATTCAAAATGTGTCAGAGAATGTTTACAAAAGGCACATAGGAACTAAAGAAAATGATAGAGAAGAAAAGGCCATAGACAAAGAGCATGGAAAATTTGTGTATACCATGGATTTGCAAAGTGTACTTCTTGCTCCGAATTTAAAAGCATCTGCAGTTTACTATAAGACTAAATTGATAGTCCACAACTTTATGATATATGACCTGAAGAACAAAGATGGCTATTGTTTTTTGTGGCACAAGGGAGAAGGTGGACTGTCAGCAAATGAATTCTCTACGATAATTTCTTATTTCATATGAAATAAAATATCAACTCTTCAGGAAAATGATGAAGTGATCTTTTATAGAGACAGTTGCGGCTACCAAAACCGCAATAATATTTTGTCAAATTCACTTTTGTCAGTGGCTCATGAAATGAAAACTGTGGTGATTCAAAAGTACTTAGAAAAGGGCCATACACGAATGGAGTGTGATTCTATGCGCTCCACAATTGAAAGAAAAATACGAAATCGAGAAATTTATTCACCTGGGTGCTACGTAGACTTATTTAAAACATCAAGGCTTGTTCATAAACCATATGATGACCATACATTCTAGAAAAACTTTTCGATATTTAATTTTTATAGCTCAATACGACCTGGTAACCAATCTGGAGACCCAACTGTCCATGAACTCAGATGTATAAAGTATAATCCAGATCTTAGTCCTGAATACAAAGATAGGTGTTTTTGTCTTGTCGACAGCTCTTTGGTACAAGTCTACTGAGATGTTGATATTCTTGTCTCTGTTGTTCTTCGTTAAGTCCAGTTTTTTTAATAGTTTCCCTCTGCTCTATCAATTGCCATGTTTCTAGAGACATCCAAGGCTTCTTAGTAGGTATTTTATTTCTTTGTGACAGTATCTGTATATGTGCATTTTCAATTGATGTTTTTAAATTGTTCCAGATAGTTTCGCTGTCCTGTGTTTTGGATATTTTGTATGTTGCTGTCCATCAGATCCCTGAATTGTTGTCTTTCAGACGGATATATCTCCATTCGTTTTGTCTTAGTTATTTTCCTTGAGGTATTTAATTTAATGTAAAGAACTGTAACTAACAACTGGTGATTCGAATTGCAGTCTGCGCCAGGGTATGTCTTGGTATTCAGAATTGAGGATTTCCATCTTGAATTGATCATAATATAATCTATTTGATTTCTATATCGGTCCCCAGGTGATTTTCAAGTATAGAGGCGTCGAATATGGTGATTGGATGTGGTGTTGGTGATAACCAGTTTATTCTGTATGCAGAAGTCTATAAGTTTTTCTCCTCCCTCCCCTACTCCAAAACGGCCAATAACGTGTTTAAGGTGTCCATTACTTTTGGAGCTCCCTACTTTGTCATTTAGATCTCCAGCAATGCAGTGTTCTGCATTACATCTTGCAATTTATTGTAAAAGCCATCAACTACTTCTTCACTTGCTGTCGTTGTTGTATGATGTTCAGTTTAACAGGCTTCGTATCTAGTTTTATTGTAATTAGTCGATCCGCAATGCATAAGTAGGCTAGTACCATATTTTTCAACTGTGGCGAGATAACAAAAGCTACACCACTAAAGTTTTGCTCATGGTGTTCAGTAAAATAAACGGTATTTCCTTCCGATGTTACAAAATGACCTTCTCCTTTCCAGTGTGTCCACTAAGTCCCAGTATACTGACGTTGTGTTCTTTCATTTCTTTCACTATTATGGCCAGTTTGCCGGGCTGGAGCAATCCTTGGACATTCCAAGGGCTTATTCGGACACCCTGGCGAAGCTTAAGCGTAGGTTGATTGGGTATTCCAGTTGCTTTGTTTCCACATGCTGCCTGGTCTCCTATGAACATATGGCCGGCCGCACATTTCACACCCGGAGGCCCGGAAACCCACTGTCGCCAATTGCTAGTCGGGTCGCTCGGCGTATCTACTGAGCAAGTTCCTGACATTTTATTTAGGTCCTGATGGAAAAATAATGAGGTGGATTTCCATTGCTTTCCTCATCCTATGCCGTGGACCGTCTTCTTGGTTCTTCCGCATTGAGGGCAAAAGGGTGCCCTTGCTTCTTCCTATTGAAGCTGGTTTGCTACTTACGCCGGATCCGCCATCTCGAAGTATATCCCTTCTGTGCCTTCTTCGCCATAACCCTGGGTAAGGGTAAAACGTTATAGGGTAGGGTGGGTCTCTATGAGACATGGGCCACCATGAGACTATTAAATATTTCCGTTTAGATATAGTGTTGACCTCTGTTGGTCGAGGTAATAAGTTAACACTACGTGCCGGTTTGCCAATATAATTTTCTATTACCGTACGTTAGTCTTAGTAGAGTTATGACCACCAGTGGGTGTGTATCTCATCGAAATTTTTAAGACGTGCATTTTCGTTCGTTCGTCAAGAGAAGAATAAAACTAGTAAAGGTAAATTTTCGATACCATTTTTTAGAACAGTTAATAAGCATTATTTCGCTCGTCATAAATGTATGAAATAGCAAATAAAAAAATTATGTATCTACATCTACTAACCACGTGCAAATGGGCCACCATGAAACACATTTTCAGGGCCACCTTGAGACACTGTCTCATGGTGGCCCACATAAGGAACTGGCTGTATCAGATAAATTATTTTTTGTAGATGTCCAAAGGTCGCAAAAGGAAAAGCCAGAAAGGTTTGTTTTCAGAAAAATGTATGAGAAGAGCTGTTCGGCAAGTATTGATAGGGGAAGGTGGCGTAAAACTGTTTCTACGTAAAGCTGCAGAAGAGAACGGTTTATCCTTTCAGACGTTGCAGAGATATGTTAAAAAAGTAAAAGAAAAAACGGACCCTAACATGCAAATATCCATGAAAAGCCAATATAAACATAGATTAATATTTACAGATAATGAAGAAAGAGCGCTTGTGGATTATGTAATCATATGCTCTAAAATGTGTTATGGACAAACAACAAAATATACTCGAGAATTGGCGTATGAAATGGCAAAAATTAACCAAAAGAAAATTCCGTTAAGTTGGGAAAGAAATAAATTGGCTGGCATTGACTGGTTACAAGGGTTTCTAAAAAGACATAGTAAACAGTTAAGTATTCGGCAGCCTGAAGGGTGCAGTCTTTCCAGAGCTTCGTCATTTAATGAGCATAACGTTAAGTTATTCTTTGATAATCTTAAAAATGCACATGATCGCTCCGAAGCATTTTCTGATGGCACTCGCATCTACAACTTGCACGACGACCGTTCAGAAACCGAAGAAAGTATTATCGGCAAAAGGAGTTAAACAAGTCAGTTAATATACCAGTGGTGAACGTGGAGTATTAATTACTACGTGTTGTATAATAAGTGCCAGTGGAAATACTTTACCACCTGCCATAGTGTTTCCAGGAAAAAAATTTAAAAGCCATATGTTAAATGGAGCCCCATCAGGTACATTAGGTCTCGCAACTTCATCAGGTTGGATGAATGGAGAAATATTTCCATCTGTAATGAAACACTTTGTAAAATATAGTGGATACTCCAAAAAGAGCCCTACTATATTAATATTCGATAATCATGAAAGCCACCTTACCATAGAAACACTTAACACTGCTAAAGATAATGGAGTTACAATTATTACACTACCTCCACACTGTAGTCACAAGCTACAGCCGTTAGATATATCAATATTTGCCCCGTTAAAGGCATATTATAATTCTGCAGTTGATTCCTGGCTTCTACATCATCCTGGCACACCGTTATCTATTTATGAAGTTGCTGGTTGTGTTGGTGTGGCATTTGAACGATCCATGACTGCATTAAATATTAAGGCAGGTTTCAAGAAAACCGGAATTTTTCCTTTTGATCGGGAAATATTCACCACTGAT
This sequence comes from Galeruca laticollis, assembly GCA_963921935.1. Classification (NCBI taxonomy): domain Eukaryota; kingdom Metazoa; phylum Arthropoda; class Insecta; order Coleoptera; family Chrysomelidae; genus Galeruca; species Galeruca laticollis. Next base: position 211,833,760 of record OY998177.1, read on the forward strand.
GATTTTTTAAGTAGTTCAGTGACTGATCGAGATGTATTAAATGATTCAGCTTTGTACACTGCTGATGAGCAAACTGCGTCAAAGACTATGGATGTCCCACCTGCCATTGAAGATTTTACTGAAGAAATACCATCAACTTCTGTGGAAACATCCCATTTTATACAAATTCCATCTACCTCCTTATATACACCACAGGTTACAGATAATCCAGCTGAAGATAAACCTGCTACAGCAGTTTTTGTTAGTCCCCAGATATTCAAAGGCCACCCGAAGGCAGGCCAAAGAAAATTACAAAAGAGCAAGCGTAAAAGAGCTAAAAGTTGTATACCCACAGACACACCTGAAAAGGAGAAAATTGAACAGAGAGAAATGGAAAAAAAGAAAAGAAAGGAAGCTTGCAAAAAAAAACGTATTTGCGAAGAAACGAAAACAGATCACTAGGAACATATCTTCCGATGAAGATGAAACCAAAGTTGAAAGTGAGATACCTTTCCAAGATGATTCTGATGAGGACGGGTGGATTCCTGAAGTCGAACCGTCAAGCTTTGAAGAACTTGATAAGGATCCTGAGTCCAATGATTTTGTTTTGGTACAATTCAAGGCAAAAAATGATGTTAGTGTTTTTAAATGAAACTCAAGGTCTCTAGTTAATTCCACAATATAATACAAGTTATTGAAAATTCTAAAAAATTGACAATTGTTTCGATAAATCAATATCATCGTCAGAAAAGTAGTCGAACTAGAATCAGTATCTAGTGATGTCAAAATCAATTTCCTAAGAAAAGCCTCAAAGGTTGAAGGGCATTTTATATTTCCAACTGTCCCAGACATTGCCACCGTTCCAGTCATTGATGTGAAAATGATTTTACCCAAACCAACTCTTTTAGGAAATACAAAACGATTGAAATCGTATTATAAGTTTGAAATCAATTTTAATCAACTGAACATGAGACGGGCTCTGAAAAAATTGATGTCACATAACTTTAAAATCTAGTCAAATATAAATAGTTTATATCCATTTTTTACATTAATGTAACATAACTTATGCACCGACGACATATATGTGTCGTATTTACAATAAATTAACCGACAATTTAAACCAGACTTTTTCCGTCTCATGGTGGCCCACTCTCCCCTACCCCGCAATACTGGGTCCCCAGCAGAACTTAGCCACAAACTCTTGTCCGGCCCACCCCCGCGACGTGGACGCGAGTGTTACCTAAGTGGGTTAGGAGAAGGTACTCTGGTTCCCCTTAGGCTGGGTTAATGCACGTGTATGTTTCCCTCAATATTATCGTCCTCTAAATCGGACTCATCATCTACAACTTCTTCTTGATCAGTCTCTACCTCTTCAAGAAGTTGAAGTAGATGTTGCTATTCTTTTTCATAATTCATCTGAAATATGGTATTGTGAATTTATCACAACTAGTAAAGTGAAAGATTGTAGCGCAAGGACTCTGACCGGGTCTAATAGACTTTTTTCACGTTTTACGAAAAACAGAAACGCTAGGTTAATAACAATATTTGCCAGTGAATTTTTTTTATTGAATGATATATATTGTTAGGTTTAAATGCAATAATTTATCTACTTACGATTGCATTTGTGCGGGCCTCCTCGTAACATTACACACCCTATATTTTCTCCTCATGGCTCCACAATGGGTTATTTCGATTTTTAATCCTTTAATTTCTTTTGTGAATTTAACACGTTGACTATCAGTTAGAGGTTTCCTTTGTTCGTTTATATCTCGTATATCGAGGACCTCGCACATAAACTCTATCACAGGTTGCGCTTTGTAAAATGCCGTTGCAGACACTAAAAAATAATAAAACAATCAATAAATATATTTAATGGCAGACTGTGAATAAAGCGATTGAGGATTGAGACAGTTATGAAGAGGAAATATCTGAAACATTTTCTAAATTAAGTGTATACATAATATTTTGGAAAGTAGTAAATTGCATAAAAAAGTTATAATGAATATGGAAGTAATTGGCTAAATCATTAAAGATTATTTTGAACAAACCATATTAGTAGTTGGTGACAAGTCATGTTCCTTGCCAATTGTATTATTTAATGACATATTGGGAAAAAACTAGATAAACACACGTACCATCAATATTGAGCATCATTTTCCATTGACTAGGTCTCACTGATTGATGAAATCCAAACCAGACCTCTCTACCACCACCTAAAGGACAATAATTTAGATATTATATATAGTTCAAACTGTTAACAATTCAAGAGAGAGAAAATATAACACTACATTAGAAACATATCTCTTGTGATGTAAAAATGTGCATGATTTATAAACAATTAAACTAAAAAACGTAATTTTAATTATTAAGAAATTTACTGTAAGTTATTTATTTCAATCAGCATGTGAATAGAACAGGAGATAGAGTTAAGTTACTATTTGTATATTTGATAATGAACTGATTCGATAACTATGTTATCATCGTTTTCAGGGACTAAAGCTGTGCTCAAATTTCATCCTTACATAGCAAATTTTTGGCGCCCAATCAAGTCTGTCAGGAAAAGTTTCTGTTTATTTATCAATCAATAAACTATAGTGTGAACTGTAAAATTTTATCGAAACTCTTTGTTAGCTTGTTCAATTTTAAAAAGTGGTAATTTACTTACCTAAAGGATGGTAATATCCTTCAGGACTACTAAAAAAACTTCTCCCCACAGGTGTGTAGCTCATTGAAGGTAAATGCCTCATAACTACGTCCAAAGCCAAAATAGCCTCGAATGGTATCTGCCTCGTTCTACCTTCTAGAGCTTCCTCCAAACCGTAAAGAGATACTTGAGCCACCCATTTGATGGACACTCGAAAAAGTCTGTCTTTACCTTCGCCTGGTAGGGTTACTTCCAGTTCTTCACGTGCGTTACCTATAGGTAGAGGATCTCTCGTATAGAGATTATTTCTACCATCAAATACTGGTTTAAGGTTGCCGAATATTTTGCCGTATGCTTTTACCATTGTTTCAATTATTTCTCTGTTTACCTGAAATAATTATACATAACTTTATATGTTGTATACTCTGAACTTGATTTTTGTCTAAGCTAGTTTGGATCACTCAAAACTAGTTTAGACCAGTAAGAATTGATTTGATAAATAATTTACATGAAAGCAAGAATACAGGGTTATGACTAAGCTTGCTGCAGCTTGTAGCTTATCTTGATATACATCATTGTCTACGTAAGTTCTTGTGTATTGATTGGTAGCAAGTAGGTGCTATTATATTTTTTACATTCAAAATGATTTTAGTTATTTTCCAATTTCTTTTTTTTGAACAGTCTAGTCCAAACTAATTTAAACTAGATTTGTTGGTTTGAATTGAAATTATATTGTTCCATTTGCTCCCTTAATACTAGTTCAAACGAGTTTAGACTAAATACACATAAAAAAGAAACTGTTAGTTATGTACATTCAGAGGTAATAAAAACAATATAAGAGAATTTGTGCTACATAATCAAAGCACTAATCCCATGAAATCAAAATATACAATATCATTAGTCAAGTTTCCCAACAAATTTGGGTTAGTAACACCTGCCTGCTTTATTAAAAGCACATCTAAGACACTTCTGGAGAATACTAATTTTATATTGGATATTGTAGATTTTTAGGTCAGAAATAGCTACATCAGTGTTCCTCATCGATGTGCTGTTTTTAAAAATGTCTAATCCCCCGAAATTTACAAAACAGCATCACAAAACGCTTCCATAAGGGTTTTAATTTATTTGCAGATTGTAAATCTATTGGTTTTTATAAACATATGCCACACTGCCCTTAACTTTAATCAAAATAGGTGAACACAGGAAAGAGAAAATGCAAAACAATCATGTTTGCTCATTGACGATAACCTAAGAATTTTCCAATTTTTTTTAACCGAATCCTTAGAAGCAGGGTTGGAAAAAATCATGATTTTTTGTTCAAATTTAATAAACCGCGATTTAAAAAAACCTAATTAATCTGGATTTTTAAAATTTTTTCATTTTACTGTAAGTACAGTTTAGCTATATTTTTGCGTAAAACGGTAGGCACACTTGGGTGTCGGAGTAAAGGGCAGTGTTTTGTAAACTTCGCATACATTTGCGGTTTTACATTTGTTCTAAGGTAGTTCTAAAAAGCATTCATTCAATCGGTTTTTGTTTAATATTGTTATTGTTGTGTTGCGTGCAGAACTAATTCATTATAAATAAACGGTTTTAAAGATTAAATCTAACTTTTCCGCATCTGTGGCCCTGAATAATATTCTATCATCAAATTGTCACTTGTATACACTTCAGGGGATGTATCGTGCTAATAAACCGAAATTTGTCTAAAAATAATCAAAAATGCAGTACATCTGGATTTATAGGACCCGCTGTACTCGCTCTAGTCAGCTGAAAATCAATAGGGTACATCTGTGAGACACCTTGAACAGTATTCAATCATAAAATTGGTCACTTGTATACATTGTGGAGGCTGTATCTTGCTAACAAACTGAAAATTCTCCAAAAATTACAATAATATCGTACTTAAAGTACTATAGCACCTGTTGTACTAGCTCTGGTGAGCTGAATATCAATAGGATTCATCTTTGAGACGCTCTGAACAACATTCAATCATAAAATTGGTCACTTATAGATACTCCGGAGGCTGTATCCTGCTAACAAACTGAAATTTCTCAAAAAATGACAAAATTATTGTACTTAAAGTACTATAGCACCTGTTGTACTAGCTCTGGTGAGCTGAAAATCAATAAGGTTCATCTGTGAGATGTCCTGAATAATATTCAATTATAAAATTGGTGACTTGTTGAACTTCGGAGGTTGTTCGTGCTAACAAACTGAAATTTCTCAGAAAATGACTAAAACGTCGTACTTCTAGTACCATAGCACCCGTTATGTTGGCTCTGGTGAGCTGAAAATCAATAGGGTTCATCTGTGACATGTCCTTAACAATATTCAATCATAAAATTTGTGACTTGTTGCACTCCGGAGGCTGTATCGTGCTAACAAGACATGTAACGAAAAGTGGCCGACGACGACATAAACACAGGATTTTTTTCTAAAAAGCGTTTTCTGGGTTGTTGTTGATGAAAAACGTAAAAATAACTCAAAAAAATTGAAATTTCCAACTTTTTTGGGGAAAACCAATACTTTTCTCGCATATTATATAGGTTGGGCAGAAAAGTAATAAAAATGCCTCGCCAAAGAGATGGAATTTGAAAACATTTTACAGAAAAAAGCACTACAAAATCTGGCTATCCAGCTATATGGAAAAAATGTAAAAAATAAATTAAAGTTCTTAGTCTGAATGGCAAAAGCTACTGAAAGTATGTGAAGAGAACAGGGACGTGGTAGATCCTGTTAGAGCAAAAGTTGAAAACATCGTCACAAAGAGATCAGTGGAAGATTTTCTAATAATTTTCAAGTCAATATCTGTTACACTGGATACTTTACAAAGAAATAATGCAAATCTGTCTACTGCTATAACGGCATGGAAGAAATTTGAAGCTAAATTCGCTGATTTATATATTAGCCAAATGTCGAAATTTCAAAAGTAATATAAACAAGCAATGACTCCTAGTAACTTTTTAGCATTTTTATTAGACCCAACCCAAACAGAATTCACGCTGACAGGGGAAGAAGAACAGAGTGCATTACAAGAAGCATGAAATCGCTACGATAGTTCAGTTTTGCTACCATTAATAGTAAAGCTTAATTTAAAATCAAAACCAAAAACTGTGATGCTCGCAGAAGACGTGGTAAAAAATGTGACACGACCAAAGTGGTGGATATCACAGAAAAAAGTATTTAATGAAAAGGTACAACCGAAGATTTTTCCGATGGCAAAGCAATTGTTTGGGGCGATGGCTTCGTCAGCTGCTGTAGTAAGAGTGTTTTCCACCTTTGGAATTGTTCATAGTAAATAAAGAAACTGACTGGGAATTGAAAAGGTTGGAAAAGCAGTTTTACGTTATCAAAGTGTCTGGCTAACCACTGTAGGTCGAGACCAGAGTGGAAGAAGGAGAAGGGGATGACGAGTGACATATGGATTTTTGGCGGCAGTTGGTGAATAAGATCGATTGTATTGGTTATGTATTAATTGAAATAAAATTCGTTTTATTCAGTTATTAAACAGTTTTAATTTATTAATGTTGCAATCCCCACAACTCAGAAGTGGGATACGAGTTATTCAATATAAGAATACGCGCCCAACAAATTAGTTATGAGTGATTCAGAAACTATAGAAAATGGGGCCACGCCTCCACCGGCTCAGTTAACCCCTTCGTCTATATCTGTAGAGGAGCTAATAGATATTCGATGTTTGAGGCTTGAAGTGAAAGCAAGAGTCAGTGCGAAATTTAAAAATCAAAGTAAGGAGGTAAGCTAATTTACTAACTAATCCTTTGTTTAATTAAAACCTATCATTTTCCTATTTAATAAAGAGAAAAATGTTATATTCGATTTAATATTAGCATCTAAATTTAGGTTTCCTATTAAATACATAGTCAATTTTTTATTTATTTATTTTGTTATTTGGGAAAGTATTTTTAATACTCGATAAATCAAGAGAGTTAATATGGGCGATAGGGCAGGGGGGCCGGGCCCCCGTGTATCACCTATTGAAATAGAAAATGATATTATGAATAATAACGATATGGAAATTAGTGATAGACTGTCTAATTTAAAATAAGTAACCAAAGAAACTAGCAAAAAAAGTAACCAAATAATTATCAACAAATATAACCAGTTTGACAAGGCACCGTTTGAAATATATATTGAAGCCAATACAGACAACAATAAAAACATTGGTAATTATAATTACTTAGCCATTGCTCGTGAAATTCTTGATTTGAAAATTAATAACATTTCTAAAATCAATAAAAAAGGTAAAAATAGAATTAGCATTGAATTTCATTCATATACAGATGCAAATGAAGTATTGAACAATACAAAAATTAAAAATAAGGGGTATGATATGTTTATTCCGAGTAAAAATGTTTCATGTAAGGGCATAGTAAAATATATAAATACATCTATTTCTGATGAAACGATAAATAATTATTCCAATACAACAAACAATAATATTAAAATTCTGGAAACTAAAAGATTCTTGAGAAAGAAATTCAATGTAAATGGTGGTCAAGGAAATCAGAAGGCTTTACATACTGAAAAAATAAATGAGGAAGCTGAAAATATGGTTTTAGTCCCCACTGAAACTATCCGCTATACCTTTTCTGGAACAACATTACCTAAAAGTGTAATGATATGTGGGATAGAACATAGAGTGTTACCCTATATTATGCCGGTATTTCAATGTTTCAATTGTTTAAATTACGGACATATCAAAAAGCAATGCAAATCAAACAAAAGTAAATGTTATAGATGCGGTAAGGAGAAACATGAAGAAGAAATTATTTGCAACATTAAGTGCATTCATTGCGATAGTTCAGAGCATCTAAGCACCAGTCGAGATTGCCCGGAGAGGAAAAGACAAAATTTAATTAGGGAGGCAATGTCTTTGGACAACATATCTTTTTTCGAAGCAGGCGAAAGGTACCCCAAACATAATAGAAACAATAACCAGGGACCAATATTGAGGAACCAAGAAGAATTTCCGCCTTTACCAAGGAAAGAAAATGCCATCGAGAATGTTACCCCAATTAACTACAGAAGAACAGTACATGTGGAGACTTCCCCTCGGAAATATACGTATGTAAAAGCAGCTTCAGCGAAGAAAAGAAAAAGCGACAGCGTAGGATATGATGAAAAGGGACATAAAGATTTGCTTATTAACCAAAATGGACAAGTAAGGTGTTCTCCAGCCTCCATGTCAAGCACATACTATGTGCCACCATCAGTAGTTGACAGTGATAGTGACGAAGGACCATACGAACCCGCTAAAAGATCTGAGAAGAGCGACGCTCATACACTACAAGATATTATGAATATGGCTAATAAACTTAATCATTATGACAAAGAATACGTACTACAATTCATGGCAAGGCTGTACAGTAAACCAGGAGACAAAACTTTCTACAATGAATCACATGCATGAAGACCAAAATAATATAAACTTAGACAATCATTATGCACTAAAAATTATTCAATGGAACATTCACAGTTTAAAAGCGCGATACGATCAGCTAAATTTCATTATACATGACGAAAACCCAGATATTATCTTATTAAATGAAACTTGGATTAATGAAACATATTATTTCAAAATTAAAAATTATGTTATATATAGACAAGACAGAATAGACGGGTATGGGGGTATTTGCACAATAGTCAAAGATGAAATTGTTCATCAATTAACAGACAATAGGATAATTGATTCGTCTAATTTACAGGTTTTAACGATTTACCTAGAAAATGTAAATATATATATATATATATATATATATATATATATATATATATATATATATATATATTGTAAATATTTACAACCCGGCGGGACAGGCCTTAGGAGAAGATAAATGGAATGATCTTCTAAAAAATACGCCAAAACCTTTCATCATCATGGGTGATCTTAATGCCCACGATCCGATGTGGGGATGCACTGATAAGAACACAAACGGAAGAATTGTCAAACAATCATTAGAAAAAGAAGAACTGGTGATATTAAATGATGGAACTCCAACAAGATTAGGAGAATGGAACAAGAGGTCTTCAGCAATCGACTTAGCCATAGCTTCTAGTAAAATTGCGAGTAAATGTAGCTGGAAAACGTATGATGATACTGGAGGGAGTGATCACTTTCCAACAATATGTACAATCAACGAATACATTCAAAGACCGCTCAAGGAAAAGAAAAGAAACTGTAAGAGAGCAAACTGGGAACGATATTCAACACTAATAGAAACCTATTACTACGAAACTGAGGAAGGCCTGATGGAATATGAAGACTTTAACAAGATAATTAATAAGGCAGCTAATATTAGCATACCGACTCGTAAATCAGGAGGGAATAAAAAGAAATCTGCTGCTTGGTGGGATGAGGAATGTTTTAAGGTAATTCAAGAAAGAAGAAAAGCTATAGAGATTTTTAAAAACTTGCCTAATCTTGAAAATTATATCGAATATAAACGAATCAAGGCAATGGTTAAAATTAAACTCAAGTTAAAGAAAAAAATGTCATTTAGAAAATTCTGTACAACACTGAATAGAGAAACACCAATTAAGAAAATATGGAACACGATTAAAGGAGTTAAGAATTATATGTCTAGTAATAATAATAACTTACCGAAAAAAGAAATTGCACAACAGATCCCGGACTCTCTAACAATATGTAATATAGATCCTGAGTGACAATTGATTGTCCAAATGAAGAAGTGGCACCTATTACACATAAAGAATATTATAATGTCATATCCAATAAAAAGGATAAAGCAACTGGAAAGGATAACATTACCTACTCTATGATCAGAAATCTACCTACCATAGGCCAACATAATTTAATCAAAATATTCAATAATATTTTAATCAACAATAAAATACCTAATGAATGGAAAGAAACGATTATATTACCATTCCTTAAGCCAGGAAAAAATTCTAACTACTTCAAAAATTTTAGACCTATTGCCTTAACATCCTGCGTTGGCAAAGTATTAGAAAATATAATTAAAATCAGAATCGAATGGCTTATGCAGAATAGGAAATATTTCCCAAAATCCCAATTTGGATTCCGCAAAGGTAAAGGAAGTAGAGATGCAATCGCAATGCTAACATGCGCTGTATTAAATGCATTTAGCTCCAAGAAACTATTATTGGCAGTGTTCCTAGATCTTCAAGCAGCTTATGACAATGTTAACTTATATGTATTATACCACAAAATGATAGAACTAAATATTCCAACTAAATATGTGAACCTCGTTTTCAACTTACTGAGTAATAGACACATATACGTAAAAGATATACATGGTACATTAATAGGCCCTAAAGACAACACTCAAGGATTAGCTCAAGGATCACCATTGAGTCCGTTACTATTTAACATCTATACCATCTCCTTACATCAGGTAGTAGAAGAGGATATGAAGATAATCCAATACGCTGATGACTTCATTATAATGATTGAAGGTGATGATGCAAACCACATGATTATGAAAATGAATCAAAATCTCAACGAAATTTACGAATGGACTAAATTGAATAATTTTAATATATCAACCGATAAGTCAACAGCAATTTTATTTAAACCAAAAAGAAAAAACAATGGAACTTTGACGAACATTAAAGTGAATAATAAGAACATAGAAATAAAATCTCAAGTAAAATATATGGGAGTGATATTTAATCAACATCTGAATTGGGCTTCGCAGGTAAAAGATATAGAAAATAAGACGCAAAAGGGGCTGAACATAATGAAAGCGGTTAGTGGTACCTATTGGGGTGCCGACCTAGCCACTCTTCTTTTGGTATATAAAGGGATAATTAGATCACACCTAGACTATGCAGCGTTTATTTACAAACCCAGAAATAAACTAATTTTGAAAAAATTAGATCAAATACAATACAAGAGCTTAAGAATCGTCTTAGGTGCAATGCAATCCACACCCACAAATTGCCTCTTGGCTGAAGCTGGTGAAATATCCTTGGATTATCGAAGATTCATATTAAGTACTAAATTCTTCTTAAAAATTATTGAAGATATAAACAATCCCTTAAATGACTACATTAACACACTTTGGCATTTCTGCAGTAAAAAACAAGGATTTTGGAAAAATAAAGATTTGACTTACCTAATAGAAGCAAAGAAAAGATTGGCAGAGCAAGATCCTAATCTATATAAATTCCATATTAAACCCTGTTACCAAACAGAAATATTATACCAGGTAGCGTCTGTAAAATGTGTGTTTGCTAAAATTAATAAAGGCAATAGGTATGGCCCCAAGGAATTCCTTAACGAATTTTCACCAAGCTTTAATGAATATTGTTGGACTTATACAGACGGATCAATGGAACCAATCAGTCACAGAGTGGGGTGTGGTATTTACATCCCATCCATCAACTACAGATACTCTACAAGATTATGTGCAGATCTGCACTGCGGAAGTAATTGGAATCCAAATAGCAGTAGAAATTTGTAAAAAAAAGGACTAACGAAATGTGTTATTTTTTCGAACTCCCAAAGTGCGATTGAACAAATTGCTAATGAGAAATTTGGAAAATCTGGTAAGCATGCCCTAAATACCAAGGAAATGATTCTGGATGCAATAAAAGACAACTACGATATAGTGTTAGCATGGATCCCTGGACACATTGGGGATAGAAGGAAATGAAATGGCAGATAAACTAGCGGAAATTGGAAGAATACCTGCAGAAAAATTCAAAAATGAAGCTGTAGACCTTCTTCTCCTTTTTAAAAATAAAATAATCAAGGAATTTGAAAACTATTGGAGCTCATTGTTTGCAAAAATACCTCACATTGATAAAAGACATGCTACCATAATTACCAGACTAAGAACGGGACATTGTTTAAGCCTTGACCACCTATACAAAATTGGGATAAAGGAAAGTAATATATGCATATGCGGACAACTAAGTGATTTGCATCACACCTTCTTTGGCTGTCCGATAAATCGAGTACCAAATTTTGATTTGTACGTAGAACTCATTAAACTAAAAATACCGACACCTATATCATTGCCCTCTATATTTACGAATTTAATCATAAAAGTATAGAGCTCCTCATGATATTTATTAAAGTCTTTAAAATTGAAATTTAATCGAATATGACATAAACAATCCTTCTTTCTATTACCTGGGTGCTATTACTATCAAATCCGAGGCAACTTTTCGGGAATGTGAAATGCTTGGCTGTTGCCCCTAAGCGAGAAAAGTTTTTTAACCTCTGTTCTGTCTCTTTTTAACATGTCTAGCCTAGTGGTTACGTAAGGAAAGCAAAGTAAAGATCTCCTGTAGAAACAAGATATAGCTCTGTAGCGTAAAATACAAAGCGAAAACCAGTTCTGGCCAAGTACTGTCAAGGTGGAGGCCAAAAAACTAAGAGAAGAAGAAGAAGAGGAGCTAATCCAATCTACTGTCCGTGCTATTATGTTATGCCAGGATCAAAGAAGAATAGTGGATCAACAATATACTGGAAACACTCGCGTTGGAAATGCAACTTCCAGGAGCTTTAGCAACAAGGAACGGTCCTTATTTTGTATATGTTGAACATATAAATAAACAGCTAGATAGATTATTTCCCATTCGTATTGGACATTATCTTTTTCAAATTAATGAATTTAAGGAAAATGTATCAGATATTATATCAGTAGGAAGAAATCGAATTAAAGTAGTTCTCAAAACATATTCTATTGCAAATAGTTTAATTAATCATGAAATAATTACCAAAAATGATCTTATAGCTTATGTACCTAAATTTTTCTCCCAAAAAAAGGAGTTATAAGAATGGTAGAAACATTTTTTGATGAGACTTATTTAGTTAACAATATTATCTCGGATAAAAAAGTTATGAGTGTAAAAAGAATGATGAGGAAATTTAAAAATTCAGATGGTACAACAAAATTAATACCAAGACAAATGATAATTGTATCATTTCTAGGTAGTAACCTCCCTTCTAAAGTTCAAATTAATTTATGTAATTTTGAGGTTGAACCGTATATATATATATATATATATATCCGGTTGTCCAATGTTTCAAATGCATGAGATACGGACACACGACAAAATTATGCAAAGGAGTTGAGAAGTGTAGAAAATGTGGTGATAAAATGGAAGAAAATCATAATTGTAACGTTACTCATGAATATTGTATTTACTGTGAAAAATTTGATCATAATGCATTAAATAAAAATTGTCCCACATATAAGTTTCAATCTAATATAAAAAAAACAATGGCATATCATAATATATCATTTAAGGAAGCGGAAAAAATAGTTAATAATCCATCTTATGCTAAAATTACCACCAATAATAGATTTTCGGTACTTAATAATCTTAATAATTTTCCGGAATTAACACCTAGCCCAAAAGACTAACATGTTGCTACTCAATCACTCACCCAAAGACCCCGGACACAGCCGACTAAACGTAAAAGTGTATCTCCTATTAGAGTATCTCAAACTACAAAAAAAGTTCCACCACGCCCACAATCACAACCTGTCATTCCAAACCCTCACCGTGATGATTTATTTTATGGCTCATAAAGAGAAAATAATATTTGAAATTAATTCGTTAAAAACTAAAGCAATTACTGAACCTACGTATTTTCAAAGTAAATACAAAAATTTAGAAGAAATCCATAATAGTATTAGAAATCAATTTAGCTCAATTATAAATAATCCAGTCAGTGATTTAGAGAGTATATATGATGAGGACTTTTGGTGAATTACATTTGTTTCAATGGAATTGTCGTTCAATTACTAATAAAAAAACTTATTACAATTTTTAGAAAGCTATTCATTCGATATTTTAATATTACAAGAGTTACAAACTAAAAAGGAAGATAATTTTTCTCTTTGAGGTTATTATCCCATACAAAAAAAGGGATGATGGTTACGGAGGTGTAGGCATTTATGTCAAAAAGATATTAACTTTAGTGAAATTGAAATAATAAGAAATTTTAATACTAGCATAGAAATTTGTGCAATAGAAATCAGTGACTTGAAAATAACCTTAGTAAACATATATAAACCACCTAACGCAAATACTGTTAATGTCAATGACTGGATAAATATTTTCTCACAATTTTCAGGTAAGGTTATTATCTGTGGTGATTTTAATTGTCACCATAATTTATGGGGATCCCACAAGTATGATGTACAAGGTAAAAGACTTATAGATGCTTTAGATCACTGCAATTTAATATGTGTCAATAATGGTAAACCAACTCGAATACACAGGCCTAATGAAAATCCTTCTAGGGTTGATCTTACTTTTGCTACTCCCAACCTAGTGTCCTATCTAGATTGGCAAATTATGGAAGAAACTCTAGGTTCTGATCATTTTGTAATAAGCATTTCTCTCCATTTGTCAGGTAATCGCGCAAACATTTTAACTTCTAATAGATGGAATGACTCGAGAGCAAATTGGATAACATATCAGGACTATATTGATCAAATATTAACTGAAAATGATACTAATACTAATCTCTCAGAAAAAGCTGACTTGTTAATTACAGCCATGTCAAAAGCCGCAGATTTGTCTATGCCTATCAAAAAACCGTTTATTCCAATTACTAAAAAACCTATTTGGTGGAACATAGAATGTACAGAAGCAGTAGAAAAAAGGAAACAAGCTCTTCTTGAATATAAAAGAATATCTAATTTCCAAAATTTTATTAATTATAAAAGAAGTGTAGCAATCGCCAAATTAACTTTTAAAAAAGCTAATTAAGATAGCTGGGTCTCCTTTATAAATTCTATCAATAGGAATACTCCCCTAACTAAAATTTGGAATTTCATAAAAAGAATTTCAAATAAACAGAAGCAAACTTGTACATATTGATTGTATGTTTAATTTTGTACTGTATATATCGATCTCCCCACAATATATAGATTATTTGTCATTACAGATCTTTCCCTTTAAATTTTTTATTAGTTGTTATAGTTGCTCTGTAAGTTTTTTAAACGTTTGCTATTTTAAATTTAAATTCCTCACTGTACCTTACTTTCCTCTTTCTATTAAATGTAAAGCATTGTATTACAAGTAAATATTTCTTTGTATAATAAATTTGGAAACTCTTTGTTTATATTATTTCTTTCTAGATAAAATTGAATATATTTACACATGTATTTGAAAAAAGAGCCTACATGTCAAATAAAATTTGAAAGCAACCAACAGGTACTCTGAAACTGATACAAATATGATTAGATTGAGGCAAAGTTGTGACATGACGTTCTGTGTTTTCAGACTAAATGGCCTATTTTAAATCATGTAAATTTGCAACCTTTCTGCAGTTTAATTTTCTTAGCATGAAACAAACAAAAATTTATAATCATGAAAACATTTTATTATGTTAATATAAATGGTACAAATTTTGAAAGGTAGAATGTTTTTAAAGTATGTATATTTTTCTTCCATTCTTAATTTCTAGCAATTTCCGCAATGCTGTCACTTGGTATCCATATTATTGAATAGTACATGTCCTTTCATGCAATATGTAATGCACCTTGTATCAGGTTATAATAGTTATATTTTTCAATTATCACTATTATATATTCATCAAAATTAATTATGCAATTCTTGTCTTTTGAGAGCGGTTTTAATTTTTCTTCATTCAAATACTTCAAAGGTCACTTCACTTCAATTAAGCATTTTTCGCTTTTCGCTAACAAACCCATATTATCATTAAAACAGGGAGATTACGTACTTTTTAACAATTTATTCCTTTCAAAAACATTTACGAAACTCTTAAATAATCAAAAATCTACACTCAAATGGAAATTATGAATTATTTCAACAAATTTTGTTTGGATCCGTGTATATAATATTCTCTTATCTATGCACAGGTGTGCTGTGGTTTGGATGCAACAAAAAACAGAGATACGGTTTCTGTGCTTACAATTAAGTGGAAATATTTGAAATCAAAACATTCGAACAGTGATGCGTTTCTTTGAACCGTCAAGAGTGGAAAGACAGAGAGAGAAAATATGTTGAATAAGTAAAAGCCGATTCAGTACTACTATCGACATCTATCGTAAATATTTTGAACCAAATAATTACTAAATTAGTAACTAGTATTGTGTAGGTTTTTAGGTTTATATACCTGTGAGGAGGCCCCTCTTAAGCTATTAGAACCACTAATTTTTCACTGTATAAGATGTATTAGTCAATGGAATATTCAACAAACACTTCAGTATTACAATAAGTATGATTTTTATGGAAACAATGGCCAAAACACCATAACCTTCAATGTTTTCCAAAATGAACAATGTACATTTGTCTAGTTTCAAAAATTGACAGAGAGTATCCGTTATTTTGAATTCCCAATATGAATGAGATGGAAAAGGAGAGGAATAACTGGGAAGTGGGAGGAAGTAGCACATAGAAACCATGAAAGACGTAATTATTACCTTATTACCCAAACCTTTTAAGGATAGATCTATTGCCACATCATTCTGGCCAATTTCTTTATTTTCCACCATTATAAAAACGTTTGAGCGAATGATCAAAGCGTGATTAGAATGGTTTACAGAAAACAATCAATTTCTTCCGACAACACAATATGGGTATCGTAAGGGTTACAGCACGATAGATGCAATAACACAATTAGTTAATCACGTACAAGTAAGTTTTTCTGAAAACAAATATCTCGCTTGTTTCTTTATCGACATAAAAGGCGCCTATGATGCTGTAGATTTAAACATACTAACAAAAAAACTAATAGAATTCGGTTTTGGTAATAAAGTGGCGACCAATATTTTTAATCTGTAGACAAATCGTAAAATCTACCTCAGAGATCATAGGAATGAACTTCATGGTCCGAGGGTATTGTCTCAAGGTCTACCGCAAGGATTCTGGTTTGAGCCCTTTTCTTTTTAATTTAAATACAACAGAATTGCATCGGATAGGAGATGATTCTTGTTATAAAGTTCAGTATGCTGATGATTTTGCCTATTACACGATCCAAATTCCACACCAAGAGTGCTTGTGTGTTCTCGAGAACATGATGAATACTATTAGACGACCCTTACATGACTTAGGTTTTAACATATCGCCTGAAAAATGCTCTGTCCTTTTTTTTCACGAGACATCGATATCAGCCACCCGCAACAGTGCTTCTCTCTGAACTTACAATTCCAGTGGTGAATAATTATAAATACCTAGGCATATTTCTAGATAGTAAGTTGTTGTGGACGAAACATATTGAGTATACCAAATGTAGATGTGAAAAAGGGATAAACATGTTAAGATGTGTTTCTAGGTTAAAGTTTGGTGTTGGTGTGGTTATTTCATTAATGTTTTATAGAGTATACATCCGCTCAATTCTGGATTATGGATCGACTTTGTACAGTGCTGCTAGCAAAATAAATCTACAAATTGTAGATCGCATTCAATTTAAAGCTCTACGGATATGTATAGGAGCAATGAGATCTTCCCCAACTGATTCAATCTTAGTTGAATCTCTTGAACCTCCATTAACAATTATAGACGCGAATATCTGGCAAATAAATATTTAATCAAAATTAGAGAAAAATATTGCTACAATAACCTCAATAATCTTGCTTATCTCACAACACAATGTTTAACAAACAAATATTGAAAGATTAAAAATAATCCACCTTTGGTCGATGCTTTTATTTTTACTAATAAATTTCATGAGTTAATTCATACTGTCGACAAATATCCAATGTTTAGATTCAGCTATGACTCATGTATGTTTGAACCTAACATCATATTCCCCTTATATTCACTTTCAGACATAGTTAACAAAAACATTATGATATCTATTCTTTCAAACTATACAAATTATTCAACTATTTACACGGATGGCTCAAAAACCAATAATGGAACTGGATGTGCCTTTTGTCATTCGAATAAATGTTTTTCTGTTAAAATGCGTTTACATGATACATGTTCAATTTACACAGCGGAGATGTATGCAATATGGCAATCCCTCACTTATATATTTGAGAACAAAATTGGCAATAGTCTTATAATAACCGATTCAAAAGCAGCATTGGAAACTATAGGAACTAAAAAATTATATAATCAGGTAAAAAATTCCCTTTTATGGAATATTAAAAACTATCTATACCTATTAAGTAATTCTGATACCAAATAACGTTCATCTGGGTAAAAGGATATGCTGGCATTAAAGGGAATGAAATTGTAGATAGCCTTGCCAAAAAGGCAGTTTTGGAAAACAGGTTTGTTGATTGATTTTTATAACACACTTGACCTATTGACATATGAAGTTATTACTCGCACATATTGGTTTCCTAACATTAAAACAAAAATTAAAAAATTTATTAGTAACTGTCTAAAGTGCATTGAATATAATCCCAAATCAGGTAAGAGGGAGGGATTTTTAGATAACATCCCAAAAGGTAATTTACCATTTGAGACCCTGCACATAGATCATTATGGCCCACTGCCATCAGCTCACGGAAAAAAACATATTTTTGAAATTATTGATGGATTTACCAAATTTGTCAGACTATATCCTTGCAAAAGTACAGATACTCAAGAAGTAAATAAGCATTTACTAGATTACTTTCAGAATTATTCAGTCCCTAAGCAAATTATTTCTGACCGTGGTTCTTGTTTTACTTCAGGAGTTTAAAATTTTTATGTTAACACATCAAATTAAACATACCCTTGTTGCCACAGGTTGTCCTAGAGCAAATGGGCAAATAGAGCGAATAAACCGAATGTTAACTCTATTGTTGGCGAAACTTTCCGATGAGAAGGAAAGTACATGGGTAAATATTTTAAATGAGATAGAGTACAGTATCAATAATACAGTCAATCGATCTACAGGTGAGACACCTGCTAGATTATTATTTGGTAGGGACCAAAAAGGAAATTTTGAGGATAATTTTAAGGAATTATTAGAATTGTTTGATAGCCATGAAAGGGATTTAGAGGGAATTAGGGCGGAAGACAAAATAGTACAGGAGCAGCAGAAAAATAAAGAATATTATGAGCAGACTCATAAATCGGCTACAACATATAAGGTGGGTCAACATGTAATGATAGCCAACTACGATACTATACCAGGAGTTAATAAAAAACTTTTACCTAAATACACTATACTGCCAAACGACTGTTATGTTATAACCGACGTTATAGGGTTTCAGAACTCACAAATACCTTATGATGGTGTTATCGACAGTTCACGAATTAAAGCTTACGAATCTACTTAGGTAATAGAAAATTCAGCTATGTTTGCATTTGGACCATTTCTTATGTTACATATGTATTTTATTTCACAGTACTTATTTATTTATTATGTTTCAATTATGTCCTTTATTATGACTTATGTTTATGACACCACACTTGTACTATTTATGCATTATGTAACTTATGTATCGGTACGATTTTACTTGTTATGTCGTTCATGCACTAAGTAATAAGCATTATGTATCTTATGTTATTATTAGGGCTTTACTACATATAGTTGACTACATTATTTATGCTTTAAGTAGCAAGTATTATGTACACCATTATTAAAGAGCATTACACATCTTATGTACAATTGCCTGTATTATATATTTTCATTGTTGTCCTTATGGACATTTGATGTATCATCATATAGGTTATGTATATTGTCTGGGAGAGAATCGAGACGATTGTCTTGTCAGGACTGCCGACTGTAGTGATTAATTCGTTATCCAAGTGTCTGGCTAACCACTGTAGGTAGAGACCAGAGTAGGAGAAGGGGAAGACGAGTGACATATGGATTTTTGGCGGCAGTTGGTGAATTAAGATCGATTGTATTGGTTATGTATTAATTGAATTAAAATTCGTTATTATTCAGTTATTAAACAGTTTTAATTTATTAATGTTGCAATCCCCACACATTATAATAATAATAATATTGATTTCTCAGATGTTAAAAACTCTAGCCTTTAACATATAATTTCTAAATATGTTTTTATGTTGATTTCTGTGAAAAAAGTCAAATTAAACACATATGATTAAATCATTGACTTTTATTGAAAAAATCTTTTGATTTAAATCATGATTTATATCAAAATGATTTAATCCTGCCAACCCTGCTTGGAAGGATAATCAAGAGGTTCAATAAACGAATTCTGGTCCTTGCATTATTCCAATATTGCAGAAATACATAAATGAAACAATCAAATTACAAATATATTATTGTTTACAGAGAATGGAAAATTATTGCCCACTTTTATATGTTTTAGAAACATGAAAGAAAATTTGAACAAATTACAAATTACCGAATCAATATTATAGTGAAGTTACAGTTTACTGTTCTTGAACTAGTAGTGTAATAATAATTTATACACATTATTTGAACCTTTCAATTTCCTAAACTATCAGCTCTAGTTATCTTCCATAAATGAAGATATATTAACAGCTTTTTTGTTTAATTTGGTTTTATCACTTTCTCTTTGGTATAATATACTCACCTTCCGAGGGCATTTGTCGGGTTGAATATTAACGTCATAGTGATGTACGAAACCCCTTGGCATTGTGATTTGAAAATGGTTGGCCTTGAGTCCTATAGGTCGACCTTCTCGTCCTAAATTTGGCCTTCTTGGACATTGAAAGACCGGGGGTTCTACTGGTGGTGATACTGCAGCAACGACTCCAGTTGTTCCAGGAACTGCAACAGCAGTACTTGTGGCGCCCAAAGAGGTTCCTGATGCACCCGCTATAACAAAAATTAAGAGTTGTGAAGCTGTAAACTATAATAAATAACAAAGGTTTTAAATCCAGATGAAATATTTAGAAATATCAGGAAACCAGAATCAAAAGGCATTATGCAGAAGCTAACTTCACTCAGCAAAGCTGACTTAATTCATTGGTCACAAAGATTATAGTGTATTTTTAAAAGGGGTAATAGATACTAATAAGCGGCATCAATGCCTAGTAAAGTTTTATGAGTTGTACTAGCTCTAGCTGCCAGTATTTCCTAAATATGTCGATTTTTACTCTTCTATCAGATGATAATTCTTGAATTTAAATGGTATTTTCCCTTTTCCTTCTTGAAAAACAAACAATCTTTACTCCACACCAAGTTGTTCAAGAAGAAGAAGGGAAATTATACTATACACTTAGACTATTTCCTTTTATTTTTCGCTGCAATTTGTAACTCACACGTCGAGTGCTGTTAATTTGAATGAAGTAATGTGTGTCTGTATTCTGGTTCAATAAATATGACAGTTTGTAACACCGAAATTGTAATGATTTAAATGCAAACCACACAAGGCTCCCGAAAAATAAACAAGACTACAAAAAAATCTACTCAAAACACAAAATTTACCTGCCACTGATTCTGCAAATGTGGTTTGTGAGGTAGGGCTTGTCTGTCTAGGAGGACTGGTCTGCCAAGCTTCTAAGAAAAAACTTTTTATTTGATTTTTGTTCTTAAAATATGTCCATCAACCGAATTAACTTTTACTGTCATGCACATCATATAGAGATGCGAAAAAGTACCTGGTTTTCCATAATGCACTGCTTCAACTAATGAACCATTTAACATCCATTACAATCACCAAAAACTTTAAGCACTTTGATATTTTTTTTGATGTTTGCATGTTATAACTTTTGGTTATTTTTTTAAAATGTTATGATTTTTTGAAGCAGTGTATTTTAATTAGGAAATTGGCTTTCTTGAAAATTCCAGATAAAAAAAATTTATCGGTTTTATAGAGTATCTAGAGTCAGTTGAAAATCCATAAAAAACTTATGGTTTTAAATTTATTTGATATCATCGGTAACACATAGGTCATAGGCGGAGATATTTTTAATACAATAGCAAAGTTTTGAAGAGTGTAAAACTATTATTTATGATTCAGTAATGAAATAAGTATATTAAATAGTTATTTATAGTTAAACAAATATCTTATTGCATTATTTAAGTCAATGTCTTGTTAAATATTACAATTTCTATATTATTTTGGACAATATAAAAAAAATTGCAGATATACATATATAGTAAGTATAAACAGTTTCGTTTTTATTATTTGTTAATACCTCGGTCATTCCAATCCATTTATGAGCATGAGCTTGGCAATTTTGAATGTTTGTAAGATGTTGTCATATTAGTGTTGTTTATAATTCCAATTCACCATTAAATTTTGCTAGGTTATTACTAAAAAACGGTTCTCCTAAGAACCAATTGGTTCCAAATAATAGCAATAATTGTGAGTAAATATGCCAAAACAACTAAACCTTTTGTTTAGGTGAAATTCTCAAAGTATCCGTGCAATATCCTAGGATATATACAAAATTAGCTAGTTTCATGGGTATGAATTAACAAGTGAAATTATATCAGAAGGATTAAGAATAACATATATCCCCTAAACAGAAGAAGAATAAGCGATCTGGTACTAAATCGAGTTCGGAATTCTGGGTTAACACAATTTGTGTATGTGTATTACATCACATGTTTTCCAAACAACTCAACCTACATGGAGAACATTTAATTTTCATTATGCATACATTTCACATTATGTTTTCTATTTTGAAAGTATCATCACTGCAGTTTAAAATATATTATCATGATATGAACCATCCAGCAAGTATAATAAGCGCCTTGAATCTAGTTGGTTGAATACATTGACATTGTGACAAAATTAATAAGGCTGCTGATATTCGGATTTTAAACTATAACAAGGGTGAAGCATTCAAAACGCTTTATTTTAACAAAAGAAACTTTACAAGAAGGTTAAAATCAAGGAAATCATTAGAAAAACTTCTCTCATAAATTTACCAATTGTTGTAAACAATCATAACGATATGTAATCTGACAGTTCCATAACCAAAAATATACATTGGTGACATTAAGTTGAGAATTCAATAATATGTAATGTCAGAAGGTTAGGAACTGTCACATAGGAGAGATCAATTTTTTTGATCTGGCAAAAAAATTACGTTAAGTTTTTTTTTGCTCCGAAAATATTTTAAGTTTGCTAAAGATGGTAAAATTGAGGATTAGGAATGTAAATATTTTATGATAAGAAGTGTTGGTGAGAAGAAGTAATAGACATTAAAAAGTAAAACAAGCTTATAAGTGAGGGTACCGGTAAGAACTAAAATTAGGTAGTGGACATGTTTGAAGGGACTGGAGGTGTTAAGAGACTATTTTGGGACAATGTGTGTAAACTGGAGAAGTTAGAAACGGACTATAGAACGATTTGATAGAAAAGGACAATTTTGAGGACTGATAAGGTATTTAATATTAGAAATAGTTAATTAGTAGTATATAGATAATATAATATATATAATAGACTGAAGAGATTGGATATTGTTTTTCTATACTTTTTCTAAAAAAAATTATAATATAAAATAAAAATCTGAGCTAGCCGAATTTAAAATAAAATAATAAATAAACAAAATGTTAATTAGTGTTTTTAAATGAAACTCAAGGTCTCTAGTTAATTCCACAATATAATAAAAGTTATTGAAAATTCTAAATGTTAATTATATAAATGTCAATAATATAACAATATATTTCCAAATGTCTTTGACTATGCAAGAGTTAACTTTTTTAATAAGAGGCACCCAATTAGGAGAACATTATTTGAAAGAGTACATTTTGACAGTACTTTGCGTTTTTCTTTAATGGGTGTTAAAGAAAAAAGATAACTAGTCTACTTATAAAGTTTTTCCTCTTGACAACAGTGCAACATTTCTTTGTTTGCCATTGGCTCTAGCCTACCACAAGAATTCAATATTTTTTTTTTCATTTTTGTTTGAAATAATAGAGTGGCGTAATTAGTTGCAAATACTTAGTTCAGACGCAATATATCTTGTGACATTTTCATTGAAATTCATGAAACTAGCTCATTATCCACTCTATAGTCATTTAAGAATGCTCAGTAAAATCAAACTTCATAAGATTGTTATTGTTTGATAAGGAAAAGAAATGTATTCATAAAATACACATTTTAATAAGAGAATGGTCTCGAATATGTTTGATATTAGATATCAACATAACCTCATTGTTTTACATTTCCGCAATCTCCACACTACTTTCAAAGTCTACCCTAAAATTATAACTAAATATCTCAGAAACAATAAAATATACCACTTTATTAAAGAAAATTGGACTAAAATTCAGTGCGAAATCCAGAATGTTCAAATATACAGTGTGTTGTACTTAAAATAATAAATTTCATATCTGGTATAACCAGAAGTGCAGATGCAGATAAAACAAAAATGTTCAAGTATAAAATTAAATACTGTATACAATGCTTTTATATTACTGTACTTACGTAATTTTATACAATTAACTAGTCACTTATACTTAATTTATGTACACTCATGGTTCACAGATAGTTGCTTATGTATTAAAACATCTTCTGGAACCTTCAAATTCCTGAAATTTCTAGTATGCGGCTCCCAACGATGAAAGTTCTTAAAAAAATGTCTATAAAAACAATCACAAAAAAAATAGTCCTACCCAGAAATCGATGCACTCCAGCCAAAATTTTAACGTTTAGACATCATATTAGATACAGTCGGATTCAGGGACTACACCAGTGTGCAATTTCTTAACATTACATTTATAGACAGTAAATATTTTAAGTATCAATATGACAATTGTTAATGAATTATTTTAGATTAGAATACAAAAAGAAAATTCTTTGTATAAAATGTGCAAAGTTTAATAATAATAAGCAGAGAGCTTTCGACTGTAAGTCATCATCAGTGTTTCTCTAGAATAGTATAAAGAATTAAATTTTAAAATGTCAAAATATCAACGAAAATACATATTTGTCCAGGGTCACATAAACCAAATCCACTATAAATCATATCAATCATTGAGGAAGTAAAAATTCACATTAAAATAATAAAATAAAATGACATAACAAACTGGCTATCACATACATCTTGTATACAAATTCATTGAAACGTTTGGATTTGTGAGAAATCTTAAGATTTTAGGTACATGTGCATGAAGTGGCAAGTCATAGAAAATGACAAAAATAAATAGAGAGCGAACTATGAACATCAATATTCTATGGTTTTAAAAGAAACGTCTAACAATGATCGGGACACTGCCATCGTGATAACAAGTCACGACAAAAGCCTGTGCAAAGGGATGAAGTCTCTATCTAAGTCCGCCTGGGTATTAAGGCAATTATTATTATTACATAGTTCAAAAATAATTTCCTCTAAGAAGTCTAATAAAGTGAAATTTTTATGTGTAACAGGTTTTAAGAGAACGGAATTCACATCTGGGTTTTGATTTTAGTATGTAGTTCTTATAACCTTTCAAGCTACAGTAAATTTCTTGTCTAAAAATTTTTTTATCAAAGTTTGGAAGAAGAGATTCAATGACGTTATCTAATTCTACTGCTGATTGTAAAAAAGCCTTCACGGAAAAAGGTGACTCAATACAGTGTTTAAGTCCAAGTATAAGTAGGTCCATCTCACCCTCATTAAAATCTGTATCTGAATGGTTTTGAACATGTTGAAAGAATTTAAAATCAGAAAACTTAGGCCTCTGTTTAGCCTATCCCTAATCGAATTAGCAACTTTTTGTTGCTGTCCCTTTTTGAAATCAAAATATATTTTACAATATTTCAGATAATTTTAGAGTTTCCTTCAAAACTTATAATAAATTCAGTAACAAACTAGTTAACTCTAAGGATAAAATTGATAAACTAACAAAAAGTGGAGTATACAAATTGAGTTGTGGGGATAGCAACTTACGACACCACATATATTGGCAGAACTTGTAGAGCTTTGGGAACTCATATAAATGAGCATCTCAAATGTCCTGTCAAGTCCACTTTTGGATGCCATTTATTTATATTTTAATATATTTTAATCACGGACAAGCCCAATTCACATAAATACAATATGGAAATATAAAAAAATGCTACAATAACAAAAAAATAAAAATATGTCAAACTAGAACAAGATAGAACAATTAACACATGAATTAAACTTATGTATAAAACAAAAGGGAAAACCTAAAGTATAGTATAAATCACAAGAAAAAAGCAAATAAAGTACGAGGAGTGATAACACATCAAACCAAAGTCAAAACTCCAGCAAATGTTTGTGTGTCAACTTGAAAGTTGACACATCAAAAATTGAAGTTCCATCGACAGAATTTGCTAATCTAAGTGTCCTAGGTAAAAAACTATTCATTGCATAGTTGTACCTATGAAATGTGACATGAAACGTTTGCACCTGCCTAGTAAGACGAGGAGGGACAACTAAATATATTTTAGAGAGAAGCTCGGGACTATCACAAATACCATTTACTATGTTGAACAGCTGTATCAGATCCCTTTGCCTTCTGTGAACCTCCAGAGTAGGAATATTTAAAAAACGTTCTAAGAAATCATAACGAAGGTAAACATGCATCTTAACGGCAATGTATCTTAAAAAATTGTGCTGAACAGCTTCTAGTTTCGCTTTATATGTAATATAATGAGGAGACCATACTGGTGAACAATAATCAAGATGAGTTCTGACCAGTGAGCAATATAGAGATCTAATAGCAGTGATGTTAGTAAAATCAGAAGTGGTTCTCTTGATAAAACCCAACATCTTCATAGATTTTTGAACAACAGCGGTAACATGAGACTTATAATTAAGTGTGGAGTCCAATATACCACCCAAGTCCTTAGTTTGAGAAGCACATTTTAGACTTTCATTAGTAATATTGTAATCAAAAGCTATTGGATGGTGTATTCCTTGAAAATGCATTACATGAGATTTGGATGCATACCATTAAGTGTACACCAATTTGATAGACTATCTAAATCAGATTGTAATATTAGATCATCATCCCTGCCGTTAATCACCCTAAAACATTTCAGGTCATTAGCAAATAACAAGGCTTTATTACCTTGAAAACAATGCACTATATCATTAATAAATATGTTAAATAATAATGATCCTAGATGAGACCCTTGGGGAACTCCAGAGGTTACTGAAATGAGAATAGTAATGATTAACTCTGACCATTTGTAACCTATTCGTAAGATAACCACTTAGCCGTTGTAATACAATACCATCAACACCATAAAGAAAAAGTTTATGTAGCAAGAGTTTATGATTAACCCTGTCAAAAGCTTTAGAGAAATCAGTGTACAGAATTAAAATTTATTAAACATAATTTTGACCTAGGTCTGAATTCTGTTCTCTTAAAACCTGCACACATAAAAAGTTCACTTCATTAGACTTCTTTGAAGATATCGAAATTAAGTTTAAAGTAAATAATAATTGCCTTAATATCCAGGTGGATTTAGACCGAGACTTCATCACTTTACAAAGGCTTTTGTCGTGACTTGTTATCACAATGGTAGTGTCCTGATCATTTTTAGATGTTTCTTTTAAAATCATAGAATATTGATGTTTGTAGTTCACTCTCTATTTATTTTTGTCCTTTTCTATATCTTGCCACTTCATCTATAGTCAGAATGTGGCTGATTGTGCTATGCACATGCACCTAAGAATTTAAGATTTCTCATAAATCCAAATGTTTTAATGAATTTGTATAAAAGATGTATGTGATAGCCCGCTTGTTATGTCTTTTATTTTAATATTTTGATGTGAATTTTTACTTCCTCAATGATTGATATGATTTATCATAGATTTGGTTTTTGTGACCCTCGACAAGTCTGTATTTTCGTTGATATTTTGTTATTTTAAAATGTAATTCTTGCCCACACATCTAATCATATCAGTTAGATACAGACTATAAAGAAGTGACTACAAAGTAACATAGACTATTTTCAAGACCAGGAAGGAAAATACCATTTTATATACCAACACAATGAAAAAAAATTTTGTATTTTGGTAAAGTTTTTTAACAATTATTTAATAGATGATTACTACTTCTTTTTATAAAAATTTGTCAAAAATGCTAAATCCAAAAGAAGAGCAAATTTTGAAGCATGTTGTAGCACCATCCAAGTATGCAATGACAAATCAGGGTCTGGTTACCTCTATTGTTTTTTACTGTTCCTAGCATTGGTTACAGGAATTTCATGATGTAATTTTTGGTTTGCCAAGTTAAGTGTGTCAAAATGGCGTCGGCGTATAATGTCATATTTAATAACCCTATAATGCTAGTGCCTGTAAGTGGAAGTGTTGCATATATATTTAATACTCCTATATTGCTAGTAGAGGACTGGAAAAGGATGACTATCTAACAGTGCGGACATACAAACGTCTGTCACCGCCATATAGACTTGAAATGCTATGTGCACGCCCAAGAATGTTCTGTATTTGCCCACTTCCCCATTACACATTACAGTCGCAATACTTGCGCACAAATATATGATGTTGCCGTCATATAGACTTGAAATGCTATGTGCACATCCAAGAATGTTCTGTATTTGCCCACTTCCCCATTACACATTACAGTCGCAATAGTAAATATATGATGTTGCACACCAAGAGAGACAGCAAGTACATTCTTCTATCTCACTCATTCATACTTGAGCTGTGTGCAAGCCTTGCAACTGCAGTAGGGAAGTGCAGTCCATTATCAGGCATGCACATAGCAGTTCAGGTCTAATGGCCATTCCCACCAACATTTTTAGGGGTCACCAAACGTTAGGTTACACCTAAATTCAATTTAAGGGAGGCTTTCATTTGCTAGACTGCTAAAGTCTTCCCAAAATTACCTAAAGGGATACCTAAATTTAGGTCCCCAATTTCTGCTCCCTAACTCTTACCTAACCTAAATTTAAGGGCAAATTATAACCTACAAGGACGGGAAACTGTCTTGTCTAATGAAAAGATCAATTGAGCTTGCATTTTTTGAGGATGATCTCGATATTCTCGAAATTATACAATACGGATTCCCTTGAAGGGTGTATCAGTGAACTGATCATTTTAATGAAATGAACAACCTCACTATTTCAAACAATTTCGTTTGAAGAAGGAAACAGTTATGGCTCTACGAGAGGAACTTAAGGATCACTTGAGGCTCCAAGTGAGCGGTATGTATGAACAATTACTTTTCGTCTTCTATGTGCAATAGGCTGAGAGCCTATTGATTACCACCGTCCCGTATTACCCAGGATATGCTCCGTATTTTTACATACAGTCCCATTTAAAATAATGTGTCTGTATTTTTTAGTTATGTGCTGTATTGTCCATTATTTTAAAGTATGTACCAAAAACAAATAATAGATATTTTTTTCAGAAAACAATGCTTACTATATTGTAATATGAGTTTTACCTAAGTTTAATAAAATAATGAATGTGCTTGGGAAATCATCAATAGACAAAATAAATATAGGTTCAAAAATTGGATTTGTTTTGCCTATTTAATAAATGCATTATGTTATAAGTGTGTTATATCTCAAAAGTTAAAAACAGAAAAACATTTGTGCCCCATATTTTAATTTTATAAAATTGGTCTAATGTGATTATGTCGCTTTTGAAATTGTCAAAAAAATGACAGCCAAAATTTTGTCAGGTTAGACAGTAAATTCTTCTTTTTTATTAATAATTTTGCAGTGTTGCCAATGTGTATTCCAACCTATACCCTGTTTTTAAATAGGAGGACCCATTTTAAGAAACCCGAATCACATCACTAGAAATCACTAAAAAAGTTACTAGATTGGGAGAGATGACAAAATACTAGCCATACTAAAACTATACTGTCTGGAAATAATGAACCACAAATTAAATAATAATTGAGTTAATAGACATATGGTAAAAGAGCATTTGCATATTATTGGAAACGAAAAAAAATACAATGAATTGTAACATTAAATCTATAAAGGTCGACGACTAATTTTGTAAGAAGGTTAATAACAGTTGTCAAATTTGGTGGCACATGAAGTTTTAAGTTTCAAAAAGTTTAGTATTATTTTATTTATTCACGGGTAAGCCCTTTTAAATTATATACAATACAAAAGTGAGCAAAATACACAATGCACACAAATCTAAACATACATACACTACAATGAACACAGCTATTGAAACAAAATACACAAAAATCATGAGTTGACAAAATATAAATTACTGAACGCTCAAATCATGAATAAAGCCTATAAATTTAGTAATTGAGGCATCAAAAAGTGGGAGGTCTCCCAGTGAGTTTGCGAGTCTCAAAGTTCTAGGAAGAAACGTGTAGTATGCATAATTATATTTGAGAAAAGGTATGTGAAATGTTCGACTCTGCCTCGTACTCTGCGATAGAACAAATAAACTAATTTTATTTAGAAGCTGAGAACAGTTATATTTATATGTACTGGTTATGATGTTAAAAAGTAATGTAAGATCCTTCTGCTTCCTGCGGTTCTCAAGAGGGGATTCGCAGCTGCTGCAGCCACACAGCATAGTCATGATGGACATGTAGCTAAAATGCAATATAGCGTAAATAGTTGTTCTGAACATGTTAGAGTATCCTAATGTAAACTAAATAATGTGGAGACCATAGAGAAGAACAGTTATCAAGGTGAGACCTAACTAAGGAAAAATACAAAAGTTTGGAGATAATACCAGTAAAATCACGAGTAGTTCTCTTAACAAAGCCAAACATTTTCATGGACTTCTGCACAAAAGTAGTGATGTGGTGGTTAAAGGTAAGTGCACTATCAAGAACCACTCCTAAATCTCTTATCTTTTTTTTTAATAGAAATGCTTTTATTTCAACAAGTGTACAAAGTCACAGTACAATGTATGAAAAACTAATCTCTTAGCCTATCACATGTTCAGACTATAAAGGATTCTTAAAACTAATTACACCTAATGACAATGTTCAGGACGAGCTCAATTAATAGTCTCGAAAAAATTTCATACATACATACGCATACATATACATACATACACATATACACGCACACCCATATACATACAACAACAAAACAAAAGAATATATGTATATAATCATAATTTTTGTGAAGCATTGTTCCTAATCAGCAATAAATGCTGGCACCGGAACCTATATATTTTAAGTTTCATGGCCATTTACAAATTGCATCATTTCTGCTTTGAACGAGGAATAACTATCTTTATTTTTTATATAGTTTGGCAAAAGATTGACTGACTGAAGACATTTAGAAAAGGGATTATTTAGAGCAATTTTCGTTCTCACCTGGGGTAGATAAATTTGGTCTTGACTTCTAGTTTCATAGGAATGTATTTCATTAATTATATTCAATTTTGTGTTGCATTTCTGTTGATTTTTTGTTATTTTGTAGATAAATTTACATTGTTCTATCTGTAGAATTTTTTCCAGCGGTAATATTTTAGTTTGATCGTAGATCATTTCTGTATTAGCCCTGTAACCATAGCCAAATAAAGTTTTTACCACCTTATTTTGCAGAGTTTTGATTTTTTTAAATAATGTCTGAGAACATACCCCCCAGTTTGTTATCAGATATCGGAATATAGAAAGAAAATAAGCATTATATATCATAATTTTATTCTGTAGATTCAGGTAACTCTAACATCTATAAAGTGCTCCAATCATTGGTACAATTTTTTTTATCATGTGCTCTGCATGTTTGTGCCAATTTAGTTTGTCATCGATTACCAATCCTAGATATTTGGTATAATCGACCTTTTGAATGGCCTGATCCCCAATTTTGATATCTGGGTCCCAGCTTTCTTTATTTTTATTTTTGAAGAGCATATACACTGTTTTACTCACATTTATTTGCAGCTTGTTAGCTAGGAGCCATTTACCATATAGTTGTAGATCACTATTTACCAAGGCTTCCAGTTCTCCAAAGTTAGATCCCTCATATACTAGGATGGTATCATCTGCGAATATGTAATAGCGAGCTTTAAGATTTGCCTTTTTCAGATTTAGGGTGTGTAGTGAATATAATAGTGGCCCAAGGACTGAGCCTTGTGGGACTCCGCAGTTTATGTTTGCGATTTCACTATTTACTTTATGCAGAGACACATACTGTTGACGATCCTTTAGATATGATTTTAATATACTTGCACTTTTTCCTCTTATACCTAATAGGTACAATTTCTCGAGTAGTATTTCATGATCCACTACATCGAATGCTTTTTGTAAGTCAATAAATATTGTTAGGACAAATTTTTTGTCATCCAAGTTGGATACAACATGGTTCAGGAAGTCTGTTGTATCGCTTTGGGTGTTCGAGTGTTTCTGAAAACCATATTGATACTTGTCCAATTCAACATACCTAGTAAGAAAGTTCATGATACGTTTTTTGAAAAGAATTTCCACAAATTTTGACAATGCACAAACTACAGTAATTGGGTGATAGTTTTCTAAATTGTTTTTTGGTCCTGTTTTATGGATAGGGGTAACCTTATCCACTTTCAGCTCCTTCGGAAATTCCCCTGTTTCAAACATAACCAAGTTGACTAAAATTGGTATTATTACCTCCTGTACTCTTAACAAATCTTTTGCAGAAATTTTATCATTACCCGGAGCAGAGTTTTCATTCATTTCATTCAAAATTTCTCTTACTTCTTTGATATTAGTATCATATAGGTACAAGGAGTTTTTTATATTGATTTCCTCGAAACAGTGTGAAAGTGGGTTACTTAAAAGTTTTGCATTGATTTTATTGACGATTGATTGACCTATATCACAGAAATATTCGTTAAATTTGTTTCCAATTTCTAATTTATCAGTTAATAATGTTTTATCTACCTCTATTGTATCTACACTAGTTTGTTTCTTTTCATGTTTTATTAGGTTATTTACGAAATTCCATTGTTTCTTTGGATTTCCATCAGCGTCATTCCATTTTTTTCTGAAAAAGTTAGTTTTTAGATTTTTTTTTCGTTTTCAACTTTCTTCTTTTCATTTCTGAAGTCCCCTAAGATTCGTTGATCTTGAGGGAACTTTTTTGTTAGTTTGTATAATTCTTCTCTTCCTTTCAATAATTCTAAAAACTGGGGGGTTATCCAATCATTATTTTTCCTAATTTTCATTTTAATTGTTTTTGTAGCCTTATTTTTAGCTTCTTGTATTAGTTTGATCAAGGTTTCGAATGTATCAACCGGTATAGAGGTTTGCAATAGATTTTTCAAATTGTCTTCATATTTTGAGTTATCTAGTTTCTCAAATGTTTTCTGAACTTTACAATTATAATTTTTATTTTTCGTATATAATTCTATTTCTAATATATTGTGATCCGAAACTGTGCTATATTCAATGTTTACCTTACAGTCTATGTTAGTTGTTGCTAAAACATGATCGATAATAGTATGAGAGTGTTGTGTAATTCTGGTTGCATATTCTATGCCTATATTGTTTCGGATTTCAAAACCATTCCATATAACACAATTCCTATAGTCACTGGTGGTCTCATTATTATCTAATAAATTTATGTTAAAATCACCAATTATTAGTGTTTTTTTTCTCAGGCTGTAGTATTTCTTCCAATATATCCAGGAATTCCTTCACATTGAATGATGGTGGTCTGTATAAGGCTATAATTTTTACACCATTTACCTGTAGATTCATCCCAATCATGTTGAATTGGCTGCCACCACCAACATTGTTCATCTCAATGAACTTGATGTGTTCTTTAATATATATTGCGACTCCTCCGGCTCTAGTATCTCTACATGCATGCACTGCTGTATATCCATTAATTCCGAATTGGTGTACTTCATTTTTATATAACCAGGTTTCCACAATTACTAATATATCATAATATTTCATTTTCACGAGACACTGTAGTTCCTCCAACTTGTTTCTGAGACTTTGTGCATTTATATATAAAATTCTTAGTTGTGCTTCTGCTGTTGGTTTACTAAATTCATTGGATTTTTCTAGTTTTTTAGATTACTGGTGTCTTCGATTGGCTGAACTGGGCTATGTTCATCTTTGTGCATATAAATTTTCCCACGACTTATCCATGCAAATCTATAGTTATTTTCTCTCTTGTACTTCAGCACTTCTTTGAATAGGTATTGATTTGCTTTTGTTAAATCATGATTTAGGTAGATAATGTTTTCTTCTTCGTATCCCAGGTCTTTCGCATTTATCATTTTCTTCTTTCTAGCCTCCAAGAATTCTTCCTTCTCGTTTTCACTGGTAAAACATACTTTTATAGGCATCTGTCCATTGTGGTTTCGCCCTTTTCCAATTCTGAAGCATTTCAGTTTATTTACTGTTTGAACTTGCAGTGCTTCTCCCATTTTTTTGATGATATCTTCGATGTTTTCTCGCTTGTCATATGGTACCCCATTGACAATTATGTTGTTTCTCAGCTCATTTTGTTCATTCTTGTTTTGTTCCTTTCCTAGTTGCGACTTTATTGTCAGGATTTCTGCTTTCAGAATTTCGTTGACTTTAATTTGTTCTTCATATTTGTTCAGTAGATCGGTATATTTGTTATCCATATCCACTAATTTTTCCATTATATCATTCAGGGTATATTCCTGTTTGCTATTAGTATCATTTGAGTTTATTTTTGGAGGTTTTGAAGGGATTTTGTTTACATTTTGTACTGTGGTCATAACCTCATTCTTTTTACAAGATTCACAATTGTATCTTTCACGTTTCGGATTTTTCATTTCACTTGCAAAATGGTTGAATAATGCGGTTGGTACCTTTTCGCACTTTGTATGATACCATTTCTGGCATTTTATGCAATTAATAGCATACGAATTTTTGCAGGAGCTTGCACAGCTACCACACAAGTCGGCCATCTTAACTCCTGGTTGACTGATTCGAGAAATTGACTGTTTACGTTATAATTGACAGTTGGGTACGACAAAAGCGAATCACGTGACACTTTCTGGTATTAAGATCCATGCCGTTAAGAGTGCACCATTCAGACAGGTTGTCCAAATCCGACTGCAACATTCCAACATCCTCATAGCTTTTAATAATCTTAAAACACTTCAAATCATCTACAAATAGTAGTGCATTAGTATGACAAAAACAAGTGACAATATCGTTGATAAAGATATTGAAGAGTAATGGACCGAAGTGTGAACACTGGGGAACACCTGATGTTACAGAAAATTTGCGGGAATAGAAATGTTTTACCCGAACCTGTTGAGCTCTATTGATTAAATAACTGCGAAGCCACTGAAAGACTGAACCTCCAACACCAAGCAGATCAAGCTTTTGAAGTAGAAGATCATGGTTCACCCTGTCAAAAGCCTTGGAAAAATCAGTATACACGAAATCCATTTTTAAAAAATGATAAGATCCAAGTCGTTTCTAATCAAATGTAGATAATTGAGAATGAAGGAACCACAATAGAAGAAAATAGAATTATTGATAGAGCAGAGAAACAAAAATTAAGCTATTTGTTTTAAATTAACAATTTTAAGTATGATGTAGATATCAGAAGTTATTCCATTGTAAGAACTTGCTTGATTCGGGCGCATGTTATGAGTTTAGATGCTTTTTTTTTTTTTTTTTTTTTTTTTTTTTTTTTTTTTTTTTTTTTTCATGGCGTTAGGAGGTATCCATGCAGCCAAATACGTTGTGTTAGGTTACATATACAGTATATATGGTGATGTATTTGAAGTTTATATTTGAATCCAATTTCAATTAAGTGCCAATCAGAATCGATACTGAATTTGTTATTGATTTTCATGTTGTGGATATGTATCTTATTACTTAAGCGAGCCCTAATTCAACCTATCAAACTATCGTCGTCTGCGATTCAAGTTAATACCGCTTTTCGATCAAAGGATTGGCACAGGGTTACAAGTTTTCTCGCCCAGGGGTCGTTCAGGGCTTTATTTGAACACATACACAGGTAGACCACGGATGGAAGGTATAAACATTTGGGTTAGGGTAACAAAGGTCACAAGCTCTATATAACTTAACTATATCGATATGTTAGTCATCCTTAGAAATTTTACTAGACAGTCTAATATTTTGATGTTATTCAGCGCCAGTAAGTGTAACATGTTGATGGGAGGGAATATTTTTTCATGTATTATGTTATTATAAAGCTCTTTCGTGGCATTACGATATTCCGAGCATTCAAAAAATATATGATCCAGGTCTCCTATGACATTGCAGGCTGTGCATAAGTTTGATTCGATTACGCCTATTTTGCTCAAGTGCTCTGGGTAAGACGCGTGTCCAAATTTCATTCGAATTATACTGCTAATTTCCCTACGTGAATAATTGATTCCTTTATACCACTGTTGTTTTGGTATTTCCCTATGCAGTAGTGTGTATCTAGTAGGCTTTGTTTTTACATAGTGGTCCCATTTCTCCTTCCATGCTGCTTGAAATTTTCTTTTGTATTTATTTAAGCAATCTTGTAGTGCCACTTCGTTCGGTTGACATTCATCTTTTTCAGGACTTGTTTTGGCTAACTGATCAGCTTTTTCGTTGCCGTAAATTCCATAATGTGCTTTTACCCATATTATTTGAACGTCACTCTCTTTAGTAAGTTGGTGTAGTAGGGATTGAATTTTCTTAATGTGTGGGTGAGTGATGGTATCTACTGCATTATTATTCAAACATTGGATAACAGACAGCGAATCCGTTAGGATAGATACATTTTTCTTTTTTTGGTGGATTGTGTGTTCTAGCGCCTTCATTATGCCTGCAGCTTCTGCTGAAAATATAGAATAATCGTTGCTTAGCTTAAAGGTTTTTCCTTCTTTCGTTTCTTGCACATAGAACGCTGTGCCTGTACCTTTTGTTGTCTTTGATGCATCTGTATATATTGTTATTGTACTGTTGATGTCTTTTTTTGTAAGTCTGATAATTTTTTCTTTGTTTAATTCTGGTATTTCTGAGTACGCAGGAATTATTATTTTTGCAGAGTGTTCTATGTTCTCAAAGTAATTGCAGCTTTCATACGTTAAAATTTCTTCTTTATTGGTGTTACGAAATGCGGTGCATATCGGTGGCGAGTTCTTTTTTTCCCAATATTTATTCGTCAGGTCCAATGTATTTAACTCACATATTTTGGCCATCAGTGTAGAATTTTTTGCTTTATTCTTAAGTACCATTTTTTCAGCGAGAAATGTTCTTCTCAATTCCAATGGTGGTTCGAGTGCTTCCACCCTTAGCGGTTCCACAGGTGTTGTTGACATCGCTCCTAAGCATATTCTTAACGCTTTATTCTGTATTACTTCTAGCTGTTTCAGTGATTGTTTTGATGCAGATCCGTATAGGACGGAACCATAGTCTAAAATGAACCTTATATATGCTTTATACAATAACAGGCATATTTCAGTACTTGCGCCCCACCATGTTTTGGTGATCATTTTGAGGAAATTAATGGCTTTATTACATTTTATTTTGATTGCCTCGATATATGGTTTCCAATTTAATTTATTATCTAATGCTACTCCTAAGTACTTAATTTCTTTTTTATATGGTATCATGTGGTCCCCCAACTGGATGTTCTGAGTTTCTGGGATATGGTGCCTTGAAAATATGGTGACATTTGATTTAGACGTTGATGTTTGAGGTGGCCTTGTTTAGAGTATTTATACAATTTTCATATTTTTTGTCCTTGACATATATTACAAAGTCATCAGCATATTGTATAAGTGTGTAATTCCTGCATGCTTGATGCATTTTGATGGTATATATGTTGAATAACAGTGGTGCTAAAACGGAGCCCTGTGGTAAACCTCTAGATGTATGTCTTGGTCCTAATAATGTGTCTTTTTGTCTTATAAATATTTTTCTGTCTGTCATAATATCGCACAGAATATTTCGTATTTTGGTAGGCATACCGATTTGTTTCAGCATTCCGTTCAGTATTGGAATTTCTACAGAGTCGTATGCGCCTTTTACATCCAGGAATGTGGCTGCAGTATACCCATTTTCTCCAAAATTAATTTGTATATCAGTGATAAATTTGTAACTGTAAATTATGGCAGTATTAAATGGATAATAGGAAGCCTTTACCATTCTCCTAGTGGAAGTCATGCTACGTTTCTTGAGCAAATGGAGAATATATGCGAGGAAGTATTGTGTAAGAATTCTCGGGTAGTGTTGGCAGGTGATTTCAATTTGGATTTTTTGTCCGACGAATTTTATGTTAAAAAAATTAAAGATCTTTTCCATTCTTATGGCATTTGTCAAAAAGTAGAAACATATACTAGAATAACTAACACAAGCAAAACTTTAATAGACTATGTACTGACAAATATTGATAATTTACAAGCCTTTGTTATGGATGAACCCAAACTCACTGATCATTCTGTAATAACAGTTAAATGCTTTAATTTTGAAAGATCTGCTATGGCGAGGAAAAGTACTAGAATGGTTAGAAATTTAAGTAATGACAAACTACACAACATAAATTTAAATTTAATTGATAGTGAATTTTTACTAAATAGTACCGATGTTAATGATATTTATAATAATATTAAAGATGTTTTTGGCTCAGTTGTTAATGAAATTGCACCAAAAAAAACTATATCATATTACGAAAATGAGTTGCCTTGGTATGACGATGATATAAAAAAGTTGAGTAGAGATAATGCATATAAAATATTTAAAAGTATTCCGAATAATATTAACTGGGAAAGTTATAAACACAAACGTAATGCAGTGGTTAACTTAATGAAAGAAAAGAAAAATATTTATTACTATAATGAAATTGACAAAAATGTAAAAAATCCAAAGTTGATGTGGAAAACATTAAAAAAATTAATTAACCCTAAACAATACAATAGTAATTTTTCCAATGGTGTTTATTTTGAAAACAATGGTCAGAGTACTCTTATAAGAAATAATCGTGAGCTTTCTGAACATTTTAATGAATTTTTTGTTAATAGTATTAGTGAAATGGTGTCTAGTATTGAGGATATTAAGTTTATTTGTAATATCCAAGAGTGTGAGAATCATTTTAGTAATTTTAAAACAATTTCTTTGAGAGAGTTGGGATTAATTATAAAAAATTTGGAAAATAAAGGATCTACAATTTATGAACTTAATAGTCAAGTAGTAAAAAACAGTTTTGATGTTATTGGGCATGTGTGGTGTCATTTTGTTAATACATCACTGGAAACTGGCGTATTCCCAGAGGAACTGAAAACTAGTATCGTTACACCTGTTGAGAAGATTACTAATACTAATAAAAGTAGTGAGTTCAGACCGATTAATTCTTTACCTTTTGTGGAAAAATTATTGGAATCAGTAGTTTGTCAGCAATTATTGGAACATATAGAGTCAAATAACTTGTTGTTTATTAATCAGTCTGGTTTTAGATCCAAACATTCATGTGAATCAGCTATCCAACTGACTGTCACTAAGTGGAAGAATAATATGAGCAAAAATTTATATACTATAGCAGTATCATTGGATCTAAGAAGAGCTTTTGAGACCGTAAATAGAAAAATATTACTTAAAAAACTAAAGCGGTATGGTATAGGGGGTAAGGTATTAAATTGGATAAAAGGATACTTAACTAATAGAAAACAAGTTACTAAAATTAGCGATACAATATCACCTCCTATTGAGGTAAAGCATGGAGTTCCTCAGGGAAGTATTCTAGGCCCTATCTTTTTCTTGATTTACATAAATGATATAGATAAATTTGTTGATTGTGACTACATTCATATCTTTGCAGATGATACATTAATATCTGTAAGTGATGAGAATTTAGATAGAGTATTGTTTAAAATAAATAGTGTGTTAAGAAGTTTGAATAAATATTTAAAAATGAATAAACTAAAGCTAAATGTAAATAAAAGCAAGGCTATGATAATCACAACACCTCATAAATACAATCAAATAAGCAATGATCAAATAAGTATAGAAATAAATAATGAACAAATTGAAATTGTCAAAGAAATCAAATATTTAGGATTCATGTTGGATAATCATTTATTATTTAGTGGCCATTTTGAGTACATAAAAAAGAAAATTTTGAAAAAACTTTATTTTTTCTCCAGAGTGTCTCAACACTTAAGTCTAAATTCCAGAATAACCGTTTATAAGACCATTATTCAGCCCCATTTTGAGTATTGCCCGACACTACTATACTTCTTTGATTTAAATAAGATGTCTCAATTACAAAAACTGCAAAATCGTGCAATGAGAATTATACTACGATGCAACAGAATGACTCCTATCTCTATGATGCTTCAAACTTTGGAATTACTCAAGGTAGAGAGGCGATTATATTATTTAGTTATGACTTATATTTATAAAATGATAAATAATCTTTTGCCAACGTATTTTTGTAAGTATATTACATTCACCAATGAAATTCATACCTACAATACGAGGAGCCAGAACAGCTTATATGTATCGAGGCAAAATCATTCCTATAATGTAAAGAGTTTGTTTTTTAAAGGATTCATCCATTACAATGGCCTACCAGAAAATATAAAAAAATCAAAAAGTCTGTCTGAATTTAAGCGTGCCTTGACATTATATTGTAAATAGAGAATATATAGTTTTATTATATTGGATTTAATTATATTCTATTGTGATGAAAATTGAAATTATTGTAAAAAGGAAAAAACTGATGTGTAATTGTAAACTGATGTATATATTATGTATTATAAATTAGGATTCCTATTTAAATAAATACTACTACAAGTTGGCTCACCGCATCCATTGTGCCATATCCTTTCCTGAATCCGTACTGATGAATTGGTAATATTTTGTGTTCTTCTAACCACCATTCTATTCTGTTTTTTAATATCCTTTCGAATGTTTTCAATAGGCATGCTAATAATGATATGACTCTGTAGGAGTCAGGGTCATTTGGATCTTTTTGATGTTTTAATATTGGAACTGCAATTAGGTTTTTCCAATCTTGTATTGTGCATTTGCCCATTTTTAGTATGTTGTTATATATTTCCAATAAAAAAGATTTGGCATTATTTGGTAGGTTGCATAACATCGGATATCTGATATTGTCTAAGCCTGGTGCGGTGTTTTTTCTTTGTTTTATTGTGTTTTCTAGTTCTTGGATATTTATCAGATTTTCGAATATTTGTGGTATTGTTTCCTCATGTTCTTGCTCATTTTCTAAATTATTTTGGTAGAAGGTAGATGGCGGTGCTATTCTCTCTAGTAGCTTTTCTTTCCAATCCTCACTGGAGAAATGAATGTTCTCTTTCTGTATGAAAGTTCTTTTCATTTTCTTGGCCTGTTTCCAAATGTCTGACATTGATGTGTTTTTATTCAGATTGGTGCAGTATGCTCTCCATGAGGATCTTGCCTTTTCTTTCAAAAATTTGTTTGTGCTTGCTGCTATTTTTTGCACTGTAATGAAGTTTTCCAACGTGCTGTTAATTTTGTAGGCAATTACCGCATTTTTTCTATCTGTTACATTCTCTGTCCCACCAAGTTGGTAGTGTTCTTGACTTTATCTTGAATGGTTTGTTTGTTGGTATGGATACTTGGGCAGCTGTGTTTATTCCTTGTATTAGATATTCATATTTTGCATTAATATCATTAAAAATAGGTGGTGTTTGTGAGAAATACAGTTCTGCTTCGTTTTTGAATATTGACCAGTCTGCTCTATTTATTGGAAGGACATATTAATTCCTTTGTTTGTAGACACTTTTTTCCAGGCACATTGATGTTAATAAGTATTGGAAAGTGATCTGAACCCAGTGTGTCTTTTATTACGTTCCAATCTATGTTGTTTATGAGATAGGGTGTACTAAGTGTCAGGTCCACTGCGGAATTTTCCCCGTTGCGGTTTAATCTAGTAGGTGTTCCATCGTTTGCCAATATTAAGTCATGATTTTCTAAGACGTCTAGAAGTTGTATACCCCTCTGATCATTTTTGTACGAACCCCATGTTCTGTTGTGTGCGTTAAAATCTCCACATATTATGCCGTTCTCTTTAGATATGATATTAAATATGCTTTTCCAGTCGCTGTTATTGATGCTAATTTTTGGGGGGCAATACACAGATAATATTTTAAACTATAAATATTTATTAAAATTAATTTCGGCAGCACATATGTTGATGTCAGTATTTACTTTAATGTTAATATCTACTTTTTTAAAATTTATTTTTACCTTTATTAGTATTGCTGTACCTCCATATCCGTCATCCCTATCAGTATCATATCAATATTGTGTTCTGACAGACACTTCATCAAACTATATTTATTTGCAATCGCCGAGCGCGCGTTCCATTGTAATATTTTAATTTTATTAAGCATTGTTATTTTTTGGCAGATTATGATTCATTTTATATAACCTATCTGTTACAAATTGAATGTCAACTTTTTGTAATTCTTCAAATGAGCTAATGTCTTCCAAGATGTTTTTGAAAACTTGGAAGAACGTTTGAATAAATGTTGTATCATTTTCTTCATTTGACTGCATGGATTCTATCTCCATATTTTCCTTCGTACTATTATTTTTAAATTGGAATACTGGTTTACTAGGACCAAAGGATCTGGGAAACATGGGTGCTTGTGTGATTTCATTGTTGGGTGATTGTATCCTACGTTTTTTGGTTTGTGTGATTGTGTGTTTACTGTGTGATGTTGAGGGTTCTGATGGTGTATTTTTTTTAAATGTATTACTTTCCCTATTTGTTTTGTATTGGTGGGTTGTTGTCTTAGGAAGTAATGGAAAGCTTTCCGACGTATTATCAAGTACATTGAACCTATTATTGCTAATTTTACTAATATATGAATTATCAGACCAGTTTTTTGCTTCTATATAGGTTACATTATTATCTGACATGAATTGTTTTATTTGCTTCTGTTTTTCAAATACGGGGCATTTTTTATGTATCGTTTTATGATCGTTTGATTTACAATAAAAACAAAATGTGTCTTCAGGATCTTTGCATGAATGATTTTCTTCCTTTTTTTGCTACAATTTATGCATAGTGTGTTAGTGCTTTTACACTGCTTGGCCACATGGCCATACCTCAAGCAGTTGTAACACTGTACTACCTTTTGAATGTATTTTTCTACAGGACATACAACGCTATTAATTATAACAAATGGAGGTAACACGTTACCCTCGAATGACACTAAAACTGTTTGCCTTGGTATATATACTGCTTCCCCATCAATATCAATTTTCCGTTTAAATCTACGAATACTGGTGACTGCGTTTGGAGACTCAATATTTTCCAACAAATACTCGTCACTGAATGTGGTATCTACTTCTTTGATTACCCCTTTCCTTTCTATTAAATTATTGGGTATGAATGCTTTTAATTGTTCCTCTTTCAAGTTTTCGTTTTCTATTAACATATTAGCATCTTTAGTAGTTTTAACCTCTACTCTTACTCTATTTCTACCTACCTTTTGTATTTTGGTAATGTTTTGAACTTTTAGTTTTTTATGTAATAAGTGTCCAACTGACATGGGATGTAAATTTCCTAAATTTTCATTATTAATTTTTTCGATAAATACATAAATTTTATCAATTGAATATAAATTAGGTTTATCAAGTTTGAACTTTTTTGCTACTTGTACTGAAATACCTGTCGCTGTCTGACCAGACAAGCGTGTTTCTTTATCCTTTCCTAAGTTTTTGCTTTCCTGAAATGCTGTTTGGTATGTTGAATTGTAACGCACATTCCTTGAATTATCATTATTATTGCACAAATCTGAAGTTCCCCCTTTGTCAGGGGGATCTGCACTAGACATTTTTCACTGAACTATAAATTTGATTAACTGATTTACTAGGTGGATTGACCGGTTCAATAGAATTGGAATTCTTAACAAAAACGATTTGTTGATAAGAGAGCTGTTTTAAACACGTCTATACTAATTGACTGTTAAAATCGCACTGATGCTTACATCTGGTAAATAGTTGGGTCGTTCAGATGCTAGCGGTAAATTTTACTAATCGTCCTACCATTTAAGTCAACACATCGGTAGAAACTGACCTGCATGCGCTTTGCAGTTTATAACGACAGGATTGAGAAGTGTATGTGTACAAAATGACGATTGACTATCTTCAAATATAAGATTTGATAACTCTCGAACAACCTGTATATTAATTTTTGCACTAGCAAATTATTACAAATGTTTATTTCTATTAAAATTGTTAATTATGATAAAACACAAGCTGAAATTTGACATCTAAAAATATTATACAAAGTCGTTCAGATAAATTTTGTGTCAACAACTACAACCAAGAAGAATCCTACCATGTGTCTTTTCTTTACCAGACAAAGCATCTGAATACACTCCAGCATTAGGGAACTATTGGTGAGAACGGGCATAAATGACAGGAGGCAGATAAATTGACAGACCGCTACTAACAATATAAGAGATGGGACAATTGGAACAAAACTCCCCTTAAATTGAATCTCTACATCTATGACTATATCACCAATTGGTAGGTGAACCAAAAATTACATTTGATAAGATGGTGCACTGCCTCATTGTCAAAACAACTTGATTCGCATGGCCCCCTTGCTCACCTAATGTCAGGCCATGTGATTTTTACCTGCGGGGGTTCATAAATGATTGTGTGACAGTGCCTCTTCTACCAGCTGACTTACCAGGCCTAAGAAACTGGATTGAGGTAGCTGTAGCAACAATTAAACAATGTTTGGGATAAACTGGTTTAACTTTATGTGTGCTGTATTATGATAGGTGCTTGTATGTACAACTATTTGAGTTGCTTTTTCATTTCATGAATATAATTCAAAGAATTTGGTTTTGTTTGATTATTTTGGATTTTGTTAATAATTATTGTTTATTTTTCTATTAGTAATTAAACAAAGTGTGAAAGCCAACGATACTTTTATTTTAGTAATTTTCTAGTGAAACCCCGTCCCGCATGTACTATATCAAAAAAATAATGCTAGTGAGAGCACGTATCTGCAATATTTATATGAAAATATCACAAATACATAATATTCATCAAATATAATGTCACGTAACAACTAATACATTTAGAATCGCATTAAATGAGATCAATATAGTTTTTAATTCTTTTTTAAAACGTTTTTTGTGTCTCCTGTAAAATGAGGTTATTGTGACTTACGAGGTGTCACGTCTTAACCGACGATATATTAGAAAAATTTGCCCAAATATGAAATCCCAGGCCAATTTAAGGATATCCCCAAGAAGAACAAAAATACTTCTTGTATCTCTCGATTACACTCTGACACATACCTTCACAGAGAATTTCACTGGACTTCATAAAATGCATACTGCAATTTAAAAAGACCCTGTATAGTATGCAACAATTTAGAATAATATGCTATATTTGAACTGTACAATAAAGCAAACATCAATATCATCTAATAAAAAAAGTGGTTTTTGCTATCAAAATTAATACTTCGATTTTATTAATTTTATGACAACCTGTTTCAAGCATATTGGGCCAAAATTTTGAAAAATAAATCTATCTCACAGCAATTGCTTAAAATATCAACTTTCAAATATTATCTGGATTTGACCCTTCCTAGAATTTTGCTGGGAATGTAAATAGCCACCTGATAGA
Source organism: Galeruca laticollis (assembly GCA_963921935.1). Taxonomy (NCBI): domain Eukaryota; kingdom Metazoa; phylum Arthropoda; class Insecta; order Coleoptera; family Chrysomelidae; genus Galeruca; species Galeruca laticollis. Next base: position 211,878,699 of record OY998177.1, read on the forward strand.
CGAAATTTGTATTTATAGAATATTAGTACAATTTGGTGTATACCAATAATTTCCAAAATAAAGGTTGGCATTTACAAAAGAGACATTGACATTAAAATTAACATATATTATTCTGTTAATTTGATATATTAGTAGATACCAATGAAATTGAAAAGTACTTTGACAATGAAGGATAATAAAGAATTAAAATTAATAACAGTGCAAAATAAATATATTGCATAATTTTTTCACCTTGCAATAACTAATCCCAATCAATAGTCTCAAGAAGTCTATGCGCTAAAAGGTCAACGACCTTACTAAGAATTTGTGATTTAACTTTGAAACCATAATTCATAGAAATTTCCTGTTTGAAATGTATGAAAACTATAAAAATCATTACAAATTACTGATGAATCATATAAATGGCCATGGAATTTAAATGTTAAATTGTTATTTTTATCAATTTGATAAATAAATTAAATGATTTAGGTTATAACGCAGTAACACACATTTTAAGAGGTTTATAAATTTAAATAATATCTATTTGACTAGGTAGATTGTAATAATTTAAAATGTTTTGTTTATGTCAGTTGAACCAAATTTCCAAAAATAAATACAATATAAAGTCGATTTCCGTTTTGAATTAGTATTAGAAAAGTCGCAATCGCAACTACGACGGAATTTTTTACCTAACTTCCACTATATAATCGAATTAGAAAAATTCAATGACCTTATTTCAAACTCGATATTAAAGAGCCTGATTTCATAGGTTAAGTTAAATATCTAACATATCAATTCCGACGGAATTTCTTGGCAGAAATTATTTTATTCCGGTAAAATTTTGATAATAAATAGGGAAATTTCAAGAAAATATAGCAAAAGTCGAGGGAAAAACATTCAAACAAAGAATTTAGTCCATGTAGACCTCGTTTATGACAACAAACACTTATCACTTGGAATAACTACTTATAATATTGAATTGTACTTACGGCCTCCAGATCCGGGATACATTTTTTATTCTATATATTGTAATTAAATTAAATACACAAGCACACTAAACACACCACTAGTATTTATTTCAATAGATTGTCTATCTAGTTACAAAAGACGACAGCCATTTGCAATGACGTCAACAAGAGCTGCGAATGCTCCGTACTGGACAACACACAGCGTTGTCAAGCGTCACAATAAATATCCTAAAAGAAATAAGGTTGTTATTTTGTATTTCTGGCCTATGTAATAGTTAGTTTTAGGTGTCATCTGACGTTTCCAATCGAAAGTTTGACATTTTTAACCATAACCTGCTCCAAACACTTTTGACCAACCAAAACATGGAATTAATAGGTATTTAGGTATCTCATCCGCAGAACAGCCCTGATTTGGCGCCAAAGACGTTATGTTCATTTCCACAAATCAAAAATGCATATTTTGGAGTGGAAATGTGCTTAAATAATTGGTTCAAACGACGAACGCTTAAAGAAGAATATTTCTGAAAAGCAATAAAAGCGATTTCGACCTTAAATAACAACCATGGTACTAATTACGAGGTGGAATTGAAAAGTTTTAGTGCAAAAAATTATTTTGTTTTTAAACGAGAAAAATGGTGCGGTCCGAGTACCACAATTGAAGGGAGTAACGAGTAATGTGTTCAGGTGACAAGTATTTTTAGGAGGCACAAAATAGTTGGACTTACTGTAATTAGTTATAATATGTATTTCGGAAGACTAGATAAATATTCTCTACCGCTATAATCTTAAACGCATAAAAAGTCAAAAGCTCTGCTAATCCACCGATTATATATAGAAATATGTATTAGAAGATCGATATTCCTTTTATTCATTGGAATAAATACTCTATCTACCTTACCACCATTTAACCCTTTCGCTCACGATTTATTGTTATTGGGAATAAAATTCTGTCAAAAGAGATCCTTGATATTCGATTTTTTTTATGATTTTTAAGAATTCGAATATTACCTTAGCTGCCCCCAGACGGCGGTGATGGCATGTCGTCAATTGATGACAGTATGAGCCAACGGTTGCTAAATAACATCCACGTAGAGACGGTAGCATGTTATCGATTTTGTATTGTGGACGTTAAATAAAAGTAACGTAGTAAAATTTTTAGTATTTGTATTATTCAAAATACAAATTTACTTATGACTATTTATAAAACAATTCTTATCTTTTGTTAAACACAGATGTACAAGGAACTTACTACATTTAATTCTTGATGTACCTTTGCAACCCGCATTTTTACAGCGTGAAGATGATTTTTAATTTTCATGGATAGGCCAATGACCAACGTTGTCCCGTCTAACTTCTAGTATTGGACGTACTTCAAAGTTGGTCTCGATATTGTTGGTTGTACTGGCTCATTCCGAACATTCGTAGGGGGTCGTCCTCTTTGTGCTTTAGGTGTTGTATCAACTACAATAAGAGATTCTGCGACATATGATCTAAAGTTAAATAAATCTAGTATAACCTGTTTTGGTATGTTTAGTTGTTGACCTTGTTGTATGCATTCTAGCCATGATAAAGTACATGCAAGATCAATTGCGTGTGTGAACATTCGAAGTGTCTACTTCTTGGACCTAATAAATGTTCGATATATTTGAATCAGAAAGTCAAGTTTGTCAACTCCTCCCATACTAGAATTGTATAATTTGACTGATTCGGGGCGTGACACATACACAAATTGTTTGGGGTTTTATCCCAACGTTTAGCTTGATCTTTGTCACCAATTCCTACTAAGGTCGATGCTATGTTCATCGGTGTGTTGTCAAACCATTTTCCAACTACGATTCCATCTTTACTTCCTGTACAGACCCTCGTCCTTGTTTTGCGATTTCCTTGTGAGTTATGAAGGGAGGTTTTGCAAATATGTCCAAACGTGCTGTAGATGTGCAATATATTGCTTTATTGCGTAAATATAATATCACACTGTAATTTGAAAAAAAATTGTCGAAATATAGTTGTATATTCCTTTCGTGTAATCAATTTTAGAACTACACTACCTGCAACACCATAGACCGCTTTCTCAAGTGAATCTAACTCTGTTGTAGCCCCCTGATAAATAATGAAATCGTATAAAAGTCCGCTTTTACCGCACAGTGCATACATTTTAATCCTCCAGGGATTAGGTTTGTTCTTTATGTACTGTTTGACATTCAACTTTCCCTTGAAGGGAACCATTTGCTTATCAATGCACATTTGTTTTACCAGAGGCAAAGACAAACAACGAGTCCTAATTGAATCATAGAGAGGTCGTACCTTCCAAAAGCGGTCAGTAGAATTAGTTAATCTATTTTGAACATCAACAAAATGCATAGTTTGACGTAGCTTGAGGAATCGATTTACTGCCATATTATCAGCTATAATAGCTACTCTCAGTGACTTGCTATTTTTCCAATATAAATTAACTCTCGGATATCGTAAATTTCCCATCATAACATGGATGCCAACAAAAGTTCTTATCTCAGACAATGTGGTGAACTGAAATCCCATATTTTGTTGTGTAGCGTACAAGTTGATGTTATCTACTATTTGTTGAAAGAGGGAATTTGGAAAATATTGGTTAAAAAAATTAAGAGGGCTTGGCAAATCTACTACAGGGCGACTAGCATTCTCAAACCATTTTATATTCGGTTTAAGATATGTCACATTATTCATCCATATAATGTTTTCTTTCGTAGTAAGTTGATTTGTTTCCATATACTCTGTTACTGCTCTCTTTGTTTCCCCCTTTTCCTCCTTCCTTTGTTTTGCGTCTTTCTGAATAATATCCTCAACTTCCTGCATTTCTTCTACCGCGCCATCTTGCGTTTCTACTCCTTTGGCATCTTGCATTTATTGCCTTATATCTTGTTCTCCTTCATCTATCTACGCGTGCATTTCGTTAAATTCACTGTCGACATCGCACATTTCTCCCACTTCTGAAAACACAATAACTCGTATTTCAAGAAATAATAGTGATAAATATAACATTTACCTTCCAAATTTTCTTCAATTTCTGAGTCTATTTCATCATTTTCATTACTAATGACATTTCATCCACGATTTTCATTACCTCCTCATATTTTAACGGCACGTTACGCTTGAAACTCATTTTCTAACATAAAACACAAAATTAAAATCAAAGTAATAAAAAAAAACATTTTATCTTTACCTTGGTATTTTGTTGACCGTTGACTCACAATGTAATCAATTGATGACAACAATATTTACAAAAATCCTGTACTCAATGGGGAACACAATGAACTATTTCGACAAAAACGAACAATTTAGTGGTTATTTTTTAATGACTGAAAATACTAACATGTCTATAATAACAATGTGACAATCGCAACCTTCGTTTTTGTTTTATCATGTTGTCGCGGCAACGCAGGGCTCTATTTACCAAATGAAATATTAAAAATAAAGTCTCACTACTACGCAGCAGATGGCAGGACAATATTATATATTGTTTTCTAATAGTGTGACCAATTGCTGACATTATTAGTAAACCACAAAATATCGCTGTAGTATCCATACTTTTCAATATAATTCGATGTCGTCAACTGACGACACCGTGAGCGAAAGGGTTAAAAAATTAATAACAAATAGTAGACTAGCAAATTTGATAGCAATTTATTTACGGATTTACTTTTGAAATTGGCAACGTTGTATTTTTAAACGACGCGATCGATTCCGTGACATGGTAGGCGTATAATTTTTGTAGTAGGCTAGAGGTGCAACAAAATGCCAATCAACGGCGGAGACGTCGTTTTTTTTAAGGAAGTCGGATAGACATTTATAAAACCTCATCTTATTTACTTTAGCTTAAAAAAATTAATAAAGTGATTTAATTAGATAAGATTCGTGATTTATTTTGTAATCAAAATAATAACTACGATACGTAGATAATATGGAATTTTTAGAGGGATACCATGCGAATGACATCATGAATTTAATTTATAATTCATGAGTAAAGCTGGTTTTAACTGGCTCGAAATAAAAAGAAACATTTATATTTTTAATCCCATCAATACCTAACGCAGTTCACGGTTAACTCGATAAGAAAAATACCATGGAATTCAAAAAATATCGAATGTAGGATTTTGTGCTACTTTTCAAGTATATAATATAAGAAAGCAGTTTGCATCCTATTTGGACATTTATGCATTTTATTTACCAATTTGTTCATAGTATATTCTATGTTAAGGGTGGAATAAGCAAAATTCTACAAGAGTAGAAAGATTTGTTCTACGAGCGTAGAATTTTGAATTCCACCCGTGTTTTAGACTATAATTTTTCTACGACTATCAATTAAAAAAACAACAACATAATATATTGAATTGCTAACTCCTTAATTTGTGGAGTTGTGGTGAAATAATCACTGCAGTCTGTATCAAATACTAATCAGGAATGAAGCCATGTAATAGCTATTATTTAAATAAAAATTATATAAATTTACTTACTTTTTATGAAGTATTATTCAATTTTGATCTAAAATTTAAAAAAAAATAGATAATAATTAAACAATTTTGACAATCGAGATTTTTGACAATTGACAATTGTTGTTCTTCTTTTTCTTTTTTATTCTTAAAAAGTGCCACAAAATACACTTAACCTGCATTTCTGGCTCTAACAATTCATACTCAAAGACCATAGGTATTTACGGAAACCTAACCTGGATCAAGTACTGGGATCTTAAATTCACAAGACGAGTTGTTACTCTTTTCTGGAGGTATCCGAAAGCATTTTATTACTCGTTCGAGAAACCATTTCTGAGGTGTCGCGAAGTGCAAAAAAAATTCAACTTCTTCCATTTTTGATGTGAGGGTTATGTATATAACAAAAATTGAATTTTTGTTTTTAGTAGTCACACAATAATAACTTAAGTTACCCTGCCGCTCTAATAGGGTTAAATGGGCTCGTTTCATGGAATTCAATGATAATGTCACAAGATATATTGTGTCTGAACTAAGAATTTGCGACTAATAACGCCACTCTACGATTTCAACTAAAAATGAAAAAAAAACATTGAAATTTGAATTCTTGTGTTAGACTGTGGTAGGCTAGAGCCAATGGCAAACAAAGATATTTTGCGCTGTTGTCACGAGGGAAAACTTTATAAGTAGACTAGTTATCTTTTTTCACACCCGTTGAAGAGAAACGCAAAAGTACTGTCAAAACGTACTCTTTTAAATAATGTTCTCCTAATCGGGTGCCTCTTATTAAAAAGGTAACTTTCTCGTAGTCAAAGCAATTTGGAATTATATATTTTTAACTGCAGTGATGATTCTTTCAAAATAGAAAATATAACGTGAAATGTATGTATAATGAAAATTAAATGTTGAGTTGTTTGGAAAACGTGTCATGTAACACACATGCACAAATTGCGTTACCTCAGAGTTCCAAACTCGATTTAGTACCGGATCGCTTACTCTTCTTCTGTTTAGGGGAGTTCGAGTGACACCATGTCCACATACACTTGAGGAAGATTTGTCGAATTAGCTTCGGTGAAACCTGGATCCATTTTAACGATGTCTTTTAAAAGGCAAACAAACAGAAGCACATTTTCTACAATAAAATAATATAACAAACAACTAAAAAGTCGGCGCGGATGATATCTGTTTGAGGTTGGTTGTGGATATTGATGTCAATTTTCAAATTCTTCTAGTCGACTTTCACTTTGTATTAATCAACTTGGATAGTCAAGTAGGATTTGTCAACAGAACGTACTTTCAATCTGACAACAAGGGCTTCTGTCATTGGTCGACTTACAGCGGTTTATTTAAATCTAATAAAAATTTTAAATCTAATTTTCGAAGATATTTATAACTTTTTGAGATAAATATCGTTATTATAGAAAAATATATGATATTTTTAATCCTTCTGATATAATTTCACTTGTTAATTCATACCCATGAAACTAGCCCATTGAATTAACTCGTTCCATAACCTATTCAACTTTTCAATTAGTTCGACAATGTACAAATTTTAAAAATGTTCTCCGCGCATCGCTGAGAAAATAATCGTATTGTGCATGGATGTACAAGTGGTTTAGCATCTGATCGAAATAATAGACTAAAAAACAATTTGCGTCAACCGTTCTTATTTAAAGTAGTAAGGCTGGATCCAAATGCATCCGTGAATATTGTCTTATCTATGGTGATCACGGACGTACGTGTGCGTTTCACGGATAGCCGAAAATATGATCATCCACATGTGTCAATCGGTTCACGCATTCGATTATGGTACCAAACGTCAAAACAACCTCAAAATATTCCATTATTTTTGACATTACCGTATGACTGATACACCGATCTTCTTAAATTATGAGTGTTTGTCGTGTTAGTGTAAATAATAGGACTTTAATGATTTCCTGTTTAAACAGACAATTAGTGAATGCTCCTCCCTGGGTCCAAAGCAATTTAGAAAAAAAAAATTAAAATAGCATACCTAATGTATCTGCAAAACAATAGGCTTATCACACAAAACCCACAAAAAAGAGCAATGTGGACAAGACAAACTTTTATGGAGGAATCTTTTCTAGACTCGACATTTTTTTAACCTAGGTAAAAAATTCTTTTCAAAAGTAGTCGGCGAATCACCAGAAAAACGTAATGAAAACATTGAATAAAAAGTAAAGGAAGGAGCAATAAACACAAGTTTGGTTGATCAGGATGGTTGTTGCATATGGCGGACGGCAATATCCGTTTTACCATAGGCGCGCTATATTTATTAACAAAATTCGTCCACAATTTGCTTTTCTGACAATCTTTAGGAAAACTAAAAACATATTTTTATGCATCAAACTTTTATAATCAATATTTACACATTATAAATAAATCCAATTTGAAAAAATGCAAATAAATATTTCTTAAATGTATAGTGTTACAACAGTTAACTTACTATTTTTATTTTTATGTTACGCCTATGTCTTAACCTTGTCATTCATCAAAATATGAAATGTTTATTTTGCATCTTTTATATTATTTAAAATTAATATAAATTAAAGTATAAAAGAAAACAACTTACCTATGAAAAGTGATGCCTAAAGATTTATTTTTAGGGGTATTGGAGCAACCGCAGGCTGCACAACTAACCATTTTGTTTGTAGTCTAATTACTAATGTTTCAACACTTAAAACACTATTCTAATTAATCCTAATAAACACTTATTTAAATACAAAACAAAAATACAAGAAAAACTAATGAAAAACACTATAAAATTATTATAAAACTTCCAAAAGCAAAAACGTACTCTCCAACCAATGCAACAACAAAATAAAATGAGTCATACTTGGTTGTTCAAGATGGCTACTTCCGTCTTGCTTTCTCTCTATGAGTGTAGATAGTAGCTATCCTTCCTTTACTTTTTATTCAATGAATGAAAATAATAACCTAACCTCAATCACGCATGAAAAGTAAAAATTTACCAATCCGTTGTGACCTTGAAACGTGCGTGATTTTGATCCCTAAAATTTCATTAGTTCATATTGATCACGTGGTATACAACGGATACGTATCACGGATGCATGTGGATCCAGCCTAAAGGTAATATCCATGGAGAAATCAAATAATAATATGTTTAGTTCTCTATGGTAATATCTTTATAGGTTATCGTTTCATACCTGTACATTGTATTATTGAATAGGTATGTAAAATTATTATTTGCTTAATTAATTATACATTTTTTTATTTAATAAACTCATCTTTATTGTATTTTTAAGAAATTGTTGAACAATTGACTCCAAATGAGTGTGTGTGTGTGTGTGTGTGTGTTTTTTTATATAGAGGTAGGAAAATACCTTTACGTATCGTCAGGACTTTGTGTTCTGCCTGGTATGTCGGACTCGGAAGCCTTTCCAATACCGACTAAAAACCTCCTCTGTTTCCCCGCGGTACCACCGTTAGGCATTACTTCGCAGAGGGAGGATCTAGCTATCGCCCTTCCTTCTATAAGTCGAATTCATGGTGGTTTCGTTCTACGAGGTTGTCTGTCTAAATCAAATCTTTTTTATTCACGCGTTTCGATTTTTTGTACGTTCTCTTTCTAAACGACGAAGTTCTTAGAGTACCTCTGTTGCAAATCGACTTGTTGCCTCCCAGGCCTTCTCTGAGGATAGCATAGCTTTCACTAGTGACTCTGGTCGTGTTTTCGAATGAACGGTAGCTTCCCAGTCGCTGCGTATTGTGCTGAAACGGGGACAGACACAGAACACGTGCTCCGCGTCCTCCCTAACTCCAGGACAGGACGGACATCCTGGAGAGTCCTCATGTTTAAACCGGTGCAAGTATGCTTTAAAGCAGCCATGTCCCGAGATCATTTGTGTCAGGTAGTAATTGACCTCGCCATGATCTCGGTTTAACCAAATATCCAATTGTGTTATAATGCGGTACGTCCACCTTCCTTTTTTTGAAGAGTCCCACAGTATCTGCCGTCGCTGTATACTATTCCGCCGTTCTGTTATTCTTTGTGCATCAGCGCTCAGCGTAGTTAATCCTTTTTGTCGGTAAAGAGCACTTCTTTCTTCTGCGAGTACTTCGATTGGCAGCATCCCAGCAATAATGTATACTGCATCCTCAGACACTGTGCGAAATGCGCTGACTGTTCTTAAGGCACTCAGCCGATAGACTGGCGCGATTTTCCTCCGGGATTCTTGTATACAAAGTGTACCCGCCCAGATAGGTAATCCATATGTGAGAACAGATGTAACTACTGACGACAGTAATGCTCTCCTCTTCTGCTTTGGTCCTCCTATGCTGGTCATCAGTCGTGACAGGCTCGCTCTGACTACTGACGCTTTGACACCGACGTGTTCTGCCTGCTTTTTAAAGTTGAGCCTGGCATCGATCATTATCCCCAGATACCGAATGAACGGTTGTGATATAATATCGTGTTCTCCGATACTCAGCCTGATAGTTTCCACCTGTTTTCTACTAGTGATGAGCACTGCCTCGGTCTTGTGTTCTGCTAACTTTAGGCCAACTGTCTCCATCCATTGTCTGATTTTCTCGAAAGTGGTGTCAAAGACAAAACTTATCTCTTCCAGATGCTTCGCGACTATCACTATGGCAACGTCGTCAGCGTATGCCACGAGTTTAGCTTCTCTTGGCAGTGCCAGTTTCAATAGCCCGTCGTACATAATATTCCACAACAGTGGGCCTAGTACCGAGCCTTGGGGTACACCTCCAGTGACTCTGTGTTCCTTCGGGCCGTTCTTCGTATCGTATTTTAGAATTCTATTGGTGAAGTAACTTTCTACGATCCTTAGTAAATATCGTGGCACGTTCATTTCAATGAGAGCTTTCATAATACAATCCCACCTAGCAGTATTGAAAGCGTTCTGGATATCCAATGTTGCTACCAGGCAGTACTTCTTTGTGCCTCTATACCATCTGGTGCCTGCGATTGCGTCCTTGGCTAAGTTGACGACGATGTCAATTGCATCGAGAGTGGAGCGACCTTTTCGGAAGCCATATTGACTGTCAGAAAGTATCGGTTCGACTGCTGCTTCGATTCTCCTGTTAATTATGCGTTCCAGAATCTTGCCGGTTGTATCCAGCATGCAGAGTGGGCGGTATGATGCTGGTTCGTTCGGCGGCTTCTTCCCTTTTGGGAGGAGTACTAGTCTCTGCTGCTTCCATTTTTGTGGAAAAGTACCTTCTTCAAGACACGCATTATAGACTTCCAGAAACAACGGAGGGGCCGTTTGGATAGCCAACTTCAATGCGATGTTTGGGATCCCATCTATGCCAGGAGCTTTAGTATTCCCGACTCTGTTACACGCTTCCATTAGCTGGTCCTCTGTGATACGTGGGATCTCTTCTATCTGATGCTGCTTTGTAAGGTGGTGCATCTTCTTTTGTTGGGGAAACAGCGTGGTCACGATTGTCTCCAGGAGTTTCGGACATGTAGGTGATTGCATTGGTTGCCTTTTAAGGTGAGTCATGACTACCTTATAAGGTTTTCCCCATGGGTCGTTTTCTACTTCCTCAATCAGTGTACGCCAGCATAGTCGTTTACTATCTCCAATGGCCTTACGCAGACTTCTACGTGCGCTTTGGTACTCTGCTACCAGCTCTTCGTAATTCGGTTTTTTGCGACCGCGCTGTGATGTTCTTCTCTTCATAAGACACTCTTTACGGAGAGTAGCAATGTGGTCGTTCCACCAGTGCATCGATGGTAAGTGACTTATTCCGCGTTTTCGGGGCATAGTGGCGTCACAGGCTTCCGTTATCCTCTTCATCAGCTCGTCTGACTTACTTTCAGCATTTCCTTTCTTGATTGGCTTGATATCCATGGCAACGGTGAATGCAGCATTATCAAAGGCGGCCATTTTCCATCCAATTGTATTAAGCTTCCGGTGCACTTCTCCAGTAGTTTTCCCAGTAGTCACTTCCCACAGCAACGCGCAGTGGTCACTGGCCGTGTAAGTATCCAAAACCCTCCACGAGTAGTCCCCCTTAACGAGTGTGCTGCTGACGAAGGTAAGATCCAATATGGAGCTCGCGTCACCTCTTATGAATGTTGGTTTATCACCACTATTGAGCAAAACTACATCCAGTGTCGACATGGCCTCCAGTAGCACTTCACCCCGTGAATTCGTCTCTTTGCTGCCCCAGTCCACTGCCCAGGAGTTGAAGTCCCCTGCGATTACCACGGGCGAGTGCTGCTTCGCATCTTCAGTCAATCGGTCTAGGAAGTCGATGAATTCGACTAATGTAAGGCTGGGAGGAGCATAACAGCTGTAGAAATAGATTCCGTTTATCTTCGCCCCCACAAAACCTGCTTCTGTGCTATTAGCAACACTCTGAAATGGATATTTACCACAGGACCATATGACCGCTTTAGCGGTACTATCTGTTTCCCACGGTTGAGCGGTAAGGTGTCTGTATGGTTCCGATATCAATGCAAGATCTGCCTTCAGTTCGCGCACGGTCTGCATGAGCAGATCGTGTGCAGCCTCACAATGGTTGAGGTTAAGCTGTACTATTTTCACCATCGTTTGTTCTTTGCCTTCTGAAGTGCCTCTCTATAAACTGGGCATTTGTTGCTACCAGAGATGTGGGCACGATTCTCCATGTCGTCTTTTTCGCACAAAACGCATTGAGCTTCCCTTCGGCAAGTGGCTGCTTTGTGACCTTCTTGTCCACATTTGGAACAGAGTCTGGACCGATCCACGTGTGTGTGTATGTGTGTGTGTAAGAAGCACTTTCGCAAAGAAGATGTTAAAACAGCTGATCGATTGGTTATTAATCGAACTGAAACTATCATCCCTCGCGAAAGGTGTGGACTCTTTTAAATGACAATGTCATTCCAATAAACCTTTAGGGTTTTGAAATGGACTTTTCTGAAGAAGTTTATGAACGCCACATTCACTATTTTTGGATGATATTGAAATTTAAGAAATATCAAACATGTCTACTTTACTTTTAAATTGTTTTTTATGTTACAGCAAGTTCCATTAGTACGGAATGAAATTAATAACTGTCAATTGGAAAATCTTGATTATGCACAACTCTCTTTACAAAACTTTGAAGGTAATGACATAAGAGAAGATTCTCAATTGGCAGGACTCCATCATATGGAATTACCAGAGATTGTAACAGGTTGTCTTCCATTTCTTTTAATATAAATACAAATTTCATGATTTTTCCATTTCTTATATTTTTGGTTTTTGTTGCTGATAATTTGCTTCAAACTGCACTGGGAAGGTATCCACAAATGATAATAAGCGTTGCCGGTAGAATCCACGATGTTCATGGTGTCAAAGTCTACATCAGCGAAAAAAAGGTACTTATTGGTACTGGTGCCAGTACCACAGAAGTGTAAATTACTTCTGTGCCAGTACATTCAAAGTGCGAATAGCTCAGAAAGCAATTGAAAGATTTAAAAGACAGTGTCATCGACTTTCCCTTACATAATATTATACATTTTTGAAGTTTCAATTATTTATCTTTTAAACGTCTGTAAAGCTATCGGTGTGAAGATAGCAGCCAATTTCAGCTGCAAAAATGTTGGGAACGGCTCAATTAGCAGTTTCTTTGGCGTGTAGAATATTTATTGAATCGAATTCATATTTCGGAGAACCACCTTTATATTCAATGAGTAAGGGACACACTGTTTGGAGAGAATTTGCTTATCATGGGGAACAAGAGTTGAAATGTCACCCCTAAAACTAAAATAAATTGTAAATTCCAAAGGAAAGGAGAAGCTAATTTTATATTTGGAGGGGAGAAGGATTAAAATGTTAAAGACACACTGTTCAAAGGAAATTTGCTTGAGATGGGGAACAAGAGTTGAAACGTCACCCCTAAAACTAAAATAAATTGTAACTTCCAAAGGAAACGAGAAGCCAAGTTTATATTTGGAGGGTAGAAGGATCATAATGTTAAAGGCACACTGTTCGAAGGAAATTTGCTTACGATTTGGAACAAGGGTTGAAACGGCACCTCTAAAATTAACATAAATTGTAACTTCCTAAGGAAACGAGAAGCCAAGTTAACATTTGGAGGGTAGAGGGATTATAATGTTGAAAACACATTGTTCAACGGAAATTTGCTTACGATAGGGAACAAGGGTTGAAACTACACTCCTAAAATTAAAATAAATTGTAACTTCCAAAGTAAACGAGAAGCCAAGTTAATATTTGGAGGGTAGAAGGATTATAATGTTGAAAACACACTGTTTAAACGACATTTGCTTGCGATGGGAAACAAGGGTTGAAACGTCGCCCCTAAAACTAAAATAAATTGTAACTTCCAAAGGAAACGAGAAGCCAAGTTAATATTTGGAGGGTAGAAGGATTATAATGTTGAAAACACACTGTTTAAAGGAAATTTTCTTGCGAAATGGAACAAGGGTTGAAACGTCGCCACTAAAACTAAAATAAATTGTAACTTCCAGAGGAAACGAGAAGCCAAGTTAATATTTGGAGGGTAGAAGGATTATAATGTTGAAAACACACTGTTTAAAGGAAATTTTCTTGCGACATGGAACAAGTGTTGAAACGTCACCTCTAAAACTAAAATAAATTGTAACTTCCAAAGGAAACGAGAACCCATATTTGGAGGGTAGAAGCATTATAATGTAGAGAATACATTGCTCCAATCAAAGTATTTATAATTTACTAATTTTAATTTTTTTAACGGCTTATTCTTTGCACTTCCACTTAAATTTACCTTGCCTAGTGTGGTATAGCTGCAAATTAATATGTGGACACCGGTATATTGGAAGATCACCTCCATCATGTTCCTGATGACTCGCCAATCCATTGCTATTTTCCCCACGTGGGATTCCAGCACATGATCTCCAAGGCTTCGTAGCCCTTCACACACATCTCGGTAGTTGGATCGATCCGTAAATTCGTTTCTAGTTACCAGGTAGAAGACGTACCGAGAATTGTGTTTGAGACTCAGTGTCTTGCCAGGGGCTGGCATCTGATTTTTAAGTTTATCTATTGGTCCAAACTTCTTTCGAAAGACGGTTGCCAACACTCGTGCGTGTTTGTTAATGGCGGAGATGTTATGTGCCAGTGAGTACTCTTCCGGGAGCGTGAACAAATATTGTCTTTGTTCTGCAGTGACTCCGTATCTTTCCCGGCACCTCCGTATGCACCCATAAAGTCTTCGAAGGCTGGGTCAGACTCTTGTTGTAGATGGATCACCCCCTACCTCTTTGTCATGATCACCTTCGAATGGCGCTAGTCGGTTTTGGTGGACCACTCTCGGTTTTCCATTGGGGAACTTGCTTATACGATAGATGATGTCGTTGATCCTCTTCTTGACTGAGTATGAACCTTCCCATGATTTCTGTAATTTTGGAGAAAATCCTTTTCTCCTTGTCGGGTTGTGCAACCATACTTTGTCCCCTTATTTGAAACTGCCTTCAGTGGCCTGCGTATCATACTATTTTTTCATTCGTGCACATCGTCCATCCTTCTTCTCAATTGGATCACGTAAATCTTCGCCAGGCCGACAGCCAAACTCCAGGTCACAAGGGAGCCTTATTTAGCGTCCAACCAGAATATTTGCAGGTGTTTCATCCGTGGACTCATTTATGGCCGATTGATAAGCCAACGCGAATAAGGAAAGATACTGGTTCCAATCTCTCCGGTGGCTGGAAACTACTTTGGACAGATATTTTCCAATGGTTCTCTTCATTCTTTCGACCATTCCATCTGATTGTGGATGCAACTGTTGTCCTAGTCTTCTTCATTCCCAGCTTGTCACAAATTTCTTGGAATATGTGGCTTTCGAAATTTCTTCCTTGATCGCTGTGTACTTCCAAGGGCACTCCGTATCGGCTGATGAATTCTTTCACCAATACATTCGCGACAGTTGTGGCCTCTTGATTCGGGATCGCGTAAATTTCCACCCACTTTGTGAAATAATCCATTACAACCAGGATGTATTTACCACCATTTCCTGTCGTCGGAAATGGTCCTGCGAAGTCTAAAGCAAACCTTTCGAAAGGGCTTCCAACATTGTATTGTTTCATGAACTTTAAATCATGAGAAAATATGCATTTTTCACAAAGTTATTGAATAATTTGTCCCCTCGCTGATGTGTAAATACACGGACTGTGCTCTCCGGCATACAGCACAGAAGCTCATTATTCGAGGTGCCCTTGGTGCCGTTTTTCTCGAAACCGGTCAGATTTTCGAGAAAAATCATAAGGACTATTTTTGTAGAAAATTAACTGAACTTCAATTTTTATCTGAACCGAAAATCTCTAACTGCCATATTTTTGGAGATATTCGCTGAAAACCTATTTTTCTGGTCTTTTGGGGCCATTTTCTCCGCCCTCGCACGCGTTTTCATGTAAAATTTTGTCTCATGTTTAATGAGGTACCAAATGCTACTTCCAAACGGAAGATGAAAATAGGGCGTCATTAATGTTAACTTTTTCCCTTTATTTACTGGACTATAGGTAGATATATGAAAATGAAAAGTCAAATACTAAGAAATCTCGAATAATAAGGAATCTACTGGAAATATGAAAAAAAATTATGGAGAAAAATTGATTTAAAGCACCAAAACAAAGCGATAACAAGCTTTTGAATATTAATTTTTGATAAAATTCGTCTTACGCAATCCTTAGGTAGGTAGGTATATGAAAAAGAGAAGTCAAATACTAAGAAATCTTGAATAATAAGAAATCTACTGGAAATATGAAAAAATGTTATGGAAAAAAAGTGGTCCAAAGCAACGAAATAAAGCGATAAAAAACTGTTGAAAAATGAATTTCGATAAAATTTGACTAACGCAATACCTTAGGTATGTATATGAAAATTCAAATACTAGAATAATCTTGAATAATAAGAAATCTACTGGAAATATGGGAAAATTATATGTTATGTTACGCTGTGCTCTATGTACCTCGGAATGGTTAAATATATCAACTTGGCTTCTCGTTTCCTTGGGAACTTACAATTTATTCTAGTTTTAGGGGTAACCATTTCAACCCTTGTTCCCCATCGTAAGCAAATTTCCTTTGAACAGTGTGCTTTTAACATCATAATCCTTCTACCCTCCAAGTACTTATAAACTTGGCTTCTCGTTTCCTTTGGAAGTTACAATTTATTTTAGTTTAAGGGGTGACGATTCAACCCTTGTTCCCCATCGTAAGCAAATTTCCTTTGGACAGTGCATTTAATACATTATAATTCTTCTATCCTCTGAATATTAACTGGGCTTCTCGTTTACTTTGGAAGTTACAATTTATTTTAGTTTTAGGGGGGGAGGTTTCAATCCTTGTTCCCCATCGTAAGCAAATTTCCTTGAACAGGCTGTTTTCAATATTATAATACTTCTACTCTCCAAATATCAACTTGACTTCTCGTTTCCTTTGGAAGTTACAATTTATTTTAATGTTAGGGGTGGCGTTTCAACCCGTTCCTCATCGTAAGCTAATTTTCTTCAAACAGTGTGTTTTCAACTTTATAATCCTTCTACCATTCAAATATTAACTTGGCTCGTCATTTCCTTTGTCAGTTACAATTTATTTTAGTTTTAAGGGTGACGTTACAACTCCCATTCTTCTCCGATTTTTTCAAAATTTCCTGAAAAACGAAATATAAAAGTCTATTCCATAAAAACTGAATTTGTACCACATACAATTTTAACGTCAACCCCCTCAAACAATAAATTAAATAGCAAGCCCATACTTCTCTGATCTCTTCAATATTTCTTCAAAAACGAAATTTAAGAGTCGATTCCATTAAAACTGAATTTGTACTAATTTGCTGCTTCGAGAAATTGAAAAGCAAGCCGGTTATTCTTCGATCTTTTCCAAATTTCTTGAAAAGCGAAATATAAAAGTAGATTCCATTAAAACTGAATTTGTACTGAGTTCTACCGTAAAAAATATTAACGTCAATCCCCTCAAACAACCCCTGTTTCGATAAATTAAATAGCAAGCCCATTCTTCCCCGATCTCTTCAATATTTCTTGAAAAACGAAATATAAAAGTGGATTCCATTAAAACTGAATTTGAACAACCAAAAATATTAACGTCAACCCCCTTATCGATAAATTGAATAGCAAACCCATTCTCCTCCGATCTTTTCATTATTTCTTGAAAAACGAAATATTGAAGTCGGTTCAATTAGTACCACAAAAAATATTTCAAAATATTAAAGCCAACCCATTTAAACAAACCCTGCTTCCGATTGTTTCAATATCAATGAGTTGTTAGTAACAAGTTTATCTTTATTGCGAGATACTAAATCGCATATATGCTTCATAATTTAATTGTCGAGATCTTCTTAAATTTCGAATCATTTTGTCATTTGAAATATTTTTTAACTCAGTAACTAACTGAACTACTAAAATTATTTTGTCTATTTAAAATATTTTAAACACAGACTTAGACTAAGTACCAAAAATAAAATTAAGCCCTTTAGGCGTTTTGTGCACTGACTAAATACTCCTTAAAATCCATACTAAAATTTTTCCAACCACTAGGAAAATTATTAAGAATTATAAAATAAAGCATCAATCAGAAATAGGAGCGGTAGATCAGACGTCAGACGCGTCTCATCTGAAAAACAAAAAAAATTGCCACACTGACACCTTTAGATTTTAGCTACAGTGTAACAAAAAAATGTTTTTCAATTTTTCATCCAATCAGAAACGAAAGCCCACCGTAATACCATATAAGGCATCTTTACTAAGCCGCCAAGCAGTCTAAAGAAGCGATACACCAGAGTATGATGCCATTCTTAAACTGGGTTGTCACTGCGCGAAACTGTTTCGCGAAAATTTCTTTCGGGCAACCGGGCGGAACGTTTCGGGTTACAGGCGAAAATAGCGTGAGCCGTCGGTTTGTGCGAGACAATGATGCCGTTAACACCGAGTGTAGCATTAGCATTTGCAGCTATGACGATGACTTTTACGATGAAGAAAAAGAAGTAATACAAGACGCCGATGGTGGAGCAGAGAAATATTTCGTTGGAGATCTGAATATAGAAATAGACTACTGAGGGATATGACAGCGGAACCTTGCAAAGATACCATGAGAAACTTTACTCGGATGACTACACAAGACTTTGAACATTTCATGTCACTACTCCTGTAAAGAGACCAATCAGTATTTCTAGGATTTCGGATTGTAGGAATCGAGGTAGTATCTCCCTCTATCCTAAATTCGATGATCCTGTGGTCGGAAAGTGATGGCTCGCTCATCACCCTCCAATCTTTTACATTTTTCGTAGCAGCAACATTAACAATTGTTACGTCCAGGACCTCTTCTCTTGCTCTCGTGCTCTTTAATGGGTAAAGGTACAAAATTATTTTTTGTGGTACAAAATGAGTTCTAAAAATCGTAATAGTTATAGTAATCCTTTAATTTGATACTGCCAAAATGGTTCTGTCAGCTTCACAGAGGTTCATCTTCCTCTTCTTCTAACAGTAATAATTTGACAATTATCCTCCATGTTCAGAATTCCAAACACAGCACAGAGCACATCAAATCTGCATAAGAACTAATAATTTTTCATCCAAAACATTATTCTAAATGTTGCGTTTCGACGCTGTTCCTACGTCCTACGTTATCACTGTTTAACTTAAGGTTTCTTTCACATTACTTACTATTCTAGAATCGGATTCGGGAATGCGATTCTAAAATCGGATTCGGGAATGCGATTCTAGAATCGTAATGTGATAAAACCCTAAGAGACGATCGTGTTAATTATTCCTAGAATAGCTTAAAAGTTTCATGATGCAAATTTTAATTATGTACAGTTGAATAATTATTTAGACTCAAAAATATTAAATATTAAATAATAAAGCTATCAATCAATATCCTTTCTTTTCCACAAGTGAAAAAAATATTTTAAAACAATGTTTATTAAAACAAGAGAAAGATATTTCACAAAGCATTTAGTGTACGGATTCTATTTTCTAAATGGTCAAAAATTCCTAAGCATTATTGTATGGTATTAGTGGAAATGAAGAAGCGGACAGATGTGCTCGTAATTCCATCACAGATGAAAGTGCGGTATCGATTTCAAAGGTGGTTAGTTCGGATCTAAAGTGCGTATTAAATAGGAAAGTGATCGCTTTGTGGCAATCTCAGTGGACTGAAAGTGACTCAAAACTTCGTGAAATTAAACCTCTATATAAAAAGTGGTTTCCATTTTCTAACAACAGACAACACCAAGTGATTATTTCACGTCTACGGTTGGGGCATACTAGACTAACTCACACTTACCTAATAAAACGTGAAGAGCATCCAGTATGCGATCTCTGTAATGTAGATGTAACAGTGAAACATATCCTCACAGAATGTCCTAAATACTATAATCAAAGAAACATTTGTAAACTACCCAACACATTTCAAGCCTTATTTCAGGATAATAATTATGATAAACTAATAATATTTTTAAAATTAATTAATATGTATAATTCAGTGTAATTATGTTATTATCTATTGTACCGTCGCTAATAACCTACTACGGTTGATGCGACTTTCTGTCGAAATAAAAAAAAAATTACATTATACCCTGTTTTTAAACTAGGAGGCCATTTTAAGAAACCTGAATCATACCTCTAGAAATCATTAAAAAAGTTACTAGATTGGGAGGGGTGACTTAAATACTAAAATCATACAGTCTGGAAACCAAAGAATTGTTGGTGTATTCTTTGCACAAACTAAATAATAATTGAGCTAATAGACATGTGGTAAAAGAGCGTATGCATATTATAGAAAACGAAAAAAAAATACAACGAATTGTAACATTAAATTTATAAAGAATTCCAAGGTCGGCGACTACTTTTGTAAGAAGGTTAATAACAGTTGTCAAATTTGAATTATTTTAAAAAAGTGGTGATCTGAGTCGTTTCTGATCAAATGTATATAATTGAGAATGAAGGAACAACAATAGAAGAAAATTAAGCTATACACTGTATGAGAAATGAAAATTACTTGAATAAAAATTTGTTTTAAATTAATAACTTTAAGTATGAAGTAGATATCAGAAGTTGTTCCATTGTAAGAATACTTTAGCAGAATCATGTGTTTGTCATCACTTCTTCCGTTGGATTCTTAGTTGGAATGTTTCATAGCAAGATCAAGTACCTATACCGAACAGGAAATTTTGAAATGGTATGAAAAAGGGCCTAATTTTCAATAGGTTGGAAAGTCAACCTATTACGGTTAATAGTCACACTGAAATTAGATTTCGTATAAAAATAATTTAGTAATTGAACTATAATGTTTTATGAAACACTATTTGTAACATTTTACAATATATCGATTACGTTGTCTATTATTTATTAACTCAAGAAACACTAAAAAAATTATATAAAATGTAAATATTCACTCAGAATTTGCCTCACTCTCGTCACTAGAGGAAAAAACGATTATTGGTTCTATAAGATCATCCATAATCTTATGTAACTTGAACATTTTATCTTCTTTTACAACATGTGCAACACAATTTTGCCAGTGAATATTGTACATTTTCCAACACTTGCGTTAGAAGCTCCTGTACATATTTTAGTTTAAATGTAATATTTATGACTGCTACTTAAAATCAATATCTTTCATAACTTTATGTAATAATGAACGAGACATTTGTGGAAAATCTGGACATTTCTTTATTTCAGTCAAAATTTTATCCAAAGTTGAGATTTCATTTTTAAAAAAGAAACTTTGAATGATACGTCAATTATATTTTTAGTTGTTTCATCGAATGTTTTAACAATTTCTGAACGACTTCCACGATGGTTAGATTAAGAAGAACCAAATGATCCAGTGTTGCTATATTTTGTGATAGTACGTTGATTTAGCAAATGCTAAAAAGTAAAATGTGTACCCAAAAGTGCTATTTCCTATAACTTATCCAACGTTTTTACAATTTTAAACACTATGGCAGTCATCTTTGTCTCTGGTTGATCATATAAGATTTTTTTTATTTAATAATACGCGGGGTCATTAGCGTAATTAAGGCTTACAAAAAAAGCAAGTTATACATAAAATAATGTCTATATGGATCTCAGAACATCTATCGATTTGAGAAACTTTTTTAAATTGTGCGATGATGATCCTAATATGTCTGCAACTTCACCAGAAGGAAGTTGGGCCTGTCGTCGTTTCGCTGCTAATTGCGGACACTGAGTAAGTAAGTGTTTCACGGAGAGTAGTTCATTACAATAGTTGCATTTTGGTTTAGGATCTTTACTGAAAAGATTACTGTGTGTTAGTCTAGGCGTAGTCGAGTTAGTAGGACTTGGTCTCGACGATTTTTGGGTACTGCAAACCAGGGCTTTATTGACTTTTTCATTTCGTTTAACTTGGTTGTAGCACTTTTCCACCGATTTTCCCACGCACTATTTATTTTAGATTTTATTGTAGATTTTATATCCGCACTCACTGATAGGCTAATAGTTTCGGTCGTGTCACTGTCTGCGGCTTCTTTGACGTATTTATCTGCTTCTACGTTACCATGAATTCCTATATGGAATGGTATCCATATGAAGATAACATTCTTATAGCTCTGTTCGCCAAAGTAGAGTTCTTGTTTTATTTTTGTCACAATGGGATGATCTGGGTAAGTGGCTTGTAAGGCTTCTATAGCGCTGAGGGAATTCGAAAAAATGAGGTTGGTTATGTGCGTCAGATGCATTTATGAGGATTAATGCTTCATATAGTGCATACAGCTCAGCTGAGTAGATAAAGCATGTTGGTGAGAGCTTGAACATGTGGGTCGAGGTTATGGTCACTACATCAGCTCCGACTTTATTAGAAGACTTTGAGGCGTCAGTATAAATGTGGAAGTAGTCAGGGAACTTTTCTAGTATGCTGTTTAGCGTAGATATAATAATGTAGGGGGTTTCAGAATATTTATTATAGGAAGAAAGACTGGTGATGCAAGTTGGAGTT
Organism: Galeruca laticollis; assembly: GCA_963921935.1. Lineage (NCBI taxonomy): Eukaryota > Metazoa > Arthropoda > Insecta > Coleoptera > Chrysomelidae > Galeruca > Galeruca laticollis. The sequence goes on from OY998177.1 coordinate 211,901,057, forward strand.
TTGATTTGCCAGGGTGCAATTGAACTAAGTTCATTGGGATAGCATTCTGGAAGTGAGTAATTAAGTTTAGTTAGGTAGTTTTTAATTCGGACATAGTAAGGTTTGGAGGTTCTTGGTTTTTGGAACAGGTTGGTGAAGTTTTCTGTGGTGTAATTTTGACAGGTAGGGTTGGAGAGATTTTGCCTTATTTTAGCTGCATAAATTAGACTTAGGTACATTCTTCTGTCTTCTAGCGATGATTCTCCAACTTCACTATATAGGCTCTCGATTGGTGTAGTGCGGAATGCCCCTGTTATTATGCGTAGAGCCGTGTTATGAATGCTATTTAGCCAGTTTAAGAGTGATTTAGTCGCTGTCGTATAGCCAATTGAACCGTAATCTAGCTTGGACCTGATTAATGTACGATAAAGCGTGAGCAGAGTTTCTCGATCAGCACCCCAATTTTTATTAGCCAGCATTTTTAAGAGGTTCAGTCGTTTTTTACATGTCAGAAGGAGATTGTTTATGTGGCATTTCCAGTTAAGAGATTCAGCCAAAGTCATTAATAAGAATGTAACAGATGTTTCAGTTTGTAAATATTTTCCATACAAGCGTAGATTTACGCGCTCTGGAATTTTCTTTTTCGAAAAAATAATGAGTTTTGATTTCTCGGTTGAAAATATGAAGCCTGTTCGTTCTGTCCAATGTTCTAAATGGGAAAGGAACTCTTGCGAGATTATCTGACTGTTTTTAAGGTTCTTACTTTTACAGTAAACGACCAGGTCATCGGCATATAATCGGGCTTTAAGTGGCGTTTTAAATTCTTGTAAAACATCGTTCATTGCTATTATGAATAAGGTCGGGCTTAGTACAGAACCTTGTGGAATGCCGTTTTTTTGAAATCTTAAGTCAGGCATTGTGTTGTTTACTTTAACTTTAAACTATCTGTCTTGTAGGAAGTTTGTGATGTAGAATAGGCAATGTCCCTGTTTATCCCAACTATGTAGCTGTTTAATAATATAATTATGCCAAGCGGTGTCGAATGCTTCAGTAATATCGAAGAATATCGTTAAGCATTTACTTTTTAGTGCAAAGGCTTCATTGATTTCGATTTCAAGTTCAATGGTGTTATTTAACGTTGATCTTCCTGATCTATAGCCACTCTGTTCCGGTATTATTAGGTTACGTTTTTCCAGTATCCATAGTAATCTTTTGTTAATCATATTTTCTATTAATTTGATCATGATACATGTGAGCGAAATAGGGCGGTAAGATTGGAAATTTGATTTCGGAGTCCGAGACTTATGTATGGGGATTATTAGCGACTCTTGCCAAGTTTTCGGAAATTTATGTTGTAACCAGTAGATTTTGATGAGCTCTTTCGGTAAAATGCTTAAGGAAAATTATAAGAATGTGATCAGGTCAAGGAGAGGAATCTTTGAAACTTGATAATGCTTCATGATATTCTGCCATGGTTAGAGGTAAATTTAGTGGATCATTACTTGCCGCCTTAATTTCAAAGTTGTTTTGATCTTGGAATTCTTTGTGAAGGTTAAGTGATATGTTCTGGTTGAATTCGTTGGAGCTTTGTTCGTAGACATTAGCGAGGGCATTTGCTATGTCAGTGTTATTATTTAAAGTGTGGCCTTCGACCTCAAGTCTGTTAATTTTATTATTGCCTTTTGTGCCAGATATTCTCCTTACTTTGTTCCAAATTTCGGTCATTGGTGTATCTGAATTTAGTGATGATGATGAGTCAGCCCCTGATTTGCGTTTTTTATTGGATAACGGGATTTTGCGCGCAGTCTCAAAAACTCTACTTTGCATTGTACTGTTTTCAGTCGTTTATATTTATTAAAGGCATTTTTGCTAGCTTCGATGGCGGTTTTGCAAAAATTGTTCCACCATGGTACAGCGCGTTTCTTATAATGATAGTTTATTTTTCCGATTGACTTAGTTGCGGAATCTATGATCATATTTGTAAAGTGCTTTAGTTATTCGTCTATGTCAGAAGAAACTGTACAGTATTCGATTTTATCTTCAATTGAGGATGAGAAAAGATCCCAATCTGCATTTTTTAGATTCCATGCGGGAGCGATGGGGCTGTCACTACTACTGTTGGAGTTATTATATATAATGATGGGATAGTGATCGCTGTTGTATGCATAGTCTAGTCTATCCCAAGTTAGTAATGGTAACAATGTTGGATCGCAGATCGAAAGATCAATACACTAATAGTCTCCAGTTTGAATTTTGAATCTAGTAGGTCTTCCATCATTCAAAATAACAAGGTTGTGCCGATCAGTTGTTTGTTCTATGATTTTACCCTTAGTGTTTAAGGAGGATGACCCCCAGTTGGAGTTATGTGCATTCAAGTCCCCTACGATGATTCTCGGTTGAGGTATCTGCTCTAGCAAATCATTAAAATCTTGTTCATGGAGTTGAAGTGCGGTTGGGAAATATATATTGCAGATGTAGATGTCGTTTGTATCGTGAATTTTGATAGCAATCGCTTCTAGGTTTGATTGCAGAGGAATTTCCTGAGCTTCGATGGTATTAAGTGTTAGAATTGCTACTCCACCGCTTGCTCTCTGAGAACCATTACGATGTTTGCAGAATTTCTGATATTGGTTTATTGCTTGAACTTTGTCGTCTTTCAAGTTAGTTTCCTGGAGACATATTATTTCGGATTTATATTGGTCTAATATATGCTGTAGCTCCGGAACTTTGTCAATGAAACCATTTTGATTCCACTGTAAAATTGAAGTGAACATATTGAACGGGAAAAGTTAATAGCTGGATCGTTGTGAGGAATTACTATCTGGTTCTGAGGCCTCCGTGTCTGAGGTCATTTGGAGATGTATTAAAAGTTTCTTTTTTAGTTTTGTACATCTAGTTTTTATGCATCTGTCTTTGAAATGTGGGTAAATATTTGTCAGCATGTGTATTAGAGCGGTAACGTCTGTTGTGTAGTCTTTAACTATACTTAAGGGATCGGGGATCCGTATACATTTTCAAGGAGGTCCGATATTGGATCGAAGTCCAGAACAAAAGGAGTGTTCTGTTCAGCGATAATCTGTCTTACGGGTTCCATAAGTGCCGACGTGAAAGCTGCGTCATTTTTGATTTTTTGAGGATTGTTTCAGCTGGCTTGCTGAAAGGATCTGTTTGCAATGCGTTCTCTTTGGCATCAGGTTGAGGGGACGGTGTGGTGATTTTATCGAATGTACGTTTTGACGCATTCTGATATACAAAAACTTCCGTAGATAAGTGTTTTTGGGATAATTGAGGTTTTTCTATCTTATTGGGGATGGGCTATAGGTGTTGTGGGGAGACTGTGGTGAAGTTTTTGGTTCGCTATTATTCTGTTGGGAATTCGCCTTGGCGCTAGCTGATTGCGGGTTGTTGAGAAGTGCTTCAGATTGTGCAGGAGGTGAGTGAGATGTATTGGTTTGACTATTTGGTTAGGTTAGGTTATGTTAGATTGTGCAGGAGGTGAGTGAGATGTATTGGTTTGACTATTTGGTGTTACGGACTGGATTGGATAATTAACTGCTAAGTGTCCTGATTTTTTACAAGAATAATATATTAGAGAATCGTCTGAGATAAACATTCTATAGGAAGTTCTGTAGTGTGTCACTAAAATTGATTCAGGTTATGAATTTGTTGGTGGGCTTATGAATACTTGCCGTCTGAAATTATAGATGTGGCTGTATTCAGGAAGATTTGAGCTTATTCTTAAAAATGACATCGAGGAAAGTGATTTGATGCCTAAATTATTTAGCTCATTTATTATCAGATTATGAGGAATTGTGGGGCTCACATTTGATAGTATAAATCGAACTGTTGGTGTGACAAGTCTTCTGGCCTGAACAATTTCGCCATTAATTTTAATTTTTCCATCATGTTCGGTCATGAATTTATCGACTATAGGGGTACTGGTTAAGTATATACACATCCGGTTGTGAGATAATTTTGAAGAAAACAAAATATTTTTTGGTTGGATAATTTCTCCAAGTGGGATTAAGTAATCCTGAATTTTTTCATTATTACCTGCGGGAATAATTATTGCTTGGTCTTTTTTGGAAACCGGATATAATTTCAATAATTGTTGCTAGGTGCCTGAATGCGGGCCTGTATTCCAATTTATATTTATCATATCACTTGAAAAACTGCGAAATTTGGCCGGTTTTGTAGTAAGTAGATAAAATGATGCAGGTTAATTACAAATAAACGGGTTTTTTCACAAGTTTATGTGGTGTGAGTCAAAAGTGACTTACGTGTTCGATAGAGGAGCACTAATATTCACTATACTGTCTGTAATTGTGTTTTACTTTGATCAGTACATACTGTTAAATTTGAAAAATGTAGGAGCTGACACAAATTCTGTTTACACATTCGTTGCCAGAACCGAATTCCATATAAGATTTGTTTATACAGACTTACAATGTTTTCTTTCTCTGTAGATAAGTAGCCTAAACCTATAGAATTTGGGAGCGAATGAAAAAGTCTGCTAGTACTTTGAATAGTATCCAAGTCCATTTGCAAATGTATATATAAAATGTTTTTTCTACAACTACTATGCAAAACACGCTTTCCTACACAAATTTTTATGCGCAAAGCAAGCCTTTTCTTAGTTTGATATCCGTTAGAAAAGTAATAATGTAGAGTGTGGGAAAAGTACACGTTATGGTACTTTTCCGCACGGAAATGTCACTTTGCCTACGGAAATGTCAATGTCAAATTTTTTTGACAATACTTTATAGTGGATTTCTGGGTGTTCAAATTTTAAATTTAAACTAAAAATTCTGTAAGTAAACTATTTTTTAGATTATGTATTTCAGTTTATTGATTATAGATTATAAACAAATTCATTTATTACCAATTATTTTAGGAACTATGAACCGAGATCATAATTTATCTTTCGAGTTGTCGAATTCCGATATTGAGAATACTCCTCCAGATATTATCGAAAAGGCTCAAAATGCAATCGAAAATTTGTTACCTGGAGTTTCAAAAAACAAATATCATAAACAATACAGCAAATTTATGAACTGGAGGGAAATAAACAATATTAAATCATTCTCAGAAAATGTTTTGTTGGCTTATTTTCAAGAAATTTCTGCAAACTTTAAACCGCCTACACTGTGGTCTATATATTCAATGATAAGGAGCCTCATAAGTATCAAACATAACATAGATATTTCAAAGTATACAAAACTTCGAGCATATTTAAAAAAGCAAAACGAAAAAAGCTGTGACAAAAAAATCCCTTACATTGACATCTGCTGAAACCCATAAATTTTTAGAAGAAACGCCAGACAATATCTATCTACTCGTCAAAATAAGTCATAATTTTAAAGATTATCTTTAGTTATTCAATCTATTATTATTATAGTAACCAATGCACTTCATAATATAGAAAAATAGAAATAAAAAACTTAAAATAAAATAAACCAGCGGAAATACCTAAATACAGTATTTTATAATTGTTGCCGCGACAGCTTAGTGGAAAACACATCAGCATTGGAACGAAGAGGCCCGGGTTCAAATCTTGTCGACTTTTTTATATATTTGCAATTTATTTAATCTTTTTACTTTAATTTTGAAACTAAATTAAAATTTTAATTTCAATCACAAATTTACTTGTAGGTTCTCATGCCTTTTGGATTAGCCGGAGCATGTCGAAGGGAAGAATTATGGAAATTAACTATTGATAACGTAAAAGATTTACAAGAAGCCTTATTGGTTACTGTTCCAATAACTAAGACAAAAATACCACGTACATTTACTGTAGTTGGAAAATTCTATGATTTATACAAAAAATATGCACTTCTGCGTCCACAAAATATAAATGAGAAGAGGTTATTTCTTAATTACCAACACGAAAAATGCATGCGGCAAGTAGTGGGCATAAATAAATTCGGAAATATGCCTAAACAAATTGCAGAATATTTAAAATTACCTAACTCTAAATTGTACACGGGTCATTGTTTTAGACGATCTTCAGCTACAATTTTAGCAAATTCAGACGGAGACTTATTAACATTGAAGCGACATGGTGGATGGCGCTCAAATACAGTGGCGGAAGGATATATTGACGACTCGATATGAAACAAAATTGATATTTCCAACAAAATTGAAAAATATATTATAGCTGGGGCTTCGACTTCATATAATATTATTCCTAATGAAAAACAAGCATCAACATCTTCGTTGACAAACATTAACGATAACTTATCATCAAAAATAGATAATATACCAGGCATAACAATTCGAAATTGTTACAATTTTACTATCAACTTTTAACTAATTTTTCTATATTCTGTGTTCATTTCTTAAATTCGTTCTGTTTAAGTTAAATAAAATACATATATAAGTTACTTTTTTCTTTAATTAATAAACGTAGTTGTAGAAAAAATATTGTGTACAACTCGTAAGCAAAGCACTTTTCCCACTCGCTGGATTTGCGGCACTCGCCTTACGGCTCGTGCCACAAACTTCTGCGCTCGTGGGAAAAGTAACGCTTTGCGCACTTGTACAAACTACTATTTTCCACTACTAGCTGTGAAGTTGACAGTTTTGCGTCTTCTAGCCAACTGAGAACTAAAATTTCTCTATTAGTGGTTAATAATTTTTTCTATTGTTAACCTAGGTCAATAATGGACAAATTCAAATATTTTTAGAATTCAGGGATAATAGCTTGACAAAAACTAGTGCAACATAATTTTGTATACCCAGGAGATTGTCTTTAACATATTTACTGCTTGAAATTACCTAACAAGATAAAATTATTTCAATAAAACTGCCATCAGTTTAAAATTCGCGCTCAACCAAAAATTTCTGATGACATAAGGAGTGCGTTCATAATATATGGGTGAGGTGAGGAGCGAGAACAGTGTCAGTCAGACGACGGAGTAAATGCCTAGGGAGAAATCATTTTGAACTATTTGTAGATCGACACTATCAAAATTTGATTTTGACATAGAAATGTGTTGTTAATTTTCGGATAATTGCAGAAAAAAGGTGGATCGAGGAATGTTTTTACCTTCGACATTATCACCAGTGGAATTTGAAAATCTTATGTTGAAAGAAACTTGTAGCTAACCTTGACCCACAGAATATCGATTACCAATTCCTTAAGCTCTATAAACAAGAACATGTGTACATTGCGCATATCAGGGTAATAGTTTTCCCGATAGCAAGCGAGGAACTAGTGGTGCACTCTCGTCGATTCTCGTGGTTCGTTTGTGAACGCTGTTGTGTAGAGTGTGAAGTACATAGACAAATAATATATTACTTTCTCTATGGTGAAGTATATGTTAAATGTTTTATGAAGGCTCACTTTGTACCCAAGTGTTGTGAACGCACTACCTCTGTAATTGCCCAAAGTTCAAAGTAAAAGATAAACCACGTTTTGTGAAATTTTTGGATGTGATCGTATAATTGGTTTCTTTAATTCGTTGCACTTAGCATTGGTGATTATAAACTGTAAAAATAATGGTATTCTATTGCTGAGTGATCAAATTGTACATGGTTTTTATAAGAAATTTTTTTATTTTTGATTTTTGTCTTAAATTTGGTTAGTAGTGGAAAAAAATGTATATATACCACGGTGGTGAAGACATTTATAAACCTCACACCTTATTCCGCTCGGGGCAAAGCCCCTCGCTAAATAATTATGGTGCTCGGTCGATAATAATAGTCTTCACCACCTTGGTGTATAATATACTTGTGTAATATACTATTATCGAAAAACCTTTGTTTTTTATGTGCCAACCTCCATAAATACTTATTATATTTATTTACCAGCATTATCAAAGTAATTATTTCTAATTCGGAAAATTCATCTAAATTTGTCTCGATTGCGAAAGTAAAAATTAGTTTAAAACTTACGGTTGGGATTTTGCTGCATACTGGGATGTTGTGGAGGTTGTGGATGAGCTGCGAGATGCGTTGCCTGTGTTCTATGACCGATGAGACTAAGAGCTGTCATATCTGGCAGCAGGACCGGCGAGAGTCCTGTCTGCATCGTCAGCTCAGTCTCCGCCGACATGGTTTATGTACCTTTAAGAGAATTTTGAAGGTTATTCAATTGATTTCACATTCAACTTAGACATGTATACTAAATTTAACTTACTTAGGCGCCCATGCGTTGATTACGCGTTTATTCGGCAGCCATTGTAAGTTTAGTTTAGTATATAAGCTGAATTTCGACGTTTTTTCCAAAAGTGAACAAACTAAGAAATAACAGCTCAATATCGAAGGTACGTGTATTAATATTTATTGGCAGAGAGAATGTTTTCAAATATTTTTGAAGTAATTGAAAAAGCTTATTTCAAAAATGCAATAATAAACAGATTATCCAATTTAAATGAATATTTTATTTAGGCATATCCCTTCACATCTGCACGCCACTGTTTTTAAACCGTTAAAAAAATCAGCCCTAATCACACAACTTTTGTATAAAAGTTTCCATCGTTGTCTGTCTGACCTGTCTCCTGGTCTTTTTCTGACATGGCTTTCATTATTTATTACATCCACGTTGTTTTTGGTGTGCTTCCGTGGGTAACCAATACAACATCTTATTTTTTTAAACGAAACTAACTGTTTCTAAATAATTCCACAATATATTGAAAAAAGTGGTAAAAATTGACAATTGTTTCGATATTACTATCATCGTCAGAATGACAGAAGTTACAGTTCATGTAATGGCTACCTGATGCTTAATAACTATTTTTGGCTAGACCAAGAAGTGATAAACTCAATATATTTGAATAGAAAAAAGAAGAAGATAATATCATATCACAAATAATAAAGCTCAAATATTATTAGCCCTATGGAGACATCCTAGATATATTATCCCCTTTAAGATCAGTATAACTGTGCAATGATATTGTTACGAAATAGCACACTAGTGTAGACCCTGAATCGACTCTGTCTAAGCCATGTATGAAAGTTAAAATTATGGCGGATGCGCAGGGATTTCTTAGAACTGTTACTATCTTATCTAGACATTGTTTTTGTGACCAGCTTTATCTAGAAAATGCCAGAGAGCCAATTGTTTTTGTGTAAGCCGCAATCTAGAATTATCTAGTAAAAAAGGCACTAATATATAAAAGGACCGACCAGCGAGGTAGTTTAGTTTATAATTTGACATCGTGAGGTAAACAGTAAATAAGTGAATATAAATTAGTGAAGTGTTTATGTAAATTAGTTTAAGTGAATATACTGTGTATATAATTATTGAATAGTGTAGTGAATAAATAAATTAAGTAAGTGAACCTACCGTGTGTATGAATTTATCCCACCCGTAATAAAAACGTTTTAATAAATAAGAAAAACATTACATTGGTGTCAGGTGTGGGGTAATAATAAAAATGGCCAAGAGACTATGCGACCTGAAACTGACGGAACTAAGAGCGTAACTGGAAGATCGTGAGGTAGAAATGTCCGATAAGGAAAGTGAATTAGTAGAACGACTTAAAGTGGCACTGGAAAATGACGGCTTTGATCCAGAAACAATTTTATTTAATGACGAGGCTTCCATCTTAATCTCGTCAATTTCTGCTAACATGGACGAGAAGATTTCTGCCATGGAAGAGAGCATGGACGAGAAGATTTCTGCCATGGAAGAGAAACTTTCAACGAATGTGTAAAACGGTATTTCATCTATGAAGAACGACATTTCTGCCACGGAAGAGAAACTTTCAATGAATGTGAAAAACGATATTTCATCTATGAAGAACGATATTTCTGCCATGGAAGTGAAGATTTCAACGAATATGAAAAGCGATATTTCTGCTATAATGAACGATATTTCTGCTATGAAGAATGACATTTCTGCTAATATGGACGAAAAGATTTCTGCTATGAAGAACGATATATCTGCCGATATCTTACTAATGAAAAACGACATTACCGCGGACGTTGAAAATTAAATTTCGTCTCTAAAATCTGAAATAGAGAATAAGATGTCAACGATGGACGAGAAAATCGAGAATAAGGGGACAACGATTGACGAGAAAATCAAGGAGTTAGATAGAAAGATGACAGATATAAGAACTCAAGACACGCCAGCGGAAGAAAAGAAGACCGAGCAAACAAAACCTTGCCAGAGACACACCCCAAGTTAGAAGACATTGGTAGTTTTATCCGAGTCAAGGCCCCAGCGTTCGATGGAAAAATGTCGTGGACCAAATATGTGAAACAGTTTGAAGCAGCCGCTAGAGTGAATAATTGGTCCGATAAGGAAAAGGCAGTGAACTTAACCATCGCGCTTCGCGAAGATGCCTTAGATGTACTTCAGACTATACCTTTGGAAGAAACAGATGACTTCGCAACATGATGGAATGTCTGGGCATCCAGGCCTTTATTGATGGCTTACGTGACACCGATAAGCAGAGGACGCTTCGTCTAGCCCATCCGAAAACATTGGTTGACTCATTGACAGCTGCTCTTGAATATGAAGCAGCAACGAAGGCTTCGGGATATAACAAAATTAGGACCATCCAAGAAGAAGGTGACGAAGACAGATTTGACCAGTTCGTCAGTTTAATAAAAAGTATGATGGACAAGAAGCCGAGAAAGATCAGATGCTGGAATTGTGGCGAGCTAGGGCATGTACGTAGTTCGTGTAAGCGCCCTAAGACTCCTGCAAAACAAGAACCCCAGTCACAGGAAAACTAGATCGGGTCGGCTACGAGGGCGCAGCACCGACCCATGATCGTTCCAAAGACCCTCTCATATTGATAGCTTCGTTCAGATGTCGCAACGACAGTGTGTATGTAGATGACGAAGTGAATGGCAAGATATATACTCTGCTGGTAGACACTGGAGCAACTAGAACCATTATACGACCAGAAATAATAAACTCCAAGAGGAAGCTTTTACCAACGAGACTGCGACTGCGGACCGCCACAGGTGAGAGTACCAATGTTCACGGTGAAACACAAATCCAATTGGGAATTGGCGCAGAAAAGTTCACGCATACGGTAATCGTAGCTGACATTGAAGAAGACGTGATTCTGGGAATAGACGTAATGAATGTACATGGTTTCCAATTAGACTTTAGAAACAGAACCATTAAAGTGGTTTCCGAGGAGGCATTCCTTCATCCATATGAAAGCAGCGCGGTGTTGACAGCTGTACAGGAAGATACCGTTCTACCTGCACGAAGCGAAACCACGATAGTAGCACGGCTACAGGGAATCATGAAGGAAGGTACACCGGTTATGATGGAACCAAGGAACCACGACGAAGAAGTTGGCAAAGGAGTACTAATTGGAAAAGGATTGGTTACGTCGGCGAAAGAGATCCCAGTACGTGTGATAAACGTGAATGATTACCCAGTTACCATCAAGAAGGAAACCAGGATTGGATCCTGCGTACCATTGACGTCTATAGTTCGTCAAACAACGACCACTGACAATTCTAATGCCAAATTAGAACAAATGTTATCAGTAGCTGGTCAATCTTTGGATCGAGCTGAAAAAATGAGAATGACAGAATTTCTCTTGCAGTATCAAGACCTATTCGATATTAGGATATCCATTACCAGTGGGAGACTTTATTCTTGACACTGACGCAAGCAACGTAGGAATTGGTGGAGTGCTCTCACAGATCCAAGGAGGGCAAGAAAGAGTGCTGGAATATTTCAGTAAAGTCCTCTCCAAATCAGAACGAAACTACTGCGTTACAAGAAGAGAACTTTTGGCGGTAGTGAAGTCCGTGGAACACTTTTACCATTATCTCGATGGTAGGAAGTTTTTATTCCGGACTGATCATGCAGCACTCAAGTGTTTGATGCAGTTCAAGAATCCCGAGGGCCAGATCGCTAGATGGATTGAACGACTTCAAGAGTACGATTTCAACATCGAACATCGAGCTGGTGTGTCACCGAAATGCCGACTCCCTGTCCAGACGTCCGTGCCCAACAGACTGCTCCCACTGCAACAAGGAGGAATCTAGGGAAGCTGCAGTTTCAAGAACTACTGTAGTCAACGAGAAATGGTCACCCACCAGGATCAGAGAAGATCAGGAGAATGATCCTCACCTGAAGATGATCCGGCAATGGAAAGAAGAAAATCGGCGACCTACATGGCAAGAAGTGTCAAGATTTTCACCGACACTCCAAGAACGCACGAGGGTTGGCATCCGTCTTTCGAAAGAAGTTCGGGCAATTAGAAAAACTTGAAGACCAGATTCCAGCCCCTGGCAAGACTCTGAAACTAAAACAAAATTCGCGGTACGTCTTCTACGTGGTAACTAAAAATGAATTTCAAGATCGATCTACCCACCGCGATGTGTGGGAAGCACTTCGAAATCTCCGATACCATGTGTTAGAATCCAGCGTGAAGAAACTGGCTATGCCTAAGATAGCCAGTAACCAGTTGGATTGGCGAGTTATCAGGAACATGGAACATCTTTCGAGATACCGGTGCCCAGATATTAATTTGCAGCTACAACCCCCGTTATCAGTATCCGATGAAGACGGTGCCCTGCTATTTCCATAAGATCGGAAAGTGTAGAAATTGGGCCAGTTGCCGATTCAAACATCCAGTCTCGGCTACACAAAAGTTCCAGGAGGAACTTCCATTTAAGGAGGGAGTAATGTTACGAATCATCACACTGGTATAGTCCCTGAATCCGACCCTGTCTAAGCCATGTATGAAAGTTAAAATTATGGCGGATGCGCAGGGATTTCTTAGAACTGTTTACGATTGTGACTATCTTATCTAGACATTGTTTTTGTGACCAGTCTTATCTAGAAAATGTCAGAGCCAATTGTTTTTGTGTAAGCCGCAATCTAGAATTATCTAGTAAAAAAGGCACTCATATATAAAGGACCTACCATGAAGAGTTAGTTAGTTTATAAAGTGATCTCGACAAATAAACAAGAATACACCGGAATAGCGAACAGTAAAGTGTTGATATAAATTAATAATTAAGGTTGTGTGTATATAAATTAAGTGTTAGTTAGTAGTTTAGTGTTTAAATAAATTCGTAAGTAACCAAACCGTGTGTTTAAAGTTTAGCCCTCCCGTTTACTATTCAAATAAATAAGAAAAATATTGCAATACATTAACTCTAAGTGCCTATCTTAAAAAGTAGGATGGCGCTCCATAATTGCGTGTTAAAAATAATCGTTAGACAATCGATAAATGTATTTAATAATTAGAAAAAATATTAAACGATTTTAACGATTATTAGTTGAAATTATAATATTAAATGAATATTATCGTCAAATAAGCGTTTTAAATTATAATATTGACTGGACTATGACGGTATTCAAGTCAAACGATAAGCCGAAACTTTAAAATTCGCACTATATCTCTTACTTGCATCACTCTGCAACTACTGTTACCTATATGATTACTATTTTTACCGGGATAAATTTTCAAATATAGTAGTTATTATTTTCATAGAATGAATCGTATCATTTTAAATAAATAATTACTTATTATGAATACAAAAATAAAGTATATCTTCTTATACATTAAAATTGTTGGCAACGTTGCCCAAAATATGACTAATTTTCAAGATTTCAAAATAAAAATTCTGGCTTAACCATGGATAAGTCCGCAATGTTTTTTCATTATTGTGATATATAACTCTTCTACTTTCGAATAGAACAAGTTTTTATGGAAATTGGAAAGTGAATTTAACTAATTTTGAAAATTTATATCTCGAAAAGTATTTTTTTCCGCAACTTTGACTTTTGGTATAGACATTTCTTATAATAAGACCAATCTGTAAAAAAATACTCGACCAAAGAGTTAAATTGATTATTAAAAATTGTTGCTTTTTAATCTAAATAAAATTGAAATCAATAAGGCCCAAGATATTTGATTTGATATTTTACAAAAAACGTGTTCGTTAAGTTTAGGCGTACGTCGCCTTATTTAGGGTTGAAAAAATGATTAGGTACTAACGTCTGTCGCTGGAACAAATTGTATATGGATCACAATACAGTCAATTTCAATTTATCGCGCCACAGGTTAGATTCACTTTAACGTTTACTTTGGAAACGTTTCAGTTGCATAATCAAAAAATAAATCCAGATGTTAATACAAACTATTCATATCTTTATATTTAAGCAAACACTTAAGGATTCAAATCGATAAGCAAAATAGCACGAGAATTAGATTAACGGATAAAGTCCTATTTAATAAAAAAATATATAATACATAACTAAAGTATGTTCAACTGTTAAAACATATTATATTACCTATCTGTTAATTTAAGGGCATCGTATGTACGAAAGACGATATTAAAAACATAATTATCAGGATATATAACCCTATATCTATTCAACACACATTGCATACTTATATAAATATTTTATCAAAAAAAGGAAACCTACCCATAAGTAGATAAACACTGAAAACCGCAATATTTCCAGGAAAATATAAATATATACTATCAGCTTAAAAAATATATTTATTTAATCGAATTGAACTACAATTTGTTCATATTAGGTAAATTACCTATAAAGATTAATAAAAAAAGATTCTCACAACAGGGTGCCGCAAAACATATTTTAATAAACAAAAAAATATTTTCGCGTTGACAACTACACGTAGTGTGAATAACTTACAATTTCGTTAGAATTAAAAATTCGGTATCCGTCCTAGGATAACAAATCTTGGAATAATTCAAGGTTAACTACCGCGAAAATATCATTGTACTATATAATAAACTACGTACTTACACCACACTTAATATTTACGTTTTTCACAAACACAATTACGGATAACAAACGCGGACCAGCACTATCATAAAAAAAACAGAGTTCATGTCATTTTAACATTGTTTTCAAAACAAGAAATTTTGATGAATGTCGCACTAGTCTTGTTTGTATAACAATCGGTCTTGGATTTTTTGCAATATTGACAATGCGCTTGCGTATTAGTATAGGAGATTAATAAACAAATCAAATTATTTAACTATAGATGTGAGTGAAAGGTGCACAAGAGCATAAAAAATACTCAATATATGATGTGTAACGAATTCTATTTACAAGGAGTCATAGTTTCTTTGGTGTAGAACGTATGAAACTTTGCATCATCCAGCTGCAATTCTGCAACGCGAACCGGGAACAAATAATCCACAGTTTAAAAGAGCCGCCGCAGCCGGGGTGGCAAATCAGTTAATAAAAAAAAGACAAATTTTTTTGACCCTACGTTTTTCTTTGTCAAAATTAAAAAGACGCATGTTATTATAGTGAAATCGAAAAAGCGCCTTTTTTATTGAAATCAAATAGACGCGCTTAAAGTCCTTCCCGACTGAATTTAAAAGATATACATATATAACATCTCATCAAAAACCCATAAAAACTTTAGAAGAAACCGACCAATGACGTATCAATTTTATTTTTAAAAAAGTGCCGAACCACATTTAAAGTAAATAAACTATTACTTTCTCTGTAACTTAAAATCTGTCTTAAACAATTTTGAAGAAGTACCACAATACGGGGCGATTCCATAATACACATTCGGCTATCTAAGTTTTTATATTAAAATTTATCGAAGAGTTTCTAATGATTTATACTAAAAATCTGTGAACGGTTACATTGGCAACATCAACAAAACACTGAGTATTTTCTCGATTGATAGAAAGATTCATAATAGTAGTAAACCGTGACTCGCTTCCCCTCGAGTCAAATACGAGAGATGTCAATTAGGACAGCACATCCAGTCCAGTATATTCCATACACCATGTGTGCTTCACCATTGATAACGGCTTGGTCATAAAATTCGCAATCAGTGCGCGTATTCTGTATCGTCATAGAAAGGAAATTTCTTTCTATAAACTCTCTATACCACTTTACCTTATTCTGTAAGCTACTTCGGCGTTGGTCGTGTGTCACGAACGCTTCGTTCGGTAGAAAGTAATAGAAAGCCATTTTAGGTCTTGCTATGATGTTTTGAGTATCCCTGTCTCTTTTTAACACACAGTCATTAGATTTAATTTTTTAAACGAAAATTTTATTTAAATATATATAAAACAGATACGGCTATGACATTACCAAACCACAGTCACAAATGAGAACATACACTATCCTATGCGCATGCTCAAATAAATACGAATGGATGCGAGAGAAACCGAACGTTTCTTAGAGACGCTTAGCAGTTTCGTGAATATCATATACATAAAATTCGTTTACTTTATGATGCTGGTGATGGAGATAGCATAAAAGAATTTATGTGTGGAAATTATATACATACAGATGATTAAGATGTTCAAAAGAAATGAGTTACAAATTATACATACATTTGAAAATATTATATCAATTGATTTAAATGCACATTTCTTATACGATTAGAAATGCAGTAAGTACCACCATTATTTTATTACAGAATTACAAACATGCATGTAGGCCTTTTTAAATAATCTTGAAATTTTATCTAATGAATAAACTACATAAAGTCTTTTTCTTTTTTTAGTTAGATCTATCATATAGACGCAAGAATTATTATACACATGGAAATAGTCACTGAATTTAAACTAGTTAGTTATTATTATTATTGGCCACTAATATCTAAAGAAACACTGACCTGAAGTCTGGAATCTGGAATCTAACTCGTCTGGTAACAGGAATACACCTACCGAAGTCCAAGCTGCATAATTTCTGGAGAATTTGTGATATTCTCAGGGAGAAACTGAATATACACATATGTGAGTGTTCGTAGTTTGATATATATGAGGAATCTTAAGCTTTGATAATTATTTTTGTGATTTCACTTGAAATTTGTTGTAAAATTGTTCATCACCTCCTCTCTGCTTCGACGCCAAAACCAATCTACCCACGCTTCCTCTCGATCGTCAATTTTTTAATCAATAAATAAACTCAGCTCACTAATTTTCAACAAAGTTTTGTTTCTTTTTAATTTATCAAAATTTGTCGTCATTTTACACCAATCATATTCTTTCTTGAACTGTCGAATTCTATTCACAATTACAACACTCTGAAAGTTTTGAAAACACATATGAATGTGAATTTCACTTCAAAATTATCTGTTTTCTTTTTTAATTCAAACGAATTTCAATACAACAAGTCTTTTACAAATAGTGAAATTCATGGTTATATTTCGATATTACAATGTCAAGTCTTGTTTTGAGACTTGTGACAACTTGGAAATAATATTTACATTTATAAGCATACATTCTTTTATATATATATATATATATATATATATATATATATATATATATATATCTTTTGCTTTCGTTATTTGAACTATCCAAATTTAATAGTTTCAAATATTTACTTATATCTATCACCATTTTATGATTCATTTCCTTCATAAAATTGATATCTAATTTTGACATATAATTACATTTATGTCATTTATATTTATATTTTCTAAACTTGTCTAAATCTTTATACTAAATATAAATATTATTTCTATTATTACTGTTCAACTAATAGTTATATTAAATTAGATAACTAAAACTTGTTTAGTTTCAGATAAACAGCTGATTCCTTCATGATAATCAAACATCCATATTGGGCAGATTTAATGTTCTCTTCTATACTTGTTAAGCGTTTTCAAAATTTATATAATTATTAAGGTAATTTCTTTATATTTATTGTTACTCTTTTTTAATTATTATAAACAAATGATTTAATATATTATGATTTTATATGAATTTTTACTTATGATTGTGTTTTTAATTAACATAGTTTCAATCTATTTATTCTCAAACAGCTGATGTTCTTTAATATATAAGATATGTGGTTCAATATATATATATATATATATATATATATATATATATACATATATATATATATATATATATATATATATATATATATAATAAAATCCCAATATCAGAACAAATTATTAAATGTCCCCACTATAAAAGTAACTCTACACTTATCTATAAATTGTACATACTAAATCTTTCGCTGTATAACATATGACTATCAACAAAACAAATATAATATCCCTCACCATGAAATAGAACAAAATTATTACCCACTTATCATTTAATATGTTTAACGTGTGCGAGGGGCGTATGATTTAACCCTTATTTCGAAGTTCCTCCGCCTCGTTGCGAGAAATACTTATTTTGCTCTTAAAACAATACTATACAAAACGACTGTGGTTTTGAGTCATTGCACTTTGTATCAACAGAAAGTGAAATCAGAGTCGTTAAAAGAATTCTGCTGATCTATGAGTAATAAATGTTTATCGACATCCCGTTCAGTGCGTAAGTGCCGCGTTGCAAATTTTCAGGTCTTTAAATAACCTATAATGTTTATTTATTTTTACTTAATATGAATGGAATTACCTAACCACGTTTGAAATAATTAGCTTTTATTTATCGTAGCGAAATTTCACTGGAAATTGGACTTCAGGGAGACAAAATCATACGCTCCGGGCCCGTGTTACTAGGTACAAATAAATCTCGGTTTAACCCTTGTTTATTTTCCATCTACGAGGTGGAAGCGAATTATGTGGCGTAAAACAATAATCAAATAAATAGTGCCCTCCTGTCGGTTATATGCACCCTAAAGAAAGCAAAATGTTCTTACAATTTTGGAGAAAACCTTACTCTGTCATCACACACGATAAACTCATATCTTATATAACGAGCGGTGCCCAAATTGTGAGCCTGGACCTGCAGTACCTTATTAAAACCTGCCAACTTGTCAAATACCCGTGAAAGAATAAATAATAAAATAAATATACTGTTATAGCTTCTACCTATGTATATAGTTATGTTATAAATACCAAGTTTAGAACCAGCGTACAATAATAAAAACGAATAAATTTCTCCTCAAGAAAAAAAACTTTAAATCTCAACTTGTTTAAAAACTTACCGCGTTGGAAACTCCCTTTCTCCGGTCTTCGATTACTGCCTGCGTTCACTATCTTTCTAGAAACTGCGGGTAACGCTAGTAACCGGTATCGAGCTATGCTGAACTTCGAGTAGTGGGCGAGTTTTCCCGTTTGGTGTCACCGACGGGGGACAGTGTTCACCGTCAAGGATATCTAAGTATCCCTTTTATACCCTGACACAACGGAGAAAAACTTCTTCCTCTGAAACCGCTAACACCAAGAAAACTGATACCCGTTACCGTGACAGGGAAAGGATTTCCCCTTCGCGTTTTTCGCCCAACACAGTCTGTCGCTCTGACTGCTCTGTACCTGGTTTTTACTATCCCCCGAATTAGGTTTGGGTTTTTTTGTTGAATTGCAAAAATCCATTTTTTGTTTTGAAGCGGCCTCAATTTTTGGTTATTAACTAGTTGTATACAAAACAATTATTTAATTTTGACCTAGTAAAATGTTTTATTTGTTTCAAAGCTGTTATGGTTCTGTATCATTTTTCTAAACAAAAAGTGGGTCGCATTCCACTTTTTAATTATATTTGAAATAAAATATGTTTTACCGTGTGTTCTGAAAGTTACTAATTTAAATTTTTCTATTTGGTATTCGCGCTTATTACAATCTGATGCTGGTTCTAAATAAAAAATTTCTGTTTAAATCTAACATCAACAGATCACTTTCGTTGTCAGGTTCTAACTGTACTAACCAATTTTCTCTCATGTGGCAATTGGCTCCATGCTGCCTGTTCTGCGGTGATCAATATTCGACCCCCTTCCCCCAACATAAGTTATTGAGAAAACCAATTATTAACGTCAAAGTTCTCCTATTTAAGTGTATAAGGAAGCTTACAATACAATAATTTTAGTAGTTGGATACATAATTAATGTCTTAGGACACAACCATGCCATGGAATGTTGACAGACACAATGTACAACGTGTGTAGTAAAACTTTGACGTTTATTGAACAGTTAGAAACATTTTATTGTTAGGTGAACTGATGACTTTCCGAAGAATTGAGAGACATGATTTGCATTTACGCAAAAGAAGTTTTCTGAGCAAGCAGCATCCAGAAAATATCGTGAAATGTACCCTAACAGAAGATATTTTAAAATATTTATAATCGATTGGGTGAAACAGGTTCATTTCGTCCAAAACATCCCAGTATTATTACCCCGCGGCAAGAAGATGAAATTTTATAATAGTTCGTAAAATTCTGAAACTAGCACTCGTCGAATATTTACAGCTGTTGGAATAAGCCAAACGTCCGTGATTAAAATTTTGCACAAGGAAAATTTATATCCCTATCATGTTCCACATGTGTAAAATTTACTTCCAAGAGAGTATCGTACTAGAGTTGAATTTTGACAGTGGCTAAAGAGAAAATTGAATAATAATCCAACATTTCTGAATATTTTTCATTTTACGGATGAAGCAAGGTTTACCAAACGCGAAGTTTTTAATTGGGGAAATAGTCATGACTGGAAAACCGAAAACCATCATTTAAAAAATAGACATTTCCAGCACGCGATTAAAATAAAAGTGTGGTGCGGTGTAATAGGCAGTACATTACTGAACCCAGTTGAATTATCTCCTAATTTAAATGAAGTCATATATAATTTTTTTTTAATAATAACTTGTTCGATCCCTTGAAAGATCTTCCGTTACAACTAAAAAGAAATATGTGGTTCATGCAAGACGGTGCTACCAGTGCCTAGAGCGGCAAATATTGAGGGGCGGCAAATTTTATTATCATTACTTCCCATTATCGTTTTAAATCTATAAATTTTTTATTATAGGAATTTCCGTAAAATTATGAATCTTTTTTTTAACATAAACATCGTAAATCGTAAATCTTATGCCAACTAAAAAGAACTCCAAGTAGGTACTTATTATCGGAATGTCGAACTGCCCTTTACATGTTTACCCATAGACAAATAATATAAGAGACGGTTTGATGCAAGTAGCACAACGTTTCTGCGCCGCCACCCGCGCATGGAGTCTCTACAGTCGCGCGAACTACAAGACTGTTTTACATAAACAAAATAGAATTAAACAATTTAAAATATTATAAATGACAATGAATTTCAACATATTGCCTTTATTGTGAATAAATATTATAAAATATCCTAGTATATTAAATTTTAAGTTATTAAAAATGAAAATATACAAAATCAATCTTACATTGGTTTGTGTGAATATGGCTTGTGTTTGTCAAAGTGAAGTGTCAAAACTAAAAATATGGTTATATTGGTTATGTTTACAAGTTCTAAGGATGAGTAAAATTAGTATATTTTTGTTCAATTTATTTAGGTTTCCCGTTCTAATAAAGTAAATAAAAGTAAGTGAACCTTTAAAATGTCATTACCAGGTATAATTCGTCATAGCTGTATTGTAAAAAATTGTTAATAGTGAATATTTTTGGCCACTTCGCAATTTGGGTTTAAGAACAAAACATTTTTCAAATTTTCATCTGACATTAATCAACGAGAACAGTGGTACAAAATTTTAGAACTTATACATCTAATGATCATAGGTATAAAGATCATTTTGATGATGATGCACTTACAAGTACATGTCGCAAAAGACTTTACCTTTTCAATCCTTACATCATACACCACCACATGGTAATAATATCCAAGCTTTTTAAAGTACAGTATTTTCTGTAAAAAGAAACCTTATTTTTTGTGACATTGATAGTCGAGAAAATGTAAAGCAGACGATGTAATTTATTAGATAACTTGAAGTTTTTAAAATTTTCATAATTAACCAAAACCATTCACTTCTAAAGCTATTAATGAATTGGAAAAAATTGAATTCCCGTTCTTAAATACATAACAAAATTCAAATGTTGACACTCAACAATAAGCTATGTTTCTAGTTTCGTACAACTTTTAATTGCGAAGAATGTAAGGCTAATTTGCAGAGAGATATTTTAGTTGTTCACCACCGTGGTTTCACTTCCTTCAAAGAAAATGATGATAAAATACATCTGATTTGTGTACAGAGAAGTTGTTAAATTTCTTTCAACACTGCATGACTTTGTTATCATATTTCACCACTTTTCGTTCATGTAGAAAATATTACTGAAAAAAATAACACTTTGCAAAAGGTCATATAAATTTTGATTTATGCATCTGTCTAGAACATAAATCATACGTATTTTCTCAACTCATAAAAGTTTGTGTTCCCTTATTAATTGAAAAATATAATGATGGTAAGAGGACTAACAAACAAAAATATTTTTTGTAACTCTTAAAACGGACTACTTTTAATTTACTTTTTGTTTCAGACCTGTTCCTGTCTTCATGGATATGGAGAATCTACTTTTTAACTTCTTTTTATTAAAATGTTTGTTGGTTTTGTTGTCAATAATTTTAAAATAACAATGTGTAATTTGATGTGATATTGGATTTATTTTCTTAAATATAATGTAATGTAATTTTATTAGAAATATGTAATTGTGATTATTAATTTTTTTTATATTATGTGCAGGTTAATAAAAAATTTAAATGTTTGCTGTTTTCTTATTTATCTAAATTATCTGAATTATTTGTCTCAAACTTGTTTATTATAATTATTTCATTACAAAAAATGAAATATAATTTTTTGAAATGAATTAATTATATAATAAACAATTTTAAGACAAACTATAAAATTTACCTACCAATAATCCAAACTACCAAATTTAAATATCCCGCCTCTAAGAATTAGTTCTGCCGCCCGCAAGGGGTGCGCTCCTCAGATCGACGCGATGCCAGCTGTTTATACGGGAACGAACACTCTCTTATTACTTTCTCTATGTGTTTACCATTCACAATCCTAAACCCTTACACAGACTTTCTGCAGCTTTAGGTGCCCCAGATGCCAGATGGTCGAACTGTCTGCATTACGAGAATATTTTTTTAATAATGACCTTAAAAACGGAACGTGACTACAATAAAATAATGTTCACAGTCTATGATTTATTAGAGGTCAGCCGACTGCCGATGTACGTGTTATATTTACAAACAGAAATAGATATGGACTTCGGGGAAACTTCATTTATATTGCCTTTATTACTTCCAGGAAGGAGGCAAGCGATAAGTGGTAAAATAATCAACCCGCAGATAGATAATGTTCCTTTGTAACTTGTAACTTTGTCATTTCTGTCAGTACCGTTTTGCAGTTCGGTTTCGGAGTTTAAATGCGTTATAACTACATATTTATTTTCATTAATCATTTTGGTTTATTTGGCTTCAAATAATTTTTCGACTTTGTGGGTGTGAAATAGTGTGATTACGCAGTTTTTTACTATTTTTAAACTATATTAACATCCGCAGGCGCAGGCAATATATGTAAGTAAATTTTATTTTCTAGATTAAGAATTAGTGACGGTAGAAAGAGACTGAGTGGATCAGCTTACAAGAAGATTGCCAAAATAAAGGCCGATAAAATTGCTAAGACTGTTGCAGGAAGCAAAAACATTACAGATTTTCTTTCTAAGAAAGAATGTACAAATAATTCTCAAATTACGACACCGGCACCTTCGCTACCTAGTTGTAGTTCCACTAATATTGAATCTTCATTTGCATCCGAATATCCATCTGCAAGTGCATCTGTCGGCTGTTCCAGCAGTATCTATTTAGAAAAATAAGCCAAAAGCATCGATCAACAACAACCAGTACAAGTTGTACCACCATCAGCATCACCGACAATAGTACCAATATCAGTGATCATGCTAATTGGCAGATAAATGAATATGTACGGGAATTCGTAGCTACTCAGGGCAAAACCTTGACCTAGATTTTGCTAATTCCAAAAGACAATATACTGATTCTTGCAGATATCTGAAGAAAGAAGTATTTAAGCGGAAGCTAATGAATGGAGAAACTTGTCTGCATAGTTATTTGGTCTATTCATCTAGCAAGGGAGCTTTATAATGTGTTCCATGTAGACTCGTCGGCGGTAAATCTCAGTTTACATAAGGGTTTAATGATTGGAAAAATGTCATCAACCGACTTGATCACCACGAGAATTCCTCCTGTGTCATATCTTTGAAAAAACGATCCAACTTGAAGCAAAGGATATATATGAAATTCACTGCTCAAGTAGATGAAGGAATAAGATATTGGAGAAATGTTCTTAGCATTGGCAGCAAGAGGACTTTCGTTTAGTCAGACAATCCTTAACTAAACGGTTAAATACTTGTATACGTGCTGGTGGTGGCCATGTTAAAAACATTTTGCAGTAGGTAATAATTAAGCTTAAAATTAAATAATTTAACATCACAACACTTCAACATTAAGGTTTTAGATAAAAGAATTCTCGAAAGTGGTTCTATTTCGTCTGTTCTAAAGTGAGGTACAGACCGAAATAAAGAGTTCGCTAGCTGTTCGAGATCAGCTCCCGAATTGAACCCGAGCATCTCCCAAACGAATACTCCACATAAGAAGAGTTTCAGTCCTGTGTTCAGTTGGGCAGAGTTCGTTGAAAAGTTCTGAATATTAAACCAGAATCCTCCATTTTTATTAGAAATTCAAGTAATTAAATGAAAAAATAAATAAAGAAAGCGATCTAATAATTGCTTGTGCAGACTAGGCGATAGTGGGCCAAGAAGTTTATTTAAAAATCGCTCAAGATGTGGTGGAGTTCCTTTGCTCAGAGATTTACAGATGGATGACTAAAGTTTATTTCGAAATTTTAGCCGTACGTCTGTAGCAGATTTTGAAAAACTCTTGTTTCTAGTAGAACCTATAATATCAAAACAAGATACAAATTATCCAGGGAAAGATTGGCTGTGACTTTGCGATTTTTGGCAACATGAGATTCCTAAATGTCCAAGCAAAGTGTTTCTGCGATTGTACCAGATGTATGTGAAGCTTTAATTACAGTTCTGACTGACTTAATAAAGGTAAGCATTTTTGTGTTACATTTCTATTCGTTAATTTTAATACATACAAAATAATATTATGTAGGTATACCTATGTTATTTTAAATTCTGATAAGTTTTTGGAATAACATAATCATTCAAAGATATCATCCATAACTCAAATGTGAATAAAACTCAAAGTGAATATGTCACAGCATTTTTTATTATCAAACAGCTACCAGTTTCGGTCTACATAAGGGCCATCTTCAGGCTGATAATACAATTTTTTTTCACAATGGGCAACACACGTAAATCCTTAAAAATGTTAAATTTGCAAGTTAGGAGAAATAGATGTGAGAGGTTGGAAGTTGAAAAAATTTTTTAAGTTAAAAATTAAATTTTTTAAAAAATTGGATGCGACATGTATATTACTAGGGAGATTAGATTAAATGGGTTATACTAAATTGAACTCAAAGTGAGTAATCAAGGGTCACGAAAAAGTGTTTTAAGGAACGGATAAGCATGAAACGACGTCCAGGGGTGTGAACAAGAAAACACTCGAGGAAAGGGGAGAAATTTCTTATTTATAGAAACATTACTAGCCTCAATTCCCAGAAGGAAGAGTACAATACTATCAGGCTTAATTCCTAGAAGGAAGAGTCCAACATTATCAGTCCCAATTCCCAGAAGGAATAGTTCACATTGAACATAAACTTGGGGGGAAGCATAAAACAGGGATAACTCTAGAAACAGACTCTGCTCTATGTGAAGCAATGTCTTATAATAGAAGAGCAGTAATAAGTCATTATTATAAAGGTGTAACTGAAATTGTTCTTCAAAATTTTTTTCAAGTTTCAAACTTGATCAGCCTGTAGACGGTCCTTATGTAGACCGAAACTAGTTGTAGTGGTTAATAACCCCAAAGGTACAATACATACGAACTGATATGAACTCAGATAATGTCGAGGTTGATACAACTCAAACAATAAGTGTTTAACTAAATATAATATTGTAACAAACAAAACACAGATATATTTTCAACTAATTGTAAACATGTTATTGGTACGAATTGAACTTGGCCGTTTTAGTAAAGTATAGGTCATGTATTAGTTTAATTTAAGTGTTATTTAGTGTGTAACTAAAACCCAATGATACTTGTCGAGATCCTTAATGCCAAGTTGGGGTAAGTCCACAATTCATTTAATTCATTAAATCATCTTGAAATTTATGGTCGTTATCTGTTATATCAACAATTCATACCACATATAGCTATCATGCCGTGTCCTGCTCCACCATTATAGATACAGCACATAGTAGCTGTTTGACAATAAAAAATGCTGTGACATATTTCCTCTACAAGAAAAGATAATGAAGCCGTACCCTGGAATGCATTTGAAGGAAAGCCCTCAACGAGCCTTTAATTATAGATTATGTAGAGCTCGACGAATAGTTGAAACTTCGTTTGGGATAGTATCATCCGTGTTTCGTGTTCTACGTAAGCCACTTTTATTGGAATATCCGTAGTACATGTATGTCTCTATCTACACAATTTTTTAATTCGAAGTAAACAATCAAACAAAGATATATGCTCCTGAAGACGCCTTTGATCGTGAAGATTACGAGACGATGCAAATAATTCCCAGCTCGTGGAGAAAATATCAATCGGAAATGAACTCCAAGAAAATCTACTGTGAATGCACGTCAAATTCGAGATAATTTCGCTGAATATTTTTCTACGGTTGGTTGAGTACAATGGCAAAGTGATTTTGAATAAAAAAAGGCTGCGTATAAAAACTTACCAGTTACATAAAGACAAAATACTCACCGTTTCCCGGGTTTCAATTGGCATATATCTGTCACTCAAAAAACCCATATATTTGTATCCTAGCCACACTTCTTTATTAATCTCTTCTGTGCCCATTCTTGATTTTTTCATTCGTTCAACCTTTTGAGGAGCTCTTCGGTATTTCATTCATCTTTTGGTTTTGAGAAAATCGTGCTTATATCTACTTATGCGTCTATTTTTAGACGTCTCTTTTTATAATCTTCGTGCCTGGGATTCCATAAATTCTCATGTCGGCGATATCAACGACACAATTTCCAGTCCATGTTTATTTGAAACACTACTATAAAATGTAGATATTAAAATCTATATAATAATTAAAACAGCGTGTATTTTACCAAATAATAAACTACATTGCCGAACAGTCAACGTCCACACACATACTGAGCTCACCACATGTTCGCAAACCCTTTGAAGTACCGATTCGATTAGGAAACCCTATAAACGAACTGCCGAGCTGCCCTAAAACTGTTCGCGAGCGGGCGTATACACCAAGCTCGGAAAATATTCGCTAACTATTCGAGAACAGCTCGCGAACTGGGTTTGTACCCAGCTTAAAGTTGGGTACAGACCGAAATAAAGAATTCGCGTGCTGTTCGAGAACAGCTCCCGAATTGAACCCGAGCAGCTCCCAAACACATCGTCCACACATGAAGAGCTTCAGTTCTGTGTTCAGTTCGGTTCAGTTCGTTGAAAAGTTCGAACTAGAACTGCACTTTCATAAAAATTGAAATAATTAAATTTGAAAAATGTCATCGCTGGAAAGCGACGAAGAAATCGATCTCATCATTGCTTGTGCAGCATACTTTTTAATAAAACAAAATGTCGAGTCGAAAAAAAATAAACGTAAGACTAGGTGGTGGTGGCGAAGAAGTTTATTTAAAAATCGCTCAAGATATGGTGAAGTGCCTTTGCTCAGAGATTTAGAAATGGAGGAGCAAAGTTTATTTCGAAATTTTAGCCGTATGTCTGTAGCAGATTTTGAAAAACTCTTGGTTCTATTAGAACCGATAATATCGAAACAAGATACAATTTATCGCAAGTGTATTTCATCCAGGGAAAGATTGACTTTGAATTTGCGATTTTTGGCAACAGGAGATTCCTATACAAGTCTGATCTATTTATTCAAAATTTCCAAGCAAAGCATTTCTGCAATTGTACCAGATGTGTGTGAAGCTTTAATTACAGTTCTAAGTGACTTAATAAATGTAAGCAATTTTCTTTTACATTTGTATTCATTTATTTTAAAAATACATACAAAATAATGTTGTAGGTATACCTACCTACGTTAATTTAATTTTGGAATAATAAAATCACTCAAGTGCTCTTCCTCTTGGGGAGACAGCACTGGTGTACTACAATAACCTGGTCGTACTTGAGAATCTGCATCTGTGGAGTAAGCAGTTTCTAAAAGAGATAAGTTGCTACTTGCATCGCATAATGATGATCCGAAATGCTGTTGAGAATACTGTGAATCGGTCTCTTAGTTTGAGAAGGGTGAAGTGCTACAACCTGACAGTGGTTGCGAGACCACATAACTGGCTTTACTGAAGTTTGATAGACCTGGGTGTGAGGTGACTCTTCCATGTGGCGTTGACTGTGGATATTGTTGTGTGGATCGCGATTGTAAAATACTAATTTGGGTGTCATAAATTATTTTGTTATTATTAAACTCGACATGTGCTCTGGTTAACGGATCAAATTCTCTTAACTTCATAGCAATATGATTTGCAAATAAGGAGTAAGCATCAGGTGGCGCATTCTTTTTTCATATATAGTCTTGAGAATGCCGAAAGCTACTACGGCTTTTCTGTAGTCTTCATGTTTTTTGACACGTGTTTCTTAGTTGTCAACACACTTTTTCGTTTCTTGCTTAACTCCTTCAAACTCCCTCTTGCATTTTCTGTTAAGTCATCTACATTTAATTATTTATCCTGAGGTTCATTGTTGTTTGTCGTATTCGCTTCATCGACGGCACCGTCATTAGTTTCCACATTTGTTTCAGCAGAAGTTCCCACATTGGCAGATGCATCCTGAGTCTCCTAAAACAAAATTTATTTTACAACAATTTATTTGATTTTCATATTAACTATGCGCTAGACAGTTGAAATGTATTGTTATTTTTATTTTCAGATTCCAAATTCATCTGAAGAATGGCTCGCGGTTGCCGAAGAATATAATAACAGATGGAACTTCCCACACTGTATAGGTGCTATCGATGGTAAACACATCACACTGCAAGCGTCATTTAATAGCGGAAGCGAATATTTCAATTATGAAGGGTACTTCAGCATTGTTCTTATGGCAACAGTTAAGGCAGATTACTCATTGTTATTTGCCAACGTAGGATGTTAGGGAAAGATTTCTGATGGAGGGGTTTTTAAAAACACTGATCTGGCTACAAAGCTTCAAAATGGAACTTTATCTCTACCAGCAGCAACAGCATTGTTGGGACAGGAACGAAATACACCGTTCGTTTTTGTTGCTGAAGACGCATTTCCTTTACAAGAAAACATAATGAAATCATACCCTGGAATGCATTTGAAGGGAAGCCGTCAGCGAGCCTTTAATTATAGATTACATAGATGTCGACGAATAGTTGAAAATTCGTTTGGGATAGTATCATCCGTGTTTCGTGTTCTACGTAAACCACTTTTATTGGAACCAACAAAGGCTACCTCCGTAGTACTTGCATGTCTCTATCCACACAATTTTTTAATTCGAAGTAAACAATCTTCAAAAATATATGCACCTGAAGACGCCTTTGATCGTGAAGATTACCAGACGATGCAAATGATTCCCGGTTCGTGGAGAAAAGATCAATCAGAGTTTTAGAAACGTTCCAAGAAAATCTACTGTGAATTCATGTCAAATTCGAGATAATTTCGTTGGAAGAGTACAGTGGCAAAGGGATTTTGAAAAAAAAAGCTGTATATAAAAACTTACCAGTTACATAAAGAATAAATACTCACCGTTTCCCGGGTTTCAATTGGCATATATCTGTCACTCAAAAAACCCATGTATTTGTATCCAAACCACACTTTCTTATTAATCTCTTCTGTGCCCATTCTTGATTTTTTCATTCGTTCAACCTTTTGAGGAGCTCTTCGGTATTTCATTCATCTTTTGGTTTTGAGTTACATAAAAAAAATACTCAGCGTATCCCGTGTTTCATTTGGCATATATCTGTCACTCATATGTTTGTATTCAAACCACACTTCTTTATTAACCTCGTCTGTGCTCATTCCTGATTTTTTCATTCGTTCAGCCTTTTGACGAGCTCTTCGGTATTGCGCTAAAATAACACTGATTTTCCTTTCCACCTCATCTTTTGGTTTTGACAAAATCCTGCCTATATCTTTGTATGCGTCTTTTTTTACATATCTCTTTTTATAATCTTTGTGCCTGGGATTCCACAAATTCTCATGCCGGCGATATTCTTCTGTCAACCACACAATTTCGTCCACTGACCAGGCCATGTTTATTTAAAAAACTAATATAATAATATTTCGATTTTAAAATCCAACAGTCAACGTCCACACACATACTGAGTTCGCCACGTGTTCGCAAACGAACCCTTTGAAAGTACCTACTCGACTCGGAACCCCAAACGAACTGCCGAGCTGCTCTAGAACTGTTCGCGAACAGGCGTATACAGCAAGCTCGAAAATGTTGGCAAACTATTCGAGAACATCTCGCGAACTCGGTTTATACCCAGCATAATATTGCCTATCTTTTTATTAACTGGCGTATAGGTAGTATGTTATAAACATATATGTGATTTATTGCTTGATTTTTGTATCATTTCACTTTCATATTATTATCAATTACGGTTAGGTAAATGTAAAGTAAAACCATTGAGGCCATGCAGTGAAATAGTAAAATTCAAATATCTCGAAAACGGTTACATTTTGAAGATCAAAGAAGTATACCTTTTTTCTACAGAAATGATGAGGCTATCCAAATTAAATGAGTTGTAAATTAATGAATGACAAAAAATAATTAACATCGCATGTGGCGACATCTGCGAATCCACTCACATATTCTGTCCCTTACTCAAACTAGTTCATACTCAATTTCAAAATCACTACTTCAATTAATAGTTGTTCCATTAACAAAAATGTATCTCATTTTTTTCAATTTAACGTCCTGTATCGTCCTGTAATGATTAGACTTAGACCCATTGTTAATGAAAATATTATTATTTTTGCCTTCTGAACCTGTAGTTACAATTTGGAGCATTACTTATTAATCATCCTGTATAATTGAGTGTTTATTGTGTAGGTTCAAGATATTATCTCAACATACCTATTATGTTTTTTAATTAGTATAAGCTCTAATACAATTACAAAAATGATCAATAATACCCTAGACTATTATTATGCATTTTGTAACATATTTAATCGCTGTTGCCAATTTTAGAGTTCTAGGAATCGCATGTTTTTTCATGATAAAATATATAACAATTCTACTCGTGGATTAATAATTCTCATAAACCTTTTAGTTGATAAATATCCAAGAAAAAATATTTTATAAGTGTGTCGGCTATTGTTTATCAAGGTCAGTAATTAAATATTCTTCGATCTTTTTTAAACTTTTAAACTAATAATGAAAATAAATTTATATTTTATTTTGGAATCTGCTTCTTTTTACTTGCTATTATATTTAGTGAAATGTGAAATGCTTTTTTTATCAATTAATGTTCTTATAATTGGCAATGTCGCATCAAGTAAAGACACGTGACTAGCGTCACTGATGGAGCAGACCACCTGTATCTCTTTTTGAGACGATGGTCATGGTCCGACTCGAAATATCCACCTATAAAAACCACTCTACAGGTAGCCTTGAAATTATTTTTGTAAAGGCTGATGACTGCAATCAGAAACAATATTAACATTTACAATTCTACCATAATCAAAGGTTAACGAGCGTAAATATAAAACTGCTTAAGTACTTCGTCTGCTTAAAATTTCACGACGAATAACTGGTTTTAGCCGTAATTTTAAATCATATACAATCATGAAATTGAATTAACGTTAACATAGGTATCTGTTATTTATTTTTCTTTCAAGAATGTCTGCTTTAAGTGACATCAAATTGTATACCTAATATTTGCAACAATCCATATTTCAAACGAAAAATTAGAAATTAATTGAGCATATTTTAAAACTTAAATTACGAGGTACATGTCAAAATTTGTTTTAATTGATCAACAGCGTGTTGTAAAAGGTACGAAAATAAATTGCTTAGACACGATCATAGAAAAGATGAAATATTGTTTTTCTCCAGCCGCTTCAAAAGTATGACATTTTTTAACTGTCAGGAGTCTCAAAAGTTGCCGTTTTTTTTACTGAACAAAAAAACCCAGATATCTTAGCATCAACAATATTCACTTTTAATCCTAGGGGCAAAAGTTGCACTTTTAAACCTAGGAGCCAAAAGCTGTCATTTAAGTGTTGATGTCAATCAAAACTTGGTAGGGGAAAGTGGGGTAATAAGGCGCACCTAAGCCGAATCATTTATTAAATTTACATTTTTTATTGTAAAGTGCTCTAAATTTGGAAAAAATTTTAATACAATGAGTTTATTTTATGATAGCATACGTGTTATTTAATAAAAAAATCGGATACACGAAAAAAAGGTAAAATTGCTCCAGTTTCACTTCGCGATATTGCCCCATATGTCGGGAAATATTGCGCATCATGTGGGGTTTATGACGCACAGTGTGATAAAGGACATATGGAAAGAAATTTTAAAACAAACGCAAAAAATAAGTAAAATAAATCTTGTTACCAAAGCTGTACATCGGATATTCTCTTATCTAAACTCAACACTAAAATAAACGAAGTTTCGATTCTTTTTTTTTTATCGGCGCCTAGCCTAAGTCGACAATCATCGCATGTGTATCCTGCTGCAGACTCCCAACCAGGGCCGGATTAAAGTGCAATGCCGCTGTGGGCCCCAAATTTTTGCCGCCCCTATCCCATGTCATTGCACTACAATGTTACACTACACACATGTTATAAATAAATTAATGGTACTAAAAAGCAGAAAAACATTGAGGGCCTTTTAGGGCAACGTAGTTTTAATATTAAGTAAGGCATAACATCTGTTAAGCCTTACTTACTATTTTTTGCAATTGCAACAAAAGAATTAAGCTTTACCGAAATTGTGTTAAAAGTATAAATAAATAGAACTAGATGGATCTTATTTTTGCAATACATACTGGTAATAGGGCAATTTGTACAGAAAAAAAAACAACTAAATGAAATACATCCATTAATAAACAAACGTAGATAATGATTTATAGAAACAATAATTAGGTAAGTGACCACATTATTTTTCTTTAATTAAAAAGTTTTTTGCGAGCTTTGGCGAAAGCAAAATCAGAAACTATGTCGTTGAAATCTATAGTATTCACTAGGTGTGCTTCAATGTGTAGAATTGCTAAATGATTCAGTTTTTCATTAGACATTGTTGACCTCAGAAAACTTTTAATTCGTTGCATCACCGAAAAAGACCTTTCGACCGAACAATTCGCCACAAACAAACAGAGGTACATCCTAAACGCAATGTCCAAATTGGGGAAACTATTCTGCAGATTCTTTGTCCTTATTAAATTTGACATTTGTATAATAATACCATCTTTACTGGGAACAATGTTTGTTGTATTTTTCTGTTCACATAAACACCAAAATTGGCTTCTACCACTTTTATTTTCTAAAGTAAATGAATGTAATTTTTCTTGTATATATCGATTAAAATGCATACACTCAGAAATAAATGAGTCTTCTAAATATTCGGGATAAGAAGTTATAAGGTTTTTCGCATACTTATCAAATTCTATTTGATATATTTTTTTGATAAAGGCACTCTAATATTTTAAATCTTTCAAATGTTTCCTTATATCATGTGCATCTCTTTGTAAATTCAACGTCAATCTTATCGAGAATCGTTAAATATGTTTCTACTCGAAACTTATCCCTTCCTTGCAACAAAACTTCCCCTTCTCTAGTTTCGTCAGGCTGTAATTTTCTAAAACGTTTTCGTTTAGAGCTTGTGTCACATTCTATGTCGGATGTCAATGATATTTTGGCGGCTTCACTCTCGTAATAATCAAACATATCTCTTAATGAGGATACAAATTTAGATAGCGAGTTATAGAGATCGATAACTTCATTTAAACAGATATGTGTAGACTGCAGTCTGATCTGCACTGCATAAAATCTTTCCATCAATGTTGCCCACATAGTTGTCAAAAACGCGGTTTCAAATCGGTCTAGATGACGAATAATACCTTCAGCCTCAGTACGAGTGACAGGTTTTTCAGAAATGTCATCAGCGATGGTGGTTAAGACTTCATAAATATTTTTATAATTTTTCTGCAAACTACGACATGCATCAGCTCTAGCAGTCCAGCCCATCTTGTGACAGAAAGACTTTTTACAACAGAATTACCTTTCGACTTTTCAAGCAAAACAGCCCATCTATGTGTAGATACAGAGAAAAAATTGTAAACTTTTTGGACGATCTCAAAAAATTGACGCGCTTCAGAACAACATTCTGAA
This sequence comes from Galeruca laticollis, assembly GCA_963921935.1. Taxonomy (NCBI): domain Eukaryota; kingdom Metazoa; phylum Arthropoda; class Insecta; order Coleoptera; family Chrysomelidae; genus Galeruca; species Galeruca laticollis. The sequence goes on from OY998177.1 coordinate 211,935,140, forward strand.
GTATGCACTCCAATTAAGTTGAGCGAATGTGCAGAACATGGTACGTATAATTATTCAACTGTTTCACACGCGCTTGCAACCCACTGTATGGGCCAGACATATTACAAGCAATATCATAACTCTGTCCTCTGCAGTCTTTTATATCAATATCCCAAGTCTTCAAATTCTCCATTAGAGCTTCAATTAATTGCTGGGCCTTATGTTGTGTTTAAAACCAAGAAAACGTTCAACCGGTTTGCCATGATTGTTGACACTCCGAATAATGAAGGATAATTGATCAACATGAGAAACGTCGGGGGACGAATCTACACTGATTGAGTAATACTTATTTCCTTTTATTTCTGATACAATGATGTTTGACACTTTTTTCGCCATTATTTGAATAAATTCATCACATGTTGTAGACGACAAATAAGAAACATGCCCTCGTCCTGGATTACCATACTCTGCAATATGGTTAGCTAAGAATGGATCAAATTCGGCAATCAATTCCAAAGACATCATAAAGTTGCCATTTGATAATGATCCAAACTTCTCTTCATTCCCTCGAAAAGGCAAACCTCGACCGGACAACTTCTTGATGACAGCAACAACTCGTATGAAGAACACCTTTCCAGTATTTTACTTGTGCTTCTAAATGTATTTTTCTACTTCCGCTACTAAAACCGCACTTTGAACACGGGTTTGACATGCACAAAACGACTCTTTAAACACTAGTGTTTAAAATGCGAAAAGTCACATCTCGTTTATCTTTTGTTTTTGGAACATCAAATCAAGTGTATCTTTTGTATGTTAAATTTCGATGCTCCTTGATAATTTTGTTATTCTGCGTCATTTGATTTATCAGTCAGCTGTCAGTCATCGTCCGTCATGTAATGAATATAATTCAAATATAATATAATGTTTTCGTTCCCGCGGGCGAAGAAAAAGTATAGTAAGCACCTCGTTTTAAAAACGTCTTTAGGCACTCGTTTCACAAGGAACTCGTTCCGCTTCGCTTCACTCGTGCCTAGTAAAACTCGTGACTAAAATAACCGTTTTGACACTTGGTACTTAATATACTATTTTAAAGATTTGTCGATTCCTACTGATTCTCCACGTTTCAACATCAAAATTTCACACTATGAATTTGTGAATTTTCATGTACTTGAATTCTTTGCTCAGCATGTTTCCAGTCCGAAAAACCTTTAGAAAATTGATTATTTTCTTTGCTGAAGAGACAACAGGGAGCGCAGTACACATTTCCAGTTCGAGGAGAATATATCAAATATAAACGATTTCTTTTCTCTCCATTCGCCATAGTTCTTACGAACAGGGATTTTGAAAGAAAACGTGACTTATCAGTATCAGTTTTTTAATAACATGTCTATAGTGAAGTCATTAATTACCCATTCAGAAGGGTCACAGCTAATCACGCAATTGGTACTGGAACTAATATCCTTGCTGGTTGAGGTTTCACATTCACTATTATTGAATTCACTAAAGTCACTACGGTCAACATTGTCATTTACAGAACATTTATTAGAAACTTTGTTTTCATGACAAGTGGCGTTAATAATGTCATTGTCACTCTCACTCGGAGCCTGGTTACAAGTAGAAACAAAAACACTGTCTATTTTTATAGTTTTGTTTAGCACATCACTCTGTTCCTTTACTTTTTTTGCCCTTAGTTTTGCATATTGATGTCCACTCAGTCTTTTTCTTCCATCCATAATTGTCGACACTCGATTTTACTGAAAATTTAGACACTGAGAGTTTTAGCAAGACGTTTAATATATTACGATAATGTTATTTCCTAAAAGGAGCATTAGAAGTAGAGTCGTGCAATAACATTACGATAAACTAAACGTACGTCTTGCTAAAACTGCACATTCAAAACCTAGTTCAAAACTATTTGGTTTTCGTTACGTGTGTCCGTACGAGGCAAAATGTTAATAACACAGTGCTTTCCGTTCCGACACACTTGTGGACTTGTGCACTCGTAGGCGGTAGCATTCCTAGCGAGCATGCGTTGTATGGCAGGCTTATCTGAGTTAGCGCCATCTACGTAATTCACCAAGTTTAGATCACTTGTTGACGCGGGAAATATAAACAGTCTGACAGTAAATTCTATAAGGAAATAGTTACAAAACTGTTTTTATGTTTTTTCTAATAACTTTAATTTTTTTACCGAGAAGCATTTGCCGCCCTTCAAATTTTGCCGCTGTGGGCCCGGGCCCCATGGGCCCCTTATGATGTTCCAGGACTGCTCCCAACCAGAACATTCTGAATGAACCCATACTCTGCATATTTTACGCAACGGAACCAAAGCTCCCTATTCTTTCCGAATTCACCACATATGACACATATTTCGTTGGCTACAGGAGGCTTTTCTTGAATAGCAAATTCATTGTAGTCCGAGTTGTTGTTATCAGAAAGATCTTCTTTGAAGGATGAATCAGAATTATCATCCGACGTGTCTTCTTTATCGGATTTCACTTTCTTTTTGAATCTTTTCTGTACTTTTACACCTGCACTCACTTTTCGCTTGAGGTTTTTGTTTTGTTTTTCATTTTTCTGGTTTCGCTTAGCGTAGAGTAGTCTTCATTGGTGTGGAAGTCCAAATTTCAGATTGTTGCTTTGTTGATGTTTTTCTTTTGGTCACTGCCTTAACCACTTTCTTGGGAATCGGGACAAGATCCGATATTTTGACACCTGAATGTGATGGTAGATTTGCTTTTGATGTCGATGGTGTGGATTCTTCAACAGTTAAAGATGTTGGTGTTTGTGGTTCTTGAGCATCTGCAGAGCTTGACGGTTTTGCTTTCAAGGCATCTACAAATATCGAGGAAGTGTGTGGAGGAGCTGGATTAAAGCTTCTCTTACGTTCTTCTGGGTCCAAGACAAGTTCTCGAAATTCCTCAGATGCTGCAAAATCCTCTTCTGTTAACTTTTCTGGATTAAAAGGAAATATCACAGCAGCTTTGAATCCTGAGACTCGCTTTTCTATAGTTGCAACCTTCATGTTTGCTTGATTGAATAAACGAGCCACGTCATAAACAGTGATCCTTTCGTGTGCAGTCGAAATCATATGAGAGTCATACACAGCAAACAGAGCTTTCTTTAGTGGCCCAAAAAAAGTTAGGTCAAGAGGTTCTCTCTGCAAAAATTATCAATTTGCAACGAAATGTGACTTGCATGGTTGTCAAGGATAAGTAAAATCGGATTAGCTTCCGTAGCTTTCACATATTTTTGAAATTGTTTTATCCACCTTAGAAATAAATCATCATTCGACCACGCATTGTCAGAATAGGAATAAATGCAACCTATTGGGCCGTATTTTTCTAATTGAGGAGACATCCGTTTTCTCGGATAAATTATCATTGTGGGAACGTATGTCCCTGCTGCACTGACAGCGCATAAGATGGTAATCGTTTGATTTCGTTCATCCGAAATGGCAACGACGACTTGTTTCTGTCCCCTTTTCGCATAACCTTTTCCAGACTTTTTCTGGACAGTGGTTACACCAGATTCGTCGACATTAAAGATTCGATTGCTCTGAAATTTGAACTTGGTCAATAGTTTTTCTTGGTTTTTGAAAAAAAATCCTACAGCTTCAGAATTAAATGAGGATATACGATTGAGACTTGTGCCTTCTGGTTGTCGAAGTCTCAGCGCGGGATTTCTCTTCATAAAGCACGACAGCCAATCTTTTCCTGCTAGCCCAGATTCCTTGTTAAACTTATTAGGTAGGTGATTAGCTTCTGCGAAGTCAAAAGCTATTCTTCTCAGCTCCCGTGGAGTTACGCCGTAGAATAAATTTGCCAACTTCATGACGTGATTTGCTAACTCTTTTTCTTGTGGTTTCGTAAAAAGAGGTTTCCTCCCCAAGCGGCCAACTTCTGATCCAGGTTTTAGATGGTGGCGCAGTGTTGATTCGGGAATGCCGAAATTTCTTGCAACCTTGCGTATTTTAGCACCTGAGCGTATAGCAGCCAAAGCATTATTGCGCTGTTCAATGGTCCAGCTCTGTCGTTGGGTCTTTCTTTGATAGTTTCTGACCATCTGAAATTAGGAAACATGTTGAAGTCAATAATATGGAACAATATAGCGCAGTGTGGGGTAATATTGCGTACTGCGCAATATATTACCCCATATCGACCTTGGTTTGTTTTTCTAACCAAAATTCCGTTGTTAACGCATGAAAATAGAAAACAAACATAGGGATAGGTCCTCGAAATATGCTAGAAAATATTTGTATATAGGAAAGGTCGATGACTGTATAAAGTACACTTACCTTGCTTATTTCTTAACCACTGAAAATTATAAGGAAAACACGTGTACGAACACTTTGACTGAAAATTGCTGCATTAATAAAGTAAATATTTCTTTCTTCAGTTTTGTTCCTCCAACCCAGGAAGATAAAATTAATATGGCTGAAATGCAGTGGTAATAAATCATTAGATTTGTCGACGAGGAAACGATGGAGGATGTGATCCCTTTATTTTCAAAAACAGTGTTTCTTTAGATTTGAGAAAGACGAAGAGAGGTTATTAAGACAGTTTGATTTGCCTTCATATATGAGTGGAAATTAACAAAAATTGATGGTAAGTTTTATTGTATTCAATATAGCATGCTATAATTTTGGACATTTTAAAATGTAAATTGAGTGAACGAAAAGACGAGTACTGAGTGTGTAATTTTATTAAAATTCCAGGTAAGCGATTTCAAGCGCTTTCAGCCATTAGACCATTCTGAAAGCTCTCGTCTAGAAAAAAATATACAGAAGGTGTCAAAAACATCAAACCCTGTAACTGCTACATACAATGGAATACAATGTTTGATATTATATGATTATTTAACTAAAATTTGTTAAAATTTCTCTATAAAGATCGTGTACAATTGTAATTCACATAACGAAACGTCTAATTTGAAATTACCAACTAAATGATATGTGTGTACACCCTCTTTATAGGGTAATTTTAACAAATTTTACTTATATAATGATGTAACATCAAACATTTTATTTAATTGTATGTACAATGTACCTGTTGTATGTTTTTCTCTTGTCGACAGCTTTGAGAAAGACCTAATGGCTGAAAGCGCTTAGCTGGAATTTTAATCAAATGACACACTCAGTACTCGTCTTTTCATTCACTCAATTTATATCTAGTGTGTACACCATACTCAGACAATTCCATTTTAAAATGTTTCCATTGAAAAAATAATAATCTGTGTTTTATTTTATGTTATAGCTATATTCCCTCTACCAGCTATGGGATGGAAGGTATTGACCCCTTGCCGATTTTCATATATAGCCCATGGTGTGACAATTTATGGGAAATGAAAGTGAGTATTAACTTTTATTGAGGCATTACGTCTAAGTATTTGGTCTAGCGATAACCAAAAATCCAATAAAGACAAAAAATAAAAATAAAAAAAACAGTTAAAAATCAAGAATTCCTAAAAAAATCGAAAGCTCCAAAAAAGGAATTCAAAAAACCAAACAAATGTATACATTCAAACATTTTTTGATACTCTTTTTGGCTTAGTAGTACAAAAACATGTGTAAACTTATTATTTCGAAAGTAAGCGCATTTTTTTTTCTTTTGTTGACATAAATTTTCAAACATATTTGTGTGTTTACTTATTTATTGTTGTTATTTTGTGTGTTTACTTGTAGAACCTCAACCAGAAACGAGACAGGACTTCCACGAGACGGGGGGATTTTTAAGAGCCCTTAAGAAACATTTTAACAATCATAGACTGCCAGGAGCTGCAGAGTAACTTAAACTGCCATATGCGATGGTTTCACAAGAACGGAATGCTTTTAAATGTAGAAATATACAAATATGCAATATACTAGGTTTAAGCTTGTGATATAAACCTATTCAATACTTCCAGTAAAGAAATAAAGATGTGTTTTAAGTGGAAATGAAATGTTAGATATATTATTTTAAATGTTGTACAGTCACAAGTGCTGTTTAGCACTCTTATATGTAATTACTTGGCACCTTATATATACAGAGCTGGGCAGTATTTAACAACTTTTCCTATAAAAATATTTTAATTACTTTTGTTCTAACATTCACAGTAATTATACTCAAATGTTTTCTTTCACAGAAAGTTGCCAAAAATAGTAGTTAACAACTCATTGCTAACACTTTTTTTGTTTAAGTAAGTAGCAGTTATACTCCAGCAGTTTGTCCATCTCTGTGTGTTTATAAGAGTGTAATAATAAATTAATATAAACTTATCATAAATAATTTTTTACTTTTATCTTGATTTAATATCAATTAAAAATCTAATGATACTCCAATCTAGAATGTATGTTACTGAAATTATTTTTTAATTATTGCATTGTTTTATAGTTTATTTATTGTCATTCTGTTTGTTAAGAAAAGTACTTTGTGAAAGAAATTATTTGTTGTGTATTTTTATACCGAAATAAATAAACTGTTTATATGATTACTGTTTTATTTTTTCAATTTAATTAACCATTTGTGGTCCATCATTTGATATTTCATTTAATTTAACTAAACATCTAATCATTATTGAGTTAAATTGAATGAAATGTTAAATGATGGACTATAAATGATTATTTTGAAATAAAATAATTAAAATACAGTAAATTTGAATATATCGCCAAAACCTAAAATTACAGAAATCTTTTCAACATCACTCAATTGTTTAGTCGACAGGCTCTTTAGATGCCGCCACAATCAGTGTCTCATCTATCTGTGGGTTATCTGTGGCCGACACCTGTTCAACATAGTGGCTAACGATAAGGAACAACGTACGTGTTGCCAGATTTCACTTCTCGCTCTTCGTCTCTTTTAATTTGTGGTGCGCAATATTGCCTCACTGTGCGATATTACCCCCCTTTCCCCTACTTTCAATTTGAAACAATTCATTCAAGACTATTTACAATTATTGTTTAGCCACATTGATATTAAATATACAGTTTGAACAAGTATTAAAATTAAATAAACCACTAGAACTGCGCGCGCCCTCATTCTTGGAGCAATTCTCAAAACAATCCAGCACGTTTTCATTAATATTTTCAGATGTTGTGATATCAGAAATAACAATGGTGAATGGTTTATCATTATCACTATCAACTCGGCTAATGGATTCGTTCCCTGGTCATAAACAAACAAAAAAAATCTCTATCAACTTGCAGTATTCTTTTCGCAATATTTTCTTTATTTAGAAGTGAGTCTTCAATATAGCCTTCCGCCACAGTGCTCGATCTCCATCCACCGTGTCTTTTAAGACAAGTTAAGTCACCACCACCATCAACTAAAAGAGTAGCAGACGTTCGTCTGGTCGTACTGTGTGTCCAATGAACTCTTTCTAGTTGTCCAACTTCAAAAATTGTGCTATTTTTTGCGGGACGCTACTGATTGTATGAATACCAACCACCATTCGATGATACTTCCCATTAAGATATCTGAGAAATAATCGACGTTCTTTCAATCCGGTTGGACATAAAGCGACATATTTTCGATAGAAATTCAAATAATTATCTCCCAACACAGTACAAGAACGTGATTTCTTAGTTTTAGTAATGGGAATTTTTATAATTAAGGAGATTTTCACATCTTCAACATTATCAATTATTAAATTGACTAATTCATCAGAACGGCATGCGCCTGTAACCCACAAAATTAGGACGACCTTTAATGAATCTTTTTGAAAATTTTGTTCGTTTATTTTAAAAGCGTTTACCTTTATTATCAAATATACAGGGTGTTTCTATATTCGACCAACAACGCTCTACCACAGAGAGATCTCAATAAATGATTCATTTTGATATAGGAATACGAACCCTTACGGTGCCTAGTTGCTGAGATATAGGGTGTTCAAAATTTAAAATCAAAATCAAAAATTTGCCATAAATCAAGAACGCCTCTAAATTTTTTTTAAAATTTCGTGATATGAATATGCTCCTTAATAAAGTAATATTTTGACATAAACAAAGTTTGGAAAAATTTAACCAGTGGCGCGCTGTCAGGGTTAGTTGTCACTTTTATCCCCCTATTTTTTACGCCACTGGAGCAAATTCTTTTTTTAATTTTGGTTTAAATTGCCTAATTATTTTTAGTTGAAAAACTAATTAACCTTTATGGAGCTAAAGTGAACGGTGTTGGTGAAATTTGCCTCTGAACAAAAGTCTGCAGGTAATTAAATACTACTCAATATTTCTAAATTATAATCTAGTAGGCGCGTGACATATTTTTAATAGTTCGTGACACTTTGTGTATTTGACACGATCTTGGTAGATTAAATCATATGGCAAATTTTTGATTTTCATTAAAAATTTTGAACACCCTATATCTCAGCAACTAGGCCCCGTAAGGGTTCGTATTCCTATATCAACATGAATCATTTATTGAGATCTCTTTGTGGTAGAGCGTTGTCGGTCGAATATAGAAACACCCTGTAGATTATCAGGTGCACTATTCAAAAAGCAATCAACTTCCTCATTTGTAAATCTCGCCCTTTTTTCGGTAAATGTCCCTCACTTTGTCCTTGTGAAAAGCACGTAACTTTGAATATTTACTGATATCAATCCCGTTCTTTATATCCAACGTTGACCGCAACACTGAATATTGTGACCAAAGCGTCGACGACTTCATTTTATTTGCTAAATTTGAGAAATACCCCATCAGTACATATTCTGAATATAACTCAATATTTTTTTCTTTGCACCAATCCATAAAACTTTGGTACGCATATTCATAAATTTCTCGAGATTTTGGTGGGAGAAGATTTAAAGCAATTTTGCACCCTCCTGTATCTCTTCAGGTACATCACAATCTTCATTAGATTCCATTTTTACAGAGTTTTTAACAAATTGGAACACAAACAGTCACAAATGAACACAATTAGCAATATGGCTACTAATGTTTGACAAAGTATCCATGACTACGTCGATATATCTCACTTATCTACTTTGTTTTATCATCTCAATGTGGTTTGATTAATTTCAAAGCACAAATTAATAGATAGTTAAATGCAAAATGCGTGATTGCGGTTGGAGAAAAAATAGCATGTCTCATTCGGATTAAAAATGACTTTGTTTATTGACTCGCAATTTTGCATTCGCTCGGCTCCGTTACACTACGCCTCGCATATTCAAAATTTGCTTGTCAAAAAAAGTCTCATTTTTAATCCTAATAAAACAATCTACTATTTTCTACAAACGCCAGTAAAATTATAATTTTTACCTACGACCACCCCTGTAAGTAGCCAAAAACACACAGTCGGCAATCAATGTAAGACGTCTATTACGCACGGTAAAACAAAACGCACGGCTGTAAAGTAAATCGCACGGCTTCCATAGCAACCACTTAGCAACTGTCAATAGACGTAGCCATTTTATTCAAAATGTATTACTTAGATATTTGACGTTGAATTTTATTCTATATATAAATGAGATTGCATTTAATACTAAGAGTTACTTGGAATTATATGATAATTGGTTCCGTTACACTCAATCCGCATCTTTTAGCTGTCTGAATGTATCTCATATTAGTAAACAATAGTATATTATACACCAAGCGACTAAAGTGGCCCATTTAATCCCGAGGGTGGCGTTTGATTCCTGAGGGAAGTAATCCACCCAAGGGATTAATGTCACTTTGGTCGAGAGGTGCATACGCTATTTTATGCAATTCCGGTAATTCTACATACATTTTTAATAAAAATAAATACTACTTAGGACGGACTTCTACGAAACTTGGCTGGGCATCGAAGGTGAACTTCTAAGATGCTTGGCTGGGCATCGAGGATGTACGTTTTTATTTGTACTCCAAATCCCTTAACAAGTAGGTCGTAGGTAAAGTATAGTACGTAACTCGTGTTGTAACGCATTTTACGCACTCACGGAATTACGTGCGTAACTTTTCCGTTCGTGCGTAAAATGCTTCTTACAACACACGTCACGTAATATACTATTAACGCATGCTGTCAGTGTCTAAAATGCCATTTCAAGCCACATGTTAAAAGTAAAATACTGTAATGTTTTTCTTATTTATTTAAACAGTAAACGGGTGGGATAAACTTTAAACACACGGTATGGCTACTTACGAATTTATTTAAACACTGAACTACTCACTACTTATATACACAGTATATTCACTTAAACTAATTTATATTCACTTATTTACTTGTTTATCTCACGATGTCAAATTATCAACTAACTCATCCGCTGATCGGTCCTTTATTTATATTAAAGCCTTGTTTACTAGAAAATTCCGGACTGCGGCTTACACACACAAAAATAATTGGTTCTGGCTTTTTCTAGATAAGTCTGGTCACAAAACAATGTTTAGATAAGATAGTCGTAAACAGTTATAAAAAAAACCTGCGTATCCGCCATAATTTTAACTTTTATACCTGGCTTAGACAGAGTCGGATTTAGGAACTATACCAGTATTCTGTTTCGTAACATTACCCCCTCCTTAAATGGAAGTTCCTCCTGGAACTTTTGTGTAGCCGAGACTGGATGTTTGAATCGGCAACTGGCCCCATTTCTACACTTTCCGATCTTATGGAAATAGCAGGGCACCGTCTTCATCGGATACTGATAACGGGGGTTGTAGCTGCAAATTAATATCTGGACACCGGTATCTTGGAAAATCACCTCTATCATGTTCCTGATGACCCGCAAATCCAACTGGTTGCTCACTTTCCTGGGTATTGCTAGTTTCTCCACGTGGGATTCCAGCACATGATCTCGAAGGCTTCGTAGCGCTTCCCACATATTACGGTAGGTGGATCGATCTGGAAATTCATTTTTAGTTACCACGTAGAAGACGTACCGCGAATTATGTTTCAGTTTCAGTGTCTTGCCACGGGATGGAATCTGGTCTTCAAGTTTTTCTAATTGCCCGAACTTCTTTCGAAATATGGTTGCCAACCCTCGTGCGTTCTTGATACGGGCGGTTATGTTGTATGCCAGTGAATAATCTTCCGGGAGAGTGAACAAATCTTGTTGTTGTTCCGAAGTGACTCCATATCTAGCTTTTCCGGTACCTCCATACGTGCTCATAAATTCCTCGAAGTGTGGTGGTTACTTAGTAAGGGTCCCTCGTATACTCGACGCTTACCATAAAGGCATTATATCTTGGAGGAAACCACTTACCTAGCAACCTGTATGCGGGAATAAAATAAACAACATCACTTCTGTAAATATCACTGGGATGATGTTTAATACATTAAAAATACATAAATATAAAACCACTCGTCTTATTCAAAGTATTAATAACAACTCTTCTATCCTGGTTCGTTAACTCTAAATTTATAGGAAATATAATATGAAATAGATATGATTTTCTACATGCCTGACCTTCCGTCTATAAGTTGTACATGCTTGTATATAAACACGAACGTGCTTCCATCAATAACTGACATTGACCGTGGCCGACCAATGCTCCCTAAATACTATAATTAATATTAACCTAAATTTAAATATTATTTCTAAGTTAATGTCCTTTTGTCTTTAATGTCTTTTTAGGGATCACTACACTACACTACACTACATTTTTAGTTACCACGTAGAAGACGTACCGCGAATTATGTTTCAGTTTCAGTGTCTTGCCACGGGCTGGAATCTGGTCTTCAAGTTTTCCTAATTGCCCGAACCTCTTTCGAAAGACGGTTGCCAACCCTCGTGCGTTCTTGATACGGGCGGTTATGTTGTATGCCAGTGAATAATCTTCCGGGAGAGTGAACAAATCTTGTTGTTGTTCCGAAGTGACTCCATATCTAGCTTTCCCGGTACCTCCATACGTGCTCATAAATTCCTCGAAGGTAGGGTCAGACACATCTCGAATAAGGTTTACTCCTTCCTCCAGGTCATGGTCTCCTTCGAATGGCGCTAGTCGGTTTTGGTGAACTACTTTTGGTTTTCCGTTGGGGATCTTGCTTATGCGATATATAACACCATTGATCCTTTTCTTGATTAAGTATGGATCTTCCCAGGATTTTTGTAATTTTGGAGAAAATCCTTTTCTCCTCGTCGCGTTGTGTAACCATACTTTGTCCCCTTCTTTAAAACCGCTTTCTGTGGCCTGCGTGTCGTACTGACTTTTCATTCTGTCGCTGGCAACTTGAAGATTTGTTCGAACTAATTCATGAATATCGTCCAGCCTTCTTCTCAATTGGATCACGTAGTCTTCGCCTGCTAGATCTTCTCCAGGCCGGCAGCCAAATTCCAGGTAACAAGGAAGCCTCATTTCACGTCCAAACAGGATTTTCGCCGGTGTTTCACCCGTGAACTCATTGACGGCAGATCGATAAGCCAATGCGAATAGGGAAAGATACTGGTCCCAATCTCTCTGATGGCTGGATACTACTTTGGACAGGTATTTTCTAATAGTCCTGTTCATCCTCTCGACCATTCCATCTGACTGTGGATGTAATGCTGTTGTCCTGGTCTTCTTCATTCCCAGCTTGTCGCAAATCTTCTGGAATAGATGGCTTTCAAAATTTCTTCCCTGGTCACTGTGGACTTCCAAGGGCACTCCATATCGGCTGATGAATTCTTTCACCAACGCATTCGCGACAGTTGTGGCCTCTTGATTCGGGATCGCGTAAATTTCCACCCACTTTGTGAAATAATCCATTACAACCAGGATGTATTTACCACCATTTTCTGTCATGGGAAATGGTCCAGCGATATCTAAAGCAATCCTTTCGAAAGGGCTTCCAACATTGTACTGTTTCATGGGTGCCTTTCTCTTGCGATGTGGTCCATTACTCGTAGCACAGGTCGTACATTTCTTACACCAGTCCTTCACATCGTCGGAGCTGTTCATCTAATAAAACCTTTCACGGACTCGCTGAAGGATTTTCTTCACTCCCAGATGACCTCCCGATGGACTGTCGTGTAACTTCTTTAGTACCTCAACTACTCTTGTTCTCGGGATAACTAGCTGTCTCCTCATCTCGTAACCATCATCGTTTTCAAGGACTCATTTCAACAGCCCTTCTTCTAGGACAAGGGAGTCCCACTGAGCCCAATACGCCTTGAGTTTCGGTGAAAATTTTGGCACTTCTTGCCAGGTAGGTCCCCGATTTTCTTTCTTCCATTGCCGGATCAGTAGAGGATCATTCTCCTGATCTTCTCTGATCCTGGTGGGTGACCATTTCTCGTTGACTACAGTAGTTCTTGAAACTGCAACTCCCTTAGATTTCGACTGGTTGCATTGCGAATAGTCTACAGAGCATGATCGTCTAGGCAAAGAGTTTGCTTTTCGGCGATTCACATCAGCTGGATGTTCACCCCTGTCCGATTTCCCCTGTGGCTGGAGTTCTTGGGTTATAGAAGTCTTGGGGCGCTTAGACGGACTGCGTAAGTGCTCTAGCTCACCACACTTCCGGCATTTGATCTTCTTCGGTTTCTTGTCTGCCATTCCTTCCAACAAGTTGATGATCTGGTCAAGTTTGTCATCGTCATCTTCTTCCTGCATGGTCCTACCTTTGTTGTACCGCGAGCCCTCCGTGGCTGCTTTGCATTTAAGAGGTTTTTGGTTTGCAGGAGTCGTAGGACGCTTACACGAACTTCGTGTATGCTCTAGCTCGCCACAATTACAACACCTGATTTCATTCGGCTTCTTGTCTACCATTCCTTTCAACAAGTTGACGATCTGGTCAAGTCTGTCATCGTCACCTTCTTCCTCTATGGTCCTACCTTTGTTGTATCCCGAAGCCATCGTGTCTGCTTCATATTCAAGAGCAGAAGTCAATGCATCCACCAACGTTTTAGGATGATCTAATCGAAGCGTCTTCTCCATATAGGGGTCACATAAGCCGTCAATAAAGGCCTGGATGCCTAAACATTCCATCATGTTATCTGGTGCTGATGGATAAGCAAATCGAACTAGTCGGGCAATATCCATTAAATACTCTTGAAGGGATTCGTCACGTTTCCGCCTTCGGTTCTTCAGCTGGAATATGTACAAATGTTCCAAATGTTCGTGACCATATCGCATGTCCAACCTCTTCTTCAGCTGCTCGAAGTCATCCGTTTCTTCCTGAGGTGTCGTCTGAAGTACATCTAAGGCATCTCCCTGAAGCGCGATAGTTAAGTTCACTGCCTTCTCTCTATCGGACCAATTATTCACTCTAGCGGCTGCTTCAAATTGTTTCACATAATTGGTCCACGACATTTTTCCATCGAACGTTGGGGCCTTGACTAGGGTAAAATCACCAATGTCTTCTAACTTAGGTAGTGTTTCTGGCTTGCAAGGTTTCGTTTGCTCGGTCTTCTTTTCTTCCTCTGGCGAGGCTCGCTTTCTTGAATCGGCAATCTTTTCCTCTAACTCCTTGATTTTCTCGTCGATCGTTGTAATCTTATTCTCGATTTTCTCGTCCATCGTTGACATTTTATTCTCGATTTTCTCGTCCATCGTTGACATTTTATCCTCGATTTCAGATTTTAGGGACGAAATTTCATTTTCAATGTCAGCGGCAATGTCGTTTTTCATTAATAAGATATCGGGAGATATATCGTTCGTCAAAGTAGAAATCTTCTCGTCCATTTTCTCTTCCATGGCAGAAATCTTCTCGTCCATGTTAGCAGAAATATCAGCAGAAATGTCGTGCTTCATAGCAGAAATCTTCTCTTCCATGGCAGAAATCTTCTCGTCCATGTTAGCCGAAATATCATTCTTCATAGTAGAAATCTTCTCGTCGATGTTAGCAGAAATATTAGCAGAAATGTCGTTCTTCATAGCAGAAATCTTCTCGTCCATGTTCTTTTCCATGGCAGAAATCTTCTCGTCCACATTAGCAGAAATTGACGAGATTAAGGTGGAAGCCTCGTCATTAAATAAAACTGTTTCTGGATCAAAGCCGTCATGTTCCAGTGCCACTTTAAGCCTTTCTACTAATTCACTTTTCTTACCGGACGTTTCCAACTCACGATCTTCCAATTCTGCTCTTAATTCCGCCACTTTCAGATCCCTTAATCTCTTGGCCATTTTTACGTAGCAATTTATTTATATTACCCCACACCTGACACCAATGTAATGTTTTTCTTATTTATTTAAACAGTAAACGGGTGGGATAAACTTTAAACACACTTACGAATTTATTTCAACACTAAACTACTCACTACTTATATACACAGTATATTCACTTAAACTAATTTATATTCACTTATTTACTTGTTTATATCACGATGTCAAATTATCAACTAACTCATCCGCTGATCGGTCCTTTATTTGTATTAAAGCCTTGTTTACTAGAAAATTCCGGACTGCGGCTTACACACACAAAAATAATTGGTTCTGGCTTTTTCTAGATAAGTCTGGTCACAAAACAATGTTTAGATAAGATAGTCGTAAGCAGTTATAAAAATAACCCTGCGTATCCGCCATAATTTTAACTTTTATACCTGGCTTAGACAGAGTCGGATTTAGGACCTATACTAGTATGCTGTTTCGTAACAATCTTTTAGCACTTGTGCTAAAAGTGATTTATTTTTATGAGAAAATATAAAAACATAATTCAAAATGAAGCTTTTAATCAATTAAACGCAAAGTTAGTGAAACTACAATTATAATAACAAACTCCATGGTCATCAGTCTCATTGGTAGATATAAGAGAATTTATTTTGGTGAAGCTTGTATAGTTGGCGTAAAAGATATAGTGCGAACTTTAAGCTGTCGGCTTTTCGTTTGAATGAAATACGAGGATATCGTCATAGTCCGCTCAATATTATAATTTAAAATTCTCAGTTGACGATAAATTCATTTAATATTTAAATTTCAACTAATCGTTAAGTGATAATATAATGCAAGATTAGGTTAGGCTTTTCAATTAATTTATCTAGCAGAAATCTGGAAATTTTGCTTATCACAAGAATTATAGTCGATTACAGGATTTGTCAATTTTATGACGAAAATGTTAATTTTGACTCGTAAAAGCAGCACATTTTAAATCAAATGTTCAATTCTAGCTAAAATAATCCTTCACTTATTCTCAATAGTTCAAGAAGTCAAATTTTTGGTGAATTTTACAAGAATATTTGTTAATAATAAATTTACTGTCTGTATATTCCATTTATATTGAGCGAATTATTGACATATGTCGATAAATTAATTTATGTTATGCAATTTTATTCTTTTCTATAAGTTAGTGAAAACATTGACATTTTATAACAGTTCTGTTTACTCAAACTAGTGGTTACTCAAAGAAGAATGTAAATACCTTATTACAGAGGAAAATCATTATATAAGAAATCATCTATAATGGCATGTTTCAAAAGATTTACAAGCAGCAACTTTCAAATAACCGTGGTCAGTTACTCTTCACACAATGCCATAGAATCAATCTAATAAAATCAAATCGATTCGGAAGAAATTAAATCAGTGATATACTTAAACCTTTTGATATTTATTTGCCTTAAAATGCGAGCGAATGTACCTAATTGGTAACTGCGTGTTTATTAATATCTATGCTAAAATCGTATTCCCGAAATATTTTTGAATATTTAATATCACAACTTCGTTAATTTGTCTTACCTAGAAAAATGTTCAAATAAAACCATCCCTTATATTCACCAATAATGTTTAATTTAAATGAGATCCCTAGAATTTTGCTCTTCTAGTAGATTTTTTACAAGTCGAAATGCTTTTACGTTTAGAAAAAAAAACAATACATGGAGTATGGAATAACTAACGAATTCCACTTCTGAAAAACGTGTACATTTAAAATATTATTGTTAGTTATCCCCGTGTAGATTGTACGAATAAAATGTGACATTCATAATGCTAGTTATAGATACTAATCATAAAACTTAGTTTGTGTACCATACACATCAATTTACATACATTACCCTGTCTCCCGCCAATTGCATACGCAATAATCTCGCAACTTGCAAACTGCTTTCTCTTCACTCACAAACACGTGGTGCACAGAGTTCAGCAGGGAAAACATTAACGAAAACCCATTTGGCACTTAGTCCAAATATGACAATGTCATAGTGATAAAGTTCAATCATTGTTTTAAACGCGTTTTATTTACCTGGACCCGTCATCTCGCAACAGAAATCTTGGTGATGCACGTACATAATTTGTATTGCGCGTACGCAGTGTCAAACATCAACATAAGGTAGTTTTATCGATTATAATTGTGCGACCTTGAAAATTTCGTACCAAAGACGAGCCTCCTACGGTATCCCAAATAGCGCCCTTGCGCATCAACCTTGAAAATTGGGGGTCTCCCGGACCTTGCGACAAACAGCACTGGCCAGTTGCCGATGTATCATCGATTTACAGTGGGCGGGAGAGATAGCATATCAAACTATCATCACCAAACAATTAATCTTATTCAAATTAATAGAATACTTAGATTCTCCAACTTATCAGACGTTGTGATAAATATCGGAAGTCTAGTCGAGAAGTGAGTTTCCTGCGAAAAAAGGTTAGAATCGTGTCAAAACTATAATTATTCCAGGAGGAATCAAAATTCGAGAAAGGAGAATTTTTAGTGTAAGTACAGGTTATGGGATTATGGTCAATAAAACAACGAAAATCTATTATTTTTTCAGCCAACGTTTCGACCTTTATTGAGTCATCTTCAGGACGTCTACAAGAAACATACAAAGAATGTATTTCTTTGTGTGATACACTAAACACAAAAGTCATAAAATTTGTTAAAATCAAATAAAATTTGTACAATAGTATATGTAAGAAACGACAAAAATTATAGTTAAAATATATTAAATAATTACAACAATATTACAACCTTAAACTAGCGGCTATTGGGCGTTGAAAGATAATAAACATCATGTAATTCATAAATAAACTCTAACTGCATGTCGCAATTGATGACATAAAATGATCTCACCTGTTTTCCTGTGGTTTTCATAACTGTTATTTAAAAAATTAACTTTTAATATATTTTAACTATATTTTTTGTCGTTTCTTACATATACTATTGTACAAATTTTATTTGATTTTAACAAATTTCATGACTTTTGTGTT
Organism: Galeruca laticollis; assembly: GCA_963921935.1. Taxonomy (NCBI): domain Eukaryota; kingdom Metazoa; phylum Arthropoda; class Insecta; order Coleoptera; family Chrysomelidae; genus Galeruca; species Galeruca laticollis. The sequence goes on from OY998177.1 coordinate 211,953,121, forward strand.
TAGTGTATCACACAAAAAAAACATTCGTATGTTTCTTGTAGACGCCCTGAAGATGACCCAATAAAGGTCGAAACGTTCGCTGAAAAAATAATAGATTTTCGTTGTTTTATTGACCATTATCCCATAACCTGTACTTACACACATTGACTTGGTCAAAAAAACTATTTCACAGAGACTTTTTAGTTTTTTCTGGAGATGAAAATTTCAATTATATATTAACAAAAAACATAAACAAAAAAGTGGCATCAGCTATTTGTTAATAACTCAAAAACTATAAGTGATAACGATAAACGATAGTTTCAAAAAATATCCTTAACGTGGAGGAAATTTCCTAAAAAAATCTCGACTCCCGCACTAGTGCGCAAAGAAAAAGTTCCAATTGTATGTTTTATCTAGCCTTATAAAAATATAGGTAGGTATAATAAACGGATATTAAATCTGAGTTTTCTTTAAACCAGAGATTGAAACATATAGAATTCAATAAAGTACATACGTAATAATTATTGGATACTGGAAAATAATAGAATAGGGTGCATAGGTAGGTACCTATAAGTTGGCTGTGAGTGACTGACATTTCTTTGTGCATTGAATCTGACATTTAAATTTGAAATTGAAACTTTCCGACTATACCTAGGGTAAGCAAAAGTATTTATATTTAAGTATTGAACATTTCTAGGAAACTATGATGTTATTTTAGATTCTTTTTTTAGAAAACGGAATAGGTAGGTACATATAATTATGAAGATGGATTCCTCTAACGTTCTCTCAGGAGATTATTTTGAAAATACACCATCTAACATATTACACGTAGTACAGAATGCTTCTAATGATTTATTGCCCCAAAAATATGTGAATATTAACGAAACAAAAAACGATGTGTTTAAAGAATGGCGTAGGAAAAATTAAATAACAAAATATTAGTATTGTTAATAATTGAATTCGTCGGTTGTTTTGTTAACTTGTAAGTTTGATTAAAAAGTTCAAAATATTAATCAATATATAATATATTTTATTAGGAATCAATAAAATTAAATTTCCTTTGGTGCGCAAGTATTTTGATAAAATTTTCGGTAGTAGAAAAAATAGTGTATGCAATTCGTGTGTAAAGGCCTTTTTTCGACTCATGTGATTGACAATATTCACATTCGTCGTTCAGGTGTCCGTTCTTATGGTTTTGTCTTATTAGAATCATTTTTTTTTAGTATCTGACTGGTTAGATGTGCCTTCATTTTGTATTTATCTCGTCAGATGTGCTTTCTTTTTAATCTGGCCGATCAGAAGTGCCTTCTTTTGTATCTCTTCGATCTGTTACATTGCTAGGTAAGAATTCAGAATTATCGAAAATTAATCTGTTGAAGGGAAAAATGCCGAATACTCTGAAACCATTTATAATATTCATCTGCGTAGCTGCCAAAGGAAGTGATGTATTTACGATATTGTAATAAACACGAAATATGGCAAAGGGAAATTTAGGGACACCCTATATAGATATATACATTTCTTGATAATAAAATAAGTCGAATTCAATTTAATATAAAAACAAAAGTTGACCTACAGCAGAAAAGAATTTAAACAAACAATTTACACAACCGACAAGGTCAATGACAAAACACACGATGGTTTGTTTATCAAAAATATAGACAAACCTTGCACCTTAGTATAAAGAAATTAGTTGAAAATTAACCTTCAATTACGAAAATAAAAAACATGAGACAAGGGCAACACGAAGGAAATTTAATAACATATTCCATATCTTCTGAAATAAATAGCAGAAAATTTGGTAACAGAGGCAGTGAGGTAGTAACCCTCATAGAGTGCTCAGGTACTGTATGGCCTGACACTTCGACGGCCGTACGTAAACAGTGATATTGTGTTGTTGTGATTTGTGATATTTCAAAAACGTAAGTTTTTTCTATGTCATTATATTTATTTGTTTTGAACAAATATTGTATTGACATTTTATTTGATTTGACTGGGTGTCCAAAGATACATTTCCTGGTCATATTTTAAGTGCACTATTGACATTTGAGCCCCTCACCTAACATATTTAGGAAATAGTACGATTTGCAATCGATTTAATAATCCAGGGGAACCCTAAATTTTAGTCAAGGGAATTTAAAGATTATACAGGGATATTCATATGTAAGAAATATCGTATTTATACCTTCAGATTTCGAAAGACTTTTTTTGATAGTTACTTTCTTATATTATACAGGGATATTCATATGTAAGAATTATCTTATTTATATCATAACCAGGTCAGATTACCGTCAGATTTCGAAAGACTTTTTTTTGATAGTTACTTTCTCATATTATACAGGGATATTCATATGTAAGAAATATCTTATTTATATCATAACCAGGTCAGATTTCGAAAGACTTTTTGCACTAGTCCTGATAGTTATTTTCTTATATTATACAGGGATATTTATACGCCAGATATCTTTCATGTATGTCATAATCAGGAAAGACTACTTTCAGATTATGGAGACGTTTTGCCCGAGTCATATTAATTTTTTCTCATTCCTTATAAAGGGATAGCCATATGCAAGACATATTTTACTTTTGTCATAATAATGAGAAACTACTTCCAGATTATGAAAGACGTTTTTCCCTAATTAATTTCTAGTGTATCGTACCGGGACATTCTCCCCCGATTAACTTTTATTTTGTCCCAACCAGGGCTGAATTACTGCACTTAATTATTTTGTGTTTGTAATATATATGTACATATTATCCACCCAGTCTGTTTCCTTTATCAACGATCCCTACCCTCGGACCAGCAGGATTGAACAGGTTGACGCGACCTGCCTTAGAACTCAGGCTTGGAACATTGTATAAGCCCAAGAGGCCCCACGGAGACTTTGTCCGCTCGCGCCAGGAAACCACCTCCACCGAGGTTACCCACAGGGGGATTCCTGGCTTTAAATTGTGCCATAAGGCACTGGTGACAGCACACTGCAAAATTCAAGGAAATAGGAATTCAAAGGTTGTCCTACACTGGTGACCGAGGGCTGTAAACCCTAAACGACCACAGCGGTTATTACAGTGGTGACCAAATATTCATTACAAAGGATAAATATACAACGGATTCTACCTATTCATTAAACTGGTGACAGCTCGCATTTATTTCACTGGTGACAGAATAAATAGACAGTTGATAACAGTTTATTACAATAGCAGGAATATCATAAATTGTCATTGTAGAACCTGCATGATTCCTCATCCAGGCATCACATGCTATATTAACAATTTTTTAAAGGACCATATACGCTTCTATCCAGTGGTTCTAATTTGTGGCTGCAATGAAGTGGAAATGACAAAACGCAGACTCCGTTTTCTTTTAAAAAATTTAAAGCATCTATGGATAAGCGTGAGTCATGGTTATCCAACAACAACAAAACTGGATGATCTTTTGAGCATCTGACATTTCTAACAAAATGCTGAACAAAATTAAAAAAATTGATCCTCTTGCATCCATCCAGAAGGATTGACGGAACCGGCACTTCCAGCAGGTGCTCTTTTTAAAAAATGGTCTTTAAAATGGACTCGTGGAAAAACAAAAAACGGAGGAGTCGAGTTACCTATTGCTGAAACAGATATTGCCATAGTTACCAGTGTCCCCCTTTCAGCAGAGGTGAACACGGTCCGGTTTTTGAACTGTGGTGATACCAGTTTCGTCCATGTCGCATGGTTGCAACTGGTAGCGATCCATTACTTTCTGTAAGTTATCAAAAAAAGCATTAACATTCTGGACGTTGAATGCTGACGCTCGGGCCAAACTAGTGGCTTCAGGAGTTCGAATAGAAGATATTAAAAAAGAAAAAATCTAACTAATGGGATGTATGACACTGTTTTTTATTTTTCATCAACTGGTTGATGTCAGGTTTGATAGAAGTTAAAGTCTCATATCAGGTTCGGCGTCCATTCTATTGCGGAATTTTGTTTTCGTAGATGCATAGGTTGAGAATCCTGTTTCATACAAATATGTTGTTGGGAACGGGAGAAGAATATTCAGAGTCATCTTGGCAAGTTTTGAATATTCATCACGAATTCTGCACCAATAAGCGTTGAGAGGCGCCGTTTTGAACAGTGACTCCATAATTGTATCTGACGACATTTCTAAAAGAGCATATATCTCGTTTGACATACTTTCGGGCTTTTGCAAGTTGGGTAAAAAAGGATTATGAATCCATGAATTTAGTTTTCTTTTTGTTTTCTGTTCTTCGGGAAAATACTTCTCAAAAGATGCGCGCATCGAAGTGAGATATTGGACAAATTCTTCAAATACATTATCATGAAACATTTCTCGTTATCGCTAACAAACTCACTGAGTGACGTAAAACTTTATATTTTTCTCTTACCAACGTAAATAATCTAATTTTCTTTTGAAGGCAGTTATTTTGTTACAGGCCTGGAACACTGTTGTCTGTTTACCTTAAAATGATAAATTTAATTCGTTCGGTTTTTGAAGGATATCCGCCATAAAAGACAGTCGGAACAACCAAGTTTATCATACAAACGATCTTTCAAATTAAAAGAAGTATCTGAAAGAAACATTTGTAACTCGGCTCTAAGTTCAAATAGCATTGTTAAAGTTTTACCCCGAGACAGCCATCGCACTTCTGTATGAAGCAGCAGTGTTTTATGTTTGCTGCCATAATCTTCACACAATAATGAGAACAATCGGGATTGTAATGGTCGTGATTTGATAATAGTATATTATTTAACGAGCGGTAATGTTGAAATGAAAATAGCAACATCCAACGGTTATCCATTACATACAATAAATAAATAACTTAATAAAAAAGAGGAAAAAGTGGCATCACAACTAAAAAAATATTTCCTAAACAAACTAAAGAAACAAAACATTACAAAACCATCACATATGCTGTCAATATTTCAAAGACTATTTCACTCACCTACGAAATGAACCAATCAGAAGCTCTAGTCAAGTTCGGCTTACCGATAATACCAAACTTGACTCTCGACTCTGATTGGCCTATCAAGTTCGGTGTTTTCAGATTTGTTTACAGTGCATGTGACAGTTAAACGTCAAATATAAGTGATTACGCTGTGCACGCATTCAAAAATGAGTAGATTTGGGATGAATTCTATCGAATCAATCAACGAAAAAATCGATGAAAATGTACCGAAAAATACGAGGAAATCGAAGGAGTACATTTGGAAGCAATTTACCAGATTTTGCGAATTTCAGATTTTTTATCTTTCACTCTGTTTGTGAAATAGTCTAATAAAATTCCACTCGTGATTGAATTTATCTCATAAGTCTGTCTTTCATTTATGATCTCAACTGAATTGATTCGAGAAAACACCACTCGTCCTGCGGACTCGTGGTGTTTTCTCAAAACAATTCAGTTTCGTTCAAAAATGAATCGACAGACTTATCGCGAAAATTCAATCACTTGTGGTATTACTACTGATAATACGTACCTTTAGTAACAAATACAACAATTTCTTTAAAAACGAATTATTTTTAATTAGGCATTAGCAGTAAGTGAGGTTGTAGCAGCATCAACTTAAGGTCATAGGAGACTTTTTACTTGCGTGGTTCCGAAAATTGATTATTCATTGAAAAATGATATCGAATTAAACATGGCCGATGTAAATAGTGATTTATCAAGGCCATCATGTTCGAAACGGACGAAGTATGACAACAAAAGGCCCCCATACACTACGGGTAAACACGACAATCTAAACCGAACAGTTAAAATTGCCCGTACAAAATTGCTAGTGTATGGGCCAATCACAACGATGTTAACCGACGTTCTTCATCTGCGACATGACATGAGATTTTACCCGTACAGGCTAACGTGTTCGTGCAAATCTGCTAGTGTATGTGGTATTCATTCAAATCCGTCGTGAAAAACATAGTCGTTCTGCAAAATGGCCGATACAAGAATGTCGAATAAAGATTTTACTATTGAGTTTTTGTAGTTATATAAATCGTTGCCAAGTTTTTGGAAAATAAAATCTTCAGAATATTCCGACAGAATAAAAAAACAAAGCGTATGAAATTATGATCAACAAGTTGCGAGAAATAGATCCAGAAGCTTCTAAAAATGATGTCAAGAAAAAGATTGACTCACTAAAAGGGGATCTTTAGAAAAGAGATGAAAAAAGGGGGATAGGCAAATTCCCTCCCAAGAAAAAAGGAGTCCAAAATAATGGTTAAATTCGGTCCCTAATTTTGTTTTTACCTGAAACTGTATAGGTAAATTCGGTCCCGGGTAAAATATTTTAAGATTGGACCAGTGCAATAAAACTGTAATATTGAAAAATTTATTTTTATTAAATTAAATAAAAATATTTACATTGTTGACAAAGTTTACATAAACGGAATTGATATGTCTATATATTGTTTATACCTATGAAAATATAACATATTACATACAATTATATATTTAATAATATTAAGAAACCAAATTCTCGAAAATTTCGAAATAGGCTACAAGACACAGGTACATAATATTGTATACCTAATAATTAAACGCCACAGTGAAATGAGACACATTTAATAAAATGAAAACGACTTATTTCGTTTTTCGTATATGATTCAATCATTTTTGTAATAAATTTTTGACGGTTTTTAACTTTACTTTAGTATTCAAATGTACACTTTGTAATTTTACATAAGTTTCGATTTGAAACTCTTTAAGTTTATTAATAAAAACAAAAATGTTTGGATGAGACTTGTAAAACGAATCGTTAAATTGTCTATGGAAAGATTCGCATGTATTCGTAGTCCGTGTAAGTTCTGCTGAGTTTTTAGCCCAAAGTGAAGGAGGGAACAGATATGTAATTATCTATCAAATAATCGGAATACATTTGAATCTTTTCATCGTCTGGTGCTATTGATAGCAGATCGAATACAAAACAATCGCTGATTTCTACAGGATTTAAGAAAGTTAGAGCAAAAGTCATTTTTAGCCATCGCCCCACATCGGAACATTCATCTTTGTAGGCAGATATTAAACCAATTTGCTGAATTTTTCTATACCATGCCTGCAAAAGATGAAATCGACATCCGAATATTTGAGCTAATGGCCAAACTTGTTCTACAGCCTTATGGATACCTTTTTCAAAATCGATTACAATTTCAGAAATATCTAATCTAACACTATTTTTGATTCAGATCTCTGTTACAATATTAAATAATTTTTGGTACGTTTCACTCCGTTTGTTGGGTAATAGAGAAAAAATCAGATGAATATAGTGGCCGTTATAATACCCGTGTATCGTAAAAAACTGACAAAAAAATTGTGGGCAGTAATTAAATGTTCCATCTAAATATATTCGTCTGACTTTTCCGATAAATTGAATATTTGATTTACAAGAAAAGACGGCGATTTGATCAGCTGCATCATTAAAAAGTGAAAAATGTTCACCTCTGGATGTTTCAATGTTGATCTTCGCCAGAGTGTCGAAAGTTTGTTGAATACTTGTTGGCAATTGTGGAAGCAGTTTTCGACGAGCATTGTACAAATTCTTCCTTATTAACGCAACGTCTGACGTAATGATCGTTGAAGGCAGATTTTCTTGAAGCTCCCGGCGGATGATTTTTGCAGGCTTCTCCGATAAATCATCAATAGCCTTTCTTTTATAAGAAGTGCTTACAATTTGGCGGTTCAACTGTCCTACATTTGCATTATGGCAATGATCCTTTACATGCTTTGTAACAGTTACATTGTCCACTTCACCCATACTAAGCAAATAAGATCTACACTTTTTATTTATACACGTCCACCGCTTTTCGCCACTTTTTAAAACATTTTGAAAACTATACTTATAGTTATTTATAACTACTATACGCTTTCCTTTTTCACTCAAAATAATATTAAGATCCATGGTGCCAGACTACAAAGAATACTTGAATCGACTAATATGTAAACTGGGGAAACATACGTAACATACGCATTTCAATCCATTTCATGTATTTATATTATTCATTTACCTACTAATTGCTACTATTTTCGGAAAAGCCCATACTTACCATAATTACTTCATTCTACGAAAGAGATTAAGCTCCTCAGTATCGTAAAACTCTGGTTGGGAGGGAATTAACCTACCGATAAATGGGTATAAAATTTTCAATTTAATCTGCTACCTGCTGGGACCGAATTTACCATGCCCCGAAAAAAATGAAGACATCACACAAATCTGGAGCAGGGTCGGATGATACTTACTCACCACACTTGTGGTATTTCAAGTATTTGCTGTTCCTTACAGATCAAGAGATGCCAAGAGAATGCCAAAGCAATATTGTGGTTAATGCGGAAGCCATTGTAAGTATATATAATTATATTTTAGTTGTAGGTACAACAAGAATCGCTTATTAGTCCAATCAATTTAAACACCTCTAATTTTATTAGTACTCTGTTTTTTAAGGTCAAATAAATAAAGTAATAACAAAAAGACTCAATTGAAAAGAAATGTAGGCAAGTATTCCATTTTTATGGTTTTAAAAAAATTAAATTTAAATATGTTGATCTTGCAAAGATACGGCACCATCATTATCAAAATAATTCATAAAGGCATTTCGAACATTTTTGGCTGTTTCGGACCAGGGCCGTACCGAGGCACACTTTTTTGGGAGGGGAGGAGGGAGAAGATAAAAAACCAACTTAATTTTTGTATACGTATTAATATAAACAAGTATAGGCTTAAACATTTTAAAACTGCAACCTACTAGCAAAATCTTAAAAATCCAAATTTAAACTATTAGATTATAATACTTACAAAATATACCTGTTTGAAAAATAGGAACAAAAACACCTTACTTAAGAAATATAAACGAAAACAGTTCAAAAATATACATACCGTAAAACGATACCCTACCGCCGTTTATTTACCGTTCTAATTCAAATAAAAATTATTTTAGATTACTTTGGGGCGGTAGCTATTGGACACAACGCTTAAAAAAGTTGTACCTCCCTCCACTCCCTAGGAAAAAAATATGGAAGGTCTTTTTTCAAGTCACCCCATGTTGGGGCGACTTGAAATTTGCCTTTATTTTACATTGTAGTAGCTAGTAGGAACGCAATTGGAGCGACATGAAAATTGCAATAACTGGTTTTGTAGGTCCAACATAAAACAAATTATTTTTTTTATATTTCTTCATTATTTTACACACAAAAAACATTTTTTTCAAAATTGGCTTTATTGTCATCACATATTTATTATAAAAATAAAAAACAATATTCTACAAAATAAACCTTCTTTGGTATAGTAGAGACTACAAAAAAAATAAATAAAAGCAAATTCGTTTGACAGTTTACAATCAAATTAATAATTAAGATCACATATTTTTAAATTTTAACTGCCCACGTCGTAATGTTTCATATTCTAAAAGATTTTGCTTAATTTCTATTTGCTCGACAAGTCCGATGTCTTCTGCCGGGGGAAAAACATATGCATTAGGTATTTTATTGCTTAATCGTAAGAATGAGCATATATAAGATCCATTTTTTTCGCAATTTATTATTTTTGCCACATATTGCTTATTGGTACCAGCTTCAGTTTTCATGTCAACGTGAATGAAATCACCTTGTTTAAAATCTGTCGAGACAGAAGAATCTTGCATAAGTGACATGTTATCATCATTTTTATTGGTGACTGTGTCGAAAAACGGTTCTGGGCCCAGATCTTTGTCGCTGTCGACGGTTAAATCTTCTTCATCCCTATCAGGGCAAACTTTGGCTCTACTTTCTTTTATTGATTGAGACATTATTTTAGTCAGCTCCTCCTTATGTCGCTTTAAAAATTTTTGCAGCCAGGTTTCACCAGGCCTGGTGTCTCGGAATTGTGGCAATTTTTTTCCACTTCTGCCCAAGTAGGGTTTTACTATCTCTTTTATATCATTTGAATCGCAGGGATAACCACAGTCCGCTGCGATAGATATAGACCGAACCAAATAGTTTTCCTCTTCGATCGACATTGCAATTTGACCTCCAATTGATTTTGTGTGTAGTCCTTTAACTTTTCTATATAAAGTTATAAAAGGAATTTCATATTCTTCATTTAAATCTTTCAATGTTCTACCTTGTTTGTGTAGCTGTAGTACTCGCTGGAGCGTGTCTCCGCTATAATCCCGATATTTCCGACTTCCCGGTTTCCTTTTGTATATACGCACCATTTTTGAAGTCGCCCCTGAAATTAAATAAAAAAATAAAATGATAGATACGCCACTGACAAGTAAGAAGGAAAAGTAAGGCTTTTAGGTTAGAGAACGATTGCCTGATATATAACTACTCTTGAAAAAAATACGGCGATATTCCAGTCTTTTTAGGGATCTCTGTACAATAGGAAGTTTGCAGGTTAAAAAAAATCAAGCTGCTTACCTTTTTTTGGAGATGCGCAACACAATAACAGTGAGTAAATAACCAGTACCACAACATAAACTTAACTAAGAAGCATGGTAGGCATAGATACAGACTCAATTTGAGATTAAAATTTCGACCGCCAGAGCGCAGCATCGGTTTTAACTGGAAAAAGCAAAAATTTTCAAGTCACTCCGGTGTTTTCAAGTAGCCCCATTTTACGGTACTTGAAAAGTGAAAAGAAATTAACGAAAAAAATATTATTTGTAGCCAACTGTGTTTGGATTTGGAACCAACTGCCTGGGCTTTCTTGGGGGTGGCTCCCCCCTGACCTCACCCCCTCACCCTTGGTCCCGGCCCTGTTTCGGACGCACCCCGATTTCGTCCGACCTGCGATTCTATAAAACCATTATGCAGTGGACGTAGAGGATCAGTTGCATAATTGTCTTCATCTACTGCCGACGGAATGTATTGCTCGCCCCGTTATCTTCCTAAAAAAGTATGTAGAACACAGCAAGCCATTACCACTTTTTCAGTATTGTGCAGATCCAAACCTATAGCTGCAAGAATTCCAAACACATTTTCGATTATACGACGTGTTCTGGAAAGACATTTCAGTTTTCACAAAAAGAACACAACACAACAATTAGCAGCGTTCGACTGAACCCGGCAAACAGAGTAACTTAAATCATTTAGCTAGTTACAGCGTTTGACTGAAATAATTCCGTCAATACAGGGAATGCCTGAAACTATTAGGCAAACGGTGAACAAAAGTTGAGTTACGCTGTTTGCCGGCAATACGTAAAATGTCTAGGCATTTCAGGGAATGACGGATTTCACTGTTTGACGCCGACTATATATATATATAGCACATGTTTCTGGTACTATGGGTCCTAAGGCTTGAGCTGATATTGCTGTTGGAAATTTTAGATCTTCATAATTTCGCCCTGTAGCAAGATATAGTAATATTGCCGTAAGCCGTTCATGACAGGATATGGACTGCCGAAGGTGCGAATCTTACTTTTGTATCAAAGGTGTGACACGGTTTAACATTTCTAAATAAGTATCTATCTATGGGAAAATTCGTTTCTTTTTAATAACCCAATCTCTTGCCCATTTCGAACGTTTTCGACGTGATTTCTTTTTTAAAGCAAAAACCAACGCCACTACAATTATGTCCTTGCGGTTCATCGTGAAACACACAACTGCAGACGTTCATTTCCGGCAGTGTCAGTGTTGCCAGGTGTTTGAAATCAAAATCGGTAGAGTACATCGCAAAATTTCGGTAGATTTCGGTAGATTTCGTAAAATGGAATTTAATACTCAAACTTCAAACTTTATAAATAAAACTTTTATTAAATTAAACTTTTTAAAAACAAACATAAATCCTACTAATCAAAAAACAAAAACAAAACAAATAAAAAATAAAAAAGGTTCTTTTGGTACCATAAAATTAAGAACATTTGCTTAATCTGCTGTTTCATCATCCACATTCACGTACATTGCGTTATTAAAATTTGTAAGTGTAAGGCAGTTATTTGGAACAGGAAAAGTAAAACACGTATCTCTATTAATTAATTGTTTTGTATTTAAAAGTCCCGATATAGATGAGGAATTTAGCTTATTTCTCTGTTTAGTCTTCATTAAATTTATGGCCGAAAAAACTCTCTCTACATTTGCGGAAGAGTGTGGGAGAGTTAAATAGATCAAACACAAATCTAGATAGTATTGGAAATGTATACTCTTCGTTTCCATATTTAATATTTTTAATTTGTTTCCAAAACAAAATAACATTATCGTCAAATTCTATTTCAGTGTTCCTTAGATGACGCCAATCATTGTCAAGACTTTGCAATTCGTTTTCTTTAATTAAATTCGGAAAACGAAGTGCTATTTCTGTTAATGAATTAACACTTCCATTCTTTACAACGGGCGGATTTAAAAATTCGAATTTGCTAAAAATATTATTTTTCAGCGGGAACCGGGGAAATATTTGGCTACAACTTTGCACATAAAAATCTAAACACCTAAGTTTAAAAAAATTTACTATTTCTTTGGTTATATTTGTTTCCAGTAAAGTTTTTTCAACTCTAGCCCCAAAATACATCCTTTCAATGGGCAAATAGTTAGAGGGATCTTTGAAATTAATGTTTTCTAATGCAGTGTTCTTAATATATTCTGGTTTAATAAAACAATCAAAAATTGTACGTATGATACTACAAATTCTGTTGTAAACCACATGAATTTTTGGATGTTCCGACTGCATTTCTTTATTTAATTTTGTAAACCAAGGTAGCGAAAAATCTAAGAATAATAAGAATAATTTACAAGTTGGATCGTTTAACTTGTTCAAAATATTTTCAGCAGCGAGAACGTCGTGATTACTAACTGAATCAATAAAATATAGTTTCAGGGCATCATACTGTTCTAAAATTCTAGTGACCACCATGTGTACTGATAGCCAACGTGTTTGTGATGGGTGCAAAATTTTGTGGATTTTAATATTGCAAAAATGTTGGAACTGTTCAAACTCTACAGTTCTTTTAGGACTCGAATTAAAATAATTATAAACGTCCCTTGTAAGATCTTCAACGTATCTAGGTAGCTTTTCACAGGCATATGAGGCACACAAATGAAATTAGTGACAAATACATTTAACAACAAATAAAAATGGAATATCTGTCTTCAAACGTGACTGAACGGAATTGTGTTCTCCCATCATAACATTTGCCCCATCTGACGCAAAACCAATCATATTTTCTTTATATGGAATACTGTTTGAAACAAAACAATTAACAATATGTTCGTATAATGTTTGTGCATCAGCAACAGAAACTTTAACCAGGTAAAAGAAATCGTCTCTAACACTAAAATCATCGTCAATATACCTTACAACTAATGATAAATGTTTAGCACAACTGCGATCTGTTGATTCATCAACTATTAGTGCAAATTTTCTTGTCTTCAATTTATTGCACAAAATTTGGAAGCTTTCCTTGCCTGTTACATTTTTTACAAGTGAACCCATTTTAGTTCTTCCACAAGAAATGCCAGCGGCTATTTTGGAATCGGGAAATACTGATTTCAGAAGTGGGGACAAATGATCCATTAGCAGGAAGGGCAAATTGTGTTCAGCAATAAATCCAGCCAAACGAATTTCAGCTGAAAATTTATAAGTAATAAACGATATGCATTAAAGGAAAACATACACTTACCAGTTTTAATATCCTTATCTAGCGTCGTGTTGCTCTTAAAAAAAGTGTCTATTGGTTTTTGTGTTTTAATACTTTTTGCCGATTTAATGTGGTTTTTGGAGTTGTAATGCTTTAAGAGCGAATCTTTCCCTGATTTTATGTTGATTTCTTGATTGCAACACTTGCAACAATCAAACTGTCTTCCTTTTTTACTGAAAGTTAGCCACCCTTTAAAAATCTCCTCATTTTCACAAGCCTCTTTGTAATTCTGGATGTACTTTCTTTTTTTCACTGTACCACCACTTGTTCCTTCCCCTGCACTATCGATATCACTCATTTTTAATTGAATTCTCCAAAAACGAAAGTCAAAACATAAACCGACAGAATTTAAGACGTTAAATAACACTTGGAGTATCGTTTAAAACCGTTTGGAAGCAATGATAGAACGACTAACCACAATATATAACTAACAATAACATAACAACTAAGAAGTGAAAGTGAAAAGTCGAAGTCGAAAAATTCCCCGAAACTGTTTTCTAGTCGAAAACAGTTTTGGGGAATCACGCGTTCGACGTGATTGAATCGGTTGAAAGTCATTTTAAATAACATCTCAATATTAACGAGTTATTTATTTTTGTTTCACTTTAATTTATTTATATTTTCATTTTTCGGTAGATTTTCTGTATATCATTAAATTAAATATCGGTAGTTTTTGTTTAATTTCGGTATATCGGTAAACCGGAGCCAAAATCGGTAGATCAACCGAAATTTCGGTAGCCCTGGCAACACTGGGCAGTGTATGTGTGTTTAAAAGCGGCAATTTTGCACATACAATTTTAACTGTTCGGTTAAGATTGTCGTGTTTACCCGTAGTGTATGGGGGCCTTAACAGAAGCAGAGTTGTTAAAAATATTTTATGAGGATTTCTCGGACCACGTGGATGAAGATTTTAATTCTGGGAGTGACTACCCAGACAGCACACAATATCCATTAGACATCCACAAGATATCCTTTATGGATATCTTGTATATCCACTGGATATAGATGGATAGCCTATAGACATATAATGGATATCCATACGTCCGCTTATATCTAGGATATATGTGTTATCTCATGGATGTCTTTGGAGATATCTACTGGATATCTTGTTAATATCCCATAGATATTCTATGTTCATATTTGGTATATCCCATGGATATTAATAGGATATTTTATATTCACATTTGGTATATTCTTCCTCCTCAAATATGAAAATCTGAGAATATATGACTGGTGGAAATACAAGTTGGTCCAACGAAAACAATACAAACCAAAATTTTCTTATGTCTACAGACCTGGAATTAAATCAACACAAAATAGTTTAGCCAGTCAACCAGTACAAAATATTATAGATACATAGGGTGGATAGTCCAGTATTTAAGCGAACGACTGTAGAATATTGTGGCCCAGTGGAAAGTAATCAAATACTCATCACGTATATCTGTTATATTTTGTACTGATTGACCAGAACTATTATTTCCAGTTAATCTTATTCCAGATCTGTGGATATATACAACTTTTGTTAAGCATTGTTTTTGTTGGCAATCTTGTATTTCCACCAGCAGATACTAGTCAGATATTCATCTGTGAGTAAGAAGGTACAAAGGGAATTACATTCTTCATAATAGTAGTATTATTTGACATACGATGAAATGATATACTATGGAATGGAATGATAGAAAATACTTTATTTTATATAATATACATATTTGCATATAAGTACATCAATAATTCTCTTTCTTCGCCACCCAGCTCATCTACTCTGCAAGGTTCTTTCTGTAAGAACGACAAAAGAAAGATTATAGATTTTAAAGGTTAGCTATATACTGTATAGGTACGCCCGAATATAAGATGCACCTTTTTTGTAAAATAACGTTTTGAACATTGGCCCGCGTCTTGTATTCGAGCACATACCTGTAATAAGAACATCTCTTATCATCTGAACACCATTATTATTTTATTATTGAGCTGAAAAGATTTTTAAATCAAATCAGTCGAGCCCCCAGTACCGTATATCATGAAACAAAGTAAAAGCTGATGTAAAACCTATTTCTCATTTTCACACCATGCTATTTTACATTGTATAAATATACAAAACGCTTTTAATGTAGGTAATCAATCATAAATATCAATAAAATATAGACGTATCAATATTCAGAAATATGGTAAGAAACATATACATACCTTATTTTTTCCAAATCCAAACTAGCTTTAAAAAATAACCAACCACTTTTGCACGTGTTTAAAACTATGATAACATACCCTACAACTTAACAACAAAAATGACGAGGCTAAACGGTCAAACGCGGCATCGCCCAATGAGAGAAAAGGAATACCATCGTGTGTGGTTGGTTGCATAGCTTTGTGGGTATGTAATATGGAAATACACTGATGTCACTCATGTACTCGTTATTGTCTATTATACCATTAAACGTTAAGTCATGAGATATTTGTTGTGTGTTAAGAACCCGTATTATGCCGTATTCGTATTGTTGATTAAACTCATAACTGATCACTCAATTAAGGTATATTTATCATTTGTCAATTTCACGTCTTGAATAAAACCAAAAATACGTTGAGCAAAGACAAAAAATGCGACAGAAAATAATAATAGGTATCCATGGATATACAATGGATATAATATTAGGAGATTAAGACATTTATGCATTGAAGGTATTATGTATTAGAACTTCCTTCTCAATCATTTTTTATATGATTATTCAATATATTATCAGTAAAATAGAAAATATTTTTTTTAATATTCATGAAATACATTCAGTGGATACCCATTAGATATCTTACATGGACTGGATATTCAGTGGATATTGGGCTATCCACTGGATATCTAGTGGATATTGTGTGCTGTCTGGGTATGAGTACGTTTCTGATGTAACTTTTGATGCAGAAAATGCGATGACAGAAGATGTTGAATATACAGAGATTGAAGAAATAATGCCTCAAGAATGTCCTGTGTTACAAGAATTTAGTTGGGAGAGTTATTCTCAATCCATGCATGTTTTTCAATTTACAAAAATGAAAGTTTGCTGGAACCCACTGCTGAAAATGATCCCATTCACTATTTCAGACATATATTGACTGACAGTTACCTTGGTGAAATAGTTATACAAACAGGTGCGCTATTGAATTATTTCTTAGACCAGGTAACAACCAAAATTCTCGCATTACTTTATGGAAAGATGTACCACAAGAGATGAATTATTAGTTTTCTTTGGATTATTACTGCATATGGAAAATATTCGCTTGAACCGAATCCAAGATTACTGGAAGACCGATTATCTATTTGGCTTGGGGGTATTTGCAATTAATATGGGCAGGAATCGTTTTCTACTGATACTGAGAGCATTGCACTTTGCTCCAAATCCACTGGATGAAGAAGCAGCTCCACCGGACCGACTATACAAAGTAAGGAACATTGTGAATATGTTCAATACAAGAATGTCTTAAATATACTACCCAGGTCGTAGATTGAGTATAGACAAATCAATGGTATTTTCGTCAGTATATTAAAAATAAGCGCCATAATTATGGCATAAAATTATATATGGTGACAACACCCGGTGGGATCATTCTGAAATTTATGGTTTACACCGGCACGTTGGATGATTATGGATGAAAAGGCCATGCACAAGAAGTTGTTTTGAAGTTACTAGAAGGGTTATTGGACGTCGGATATAGCGTGTATATATGGACAATTAATATAATTCATTTGAATTGGCCAAATCTCTAGCTGATAAAAAACGCACTGCACAGGAACAATCAGATCTAATAGAAAAACGATACCGAAGGAAGTCGGAGAAAAAAATTAAAAAGGGTGAAACAATAGCAAGATATGCGAATGGTGTTATGATAGCAAAATCGAAAGACAAACGAGACGTTTGGTGTATCTCAAATTAATACAACAATGATATGATGGAAATTGAGAGAAAGCCAGAAAATGAAACCAGATCTAAACCACAGCCTATAATTCAATGCAACAAGTATATGTCTGGAATTGAAAGACAAGATCAAATACTTGCTTACCACCCATGTGAAAGAAAAATCCTCAGATGGCCCTCCAAAATTTTTGTACATATTCTACAACTGACGATGATAAATGCACATCAACTCTATAATAAATATTCTGGAAAGCCAATGCCATCAGTTTATGAGTTTCGTTTGCCTGTTATACGAAAAGTTTATTGCGGACTCCTTCCAATCCTGCTTCCAGTTCAGCAGTCTGTGAACATATTTTAAAAACACGCTAGGAAAGAACAGCAGGAAAAGTAGTCAGAAAGCAATGCAAAAATTGTTATTCACAAAAAAATCTGTGTTTTCTTGGCCATGGAAACCCTGTGTACTGTATAGACTCTGCTAAAATTACGCATGAGTAACCCGATACAATTTTTTATTTTACTTCAACATTATTTTGTTGATTTCACATTAATTTTTTTTTGTTTTTGTTGAGAATCTGTTTTCTGTTGGTACCTAGTTTTTCGTCTGGAATTTATATTTTGCGTTGAGTTGTTTACAATATTATATTGTCAATATTATAATAAATGCTCTTTTTTCTACTTCCGCTACTAAAACCGCACTTTGAACACGGGTTTGACATGCACAAAACGACTCTTTAAACACATCTCGTTTATCTTTTGTTTTTTAAACGTCAAATCAAGTGTATCTTTTGTATGTTAAATTTCATATTCCGTGATAATTTTGTTATTCTGCGTCATATGATTTGTCAGTCAGCTGTCGGCCATCGTCCG
This sequence comes from Galeruca laticollis, assembly GCA_963921935.1. NCBI lineage: Eukaryota > Metazoa > Arthropoda > Insecta > Coleoptera > Chrysomelidae > Galeruca > Galeruca laticollis. Next base: position 211,971,457 of record OY998177.1, read on the forward strand.
TCATGTAATGAATATAATTCAAATATATTATAATTTTTTCCTTCCCGCAGGCGAAGAAAAAGTATAGTAAGCACCTCGTGTTAAAAACGTCTTTAGTCACTCGTTTCAAAAGGAACTCGTTCCGCTTCGCTCCTCTCGTGCCTAGTAAAACTCGTGACTAAAGTAACCTTTTTGACACTTGGTACTTAATATACTATTATGTATCTCGTTGAATTTTTTTATCACGCGGTCTCGCGGGATGCGGCCATCATCTGCCTCGAAATTTGACTCTAGTGCCGACACCGCGCTGGCTCGTGACATTTCTGACACAAACTGACATAACTAATAATTCATTCAAAATAAAAACCTTAAAAACAAAATTTTATGGTTGTTATAACAAAAAACGTGGTCGGCAACTGAGGTGAGTATACAGTCGCAGTTAGGCAGCGAAGGTGTTAAAAGAACCAGAGAGATACCACTACACAAAACATCTACTTGACACCTAGCATCGAACTAGAAGTACTATTTGTGATAAAAAACAATAACTGGATTTCCTTGAAGAGTTAGAAATTAGAAGACACTTAAAGAGACCCACAATATGAAGTCATCAATGAACAGATATATCTAGAGAGTTCTCCACTTTAAAACTATTTTCTTAAGTAATCATTGTAAAGATCAGCAGATATCGTTTTCCTGGTTTTCTATATCATTGCACAATTATACTTAAATGGGAAAAAGACATCCATAATATCCCCATAGGGCTAATAATAGGTATGTTCCAACTGATACCAGAACCATACAATGAAAGATACAAATCCAGTTGACCTGCTGATTCGTGAATATAATAAGGCTTTGACATCAAATTCACTAATCAGCAGATCAACTAGATGTGTATTGTACTGTTTTCGTGTCAGTTGGTACAGACCAAATATTTAAGCTTTGTTCCAACCTGCGTCAGAAACAGTTTCTTACAGTCAGGATTCTGCGCACTAACTCAAATGTGATCCAATCAGAGCTAGTGAGCAGAATCCTGACTGTAAGAAACTGTTTCTGATGCAGAATGGAACAAACCTATTATGTTTGTAATATCATATCTTCTTCTTTTTTCTATTCATATTCATAAGGCTGGATCCACATGCATCCGTGATCACGGACGTACGTGTGCATTTCACGGATAGCCGAAAATATGATCATCCACATGTGTCAATCCGTTCACGCATTCGTTTATGGTACCAAACGTCAAAACAACCTCAAAATATTCTAATATTTTTATCATTACCGTATGACTGATACACCGATCTTCTTAAATTATGAGTGTTTGTCGTGTTAGTGTAAATAATAGGACTTTAATGATTTCCTGTTTAAACAGATAATTAGTGAATGCTCCTCCCTGGGGCCAAAGCAATCTAGACAAAAAAATAAAAATAGCATACCTAATGTATCTGCAAAACAATAGGCTTATCACACAAAACCCACAAAAAAGAGCAATGTGGACAAGACAATTTTTTATGGAGGAATCTTTTCTAGAGTCGACATTTTTTTAACCTAGGTAAAAAATTATTTTCAAAAGTAGTCGGCGAATCACCAGAAAACCGTAAACAAAATAATAACCTAACCTCAATCACGCATGAAAAGTTAAAATTAACCAACTTCAATCCGTTGTGACCTTGAAACGTGCGTGATTTTGATCCCTAAAATTTCATTACTTGATATTGATCACGTGGTATACAACGGGTACGTATCACGGATGCATGTGGATCCAGCCTAAGACGAAAAGTTCTTATAAACATGTGTGATGAGTCTTGTCGTTAATGAGATACAGGGTGTTGAATTTATTTTTCTTGGTGACGGTACTGGTCTATAGAAGTAATACGAAAGAACATGGTTATTCTAAGTGGCCTTTGAAATAATATTGTCAAATACTGTGTCGAACCTAAAAACCAACGCAAAAAACGAATAAGAAACTTTTATCATATGGACTTTTTGTGTTAATTTAACGATGCATGCGTTTACTAATACATATACGTCTAGCCTCAAAGGCATTACCATTCGCTAATCCATAGAAAAAGTGCATATTAGCCATTTTAACAGTTTTTAGAATAAAAATCCTGTGTGTATGTCGTCGGCCACTTTTCGTAAAACTTGTCTTGTTAGCAAGATACAGCCTCCGGAGTGCAACAAATCACCAATTTTATAATTGAATATTGTTCAGGACATTTTACAGATGAACCCTATTGATTTTCAGCTCACCAAAGCCAGTGCAACAGGTGCTATGGAAGTTGAAGTACATTTTTGGAGAAATTTCAGTTTGTTAGCATGATAAAGCCTCTGGAGTGCCACAAGTCACCAATTTTATGATTCAATATTGTTTAGGACATCTCACAGATGAACCCTATTGATTTTCAGCTCACCATAGCCAGTACAACGAGTGCCATGGTACTTGAGATATTTCAGTTTGTTAGCACAATACAGCCTCAGCCTTCCAAATGTTAGATGGTGGGACATCTTTCAGCTCCAAGCTATTTACAGGGAACCTATATTCCCCTAATGCACTGGGAAATTTTTTCTTCTTCGTCGGAAGTCAATATGGTTTGGTGGCCTGGTTTTCTGGTGTATCGACCTTTCAATTTATTAAGGATCATTCGTCTAGGAATTTTGTATTTTAATAGAGCTTTTCGGTGCGAAATGGTCCCATTTTTTATTTCGTTTAAACATTCTTGTAAATGTTCAATCGTATAGTCAGCGTATCTTCGCGTTCCCGGTTTTTTTACGTATTTTCTATGCATAACTACAACAAAAAAAAAGATAATCAGATTGAAAGAATACTTTGCTCCAGCGCAGTCACCTCAAAATGAAAAATGGATATACTTTGCTCCGGAGCGAAGTCTCCCCAAAATAACACATTTTTGCAGGTTAAGACAAGAAAAAAACATTCTTGTTTCTAATGGTTTAATTTAAGAAACAAATAATGCAAAACAACTAAGGGATAATAATCAACTCGTACACAAAAACTTACCCAAAAATCAGCACAGCACTAATAACAATTGCACACACCAAATTTTCAAGGTAAAAAAACGCGCCAATTCTCTTGCCTGTCTTCACCTTGAGATTAAGAATGTAAATAAACACAGAAATGACAACCTGGCACTATCAGTTAGATACAAGCTTATAGGCAACATTGAATACAGCAGTGTTGATTTGGTCACATATATTAAGAGTCAAGAGGTAGAAGCCAAAACTCTTTTCTCATGTGGGGCAATGTCCACCCTTAAGGGCCAAAGTAACCCCGCTTTACGGTACTATATTTTTGGAGAAAATTTGGTTTGTACCATGATACAGCCTCCGAAATGTATTCAAGTGACAATTTTATTTTAAGATATTGTTTAGGGCATCTCACAGATGCGGAAAAGTTAGTTTTAACCTTTAAACCGCTTATTTTTGTACGTTTTTTAGTTTTCCATGAAAAACGTTATTTTTAATAATTACTACTATTATATATCATTCGTTTTTTTTATTATACATACATTTTACATGTGTCGATAGTATTAAACGATCTTCCAATAACAATAGTATTCCAAGCTTAATAAAAAGAAACTTGTAGTTACTGGTAGAAAGTAGAATTAAAAGTTAGCTGTAAAACTTTTTATTACAAGAGAATAGCATTCAAAGAAATTTAGTATATATTTTTTGAAAAACAAATTGGAAATTGAAAACAATCATCTTCGTTATCAAATAAGTCAACTAATTGCTATGGAGATTTTCATCTTGCGTCGAAGACCACCACTGTAAATATTATATTAAGGAAAATAATAGTATTAATAAAACAAAAATGTGTAAAAATATATCTCAATTTTTTTTTAAAATATTTCATTGTATTGGTACCATTATAGTAACAAATTATAGTTGGCTTTAAAAATAAGATAATTATTTTTTGAAATGGCTTATAGTTGGCTTTAAAAATAAGATAATTATTTTTTGAAATGGCTTATAAATTGGAACTGCAGAAGATAATTCACAATTTAGTTGGGCACATGCATGAACTAGAAAAAGTGAGATTCAATTATATTGTGCAAGTCATTGTAGAATGTGAACAAGGAATGTATGATGTCTGAATTTAATAAAATGGTGTATAAATACATAAAATTGAGGAATGAATATGGAACTTAAGGATAGGTTTGAGTAAATACAAAAAGTTGTTAAATATGAAAATCATACAACTCCTAATGGGGATTGTCCTCAGAAACTAGCTAAACGTTTGGATATAGTATAGTTATCAAATATATTGCCAAATTTACTAGATGTCTGTGAAAGCAACATTATAAACTCGCTTAAATTTAAAATTAGAAAAAGGATACATCTTTTTGTTCGTTTCTTGTACATTATTCTATAACCACATTCTCTGCATCTAATAGGATCTCTGGGCCTAATTTCATTTTCATTGTGGCACTCTATAATATAAATTTTATTAATAACCGAAAATTTAATATTAAAGTCAACTCTTTACATACCTCCACAAATGTATACCATTGGTGTTTTCTGTGGTTCCTTACTGCTGCCTTCAGACATTGTAGTAGATTGAAAATTGAAACGATGGAAATAAAGTCTTTGTACGGTTATTTGTCCCTCAAATTACAATTACACCAAAGATTAATTGCACCTTGTACTTCCTGCACATAGACAAATAAATGCACATAAATTTTCTTTTTCTTTCATACACCATTACAATTCCAAGTTCTTATTCGGTCTCTTCGGAACAATGGACTTTTACCGGGACATCATCCAGCCAGTTACATTAAAATTTAGTTCTACTGAATAATGGAAGTGTATAATCGGCCGCTTAACGTTTTTTTACTTTTCCGCTCACACATCTAATATGCGGGAAAAGTATTGGTTTTCCCCTAAAAAAGGGAATTTTGCGTTCTTTGGAAAAAACATGTGTATATGACGTCATTATTGTCGGCCACTCTTTTAACATATCTTGTTAGTACGATACAGCCTCAGGAGTGCAACAAGTTACCAATTTTTTGATTGGGTATTGTTCAGGGCATCTCACTGATGAACCCAATTGATTTTCAGATCACTAAAGCCTGTACAACGGGTGCTATGTTAATTCAAGTACCACATTTTTGTCTTTTTTTGGAGAAATTTCGGTTTGTTAGCACGATACAGGCTTCGGAGAGTGTATATATGTGACCAATTTTATGATTGCATATTGTTCAGGGCGTCTCACAGATGAACCCTATTGATTTTCAGCTCACTACAGTCAGTACAACGGGTGCTTTGGTACTTGGAGTACCACATCTTTGTAGAAATTTTGGGTGTTAGCACGATACAGCCCCCGGAGAGTATAGATGTGACCAATTTTATGATTCCATATTGTTCAGAGCGTCTCACAGATGAACCCTATTGATTTTCGGCCAACTAGAGTCAGTACAATGGGTGCTTTGGTACTTGGAGAACCACATTTTTGGAGGCATTTCGCGTGTTAGCACGATACAGCCTCCGAAGTTTATACAAATGACCAACTTTATGATGGGTTATTGTTAAGAGTGTTTCACATATGAACCTTTTTAGTTTTCAGCTCATCAGATCCAGTACAGTTAACGGATACTGTAAATCCAGAAATACCACATTTTTGGTCATTTTTGGAAAAAGTTTTAGTTGTTAGTATGATACAGTCTCCGAAGTGTATACAAGTGACCATTTTTATGATAGGATATTATTCAAAGCATCTCATAGATGCGGAAAAGTTAGTTTTAATATTTAAAACCATTTATTATATATATTATATAAGTCCTGAGTACATCGAAAGAGTGAAAAAAATCAATTATATTTTATATTGTTTATTAGAGTATACTACAATAACAAAAAAATTAATGATTGTAGGAAAAAATTACGGCTGCATCCGTAGAGCCCCATCAAGTCTTATTACTTCCCCATTTAACATAGGATTTTCAATTATACTTTCAACTAGATGTGCAAATTCATTCGGATTACCCAACCTTTGAGGAAACGGAACTGATTTAGACAGAAACTGGACTACTTTATCAGGTAAAGCATCAAACAGAGGAGTTTTGAACAGACCTAAAAAAGCAAATAGTTAAGTAGGAAAAAACTATAGTTTAATTAATTTTACCTGGTGCAATAGTTACGACACGTATTCCTTGACTTGAAAAATCTCTTGCTAAGGGCAAAGTCATTCCCACAATTCCTCCTTTACTGGCTGCATAAGCTGCTTGGCCCATTTGGCCATCAAATGCTGCTATACTAGCTGTATTCACAACTACACCCCTACAACCATTTTCATCTGGTTCATTTTCACCTATCAGTCCTACAGCTAGCCTAATTACGTTGAAAGTTCCAATAGTATTCACCTAAAATTTACAAATTTCCCTTAAAATGTAAACAAATGTTCATTATAAAAAAATATTAGAAAATTAAGTGGAAAAATATAGATTATCATATATTTGAAACTTCTTTATAATAGTAAAAAAATTCTACCAACATATGCATTCTTATTTTGTGTAACAATTGATTGAGTCATTATATTACATTGTTTGTTAAAAAGAGATTCAAACGAATTTATATTAAATGAATTTTATTCGTAGTAATAACCAATGATATACAACGAAGATTCGTGTAGATTGGTTTTGACATCAAGTTCGCACATATGACTGCAACTTCAGGCGGCTTTTTCTTTCGTGAAATGGAGCATAATTGGACATTATTTATATTTCAATTTTCATCAAATATTATAGTATCTCTATTAAATATACTTACAGTTAAAACTTTAGTAAAGTCGTCTAAAGAATGAGGTAATTTTTTCTTAAAATTGTAGGTTTTAAAAGCTACACCAATACCAGCACAATTAATAACATTATTCAATTTTCCAAATTTATCTTTAGCTGCTAATAGCGCATTTTTAACATCGTCCTCTGAAGTTACCTAAAAAACAAACAAGCAATGTCTTCAATTCTATAATAGAAATATATACAATCATTTACATTTACTGGTGCAAATAGCACTTTATCTTCACCATGGGCACTTGCTATTTCTTTTCCTTTAGAAGCGGGTAAGTCACAAAGTACAACTCTAGAGCCTTGTTGAACCAAGCGTTCTACTGTTGCCTTGCCTAATCCAGAGGCTCCACCAGTTACCAAACTGACTGCTCCCTGAAACAATGCGTATTTGTTTTATTAGGAGTATAAGCTATACTTTATGTGACTGAGTACGGAAGTTTAAATGCCGAGCGAAGCGAGGCTAGTTAAATCCATAAGAGTCACATAGAGTAACTTATACTCCAAATGAAATAGAATATTTTATTTTCAAACGATTTATAACTATTTCGATAAATTTGTAAGTATTACAGTTTAATCGTAATGATAATTTTATCTGCCAACATCAGTGATAATAATACAAGCAGAATACCATTTAATTTTAAATGACATTAATCATTTTTTTGTCAAGTGTGTTTAAATCTTTGAGAATTTTATCTACCATTTACACTATCAAGAGTTGCAGCAGCAGCCAAAGCAACAGTACGACAATTATTACCGACAAAATCGCTTTTGAGAAAATATCAGAAAGAAGACTACCAGGTGAAAAAATCAGCAGTTTCACAAGGACAGATTTGTTAACTTTTTAATTGAAGCTCCGGATGAAAAATATTTGGGAATCAAAGTAAGCACAACTGGATTATTATCGACACAAAATTTATTAATTTCTATATACTTATAGGTTGCTCTGTTATTTGGTGTAGCTGGGGCTTGCAGATGCGATGAATTAGTACACATGAGGTTGGAGGATGTTAGTGATCACGGTTCATTAATTTACGATAAGATTCCGGATAGCAAAACCTATAAAAAAATATCATTTACTGTAGTAGGAGATGATTGGATAAATATATGTAGAAAATACATAACCTTGTGTCCTGTCATGTTTCAACAAAATCGGCTTTTCATAAAATATATCAATGGTAAGTGTACCAGAAACGTTATGGGAATCCATAAGATTGGAAGTGTGCCAAAGGTGGTGGCGTTATACTTCAAGCTATCCAATTGGAAAGAATGTACCAGTCATTGCTTGAGGAGTACCTCAGCAACTGTGTTGCGAGGGATACATTACCTGTTTAAAATTGCATGGGGGGTGGAAATCCAACACAGTTACTACAGGATATATTGAAGAATCGTTACAAAATAAAAAATATATTGCCACTAAGATTCTACTTAACACTACTATAGGCAAGATTCTTCCTACTGGTACTCATTCAATATCATCAGATGAAACCATTATTAATGAACCAATTAACTGTGAGGATCAACCAGATAAAAACAATACTAGATGTGGCAGTAAACAGCAGGATTTGTTTAAAAATATTATTCAATTGTATAACATAGACTATAAAACAAGTTCTGAATCTGATACAAATGAATTTTTACATAATTGTACTTTTAATTTTAACTTCAAATAAAATAATGTTAAAGATATTATTACTGTATATTTTGTTTGTAAATATAAATAAAGAATTATTTATATTATATTAGTTTATTTTGTAGTTACAACTTCTTAATGGGAAACGGGTGTAGGTGTAGGTTAAAACTGAGCGGTGTATAAGGTTTATACTCCGCCGGAAGTATAACATTTATATGCTGCTTAAGCTACAAGCCATAAATTTCACACTTATACCTTGTTAAAACCATTACAAAAATGACCGGTATATGACTTTGAAAATAAATAAATATAACTAACAATATATTGATTATTTATTTAAAATTATAAAGATATTAATTATTTAATGAACTAATAAATTTCAAGGTCTTAAATTGAGTGGAATGGAGATTTATAGTATATTTACTACTTCTATACAAACATCTTAAATGTCCCAAATTTTTATGTTACCGGCTCATTGGTTGTTGAGTAACAACCATTTACGAAAATTGTAAAAAGTTATTTATTGTAAATTATCTTCGAAATTTGAACATTTTACCATCTAAATCATAGATTAAAAAATAAAAATTTAAATCTTACTTAAATATTTTCTTAGCATTGAAAAGAATTTAATCCGAATCATTTATAAAGCATTCAAATGTTTTTTTTGTATAAAAATAAAACGTAAAAATTATAGTTTTCAACTCAAACTTACCTTAATCATAATTGATTTAATATATATGGTTTAACTTATTTCTACGAAATACGAAATTTACTTTCAGACACTGCTTATTTCGATCCAAGTAACACGCTCTTAGCTCGTCTACTGATTACATTTTTTACAGTTGTTTGGTTTGTTGAACGAACGCATTGGTGTAAAAGGTTTAAAGGTTATATTTTAATTATCATATTTACAAAACTAAAAAAAACGCTCGTACATATTATTTGTATTTGTAAATAAGGTTATTATTAGATTACATTTTAAGGAATGGCGCTTGTAGCCTATGATTACGACAGCGCCAGTGAAAATGAAGAAGAGGATTCTACGAATTCAGGGGATGCTATCAACCAAAATTCTGTAAAAATAACTGCAGATGTATCAAACACTTCTGAATATTCTAAATTAGATAAAAATGATATTGATATTTCGGATGAAGAAATAGAACCAAATGTAGGATCCGTAAAATCCCTTTCAAACATTGAAAATGAAACAAAACATAAAAGTTTGTTTTCGATTCTGCCCGAAACTAAAAAGATTTTTCAAGAAGTCGTAGAGGATAAGATTGAAGACTTTATTCCAAAACCTGCTCCCATATCTACAAAAAAGGAAAAACAAAGGGTAAAAATAACTATTCCATCATTATCACAGTTCCAAGATGATAATTCAGATGAACCTGAAACAAAAAAAACCAAATCAACTGTAAAAAGTAGCGGACTGTTAGCCTTATTACCACCAGTCAAAGGAAATGTTAATACCAATACTAGTTTTATACCTAAAGTAGTTGTTAATCAAACTAAACCAACTTCAAATACCTCAACTAACTTAGTACCTAATGTTATAAGAAAGCAAGCAGAAAGTAAGAAAAAAAATAAAATCAAAGTAATTAATGAAAAGACTAAAGTAGTGTTGAGTGATGCAGAAAGCGATGATGATTTAGATATACCAGAAACATATGATGATGAAATGTGGGAAAAGATTTGTGGAAGACCTAAAAATAAACCAATTGTTAAAGAAATCCAAGAGCCGCAAACTCAAGAGATAATCGATATAGCTCCAGAACCAGAAAAACCATATGAAGGTCTCGATAATCAAGCATTTAAACAATTAGTTGGTAAATCTCGAAGGCCTATAGGTAATATCAAATTGATTGATATCAACGAAGAAGAAATTTTACCAGATAAAGATATTTGGATGGCAAAGAGTCTCACAGATCCCGAATTAGCTCCAAAGCCTGTTATAGATGACCCTGTGGATCCCACTAGAAGAAAGAAGCACCATATTACATATTTAGCTCAACAAGCTAAAGCTAATGAACAAGAACTGAAGAATCAATGGGCTGTTAGTAAGAATAATAAATTTGCCAGTAGGGCCAAATATGGATTTTAGATGTTAGAAGTAACTGTGGAAATTAATTTGAATTATTTTGTGAATAACTATTTATCAACAATTATTTTTATTAAATGTTATATACTTTCATCAGTGGTCTTAACAACAACAATTTTTTAAAGTTTGGCAAGCAATTATAAGAGTTGACATATTAGTGAGTATTTAAAATAATTTTAATTTCTCACTAAGTGACTGATTTACCAGCATACCTAAAAATAAACAGTTTTAAAGATTAAAACATTAGAACAATATTCTATCATAAAATTGTCACTTGTATACACTTCGGGGATGTATCGTGCTAACAAACCGAAATTTCTCCAAAAATAACCAAAAATGTAATATATCTAGATTTATAGGGCCCGCTGAACTCGTTCTAGTCAGCTGAAAATCAGTAGGGTACATATGTGAAACATCTTGAACAATATTCAATCATAAAATTGGTCACTTTTATACAATCTGGAGGCTGTATCGTGCTAACAAACTGAAAATTCTCCAAAAATGACAAAAATTTGGTACTTGAAGTACCATAGCACCCGTTGTACTGGCCTTAGTGAGCTGAATATCATTAGGGTTCATCTTTAAGACGCTCTGAATAATATCCAATCATAAAATTGGTCACTTGTATATACTCTGGAGGCTGTATCGTGCTAACAAACTGAAATTTCCCCAAAAATGACAAAAATATCGTACTTAAAGTACTATAGCACCTGTTATACTGGTTGTGGTGAGCTGAATATCAATAGGGTTCATATGTGTGATGTCCTGAATAATATTCAATCATAAAATTGATGACTTGTTGCACTCTGGAAGCTGTATCATGTCAACAAACTGAAATTTCTCGAAAAATTACGAAAAAGTCGTACTTCAAGTACTATAGCACCCGTTGTACTGGCTCTGATGAGCTGAAATTCAATAGGGTTCATCTGTGACATGTCCTTAACAATATGCAATCATAAAATTGGTGACTTGTTGCACTCTGGAGGCTGTATCGTGCTAACAAGACATGTAACGAAAAGTGGCCAACGACGACGACATACACACAGGTTTTTTTTGTAAAAACCGTTTTTTCGTGTTGTTGTTGATGGAAAACGTAAAAATAACTCAAAAAAAATTCAAAATTCCAACTTTTTTTGGGGTAAATCTATACTTTTCTCGCATATTAGATAGTAAAAATATGTGTGTGTGTTACTTCTTTGGTGTTATTGTTAGAATTGTTACAGAAATGCAAATAGTTCCGTGAACTTGTTCTTTAAACTAAACTGAACAATTCAATTTGAGAACGACATCACATTCACTGTTATGCTGAGCTGAGATGAATATTTGAAGTAGGAAAAAGGCAGACACGAGTGATCTTATATATCATTAGATGTTAAATTAACAGTGTAATGATTGGATTCTTGCATAGGTATTTATAAAATACAATTCAGATTCAAAATACTTAATTTAAATCTGTTACTTTTTGAAATCAAAAATTTTAACATTTACAAATAAAAAAGATCAGTCCTTTTTAAACAGAGCTTTAAAAATATTTAGTTGCATTGTTTTAGGAGTTTAGAATTTTGTATAGTAAAATAAAACCACCTGGACGTCTGTTCAGGTCAGTTGGACCGTTCACCAATACCGAATATCCCAGTGAACAGGAGTATAGGAAAAAAGAATAGGAACAGGTTCCAAATAAAGAACGGAACATTTAGAACTTATTCTCAAATTTTACCTGTTTCATAACATCTCTAGTTATTACAAAAAATATCTCTTGAGGAAAAATATTTTATGCATACAAACATATTTTAGCTGAGTCAAATGACCAATAAATTAACATTTTATGTGACCCTATAATTCACAATTTTGCAGATTTAAAATCTTGCAAAAAGGTAATGTAAAACTTTCATAACTTAATTTATTTCATTATTCTCATTAAACGGATTGTTAACTGATAATTTTATAAAGGTATTGATTTTAAACTGTAAGTGCATTAAAAAATATTTAACATTTACTGAATGTACATTATTTTGTGTAAACTGCGTTCTTACTTTGTAAGTATTTTTAAGACTTCATACATTATAAAGATTGATGCATTGATGCACATCATACATTTTTTATCTTTAAATCTAATTCAAGAAAGCAGATTTATTATATTAAAAAGTATACATTATCAAACATAATTACAGTCCTATACCTTTTAATATAATAAATCTTTCTGGAATTAGATTTAAAAATAAAAAATGTATGACGTGCATCTATCTTTATAATGTATGAAGTATATATACGTTACCTCACCTTATAATTGAATCATATCCATTTTCAAAGCCCTACAAATCCACTTAGGTCAAATGGGAAAAAACTGTACCGTGATATTACCATTGTTTAATTGTATCAATTTTTTGCAGGCGTTTAGAGACTTTGGATTTGTCAGGTTTTGTAGCACACACACACACACACACATGGATTTATCAAAATTTTATTTTTATCACTTAAGAACACCATCTATTTTAAACATTTTAATTATAAGCAAAATAGTCTAACTCAAACAGATTTTTTAAATTAGATAATTAAGTTCGAGATCACGTCAACTAGTTCAGAGAAATTATTTTTACTGTATTCGGACTCTCGTGGAATTCCATCAACTACAACATCACAGTATTTTTTCAGAACATTTTGTAAATTTCTAGATTTTCTTATTCTGACCAATTTTTACCCCAGTACTTTTCCAGTAAGACTTTCATGTCTTTTAGTTTTGCTTTATTAGGATATTCACCACTCAAGAGGAAATATTGTATGATACTCCCAACTGATTTTCCTTTTTTAAACCCAAATTCATATTCCCCCAGATCAGACTTATATGATTGTTCTTCTCGAATTGTTGCCGTCTTATTTTCCCCCCGTCTTAGTAAAATTCTTTTACTCATGTTGAAATGACATTGTACAGGATTTTTAATTGCAGTTTGAGAATACCTTTTCCAGTCGTAAACAGTCACATCATAGCCCAACATAAAAACAGTTCCATGATCATTAAATATTTCGAGAAACTCTTCTGAAGAAACGATGGTGCATTTTCTTTTTATCACCATCTCTATCCATGCAAAGACCCTCTTTGGGGGAATAAATAAAAGTCCAACCACAGGAAATGCACAGCTGCAAGATTTCAACATGGGGAGGGTATACACAAAGCCATTTAGTACACATGTTTATCATTATTGAATTCTTATTTTGCGTACTGCACCCATCGGCTCTAAAGTGAACGGTATAAAAGTTAGTGTTCTATTCTTCATTCTATCATTATTTTAATAATAATAATACAAACTTTATTCTTTATCATTTAAATTATTTTAAAAACTATACAACTATTGCTTTCTATACCATACACCACTAAAATACAGTCAGTATGGGCACCGCTAAACCAAATCCATGTACTTGACAGTCATGTGACTTTAAAAGGTAGTTTTATGATGGGCTAATTCTGATTTGTCCAACGCTGCGAAGATTTGTCGGATTTTGAAAACAACTCCTTATATTTTAGATGGGAAAATATAGGTTTGATTTGCAGGGTTTTCCACTATAAATATAGTATTTGATTGTAGAGTTAGAATACCAATCAATTGATGTATAGAACTCATTTTTCACCAAAAATGGATTTGTTGAGTTTTGAAACTAGACGATTTTTTTAGTTTAGAAGTACCTATAGGTACCCATCAACACAATTTGTTGTGTAATTTTCACTAAATCGTGGGTTGTAAAAATAATCTAGGAACTGACACAATCCCCTGGTTCACAATGGAAAAATCTGATAGATGAGGACTTTAGAGCACAAATCATAAAGTTTCAATTAGTGAAAAAATAAATGTAATTTGTGAACTAGGGTCTACTGGCAGCAAATTTGTAAATCCACAACTGTTTTCACTCTTAGTAACCAAATTTCAAAAACAACAAATCTTAATTTTAGATGTATATCTATAAGGTATCAGTTACAATGAAAATTTACATTTTAACAATATTTTTAGACCGATTTTTTTAAAGGTAGTTGAGAGTTCATTCTATTGGGCAGATTAAGATGTATTTTAAAGTTTTTTTACTTCCATAATCCCATAACGGCTAATATTTGGATATTAAGTACATACATGTTCTGTTGACTCGAGGAACAGCACTGTTACTTGAAATACTCTATTCCAAACCCAATGGTTCATTAATTCAGCAATCCCTTTTGACGCTCATATTTCAGTAAATTTACAGAATAAATGTCTGGCAACATTACTTTTCAAGAAATTATTAAGTTCTTTTCACCAGGAGGATTGAAAGAAGCCTGCTTTGAATAAATAATTTCCATGTGTCAAACATTTTTGAAAAGTATAAAAGAAATAATGTAATTAATAATTAGGAGAATTTTATCACAAATTTAGGACTTTTCGATGAAGAAAACTATACTTTGTACAATATCAGGTATGGTATTTAATAAAAAACATTCAAATACGAATGACTTGATACCAACTATCTTTTGGTTTCATTTGCAGAATGGTTTTGTTATAGTTGCTCATGTAAATGTATATTTTCTGCTGTTATAAAATCAAAGCGTAATTCATAATGAATTATTTAAATGAGAATAAATCCTGTAAAGCAGATAAAAGTTCATTTTTGTCTACAATGAAAGTACAATAACAATTTTTTATTAAATAGGCAAATTTATGAATAAAATTTAATTAGTTAAAGCTTCACTGGATTCCTTATTGTTGAATAATGTAGAGAAAGGGATTTAAACTGAGAGCAGATGGGCTTCTCAGGGGAATTTGAATTACAAAAATTAGTGTCTATTCAAGCATATAGCATAATGGTCAAATTTCCAAGAACTTTTGCAATAAAAACTATACCCAAAAATTGGGTTCCAAATTTTGAGTTTTTACATGGGAAGACAAAACGGACTTGGATTGCACTAACTGGGATCTTAAAGACTACTAAAAAATTTGTTGATCTCAATTAGTTTTATAAGATAAGGAATGACTAGACTAACGACAGTAACTACAATAACTAATGACCTTGATTATAAGGCTAATGATCAAAATGTATGTTTTTACCTCTATAGAACTTTTGAGCCATAAAGTGGATCTTAATTTGTGTCAATAGTTATTTCTTTGAGTACTGAGCAACATATTTTATCACTAATAATATATAAATACTAGAGGACCCGTGCTGCTCCGCAAGCATTCGGATAGACTATGTATGAGAGGGTGTAATTATTACATAAAATCATTTTACAGTACTTTTCGTTCCAGACAATATTAGCTGTGCACCGGCCGCAGTATTTCGAAAAAATTGAAAGTAAAGTTGATTGTGCACACATAACTTTCCTCAAACTCAACGAATTTAAACAGTTAATAGCTCAAAAGAAAGGGCTTGATCCACTGAGTGTTCTTAGACTTGTGTCAACAGACTTCGTTAATTAGAACTCTAGTTATAGAGGTGTGAGCGAAGGAAAATCTTGAAAAAATTGAATGTAAAGTTGATTGTGCACACATAACTTTCCTCAAACTCAACGAATTTAAACAGTTAATAGCTCAAAAGAAAGGGCTTGATCCACTGGGTGTTCTTAGACTTGTGTCAACAGCCTTCGTTAATTAGAACTCTAGTTATAGAGGTGTGAGTGAAGGAAAATCTTGAAAAAATTGAATGTAAAGTTGATTGTGCACGCATAACTTTCCTTAAACTCAACGAATTTAAGCAGTTAATAGCTCAAAAGAAAGAGCTTGATCCACTGAGTGTTCTGAGAGTGAAACTATCAAGATCCATTCATTAGAAGAGGAGCTATGAGCATTTGAATTGCTTGAGTGAATGTGTCCCATAAGAAATGTACAGGGAAAAATCGTTTTTGAGTAAAGTGGGAGTTGAGTAAATTTCAATGATTGATGTCATATCTGGGTCTAAATACCTTTCATTAAAAAAAATTAAGGAAATCGGCCGGATAGACTGTATACATTTTTTTAATATATAAGATGGCTGTTTAGGTATTTTGCATTTTCAGCAATGATTATTTTCAATTCTGTAATAAATGCGATTATTAAATAAGGAAAACTTAAATCAGTGTAACTTTCAGAACACACGGTAAAATATATATTTCAAATATAATAAAAGTAGAATTCGTCATACTTTTTGTTTAAAACAAAAATGAGACAGGACCATAACATTTTGCAACAACATAACAATGAACAGTAATTTTTTTAAAAAGTCTAAGATTTATTGGGAAAGATTTATTTATTTTTATTTGGGTGCGCTGATCTAACATTGATATCGATAACGTAAATGTTTCCATAGATAGAATATATAACATTTTCTTTACTGTGTTATTGGATAGGTTCAGTTAAATCTGTAGGTCCTGGCTCATAATTTTGGCACCGCTTGTTTTATAGATATAATTTTACTGTGTGAGATGTTATGGTAAGATTTTACACAAGATTTGAAGGAACGATTTCTTTTTGTGTATATATGTAACTTGACAGGATTTTAGGTATTATTTTTTTGTCACAGAATTCTCGCCCACCCCGTAGATAGGTGGTAGGTAAATTTTGAAACAAGGCTAATTGTAATTTATATCATTTGCCCGGAGCGTATGATTTTGTCTCCGTAAAACCAGGTTATCACTAAATTTTGCAGCGACTAAGTAATTTTGTTGTCATGTGTGTCATATGCTTTAATCATATCTAGTGGTATAAATAAAAATTATATTCTATTCGCGCGGAAACAAAACTTGCAACACTGAATTTTTGTTAATACATACTGAACTGTTTACCGATAAGATTTATCAAATCAGCAGAATTTATTTCTCTACATTTCCGTTTTAATTACGTAAAGTACAATGACATTCGACAAATAGAAACTAGCGGCGGTCGATTTGTACCTTTTTTATAGTAGACAATTATTATCACAGTGAGGCAGGTCAATTCCGCAGTAGAGGCGAAATCATACGGTCCATTCACATATTGAAAAATTTGTATATAAGCGTATAGTACTTGTTTTGGGTCATATTTATTACAGTGAAATATATAATATATTTTTTATAAATTTGTGGTACCGAAACATTATTCAGATCCCTACCTCGACTTTCCCTCTAGAGTGAGCAGTGCATTTTGAATACGAGGCTGAACAAAAAGATCAACTCTGTCCTGGCAAAGGTAATTTACCGCTTTAAGCCCAGGAGGTCCCCGCCTAAATCGGACTGGATTTTCTTTTTTCACGCTAGGCTGCTTTATTTCATTTGGTGACAGCAAGATATTACACTGGTGACAGCGGACCCGAGATAGAAGGTTCTAATGATTACATTATTAAAAGTATTACAGGGTCTATTTATTACATTTGGCGACAGCATTTATTAGAATTCTTAAGGAAAAATATTTTATCTGGTATTCGTGGATCAAATGTTCGATGGTGAATTGCGTTTGGCTCAGGGATTTTTTTTTAATTTCCAGTAGGTTCATCAATAAAGCGAGCACTGCTATGGGATATTAGGTTTCCTCTGCAGGACCTGAGTTAGCATGGATTTTGAAGATCTTTTCATGTCGTGCGTTGTGCCATGTGCAGAAGATAATGGGTGCCTAGGGTCCTCTGCTTTAAATGAATAAATTTAAGTTCTTTTGTGATGTACCATTAAGCAACTCTTGGTTTATACTAAAACAAGAGATATTGCATACCGTAGTGCTTTCTTTAGTTTGTAGAAGAGGCATTGGTACTATACTTTGTCAAAGGCTTCTGGCTTACATCTTAGAAGGCAACTATACAACAACTTTTTTGCTCAAAGACTTGATTTATGGTGCCTACTGCTCTGTGAACTTGTTTGATGGTATTATAATGCTGGTGGTCTGGTGTGTGGCTGTTTTCTTCAATGGGTATGATTATATTTAAATGTTGTCCGAAAACCACTTCTGTCCATATATTTTCAAGGACCATACAAAATTTAGAAAAAAATAAGAGACATACAGTAAGACAGTTTTATTCTTTAAAAAATTAATCACAGAATTTATTATAATTTAATAAAACCATTCTCAAAGTTCATACATATTATTTTACACACACATGATTACCAATCATTCTATAGCAAGCAAAACCGTGTTGTAACATTACACTAACACTTCACTCTGACCATTTCTAAAATATTTATTTCCAGTCTCTGAAAAGTGTTGATGTTGGTGTAGTGCTAATGTAATGTGTATTCAGTATCAAATATCCCAATAGTTCAAGAACTTCTAACTTAGACTTAAACAACACAACATGTCACCTTAACACTTCACTCTAACCGTTTTTAAAGTGTTTACTTTCAGTCTCTAACAAGTGTTGATGGTGTAGTTCTAAAGTAATGTGTATTTAGTATCAAAAATCCCAATAGTTCCAGAACTTTTAACTCAGATGTCTATACATTTCAATATGCAGTGTATCTCAAAACTACTTGTGTTTGTTTTGTAAGTTTTATAAAAGATCTGCAATAAATAGTGATAATATTTTTAAATTAAAACACATTGGTTCAAAATTATAACTTCAAATGTAAGAAAATTCTTATTAATATTAATAAGTTTTTTGACAATTCAAGCTAATGTAAATCAATTGACACCCGAATGTTGCCTACATTTTCACTGATATATATTGTTCGTTTTACAAAAATGCAATTGCCACAGTTTACATGTAATTAATTTTTTATTCAAAGGTACCTAAAATTACTAGGTTCCTTACAGCCATTGACAATTATCTACATTAACTGACCAATATAATCAGCCCTTTTTAGTTTTCTTTTCAAATTTGGCCATTGTACTACGAAATTATCAGCTAAATAAACTAAAATTTTTCCAGTTAAAGATAATGTTTTTGTTCTACAAAAACTTTCGATAAAAACTATCTTTGTATCAGTAATAAAAAATGATTTAAGCAGAAATCCTATACCACATACAGGAATACAAGTACCTGGACCATTACATAATATAAGATCAGGCCTAATTTTTAAAACAAGTGGAATGCTATAGAGTATTGAAAATATTGTAGTAAAAATGGAAGTAAAATATGATTGATGTACAACTCTGCTTCTCGGAATTTTTTGAATGAAGTAATCCTTATCTCTAAGATTTGTAGCTTTACTTGTTTCTAGTGATTCCACTTTTGTTAAACTAGTAGTATCATTTTTAGCAATAATATAGTATCTAGGAGAATACTTCTTGAAATCTAATGTAGATACTAACGATATCATCTCTGTTGTATGTCCCCCAGATCCTATGCATATTATTGTTTTACAAGGTTCTAGTCGCTTACTAGAAGCATATTTGCTATGTCCTGTTGTAATTTTGTGAATTAGAAAGAGTAGTCTTGCAACTACCAATATTATAAATAAGATGCATAGTTCCACCTTCAGTTGGGCTGAAAAATGCATTGTAAGATATAGAAAAATAGGTATTTTATAATCTATTACTTACTTTCCATTTAGTATTGATTTAGTACAAAAATTTAAAGAACATTTTATATTGAGTGCCTGCACAAATCACCCACCATTGCCTGTACTTTTTGAATACAACTTTTCTTCTTCTTATTTTCATCCTTATCAGCTTCATCTATGATTTTCTTACACATCACCAAGACCGTACCAACGTTGCCAAAAATTCGTTACCGCAGGAAAATTCAAAATGCTACCTTGAACATGGGACGCATTGAATTATGTAGTAATAAACGTAATACATAATTTTAGATCGATTTCAGTGCACGTGGTATGAATTATTTACAGATTATATTCAAATATATATTTTTTATAATACTGGTAATCATTTGATGACAAAACTGATTTACAAAATGTTCCAAGTTTTCGCAGATGTTTACGGTTTCTTTCACAGAGCTGTTTTCATCCTTTTACCATTCACATCTACTAACACGTGGCGTGTCCAGCACGTACCAGCAAATACCAATAATACCAATAATACCATAGTTACATATGAGTATTCACATCTACAGACACTGAGTAAATCACTGATGAGGTGGTTTCTATGGTAAGTGCAAAAGGTCTACAGCTACATCGTTATTTCAATTTTATTCCGTATATAAATGTTAGTGAAAAGAAGACGTACTGTGATAAATGTCATTATAACAGTGATTGTGATTAATATGTCATGTTTGTTTTAAAGGTTGATTTATTAAATTATCCAAGAAACTCTTCAATATTACAGTTTACATAAAAATGTAGAGTCTGTCTCGCCAGTTGTTTGAACTATCAATAATTTTAAATTAAATTTCAAACATACCATCATGGGAGGTTATGTACCATTTGCAATAATAACAACAATATTATTTAAGATGCTTTTAAGAGTCTGGGCATACTCAGGCCTTGTTTTAGTATTTTGTTGTTTGATTTACTATTTGTATGGGGGATTTTTTGCTGTATTATTATTATTTTTTGCTGTCACAGGTAAGATAATTTTCAATGAATTACAATGTTTTAGTTATTATTTTATTTTAGGTATTTTATATCATATTCAAGACAGTTTATTATATAATTCAGAGTTGCCTACACATTCAAGGGTCTATGTACCGATCCCATCCACATTTAATCTTCCTTATGAAAGTATTACAACAAATACTTCAGATGGGATACAAATTCATATGTATTTCATCTACCAACCAAAAGAAAAAGGAAAAAACTCACCAACAATATTATTTTTTCACGGAAATGCAGGGAATATAGGTCACCGTTTACAAAACTGTGTGGGCTTATACCATAATTTACATTGTAATATTTTATTAGTTGAATATAGGGGATATGGACTATCGGAAGGAGTACCATCTGAGGAAGGTCTTTACATTGACGCTAAAGCAAGCCTAGATTATTTAATTAGTAGAAATGATATAAATCATTCACAAATTATAATTTTTGGAAGATCTTTAGGCAAGTTGATATTTATAGCGAATTAACCCTTAACTACTACCACCCAAAAATAATTTCGTAAACCCTATGACTGAATCCCAGGGACCTGGCAAATATAACAACAACAAAATTTTTGGAAATCAGTTTATTAACAGATTTGTCAAAACAGATCCAAAGACAATATCTATAAAGAAAAAGTAGTTCAAATACAATTTAGACACAGATTTTGCACATTTCATACACACTGGATTATAACACATTTCACAGTAGGTGTTTGTTTTTCTGTATTTTTTGGCAGGACAAATTGTCCGCCTTTTTCTTTTTGACACACCTACCCTTTGTTGGATTGCTGATATCTATTTTGCGTATGTGGTATACATAAATCACATCCCAGTTGTTTTAAAAAATTGTACCTGGACATTTATTTTCCATCCCTCTGGCAAATTGAAAAATTCTTCTGCTATTAACTCCTCCAATATTCAAAAGAGCATAAAAATAGTCATCTTTGACTTTTGGTCAGTACTTGAAATAAGAGTAACAGATTTTTTTTGGCTACGTATGACATTATAGTTTCCTGAGCAGTAAACACAAAAATTGATGACTCTTCTTTGCTCTTTGGAGATGGCATACATTCCAAAGGAATACATGTTTTTTTTTCATGTCTCAACAAATGTCAACTTCAGTTTCGCTAATTTCCCCATTACTTCATTGGAGGAGTACCAGTTATCGACTGTTAAATTTCGAGCAGTATTTTTTATTGGTTCCACCAAACGAAGAACTACTTTTGTTGGAATAGAAACGTTTTTTGCTTTTGTATCTAAAGGATCTTAGCCATTTCAGCATTAAGCATATAATGTGTTAGAGAATCTGCAAGAATTTGTACTTTGCGGGTTTTTTCGGTAACATTTGAAAACCGCAATGGCCTCTAAAGGCTCTAACATATCATTCATCACAATATAACCAAGTTAGTTAGTTTTTTGGGTACGTATGACATTATAGTTTCCTGAGCAGTAAACACAAAAATTGATGACTCTTCTTTGCTCTTTGGAGATGGCATACATTCCAAAGGAATACATGTTTTTTTTTTGGCTCAACAAATGTCAACTTCAGTTTCGCTAATTTCCCCATTACTTCATTGGAGGAGTATCAGTTATCGACTGTTAAATTTCGAGCAGTATTTTTTATTGATTCCACCAAACAAAGAACTACCTGTGTTGGAATAGAAACGTTTTTTGCTTTTGTATCTAAAGGATCTTAGCCATTTCAGCATTAAGCATATAATGTGTTAGAGAATCTGCAAGAATTTGTACTTTGCGGGTTGGTTCGGTAACATTTGAAAACCGCAATGGCCTCTAAAGGCTCTAACATTTCATCAATCATCACAATATAACCAAGTTTATAGTTTTGTTGTGAATTTGTAACAAACATTTCAGAAATAGTTGCTAATTTATTTTATTTTCATCTAACTATTCGTGTATTCTCGTCATCAAAATGAAGGCGGCATAAAAGAAATGAAAATCTTGCTAGTGGCATTGTAGCTCTAAATATATCCCTTTCTGTACCATCCGTGGCCCATAGACTTCGTAAATCCTTGTGACCTGACTTGTATACACCTTGGAGGTATAGGACCCCAATAAACACTTGGATTTCCAATTTGTCTGTACTTGTCATAATAGTTGGGAAACATGAGTGGCACTCATTTTTTTTTTTTTACACTGACTTTACTTAGCAGTGACTATGTCAATCCGTTTATTCGTGAATTGTACAATACTTTCTGTCATTGAATCATCAAAAAATAATCTCCAACTTTCTAGAGGAGTTGTAGAATGATGTTCACGTGCTCAACCTTTGATGCCAGATACAATTTTGAACACATTTTTTGAGGTTGTCTTACTTTTTTTTGGAGCAGTCTTAGACCATTTCATTTTGTACCGTACCAATAATTTATTCTTGTTTCTTTATTTTCTGGTGGTAAACTTCCACTTTGAGATACATAATTTTGTTCACTACTTTCCACCACCATATCATCCCCAACTGATCCATCACTCTAATTCTAGATTACATTCAGGATTCCATTCTTCTTCACTGTCCTTATAATGATTGCTTAGTAGTTCATCATCATCTTTCATCTCTATAGTCCAGAATATTTGTGCAAACCTCTAGTTTATCACTGCTTGGAACAGGTTCATTTTCAATATTTTCTTCAGGGTTGTCATCCTTTCGCCAAAATTCATCACTTTCGGCCAGTTCCAAGAGCTCCTTTTCACGGAGAGGATGGTTACTCATTTTGTGAGTACTATTTTGTAGAGAACAATTATTACCTACCTGACAATAATCTCATCTCTTACACTATAACTGGGTCATTCGACCCAATAGGATTAATTAAGGGACTCACGATAGACAATTTCAGCTAATAATGCTTTAGCAAGTGTACTCGTTGGCTATCTAGAGAATACTGAAAAGGCCAAGCACTTGAACCCCCGTACAATTGAGTACTGGCAAATTAGCAATTCTGCATGGGTCTCTTTAACCAGGTGGTGGTAGTAAAGGATTAATAAGTACTCTATGTTAATTGTATTCAAAATACAGGTAATCAGCACTTGATTTAAAGTGAAGAGTAGGTGCATGGGGTAAAAGTAATGTTAGTCCTTTTTCTTCAAGAGCTTTCATAACTTATATTGCTTCAAAGTTGCAAATAGAGAATAATTTTTTAATCATAGATCTGAAATACAAATTAAGGGGCAGATAACATTTTAGACATTCTAGGTAAATTTATGTTACTTACTAAAAGTCAGATATGGACTATGCCAAAGGATCAATAGGCTCATATTTTGGACATATACCATTATTCTTTATATTTCTATTGGAATCTTCAAACCATATGCCAAAACGTTTTACACTTATTTAAACTGATGTAACTTGAATACAAACAACTATTTGCAAATGGGAACATTTTCACATTAAGTACCAGTAGCGTAGCTACCAAGGTGGTAGGGTTGACAATACCACTCGGCGCCCGCCGTTTCAATATTAATATACTATTGCCCATAAATTCATGATTCCTTAATATTTTGACTCACCGTGTACACAACAAGAAACTGTTGATAGCAGGGAAC
The DNA here is from genome assembly GCA_963921935.1 of Galeruca laticollis. NCBI lineage: Eukaryota > Metazoa > Arthropoda > Insecta > Coleoptera > Chrysomelidae > Galeruca > Galeruca laticollis. The sequence goes on from OY998177.1 coordinate 211,995,956, forward strand.
TTGAGCAACTGTGTACGTGCTGACAAGGATTATTGTAGCGAGCGTATATTTTCTTTGAAAAATGCCAATTAATACCGCAAGTGTAGATGGAACCCCCATTGTTCTTAATTTAATATTTTTTTGTGATCGGCCTTTTTACCCTGAAAATACTGTTTTAAAAAGTCGGAGGCGATAAAATTTTGAACGTGGTTTTTTGTTGTATTATTTTCGAAAATTCTTCATTCTACAAATATAGGCTCTAATGTTCTTCAAAGTAAAAAATCTAGAATTATGCAGGTTTCCAATTTACTTAAAAACGCTTGTGAAGAATGATTACAGTATGGATAAATCAAAACACACGTTTTTGTATCGTTTTATACCTAAATAAAAAAACTTTTCTCTGGGCTCAAGGTAACTTTTGTCAGCTAGCGCTGTCCGGCCTACCTTTGCTACTGTTAAGTACCTTCTCTTCACTTTGAAGCATGAACTTTAAAGAATGATTACTATAATGTAAATTGCATTATAATACTTGATTGATAAACGAAGTTATGAATATTTTAAAGTAGTAATTTATATATGTATTATTATAGGTGGTGCTGTTGCTATAGATTTAGCAACAAGAGAAGAATATTTAGGAAAAATTTGGTGTTTAATTGTAGAAAATACTTTTACCAGCATACCTGATATGGGTAAAGTGTTACTTGGATGGAGAATACTTCAGTATTTTCCATTATTTTTTTATAAGAATAAAGTGAGTAAATAAATTTTATATATATAACGGATTTTTTACAGCTGTTGCCGTTTCTCCGTCCCCAATTTCCATTTTTTCCTATCAAAAACCTCGTCTTCCTCTAAGTTCCTCGTGGTCATCGCTTGATCAATGTCATCTCGCCAGCTCATCCGTTTTACGTGCCCGAACCAAGTTAGCTGTCTTTTCTCTATGTCTTCATGTATATTTCTATCCATTTGCATTTGCATCCGGATTTCGTCATTCCTGACACTTTCAAGCTTTGATCGTCCGCAACTCCTTCTTAAGAAATCCATTTCGGTTGCCATGAGTTTATTTTTGTTGACCTTGGTAACATCCCATATTTCCGAACCGTAAAGGGTTACACTTTGGACTAGGCTATTATATATATGCTTCTTTGTGGCTATTGTAATTTTTCTATTCCAGAGAAGAGAGTTCAGCGTTCTTGTTATTGCTCTAACTTTATTGATTCTTTCTTGGATTTCGTTTTCACTATTCCCTTTTTTATTGAATATTATTCCAAGGTACTTACTATGTTTAACTCCTTTTATTGTGTCGGTGTCCAGGATTAGATCGTTTATCTCTTCATTGCCTACTATGAGGTATTCGCATTTCGCGAGGTTCATCTGAAGGCCTGCCATCTCGTACTCTTCTTTTAGTTTTTTGACCATGTAATTGAGATCATCTTCGTCTTCAGCTATTACTATCTGGTCATCTGCGAAGAACAACGTAAATAATGTGTCATCTCCTATATTTAGGCCCATGGTTTTACATTTTTTTACCCATTTCACAAGAGCTCTATCTAGATAGATTTTAAAAAGTGTAGGAGATAAACAACAGCCTTGTCTTAATCCTTTTGTCGTATTGAAAGACGTGGTTATCTTATTTCCTATTTTAATTTTTGTGGAGTTATTCTGATAATAGTTCTGTGTGGCCCGAATCAAAATTTTATTGATCTCCAAGTTTTCCATCTCCTTCCATAGTCTTGAGACAGGTACGCTGTCATATGCTTTTTCTAGATCTATAAGAGCCACATGGGTCTCTCGGTTTCGTTGCACTCTCTTCTCTAAGGTTATTTTTAGGGTGAAAGCATTATCCACAGTCGATCGTCCTGCTCGAAAACCTGCTTGCTCTTCAGGCTGTTTCTCCATGATCTCCTCTTCGATTAGGTTTCTTAGTATTCTTGAGTATATTCTGCCTATGGTTGGTATTACAGCGATTCCTCTATAATTCCTGGGATCGTTTTTTGAACCTTTTTTATGAATAGGAGATGTATAAGACTCTCTCCATTCTTTAGGTATGGTATCTCCATTTAGACATCTTTCAAAGAGGCTTCGAAACATTTCTAATAGTTTTGATGGACCGTATTTGATCCACTCAGGATATATTCCACCAGGGCCAGGGGATTTTTTTAGTTTCGTTCATTTTATTGCTTCCCTTACGTGCTCAATAGTTAACTGGATGTTTCCATCTAAAATAGTGGGTTCTTCTTCATCCAGAAATTCTTTTCTTGTTTTGGTAAGTAACTCTCGAAAGTGCTGTAGCCATTGTTCATCTGATATGTTGTTTAGCACGGTGTTTGTCTTGTTTGTTGTTCTTATTGATTTGATCGTTTTCCAGGCCTCCGAGCTTCTTGTGCCTCCTATTTGACTGTCGATGTGTTCACACTTGTTTTCCCATGCACTGTTTTTTTTCTTATTACCTCCTGTTTCACTTCCCTGTTCATTCTCCTGTACTGTGCTCTAGTTTCGTCGTCATGGTTTTGTAGTAGTTTTTGATACATTTCTTTCTTCTGTTTGATTTTTTCTTCAATCTCTCTGTCCCACCAATATGTCTTTTTTGTATTTTGGACCTCTCGTCCGAGAGCTTCTTCTGCAGCTTCCTTAATGCGTGATTTTATATGTTCATACTCTTCCTCGGTGGTTCTTTCTGCTTCAGTTAGTTTTTGTTCCAGTCTCCAGGAGTATAGTATGCGAGTACTCTCATTTTCTAAGCTGTCCAAGTTGTATCGGGGGTAATCGATTTTGGATCTATCATTCTGTGTGTCTTCCCGAAGTGTTCCTGCAAATGGTATGTAGATTTTGGCTATAACCAAGCAGTGGTCGGATCCACAGTCTGCTCCTCTACTCACTTTCACATCCTGTATCCTTAAGGTACTCTGCTGTTTTATTATTAGGTAATCTATGATTGATTTCAATCCTCTCGTGTGTTGATACCATGTGTATTTGTGGATATCTTTGTGCGCAAAAAAATCATTTATTATCTTTAGGTCATATTGTTGGCATACGTTTATTAGTCGTTGACCGTTATCGTTAACCACGTCTTCACCGTGCATTCCCACTATTCGACTGTTTTTCTGCTTCCCCACTCTAGCATTGAGATCTCCTCCAATTATCAATTCGTGTGTGTTTGGGATTTGGTCTAAAATTGTGTTCAGGTTTTCTTCAAAGTCGTTTTTGGCTTGTATTGTGGCATCGTCGCCTAGGGCATATATTCCTAGAATCGTTATAATTTTTCCCTTTAACTGTATCGTCATTTTTATAAATCGTTCATTGATGGGTTCCCAGGATTTGATCTGTTTCTGATACTTTTTATGTATAAAAATGGATACACCAGCTTTAGCTCGTTGGTCTTTTCCTACACCTGCGAAGAAGTGTATATAGTCCTTAATATTTTCACTCCCACTTCCTTTTTTCTTTGTTTCTGAAAGAATGGCAATATCAATTTTCCTTCCCACGAGTTCTAGTATTATTTCCTGTAATTTGTTCCGAATTCCTTGTATGTTCCATACTCCAAAATGCATTATCCTTTTCCGTCGCTGTTTTCGTATTCCGTAATTTCCGTCCATTGTCCGAGGCATTCCATGTTTGGGGTTTTTTAGCAGTACGTTTGTTTTACGAGTGTAAAGTTGCTAGCCCTACGTCTTAACCCCCATCCTTGGAGGACCGGGCATCTCTCTTAGTCTGGTTCTTCACCTTCGACCTGTCCGGCTTGGGTGACCCTGCTGGTAGCTACGCTACCGCCGGCATAGCTCTCAGGTTCATTATAGCACCCAAGCTCCCTCACCCGGCATTTCTGCCTTCGTCAAGGTGGAGATGCTTCGGGGGAGAAATGAATTTTACAATTACTAATTTTTGAAACTGCTGTAACAGTTTTTGTTGTACTGGGAAACTGTTTTAATTTTCAATGTCAAGTCATGTATACTACCTCAACGAATAAAACTGATAAATAAATGCATGGATGACATCAATAAATTAACTTTAGAACGCCAACAGTTCTGAGATCTTATTTAAGTAATGAAAATTTTAATACATTGCAACCAAAGAAAAGTAAAGTTAAGGTGTCTACAAAGTTTTATATACTATATAGAAGTAATAAAAAGGAAATTCTAATATTTAAAAAACATATTTACTATTATTAATGTTGATTGATTTGTATCTTTGTTTTAGTTTATGTCATATCAAAAAGTAAAACATCTTCGAATTCCAACTTTATTCATATCAGGAATGGCAGATTCCTTAGTCCCTCCCCGAATGATGGCAGAACTCCATAACAGATGCAGTAGTATTAGAAAACAACTCCTTCAAGTACCTGCAGGTACCCACAACGAAACGTGGCTCTTACAAGGGTACTACCGTTCCATGGCTGTGTTTTTACAAAATTGTAGCTTGGACAATATTAGTAATAGTAATTTTGATATTAAAGTAGCTAGTGATAAAAATAATAAAAGTGATAGTATATGGATTGATGTACAAACAGTTTGAATAGTTTGTGAATTATTTTAAATATGTGGTGAGGAGTTGTAAATCTCTATTAAATGAATATTTGTATCCATGATCCATAAAATGATATTTTTCTTAACATATGATAAGAATATTTATTTCTTAACTGAAGCTTACAGTCAAATTTTCAAACAATATTAATTTGAGAGTGCTCGAGATATAACTACAAATACTATTGGCCTTTACCGTACTAATATTCAGTGCAAATGTAAGTGAATCGACATTGTGGTATTTTTCATTATTGTACTATTAGGGTAGTCAGATATAATATACTGAAGGGTTTCCTTTTCTTGGTAAATGAAATAATCAACATGATTATCAGTTAGTTCGGACAGGCATGTTCATATATCTGAAAGCTATTTGTTAATTTTTCTTATTTTGTTGGATAAAAGGTATTTCCTCTCTTTTAGTTGCTGTAGAAATAGGGACAATTACAATATTTAAGTAATGTTTGGACAAAGTCAATATTTTAGGAAGCACAACATACTTAATCAAGATCTAAAACTTTCACAGAAACCTTTAAGCCAACATAACAAAAAATAAGTTTTATGAAAAAGTAATTTTTCCGCAAACGTCAAAAAAAGTAGACATTATTAACGTCAATTCATGATGTTGAAGTATGATTTCACAGACGCCACTTTTTTGTACGGCCGTGAGCGGACAAAAAAGTACTTTTTGTACGCTGACGGCCGTACAAAAAAGTAGAATTTTTAACAGGGAAAATAATTATTAGTTGAACTTTTAAACTTTATTAACGATAATAATTATTAATAGTAAAATTACAGTTATTTAAGGTTGCACCGCACATATTTAATGAACTACCTGATTTATTCACTTCCAATTCAAGCGAATTTTGTGCAGAGTTGAAAGAGTTCATCGACAAAATTTCCCGTGACTCATTACTTGTTGTTGCTTCTATTACATCAACATCGACATAATTTCGCTCATGAGATGCTGCATTCAGGTACAGTGAAGAAGAATTCGACATCAAGATTTTTTCTCAGTTTGTTTTTTATTAGACAAAGAGTCTTCAATGTATCTTTCAGCGACAGTGCTCGACCTCCAACCTCCATGCCGTTTCAAACAAGTAATATCAGCACCTCCATCCACAAGCAAAGTAGCTGAAGTTCTTCTTAACGCATGGCCGGTGTAATCTTTTGAATTCGGTAGTTTTAAATAAGTTGCTACTGTTTTGGGTACGTTACTAATTGTATGAATTCCCATGACCATGCGATAACATTTTCCCTTTTGAAATTTCAAAAAAAACGCGTCGGCTTTCCATAGCTTGTGGACGTAAAGAAGTATATTTTCTGTAAAGATTTATATATTTTTCTCCAATAATTGTGAACGATCGTGGCTTTTTAGATTTACTATCAGGAATCTTTATATGAATAACAGATCCTAAATCTTTTATATCGTCTATTGTCATGTTCAGCATCTACATGCTCCAGATACGCCCATTATTAGAACAACCTAAAAGTAGTATGTATTTAAAAACTTGATTGTATTTATGCAGGTTAGAATATTATAACTAACCTTAATTCATAGATATTGCTCATTAGGTGCATTATTTAAAAAATCTTCAAACTGGTCTTTTGTGAATACCTTTGACTTTTTGGGAGTATACCCTTCATTCTGCTTCTTCAGATAAGCACGTAGTTTCATATATTTGCTAATATCTAATCCATGTTTAATATTCAGTAATGATTTTATCATGGAATACTGAGACCACATTGTTGAACTCTTCATTTTTAATTTAGTTGTCATTTCAAAAAAATAAGCTAGTAGCACATTTTCCGAATAGTTTGAAATGTTTTTATCATTGCACCATGTGAGAAATCTTTCGTAAGCATGATTATAAACTCTACTTGACTTAGTTGGAATTAAATCATTCGTAGCTGCCTTAGCAATGTCAACAACGTCGGGCGGTGTACAGTTGGGTTCTGAATCCGACATAATATAATCTAAAAGAAAATTTCAGTACACTTTACTACAACAAACGAAATTTTGATGCTCAAGTACTTACCAAAAATGCACAGTCCAATTGTTGCTTTAAATCACTTACAATATTTCTGACATTATAAAATATTATTGAACTGTCAAATTTGTTTTTGACTTGGCAATCACAAAACCAGTAACCGCGGAAATGTAGTGCGCAGTTTTATAATTATTATTCTCTGAATTTATCAACTTCGTTGCAATCGTTTTGAATTTTTATTTAAATATTAATTAGTTCTATAGTCTGGATGCCGTTTGCGGAAAAAATAGCATGTTTCATTCGGAGCAAAAGCACTTTTTGTGGCTCGTCTGAAATTGTCGGCCTCACTAACGTTCGGCCATCAAACATTCAGACTCGCCACAAAAAGTTATACTTTTACTCCTAATAAAACAATATACTATTAAAATTATAAATCACTTTCTGGTTTTTAGAACCTACTTTTATCTGGCCTTGTATTTAAAAATGCCTAAATTAAATTATTTTAAATTTATTTATCTATTTTCAATACAACAAGAAAGGGAATTTTTGTTGTTCATTTATGAATTCTTGATACTTTGAGTGTAAACTATTGACATTGCATCAAAAAGTGGTTTCTATTTTACTAGAAAAAGAAGAAATCATTAAATGAACGTTTCCACTCAAAACAATTTCATGTTCCTTATCAATTTTTCATCCGGAGATCAGGTGTTACTTGACTCACTTAGCACATTATCATCATCAGACTGAAGATAGAAGGTGAGTAAAGGGAGTTTGATTTTGTATTATCTACTATAGCCATTTCCCTGAAAATGTATTCTTGAAGAAAAATGGGCATGCTTTTTTGTTTTTACAATAATCCATGAAAATCATTTTCAAAACCAACTTCTTTCATTTTTGCTTTAGGATATATACAAATATTTTGTATATATGATAATTTTTTTAAAGGGCATCATCTCCCAATTAATTAGACAAAGTCTTATCCATTATTGTTCAGTTAATAGCGCTGAGATTCTCAATTTATTTGTGATAGTTATGGAACAGTAACTTGGTGGCTAATCCTTATCTTCGTAGAAGATATTCTTTTGATTTAAATTTTGCCAACAATTTGTAGACAAAGTTTTTGTATTTTTCTTGTCAAATTGGGTGCAATTAACTTTAACTTTCACTTGTTTTCTCTACTTAACCATGCATTTTTTCATTTGTATCTGTTGATATTGAGTATATTTAAGTATTAAACTATTTATTTCTCAAAAACTTATGCCTAATCCCATAACCTATTGAATTTGAAGGAAGAGTAATTGAAAAATATATTTCTTTGTAGTGTCTATAACATATTCTAAATTACTATAAACTCAAAAACTGCTTATGTGAGAATTTCAATAATATTCCAATCAACCATCTGATTGAGTGCATCATTGGTATGTGAAATACATAATGATTTTATCATTCCATTGCTCCCATATTTGCTTCACTACTTCACCTTCCAGCAGGTATGTGGGCGCATTTTGTGCGCCAGTACGAATAAAATTAGTGTGATGTGCGATACTCGTTATAAACATCTGTGTCATTCAAGGTATTCCTTTAGTCAACTTTAGAGAAGTGTGCTCGCTGCGTAATTTGAAACAAGCTCTTACGAATAAGAACAGTTTGAGTAAGTGCATAAATACTCTAAAATACTTTTTAACTACAATATATAAACCAAGGCGCATTTTTCTAAAAAAGATGTCGCTTACACTAATGAAGCCGAAATATAGGAGATTTGGAGATCCAGTCTAAGAGAAGACTCAACGAAAGAAGATGAGTCAGTACATTTTATGTGGACGTTAAAAAATATGAATACAACATCTAGATGTAGTACATGTAATAATTTCGTTTGTAAGCAACATGCTCCAAAAAAGGGTATTTGTAAGAGTTGTACTTAAAAGGTACAAATATATTAAACTATTTTACTCATATTGTTTGAATCTTTGTTGTTTATTTTTCTTTTAGTTTCATAATTGTTTGTAAAAAATAATAGAAATCTAAGTATATTGATTTAAATGTCGAAGTCACAGTCTGTCTATTTATTTCATTTATATACAAAGAAAAGCTTCAACCACAAAAAATGTTTGAAACACATTTACCTACAGTAATTATGATTGTAATTTTTTAGATTAATGTATGATTTAATGCGCCGCACACTTTCTCTTGTAATTCTCTAAGGCGCGCCCGCTGGAGGGTTAATGGTTTTGTTTTCTGACTACCCTATATCAATGATGAAAAAAAATGTGCATTTAATATCATTCCAAACCATCAGTTGATCAAAAGTAAATTTGGCAAAAAACAACTTTTTATTCAAGCATGATGTGATGTGGTATTTTTAACTAATTATATTATTTCTACATGACAAATACGAGGTTTATAACAATTACAAAACATTTTTCTGTTAATAGAGATTTACCTAAAATACCACTTGATAAACAATGGTTGAATATTTTAATAGATATATTTAAAATTGTGCTAAATTTGCTAAAAATATTTGATCTCCTTATAAAAAAGAAACCAATTTGTGCACTGTCATTTTATTCAACTGTTTGCATATATTTTTTGCTATTTTTAGCATGTTTTATAATTTTTTTTCTTTTTAATAAATCAAATTTAAAAAAATGCATATTTTATTGCAAATCCTTTTAATTAAGTACCAGAACAATTAAATTACTGAAACTGCAATCGGGCAATCATAACAAAAAACATTTAATTATTGAAATGTATGCAATCAACTTCTTTTGGGGGATAATTTCGACTATAACACTGAGTGATGCTGCTAAACCCAACCATAAGAATCCCTCGATCCACTTAAATATAGACCAAATTATACAGAGCAGGTCATTAAACATTTCTCGAAAATTACAAAAGTTTGAATTATGAAAATTTGTATTAGTGGGTTTTTCTGACAAGACGAGTACATTTATACTTATTAACCCTTTCGCTGCAGTTATCTGTATGAGCAGCTCCGTACCTGGCAGTGGCTATTTTTAAAAAAAATTATTTATTTTTTGCTTGAAACTCTCAGGAACGTAATAATGATTAAAAACTATTTTATTAAGTTCACAAGAATAAATTTTTAAATAATAAAATTAAAGTATTATTGGACAGTAAACATACGCGCTGTGTTTTAAAGGAAATAAAATGAATTTTATTACATTTTTAACAATAAACAGACAATATAAAAAAAATAAAAACAAGAAAAATGAAAAATAATTTTTATTTTAGTTAAATTCACCTATCGGTTTTACTTTCGTCGAGTAAACATGTTCTGATAAATAGCATTTATCGCGACGGAATATTACTGATAATAGTTTGCATAAAAACAGAAAGGACTAAAATTTGAATGTGATAGTGCTGTAAACTGAATTTATACTTTTTATGCTGTGTACAAACAATAATTTAAATACAATCAAAAAATGATGCTAACTGGTAATGGGACGGGTTTTTTGGGCTTCCCACAAGTTCAACCAACACAAAATAATGTACAAGGTCAAACATATATTCCGATGTTCCAAACACCAAATAACATACAGGGTCATGCAATATTCAACAATGGCATACCTTCACAAATAATTTCTTCTCAACCAATGCAATCACTGTGTCCTTCACAATCAAACCAGTATTACATTCCGCCAAATCAAGAACAATATTTAAATATGCAAGAATCATCTAGTAATCATTCAAATACTCAAATATATAATACGCCGTATTCAAGAATGACTTCTACCAGCGAAGATGACGATAACACTTATTCTGCTCAAGAAAATCCATGGCAAGTGGTCAAAGGAACGAAAAGAAGGAAATACAGAAGTAGTAAAAATGCTGAAGAAGAAATTTCACTTTTAACAATAAGTACACACGGTACTAAATTCACAAACAGATGGTTCCAATAATAACAATAATGATGGTGAAAACACTGAAATAAGTAAACCTCCCATATTTGTATATGGAGTAGTCAATTTACCAGAGATGAAAAAAAAACTAAGTGATATAATTGAAGCCGAGGAATACACAACAAGAAGCATGGCAAGTGACACTATCAAAATTTCCTGTCAAAATCCGGATACATATAGAAAACTGGCTAGTTACATGAGAGAAAATAATATAATCCATCATACGTACCAACCCAAGGAAGAGAGATCCTATCGTGTCGTAATTAAATATTTGCACCATTCAATAGACTTGAAAGATATAAAGGATTAATTAATTAAAAAAGGCCACAATGTAAGAAATATAATCAATGTTAAACATCGAATAACCAAGGAACCTCTTAACATGTTTTACGTCGATTTGGAACCTTCTGATAACAATAAAAAAGTTTACGAAATAACTAGACTTCTATCTACTGTATTAGGCCATACCTATGCGTTAAATGTGGTGGCCAACACAGCACAGCAAATTGTAAAAATGTGTGTACATGTGGTCTTTGTGGAGGTGGTCATCCAGCTAATTACAGGGGCTGCGAATTCTACCAAAAAATCTATAAAGTGAAGATAAATAATAATAGAATTACTATGACACAAAACAATACAAAATCAACTGATCAAGGCCAACAACCTCAGTCCAGACATACTAATAGGAGCTACGCGCAGGCAACTGCAGGAGTAGAAATACATAATAGAGCTAATGGTGAAGAATCTTCAATGACATTAAATAAATTCTTAGATGAGTTTAAAGCTATGTTTAACTAGTTAATACAGCAGAATAGTATGGTTCTCAACATGTTGACAATGCTTATCAACAAATTAAATAATGGCTAAGTTTCTCAGAGTTGCATTGTGGAATGCCTTGAACAACACAGGGATGAAGTCCAGTTATTTCTTAGACAAAACTCAATTGACATTCTTCTAATCAGTTAAACCCATTTTACTAATAAATCTTACTTTAGGATTCCATTCTATAAAATTTACTACACAAATCATCCGGATGGTACCGCGCATGCGGGCACAGCTATTTTAATTAAACAAACAATCAAACACTGTGAGCTACCAAAATATGAGGAGGAATTTCTACAAGCCACATCAATTCGAGTAAATACAATGCCATACGAGATAACGATTACTGCAGTTTACTGTCCCCCGAAGCATAACCTAAAAAAAGATCAGTTTGAATCATTTTTCAACACACTTGGTTCAAGATTTATAGCAGGTGGAGACTACAATAGTAAACATCAGATGTGGGGATCTCGAATAACTACCACAAAAGGAAGAGAACTATCTAAAGTAATACAGGAAAAAAGATACTCCTTTTTGTCCACAGGAACACCAACATACTGTCCAACCGATATAAATAAACTGCCAGACCTACTAGACTTCTTCGTCACTAATGGCACCTCCCCAGCATACACAGATATTATTCCAAGCTATGATCTATCCTCGGATCATTCGCCAGTAATTCTGACTATCAGTTCGTGCCCCATACACATTCAAACTACACCTAGACTACACAACTTCAAAACCAATTGGACCCACTATAAACATAAACTAAATGAAGAAATACACTTAAACATAAGCCTCAAAAACCCAAATGAAATCGAGAAAGCCACAAACGATTTCATAAATCTACTGCAAGAGACAGCGCAACAAACAACTCCTGAAATAGTAGTTAAAAAAGACGTTATGAGTATACCTCTAGAAATTAAGACACTAGTAGCTAAAAAAAGAAGAGCGAGAGCAAAATGGCAAAGGAGTCATAATACTGCAGATAAAAAGAACTTCAATAAACTCAGCAACGAATTGAAAACTAAATTAAAAGCAATGAAAAAAGAGTCCTTTAAAACCTATATGTCTAATTTAAATCGTTTTGATAACTCTATCTGGAAGCCAGTAAAGTAAGTCTAAAAATAAACCCATATTAACATCTCCTCCACTACGACTAGAAACACAGACACATGCTGAAGAAAAGTGGGCCAAATCAGATAAAGAAAAGGCAGATGCATTCGCTAAGCACCTCTCAGAAATCTACAAACCTCACAACACAATACCAGACATAGGAATTACAGAATTTCTAGAACTCCCTATCCAAACAATAGACCTGATTAGACCAAAAGACATAGCAAATGAAATAAAACTTCTAAACATTAAGAAAGCCCCAGGAATGGATTTAGTAACTCCAAAGATGTTAAAAGATTTACCGCGAAAGGGTATAGTACCCTCACTTACCTATTTAATGCAATTATTCGAATCCAATATTGGCCAGAAAAACTCAAAATTGCTGAAATAATCATAATAATTAAAACTGGGAAAGACCCACATGAAGTAAAATCTTATCGACCTATCAGTCTGCTTTCAACTATATCAAAATTATTAGAGCAACTGATTCTTCGAAAAATTTATCCTGATTTTGATGCCAGCAATTGGATACCTGAATTTCAGTTTGGATTCCGACGAGCCCACTCCACAATCCAACAGTGTCACCGCATAACCCATTCAATACTAAATTCTCTAAACAGCAAAGAATATTGTACCTCAGTATTTCTAGACGTTAGACAGGCCTTCGATAGGGTTTGGCATGTTGGACTATTATACAAGATTAAAAAACATTTACCAACATTCTTCAAACTATTGGAATCTTATCTAAACAATCGCCAATTCAGAGTACGAATAAAAGGAGACGTATCTGTTATGCTGCCTATCAACTCGGGTGTATTTTGATTGCTGATTTATTGAATAAAAAAAAATTAAATTCACAAAAATACTGAGTGAAAGTAAATTTTCAGTAATACACAGAAAGCAGCAAAAAAATAAGATGATACATAATTTCTGAAAAAATGTTTTAGGGTATGAAAGGTACGTCACACTTGCGGCACGTAAAAGTCGTTTCTTTTCTTATTTTATTTTTCACACACACCCCTCATCTCTTGAATCCAGCCTTTCGGTTTTTTATTGGAGGAAAGTATGGAAGGGAAATCCCCGAAAGTTAGCATCAAAGGATTGCTTTCTAATGACCTTTGACCATCAGATGTACGCTATTTGTCAATGTGGTGTTTCTACAAGATATCACGGACAAGGTTCATCTGAAATTTAACTAATGGTACTTTTTTCTGGGTTATGACGGTATACAAAACATGCGCATTTAGTAAAACCATGTCCATAATATGGAAAAATATTTTCTTGTACCATTTGGTTGTTTTTTGAACACAGTTAACCGAGCTCAGTAACATGTCTATTTTGTCTATTGCGCCCATGAAAATATTGTACTCTGTAATACATTGAGGCTTTATAATTGTTCTTCCAGTATGACGATCTTTTTTGCTCAGAGATACAGCGTTAATTGCTATGCGCGGTCGAAAGCATATATACCTCTAGTTTGTCACAATATTTCACGCAAAGCAATTTTGAATTACTTCGAATTGTAAATTCCTCCTTTTGGAGTTTTTCTGCCATTTCCAGCATATTCTTTTTAGTTTTGCGGATTGTACCACAAGCACACCCGTAGCCCTGTTGCAAAGCCACATAACAAGGTCGGGGATGGTGTATCAATTGTCACAGTATAGTACATGCCCTATGTCTAAATAGGGATCCAAAAGGGTCAGTATAATATCGGCATATTTTTCAAAATTTCCATGACTTTTCAAGTCTGCAGTGGCCCCAGTATAGACCACAAAATCAAGAATAAATCTCGTGACGGAATAACACAAAACATTTGACTCCAAAAGCGATGCCTCTTTGACGGGATCTATTGTTTGAAAAAGAAACGTCCTTTGAATTGAAAAGTAATAGGCTTTCGTCAATGCATAGCTGTTTATTCGGATTCACTGCATTACGGATTGACTCTTCCATGGACTCCACAATTGCTCTAATCTTCATCAAACTATCGTCAATCTTAGGTAAAGTACGAGATCCGAGGAGATCTAAGTCAATTCGAGTATCATTTTTGCATACGCAAACTTTCTGATGTTAATTTCTACCTAAGCCGTGCGAGATTTCATAGATCTCTTAAACATATGGACACATCTACAGCTAGTAACGGCATCATAGTTACCGATTCTTCGGTATTTCTCCCGATTAACAATCAACCATCTCGTTCGATTCTGATACTCAGTAAGAAGGATCCCTCAGACAAATCTCGACTTCGGCAACGTTACTTTTATGCTTATTCTTTATCGAAGGATTTTCGTTTTTACATAGTGAATTTGTTTATGTGTTGTGTATTTTTCGTTTGTTTCTGAGATCGGTTTCGTTCTGTTGTGCTATTAAATGTACAAGAAAGTAAATAAATTGAATACCTAATAATAATTGTTCGAATTTGTTTTCCAATTACCAAATTCTCCCGTGATTCTATTTCAATTTCCCCTGTATACTACAAGTCGAATATTATGCTCAAAACATATAACTAAATATATCCTTATTTTCAACAGTTAATATTTCTTTACATCACCAAAAAAGTCATTTTAAATTTACTAACACCTAAGAAAAACAGATAAATATCGTTTTCTGAAATTCCACTGAATATAGTCCCCGACATCTTATCGCTTCATAAAAACTCTCTTCCAAACTCTGTTATCTGTATCTACGAAACCGTTGAAAACCCCAAAAAAAACATCTCCATACCTGCCAAATTCACTTGTTGTTCGAACGTTACGTTTTAAAATGCTCTTATCCCATTGGCTAGATTCTAATATTTTGTTCGTTCCTCGTACCTACGTCAGTCACCATATAAATACGCCATATACCCTACATTTTGCCTCTTTTCATCATTGAACGGGGTACACAAAGGTACTCAGTTTAAAAGAGCACCCGGCGTTTTCATACCGGGAACAAACATGTGTCCTTAAGCTTTAATCATCTCATAAATCGTCATAATATGTGCAAAATACCTTCATTCATCGCGTAAACAACAAGTGAAGTCTTAATTGTCGACGCAAAAATACAATAAACTTATAAGTTCATGACAATATAAAACCTAAAGTGACATAAGTGTTTCATTGCATCGTACAGTACATCATTTACATCATACCTAAAGTGAAAAATACCCATTTGGTCCTTCGAGTACATCGTATAACAACAAAGAAACTACATTCCCTCTAATTAACCCAAAGTAAAAAGGGTTAATTTAGAACAATAATTATATTATTTTATTACAGGTGTTTTTCACATTCCTGAATTTCTTGAAATCATCGTTACCTATCGATATAGTTTTTCTTAAAAACAGATGTTTCATTTTTATCTTGAAAATGAAACAAGATAACGAAGTTTCTGAATCTGGATGAAATGTCTGACGTGACTCCTGGTTTACATCCTTTCACTAAAAAAATCTGCAGTCAACCCTGTGAGCAATTGTTCAGGGCAACCAGGTCTATGACAAGCGCTTTTTCTACTGTTGTTAACTACAGCATGCTTGATATTTTGCACATAGAATTCAATTCCTGCAAGATGTTAAGAATTATCTGCAGGGTAGTTATTATTTTCCATGAAGTAGCAAATATACCGCTGTTCGTTCAACAGAGTTTGAGAGAGTGACTGATGAAGACTTAGGAGCCATCGTTTTGAAAGCCCAAAAAGAAGCTATAGAAAAAGCTGAAAATGCGGGAATGGGGAACTGTTACAACAAAACATTAATGACGGATATAACAGAAGTACAAAATTTAGAAGAAAATGACAGCTATGATTCGAAAATTGTGATGCTGATTATGAAACTGATTGTGATTTGGATGTAATCAATTATAAAGGAAATAGAGACGACTTTTGTTGATGACTTGGATGAAAAAATAAGCGATGATGAGGAAAATAAAGATTTGGAAGAATCTTTGAAACCTTTTAAAGGAAACATTAATTTATAAGATTACTCTCATAAAGAGATTGACGATAAATCAAAAAGTTCTTTTTTGAAAGTTGCTCTGGAAAATGGTACAACTAAAACAGTGAAAAAAACATCATTATGTTGGTTGTTGGATAAAGATACTCCAAAACTCAGTTCAGACAGATTAGAGAAACGTTCAAATCTAGAACAAATACCAAGAATTCTACAGTAAAATGGCCACGGAAAACAATGAAACCAAAACTTCCGGTATCTGAATCTGAACAAAAAGAGTCAGAAATTTCATTTGATGATGATTCTTCTGATGAATGTGAAAGTACAGAAAATTTAAAGGATGAAAAAGAAACAAAAATTGAAATGAAAAATATTACGCTGTTATGCAGGATACATAGCTAATACGATCAATGAAAAAAGAGAACATCAAGAAAATAAACGTAAAATGAAGCTTAAATTCCTCAAAGATGAGTGAGAAGATTTTGTATAGCCTAATCAGGACGATATGCATGAAGTTAAAGAAGACCAAATTTTTTATGCTCCAATTCAAATTCTGGGATGTCAACCATTAAAACTGTCAAGATTAGACCGAGCAAAGATAGTGAGTCTATACAAATCTTCGAGAAAAGAGTTCAACATGAAATCTTATGACCGTTTTGTTTTTATAGGTTTTTATTCAAACAACTGTCAATCATTTTTAGCGTTTTTTTGAATTTCTACACCTGATAGGTTTCGTTGACATTTTTCGAGAGTGAATATTTTTTGTTTAACATTTTTATGTTTTCGTTTTCCTTGAACTACTTGGCAACAACCTGTCTTGGATTGTTCCACCATTAAAAATTAGCAACATCCACAATTTTGATCAACACTGCATCATCGATAGTGTCTGCTACATCACACATATCACTTATTATTGAATAATAATACTCCAAATATGCTACCCTGCTATACATCAAATTATTTCATACGTCAACTTGAAAAGAGACATGAAAAACTTTTTAGGGCATCCTGTCGCAATATTTGAAAGAAACTTAAATACTTGAATTAAAAAATGTTCTTTAATGACAATAATTCTGCGTAAATTTGTAAACCAATTTATTAGGAGCAATTTGGGTAAAAAATGTAGCAATAAATAAACAAAATCTGAAATTAAGGAGTTGTCGAACGTTTCGTAGGCAACATCAGACTCCTTCATCGGACAAACTTGAATTATCTTCAGAATTGCTGTTTTTCTTTCAAAATCTGTCAAATTGGCATTTGTAAACACACTGAGAAGTTAGTTCACTGTACCTTGAAATTTCCCAATGCCAATTCTGTTTTCAATGGATATATCCAAATGTCTACTCCTTTCTAACAAAATTCAGCTACGTTTTTTCTGGAAGACCATAGTAAAGGAGCAACACCGGTTCGGGACCATTCCTTATGTAAATTAACATGGGAAATCGCTAAGGTTCATTCTGCACTTTTTTTACCAAACCAAGGTCATTACTGCTGTGACGTCAGCAACCCCTCAAGGTCATTGCCCACTGTTGCTATGCGCATTGGACACGCTCAATATACATACAAAGATGTCATAAGGGCACTAGCATCTCCGATTGGTCGTATTGTAGTCGAACAAACGCCATTGTGATAGGTGGAACATAGCCAACCCCACAAAATCTTGTGTGTGTATCGGAAACCCTACGATAACTAGCGGAAGTCAGCGGCCATCTTGGATTTCACACACCGTAGTATGTGCCTTATGTGCCGTCGGGGGGGTGGGGTGCGGCCGTCCGTCGTATGTGTCATCTGTCAAATGTCTCATCTGTCATAATTTCATTAGCATGTTAACGTCTTTTTAACATGACGTAATTACGACTACACTCTATATATTAATTAAATCATATTTTTCTACAATCTTTTGTCCTTTTGACATCGTAGACATCTTGTATACTGATTATCGTATTAACATACTTATGACAACCCCCTGTATATCGGTATATTATTGTAAAACTTATCGCTTATCTCTTCTTCTTTCCCATCAATCAACGGCACCCTCTGGTCATTGTCTTCAGGTATGATTCTTGTAAACCCTCTGTGGTCATTGTCTTCATCACAATGATGTTTATTTGACTCCAATCTGACCAATCAGAGATGCTTGTGCCCTTATGGCATTGTTGACGTCTTGTATACCGATCATCATAGTAACATATTTATGCCAACACCCTGTATATCGGTATATTATTGTAAAACTTATCGCTTATCTCTTCTTCTTTCCCATTAATCAACGACACCCTCTGGTCATTGTTGTTCACTTCTTCAGATGACTCTTTTGATACTCCCTGTATATTTACAAAACTTATCGCTTGTCTGTTCTTCTTTCTCAATTCTTTTACACCCCCCTGGTCATTGTCTTCATAACAATGATGTTTATTTGGCTCCAATCTGACCAATCAGAGATGCTCGTGCCCTTATGGCATTGTTGACGTCTTGTATACCGATCATCGTAGTAACATATTTATGACAACACCCTGTATATCTAACGTAGTGGTTTACCTCTTTTCTTCACAATGGCGTTTATTCGGCATCAATCCAGACAAAAATAGCAGAGTGCCCTTATGGCATCTTTGTACATCCTATATACGATAATAATCTAACAATCATATGGTCGTTTGTTACATAAAAATCTGATCAATAATAGCAGAGATAAGCGTTAGTGCCCTAATGACACGCGGCGGTGTGATAGATGACTCATACGACAGATGGCCCATACGGCACATTCGACGGGGTTGATTGATGACATATACGACAGAAGGCCCATACGGTACATACTACGGAAGATACAAACGACCCATACGGCACGTGATGGCACATTTCACGGACGACACATATGACAGATGAGACATTTGACAGATGACACATACGACGGACGGCCGCACCCCACCCCCCCGACGGCACATAAGGCACATACTACGGTGTGTGAAATCCAAGATGGCCGCTGACTTCCGATAGTTATCGTAGGGTTTCCGATACACACACAAGATTTTGTGGGGTTGGCTATGTTCCACCTATCACAATGGCGTTTGTTCGACTACAATACGACCAATCGGAGATGCTAGTGCCCTTATGACATCTTTGTATGTATATTGTGACGTGCTTTCTTTCCTCAGAAGAATTACGGACGTCACTATGACTCCCGTGGCTTTACTATCTACCAGATTTTCTCGGGCGCCAGATTTTTGGGATGGTTTACTCCACCGAACTCTCGGAAATGGTAGCGTCAAGAGTTACCAGGGTAGCAACAGATGGAGGTTAAGTAATTCCAGGGGTCTGTTGTTTTTGACCTCTATGCCGTGCGAAGTGGGAAACAGGCTTTAATTGTTTACCACTATCGGAAAATGAAACTACCTGTGCTTTATCAAATTTCACAATTTATTTCGGTCTCGAAAGAATTTGGGAAAAAGGAAAATAGAACGAACTTCTTAACTATATAATTAAAACAACTAAATTTTAATGAAAACCCTTCAGTATTTGCGATTTATATTAAATTACTGCCCAGACCAAAGCACTTTATTACAGAATAAATGTTTTACGCTTACAAGCCTAACGTGCAAAGCTCTAATAGTTTTCGGCGATCGCCGGTGAAAATCAGCGAAAATTTACTAGCAGTACGGTGAGAATTACACAGAGAAAGCGTTATAAAGGCACTAGCAGTGTTCTACGGGAGCGTTTCTTGGCATTTGTGTACGGTTTAAGATAGGAGAAACGGTAAATAATAGAGTTATCTCGGTTTTTATGCAGATATTTCTCCGGCCGTTGGTGCTAAAATCAATCGTGCAAAGATCAGTTAGTCGGCAGAATCCGAAAACCTCCCCCTGGCGAACCTGCTATGGCAGCGAACGCACGCGAGATTATTTCGTTTCACGCCTTGGAAAACCCTCGAAGATGTCCCTGCTATGGCAGCGAACACAGACGAGATTCCTCCAAGTTGCCTATTATCAAATATTTTAAAGTTACGCTACCAAGGCCTAGAATAGAACGGCGGTAATTAACAAATTTCCCTTGGTTTTGTGCGGATTTTACCCCGGCCGTTGGTGCTAAATCAATCTCTCAAAGAACAGTTAGCCGGCAGAATCCGAAAACCTCCCCCTGGCGAACCTGCTATGGCAGCGAACGCACGCGAGATTATTTCGTTTCACGCCTTGGAAAACCCTCGAAGATGTCCCTGCTATGGCAGCGAACACAGACGAGATTCCTCCAAGTTGCCTATTATCAAATATTTTAAAGTTACGCTACCAAGACCTATGGTACTAGATTCAACACACCCCCGAAATAATTTGAGAGTCCCTCAAGAATTTACCTGCTTTGCAGCGAGAATGCTTGAAAGTTTCCCAACGTTATTTCCTTTCCCTTGTGTTGTATACCGGAATTGGGATTCCCGAAATATCTTGAAAATCCCCCAAGAATTTACCTGCTTTGCAGCGAGAATGCTTGGGAATTTTCCAATTATATTTCTTTTCCCCTGAAGTTACAGCCAACAGTAAATTCTTACTTCGGAATCGTACACAAATACGCGGAAAATCACTCAAATTAAACAAGCAGTAAGCAAAATAAAAATCTATTAATACAATTACTAAATACGCTAGAAGCAAAATAAATCTCAACACCAGAAGAATGAAAAATAATTTCTAAATTCGCTTACCTCGCTGGCGAAAATCAGTCGGCGTTTTCGGTTACGGCGGAAACGGTGGAACTGTCGGAGCAGGAGTCACAAGAGCACAAGAATCAGGAGTCAAAAAAGAGAGCTATTCCGTTCCGTTTGCCGGTTTTATACATTCTTTTTCGACCCCACTCAGGAGGTACCCTACTTAGCAATTTTAAGAACGGCGTCGACTGGCGTGCGCGAGCGATGCAGTAAGAAATACACATTAAATATATACCGGATGTATCACTATACATATTTAAAATTATTAGGAACAAATAAATTTACAGCTTTTGGTGAAAGAGGGGTGTATAAGCAAATAATGACGGAACTTAATAATAAAATGAGAAATAAAATAGGTACAGTTGAATGTCTGAACGAAAGAAGAAAAAAAAAATAGTAACATCGTTACATCCCCCTCTTTCTTCGGTAAAAAAAATTAATAAGTGAAAGTGAAGCTTTCATTATATATTTTTTTTTTCCAATCCTAACCTAAAACGAATATTTTTCACACAAGGCTAAACTTCTTTACCCAAGAAAACTTGCAGCGGAGTGGATTCCAAACCTCGCTGGCGTTACTGGAGTCTGGAACTCCTCATACTCAGACTTGGATACGGGCGGGAAGAGCGTTGCCTCACTCCTCTACAGGTGGGGCGGTTCCGAAGCATCGAGTACCGCTGACGAACGCCGGTGATGTCTTCTGGAGTTTCCGGGGAACAGTCACATAGGTTGCATTGAATGCCAACATCTCGGCGGGATCGGGAAACTATGAGTGCTTGAGTTGCTACAGAGCGTCTTCCCGGCTCAGGTGAAGAACGGGACAGGGATCGGCAAGTAGCTCGGCTTACAGACGGTTGATTCCAGCGGGAACAACGTAAGGACGGCTTCATAACAGTAGTCCTAACTGTCGGCATCTTGCACAAACAATCTCGGGACATCTGACCAAAACGTCCGCAACGGGAGCAGAATAGGATGGCTTTTCTGCGAGTACAAGCGTCACGGCGGTGTCCGGGATATCCACATTTCCAACATAGATCCCTCTCAATGGGCAAGTAAATGTCATCGCATGTTGGTTCGCTCGATAACTGGCATGTATAGCTGGACTTCTGACCGGTTCCTCGTCTAATTTCTTCCGGTATTTTGTCTAGTAACGAGGACGTACTGGGCGCTGCAGGAATCTCCGGGTCCATTTCGTTACACTCGGGCACCGGGCTCACACCCTGCGTTACTTGGACTGACGGTCCGGCGGTCGTATCTAGATTGGCACTAGGTAGGTCCTCTGGCGGGGCCGATTCGGGCGGGAGGTCATCTTCATCCAAACTCTCCATCCCCGATATGTCTAACACTTCAAATGAGGACTCGGAACCCATGGTGTATAGATTAAGAGGCCGAAAATCTATAAACGAAAAGACAGTTTAATTCTAGCCGGAACTGTATGCACGAACAAAGTTTCGGGTGCGGGAAGTGCTACACTTGACGTGAGTCTGACTGACATTAGGTTCAAACGGTTCTCCCCATAAAACAAAAGAAAATTCTTCAAAACATCCCTTAATTACAAAAAACTAAAAAAAACAAAATCCTACACAGAACACGCGGACGCACTCACACAGTGCTAGCGTTCGTTAACCGGCGGTAGGTATACCTTACGCAGAACCCCTTGGTCATCGAATAGGTACACCCTACACCAACGTCGCGGATCGGAATTTGCGGGCCGGAATGGACGGCTACGGTTGACCCATTCGGTCGGCCACGGATGGTCCTTGGCTTGTTGGAGGGCGAAGGAAATCAGCCGTTGTTGTTCCGTTGGACCTGCTACCAACCGGGGTGGAACAGATGGGGCAGGAGGCGGCGGAAATAATGGGTCGAAGGCGTACTGGACATCGGACCGTTGGGTAATTTCTTCGCTGCACTTGACCCATTCATAATCCTCTGCCGGCAGGACTATCTCTCTCCGGATAACGGTTTCCAGCGTGACCGTCTCCACGTACGTGCCGGCTTCCGGATAGGGGGGTGACGGCGGCGGTGTGTTGCCCGGGACATACGGCGCTACAGCCATCAGGTCTTCCATGGAGGAACGCTCGGTATCCGGTACCCATTCGAAACCGAATTCAAAGTCCGACACGTCCTCCCAGGTCGGGACAAAATCTTCCGGGAACAGGGGCGTTTCCGGGAACGTCGAGGTAACAGGCGAGGGAGAAGCTGCGGGGCTGGTCACAGGGGAAGTTAGATCTATGATCTCTTCTTCCCGTTGCAGGTGTTCTCTTACTTCCGGGGTACATTCCCGTACCTGGGTATCTCGGCTTCTATCTGGCTGAGGTCGTTCGGCTCGGTCCGTTACTAGGTTTCGGAGAAGTGTGGGATCATTCCCAAGAGGCGGTACTTCATAGTTCGGTTTCATTCTGAAAAGTACTAATTACTAGCGTTTCCTGAAATCGGTTTCAAGTCTTTAATATGTATCCGATAATAACGCCTGCCTTGTGCATCTTTTAAATCGTACACCACGGGGGATAGAACTTTCACTACTTTATACGGACCGGAATATTTCGGGGCAAGTTTCGCGGCCAAATGGTCTGCGGCGGATGACAGGGTATGTTCTTTTTTCATTACCGAATCACCTACCGTACATCTCCAGTCCCGGCGGCGTAGATTGTAATATCGGCTTTGCGTCGTAAAGGCTCTAGACAGATTCAGTCGGACTAGCTCGAAACATTCTTGCAATTTGTTCAAGCTAAGTAAGTGCTGTTCAGAGACTTCATTTTCGGCATTTCCGGCATCATTGGGTGTTTCAGATTCTTCTTTCGCCTGATCTTGTTCCACTTCTCGGCGTAGCGTATTCGGGACGTCCAGATCTCTTCCGAAATTGAGAAAGGCGGGAGAAAAGCCGGTAGAGTCGTGCTTAGAGTTATTAATCGCAAACTTCAGGTCGGATATTCTCAGATCCCAATCTCGGTGGTCTTGTTCACAATACTGAGCTATCATGGTCTTTAAAGTACGGTTGGCTCTTTCAACAGGGTTAGCTTGTGGTGTATATGGCGGGGTGAATCGATGGCGTATTCCTAAGCCTCTCAACATTTCCTTAAAGAGCTTACTATCATATTGTGTCCCATTGTCTGATAATACGGTGCGAGGACATCCAAACGTGGTCAGAACTTCTTCGTAAAAAGCGTTACTTATCGCGCTAGCGGTCGCTTTTCTGATCGGTTTACACTGTACCCATTTTGTGAAACGGTCCTGGAACATGACTATGTAGCAGTTTCCTTTTTTACTGCGCGGCAGCGGTCCGACAATATCGGTACTGACAGTTTCACAGGGACGTCGATTTCGGGACGGTTGCATCTTCCCAGCTAACTGCTGTTGAGACGGTTTGTACTTTAAGCATTGCATACAGTCACGGACGTACCTGGTTATGTCCCTAAACATTCCTGGCCAGTAGTACATCTTAGCAATCTTCGCTATTGTTTTTGCAATCCCTAAGTGTCCGGCGGTAGGGGCATCGTGATTTTCCTGTAAAACACGGGATCTTTGTGACTTCGTCACACACAGCTTCCACGGGTCAGACAGTTCAGGCTCACTCAGATCATTCAGGTCCCAAAAATGTCGGTACATTCGTCCTTCTTTGATGCAGTAATCAGGAAATTTACCTGGGTCTCTCAACACTTCCTCTTTCTTGTTCCGGTACCAGGAACATTCCTCTGGAATATCGGCTATGCACACTTCCGCTGATTGCTCAGGGGTGTCCGGCAGCGGGTTCCTAGACAGTGCATCGGCTACTCGGTTCATGGTACCTCTTCGGTATTTGATCTCGAAATCGTATTGTTGCAAAAATATACTCCAGCGGGCTAAACGACCAGATGGACTAGATATAGAATGCAGCCATCGTAAGGACTGGTGGTCAGTTACCACCGTGAAATGATAGCCTTCTAGATAGGGGCGCATCTTATCAATCCCCCACACTATGGCAAGGCATTCTTTTTCTGTCACTGAGTAGTTCTTTTCAGCTGGACTCAGGGTTCGGCTCGCGTAAGCTATCACATGTTCATTACCATCTATCTGTTGTGTCAGGGCCACCCCTAATCCATATTCGGAAGCATCGGTTTGCAGCGTAAACGGTAGACTGAAATCTGGGCAACTTAAAACAGGCGCTTCAGACAAACAGGTCTTGATTCTGGCAAAAGCACATTCTTGTTCTTCAGTCCATTTCCAGCGGTGTGCCTTACGTAGTAACTTGGTTAATGGAGCTACTGTCTGAGAAAACGAGGGCACAAAACGGCGGTACCAAGAGGCTACTCCCAAAAATCTTCGTAGCTCACGGACGTTTCGTGGAGCTGCAAACTTCGAAATACTCTCTACTTTTTCGGGATCGGTACTGATACCTTCTCCGGTAATGACATGACCTAAATATTTCATGGATGGTAAACAGAAATGGCATTTTTCTGGGTTTATTTTCAGCTTGGCGTCTCGTAGACGGCGGAAAACCTCACCTAGATTTTTCAGGTGTTCTTCGAACGTTTCTCCTAGTACAATAATGTCATCCAAATAGGCGAATGCATGCGGATCCAAATCAGGTCCGATAATTCGATCTACTAGCCGCTGAAAGGTGGCCGGCGCTGAATGTAGACCAAACGGCATAACTGTGAAATGGAAAAGTCCCCGCCCTGGCACGGTAAATGCAGTGATGGGTTTGCTTTCTGGAGCTAGAGGGACTTGCCAATATCCACTCTTCAGATCTAGACTGGAGATATACTTTGCGCGTCGCAATTTATCCAGAATAGCATTTATGAATGGAAGAGGGTATGCGTCCTTCCTTGTGACATCATTCACCTTCCGAAAGTCAATGCAGAAACGGTTTTTTCCATCCTTTTTCTTAACGATTACCACCGGAGAACTCCACGGACTGCCCGAGGGTTCTATCACCCTTTCCTTCAGCATCAGGTCCACTTCAGAGTTACAAATCTCTTGCATCTTTGGGTTCTGGGGGCGGTATCGTTGCTTGATCGGAGTTGAGTGCAGTAGGTGGATCTCGTGTTGTACTAGGTCTGTTGGCCCTTGAACTTCCTCAAATTTCGGTAATTCCATATCGAGGAATCTTCTCAACGTTTCCTCTTGTATTCCTGTTAGGTTTCGGTCTTGTAACGGCGTTATAGCTTCTATAGGAGATTCTTCGGTAGGTAACTCCCTACTGTCATCAAACTCTCCTAAATCAGACCGGGTTAAGCCGGTAAATGTTCCAAGTTCCTGGCAGTTATCAGTATTGTTATCAGAGTTTACATCTTTGCAGATTCTTCTAACAGCGGATTCTCGAGGATATTCTATACTAGATCTCCCTCTATCACCTTGGGATCTTTCCATGGCTGACTGGGAGATATCAGTCATTATCCTATCAGGTTTCACTCGAGAATATTCAGTATCAGATCTCCCTCCATCACCTTCGGCTTCGGGTCCGTTCAAGACTGGCTGGGAGATATCAGTCAATATCCTATCAGTTTCTCCTAGAGGATATTCAGTATCAGATCTCCCTCCATCACCTTCGGCTTCGGGTCCGTGCAAGGCTGACTGGGAGATATTAGTCAATATCCTATCAGTTTCTCCTAGAGGATATTCAGTATCAGATCTCCCTCCATCACCTTCGGCTTCGGGTCCGTTCAAGGCTGACTGGGAGATATTAGTCAATATCCTATCAGTTTCTCCTAGAGGATATTCAGTATCAGATCTCCCTCCATCACCTTCGGCTTCGGGTCCGTTCAAGGCTGACTGGGAGATATCAGTCAATATCCTATCAGTTTCTCCTAGAGGATATTCAGTATCAGATCTCCCTCCATCACCTTCGGCTTCGGGTCCGTTCAAGGCTGACTGGGAGATATCAGTCAATATCCTATCAGTTTCTCCTAGAGGATATTCAGTATCAGTAAAGCTTACTCTAGCGGTATCTGTAACAGCACCATTTTCCCTCGCAGTATCATTATCAGTAAAAATGGAACTAGCGGTGTCAGTAACGGTCATTTCGCAGGACAACCCATGATTGTTCTCCCTTGGCGGTGGCATTACTACGTCGATGATTCCTATGGGAGAGGACAGTGTATCTGGTTCTCGACAGTTTACTAGCTTTCCGTCCTGGTAGATCTTCCCTGTACCTAGTTCTAAGCAGAAATTATACTTCTTCAGTGTATCCAGACCAAGAACCATATCAGCGACCAAACCTGGAAAGTGTTCCAACGGTTCCTCCATGATGACGTCATTTACCGTAAGCTGCAGATCATAGATGTCTGTGATAGAAACCAAATTTCCATTTGCTAAACGTGCTCTTGTCGAATGACTTATCGTTCGCTTTTGTTGGGAAAATTGTTTCGCTACTGCATCACCCACATACGATCTGATAGCTCCCGTGTCCAGCAAGGCTTTGAACTTGAAGTTTTCCATTTGGACGTCAATTTGGGGTCGCGGATCTGACGGTTCGGAAGTCGGATGTTCTTGAGAGGCTAAAAGATTAGGAAACTGTGACGGCCTCCCTTCGGGACAGTTTCGGTTTAGTTTTCCGGCTTCGAACAGGAACAGTCTCGGGTAAGGACTCCTTCCTTACGGCAGCGGGAACAGAATACTTTCAGCGGATTTCTACAATTTGCTCGGACGTGGCCTGTCTCGCCACACCGCCAACACAGTGTACTGGAATTTCTCGGTATAGGTGTTCGACTAACTGGATCAACTGGGCGAGAGCTACTAGTACTAGTTATGGGTTCTCGGGGCGGACTGGAAGCTGCATTTGGATTCCGAGATGTATTAGCCGGCGGAAAACGTGGATTAGTTCCTCTTCGCCATCCACTGGTGCTAGGAATATTTTGGAGTTCTTTTCGTAGCGACTCGAATTCCTTGACCTCTTGACAGAAAGTAGTAAAATCCTTAAAGTCCGTTTTACGGATCTGCTGTCTATATTCAGGTAGCAGATTACGATATAGCCAGGCTAATTGTTGTTCATCGGAGAGTTTCCCATGTCTACGCATCAAAGTTTGTAGATCAGTGATGTATGCCGATGTCGCCTCATTCCTCCTTTGCAGACGCTTGCTAATTTCCGCCTCTAGGTCTACTTCATAATTAACCGGATAGAAGAAAATGCGAAAAGCTCTTTCAAAATCCTTCCAGTTTGTCCATCGGCTTCGGTTGTTGCGGAACCATAGTGCTGGTTCACCAGACAGGAACTCGGGTAACACCGGTAGTAACTTATCTTGCGGCACATTCTTAGCAGTGCAAATTTCTTCCAGTCGTTCCAGAAAATTTGCCGGATCATCGCGATCTCCAAAGGATACTTTCCAATCGTGCACATTCAACGGAGAAGTAACGGGAGTAGTAGTAGTAGTCATGGTTATTACGGAACTCGTGCCTCCAGTGGTTACTGCAGTACGGTCAAGCTCTGGAGCTACCGGACTACTTGGGTTTAACCCTTCGCCTCCAGCCGGAACGGAATTAGTACTCCTTTGTACAGCTGATGATTTTTTTAGAAAACTAGCTAGTCGTCGGCGCTTCTCTCTTACGGATCCAGTTGGAGACAGTTGTCGCTTGGTTAGCTCATCAGAGAGTTCTTCTTTCTTTAGAGAATATATCCAGCCCACAAGCGGCTTATCAGTGGTTTCCTGTGGGGATGTACGTTTATCGTTACTATCCGTGGAATCGCTGTATTCACTAGTTGACATCAGATGTAATCCTCAAATCGGCTCGGTCGGTATATCCAGACAAGCAAAATACCCAACGCCGGTTCACCCTCGTTGGCGAAAATTTGAACTAGTTACCTCGAATAAACAAGTCCAGTTCGGATAATCAACAATAGAGAAAAATTTCTTCAATCAACAACAAATCAATCTCGTATTTCAGATAAAATAAAATAAAACTTAAGACTTGGCGGATCTTTAAACGTAGAAACCAATACAAAATTTCTCGCAACAGGAAATACAACTCAAGATACAAATGTAAATTTAGAAATTGAAATCTCCAAGATACTTTCTAGAAAACAAATTCTAAGTCAAAATCAGCTTTTATTTCTATTCGATACCCATAACTGTAATATCTATTCAAAAGTGTATGGTCAGTAGTGAACGATGATACCAAAATTGCAGGACAGCTGGTATAATATATTATTGCTAGCGGTAAATAATTATCAAAATATTCGCAAATAAAAAGTCTAAGTATCAATCACTTTTTGCTTCACAAATTTTTAAGTTTAAATCAGCTTTGATTTCTATTCGAACCCCAAAATTACAATACCTATTCAAAATACTATTATCAGTAGTGAATGATGATAACAAAATTGTGGGACAACCGGTATAATATACTATTTCCAGCAGTAACTAATTATTAAAATATTCGCAAATAAAAGTCTAAGTAAGAATCACCTTTTGTTTCTATTTAATACTGAAAATTGTAATCCCTATTTATTGGTACAACCGGTATAATAATTATTAAAGTATTTCCATGTAAAATCTATTGATTCTATTTTATTAGCAAAATTACTTTTTAAAAGAAAACGATTACAATTCAATATTTCAGTTAACAACAAACAAAACCAAAAAAAAGAAAGCAATTATCGTTAACAAGAAACGACTAAAAAAGAAACTGGTTCTCCTAATTTGAAAAATATTTCTATCGGCAATATTTTATTGCAACTTCCAAAATATATTCTTTTACGCACTAAATTTAACAAATTAGATCCTACGAGATTTTCGAAATGTTGGTTGAAAATTTTAATTATGGATTTATGAAGGTTTACACACTCGTGTTTCTGATTCGGAATTTTAACATCAAAATTCTCTAAATAATTCACAATATGCGGAAGAAAATCCTTAATACAGTTACGACTACGGCTCCGGTTTCTATAACGACGGTCTCTGCTCCTTCAACAACGGTATTTGCTCTTACAACTACGGTTCCTGCTTCAATGACAACGATATCTGCTCTTACAATAACAGTCCTTGCTCCTACAACAACGGTTTCTGTATTTTTCTCACAACAACGGTCCCTGTATTTCTTACAACAATAGTCCCTATATATTTTTTTTACAACAATAGTCCCTATATTTTTTTTTTACAACAATGGTCCCTGCTCGGGCGCCATTTTGTGACGTGCTTTCTTTCCTCAGAAGAATTACGGACGTCACTATGACTCCCGTGGCTTTACTATCTACCAGATTTTCTCGGGCGCCAGATTTTTGGGATGGTTTACTCCACCGAACTCTCGGAAATGGTAGCGTCAAGAGTTACCAGGGTAGCAACAGATGGAGGTTAAGTAATTCCAGGGGTCTGTTGTTTTTGACCTCTATGCCGTGCGAAGTGGGAAACAGGCTTTAATTGTTTACCACTATCGGAAAATGAAACTACCTGTGCTTTATCAAATTTCACAATTTATTTCGGTCTCGAAAGAATTTGGGAAAAAGGAAAATAGAACGAACTTCTTAACTATATAATTAAAACAACTAAATTTTAATGAAAACCCTTCAGTATTTGCGATTTATATTAAATTACTGCCCAGACCAAAGCACTTTATTACAGAATAAATGTTTTACGCTTACAAGCCTAACGTGCAAAGCTCTAATAGTTTTCGGCGATCGCCGGTGAAAATCAGCGAAAATTTACTAGCAGTACGGTGAGAATTACACAGAGAAAGCGTTATAAAGGCACTAGCAGTGTTCTACGGGAGCGTTTCTTGGCATTTGTGTACGGTTTAAGATAGGAGAAACGGTAAATAATAGAGTTATCTCGGTTTTTATGCAGATATTTCTCCGGCCGTTGGTGCTAAAATCAATCGTGCAAAGATCAGTTAGTCGGCAGAATCCGAAAACCTCCCCCTGGCGAACCTGCTATGGCAGCGAACGCACGCGAGATTATTTCGTTTCACGCCTTGGAAAACCCTCGAAGATGTCCCTGCTATGGCAGCGAACACAGACGAGATTCCTCCAAGTTGCCTATTATCAAATATTTTAAAGTTACGCTACCAAGGCCTAGAATAGAACGGCGGTAATTAACAAATTTCCCTTGGTTTTGTGCGGATTTTACCCCGGCCGTTGGTGCTAAATCAATCTCTCAAAGAACAGTTAGCCGGCAGAATCCGAAAACCTCCCCCTGGCGAACCTGCTATGGCAGCGAACGCACGCGAGATTATTTCGTTTCACGCCTTGGAAAACCCTCGAAGATGTCCCTGCTATGGCAGCGAACACAGACGAGATTCCTCCAAGTTGCCTATTATCAAATATTTTAAAGTTACGCTACCAAGGCCTATGGTACTAGATTCAACACACCCCCGAAATAATTTGAGAGTCCCTCAAGAATTTACCTGCTTTGCAGCGAGAATGCTTGAAAGTTTCCCAACGTTATTTCCTTTCCCTTGTGTTGTATACCGGAATTGGGATTCCCGAAATATCTTGAAAATCCCCCAAGAATTTACCTGCTTTGCAGCGAGAATGCTTGGGAATTTTCCAATTATATTTCTTTTCCCCTGAAGTTACAGCCAACAGTAAATTCTTACTTCGGAATCGTACACAAATACGCGGAAAATCACTCAAATTAAACAAGCAGTAAGCAAAATAAAAATCTATTAATACAATTACTAAATACGCTAGAAGCAAAATAAATCTCAACACCAGAAGAATGAAAAATAATTTCTAAATTCGCTTACCTCGCTGGCGAAAATCAGTCGGCGTTTTCGGTTACGGCGGAAACGGTGGAACTGTCGGAGCAGGAGTCACAAGAGCACAAGAATCAGGAGTCAAAAAAGAGAGCTATTCCGTTCCGTTTGCCGGTTTTATACATTCTTTTTCGACCCCACTCAGGAGGTACCCTACTTAGCAATTTTAAGAACGGCGTCGACTGGCGTGCGCGAGCGATGCAGTAAGAAATACACATTAAATATATACCGGATGTATCACTATACATATTTAAAATTATTAGGAACAAATAAATTTACAGCTTTTGGTGAAAGAGGGGTGTATAAGCAAATAATGACGGAACTTAATAATAAAATGAGAAATAAAATAGGTACAGTTGAATGTCTGAACGAAAGAAGAAAAAAAAAATAGTAACATCGTTACAATATTGAGCGTGTCCAATTCGCATAGCAACAGTGGGCAATGACCTTGAGGGGTTGCTGACGTCACAGCAGTAATGACCTTGGTTTGGTAAAAAAAGTGCAGAATGAACCTTAGCGATTTCCCATGTTAATTTACATAAGGAATGGTCCCGAACCGGTGTTGCTCCTTTACTGACCATGAACATATTTTGTTGTAACTCCATTGTAAATTGAATTGTAGGTTATATAGTATTTATGTAACACGACCAAAAATTAATTTAATCAAACATCCAGCGTTTCCACGTAA
Organism: Galeruca laticollis; assembly: GCA_963921935.1. Lineage (NCBI taxonomy): Eukaryota > Metazoa > Arthropoda > Insecta > Coleoptera > Chrysomelidae > Galeruca > Galeruca laticollis. The sequence goes on from OY998177.1 coordinate 212,028,254, forward strand.
TATCAACATACAATTCTGAATCTTCATAAATTAGTGCAAATATTTATGCAGGAGAATTTTCATTATTGAAAATTTCTAATTAACTTATTGAAGATTGTTTCGGATATTGGAAGAGAAAGCCCTGAAAAGTTTTCAAGATGTAAAATCCTCCCACAATATATTTCAATAGATATCTGGAAAAGGAACATTTGCCATCTATAGTTATCTTGACACACTGCCCACGATCATATAAATAAGGAACTAGTAATTTCAATACGTATTTCATACAATTTCAACATTTTTCAATCAAATAATATCGATTAAATTCGAAAAATGTTTTAAGAAGATCCACAAATAATTCTGCATTCAGATAAAATTCCTCAAAAAATTTCACAATGTTATTAGTGCATTGAAATATAGCTCTTGGGTTGATTGATCCTGTAATTATATTAAGAGGAGTTCCGAGGAGATTCAAGGAAATCCTTGGAGATCCGAGGAAATTCGGGGAGATCCGAGGAAATCCGGGGAGATCCGAGGAAATCCGAGGAGATCCTGAAGGGAGGCAATTTTTACCACAAAAAACGTCATGAGAAATTATATTAGAAAAAGACGGAGTAACCAATAATGTTTACATCTGTTGTCATTATTCATGTAGGGTTAATTTTTTAACACGCGGCATCGGATATGAAACGGCACAAAACACACATTTCGTTTACATTGGTATATCCTTTAATTTCCTTAAACGTGACTTTTCACGAAATTCTTGCTATTGGCATACATAACGTACGTTCTTTTTGACTGAGATCTCAGTTAATCTCAGCTCACATCAGTAATGTGAGCGTTCTTTTTGTTTTACTCACTTTAAGTGAGCTGATATTTTTCTCCCCCTTTACCGATGCTGAATGTGTTGTAAGGGGGAATCAGTTGGACTTGAGTCGGAAATAAAGTGGAGGGGATGAACAAATATTTGATTTTCTTGGGTTATTTGTAGTTTTAACCAAGGTTATCTATAGTTTTAACCATTGATATATAAACACACATAATCTATTTTTCTCTTGTTGCAAATTATGGATACAATAACATTATTATATGTTTTGTTTCTTATTCAAGCATGCGTCGACAGATCGCGCGCTTCAATTGAGATGTCGTTCTTTTTGGTGCTTACTCACATCACTTTATCTCAGATCACCTTAACTGAACTGATCTGAGATCTCAGTCAAAAAGAACGCACCTATATACAAAAAAAATATTTGTCTCAGTTACAATAAAATTTACTAAGTCCTTGGTTAAAAATACCTTGCAAAATGCATCTGATTTACTTTCATTCACCTAGTTAATGAACCGTCAAAAGGAAGCCATACGGGATCTTTTTTCACATTCAAAACTAAAAACCTGTGCGCCCCTGTATGTAGACATCTCTTCCGTGTCACTACGATTCGCCGAGACCGTACCAACGTTGCCAAATGTTCGTTGCTGCAGGAAAATTGACGTAATATATAAAATTATTTTAGATCGGTTTCAGTGCACGTGATATGAATCATTTACAGATTAGGTACATACAAATATTTATTTTTTTATAATACTGGTGATCATTTGATGATAAAACTGATTTACAAAAAAATAATAAAGCTATATCGGTTGTATGTTACAAGTTTTCGCAGATATTTACCCCGTTTCTTGCACATAAAGCTCTCTTCATCGCTGAATTAACGACTTGTTTTCTTTTCATTGATTGAAAACGTAACCTCTGGTCAATTATCTCATTTAAAGATTTATTTTGCAATGTAAAATTCTTTTCAATAATTTTGGAATATTTCATCAAACTATTTATCCTGATAAATTATGGTGAATTTGACCAATCCAGTTCATCAGAATGAAAATCTTGTATTTTTTAAAATGGCTCTCAACCTATCCTTATCATGGTTTTTCTTAGCAATGGTTCTTGAGAAAAAGCTGATAGGCATTAGAAAATTGATGTTTCCTTTTCCAGAGAATCAGATAGCAAAACGTTATTATTTGTATGTTTGAAATTTTGTTTTGTGAAAATGATGTGGATATGTTTGCACATGATCCTTGTTTCTTCAAAAAATTTGCATTCACATGAATGCCACACTATACATGAGGTGCAACTTTTGAAGTGAAACTTTTAATGGGACACATGAGTTTTTGGATGAGAGTAATTTCCTTTTCTAATTATTATTTACTTAAACTGAGCGAGAGAGACGCAATGCTGTTCTCCCCTACTGTTACATCACCCATAGAATATACCTTAGAGTAATAATAAACATAGAGAGGGCTATTCATTCATAAACACGTTTATATTTGCAGCAAACAATTCTAAACGCTAGTAGTGAAATAATGAATTAATTACAAAAAGTGGGGATGATATTGTAGATACACGGCCTTGGTAAATTCAGCTGTTTTTCTGACAAACTTGGCACCGACGAACCATGATAATCCAAAAACATTAAAATAGTTAACTTAAAAGTTTATTTTGGCACTGAAAGTCTTGAAAAACACATCAAAACGAAAGTACTAAACGTTTACTCTCTAGTCATAATGGCGTTCGTATAAACAAACCACGTTTGACATATTATTTACTACTAACTACGGCGTATTCGAAATGATCGCCGATCACACTCTGGCGATATTTGCATCTCTCTTTATATGGTAATTAAACAATGACAAAACTACTAAATCTATTACTATTGACACTTTAAACAGGTACTGAAATTTTGAGTAATGTTGCCACTTTTAGTTATAACTATTAAGGTATCTAAGGTTACAACAAATATTTGCTTAAAATTTATATAAGAATATGCATTTATTAAATAAAATTCAAGTATAAAATCAGGGACTCAAATGCATGAATTAGTATGACTTTTTTTATTTGCATAATTTTTTAACAAATTTTCAATTAAACTTCTAATTTCATTTTTCCTGTAACTGAAGAGACTTTTTAAATATGGCAAAGCAGTGGAAGTCTCCGCAAGTGAGCTTAGAATGTGACGCGATGTTTGGGGCAAGAAAAAATCGAAAAAAACGTATCTATTTTATTTGTCTATCAGACTTCGTTTCACGAAAGTTGAAACCACCGGAAGTTGGAACATTGACAATATCAGAAACCAAATTCTGTCTTGTTTATCTATGTCGCTTAGTAACGACCACTGGCGTAGGTCTATCCCCCTCACCCCCTCGTAGTTACGCCTCTGTGTGGCATCACTTTTCGCTGGAAGTAATGAGTGTCTTGCTTATTCAGAAGATTCTCCATTACGTCGAAAAATAATTGTCGATTTGGGGTGAAAAACGTGTTTTTAACACAAACACAGCAATTGATAATAAAGGTCTGTTTATAAACAAGTAACATAGCAACAACAAAACTCCTATAATCAACGGTACCCGATTCAAATATACCGGGAAGATAATAAATTGAAACATTTATTCTGTTTTAAACATAAACAAAATTTTATTAAAATCGATCGGGAATAAAATTATCTATGTTCACGGGAATTAATGGGCTTTAATTACCTCAGGCAATTACTGTCCCTCGGGCCAGTACGAAAACTCTTCCTTCCATAATTGAGGCCCTTATAAATCACTTGATACATAAATAACTATAATTTACAGCAGTTATACCTGAAGAAAATTAAATTTGTTATTTTAAATAAAACAATCTGTTATATCAACATTTTTAAGGCCACTTTTAAAAGTCCTATGTTAATATTTTATCGTTTTCGGGATATAAAACTTTTTATAGCATTTTTTTAAAAATTAACAAGTGAAGTAAGCGCATAGGGCGTTACTAATTTCTATTTTGTTACAAAAAATATTGCAAAGGTCAATTTTTTCAAATAAAGGATGATGTATACTTTTACATTTTTGTTTTTGAAAATTATTTTGAACTGAACTACTCACCTAATAACATAACATAACAACCATACAATATAATCCCGAATTAGCAACCTATGATGTATATTTATATATATTTCTACCCTCTATAAAATTTAATAGGCCGAATGTACTGTAGGCTTAATATACCGGTGTCCGGTAGCTCTAAACAGATTCAAGGACAGAGGAAATTTGTCAAATGTGTCTATGGTGTATAACCTAGATTATTTTCTTTTAAATAATGGAATCACAATAAAATAAGTATTTATGAATCATCATAGAGGTGTGTATTATTTAAATCAATGTTTTGTCTGTGATTTAATACAGCAACTAATTTTTTATTTAAAGTTCTATATTTCATCTGGCTCTGCTAATTCTGATTGTCCTCTTTTTTTATAGGCATAAACAGGAAAAGATGGACTGTTTGCTGGCCTACTATAACGAAAAATTCACAAAAATAGATGGAAATATCTTCGAAGTTTTCGCAAAGTTCTACAATCTTGATCTGTGAGAATTATATAAAAGAACCATAGGTTCACTATTGAATGAATTTATTTTTAGAACTCCTGTGCACTCTTGGCTAGAGAATCAATTTAAAAACAAAGTTGTAAAAGATGATGGACTTTCATTATTCTACAGAAAAGAAGGAAACAAGTGTTATGCCCAAAAAAATTTGCTCAAAAGTTTGGAGTTTTACACAAGGAGTTTGTGCACTGCCACACCTGGAAGTAGGGAGTATGGCCTTGCTTTGGCCAATAGATCAGCTGTTTCGTTTGAAATGAAGGAATATGAGGTAGGCACATACAGTCAATATTTATAAATTTAAATTTAATCAAAAAATCATACATACTCATGTGACTTGAATATAAATTACTGGCAATTAATCTTTATAAAACAAAGATTTACTTTGTATTTAACACTTGAAGATTAGTAGTGATAAGAACAAGATATTTAATGAAAATAATATGGTATATGTAGGATAATAATGTGATATATACATCCACAGTTATATAAGTTATTAAATAAGTATACTCAGTACCACTATAATATATTCCGGTCTAGTATAGCCTAGCTACGATACCATAATAAGATAATTAAAAGTAATGTAAGCAATTTTTTCTTAAATATACCTACATTCAAAGTTCATTATGATAGGACGAAGCTGTTTGATAAGTATACGTCAGTTAATAGTGTTAACCTGCTAACAAAAAAACTAAATTTTACAGGAACAAAGAAAAACTATCTAAGTTGCATAAAAACGACAAACCTGTGAGACAATATTTTTTTTTGTCAGCATTACAAAATGCTAATTATTTATTATTCATACAGCTTACAATTTAGGCCAATAGTATTTTTATAATGATGAAATGGATATAGCAGCTAGCATACAAATAAGTTGCTATACAAATATGGAAATGGCAGGTTATTTCATTTGGTATAGATAAGTAACTAGAGTACATCATAGTAAACTTAACTTTATTCAATTCAAAATTCTTATAATTGAAATAAACTAATAATAAATAAAGCATAAGAAAAACACATCATTCATGTGGAATGTTATCATAATATTCATGAAAATCAGCATCCAAAACTTTTTTAACTCCTGCAAATCATTGAATTTTCTAGCTTTTATTTTCACTCTGTCTGGATATCAAATTAACACAAAACAGATATTTTTGTTTTGACTTTTGAGTTTTTGATGCCTCAAACATCAAGTCACATCTAAGCTCACTTGTGGACACTTCTACCGCTTTGCCTTATTTACAAATCCTCTTTAGTTACGGGAAAAATGAAATTAGAAATTTAATTGAAAATTTGTTAAAAAGTTATGTAAATAAAAAAAGTTGTTTTAATTTTTGCATTTAAGTTGCTGCTATTAAAACTAATTAAAAATACTTGAATTTTATGTAATAAAGACATATTCTTATATAAATTTTAAACAAGTATTTGCTGTAACTAAAAGTGGCAACATTGTTCAAACTTTCAGTACCTGCTTTATGTGTGTGGGGTAACCTATTCAGTATTTTGTCCTTGTTTAATTACCATATAAACAGAGATCCAAATATCATCAGAGTGTGCCCCACGATAATTTTGCTGTAGTATTTGTAGTAAATAATGTCAAATGAGTTTTGTTTACTATGAGTAGCCTGTAAAAATTTAGTTTTTATGTGTTTTTTAAGACTTTTAGTAACTTTTATGCTAATTAATATAATGTTTTTGGATTATCATGGTTCTTCAGTGCCAAGTTTGTCAGAAAAGCAGCCGAAATTACACAATACCATGCCCACTTTTGGTAATTCATTCGTTATTTTACTACTGGCGTTTAGGATTGTTGGCCGTAAAAATAAACATGTTAATGAATGAGCCCTCTCTGTTGTATATTATTGCTTTAAGGTCTGGATATAAGTTATCTAATTGATCCAAGAGACAGGACTAAGTTGTTCCATGTATCCTTGTTTGTGTTGAGCGTTGGTCTGTAAATCTGATCTTAAGTATTGTCCTATATCAATCGTTAGCATAATTCCCAAGGTCTTTGAGAGTATTATTACAGATTATCTCACAAAATTATGTTTAATAAATTTTAATTGTGTACACTGATTTTTCTAAAGCTTTCGACAGGGTTTATCATGACCTCTTGCTACATAAACTTTTTCTTTATGATATTGACGGTCTTGTATTACAATGGCTAAGTGATTATCTTACGAATAGGTTTCATATGGTCAGAGTTAATCATTACTATTCTCATACTTTTCCAGTATGCTGTGGAGTTCCCCAAGGATATCATCTAGGACCATTATTATTTAACATATTTATTAATGATATAATGCATTGTTTTCAAGGTAGCAAAGCCTTGTTCTTTGCTGATGACCTGAAATGTTTTAGGGTGATTAATTGTAGGGATGATGCTCTAATATTACAATGAAATTGGTGTAAACTTAATGGTATGAATCTGAATGCATCCAAATGTCATGTAATGTGTTTTCATAGAATACACCACCCAAATAGCTTTTGATTACAATATTAATAATGAAACTCTAAAATGTGCTTCTCAAACTAAGTACTTGGGTGTTATATTGGACTCCACACTTAATTATAAGTCTGATGTTACCGCTGCTGTTCAAAAATCTATGAAGATGTTGGGTTTTATAAAGAGAAACACTTCTGATTTTACTAACATCACTTCTATTAGATCTCTATATTGCTCACTGGTCAGAACTCATCTTGATTATTGTTCATCAGTATGGTATCCTCATTATATTACATATAAAGTGAAACTTGAAGCTGTTCAGCCCAATTTTTTAAGATACCTACATTGTCTTCAAGATGCACGTTTACCTTCATTATGATTTCTTAGAACGTTTTTTAAATATTCCCACTATGGAGGTTCGCAGAAGGCCAAGGGGTCTGATACAGCTGTTCAACATAATAAATGGTATTTGTGATAGTCCCGAGCTTCTCTCTAATATATATTTAATTGTCCCTCCTCGTCTTACTAGGCAGGTACAAACGTTTCATAGGTACAACTATGCAATGAATAGTTTTCTACCTAGGACACTTAGATTAACAAATTCTGTCAATGGAATTTTAATTTTTGATGTGTCAACTTTCAAGTTAAAAAAACATTTGCTGGAGCTTTCACTTCAGAGTGTACATCTTTTATTGCTGATTTGAAGTGTTATCACTCCTCTTACTTTATTTGCTTTTTTCTTGTGATTTATACTATACTTTAGATTTTTCCTTTTGTTTTATACTTAAGTTTAATGCATGTGTCAATTGTTCTATCTTGTTCTAGTTTTACATATTTTTCTTTTTTTGTTATTGTAGCATTTTTTTATATTTTCATATTGTATTTATGTGAATTGGGCTTGCCTGTGATTAAATTAAATAAATAAATGGGAAATGGGTTTTCTAGTGGGGTTGGAAACTGATGTATTTTTCCAGTCCAGATTAGTCCACCTACCAATAGAAAGTGTGTTTAAAAACATCGTTCGACATACTCTGATAGGCTGATCATTAATTCTCAAATAATAAAAAAGAGTCCTTGTCCTTCTGGAATGCTCTGGATTTTTTCTTCCTCGTTGCCTATTTACGGGAGAATGCTTAACTGCGTTGTCTGTATAAAAATTTTTCTCCCGATGTCAAATTCCAAAAATGCTGAAAAATAGTTTTCCTATCTTCTTCAGAGAGAATGGCACATTTTATTAAAGACTTATCTCCTCTACAGGTACATCTATTTTTAATTTCCTGATGTGTTCTTTCAATATAGTAGATCCACTTTTCTTAATTTTTCATCCTTCCAAAATATGCTATACCCCTTTCTCTTCGGAGCTTATTTTTTCGCCAAACCAAGCATCTATTTTCACCTGAAAACGTTTCTTGTTTTTTGTAGGAAGGTCACTATCAACAGAGTCTGAATATTCAGAGTATCATTTTCACTTTCCTGAGATATTAAGTCGTGATCGTTATTTTGCGTTTCTGAAAATTATTTTGTATCAAAGCTGCTGTTGATGGAAGTTGGTTATCGGGAATATTAGTAAAATACCTAGCTAATGTAACTGATTCAATGTTGTGCTGGTATTGATGGAAGTTGTTCATCAGTATTGTTAGTAGAATAGCTAGATGAAGATTGGGTGTTATTTTGGTTAGTCGATCAAGATTCCCTAGCTACAGAAGTTACATTGCTGCATGACAGTACTGTAGTATTGGTTATAACTTCCAATGACATAATAATATAATCTACATCATTTTTTGTATCACATTCTGAATATCATCTACACTTTCCAATACTGAAAAATTATTAATCTCAGGAATATCAACTATTGCTATTGGAAACGTATCATTGTTTGAGCTAATCAAATTTAAGTTAGGTTCAATATGAAAGTTAACATCTTCCATCGTTTCTAAATAATCATTAACTTGTGTAATATTATTATTTTGTTGCATAACCAACTGCATAATTTTTTTACTGCGTGAGGACATCTGGAAAAAAAATAAAAAACCATTCATTTGAAACAGCACAGGAAATATATATATATATATATATATATATATATATATATATATATAAATGACTATAATTTCATAAAATACGAGGTGCTATATGAAATATAAATTTCGATTTTCTACTACACCTGTTTTAGTCGAAATTTCGATAATTTCGACTTATTGGCCTGACCGTTCTTCGAAGGGCAAAACAACTACATTCCTGGCTAATACCACGCAGAATATTGAATTACATCCCCTTCGAAAACCGTGACGTCGATCGGCCATTTTGCCGATACGGACATCTGTGGTGATTCGCAACTGATAGCGGAAGAGCATAGTACACTTACGCGTTTCGACCTTCTTGGGTCTCTTCAAGAGTGCCGTAATGCCTTCCAGTTCAGAATCTCTAATCCGAACTGAAGATTACACCCTCCGACAACCTCTCTTGGTTCGTGTAGTTACACAAGCGAGAAGTAGTCAGTTGGCGCCATCTTCACTTTCAGTTGCGAACCAACACCTCAGATAAATGCGACCGTATTAGTCGTATTAAATAAAAATGACTATAATTTCATAAAATACGAGGTGCTATATGAAATATAAATTTCGATTTTCTACTACACCTGTTTTAGTCGAAATTTCGATAATTTCGACTTATTGGCCTGACCGTTCTTCGAAGGGCAAAACAACTACATTCCTGGCTAATACCACGCAGAATATTGAATTACATCCCCTTCGAAAACCGTGACGTCGATCGGCCATTTTGCCGATACGGACATCTGTGGTGATTCGCAACTGATAGCGGAAGAGCATAGTACACTTACGCGTTTCGACCTTCTTGGGTCTCTTCAAGAGTGCCGTAATGCCTTCCAGTTCAGAATCTCTAATCCGAACTGAAGATTACACCCTCCGACAACCTCTCTTGGTTCGTGTAGTTACACAAGCGAGAAGTAGTCAGTTGGCGCCATCTTCACTTTCAGTTGCGAACCAACACCTCAGATAAATGCGACCGTATTAGTCGTATTAAATAAAAATGACTATAATTTCATAAAATATTTTTATTTAATACGACTAATACGGTCGCATTTATCTGAGGTGTTGGTTCGCAACTGAAAGTGAAGATGGCGCCAACTGACTACTTCTCGCTTGTGTAACTACACGAACCAAGAGAGGTTGTCGGAGGGTGTAATCTTCAGTTCGGATTAGAGATTCTGAACTGGAAGGCATTACGGCACTCTTGAAGAGACCCAAGAAGGTCGAAACGCGTAAGTGTACTATGCTCTTCCGCTATCAGTTGCGAATCACCACAGATGTCCGTATCGGCAAAATGGCCGATCGACGTCACGGTTTTCGAAGGGGATGTAATTCAATATTCTGCGTGGTATTAGCCAGGAATGTAGTTGTTTTGCCCTTCGAAGAACGGTCAGGCCAATAAGTCGAAATTATCGAAATTTCGACTAAAACAGGTGTAGTAGAAAATCGAAATTTATATTTCATATAGCACCTCGTATTTTATGAAATTATAGTCATTTTTATTTAATACGACTAATACGGTCGCATTTATCTGAGGTGTTGGTTCGCAACTGAAAGTGAAGATGGCGCCAACTGACTACTTCTCGCTTGTGTAACTACACGAACCAAGAGAGGTTGTCGGAGGGTGTAATCTTCAGTTCGGATTAGAGATTCTGAACTGGAAGGCATTACGGCACTCTTGAAGAGACCCAAGAAGGTCGAAACGCGTAAGTGTACTATGCTCTTCCGCTATCAGTTGCGAATCACCACAGATGTCCGTATCGGCAAAATGGCCGATCGACGTCACGGTTTTCGAAGGGGATGTAATTCAATATTCTGCGTGGTATTAGCCAGGAATGTAGTTGTTTTGCCCTTCGAAGAACGGTCAGGCCAATAAGTCGAAATTATCGAAATTTCGACTAAAACAGGTGTAGTAGAAAATCGAAATTTATATTTCATATAGCACCTCGTATTTTATGAAATTATAGTCATTTTTATTTAATACGACTAATACGGTCGCATTTATCTGAGGTGTTGGTTCGCAACTGAAAGTGAAGATGGCGCCAACTGACTACTTCTCGCTTGTGTAACTACACGAACCAAGAGAGGTTGTCGGAGGGTGTAATCTTCAGTTCGGATTAGAGATTCTGAACTGGAAGGCATTACGGCACTCTTGAAGAGACCCAAGAAGGTCGAAACGCGTAAGTGTACTATGCTCTTCCGCTATCAGTTGCGAATCACCACAGATGTCCGTATCGGCAAAATGGCCGATCGACGTCACGGTTTTCGAAGGGGATGTAATTCAATATTCTGCGTGGTATTAGCCAGGAATGTAGTTGTTTTGCCCTTCGAAGAACGGTCAGGCCAATAAGTCGAAATTATCGAAATTTCGACTAAAACAGGTGTAGTAGAAAATCGAAATTTATATATATATATATATATATATATATATATATATATATATATTGTATTGTATTCAATAATTATTTATTATTTATTATTTGAAAAATAATTAAACATGTATACCAACTCTTTCAAAGGGTAGGGTTCAAGTGCGCCATTCAAATTTACTCTAATTATTGGTTTGTGAAATTAAAATGAACAAAATTATGATTTCAGGAATTTTTTTAAAACATAGAAATTTACAAACAGAAAATGTGTACAGATATACTACAAAAAAATAAAACTACTATTACTATTGAACAATTAAAATGTTTTTTAAATAAAGGCCTTTTTTTTAATTTAGAGATCTCTAATATAATATTTTAAAATGGTACCTTTTATTTACTAGGTTTGTATCCACTTCAAACTAATCTTCATTTGGACATTTGATAAGCTGAGGACAAAGTTCTGAACAGTTTATTTCGTCTTCGCCTTTTGGACAATTAATGATTCCGTCACATTTGTCTTTATACGGGTCGAAACATCTATCTATAGAAATATTACTGCAAGGGGTAGTTGATGAATTACAAATAGCACACCCCATTAAATCAGAATGGTCTGTACAAACGAAATCTGCTGTTCTACAAATATTTGTGGAATTGTAACAACCAGATCAATCCAAACACATATAAACACTGGGTTATTATATTTTAAAGTTACGGAGAGTTTGTTTCTTGAAGATAGTACAACAGGTTTGGGTAGTATGTCGTTACTGCACACGTTCAATTGAATATTCTCGAAGTTTATAATTGACAAGCACGTGGAATTTCTTGAGAAGTTCAATTTTAATATTCTTAATGTAGTTATTGTATTTTCTGGTGAAGGTATTACCCAATTACATCAATTATTACTGTTTCTGTCAGATGATATATACTGTATGCTTCCTTGTAATTCGAACGAGGTCGTTTCTCCACAATAATCCGAAAAGTTTGCGTAAATTAGCACGTTCTTCTTGACGAGATCAATTATAATACGACTTTTCACTTTGACATTTTAAAAACCAACTGACTTTTTTGATTTCCATCATAATCTATCACGTTGCGGGTTGCTATCGAAACTTCTCTATATCGTATCAATTGTATAGATATTGTGTGATTAACGACGATTCACTGTTTATATTACCATGAATTTTTAAGCCGTATATGAAACATGAAAATGACATTTTTGTATTAGAAATTAGCATATAGAGATAAAGATTTTTATACATATAAATATTAACATAACTTATTTACTATTTATTAAAATTCCTGAAATCCCTTGCATAAAATAACCTAATTACTAACTATATGAAAATTTAACGCGTTTCTTTTAAATTATTTTGAATTTCATTCTAATTTCAACGGATGCTTTTGAAATTACATCATGTACTGCATTATTAATTTTAATCTCTATTGTATCTGAATCAGATTCCAATATTTTCGATTCTGATGGTTCAAAGAGTATATCGTCTGTTTCAATCTTTGGTCAGATTTTATTCAGTATTATAGTGAGGATTTTGTTCACTGTTTTTACTATCAGCATCTATAATTAATTTAGACATGTTTTTTTTTACAATTTATAAATATTCGTTAAAATGATGGCTAATAAAGTACAAGATTGAAAAAATCAATATGACTTATTTCAGTAATACTGTTAATCCTTATTAAATTGAATAGAACCAAATGAAAGTGCTTCAATATATATATATATATATATATAATGTAAGAAAAACAGCTAACTCCCAATATTTATTTTAGTAGTAATTTGGATTAGCTATGAAGAAAAAAATTAATGAAAATATAATGCATATCAAAAACAAACTTACCTTTATTATATTGTGTGCGTGAAAACAAAAACGAATGATGTTTTTACATTTCTAACGACGATTAAATATATCGTGCTACCTGTTACATGCACCAAAAAAAAGATTGCGATACTGGAGATGGCTGTTCTACAGTTTTAAAATGGTTATCGTGGAGTTAGGCGATATACGCACAATAGCTTTTCGAACATTTCCCCTTCTGATTTAGTTTTGGCAGTATTTTTTGTCAATGCCGCATGCCCTCTACTTTTAAATACTGGAATAAGTCAAAATTGGTAAAAAGTGGAGCAGGTTAATATTCTTAACCGATGATAATTTATATTTAAAAAAATATACAATGTTTTGGCAAAACATTTATATTTATTCATGCTATATATAGGTACATATTATCAAACACTTCTACTTAAGTTCTTATGGTAATTCTACATGTTGGGAATTGTACAGACATTTTATTGTCGGGTACAGATGTGTGTCTTAAATGTAAAAATTTATTGTTGAACAACTTGCTGTTTGAAGTAGATTGAAAATTTCAATGAAATATTTGGATTGTTGAAAAGAAATTAATTTTAAAATTTAGATGAATCTGAACTATTCAATCACTACTATAGAACAATAGACTACATATAGTGTTCTAGCGAACATACCAGTAATTAAACCTGTAACTAAAAATAAGATTCAACAAGAAATCTAATACTTAAACAGGGGGAGTGTGTGTGGTACCTGTAAGTAAAGTAACTACATAAAAGATCGTTCCACGAAAATATACGATTTCTCGTGTATAAATAAATAGTTTAAAGAAATACATCTACACGATTAAAGGTAATAGTGCACAAATTCCACTGGGATAAACAAATGTATGTATTGCGTGTTTCTTTTTAAGAGTTTTAAGAAGAAAATTTTATAAAATAGTCAGCTAAAAATAGTCAAACAACAGAGGTTACTGAATTCTAGCAAGTTTTTTCTGATAATTAACCGATAAAAATCAGAAACATTTAAAAGTAAAGGAAGCCACACACTATTTACTAATAATTATGGACGGTCAGTCTGGTAGTGCAACTCCGATGCAAGAATTACAGTTTCAGTTGTTAATGGAGCAGCTGTCATCATTAACAGTTGGAATGCATGAAATTAGGTCACTCCTTGCTGGGCAGAACAAGAAGATTGATGAATGTATGGTTAATGTGACTCATCTAACTAGAGAGAATGAATTGTTGAGAATAAAAATAGAGGATCTGGAGAAAAGACTAGATACTACATCTGAGAGCTCAATTTATGCAGAACTTACTTCCAGGAATATAAGACAGCGAAACAGTATTATGCAGGGTGTTGATGAGTCAGTTGATATTCAAAAGATAACGACAGATTTTAACTGACCTTTTTTCAACAAATACGCCTGTTAATATCACTAGAATAGGTAAAATAAGCAACTTGAGACCTCGTCCTTTGAAGGTTGAGTTTTCTTCCCGTCAGGAAGCAGTTATTATCTTAAAGAATAAGTAAAAGCTATCAATTAGAAAATACTCACATATAAAAATAAAAAATGACTATACGGCAAAACAACAACAAACTTTCTAAAATCTACCAAGAAATTAATAGTAGGAAAGCTAAAGGAGAAAAACTACGTGTGAAGTTTATTATGGGGAAACATACAATTGTTCCTGAAACACACAAAAGACAACGTGAGGAAGAGGAATCACCTAATAAGAACTATGCTAAGATTAGTAATGTCCAACCAGCTTCTTCAAAAAACTTCACCTAATGTTCTGGAATTGTCATGGCCACCAAAATATCTTCAATTTATGTGATGAATCCATAACATTTGATATATTGTTTGTTAGTGAAACTTGGTTGACTAGCGATAAATTTACCATACCCATACCTAATTGTTTATGTGATTATAAGTATATAACTTCATCTGCAACTAAAGAAAAGTTGTTTGGTAGGCCAAGCGGTAGTTTATGCATTTACTATATAGATTATTTTAATGTTACTGTACTTCATAAATCTAAGTCGATTCTTATTTGTTTATTTTCTGTTCATTATTTTATGTTTATTATTTGTGGTGTGTACCTTAAACTCTCTAGAATTTAGTCACTTACCTGATGCTTTCCAGATTCTGTTGACAGAAATAGAGGAGAAATATGATATAATGATTGTAATTGCTGGCGAATCGGATTATGTGGTAATGTTTCTGAAATTTTTTAAGGTATTAATTTATTTGATGAAAGATTGAGTTTGGATAGTAATTTGAATACAAGGGGTAGGCAACTTATTGATTTTATGGAGAACAATTCACTTTCTGTATTAAATGGCAGAACTTCTTTGGACTGACCTGGTCAATTTACGTACATGGGTACACAAGGCAGCAGTGTTGTGGATATGGTGTGGGTAAACAACGTATTCCTTACAAAAGTGAATGATTTTTTCGTCACTGATAATGATTTTCTGTCGGATCATTTCCCTAGAAGTTTCTGGTTCTGTTACCTCAAATTCTTCACGAATGTATTCATCATTGATTTGGAATGATGATAACATGTCTTTAAATTATAAGCAAAATATGCAACAATCTAGTCGAGTATTTTTTATCCCCGACCCAGACAAGTCTTATAATAACCTATGTGCAGCTATTACTGAAACTGCTCATAATATAGGGTTTAGAGACAAAAACAAGAATTCTACTGAATACCACTAGAATCCGAGAAAATAAACTATGGTTCGATGAATCTTGTATCCAAGCTAAGAAATCTATGAATAATGCACTTAAAAACTGCAAGCAAAATAATTTTGAGGATGAATTAAAAGATGTATACATAAAACTAAAATGTAGTTATAAAAATCTAATTAAGTTGAAGAAAAGAGGATATGAGAATGATATTATTGAAACATTCTCAAATATAAGTAATACAAGGGAATTAGGGGCAACGGTTAGGCAGATTAGAGGCAGTTTTACATCCAAATCTTTATCTGTTGAAAGCCGGGAGAATTTTTATGAAGATTTATATCCGCCTAAATTAGTTCTCTTGAATAGTTTTCAATATGTTAATCATCCATATCTTGACTCAACTATTTCTCAAGAGGAAGTATATGCTGTAATTAGTAAAACTAGAAATAATAAGTCTTCAGGATCAGATGGCATTTGCTACGAGTTTTACAAGAATCTACCACATAATTGGGCTATATACATACTTGACGTCATTATTTAATACCATATTTGACACTTCTCTTATTCCTAAAAGCTGGGCTAATATTTTTCTCACCATGCTGCATAAAAGCGGGCCAGTTAATAACCCCGAAAACTACAGAGGCTTAGCTTTGGCAAACTGTGGACTCAAATTATTCACCAGCATTATTCTAAATTGGTTGTCCTCCTGGGTTGATGACCGTAGAATATTGCCTGAATCCCAATCCGGTTTTCGGGAAGGTCTTGGCTGTATTGATAGTGTTTACACTTTGAGTTCTGTGATTCAGCTACATATCAGACATCAAAAACGCAAGCTATTTGCGATTTTTGTTGATTTTAAGAGAGCATTCGACTCAACAGACCATAAGTTATTATGGACTGAATTATTTAAGCTTGGAATATCAGCAAAAATACTTTGCGTTATAATAACATTATACTCTCAAGCAACAATTCAAATAAAAGCCTCCGATGGATTTACTAGAAATTATAATGTAACAATGGATGTAAATATTGATCATGTGAACGAAGTTCTGGCATTATATGCGGATGATATTGTTATTCTTGCACATTCTGAAATTGATGTTGTTAGAAAATTGAAAATATTAGAGGAGAAAATATCGTAACAATTAATATACAAAAGACCAAAGTTATGCAATTTTCAAAAGGGGGATTTCAAAAATCTAAATTTAAATTTCACTATAACAATCAACCTATTGAAGTTGTAGTTACAGCAAACAAAGGATAGCAAGCCGTTGGAAGTATATTGCCAATTATGGTTAAAGCAAAGACAGACTCCTGGTATCCAAGAATTAAGCTGTTTGAGACATTGGCTTTGAGTGTTATGTTCAACTCGGTACCTGTTTGGGGTCTCAGGTATTTGGATGTACTAGAGAGAGTCCACGTACAGTTTATCAAAAGAGTTCTCCTTGTTTCTATCAGCACACCTGACGCCATAGTACGTTTAGAGGTGGGAAGAGTAAAACTTGAATATACAATCTTCAAATTATCTCTCAATTGGTTGCTCAATATTCTGGCTATGGATGTATTATACAAATATGTCTTTGCAGAGTTTGGAAGCATTAATGAAAGCTCTGTAAAATATTACACTTGCTGAAGCCAGGCAAATTTGTGAATATGTGTGGAATATTATAAGATTGCGGCCATTTATTATCAATGAGTAATTGTCTTTTAAGATGTTTTTTAATCTCATAGATTATTTATTATTATTATTATGCTTTATTTATCATAGATAATGTTAACAATAAACAATAAAAAACAATAAAAACAACGAAGTACATACTTAATAAGCCAGATGATCA
Organism: Galeruca laticollis; assembly: GCA_963921935.1. Taxonomy (NCBI): domain Eukaryota; kingdom Metazoa; phylum Arthropoda; class Insecta; order Coleoptera; family Chrysomelidae; genus Galeruca; species Galeruca laticollis. The sequence goes on from OY998177.1 coordinate 212,045,859, forward strand.
AAAAACAGCTAGACAAAAAGAAAAAAACGAAAAATAAATCTGCAAGCTACAAGATACAAGCATAAAAATATCCAGGATGTAAGCACAAAACATAAATAGAAATAGAAATGTACAATTAGTTATATCAATAAAATAGTATAAGCAAATAAACAAACAAACTGTACCAAAATTAAACAGAAACATGTATAAAGCAACCATGAAATGAAGTAATATATAATATGAATAAAATATAAAATAAAACATGCACAAAATAAAATATAAAATTAAGGTTATAAATATGAAATATTACAAAAAATGTATATTATATACATGCCAATAAATAAATGTGAATATGAACCACTAGATTTCAGTGGGAATACTTTTAATGTATATGATCAATAATTTTTTAAACATTTTTACGCTTTCACTAACTTTTATGTACTGCGGTAGATCATTAAATTGTGCAACACCTTTGTGGAATAAATTCTTCATCGAACTTCCTTTAATGGTTGTCTTCACATAAAAATTAATTGAATTTGCTGATCTTGTGTTTTTATCATGTATTTGCGAGATTGGAACTAGCTTACCATGTAAATATTGCGGTAAGAGATTATTGATAATTTTGAAGATGAAAATCATTGTTTGTACATACAGAAACTTCTCAACTTTTAACCAATTTAAACAGTTAGTCATCAATTCCACACTAGTATACCTATTGCATCCCAGAATTACTCTCATCGCCTTGTTTTGAATAATTTGCAATCGTTCATAACTAGCTCTAGAACAACCTGTATAAATTAGTGAACAACAGTAATAAAAATGTGGTAGAACTAATGTATTGTAAACCATAAACTTAGTATGCATTGACAGAAATGGTGAAATTCTTCTCAAAAAACCAATTTTTTTCCCAATCTTTCTACATATGTAATCTATGTGACTATTAAATTTTAGTTCATGATCCATCATAAAACCTAAATATTTTATTTCATGTACACTCTCTAGGTCCTGATCATTTATCTTAACACTCAAATCAAGGTTGAAAAATTTAGCTCGCAAAACAGGACCACCAATGAACATAAATTTAGATTTGGATTCATTTACTTTTAGTTTATTGATCTTGAATATGTCAGAAATTTTTTTCAATTCAGAATTGACTGTTTGAACTACTTCAACAAAATTATCCCCGTAATAGTAAATGAGGGTGTCATCCGCAAAAAGATGGATTTTACATTTCTCTAGTACATTTCCCAAGTCATTTATATATAATATGAAAAGTAGGGGCCCAAGAACACTACCTTGCGGAACACCAATATTGTTTAATTCCGGATCCGATGTTGAATTGTTAAATGTGGTTATTTGATATCTGTTCCTCAAATAATGCTGAATCCAGGAATAAACTACCCCACTGAAGCCATATTTCCTCAATTTCAACAATAATATATCACGATCTATTGTTTCAAAAGCTCTTCTGAGATCAATAAAAACTGAACAAATTCCTACTCCCGGCCTATCTAGAATATTTTTCATGTCAGATATAACCAGTTGGAGTGCCGTCTCACAAGAATGCGAATTACGAAAACCAGATTGATAATTGTGTAATATCTTATTTACAGAAATGAATTTACTTACTTGATCATACACTACTAGTTCTAGTAATTTCTCACAAAAAGGCAGCATATTGATTGGCCTTAACTGATCAGCTTTGTTTGTATTTAATACTTTGGGAATAGGAACTATAGTTGAAGTTTTAAATCTTTGAGGAACTATGCCCTTTTCCAAACTCAAATTTATCATATTAAGCAAAGGATAGCCTATCACGTGAAACAAATTCTTAATAACATCAAGACCTAATTCATCAGTACTGTTTTTCTTTTTTTGGGATTTTATTATTTCAAGTAGCTGTACAATGTTAATTAATTCGAAATATTCCATTTTTGAACCACTTAAAGGGACGGTTTGCAAAACAACATCGGTACCGGAATCAGGAACTATTATGTTACCCACAATATCGCAAATACTATTTATATAATATTGATTTAAAACATTGGCCAAGTTGTCAGTGTGAACGATTCCATTACAGTCTATACTGTCAATCTTAGTTCTACTAGCTTTCGTTCCGACAATTGTTTTTAGGTGCTTCCACATTAGTTTTGAATTGCCTTTATTCATATCTACATTTCTCTCGTAATACCGTATTTTAGAACTTTTCAATACCTTGACACATGAATTTCTCTTTTCTTTATAACAATTCCAATCGTCTACCGCATTAGTCAATGAAAATCTTTTATACGCTATGTTTTTATCTTTAATAGCATTATAACAATCAGTATTAAACCATGCATTACCCTTATTTTCAATATTAACGGTTCTACTAGGAGCTACCGAGTCCATTGCCGATAATATATTATTTGAGAAAATATCAGCCACAACATCAACATCAACCAATGAATAACCCCAATCCTTTTCAATTAACATGTTTACCATTTCATCATACTTGATATCCGAACGAATTCGCTTAGTGTCATTTAAATTAGATGCAGTTGAACAATGCGTTTCAATTTGTATTATAGAATGGTCAGATATTACATAGTCTTTTTCCACATAGGTCGATATTGAGTAGTCATTGCTTATAACCAAGTCTATTATAGATTTAGAATTCCTGAATACCCTGGTATATTCGGTAATCAACTGCCTCATCCCATTGTTTTCAATATATTCTTGAAGTTTACGTTTATTATAATTATTATTTTCATAATGAATATTAAAATCACCTGTAATTATTACCGAGCAACTACTATGCTTATCGTTATAATCATCAAACCATTTAAAGAAATTTTCAAAGAAAATATTGAGATTACCATTTGGTGATCTATAAACACCTGTTATACCATAAGAAATATTATTTATTTTTATATCTAGAGATAGAAGCCAAAAATTCATATCCTCAACAACTGTATTAATATTAGAGATTCGATAACCCGTTCTTACAAAGATTAGCACTCCCCCTGTATGCCGACTGCTTGAGTCACATCTTAAGATTTCATACCCGTTAATACATAATTCAGACATTTTAAAATCTTCAGTTATACATGTTTCTGTTAGGCAGAGAATTAGTGGTTCATATTCATTCACATACGCAATTATTTCATCACGATGTTTATAGAAACTTTGAGCGTTGGTACATGACAATAAGAGCTTATTATTTACAACTTTGCTGACATGTTTGGAACTATTCGTGCTTGATATTAATTGCTATTGATAATTGATTTTACCTCTATTAATTTCAATTTGCTTTCTATAACTTGTACATTCTTCATCAAATACATTATGTTCAAAATTAATATCTTTTAACTTTAACACATTCACGGCGTACTTACAGTTAGTGCATTCCTGTTTTACAGCCTTACAATTTTCTTTCTTATGATTTTGACTACACAGAGGACACACTACACTTGACTTACACTGATCAGCACGGTGGCCGTATTTCCAACAATTGAAACACCTAAGGACACTCACAAATTCAAAATATTTATAACTCGACCATCCTATATATATCCTGTCTTTATTCTTAGTTAAGTAATTGAAATGTTCACCAGACATTTCAATTAAAACATTACACCGCCTCTCATTCATCTTCGCAGCATACACACGGAGGCATTGAATTTCATCCCTCATTGTATCTGGGAAATTCTGGTTCACTATCTGAGATATCAGACTCTGATGGTCAGTTGTATCCTCTTTCAAGACATTAACTATTTTTATACGTGGTTTGAATAAGTTACCAATTTTAACGTCATAACCATTACCTAATTCTCGTTCCGCTGTTGATTTCAATTTTTGTAGTGAATCCTTGTTATCACAATGTATCACTAAACCATTAGTTGTTTGTTTTATTTTCGATACAGCTACCGAAATATCTGCAGGGTTAACTTTTTTCAGTAACTCGTTTTTAATATTTCTACTATCTTCTTTTCCATTTTTTGATTTGATAACAAGGGGTTCTACTACTTTTTTTTTGTTTCGAACAACTTCGGACCACACAGGTTTCGTTTCCACATTTTTGTTTTCAAATAATTCGATTAGTTTATCGGCCTTCTCAAGAATTTCGTTTGCTTTGTTTATATCGATTGTGCTGACTTTTTTTAGTTTGTCATTAACAACCGATAAGCAATTATCACAAAACCATTTTAAATTAGGTGTATCTTGTAAAAACTTTGATAACTGGTCTTTCACTCTGATACACTGTAAATGAAAATATTTCTCACATAAATCGCATTGGATATTTTTTGTATTTACTATAAAGTTGTCAGAGCACTGAGCACACACGTGTGTACCCGACGGCATCGTACTTACTACTCCAATTATTGTTAAATTGTTTGTTAGTATATAGCGTATTGCTTCATTTGTACACGTACACCCTTGCTGTAAAATCATGTTTCTGAAGCAATAAATTATTATTATTATTAACAGAGAATTTACTTATCTAGATAAAACTAGAATAATTATAAATGAATTACCAGAGAATAGCATTATGCTGTTCACTGTTATTTTAAATGCGTAAACTATTGGCCAAAGCTCTTTGAAACTGCTGGAATAATACTAATCCCAAAATATGGCAAACATCGAAATGTAGTGTCTGCCTATAGGCCAATAAGCTTATTACTAGTTGTATTCAAAATATTTAAAAGATTATTGCTACAAAGAATTAACTCAAACACTCAACCATAACCAATTTGGTTTTTGAAAAGAACTAATTTTCCTATAAAATATGGTGCCAATCTGGGCTTATTTGATACACACAGTTCTACTAGTCAATAATAAAACTATCATTGGTACGTTTGTAGATTTTAAAGTTTTATTTTCAATTCATGAAAATCCGGTTACAGTGTCTACCATTCTTTCATACTCAATTAAATGATGATGAGACTTGGTAATAGTGATATTAGATCAGTCTCCCGTTTCACTCAATAACACACCAATTCTACAATGGACCTACACTAAATATCTAGGAATACACATCAATTCAAGACTTGACTGGAAAGAACAGACAAAATAAACAATAAAAAATCTGGTTAATCGGTAGAATATCTGATCTACAAATCTGTCAAAATATATTTGGATGTATGTCATCCAACTTTGGGGATAGAGAAGCCAGGCATAATTTAGATAAGCTAATCCAAAATACTATGTATGATAGCTGATACATGTCACATTTTTTCCATTTTGTACTGCGTATCACTGAATAAAGCACACTATTATAAAAGGCTAAAATGACACATTAGCCCCTTACTCCATCCAGTTGATAGGTCACTTGAAAAGAACTGGCCAAATGTTTTGGTTGCTAATTAATATCATGCAATAAAAAAGTGTTCAAGGAATACTTAACCGAATGTAGTCTTTTATATAATAAAAGCAATTATAAACATAATGTCATAACAATAGTACAAACATCAATGTAATTGTCTATTGCTCTAAATCCATGGTAAATTGAGTAACTACAAGAAATCATTTTTCAGTGATCAGAATAAAGTTTAACAAATGATTCAAATTCTGTATAAAGAATATATTAATCCTAATCAGTTAATAAGAAGCATATGTTTGCTAGATCTTGAAATATATAACTCTATCGAAGAAAATAGAGTAGCTTTTAAGGGAAAATGGAAATATTGATCAATTTTTACAAAAATTCTTCAAAACGATTTGTCGCCATATCCACCTTTTAAAGAATTTCACCAAATATTTCCATATGAAAATCAATTTCAATTTTAGAGAATAGTTAACAGTTTCTTGACTTGACTATTTTGTAACGTATCAGATATCCACTCAAGTACAGTAAAAAGTAACAAATATTCACAAAATTATTTCAAGTTAATCCGTTTTTTCCTTTTTTCTAAAGTAAATTAGATTATTTACTTTAGAGATTATTTTCAGAGTTTAAGCAGTAGGTAAATCAATTGATTAGATATCAGGTAGGGAATGTTCATCTCATTGATGAGAATGTTGAACAAAAACTAGCATAACTTTTACAAAAAAAGGTTCAAATAAAACTTATACAAAATAAATTAAGCTATCAAAAAAAGTCAGTTGGGTGCCAATATTCACAAAATGATTTCAAGTTAATCTGTTTCTACGTTTTCTCTAAAGGAAAATTAGATTATTTTCAGAGTTTAAATAGTAGGTAAATCAATTGATTAGATATAAAGTAGGGAACGTTCTTCATCTCATTGTTCTTTTCTATTTTACTGAACCCTTATATTATTTGAAAGTAAAACTGTCAAGTATTTATGTAATGAGAATCTTGAACAAAAACTAACATAACTTTCACAAAAAAGTTTCAAATAAAAGTTATACGAAACAAATTAAGCTATCAGAATAAGTCATAAATGGTATAACCTATATATTTTTTTAAAATTCATTAAATTCGAAATCTTCTTCTTTATCAGCTTCTCACAGTCCACTCCTGAATGTAAGCCATTTTTGTCTGTCTCTGGCTTGCTGTCCCAGTTTCTAACTGCCGTTTTAGACCATTAAGGAACACATAGATCTGCCCAAATCTGGCACAAAAGCATGCTATTAATGAGCAATTGCTAAGTATGTTACTCAGTTGTTCGCAGCAGGTGCATGTGCACGATTTCGCGTCAAAAAGTCTCACTTGTGAGACGAAAACATGCCTATGGAATCAGATATCAGTACAATACAAAAACTTTTTCTTTCTTGATAATAATAGATATTTGGATCACTAGTCCAGACATTGATATTTTGCGAGTGTGAGCTGTATTGTGTAGCCGAGGTGAAGCATCACAAGTAATCGCAAAACATTTTCTGGACGTATAGTCCACAACATTTTTCATGCCAACAAATTTAAATCATTTTTAAAAAGTAAAAAGTTAACGAAAGATTTCTCTTTTATGTCAAACTTGTTGACATTTAGAAAATTAAGAATCAATACTACCGGCCCACTTCTATTGAATGTTTAACAAATGTCACTTTTGTAAGTACTCGGCCGGGAATTTGATGTTCCCGGCGGATTTTGAATCCTGCAAAACTGTCGATAATGGCTGACAGCATGAAAAACTTTTTGGATACATTGCAATCAAAATGATAACAATATTCAATTCTGTGGAGAGGGTCACTTGGTTTTCCATTTTTTACTACTTGCACTGGAACACTGACAGAGAGCCCATTAAATGACATATGTGTCCGGACTATTTGCTTTGAGCAAGACCGAGAAGAGGATTCTTTAAAAAAGCACGCTAAACATAAGCAAATGTATCAGTTTGAAGAGCATGCCATTTTTAAGCATGATATTTTATGAGCATGTCTATCTGTACCTTTAGTGTTTCTAACTTTATTTGTTCCAAAGTTACAAGTGTTAGAAAATAAAATTAAAAAATGATATATTTAAAAAAGTTGGCTCGTATTTCAATTAATAGACTATCAATTTGATCTTACTAGATGTTCAAAGTGGCTTCCTTGTTCTATTTGGCAATATCCAAGTCTATTGTAAAAAGCTGATGTAGCATTACGCAAATGCTCATTTGTTATTTGTCAGGTTGTTATCTGTATTCTGTGTCTTAAATCGTCCAGATTATCAGGTTTTGTTATGAACACAATATTTTTGAGTTGTATCCAAACAAAAAATAATGTAATGGTTATAAATCTTCTTATTCACCTGTACCGGAAAACTTGATTCAAGTCATTTCGTACATCAACACTAAAGTGTGGTGTTGTACCATCCTGCTCAAACCAAGTGTCATGGAAATTATAACCAACAGCATTCCTTATTGCAGGTACTATTTAATTTCCCAACAAATCTAAATACTTTTGACCGTCCAAATTGCCCCCGATAAAAAATGACCCAAACTTTCAAAGGCCTTTGCATTCTATCCATCTAGGATTAGTATCACTCCAATATCTGCTGATGTGGCAATTAACTGTACCATTTAACATGAACGTGACTTCATCATAAAAAACTATCTTATTTGTAAAATGAATGCCCACATCTACATGTTGAATTACGGTTTCATAAAATTCCTTTCTGTGATCAAAATCATCTTCAGATAATTTAATTAATAATCTTATTATGCTTGAGAATGTTTTTCAACAAATATTTGCATAATATCCAAGGCTTTTTCATCATTAGTCACGTTCTTTGGTCGGCCAATTTTAGAGCTATTTTTAGTTGAACCCGCTTCTTAAAAAGGTTTCATAGTTATCCAAACTGCAGTTTTAGTAATTGGGTTACGATTTGGATATGTACCATTAAAGTATAGCTACCTCATAATAACATCTTTTATGATCACTGTAACCTCTCATACTGAGAATCGTTATTCTTTCCTGTTCTCTAAACTTAATGAATGAGATGTTAAAAATAACAACATAATCATAAAATTTCATTGTAAAAAATATGTTTACCAATCACAATAACAAATAGCATTTACAAATACATATTACGTTATTCTGGAGTAATGGTGCTCCCTGTATATTTCTAAGAGATTTATTCTGACAGCTTGATTCATTTAGTATAACTTTTATTTGAAACGTTTTTTGTAAACCTATCAGAAATCGAAATGTTAGCAAGTTACGTTACTTTTTGTACACCATGTATTATGAACAATAAAAATATTAAATTATAATCAGATTAATAACAGTGAGAAAATATATTATCTAATCATTGGTATGTTAAGTCTTTTGAACTTTCTCAGTTCCACTTCTTACTTTTGTCGGTTCGAAGACAGGTAATTGTTTATTTTAGGGAATCGTAGTGTCAGTGCTGGATGATGCAACTAAAAGCTTTGAGTTTTGAAATGAAAGAATACAAATATAAGACATTTTCAAATCAATTAGATTAAAAATTTCCCCACCTACATGTAGTAAGGTAGTAAGCATAACTTGTGGATCTACTGTTGTCTATAAAACAGAGTTACCCATTTAAAATACATAATTTTATTAATCAATTATACTGTATATATGTAGATATATCTGCTTATAAGTTTTCACGATAATGGGTAGACTAAAAATTTGTAAAAATAACAGATCTGAGATTATAATCTCAAAATAAATGGAATATTTTTGATTTGTGTCATGATCTTATTATAGATGTGTGTGTTAATGAAAACATTTTTTTTTACATTAGAGGATCCACTTCCGAAATTATTTCATCGTGCGCTACTGTTATTCATACTTTCCATGTCATATGATCAGATTTTTTCCTAAAAGTACCATGCATTTAAAATATATTCATTTGAATATTGATTGTATGTGATTGTGATCAGTGTTGGATGATTAGCATGTTTATTTTTGGATAACCTACTATTAGGAAAAAACCTTCTAAAATTGAGTTTACTTACGAATTCTGTATTAAAATAGAACTCTCCAGAAGTAGTGTGAAACGTTTAAATTCATTTTCAATTTGATTTCTGTTAGAATTACGTTTCCAAAATTACAAATATAATGAAATTATAGGAGTTATTTTATATAATAATTGAAACATGGATAAGAGAGAAGGTTAATGTAGAAGGTGTGTTGATAAAACTCTATCCTGTTTTTTTTGCCCAAGTATGAATCCACTTTCGTAAATGTGTGCTATCCTTGATTTTTATAACAACAGTTTTACTTGAATTGGACTAGCCTCAAATGATATAAAAATACAGGTCCATAAAATATAAAAAGTAAAGTATACTGGAAGAATTTTCTTGCGTATCCTTGTCCAGTGAACATAAATATGAAGTCACAATCGGGGGTCAGCTAACAAAATTTTGCGAAAACTATTATCTAAATGAACGTGTTTGTTGTCAAATGATCTATGTACCATGTGTTACACTTGATTTAATTTTAATGCCAAACCACATGGTGGTGCGTTCACTTTGAGTACGCATTCATCTTTCATCTAAATGCTGGAATAAGTGCCTTAAAGGTAACTCGTTGGCGTGAAATTGGCAAATAAACCATTGAAGAGGACAATTTAAATATGTTTCTATATTATATCAAATGACACCATTTTTATTACCAGTGTTAACAACCGTACCCATTGCAACCATACTTTATAGTCCTCGATTGTTCTGGCGAAAAAGTCTACTGTTGCCTTTCCAATTGACTAGCCGTCCCTGAAGTAAGAGTTACGTAACCAATGTAATAAGAGCCTGGTCCTTCGATAAGCAATATATGTTCCTCTACAATAGCTCTCTTATAAAACCGTTTTTCTTTTTTCTTGTACTAACGTCTTTTCTTCCATCAAAATATAGATTTTTCATTTTTATGTTTGCACTTTAAAACTCCAGTGAGGACGGCTCTAGTTTTATTTCTTACTCTTCTGTTTTTATTTACTATTTTAATTTGGGAAAGAGAATGGGGATGGTGGGCGCTAGTTGGTGGGAGGGTAATTGGTATTATTAAGCAAACATAGCTGGAAGTGTAACGTCCCCACTTTCTGCGCGAACGATAAAGTGAGGACGCATTCGGAATGAAAAAGATACCCAAACCGCTCGATTCTTTCTGTCGATATAGGTACAATCGATTGCACAATTATTATAGAAATTGTTTACCTATAGAATTAAGGCGATAAAAACTAGGAAATTTCTTTTAAAAAGTCCCATTTAAAACTTTTCCTTTCAATTTAGACTGAAATCACATTTTTATTGGCCACAATACCTACTTTTTCGCAGACTGTATACCTAGTTCTTTATTCACTATAGTTTCATTGTAAACTCTCCGTACTGTGACTAACGCGCATCGTAGGCCAAACTTTTAGCTATTTTTGCTAAGGAATACAGTGCTAACTATATTGTTTTTGCCATCTAATGGGTTATAATATATAAAAAATTAGTTTTCTTCCAAATTTCCGAATTTTTTTTGTTATCCCCTATTAAAAGGGGTCGGTAAAGGGCTCAACATATATTTCTAAAAATATGAAAAAAATACAGAGATTGTATGGATAAAGATGACGGTTTTGATGGGTATAGCATAAAAAAATCAGCTTTTCAAAATTTAACCCTTTTAGGGGATGGTAGAGGGCTGAAAAAATAATTTAAAAAATGTGTAAATTTTTGGATTTTTCGGCCCACCTTAATATATATTTTTGTTAAAAATTACCCCCGACCGAAATATTTCGCATATTCACACTACTTAGGGGAAGCTCGAATTTTATTCGAAACACATTGCAAGCTCGGCATCGGACAAGGAGGTACTTACTTACATATACCGTGCGCGACCAAAAGAGATAGATAGCGAATCAATGTTTTCTAAGACGGGTACGGTATTATATTTGGTAGAGTGGGGCAAAAGATTTCTTGTTAAATTCGTTAATATATTCCCGTACAAAGGTGTTTCAATAGTACTTCAATTTTATTGGAGCGGTAGGATTTCCGATTGATTCTACAAGAATTACACAGGTTAATACAAGAAATTACATAGATAAATATTTTTATTTATCCTTCTCTCCACAATATACAAAATTTATACAAAGCGATGAAAGATGTTACGAATTCTGAATTACATATTATAAAACAAGATACAAATTCTTATTTATACAGGAATTATTTTCCGTACAATATTTATAAAAATTATAGCGTGACATTATTTTATACATGATATACAAAAATGATGCAGGCTGCGTACTGGAAATTACGAAATCCTAATTAAACAATACGTAAGATTGTACATTGACACGTGGTGAAGTTACTTCCAAATGATTTTCTACATGACATTTTTCAAAATGTAATTAGCGCAATCTGTTTAAATCATAAAATATTGGCAAGTCAATACAAACGAAATTCATATGTTAAATAACAGCGCCAGAAGAAGAAATAAACGAAATTACAAAATTAGTTACACAACATGATAAAAATATGCACGATGACAGGGTGTCCTTTTATTTTTTAAGATTATCGGGTAGCATATTGTCCAGATGAAATATATGCGACTTAGAAAGCATGTTTTGCCTGAATTGTTCATCCCTTTCTATTTTCTGGACAGACATACCCAGCGGTGTCCGAACAATATAATAACAATACTTAGCTCTGGTTATTGCAAGCTGGACTTGTATTTAATAATAATAATTACTATTTAATTTCGTCGTTGTTATCAATATCCAAATATTTGATTATTTTTTCCGTAATAGCTTCTTTTGGTGTATATTTATTTGCAGAGAACCGGCACTTAATTTCTATTATATCCCCTTGGTCATTTATACCATCGGGACTAGCTGCTAAATATGGGTATTCTTCCAAAATAAATTAACCACATTCATTCGAGTTACTTAAAATTCGTTTTCAAATTGTCTTGTAGCTATGTTCTTGTGGTCATTTCCCCATTTTGTTGCTACACTACCTTTAAACTGACTACTCAAGATATTCGTAACCAATATTATTGGGTTTGTTGTTTTTCGTTGTTTGCATACTTCGCCAAATCGAGACGCTGTTAATCGATATGCCCTTTCTTCTTTCCAAATTGGGTTTGTGGATTGTGCTCTTGTTTTAATTTCTAACTCGACAATTTCTTCCGTAGTTTTCGTCATATGGGTTAAAAATTCTTGTTTTCGTTTCTTCATAATTTCTTCATCCTGTACCTCTAATTCCTGGATACCGTAATCAGTATCAGCGGGTGCTGATAAAAGTTTAATTTTCCTTCTTGGGAACAGCTGTCTACGTTTAAGGTTACGCATCCTCCTTTTTGTTTTGTTCATAACAAATTTCTTAGCATGAGTTCCAATGCTCTGTTCTGTTAATTTCTTATGAACCAAATTATAAAACTCCTCCTTAAATTGTATTGTAGAGCAGTGGCTCTACACCTTGTATCGTAACTATTTTTTACTGAAAAATTTATTCGATTACCTCCCAACAAATTTTGCTATTATGGAGTTATATTACTCTGCGGCATTATTATTCATATTCAATAATAAACTATGAACATGTTGCTGCCACCGATTTCCACAAACCAAAATATCATCTAAAAGACCACATTTTTCCATTTCACGAATTAAATTATGTTCGCTCTTCTTTGGGCCCTTTGCAAAAATAAACACTGCATTTGGTATATCACCAAAGACGTGCCTAGGACAGTTGCTTATGTCTGCTTTCAATAATTTTATTTGCTCATCCTTGGGTTTGTTCTCTTTTCGATGACGGTTTACGGCAGTTTTTATTCCGACTTGCAGTTTCATTATATTTGATTCTAGGCGTTTTTGCAGTGGAACGCCAACTATCAATTTCTTGGAGCTTATTCTTTTTTTTGCAACCTACCTCAGCCAAGTGCAGTAGTTCCGCAACAGTTTGTACATTCAATTTTACTAATCAGAAACTGATATCCGTACGGCCTTTCTACGCATAATTTTTCATATACACTGCTACCTCGGTCACCTATTATCTTCACATATTTTAGTTTATGCATTTCAAGACTCCGTCGGAATCCTTCAAGAATAATGCTAGTTTCCATGAAAGTCGAAGGTGCATTCCAATTTTTGAAGCATTTATGTTGGGGAATATCCACTTTTTTAAAAGTACACGTTGGTATTTATTTCGTGAACTCAGATAGAGAAGTTTTCCAGTTTTAGCACCAACAATACAAGCCACTCCTGATAGAGCATTGTAGTTCACTTTGTATGACCGTTTCGACCAAGCACCATCAGTTATTATCGCAATAAGACAGTTTCCTTCTTTATCAACACATCCTAATTCTTTGGCTAAACGAAGTTCTTCTTGACCAGCTTCTTCCATGTCAGTGTTTGCGGTTTGAAATATGATTTCAGATACAATATCATGGTGTTTGGCATACTGATAGAAAGACATTGACGGTATATTTGAAATTGAGTATTGTTCCGTTAACTCGAAAAGTCCACCACCAGTATTCATTGTAGCAAGGACGGCAGCAGAATTAACATTCAAGTTTGTTTGCTTTTGTGGATCTTCAGAAAAAATTTCTTTTTCAATATTGTACATAGTACATTTAAAAACAAAGCAACTTTAAAGCCCTCTTTGGTTTTCTGTAATGATTGTCATATATGAAAAATTACAATCAAATGGTTGGTGGTTATCAGCATTTCGAATTTGTTTAAATATACTCATATCGACAATTCTTCTGCCCTCAAGAATATTTAACTCCCTTGTAGTGTCGTCATTAATTTCTATTTCCATTGGCTTTTAGGTCTCATTTTTAATACTAAATGTCATAATAGGCTCAGTTAATAAAAATAAAAATAATATCCGAACATTTAATCAATACACACAAAACTAAAAGAGTATCTACTACGCAACTTCTGCACAAATTTATAACTTACAACTATTATTTGAGAAGTCTGTGATAATAAAACAAAGTATTCGTACACAAAACGTAATCCGCTAAACTGCAACAGAGAAGACCAACTACATACTGTCTAACTCCATTTCCATAACAAAGTAAAGTATATTATATTAGCAGATATAAATTCTCGCAGTACCTATTTGCAAATTTTTTTAAATTTTCGCTCTCTTCAAGTAATCAATAAATCCCTACATTTCTCAATATTAAATTATGAATTTCGTATTTGCATACTCGATATTTTGAATTTTTTCATCACGTATAACTAACATAAATGTATTATTATAATTAATAAATATACCAACTATATTGATTTGGTAAAAAAAAGTTTCTTGTCGTCATCAGTCGACCCACTTTTCCCCTACAAGACTCATCTCACTGCCGGTAACGGAGTAGACACGTGGGTGCATACCATATTTCAGTTTTAAGTTTCTGTAATTTTTTTTTTAAATTCATATTTTTAAGTTTGTGGTTTTAACTATAACTAATTCGAATTTTAAAAATCGAGCGCCAACAAGGCATAGGTATTATTTTTTTAAATTCAAAAGTGTTTCAATTTTTGAAATCGGTTGAAAATTAAGCCCTCAAAATTTACAGAAAATTTTAGTAGTTACCGATATTATTCGAGAATCCCCTTACCCCATCCATAAAGTGAAAACGTAAACTCATCATTTTATGGAAAACTGTTTCAAACAAAAGTTATGCGTATTGGCTGGATAATTTTAGTTATGTACACTTTATTCGAAAAACAAACCTCAACCGAGATATTAGTATTTTTAATTTTCTTTCACTCAATTTTTACCAAAAGTTTTTCAACTCTTCCTTTTATGCCTAAGAATATATTTACCAAATTTGGTGCCAATCGGTTCAGCGGTTTGGCCGGAAATTAGCGCACAGATATAGACAGACAGACGGACATAATTGAGATAACATTTGATTCGGTGTCCTGATGCTTCAAAACGCGTATTTCCGTAAAAAAGGGGGGGGGGGGTTAATTTTGAGGTCAATGCAGGAACCTATTTTACTATGAAATGCGGGTGGTAAACATATACAACAAAAGTAAGTCGCCACCAAGTTTTTTCATAAAGTTAATTTTTATCTACTAACTGTATTGTCTACATAAGCAGATAAGTTGAGTTCAAACGATGTATTTTGAATCACAAGATGTGTGTTATATTTTATGATCAATGTTTTTGGATCACTCTCTATATTACACTTTCTCTACGTTTCTAAAATGCTCCTCCTTGAAAATTAAACAAGACTGACGTAGTATTGTATACATTCACAATTAATGCAAATAACATATTTTTTATCCTCACTACACAAATAAGGCAAGAAGTATCGACTTCTAATGAAAAGTTTGTAAACGTGGCAACGGTGCCCGCAATAAGTTCAAGTTAATTATAATGGCAAATAATACACCTGGCTTTCCAAACAGGAATATCGAAGGCAGTAATCAAAACTGTGTTTAAAATATGATTTAAAAATTAAATATACAATTGTAAAAATGTTAGGGGTTTACTTTGCATACTAAACCTTATTGATATTGTACAAACGTTTTGAATTATATTTTATATCCATCCAATCCCAATACGAGAAAGAGAAAGGTAACGAGTAACGATAAAGGAGAAACTAATCATCCGATCGAAGCTCATATAGCGCAGGCTCAAAGGTGTACGTGCGCAATATTTGTAAAGCTCAAAAATATTAAAGATTTATTCAAAATTGTTAGTATATCTTTAAATTTTATCAAATTATTTCGTTTGGGACGATAATTATAATAGGAATAATGACTTCTAATTTCTTCTTTTTTATTTATAAATTAAATCCTAAAGTAGCCATTATGTAGACTAAGTATATATTTTTATGAATATTAAGTATATATTTATGTATATTAAGTATATATTTATTTTCTTTTTTTATTTTAATTACATTGTGTTTATATAATTCGAGTGGGTAACAGTAAATAACGTAAAACCAATTAATAGATAAAGTAAAAGTCTAGAAGTTTAGGAATGTCTGCTGACACAGTGTGCCTGGCTTGTCACATATGTAAAGACTGAATTCTAAAAAAAGAAGAAAAATATGCAAATTGATCTCAGATGACTCAGTTAACCTTCTATGCTTTAATTCTAAATGGAAAAAAGGTGTACTAATTATAAATTACTGCATAAAATTTCAGAGAATTAATCAATTTTGTACACTTAGTAATTAATGCACGAAAAGATATCTATGTGCAAGTATGATGAACCATATAAAGTTGATCGAGTCGTAGCAAAGTGACGACAAAGGTCGATGGTCGATCAGAAAATTAATGGTGAGGTGAAGCCCATTTCAAACTAAAAAATGTTGTAACAAAGTGATTTTGTGAAAAGAAGTGCTTTATTTTTGTTTTTTAACAAATGTAATGCTCTGGTTACCTTTATAATTGAACCAGAAGGTGTCATTAGTCCGACAAATGACTATATAAGTGCAAAAAGTGATCAGTTAATCGGAAATAAGGTATCAGCGAGAAATGTGATATAATTAATTTCTTTTGTAAAAAGTCGGACAAAAAATATGAGTGGTCGACCTAGAACTACCTCTTTTGCAGAGGGAAATAAACAAGCTTTAAACCCACCTTTAGGAGATATGAAAATTAGTAGTGGTGGTTATATTGGGAAGGATGGAAGCAAAGTGACCACTGTTGTAGCAAGACCTGGCCAAGGACCAGACAGGCCTCAAGAAGTATCGTACACAGATACCAAAGTTATTGGAAATGGTAGTTTTGGAGTGGTCTACCAAGCTAAGTTATGTGAAACTTCAGAGCTAGTAGCAATTAAAAAGGTATTGCAAGATAAAAGGTTTAAAAATCGAGAATTGCAAATTATGCAAAAGCTAGAACATTGCAATATAGTTAAACTTAAATATTTCTTTTACTCTAGTGGAGATAAAAAGGACGAGGTGTACCTGAATTTGGTTTTGGAATACATCCCCGAGACAGTATATAAAGTGGCCAGACATTATAGCAAGTCAAAGCAAACAATTCCCATCAGTTACATAAAGTTATATATGTACCAGTTGTTCCGTTCGTTAGCCTACATTCATTCGTTAGGTATATGTCATAGGGACATAAAGCCGCAGAACTTGTTGTTAGATCCAGAGACTGGAGTGTTAAAATTATGTGATTTTGGAAGTGCAAAACACCTTGTCAAAGGTGAACCTAACGTATCTTATATATGCAGTAGATATTATAGGGCACCTGAATTGATTTTTGGTGCTATTGATTATACTACCAAAATAGATGTTTGGAGTGCAGGCTGCGTTTTAGCAGAGCTTTTGTTGGGACAACCAATTTTTCCTGGAGATTCAGGAGTAGATCAGTTAGTGGAGATTATCAAAGTATTGGGAACCCCAACCAAAGAGCAGATTAAAGAGATGAATCCAAATTATACAGAATTTAAATTTCCACAAATCAAATCTCATCCTTGGCAACAAGTATTTAGAGCACGGACACCACCCGAAGCAATAGAATTGGTCGCAAGGTTATTAGAATATACCCCTTCTTCAAGAATTAGTCCATTGCAGGCTTGTGCACATACTTTTTTCAATGAACTGAGGGAGCCAAATACTCGCTTACCCAATGGAAATGATCTACCACCTTTATTCAATTTCACTGAGCATGAATTAAATATTCAACCAGCATTGAATAGTACACTGTTGCCAAGAGGTGGAGCAGACTTGGCTGGCAATTCCCAAGAAAATTCAGCATCATCTGCCAATCAAGAAACAGACTCATCATCAACTATCCAAGCAGCAGCATCTGGTATAGCTTAGTATATAGATAGTTTATTCGTGCTAGATTGTTACATTTACACTTGTCTAAAAATTAAATCTAAAATACTTCACTCTATTGTAGGGATCGACTGATGTAATTTTTTGTCGATGTAGATAATTCAAAGGCTGATATATCAGCACATTGACCTATTAGACAATTTTGATATAATTTTAGTCGAATTAAACTATGGCTTGGTTTGGAGATACTTATATAATCTTTAGATATATGGGAGTATGTGTATGCAGGTTGTCCCGAGTCAATTATTCAGAGCTACTGAACATTTCTATAAAAAATTGAGTCTGGTTCAATAAGGTCATTATTATATCATAAAAATTAACTTATTAAATGAAACATAATTCAAGAAATTTATTGTTTGCTTGACTTCTAATTATAGCTTTAAAAATGAATAACTATATATTAATTTCTGTCAAATTGGGTCAAAAATTGTATGAAGATAAACTAAAGACTATTGAATTGAATATATTCAATAATCTATTTAAGAGATGTAAATAGAGAATAAAATAGTTTAATATATATATTTGAAGTAGATATATAAAACAGATGCAGCTTATCTATGAAAAAAATCTTCAGATCATTCTTGATCATGTTTTTACCCTCGTTTAATATTTTCTTCATATTTGATATATGATTGAATACTTTATTATATACAAGATAAATGGAAATTCAAATTCTATGGGCTACTAAAAGTTAAATTTATGCGAAAACAAATAATTTTCAAAAACAAATGTAATTAGTTTTCATTGATATAACAATTACTTTTTTCTAACCTAACTTGATAATTCTATTTAAAGAAAGATTAATTATACTTAATAATCATTATTTGTCATATATTAAAAAATATCTATAAATTTCAATAAAATTGTGACTTAGTGTCATCTAATGTCATTGGAAACAGTAAATGACTGATATTATTTAATATCTATGAGCACTAAATAACTTGTCATTTTTTTAATTATGTCATTTACATGCTCCTTTTACATTGATTGTAATGACCTAAGTATTAGAATATACAACAAACAAAAACAGAATATTATCTCTTAAAAATAGCGATTTTCGTTTTAATTAACAGACTTCTATGACCAGGCTCATGTTAAATTTGTATTGGAAACTGAATAAATTGAAGAATTCAATTTCTAAAATTTTTATCTTAGCAAATTGTCTAAACAAATTGAAATTTAAGCTTGATTGTAATGCTTGGTACAATAATTCTCAATTTTTTTGCAAAATATTTAAAATAAAGATAATGCACATATTCCACAATCACTACTACAATATAAATTATGATCTTAAATTAACACAATAACAAATTTTATAGTACTCCTGCCAAATGTGCAAAACATTCAATATTAGTTTAATAGGCTTCTAAAACTACATTGACTACATATTTAAATTTTTTATTAGATTTAAGGTATTCGTAGACGAATTTATGAAGTACAAAAATGCTCAGTAGTTCCTTACTGTTGTGTTATTAAATTTATTGGGACACCTTGTAATTATATATAAATATATATAATATGTTACAGTCAATACCTGAAATCTGCTATTATGCATAACTAGTAGGAACCCGAAATAACTAGAACTATTGGTAATTTCGCATTCTTACTAGTAAGAACATGTAATTACTATGATGTTTAGGAAAATATCGAATTGAAACTTTTATTCCGCTATTTACTGTAATTTATAGTTAGAACTCGTTCGTTCTTTCTAATCATACAACAGTAATTAACAGAATATTAAAATTTATTAATTCTTAGCGTTAATATTGTAGGTAAGCATATGTTAAAGAATAAAGTGAAATTGGTTTTAATTAATTTATTGTGCAGAAAAATTAAATTTAACATAACAAATGAAACAGAACAAGCGAACTTTTAAATAAAATTGAACAAAAACAACTTAACTTACTTATTATTGCAAAGGGTACTATTATGGAATTTTGAATTACACAATACATTATTTTTTTGCATTTGCATAATTTACTACATCAATTTTTAGTGCATTACATAAAAAAATCCTGGCTGGAATCAAAATTAGATGACACTACATGACAAAAAGAAATTTGTTTATCTTTCCCTATTAAGGAATGTCAATACCTACCTGGTACAAGTTGTCGTCTGTCTTCAGTATATTTCTGAAACCAA
This sequence comes from Galeruca laticollis, assembly GCA_963921935.1. Classification (NCBI taxonomy): domain Eukaryota; kingdom Metazoa; phylum Arthropoda; class Insecta; order Coleoptera; family Chrysomelidae; genus Galeruca; species Galeruca laticollis. The sequence goes on from OY998177.1 coordinate 212,066,106, forward strand.
CTTTTGCTTTATTCACATCAGGAATAGGCACAGTAACATTATCGCCAAGTTTGCAGGTGGATGTGTTTTATCACTGTAACTTTCCATCTTTTTTGCCTGGAGGATAAGAGATTGTCTTGCTTTTATATTGTCTTCTGTTTTACAGTTCAAACAGATGTTTCGATCAATGGTAGCCAGTAAAATAGCACCACATTTATTGTTCTTCATATGCTTCTGGATCTTTTTCATGAATATTTTCATTCTGAATTTGAATTGTCTTGAGTTTCTTGCCCTGTCGTGGTAATATCTTCAATGACATTCTCTGAATCCTCTTCCTGGTTTAGGAATGACATAACCTCATTCGGAAAAGGCAATGTAATTAATCCAACTCTAGGTTCAATGCCAAATATGGCCTTATCTGGAGTTTGTTTTATTCCTGAATGAAAGGAACAATTTTTCATAAATTGTACAAATGCTAGACCTTCAGACCATTTCATAGTTTTATTATCAGACATCCATAAAGCAATCATATTTTCGACATCTTGGTTGGCCCTTTTTGACTAATCCTTGGTTCTGGCTGTGGCGTGGCTTCCCTTGGAAAATCTTCAGCTCTGGCCATAAAGACTTAAATTCGTTTATAACACACAGATCGATCATTATCGACCACTATCACTGTGTATTGTACACAGCACTCCAAATGTCAAAAATATTTCTTTTGATTTATATGCTATTTTTTCAGCTTGTTTAGAATTATAAATTTATATTCTCCATCTGATTGACTCTGTATATCAATTAGATCTACTTGGCATTGGCTGTTCAATTCATTGTGTAAAATTAGTTCAGAAACGAATCCTCTTCTCTTACATATTTTACTGTTGCAGACTTCGTACATTGACAGGAATAAATTTTTAATTCTGGTAGTAACATTTGCATATTTTCTTGCTGTTTCTTCAATTAGGGGGTGTATAATATGTCATTATTGTTGGATTTGGCTATTATGCACTGAACACCCCTCAATTCCATGATATCAAAACGGTTTAAGCGACGATATTGTAGAGTAGTTTTCTTCTTTGCCAGTTTAGCATCTTTAATGTCTTAAAGTAAATTTTCGTTAAGTTTCTCGGTTCATACCAGTATATTTCGATAATATGGCATCTTGACTACTTAATGAATCATTACACACAGAGTGCGTGGGATCCTTCCCTCGTCTTTTGATATATTCCTAGATGAAATGTAGCTAATCTATATATCTATGAGCCAATCCCTGCAAGTATCTAGTAACACCCAGTAGTTACTAACCTCGCCTAGTAAGAGTGTTATAACAGAAAATTTCAGTAAATAGCAAAATAAAAGTTTTAATTTGGTTTTTGCCTAAACATTGTAGTAATTAAGTGTTCTTACTAGTAAGAACACGAGATTACCGAGACTTCTAGTTATTTCAGGTTCTTTCTAGTTATGCATAATTCGGATATTTACTGTAACATGTATATATTAAAATTTCTTGTAATTGAAGCAGACCACAGATCATTAGAAATACTGGTCAGTTATTTAAATAGTAGCCCTAGAATTTATTTACAAAAAAATTGGTAACCTTATCAGGTTAGGTAGATGTCACTTTGCGAAGAATATCCATTCGTTCCAGTGGTAAAAAAATTAACATAAACATAAAATTTATTTAAAAAAATAGATTATTTATAATCTAGATAACAGGTAGATAAAATTTATTTATTTAGTGTTATATATAATTTTTAAAACATCATATTGGTTAATTGTTATTTATAGCATCATTTTCATTCATGTGAAAGATGAATATACAGATACTTTGCATATCTTGAATATTTTAATTTTAAATGTACAAATGGATTTCTTGATTCTGTCAATATGAAACACTATCCAGTATTATCTATACGAAATAAGTCTCATATATGTAATAGCAACTTTCACTATCGACTGATACTGACATAAATTTCGGAATCCAATATTCTTTTATATTGGACTAGCATCAGTATTGGTGGATCCCTACTTTATTTGCAGATTGTTAAAAATTATCTGTATATCATCATGAATTTTATGCATGTTTTATTTATACAAAGTGGTCTTTAAATAATAGTAGTAGAAAGAGCTATAGTGATGTCTTTAAAGTTTAATTATATAATTTAACAGCATTTTTCTGTTTTAATTGTAGTTTGTTTAAACCTGTAGGCGCATTGTAAAAGATAGCACATCACTAGTTTAAATGTTATACATGTTGGTGTTTAAATTCCATTTTTAGATATGACATATTGTCAGATTGGGATTGCATAGAAATCAACATGTGTCTTCTTGTCTTAGAATAAATATATCTACCCCTCATTTATACACATTAATTGAAAATATTACAATAAATTTAAAAATATATAATGTTGATTTATTTTTAATACTCATATAATTTTTAAATTGATTCCTTATCGAACTGTGTTTGTGTATTCGGTAAAAATCAAAACTAAGATTAAAAATGTTTATAACGTCAATTTAAGCATGTCAAAATTGTGGCATTGATTTATTATTTTACAGACACATATATTTCTATATAAAATATATCTAGATTACTATGATCAAAAAATAAAGTAGCAAATTCTGAAAAATGTACCAACCTATAATTTAATTGCTGAGTAATCATTTATCTTAAATGTTGATTAAAACTTAGCATTGAAAATATTCCACCAACAGTTTTTTTTTTCAATTTTAATAAAGTAAACTGTTGCCAGAAAGTACATTAGTAAAGTCAATCATATTTTAAAATAATCCTACTGTATGATACATTTATAAGGGACTTATAAAGGTTGTCGATTTAGAATGAATAACGTTTCATTCTTTCTATACAATTTGTTAGGAATCAAATTGTCTTGACAATTTTGTAGATTTGTCTATAAATTGCCTAGTTAAGAATATTTGATATAGAGTGTCAAAAATGAAAAATTTTGGGATATCTTACAAAGGATCTTAACTTTGATCAATAATTTACAAAAATCAATGAAAAGTTAATATTACTGACATTAAATGCTTTTTGCCACTACAAAGAAAAAAGCTTAACATTTGAGATATTTTTCTTTACTCTCTGTGTTAACGATTTTATATAGGTAGTTGTTGCTTTTTGACAACTGGTTAGTTTGGATTTTTGTGAATACAAATATGACAATTTTATTTGATTATATCAACTAATTAATTCACTGTTCAAGATTCTTACATCATATTGGTTAGCTACGATAATAATCTGAATTTTGCATTTGATAAGTTCTGGAAATCAATGTATGCATTTATTTTGAACAACAATTGGCTGGACAATTGTTTTTTTTAACGAGTTAATAGTGTTTTATTAGATACTTCATTTCATCTTTATCTTTTGGGACTCTTATTCTGCAGTACCCTATTACTTTTTTTATTGCTCTTTGAACTTTTCTTTTTGTTTCTAGAATTTGTCCTATCCATCTTCCTATTCTCAAAATTTCCTTTCTACTTTTAGCTTTTTTTGTTATTCTTTATTAGAACCTAAGCCATATTTTGTATAATTTTCTTTTACCTACTTTTAGTCGAAACTTTTTAAAAAAAGGTAACATTTTTGAGTTTTTGGTGGATAAACGTGAGTGTACTGGTTTAGATGTAAAAATATGTAAAATTAAGGAATCATCTTACACTCAGAAAAATTGACGTTTATCATTTAAAAAGAATGTCTATGTTTTTAGAAAATATAAATTTTTCATTTAAATTTGGGTACAGTTTTGGAAATTAGATACTATTTGGAACATATGGTTGAAATAGAATAATTACTTTTAGAAACAGATAATAGCAATATAAGACAGTTGGTTTTTAATCCAAGTTATTGTTTTAAATAATTACCGTGCAATTTTAGAATCTTAAATTATTTTTACTAAAATAGTTACATTTAATAATTTCTCTGGCCCCCTATTATTTAAATACCACATTATACATACTGATTCTCATTTTTGTAACATTTCACTTTAGTACCTATTTCTTTTTGCATGCTTTCTCAATATTTCCAGAATGACTATATTATTTTACTTATTATTTATTCAGAGTGAGTCATTTATGTACTCAAAAGCAAAAATAGTTTAATAGGTACAAGATTATATTTACTGAGCCATCGGGCTAATTATTTATATCATAAAATCAGCCATTTTGGTATACAGATATTTTTGTTCATTCGTTAAATATCTCACACATTAAAAATATATAATTTCTGCTTAAATATAGTATAATTCCTTTGATCTCTTTTTCAAGATGTTTGAATATTACACAGATGGCTGAGAGTCATTGGTAAACATAAAGTTAATTATCAGTCAAACTAAAGTGAAATCCAAGAAAGCGACACCTATTCTATTTAATTTTGGAATATACAGTTTCAAAGTGTGCTTGTAATGTAATTTAGCTTTTATGGGGTATTTGGCGATATCTATATTCCAATAACATATTTAGAAAAATGGATCTATCCAATCTTATCGATTATATCTAGAAAAATGGCTGATTTATTAACAAAATGCAATTTATTTTCTCAACTTATCTGTCAATAGTAAAATATTAATATTTTTGCCCTCTGAAAGTAGTTTCAATTTTATCAAGTACTTATGGCTTACCGTGTAGGCAAATACTGTTATAAATGGTAGCAGACTAAAGTGAAATATTTCATGCCATTATTATCTTGTTTTTTTGCATGTTTGTATATTGAAATCTCATCTTCCTCAAAAAATAAGAGTAGTTTAGAAAAATAAATCCCTGTATATTTATTTGTAACTAGTCTTAAGCTTACTAATAATGATTTTACAAATTTAATTAATTGTCATCATAGACAGAGAGCTAATCACCAAAATGGTTGCCGTTTTTTTTCCAAATTTTACGTATTTGATGAACCAAATAAAATTTCCACTTCCAACACGCAAGAGTTTTTTGTTCAGAGAACAGTCTATTTAGTTAACTATGTTGAGAACCATTTTCTTTTGATCAAGCTTTCCATAATAAGAGTTGGTAATGTAAATACCGTTTTATTTCATGGGAAAGATTATTAACGCGAAATAAAAAATATCCAATTTATTTAAAATGTACGTCCTCTTGTGTAAATTGGCAGTACAAGAAATCGTAAAAATGGCTTATTAGGAACATACATTGATTACCCAGCTTAGCAAATTGAAAAGTCATAAACGCAATGGCTGAATATTACAAAAACATCAACCAAAATGAAATAATAAGTTTCAATTAATATAATATAGACACAAGTTGATAGTATACACTATTACCAAAATTTTAGTATTTAGTCAAGACAGTGGACAACCAATTTATTGTACTAAACTAGTTTGATTTTGTTAACTGCGCCTTTAATTGTAAACATAATGGAAATTTTAATGTTGGTTTAGAAAGTACAAATTATGAAATTAAGGAAAAATATAAACATACGTAACCTAATGATTTGATATTATTTTTAGGATACAAATATGAGGTTTGCGCAATTTAAAAAAAAATAAATTCGAACTTTTTCTAAACGAGCATTTGACAGCTATCTGGCGATATTTTTCGCGTTATATTGTTTCTGTTTATTATTTAATTTCTAGCAGTTATCTGATAAATTTGTCTAGATTTTTTAGGATAATAAAGGCTGTCCTACGAGAGTTTGATTACTCAATATAGTGAAATGTAAACTATATTATAAACAAATCTAATGAATTCTATTGTATTGAATTTATCTTTTAAAACCTTCTATAGCTGTCTTCGTGATATCATTTTAAATAAAGAATGATTTTTTAATTGAGCACACTTCATATACAGAGTAACCAAATTTAAATGAAGCCATAATTTAGCTGTTTTAATATCTGCGATACCGCAATTTAAACCCACAAGCGAAAGTTCAAAAATAATATACTCTTAAGACATTTTACAAAACCTGCAAATAACACTTTTGCTTGGGGTAAACTGGCAAATATCTTCCTAAAAATGGTTTCATCCCGTCACTGTTTTGGTTCCCGTGTATATGTGGCAGATTTACACAATAACTAGTGTTTTATCTGAAAATCTAATAATTTAGAGAAAAGCCGGCAAATACATAAAATACACCGTTTATTAACCGATAATAATTAGATATTTTTCAAGAAGGGGAAGGGTAAATGAAGTTTAAAATCGTTTTCTAGTTGTGGTATATCGTTTGCGACATATACATATTTTCCGATTGTGGCTATGTGTGGCTTTAATGAATTGGTTGCTCAGATCTCAATTATAATTAGTTTAACGGTTGTAACACATTTAAAAATAATGATATTGTTATTTTGTAGTATATTTTTTAATCGTGTAACATATATGTCACCTATTTCGAAAGCTTTTATTTGCCATTATTACAAAACTTAAATAAATATGTGCTAAGGTAAAGATACCAATAGCTGACACCTTTTGAGTTTATGAACTTAAGTCTAAAAATTAAAATTGGGAAGCTGTTTTAATGTTAACAGAATAATTTCAAATGAAGATTTAGTATCTTATTTTTTTTAAATAATCAATTTTTTACTTTACTTCGTGGATCCAATAGTTGACACCAAAAAAATGATAGAACCCAATGTTGACACCTTGAGTTCCTTTGCCTGACATATCGAAAATATTGTGTTAAATTGTAATAAAACGAAACAAATCTTATGAGAATAAAACAAGATTTTATTAAAGTTGTTTTTACAATATAAAATTTTCAATTTATTTCATTACTGGTGCAGCAAATGAGTCTCTGTTATTAACTGACTGAGGACGAATAATTTTTTGTACAATATCAGTCTCTGAATAATACTTTTTCAGGCCATTTAAAGTTATTTCCACTCGCTACCATTGCCGAAATAAGAAGTTTATTTTTCTTGCAACCCCAGGAAAATCCTTTGATTCATAAATAAAAATTCCTGTACACCTTCCATCTCAGCTTCCTCAGAATCAGATGAATCTATAATCCTTCTTTTAACTCTGTGATTTTTTAAAAAGATTAGTCACTTTCTTCTTTGATTTTATGCATTTCCTCCCCACTTTTTTCTTTTTCCCTTTGAGTTTTACGTAACTTTTGGGCTTCCTCTTTAGCTTTTTTTTTCTTCTTTTTTTTTTCATAATATATCGAATTCCTTGTTCCCCTGCAATAACCGCTGGGATTTTTTTCTTTGGTTCTGGTGGCCAAAAAAGTGCTTTATTAAAACGGGAAGGTATTATAATATCAACTCCTTGAGTTCTGCTGCTCTGCAAGATATCAGTATGTACTGAGAAGTTATTGACCGTCGCCCTTCCTTCTTTATTGTCTTCCTCTAAAATTGCAGAAATTCTTTCAATTTTATTTGTACTGAATGGAATAATTTCTTTTCCAACACGAACATTTTCTATACTTACCTTTTGAATACATAAACTACTGGCCGATCTACTTATAATATTGCAGATTTATTGTCTGCATTTTTGCTGTTATGATTTGTTTGGCATTCTGCTACTTCAGATTAGTATCATTTACAGTTGTAATATTCGTCCATTTTTCCCAAACAGCAAATAAAGAAGTTGCTTCTACAGCAATCTTTCCAACTTGGAAAAGTTTCAGCTTTTGATCTCCTATTTCAGTTTCCAAAAACTTTAGGTGCATTTTGATCACTTCATTTGTAATAGTTTTCACAGATACGTTTTCTGCTGAAGCCACAGTATTATAATTAAAATACTTGTAATTAACATTATTCGCATTAAATGGGTACAAACCACAGGTTTTAAATCCATTTAATAAGATCTGTGGCTGAATTTGATCCAGCGTTTGATTTAACAACTATGCGATTTTCTTTTTTTAATCTTGACACGTTCATTTTGAATATTCCAAGCATAGACTGCTTCTTTCCATTTCAGTTTTATTGGAAGAAATACTGCTACGTCCAAGAGCTGTAAAATGGTCGTGGCATTTGGCAATAGTACAACAGATATTCCGTTCTGACGTCCAAATTCACTTACAGTGTAATTTATGTGGCTAGAATGGCCATCTAAGAAAAAAAATAACTGGCGGTTTAATTCCATTTCTAAGAAGCCACGGATGAAATATATTGACAGTAAATTCAAAAAAACTTTAGCCTGTCATTCAACCAGATTCACTGCGACCAACTGCCAAAGACCTAGAACACTATTGAATATATTAAAAGGGATTCTCTCTTAGGCAAACATGATCATTGGAGGAGCAATCATACCTGCTGCAGCATTTGCAGTTATGAGGGCGGTTACACATTCTTTCTCATCGTCATTAGTAAAAGAATAAACCGCCTTCTCTCCTCTCCTTACTAAGACTTTCTCTCCTTTTGGCTGCAAAATATAGCCGTTTCGTCACTATGACATACACGAAGAGGGTCTTCTAGAACACCGAATACTTGTTCTTCTCTTAGACCGTCTTCTACTTTCTTAAACCAATTCTTGATTTTTAGTTCAGTAACTGATGATCTTCCTGTATTTAAATTTTGAGATATTCTTTGTGTTACTGTTGAATTTCTCTTTAAAAAAACCCATTACCGCTTTTTACCCGGTTTCCGTCTTTAAAATTAGTCTTGTGCTTTAAATGTTTAACAAGAAGTGCCACCGAATCTAATAGATGTTGCTGTGTGACAGGAAATCCTCGACATGCACTGCTTTGCAGTATTCATTGAACGAGTAAGTTTTCCTCTTCAAGGGTCAGGTTAGTGCTTGGTCCCATTCTTCTGTCTTTAGGGTATTCTCCTTTAAATTTATAAATTAACGTTGTATGAGGTACATTGAAATATTTTGAAGCATATTTTGCAGACATACCTCCATTCTTAAGTGCCTAGAGGGCTTTTTATATCTGAATGGTCATATTTAAGGATAAGGCATCTTTAATAGCCTAAAAACAAAACGTAATTATCAAACTTGACTATATAGCAACAATAAATAACAATAGCAGACACCCTTGATTTACCTATAGGTGACACCGGGTGTCAGGCATTGGATCCGCGACTTATTTCACTATGAATGTTGGCGCTATTTGGTTAAACCTTAAGAAATATTCTAATAAGATGTATTTTGCCAACAAATCTTAAAATCATATACCTAACAGGTGTGTCAGGTATTGGTGCCTACATATAAAATTAAAACCTAAATTGGACACCATTTTTTTTTCAAAGTGTGTACATTTTGCAGGAAAATTTATAAATAAATAGTTAACCTACTAGTGTCCATTAATAAAAAAATACCAATATTTGAATACCTACGTAGCTTACAATACTTTATTTAAAAACAACTTTTTTAATCAAATTTAAGACGTTACTACCACACAACAAAAACAACCGTCCATAAAGGTCACCAACGATCTGTCACCTGAATGCCAATATGGCGTCTGTGCGGCATACAAACGGTTTGCTGCCGTTACTGTGTACACGTTCATCATAAGTTTTTAGTATTTTTATTGATTTTGGCAATTCTGAGACAATGAAAATAATGAGTGACTATTATAACAACATTAAAAGCCGGGCATCCAGACGTCGCTGCCAGATATGTATAGAAAATACACAAACTTGTGGGGTTAGACCCCTACTGTTTATCTATTCTAGCGAATTAAGTTTAAACCCGAAATACTTTCCCAGCGTTAGTAATATGAATATTGTTATAGTTGCCAATTTGAAATACCGTGTTTATTATCTTCGACCGTTGTTAACTTTACCCAGTGAAGAACAATGTATGGACCGTAAATAGCATAGTTGTAAATCAAGACCAAGTACACACTCCGACCCTACGTAGGGACGTCTTTAAAAATTTGAGCAAAGTAGAAAACAATTGCTTCTTGACGAGGATTTTATGGATTTACAAACAAAAACGACTCATATAATTATTACATTATAATTATAAACAACTATATTAGGGTAAAAGAAAAATTATTTCATTATTATAATATGATGTAATAATTTCTTTTATAATGATACCTTTATTCATTCAGTGAAACATGCATAGAAAAATATTAGATTTACGTTGGACATGTCAACAAAACGAAAGTACATATTATACATAAATATATATCTACGTATACACAAAAAAAGACAGTATACGAGAACAGTCAGTAAAGTAAAAAGTCATCTACATCATAAACAACCTTCTCAGTCAGAAACTGTTTAACTGACTTCTTGAAAACGATATATACAATATACATATATATATATATATATATATATATATATATATATATTTGTTTCTATATATATATATATATATATATATATAAACAAAGAGCAAACAACAAGTGTTATCATGGGAAAGCACGCAAAAATAAAGAGGTTACTGAAGAGGAGTGGTGGTGTTAAATTCACGCATGATCCATTTTTGATTTTGTTTCTATACCTTGGGTTGGTTTTTTCCAGACAGGAGGGCTTTATGCGCCTCCGTGTTGATATTGGTTGTTTTTCCAAAATCGGAATCTTCCAATTGATGGCACAAATGTGCGTTTGGTTGTCCTGTTATTTTCGTTCTTTGTGTTCTTCCATGTTTCATTCAACATCGTTGCTCCCAAGTTTCACATCCATACTTGGTTATACCGTACTGATGAAGGCTAATGAGCTAGAAACATGCATGTTTACGGTTACCACTCCTCTTCAGTAACCTCTTTATTTTTGCGTGCTTTCCCATGATAACACTTGTTGTTTGCTCTTTGTTTTTGTTAAATTCACGCATGATCCATTTTTGATTTTATATATATATATATATATATATATATATATATATATATAGACACATAATATGTTACAATAATAACAAATATTTGCGTTATAAATCATCGTCACTATCAACAAACAGGTCACTATTATCGCTGTCTTCGTTCAAATTAATTATAAATTGTTGTACATTCGGAGACACATATGAATCTTCCACTTCAACTACGTGTGGGATGCAATTTTTCCATAAAATACTGTCTATATTTTCCACCTCACTTCTAATTAAATCTACTACAGCAGAACTTAGCCTTGGAGCTGTATTTTTACGCCGAATTCCCCGTTTTAGAGTACTCCAGATAAGTTCATGGGATTTAATACACAGTAGTAGGGCGGAAAACGCAGTACCGTATGTCCTTTTGCTTGTGCCATTGTGTCAATCCGATATTTTGTAGGAATGTTCAGGTCTTTTATAATGGTTAGAACATCTTTTTTGGTGCATTTTTATTTAGGTATTTCTATATCATTTTCAGCCATATATTGTAGGATTTCTGCTTTTTTCGTGCTTCTGGTGGGTTTCTTGTTAATTTGTTTTGAATGATAACTGGCGTTGTCCATCACAATGACAGAATTATCGGGCAAATTAGGCAACAGTTGTTCTTGAAACCAAGTCTCAAAAAGTGGTGAATTCATGTCTTCGTGATAGTTGGCTGAACAAGTTTTTATATTTTTTGTGGACAATAGCAACGCATTGGACACCCATCCATCGCTGCCACCGGCATGTAAAATTATTATTCTTTTTCCCCTAAACGGAGGGGCCTCTAGATAACAACTTTTTGTGCCATCAGTCCATCCTTTCTATATAACGTCATGGCTATCTACCATGGTTCATCCAACCAAACTATGTATCGACCTTCTTGGGGAAATCTTCTTATTTCTGTATCGTACTCCCAACGCAATCTTTTTAATCGTCCACTTTCCATGATGCTCATCCTTCCGTTGAGGGTTTTACACTCAAAACCTATGGTTTTCAAATATTTCCGAAACCATTGTTTCGAATAGGTTACTTCAATTCCCGAAACTTTCAGTCTTTCCAGAATCATAGACGTTGTTGGCACCCTATTTTCTTTGTAAAAAGAGTAAATTTGTTGTTTTATTTCAGTTCCCGCAGCTTCATCGATTCTAGAAAAAAATTTCATTCTTCGTTTCTGTCTCTCCCTTCTTTATAATGTCCCTTACCGTAGATACAGGGACTTTTGTTAATTCACTTGTCACGGTGAAAGAAGATGAACACCCTTTTTCAATTAGAGTTTGGTAAACATTTATTATTATCGTTTTTGCGTCACTTAACAAATGTTCCTGTTGTCGGAAACATCATCTTCAGTATCACTGTTGTCATTAATTTCAATCACTTCATTTTCTATTTCCATTTCATTCGACACAATGTTTTCCCATGGACGAAACACTGCCATTTTTATTTGCACAATGCACAACGATGAAAAGTCACAGACTGATAGACTGCACCCTTGCTTTACCTGTGATTACTCCGACCCTGTTAGGACGCAGGTATAAAGGATAATTTCTAATTTACGAGGAGGCAGTACCTGTGGTCTTTATGCATTCTTGTTGTATATAACATTTACACAATGCCCACTGTCATAAACACGGTTTTTCAAATTCGCAAGTATAGCTATTTTGTATTAACGAGTTTTTACACCAAGGAGCAAGTGAAGGCATTTAAACGTTTATATGCATACAAGTTTTTTGAGGCAGGATTTGTGACTCAATGTGGAGTGAAGTGAGTAGACGATCTTTATATTGTTATTGGAAGAGTAAGTGAACTAATCTCGTAGGATACAATTATGTACCCGACTTGCTATTTTTAATTTACAACGAACTAAATTATTGTTTGCTTCTTTTTCCAGGTAATACATTCACAAAGGATGAACGTTAAAAGTGTAGGTGCTTGTGAACACCGATGGAAGTGTTGAAACTGCCCATTGGACCTGAATTATATTATAAAAGTGATTACAATACGTTTTAAAGTGCTTTAAACAATCGTTGTACTGCTGTGTATGCCCCACAGACATTTAAGTGACATATCGCTTGAGTTCCCTTGTACATAATTAGGTTATGTATACCTACCAGTGCTGACATCTATAATGCAGATGAACTACCAACCTAAAATATATGAAAATACTAGGTGAACGCTTAACACATTTCTTATTATTTTCACTTATTGTAAGATATGTCAGGCATAGGTACCGTGTTAGCTTCTGGTACCTTTACCGTAAACGTGCTTGATTTATATAAATTGTTTTCCAGAGATTTTCTAATATTTAACAAAATCTTACATGAAATTATCCTGAAATTGCATCAAGATTTATAAGCAAATTTTTTTTAGTTGATTTGTTATTTTTGTGTTGTTTTATTTACTATCGAACACATAGGTGGGTACATCTTTTGTTGTTTGGTTCATTAATTAATCCAGATGTTCCTTCTTTCTTGGCCTTTCTTACATTAATGTCATTTGTCAAATATTATTTTTTATTGGATTATTCACGTTCCATCTTTTCATGTGCTTGTACAAGCTGCCTGTTACTTACTTTAGAAGAAGTAGGTTCTTGATTTTTAAGTCACCAATTTTGATTTTATCTAGCTTGCTATTTACATATCTTCTGTGATGATTACCTCTTGTTATTACTTGTGTTTGTATATTATATTCTCGTATTATTTATACCTCGTTAACTATCAAATTTTTGTATATAATTCTCTTTTCTGCAAAATTATCATGAATCTTTAGTGCTTCAGCATCTGTCTATTACACTCAATTTATTTTTAGCGAACTTAGATTTGTGACTATGGTGATTTTGATAGGTTTTGGCAATATTCTCTCTACTATTTTAAAATAGGAACGTGCTGATACTCTTCTCCTTTGTTTATTTCTTTTTCCATTCTAACTGTTTCGGCTTCTCCATTTATATTCTTGTACATATTCTAGGTTACGTGTTTAAGTTGGTATATTTGGTATCTCATATTTCCTCTCTACCTCGTGTAAGTTATCTAGAATTCTTCCTTTTCTTTTTTTAATGCATAAATATATTATTATTTTCCTAGAATAACACTTTTTCTAATTTTAAAAACACTGTAAAGTACGCCTTGTTGTTATTAACGCATTTTAGAAATAAGTAACTCGTAATTAGAGATACCTATTTTCTCGTTAAGGGTCTATCTTTTCATCTGACAGATAATTGGAACTTTTAGGTATGGTGAAAAGATTCTAAGTGGTCATACCGTAATTTAAGTAGTTATATTGGAAATTGGCTCTTAAACTATTAATTTGACGTGCTAATTCTACTGGAACATAGTAAAAACAAACATTTATACATTTTTAAAATTGGTGTGGGAAAATTTGTCGCTAATACCTAACAAAAGAAAAATCTACGAAATGTCAAGAGCTACGTTTGAAAATATGGATTTAGAGATTTTTATGTATTCCATGTAAGAAATCATTAACTTTGCTGTAGACAAAAGTTCATCAAACTTCCTTTTTGTCTCCCGGGAGTAAACGTTTCTTCTGTATTTGTGGACCACTAACAGTTACAATGAGTGGTTCACTTTTGTTACTTTCACTGTTCGAGATTTTCATACCATGAACAATTTCAAGGTTACCTATACAGTACTAGGATAGTCTTTAGTAACATGGAGTTTAATACAGAGTGTATAAGCTACAATGTGTTAGAAAGAAACAAGTATAAATTCAGTATATTACTCTTTTTCTTTAACAGGATATCATAACCAAGCAAAAGAGGAAAACGTGCAAAAGTGCATAACCGTAAGCGACGATAATGTGTTACAAAACAAGTATAAATTCATTGTAGGTATTAACAGAATATCAGAAACAGTGAAAGAGTTACAGTACAGTTAAACGTCCGAAATATAGCTGGTCAGAAGTACCCCTCTCGAGAGGCTCACGCGCGATTCGTATTCGTATATTCTAATATCCTTATTTTAACTGTAATAATCTACGCTGACTTTAGATTGTCTATCTCACCATGCCTCTCTCTAACACACTGGTAATGTTATGTGCCTCTTACATTTTCCCTTGATTCTGAGTCGATTATTGTTTTACGTTAGAATTAAATGTGGAATTATTTCTGTTATTATTAAAAAGGAATATTGTACGGGCACTTATACTTACAACGTGTAGATCACAGATAGATGAGACACTGATTGTGGCGCCGACTAAACAATTGAATGATGTTGAAAAGATTTCTGTAATTTTAGGTTTTGGCGGTATATTCAAATCTACTGTATTTTAATTATTTTATTTCAAAATAGCAATTTATAGTCCATCATTTGACATTTCATTCAATTTAACTCCATTAACTCAATAATGATTAGATGTTGAGTTAAATTAAATGAAATATCAAATTATGGACTATAAATGCTTAAAATGGAAAAAATAAAACTATTATCATATAAACAGTTTATTTATTTTGGTATAAAAATACACAACAAATAATTTCTTTCACAAACAGAATATATAATGTAAAAACAATGCAATCTTTAAAAATTATTTGAGTAACATACATTCTAGATTAGAGTATTATTAGATTTTTAAATGATGTTAAATCAAGATAAAAGTACAAAATTATTTATGATAAGTTTACATTAATTTATTTATTTATCATTATACTCCTATAAACACAAAGAGCTGGACAAACTAGTGGAGTATAACTGCTAACTTTTTAATCAACAAAAATGTTAGCAATGAGTAGTTAACTACTGTTTTTGGCAACTTTCTGTGAAAGAAAATATTTGAGTATAATTACTGTGACTGTTAGAACAAAAGTGATTAAAATATTTTTAAAGGAAACGTAGTTAACTGCTACCCAGATCTGTCAATACAAGGTACCACGTAATAGCATATAAGAGTGCTAAACAGCACTTATGACTTAAAATAATATATCTAACATTTCATTTCCACTTAAAACACATCTACTGGAATTATTAAATAGGTCTTCATGGCTCTTAAAAATTCCACCGTCTTGTGGAAATCCTTTCTCGTTTCTGGATGAGCTTCTACAATTAACAACAATCATATAAGTAAACGCACAAAATAACAACAGTAAATAAGTAAACACACAAATATGCTTGAAAATTTATATCAACAAATGAAAACAAAATGTGCTTACTATTGATATAATATTCAAAACATTTTTGAATATTTAAATTTTGGAGTTTTTTATTTTTTTTATTTCTGAATTATTTCTTGACTTATCGGTTTTTTGTTTTTATTGGATATTTTGGATTTTTGGTTACCACTGATCAAATACTTAGGCCTAATGGCTCAAACACAAGTTAATACTGACTTTCCCTTAAATTGCCACACCATGGGTTATATATGAAAATCGTTTCTTAAGGAGTAATCTCAAAATATAAGACTTAGTGGAAAAATAGTGCTTTTGCTAATTGTAAAGCATTCATTTTTACTTTGTAAATGCCTTTAATTGAATGTATTGGAATACAATTTGGCATTAAATAAAATTATTAATGTTTACTACTTACTGATCAATTAAAATAAATGAAAAAAATATAATAAACAAGATTGTCAATTTTCCATACTCGTATATATGATTATGAACATTTACATATTCATTAATTTATTTCTTAAAACTATCTACCTACGTTTGAAAAATGAAAGGACTTTATGCCGATTAATGGTTTTTTTGCTTCGCAACACATTTAATGAAGGTGGCAAGGACTCAATACCTTCCATCCCATAGCTGGTGGGGGGAATAGATTCCACGTGTGGTGAAGGGGGAAATGGCTCAGCACCTTTACTGGTGGAGGAAATAGCTATAACATAAAATAAAACCCAGATTATTATTTTTTCAATGGGTACATTTTAAAATGTCCAAAATTATAGCATGCTGTATTGAATGAAATTAATTTTCTCGACCTTTACTCCGTTGAATCTACTCATATTACTGTTTTAAATGAAACTTACTGTTTATAGATAATTCCACAATATATTGAAAAAATTTTAGAATTCTAAGAAATTGACAATTGTTTCGATATTAAATATCATCATCGGAATGACAGAAGTTACATTTCATTTGATGCCTACCTGATGTTTAATAATTATTTTTGGCTAGACCAAGAAGTGACCTACTTTGTGATTGACTTGATGTATGTTAATATAATACCATACTTCTTGTAGCCAATCACAATTAACATATATTAAGTCAATCACAAGGTAGGTCTAGCCAAAAATATTTATTAAACATCAGGTAGGCATCAAATGAAATGTAACTTCTGTCATTCTGACGATAATATTTAATATCGAAACAATTGTCAATAGTTTTTAACATTAACAATTGGATGATTTATTTCCACTAAACGATTACAACCAGGATAAACGAAAATGACTAGACGAGCAACACAAAATACGGGTCAGTTTTCTGTGATGAGTAATATGCCATCGCGCATACGCAGTTATAAAAATCAATAAAATTTTATTACCAACGACGTCATTAATGTTTTGGAATTTTTTGAAATCTACCGAGTTTAGTTACTCGACAGGCTCTATAGATGGCACGGTCTGCAGTGTCCCTAGCCTGGTGTAGATTGAAAATGAAGAGAGGGATAGATAAAAATAGAAGAATCACGGCTTTAGACGAAATCGTTTTATCAGGAGCGTAGGAATTACAGGCGGTTTACACTCCACAGGTCAGAGAGAGAGAGAGAGACAGTTTTCGGTTAATCATTCAGAATTCAATATTTGCCATTTTATAATATGTACAGTATTTAATTATTGAGTTGCAATAATAAATTATTTCAAAAAGTAGCCTATTTATTGTCACTATGGTCGATTTATTTGTTTTCATATTATAACCATTAAAATTATTAGATTTTAACCTATTTTTAGAGTCTTTATAATTATTGTAGTGATATTTGAAAAACAATTTAACAGTTTGTGCAACGATTTACTACAGAGACGTTTTTTTATTTGGAATGTCCATAAGAACAATCTTAAATGTAACAACAAAATAATGTATATCTCTTTTATAAATAAACATACAAAGCTGAATCTTTGACTGAAGGATGGAGAATTTTTTGGCCGCCATAAAGGGGTGAAAAAAAATTCCCATTTTCAAATACTACAATAAACAACTTTTCGATATGAATTACCCTAGTAATACCATATTACGATTTGCACTTTTTGGTGTATCTGCAAACTATTCATTTTATGATTTACAAACATCATACAAAAACGAACTCTGTCTGTAGACCTTTTTTCATTCATACGCTCCTAATAAAACGATTTCCTATCGAACCGCAATTATTCTATTTTTATTGATCTCTTCATTTTCAGTCTAAATGTTAAAAATAAAATATTCCGTGTGTTAGAGAGAGGCAAGGAGAGATAGACAATACAAGTCTTAGCGTAGATTATTACAGTAATAATACAAATATTAGCATACAATACTTCTTTCCCATGTTATGATACCCTGTTAATGAAAATAGGTGATACACTGAATATACTTGTTTTTTATCGCTTATGGACTCTGTGTTAAACTCCATGTTACCAAAGAATATTCCTAGTACTGTATACGTTTTAATGTAGAGTCTCCTGTATTCTCCCATATATCTATGCTCCCTAAACGGGAGTTTACAAAATTAGCGCTCCTTCCCTAGCCTTGACATTATTGAAACCGTTGTGTGTCAACCCGTATATGTTTATTCTAAATAATATTTCGAAACGTGTCTCTTGTAAGCATATCTGTTCATTAAGAATAGAAGATAATTATTTTATAAGAATACCTATGCCTGTTTCGTAACGTTTAATTTTCCCAAAAATTGCATTATAATCCTATTAATTTGTGTAATTATTATTAATTGTATAATTTTACACTAGGATTACCGAACGTTTGGAATGATTGGTATGATGAAATAACCCACTTTCATTAAGCACTAGCGCAATGTTTATTAATAACATATTAAGAGAAACATTTTTCATAAATTTAACAAATGGAGTTCAATCTTATAAAATTCCATTAATATATAAATATAATTAATACAGAGTTATTCGATAATATTAATTTTTATTGCAATTTTCCTACACCATCGCTTATCTCATTATAATATATCGTATTCATTCTTACAAATTGAATATACAGTGCTTCTCAAAAATCCCCTCCCCCCCTTTTATTTTGAACGGTGATACATGACTGATGAAATTTGGAGCGTGAAAATGAACTATTGTAAGCAGTGGCGTAGCCAGAGAGGGGGCCTAGCCCCCCCTCCGAATTCCAGTTTTAAGAACCAGAAAATGAGAACATTTCCAAATTTTACGTATTTACTATATTCGTCCCGAGATTCAGACAATTTCCGACTACGTAAATCCATTTTTTATCTTACTGTAAATACTTTAAACAATATTTTTGTAATAATTCAAGCTAAACTGGTTTACCGTGCTGGAAAATATGCAGTCATCTACTGTTAAATAGATTAAGCAACAACTAGTCATGTGCAGCTATTTTTTCCAACCCCACGTTGGGAGTGCTATTACTTTTCCGCCCAACCTATCTAATATGCGAGAAAAGTATTAGTTTGCCCCAAAAAGAGTTTTTACTATTTTCATCAAGAACAACACGAAAAAAAGGTTTTTAGAAAAAAATCCAGTGTGTATGTCGTCGTCGGCCACTTTTCGTTACATGTCTTGTTAGCACGATACAGCCTCCGGAGCGCAACAATTCACCAATTTTATGATTGAATATTGTTCAGGACATCTGACAATTGAACCCTATTGATTTTCAGCTCATCAGAGCCAATACAACGAGTGCTATGGTACTTGAAGTACGACATTTTTGTCATTTATTGAAACATTTCATTTTGTAGCACGATACTGCCTCCGGAGTGCAATAAGTCACCAATTTTATGATTGAATATTGTTCAGGACATCTCACAGATGAACCCTATTGATTTTCAGCTCACCAAAGCCAGTACAACAGGTGCTATGGTACTTTAAGTATGACATTTTTGGAGAAATTACAGTTTGTTAACACGGTACAGCCTCCGGTGTATATAGGAGAGCGGGACGCACCCCTCAAATTGACCTTACAGTGACCACGGAAGTACTAATCGCTTAGACCACTTTTACTCTATGTTTTCGGGGTCGCTGAATACGAATATGAAATTATTTTTACGATAAAATTGGGGGAACATGGAAGAAAACGGCAATTTCGGGTAAAATTGAGACAATTGAATTTGGCGTTTTTCTGTGTTCATCTCGCTATATCTTCCACATTTATCAATGTATCATTATGAAATTTTTTATGACCATTGCCTATCTAAAGATCTACACAACAAGCCTACTCCGAAAATTCTGCGACAATTAATACTTGAACAGTAAATTTACAATTGTTTACTTTTACGTGTTCCGAGTTTCGAATTTCTAAAACCTAATTATCCAGTATTAAAATGCAATACCTAAAGAAGTTTTTGGGAAAGTTTCAGATCTAAATATTGAAAAGAAATACAGATATGCTATTTCAAAGTCGAGCGTAGCGTGCGGCTGCACGGCGCGCTATAGCACGAGCAGCGACTATCCGAGTCGGAACTTTACATGCGTCCGAAATACGGTTTTAATATATCAATTAAAATAAAAACCAATATCTTAAAAATCTTCATTTATTTCATCTGTATTTACAATCACTTCTTTATTTACACATGTATCATTACAACTACAAACATCACAGCATTTCAAATTAGATTGTCTACAAGGGCAAACGTCAGTTTCGCAAGCATTTTTGCCAGTGCACGAACAAAAGTACTGTTGTAGTATTTCCATAGCAGTGGGTCCATCGTAATAATCGAAACTCAATCTACCTGTTTCTACCACCCAGCCAAACTTTGTCACATTTTTGGAAATTATTAGAGGTTCGATTGCTTGTTTCCACTCATTGATTTGCCAAAGAGCTCTTAAAATGTGTTTATGCATCGCGGGTTCAGATGGAGGAAGTCTTGCGATTTCAGAGTTCTTTTCGATAGTTAAATTAAATCTTAATGAATTTATATGGTTACGTGTACCTTTTGACTTTTTCTTTGGATCGTACAAATAAGATGTGAATGTACTGACGACTTCATGAGCAACATGTATGTCTAAGTCGGTTATTGTAGCTAAATTAGTCAATTCTTCGTCTGACATAAGTCGTAATGCTGCATTCACCTTGATCTTGCCTATGTAAAATAACGATGAATTAGTATCTTAGCCTGTTAGAGCGTGTGCAGCTAACAACGACGAACAGATATCTTTTCCTAATTTTTGTGCTAAACTATGAATAAGTATATACCTTCTGAAATCAGTGCGTACGGATATTTTTCCCGTGAAAATCCATAGCTGAGGTCTATTTTCTAAACTTGCAAAAGTAGTAATAAAAAAACGTCTGTATCGGGAGATTATACAATTGTTAACTGGCTTTCACTCATTCTGCGTTGAATACGTTGTACATGAAATATTAAGCAAGTATCAGCATCTATGTGCTATAGCGCGCCGTGCAGCCGCACGCTACGCTCGACTTTGAAATAGCATATCTGTATTTCTTTTCAATATTTAGATCTGAAACTTTCCCTAAAACTTCTTTAGGTATTGCATTTTAATACTGGATAATTAGTTTTTAGACATTCGAAACTTCGTAATACAACTTTTGCATTTGTACGACAAAACTCGGAACACGTAAAAGTAAACAATTGTAAATTTACTGTTCAAGTATTAATTGTCGCAGAATTTTCGGAGTAGGCTTGTTGTTTAGATCTTTAGATACGCAATAGTCATAAAAAATTTCATAATGATACATTGATAAATGTGAAAGATATAGCGAGAGGAACACAGAAAAACGCCAAATTCAATTGTCTCAATTTTACCCGAAATTGCCGTTTTTTTCCATGTTCCCCCAATTTTATCGTAAAAATTATTTCATATTCGTATTCAGCGACCCCGAAAACATAAGGTAAAAGTGGTCTTAGCGATTAGTACTGCGTGGTCACATACTGCTATTTCTAAGCGACTTTTTGGGGGTGTCCCGCTCGCCTAATATACAAGTGACCAATTTTATGATTGGATATTCTTCAGGGCGTCTCAAAGATGAAACCTATTGATATTCAGATCATAAAAGCCAGTACAACGGGTGCTATGGTACTTGAAGCACCAAAGTTTTCTCATTTTTGGAGAATTTTCAGTTTGTTATCACGATACAGCGTCCAGTGACCAATTTTATAATCATATATTTTTCAAGGTATCTCACAGATGTTCCCTATTGATTTTCAGCTGACTAGGGCGAGTACAGCGGGTCCTACAAATTCAGATATACTACATTTTTCGATATTTTTGGAGAAATGTCGGTTTGTTAGCACGATACATCCCCCGAAGTGTATACGAAGTGACAACTTTATGATAGAATATTGTTCAGGGCATCTCACAGATGCGAAACTGTTAGTTTTAATCTTTAAAACCTTTTATTTTGAATGTTAGCTGTGACGCATTTACTAACTGCGCACTTTTGGTTTCCACCTTGGCATGTTTTTGTGAATAGAGGATTATATTCGATCCTGCCAGAATAGGTTCCGTCGTTTTTTATTTCTCTCTTAAAATAATCGATTTTGCAATAGACACCTTCTCCCTGCCAGGCCAACTCTACAGATACGATTTGAAAACATTTCTTCTGAAGGCCATCTGGGGTATTCTCATCATAGCTATCTATAATAGCATTCAATTCATCTAATGTAAGTGCTTCTGAACTTTCCTCCCTCTTTTGAGGACAACTTTGCAAATTTCGCCTTTTTGCATTATGCGCATACCTGGCACTTTGGAATTCGATATCTTCAAATGGATTTACCTTTGATTATATTCAGTGAAGTATAATTCCTGCAGACTTTTCGCTGTTGAATTCCGCATCAATTTTATTGTATACTCTTTATATTCCTCGCCATTTTCTTTACACATATTCCATGCCCAATCTATGAGTTTTTCGACTATCACGAAAGTTGGGGTATTCACACCAAATTCATAATTTTTCTGCCGACAAAAAGACATAAATTGTCTCCAGGCAGACTGCTTACTTTTTTGATATTTACTGGGATGGATTTGCTATATTTTCACTGATTTCCGAAGTGGAACATGAAACAAAACGAGACATTTTCAATTTCGAGTAAATGTTAAGTAACATTTTGACACTTGTCATAGCACTCTTATGCAATCGAATTAAATTGTCGTTCATATTTCTTTATTCACCTGAATAGTCGATGATCATATTACGTATCATGTGACTAAATTCACGACTTTTTATTTGTGGAGCCATGTGTGAATGAAATAATCACATAAATTATTTAGAAATATTAGCTGCCTTCGAGCATTTACAAAAAATATGCATAGTAAAAATATATTGCTAAGAATCGACAATGTAACAGCGATTGCATGGGTAAATAAGATGGGAAGCACACGATATAAGAAACTTGATAAAACTTCAACACAAATGTGAAATAATCTGAAAATGTTGCAGTTTTAGAATCTAGAATTAAAAATGTTGGAACAGAACATGAATTTGCAAATTATGCGTATGATAAAATTATTGAAAAATTTGGATTACCCGATCTTTTTGCAACTTATATAAATAAAAAAATGTGACAAAATTTTCTCCTGGCGTCCTGATCCTGAATCGTCAGGAGTTGACGCTTTTACCTTGAACCTACCCGAAAAATCTAAACAAAAATATGAGGAGGAATATGAACGGTTTTTAAAGTAGTGTGTAGAAAACAATGTGAAAAATTACACAGAGAATGTTCAAGTTAGCTATAAATGTCAGTCTGTCATATATAAGTTAAACAGTGCATCCAACTGTATAAAAAGTTACCAAAAACGATGCTGAAATGGTTATTTTATGAAATTGTTTTCCTTGTCACAACAGTTATTTGTAAAACAAGTGTCACAATGACTCGTTTTGTAGTACGAGTGAAGTTTGCGCAACAAACCGCGAGGCGATGAGTTGCGCAAATCACGAGTACTACAGAAAGTCATTGTGACACAAGTTTTACACAATATTTTATTCTATCTATTCAGATCATTTTCACTAAGGATAAATCCAACTCCTTCTTTCTTGAGTGTTCTGCACTATATACGTTTTGCGTACCTATTTAAAACCTTTTTAATGTTGTTTGTTTTCGGAGTTTGTTACTCCTTTCATTTAATGGCGATAAAGACGTATCCTCAGTTGAGAATGATGAGCTGGTTTCACCTAAAACAAAAATGGTCAAATTTGATATTTGAGTATGAATACTGAAAAAAGTAAGCACAACATAGCGATTTTTCATTTAAAGTGTATCAATGGAATAAGTGTACATTGTGCTGTAAACTTAAATTGCAAATCGATCTTAGCTGCACATTTATTTAAAGAACCCTTCTTGGTTCGTTTGCCATTTGTCCTTTTTAGATGGTCCATTAAATTAGAAATATTTCCAGATGTTTTGTACACCTTTCTACATTTCATACATGTAGCCTATCAAGCTCATCCTATGAAATACATGTAGCTAGGGGCCTAAAAAGCTCATCCTTTTAAAAATACTTCCAGATTAACGATTATTTTCGTTTAATCATTTTATAAAATAACCTCAAACTCTAACAGTCAAAAATAAAACCAAAAACTAAGGCGTAGAATACCTTGCCTACTGTAATGTAATATGTAAGTAAACTAGTGGGAAATTGGAAAAATTATTTTATTTCATGGTTAATGGTTAGGTTATGGCGTTATGTATGATGACGTTGACATATGACAGATGACAGAAACACTATCGAATGGGACTATCGATAGTAAATTAAAACTTAAAACTATCGATAGTTGGCTATCTCTATTTATTAGTCTTCGAACAGACTTTTGGCAGAGTATATAACATTATCAGTCCTTTCATAAGTCAGGGTAGAAGCAAGTGATCAGATATACTTTTAAACAAAAAACCAAACGCTTTTTCACACATTAGTAATAACTATGAAAAAATTATTACACTGTAGAAGATAAGTATTTTAATTTCTATATCATATATTAACACGTTACTTACTGTTGGGGAAACTGCTGACCAAACCCTGTTTTGATATTTGTTCTTATTTAAATTTATTAATGTTATCTATATTTGTATTATATGTTTATTATTTACTTTATACAATTAATTACAGTTGTTAGCCTTACAGTGTATATTTTGAGATGTTCTATATTATATTATAAACATATTAAGGTATCTATGTATCTTTCTAGCTGTGGCTAGAGGAATTCATCAATAAAGTAAAAAAAGTGAAAAATATGTGTTTATTTTCGTGTTTTCTGTTTATGCCGCGATGATTTCACCAAACTACGAAATATTAAAAAACAAGTAGTGAAGCGCCAGTGTGGAGCATACGTAGAAATCTTAGACAAAAATTTCAGTTTTAGACCGGAAGATGGTGACACAGAATTTCCGGTCATTTGTACCAAATATGGCGACCCTTCAGCGGTCTAATTACGTAATGACTAAAAGGAAAATGATGGTCATAGCGCTGGCACCGGCGGCCCAAACCATTTTGTCGATACAGGCAACTGTGGTGATTCGCAATTGAAAGGAGAAGGGCATAGTACGCTGACCGGTTTCGACCTTCTTGGGTCTCTTCAAGAGTCCCATAATACCTTCTAGTTCGGAGACTCTAATCCAAACTGAAACTAGTAAGCTTCACTTCCAATTGCGAACCACTTCTCAGATAATTATTCGGCCGTAAAAGTCGTATGAAATAAAAGGTGGTGGTTCGCAATTGGAATTGAAGATGGCGTTAACTGACTACTTCTAGTAAATGTATAACCACACGAGCCAAATAGAGGTTGTCGGAAGGCGGAATCTTCAGTTTGGATTAGTGACTCCGAACTATATGTACAGTTCCTCTATTTCAAATTTTAAAAAATTTCATTTTTATATTTTCATATACAATACTTTCGAACAACCCAGTCTTATCTATGTACTCAATATAGTTGAAAACCCAGTATATGAGTTTTGACATTATTTAATTTCTGATGACATTTACATGTCACAATTGGAAAATATATTTAAAATTAAAAACAGATGTCACTGTAGACATTTTACTTTTGTATAAAAGAATCCAAATCTACCTTTAGCAGGGTAATAACAAGTTTAGTTTTTTTTTAAAATAGAAAGTTTGTAACCACAGTGTCGTGGTTATTTTGTTTGAAAAAAATAATCAGTTGAATTTGTATATTCTAACGGAGAACATATTTTTTTGAGAAGTCTCCAAAGATTGTAAATTAGTTTATTAAAATTTGAATATTATAAATAATAGTAGAAATTTGTATTCGGCAACTAATTCTAAATTCAGTGCGAGTGTGCTTCGTTGAAATCCAGTGGAAGATTCTGATTTCTAAATTACATTTAGAATAAGTACGAGTTATACAAGCTGTGTTCCGGTCCATATTCCAAATTCTTTGGTGAGTCCAGTCAAAATTTAATAATGCATTATTTCATCGAAAACGTCAGGCCTTTAAACAAAATTAAATAATAGATGCATCTCAACATAAATTTACAAATTTGATTTCAAAATAATAAAAAGAATCATCAGTATACGTATCAAACAAACAATTTAGAAGAAAATATAAAAGTATTGTGAACTAACATTTGACACTTGCCAATTCAGGTAACAATTAAAAAATAATTTGAACAATACGGTAAATAGATATTAGATATTCTAGTTTATGATTCATTTAATCTTAATTTGTATTTGGTAGGTAAGGTTTTTAGTTAGTTGTTAAACAAAGGAAAACTAAGATTTCTTTTTACAATTTGGTGATTAGTATTTTCATTTTAACTTACTGTGAATTCATTTATAATTATTAGAAGAAGTTTCATTACAATTAAATTTATTTCACGCAATAAAAATTTTTTGATTTATTTTTGAAGGTGACATTTGTTTAATTTTAGCGACAGATAATTTCATTAAAATTTAGTAGATGTCGGAAAGAAATTAAATAGCCTTTTATAATATAGAATCTACAGTTACATTCTGTATCTGTAAAGGTTTGAAGGATGGGTGGCCCCACAGCACTTAGGCCACAATTGGCCCATTGTGCATTCTTCTGAGGTTCAAAACTTCCTTCTAGCTCGTCATCCAGCCTACTTCCTTTTAGTAGGCGATAACGTCGCCTGAATTTAGTTCCCTCATATTGGCGTATGTTATCCTGTGCTCGCCGAATACTTGAAACCTAAATTGAGAGAGTGTCTGACATTCACAAAGAATGTGTTCGACAGTCTCATCTTCTTGTTCACATCCTCTACAAAGTGGGGTGTTAGATAGCCCCAGTCTGTGAAGGTGTTTTCGTAGGTGGCAGTGACCAGTCAGAATTCCAGTGGTTGTTCGTAGGTTCCGTCTGTTCATAGTCACGTATTTTTTGGCTACTTTGCTATCCGGATACTGTAGCAGCTCCTTGGCAAGCCTGCAGCCTTAACGAGAGTTAATAAAAGTTGGTTCAGTACCTCTATTTAGAATGCAAAGATTCTTGTTAGTTATATAATCATAAAAAGACTTATATCTAGCTTTAATATCTTTGCTGCCCCAGCTTACGTGGTGAGAGTTTGAATCGCAGCCTATTACCAGTTCAAGCTTCTGGGTGAGACAGTGTTCCACAAGGTCCTCCAGCTCCTTAGTTGGTGGTGGTTTAGCTGCGTCTGAGGGGAGGTATGCGGATGCCAGTATTAACACTTTCTTTTGACCTTTCTGTACAGTTACATTATACTACTGGATAGAAATCAGGAAGAAGAATTATAATAAATATTTAATTTGGATAAAACTTGGAAATTCATAAAGAATTTATTTTTGATAGCGCAGTAAACCCAACCCTGAGATAAGAGTAATTAGAAATTGTACATTAACTTTATCTTTCAATAAAATATAAATTTATAGCCGGGAATTTTTGACAACAACTGTCAAATTTTGAAATAGATAACATACGGCGCTTTAAGCCGTGTGTACAATATTGACGCAACCAACGTTAGGCGTTATTAAAAATCGATAAATAATAGTATAAAATTTTATAATTCATAATTTTAAAATTCAATATAAATATATTAACCACAACGAATATACTATAATATATATCTATTGCGACGATATAGGGCTTTACCCCTACGCTGGAGTTTTGTGTTTGATCTCTATCCGGCCGCCACCCCTGACGATATAGCTACTGGATACGCTATTTGGGTCTGGGATCAATTAAGTAACCACTCTTTAAAAAACTTAACAAATATATTGAAAGAACGTGACAATATATTATAGTATAATACCACACTTTTTCTAATGAATATATGAATATCACAATTGAAATTTTATTTGCCCCACGTTGCGGAGACAATTGTAGTAGAATTGCCGTACGTTGTAGCGACAATTATTGTATATGCATTTTTTCTCGATCCAGCGTAATATACGCCTTCGGTTAGATGCGTCAAAATTGTGCACGCAGCTTTACAACAACACAATTGTACACACAGCTTAATTACCGTATGATATGTATTTCAAAAATTGGCAGTTGTTGTCAAAAATTCCCGGCTATCAAAATTGTAATTTATTGAAAGATAAATCTTAATGTAAAATATTCGAATCACTCTTATCTCAGGGTGGGTTCAATGCGATATAAAAATAAATTTTTTTATAAGATTTCAAAGTATTGTCCAAATTAAGTATTGATTATTAATTTTGTTCTGTTTGATCTAACTAGTAGTATATGTGACTGTTTGTTCAATATTATAAAGGCTATTTAATTTCTTTCTGACATTCAATATATTTCAATAAACATTCTGTCACCAATAATCCACAAATGTCACTGTCACAAATAAATTTTTTTATCAAATTAAGTAAATTTAATTTCTATAAACTGTTCAAATCTATTACAAAACTATATCTAAAGTAAGTCGAATTCAAAAGTTATATATACAATTACTAAATCACAGAAAATAAACAAATACTAGTTTTCCTTTTTTTATCAAATAACAGAATCTTATCTACAATGAACAGAAATTAAGTGAACTACGAATGAAGTTAATAAATTATCAAATAGCAAAATCTTATCTATAATGAATACAAATTAAATGAATTACGAACGAAATTGATAAATTTCTCGAATTGTCCAAATGATTTTCGAATTGTCACTTTTAATTCGCAAATGTCAAACACCCATTCACAGTCCCAACTTCTTTTAATATACTTTTCCAATTGTATAAATGTTCAATATGAAATTTCTGTATTTATTCTGAATTCAAAATTTTGTAATTTATTATTTAGATGCATCTATTGTTAATTTTGATTAAGGTCTGATATTTTTCGTCGAAATAATCCATTATTTTAAATTATCAATAACCTGGAACAGACTCACCAAATCTGGACTCCTCCAAACTCGTACACTTCTAAATCTAATTTAGAATTCAGGATCATTCACTTTTTCGAATTGATGACTAAATTTTCCAATAAAAAAACACGTACAGAATTTACAATTATGGGCACCGAATAACAATTTCTATTATTAATTATTATACTATTCAACTATCTATTGGCGAAATTTTGGAGAACTATCAAATTACATGTTCTCCGTTCGGGATCTTAAATTCAACTGACTATTTTTTATCAACAAAATAACCACATTACACTTATTTTTAAAAAAAAATTAAATTTGTTATTTTCCTGCAACAAAGATTTGGAATTGTTTTATTATCTAAATACCTTATAATGACTTCTGTTTTCTTTAACCTTCAATATCTTTTTGAACTGTGACATGTAAATGTCATCAGAAATTAAATAATGTGCCAAATCTTACATATACAGGGTTTTTCAACCATATTGATTTTGTAGACAATACAGGGTTTGCCAAAAGTATTGCATAAAAAATTGAATGAAATTCTTTAAAATTTGAAATAAGAAAACTGTATTAATGAGTCGAAGAGAGAGAGGCGTCTTTGGACTGGCAGTTCAGGCAGACGTTGCCACTAAATGAAGAAAGTTCTTAAAAATCAGAATTAGAAGATTATAAATCGTAGTATTACAATGATAACTGAATTTAAAAAACTTCAAGAATACATGTTAAAATTATTAGTTCTAGGTTTTTTAAAGATTTCCAAATTATTCGCAAAGATAAACACATTTTAGAATTAAATATGACAACAACGCTTACATCTTTATGTGTATGTTTCGAGGTCATTGCACTATCCAAAGTTCTTGGTTTTAGTTTGTGATTGATTAAAATAGTTCAACAAATGTTTTATTTTTTTAGAACTGTTTGATAGATATCGATCTGTGTTTCAACACAGATTATCCAGTAGATCTAATACCAAAAATTTACTTTAGAAAAGCGGATTGTTTCTTTGAATCTGGACGAAAGGACGATTTCGACAAATGTGTTGGAGAAATTCAAAGATTCCTGTCTATAACTCTAGTAGACGATAGAGGTGAGTTCCATGACTTGAATTTACTTTTTTAAAATTGGCATCATAAACATAAAATTGCCATAAACATATACATCAATAATAACTGTCGACAATGTCAGCGTTAATATTAAAGATAGGTCGTTATTTTAAATATGTCAACATTTGTGGAAACACTGTCTTTTTAGACATTCAGTTTAAGCCTTCTCGTTCACATCAATGATGGATGAAGGTTCCCTAATAGCTTTCGCTTAGCAGTAAAGAAACCACGAATGAAAAGAACTAAATGAAGCAAAAATTGGCTCCTAAAAAGAAACTTTATCTTCGCTTCATTATTTTCACAGCTGCATTTTCATTCAGTTTGTAGTTTTTCAACAAAATATTATAAAAGCAGCTTTTGTTTTGACTGTTTATTAATAGTTACAGTAGTTTGATAGGTAGACCATTGAAAAACAACATTTCTTAATATACGTGAATGATAAAATGTAAATTTGGAATGACGTTACCCATTAAACAGATTGTATTGTAAACTTTTAATAATAGTTTCTAAAAATTTCTTCTTCCAGTTATTTTTCACAATACACTGTGATCATTCATCATGAGATTTTCAATGTCTCTCATTTCAAATGTAGTGTTGTTTCTTGTTACAAACCTTTTTACCTGACAGACTCCTTAATATTCGATCATATTTCAACTGCAAAAAGCATTGATCACATTGAAAATAATAATGTTTATCGTAATTATACTAATAAGCTTCTCAGCACCAAAGAACACCATTAAATGCATAAACTACCTAAACATATAATAGTTTTCTTATAAAAAAACCCATTTGTGAAACAAATCCCATCATCTCTTATCGCAGGGACCTCGTTACGTCTACCAAATATCCAATGTGAACTCGAAGTAGGCATATTACATTTTTTGTTCCATTAGACATGTTTCAATTATGTTTTCTTACAATATATTTATTCGCACATTCCTATTTTAGTTCTCCATAAGTTATCCAATGACATCATTAATAATTTTCTACTTTCACAATTATTTTTGTGGATTTTTGTTTTTCATGTAGAATTCAAAAATTTGATCAAATATAGGGCGTTCCATTTAAAAAATCGTATATTAGATTTGTTTAACTACTTTTGGGACATCCTGTATAGCTGTAAATATTTTTAGATGGTAGCCGTAATTGATGTTTATATGGCTATGAGACAAAATGTCACAAAATCTCACCGTTTGCCCACTAGAGACCATATAAATGCAAGTGATTCACCCTGAATGTTGTGTTGATAAAATCTATTCTTCCAGTCAGTTGTAATAAGTGTATTTTTTGAAAATAAAATTGTTTTTTAAAAGTCACAAAGTGCTCCGAACTGCATTTCTATAGTGATGCAGTTAGGAAAGTCCCGAGGAAAATCCCTTGTGCCTTATGTAACGATATTCTGAATAGCGATACAGAAGAGGATGATTAAAAAATATAACTAGGATGTGATTATTATAACAATTGGTTTCACAAAAAATAACGGAATTTTACGATACTCTTTACGCAGTTGCTGCCGGAATACCTAAATATGTAGGTAGGTATGTACCTTAGAGTAATAAAAAACATAGACAGGGCCATTCATTCATAAACAAGTTTACTTTTGCGGCCAACAATTCTAAACGCCAGTAGTAAAATAATGAATGAATTACAAAAAGTGGGGATGGTATTGTAGCTACATGGTCTTGGTAATTTCGGCTGTTTTTCTGACGAACCATGATAATCCAAAAATATTAAATTAATTTTGACACTAAAAGTTTTGAAAAACACATCAAAACGAAAGAACTAAATGTTTACTCTCTAGTCGTAATGGCGCTCGTATAAACAAACCACGTTTGGCATTTATTACAATACTACGACCTATTCGAAATGGTCGTCGATCACACTCTGACGATATTTGCATCTCTCTTTATATGGTAATTAAACAAGGACAAAACTACTAAATAGTTTACTATTGACACATTAAACAGGTACTGAAATTTTGAGCAATGTTGCCACTTTTAGTTATAACCTTAAAGGTATCTAAGGATACAACAAATACTTGTTTAAAATTTATATAAGAATATGCCTTTATTAAATAAAATTCAAGTATTATTAATTAATTTTAAAAATAGCGACTCAAATGCATAAATTAGTATGACTTTTCTTTATTTGCATACGTTTTTAACATATTTTCAATTAAATTTCTAATTTCATTTTTCCTGCAACTAAAGAGACTGTAAATATGGCAACGCAGTGGAAGTGTCCGCAAGTGAGCTTAGAATGTGACTGAATGTTTGGGACAAGAAAATATCAAAACAAACATATCTATTTTATTTGTTAATCTGGTACCAATGTACCTGATTTTTGTTATTTTTGGCTTAGGATCAAAGTTTTTTTATGTCATTTTCCTATTTTTACGCGAGTTGTTTTTTTATTTTATATAGTACAAAGAGTTTTTGTATTAAATATTTTCTTAATTTCTATAGCGACTTTTCTTTTTTTCTCATACGTAGGTATGCGAATTTGAAATACCGTGTTTATGACAGGGAGTATTGTGTAAATTTTAAATACAACAAGAATGCATAAAGACCACAGATACCGCCTCCTCATAAATTAGAAATTATCCTTTATACCTGCGTCCTAACAGGGTCGGAGTAATCACAGGTAAAGCAAGGGTGCAGTCTATCAGCCTGTGACTTTTCATCGTTGTGCATTGTGCAAATAAAAATGGCAGTGTTTCGTCCATGCGAAAACATTGTGTCGAATGAAATGGGAATAGAGAATGAAGTGATTGAAATTAGTGACAACAGTGATACTGAAGATGATATTTCGGACAACAGGAAGGTTAAAAGAAAACATTTGTCAAGTGACGCAAAAACGATAATAAAAAATGTTTACCAAACTCTACTTGAAAAAGGGTGTTCAACTTCTTTCACCGTGACAAGTGAATTAACAAAAGTCCCTGTATCTACGGTAAGGGACATTATAAACAAGGGAGAGACAGAAACGAGAAATGAAAAAATTATCTAGAATCGATGGTGCGGCGGGAACTGAAATAATACAACAAATTTACTCTTTTTACAAAGAAAATAGGGTGCCAACAACGTCTATGATTTTGGAAAGACTGAAAGTTTCGGGAATTGAAGTAACCTATTCGGAACAATGGTTTCTGAAATATTTGAAAACCATAGGTTTTGAGTGTAAAACCCTCAACGGAAGGATGAGCATCATGGAAAGTGGACGATTAAAACGATTGCGTTGGGAGTACGTTACAGAAATAAGAAGGTTTCGCCAAGAAGGTCGATACATACTCGTAGTTTGGTTGGATGAAACATGGTAGGATAGTCATGACGTTACAAAGAAAGGATGGACTGATGGCACAAAAAGTTGTTGTGTAGAGGCCCCTCCGTCTAGGGAAAAAAGAATAATAATTTTACATGCCGGTGGCAGCGATGGATGGGTGTCCAATGCGTTGCTGTTGTCCGCAAAACTTATATAAAATTGTTCAGCCGACTTTCACGAAGACATGAATTCATCACTTTTTGAGACTTGGTTTCAAGAACAACTGTTGCCTAATTCGCCCGATAATTCTGTCATTGTGATGGACAACGCCAGTTATCATTCAAAATAAATTAACAAGAAACCCACCACAAGCACGAAAAAAGCAGAAATCCTACAATATATGGCTGAAAATGATATAGAAATATCTAAATCAAAATGCACCAAAAAAGATCTTCTAACCATTATAAAAGACCTGAACATTCCTACAAAATATCGGTTTGACCCAATGGCACAAGCAAAAGGATATACGGTACTGCGTCTTCCGCCCTACTACTGTGTATTAAATCCCATTGAACTTATCTGGAGTACTCTAAAACGGGGAATTCGGCGTAAAAATACAGCTCCAAGGCTAAGTTCTGCTGTAGTAGATTTAATTAGAAGTGAGGTGGAAAATATAGACAGTATTTTATGGAATAATTGCATCGCATACGTAGTTGAAGTGGAAGATTCATATGTGTCTCCGAATGTACAACAATTTACAATTAATTTGGACGAAGACAGCGATAATAGTGACCTGTTTGTTGATAGTGACGATGATTTATAACGCAAATAGAGTCGTTTTGTTTGTAAATCCATAAAATCCTTGTCAAGAAGCAATTGTTTTCTACTTTGCTCAAATTTTTAAAGACGTCCCTGTGTAGGGTCGGACTGTGTACTTGGTCTTGATTTACAACTATGCTATTTACGGTCCATAACTTGTTCCCCACTGGGTAAAGTCAACAACGGTCGAAGATAATAAACACGGTATTTCAAATTCGCAACTATAGGTATCTTATCAAACACCTTCCAATAAATTGGCGCAATTTTAAGAGCAGAGAACTGATATAAAATTGGCCGATATCTGTGAGGAGGACCGAAAACCTTGAAATAATGTTTTCTCTTTTTTTCGCTTTTTGTGTCTAAAACATGATGTATAAGACTAATTTTTAATATAAACATTTCAAAGATTTACTTAGTATCGCTCACAAGTAGATCCAATACTTTTTCCCATATTAACTAAAAATCCAACGTCGATTTTTAGGTAATGAGCCGAGAACCACTGAATTGACCTCAGATTAACAAATACAATAGATGTGTTTGTTTTGATTTTTTCCTGCCCCAAACATCCAGTCACATTCTAAGCTCACTTGCGGACACTTCCACTGCTTTCCCATATTTACAAATTCTCTTTAGTTGCAGGAAAAATGAAATTAGAAATTTAATTGAAAATTTGTTAAGTTAAGTTATGCAAATAAAAAAAAGTCATACAAATTTATGCATTTGAGTCGCTGCTTTTAAAATTAATTAATAATACTTGAATTTTATTTAATAAAGGCATATTCTTATACGAATCAAGTATTTCTTATAACTGTAGATACCTTTATGGTTATAACTAAAAGTGGCAGCATTGCTCAAAATTTCAGTACCTGTTTTATGTGTCAAAGGTAACCTATTTAATAGTTTTGTCATTGTTTAATTACCATGTAAAGAGAGATGCAAATATCGCCAGAGTGTGCTCGACGATCATTTCGAACACGCCGTAGTATGGTAGTAAATAATGTCAAACGTGGTTTGTTTATACGAGCGCCATTACGACTAGAGAGTAAACATTTAGTTCTTTCGTTTTGATGAGTTTTTCTAGACTTTTAGTGACAAAATAAACTTTTAAGTTAATTAATTACATGTTTTTGGATTATCATGGTTCGTCAGTGCCAAGTTTGTTAGAAACATAGCAGACATTACCAAGACCATGTGTCTACAATACCATCCCCACTATTTGTAATTGATTCAATATTTTACTACTGGCGTTTAGGATTATTGGCCGCAAAAATAAACGTGTTTATGAATGATATGCCCTCTCTAATGTATATTATTACTCTAAGGAACTGACCCTATATCCTTCAGCGATATTTGATAACTTCAATTCAATACTTTTACCAGAGCAATGCTTATTTCATAATTGTTTTAAATGTATTACAGGAATTCATGTTTTTTAAATAATTAAATTCTTAGACTCCGTATTGCAAATATTTGCCTGCGATCATCCATCTTTTCTTAATAGGTATACAATATATTAACTTTCTTGAAATAACCAGAAATATCCCGGTTTCAACTATACCTATTTTTAGTTCATCTACATATTTGAAGAAGTTATTTAGTACAAGTTTCTCCTTATTGTAGGGCTTCTTCGTTTATTAGTTTTTCCTGGGAGATTCGTGTCGGAAATAGTATTAATATTTATTTTTAGAACTTGAACTGCCTCTTAAATAGATATTTTATAGTGCAGTTATAACGAACTCATTCTCGTATTTCAAGAAAAATAGAAGAGGGTATTTTCCAACCGTTGCTATGTACAGGGTATACCAAATTAATTTTTAGCAGAGTATCTTAGAATAATTAGTTACGATGTTATGAATTGTTTTTTTTTCAACATCTATGAGCAAAATAAATTACTATCGTTGTAATCTTTGCATTACGTACTCTATCAATTTTAATTGTCTGTATTTCTAAATGTCCCAACTATTTCTATACGAGACTTCGATACATGTATTACAGTACTGAATTAAATAGTTGAATGTATATTCCCTTTTTTAAAATATACAGAATGTCTCAAAATAGACGTTCGTCATTTCTGAATATAAATAAATTTGAAATCGATCATTACCAGACTAATTGACATATGTCAAAAAATGTATAATTGTTTTGGTGGAAATCTTGTATAAATATCTCATATAAAGAACCCCGCAATTTTTGATGGGAAAATGGATTTCAGTCAATCTCTTTGAAATTAACTGGAAAATCCCGATCAAAAGTGTCCATGATCGCAACATCTGAAGATCTCAAATTATCGCGCAAAAAGCTGTTCTGTGCCCAACAGTGCAATAATCGGAAAAATCGATATACAGGGTGTTCGAATTTGATTTAATTACAAAATTCTCCTGTGATTCTTTATTTTCAACTTCCTCTGTATAACACCATTCAAACTTCATTTCATATAAAAAACCACAGATAATTGTATAACAATTTCTTTTCTCCACAAAACTACATGCGTCGGCTGAGTTTCAGCTGTCATATGACAGTTTCATTTAAATCTCTATTTTTCCCATTGGTTACATTCTCACATAACTTTCCTTGTTATCACCCACTTAAAACCACACATAAAAATATCCATAACAACACTTTTCATCATCATAAAAAAACCGTTGTTAGTCAAGTAACAAAAAAGCATAAAGAGACATAACACATATCTTGTCATAAATGAATCATAAAAAGAAAAAGATATCAATTACATTATATAATAAGAAATTGTAATATTCTTATTTGTGAAGCAACATGAACAAAATGTAAAACTATACAATTATATAGTAAATGTACATGTAATCATCGGTTATCATTTAATATAACATTCAATTCATCGACGTGTAATAATATTTATCGTCACATTAAGGCGATTGGTCCTTCAGAGCTCAGTACAATTTAAGCGAAAATACAGACCATAATTTGAAAATTGTTTTCACCCTGTAACGTATAACGAGCTGCTCGTCATTAAATGTACTGCTTAGCTCAAAGGTTAGAGTTAACTACTACATGAAATTTTTAATGCAATATTATACAGAGTGGCGAAAAAAATTGCCTCAAAATTTGGACACACATTTAATCAAATAACTTCTTAAAGTTGAATGGTACACCTCGTATTTAGTGGCGTAATTTGACGCAGAATTTGATTCCCTTCAAAACTATATTAGGGTTCCCTATACCTATCTCTTCCGCTTTTTACAAAAAAAGCGTTTTTGTATTTTACTTATGAGTAATTTTTTTATCTTAAAAATGAAACACACTGTATTGTAATGAAAAGCTTAAAAAGCGTATTAAAAACCTTTTTATTAAGGAATACGTAGATTCGCTAGAAGCATAAGTTTAAATTTTTGGAAATACGGTGTATCTAAATTAAATTGCAGGCAAATGTAAAAACTCAAATTTATTGCCATTTCTGAAATATTAAAGCATTCTTCAAAATAAGAAGATGCGCGTGTCTTAATTATTGAGGCGAAATATGTTAAATTCGCTTCATATTGAAATAAATACCAAAATTACAATATGGGGTCAATAAATACATACATTTACGATTTCCTATGAATTTTATTATACTATTTTTTCAATAATAGTAGGCTCTGGCCAAGATGACGTTAATTATTATTATGAAACAAAAAGTATTTGACAGTGACACAACTTGTTATTCAAACCATTATCATTGTTTTAACTAGTTAAAAAATAATTGTCTTATTGAAATATTGTAAAATGAGAACTTATTCCCAGGAAGAACGAATTGATATGATTTTGATAATCGGTGAGTGTGAAGAAAACTGTTTATTAGCATCAAGAGTATATGCCCAAAGGTATCCTAACAGGAGTCATCCTAACAAGCGTTAATTGGAAAAGTTGTTGCAGCTTTTCCGAAGAACAGGCAGTGTATCTTATAATATGCAAGAACGGCAAAAACCGGTTACTGGAAATGAGGAAAATGAATATCTAGTGATGTTATCTCTAGTTGAACACCCTCACACAAGTCAGCGAAAAATATGTGAAACAACTGGAATAAGCAGACAGAGTATCCAAAGAATAATTTAAAAGTACAAATTCCACCCGTATGGCATTCAACTACATCAACAGCTTTTTGAAGAAGATTATGATCGACGACTGAATTTTTGTTTATGGGTTTTAGAAAAGTTTGGTGATGAAGAAAATTTTTTTGATTATGTGCTTTTTTCCGAGGAGTCAACTTTTCATAACAACGGATTAGCTAACAGACATAACTTTCACTATTACAGTGACGAAAACCCTAATATTTTTAGAACCCTTGATCACCAGCACAGATGGTCTGTTAATGTGTGCGGTGGAATAATTGGAACGCAAGTAGTAGGTCCTTACTTTTTTGGTGGTCACTTAAACGGCGAAATGTTTCTCGGATTTATTAGGGATAATTTGCCTGTGCTGTTGGGAAGTATACCTATTAATATTCGTCAACGCATGTGGATACAGCTAAACGGTGCTCCTGCACACTTTGTTAGACGTGTTAGAAACGAGTTAGATCGACAATATCCAAATAGATGGATAGGACGAGGAGGTCCACAGAACTGGCCAGACAGGTCTCCGGACCTTACAAGTCCCGACTATTTTTTATTGGAATATATCAAAAATATTGCTCACGATACACCGCCAACGACACCTCAGGATATGAAAGTACGAATAAGAAATGCGTTTCATTCCATACCGCAAAATATGTTATCCAGAGTTCAGCACTCATTTCAAGAAAGAGTTCGCCTATGCATCGAGAATAATGGACACCATTTTGAGCATTTATTAAAATAATAAACTATTTAGGATTCTTAATTTTTCGATAAAATGACTTCAAAAATGCTTTTTTGCTTTTCATTACGATACAGTGTGTTTAATTTTCAAGATAAATAAAATACCTAAAGTAAAATATAAAAACGCCTTTTTTGTAAAAAGGGGAAGAGATAGGTATAGGGAACCCTAATATAGTTTTGAAGGGAATCTAATTCTGCGTCAAATTACGCCACTAAATACGGGGTGGGGTGTTCCATTCAACTTTAAGAAGGTATTTGATTAAATGTGTGTCCAAATTTTGAGGCAATTTTTTTCGCCACTCTGCATTAAAAATTTCATGTAGTAGTTAACTTTAACCTTTGAGCTAAGCAGTACATTTAATCACGAGCAGCTCCTTATACGTTACAGGGTGAAAACAATTTTCAAATTATGGTCTGTATTTTTAAATTTCTCAAAATTTCTCAGAAACGGTCAGTTTTAAGTATGGGAAATATAATAGTATTTCAACTTTATTGTGTCTATAGTATCTAAAAATATAAAAAATATAGGGTGTTCCATAAGAAAAAATATAACTTTGGTATGTTATTTTTTTGGAGATCACCCTATATATTTCAAAATAATTTTGGAATATGCTCCTCATGGACCCACATATGACTGTGCTAAATGTTTTCCCCTAACTCGCTTCATTTTTCGTAGAAATACCGAAGCGAATGTGGTGGGCCACCCGGTATAATATTAGACAGAGTCGGATTCAGGGACTACACCAGTGTGTGATTTCGTAACATTATCCCCTCCTTAAAAAGAAGTTCCTCCTGGAACTTCTGTCTAGCCGGAACTAGATGTTTAAATCGGCAACTGGGTCCATGTCTGCACTTTCCGGTCGTATGGAAATAACAGGGCACCGTCTTCAACGGCTACCGATAACGAGGAGTATAGCTGCAAATTAATATGTGGACACCGGTATCTTGGAAAATCACCTCCATCATGTTCCTGATGACCCGCAAATCCAACTGATTGCTCACTTTCCTGGGCATTGCTAGTTTCTCCACGTGGTATTCCAGCACATGATCTCGAAGGCTTCGTAGCGCTTCCCACATATTACGGTAGGTGGATCGATCTGGAAATTCGTTTCTAGCTACCAGGTAGAAGACCTACCGCGGATTGTGTTTGAGTATGAGTGTCTTGCCAGGTGCTGGTATCTGATCTTCAAGTTTATCTTATTATCCTAACTTCTTTCGAAAGACGTTACCAACCCTCGTGCTTGTTTGTTACTGGCGAAGATGTTATGTGCCAGTAAGTACTCCCCGGGAACATGAACAAATCTTGTCTTTGTTCTTTAGTGACTCCGTATCTAGCTTTCTCGGTACCTCCTTATGCGCCCATAAATTCTTCGAAGGCTGGGTCAGACTCTTGTTGCATATGGTTCACTCCTTCCTCTTTGTCATGGTCTCCTTCGAATGGCGCTACTCGGTTTTGGTTGACTACTCTAGGGTTTCCATTGGGGATCTTGCTTATGCGATAGATTACGTCGTTGGTCCTCTTCTTTATTAAGTAGGGATTTTCCCATGATTTCTGTACTTTCGGAAAAAATATTTTTCTCATTGTCGGGTTGGGTAACCATACTTTGTTCCCTTCTTTAAAACTTGCCTTCTGTGGCCTGCATGTTGTACCGTTTTTCATTATGTCGCTGGCAACTTGAAGTTTCGTTCGAACTAATTCGTGCACATCGTCCATCCTTCTTCTCAATTGGATCACGTAATCTTTTCCTGCTAGATCTTTGCCAGGCGGACAGCTAAACTCCAGGTCACAAGGAAGCTTCATTTCACGTCCAAACAGGATTTTCGCAGGTGTTTCAGCCGTCGACTCATTTATGGCAGATCGATAAGCCAACGCAAATAGGAAATATTCTGCTCCCAATCTCTCTAGTGGCTGGAAACTACTTTGGACAGACATTTTCCAATGGTCCTGTTTTTTCCCTTGGCTTTAAGGCATAACCCATGCAGCCAGACACTAAGTAGGTAAAATGTTTGAATGATCATGTAAAATTGATCTAAATATGTAAACCTGCAGACAATTTTATAATTAAATGTGACAATGTGTTGATGAACACAAAGGATTAACTTACAAAGGTCACTTCTCTTCTCGGCCAAAGGTCTGTCAGGGCATTTTTTAAAACAACAAATACAAGGTAGACCACGGTAAGTAAGGTAAATAATACAGTAGAATTTAGGAATTCAAGATTATCTAATGACTACAATTTAATACGAGGATATATTGAAAAATTCTTAGCTTACTATAGAACCAAACAAAATTTCAATGCCAAAATATTTTATTACTCAACATATTCTCCTCTTAATTGGATACATTTATTACAGCGAACAGGCAACGTCTCTAGACCTTTCAAAAAAAATGTTTCTTCTTGCTCTGCAAACCCGACCTCCACAGCTTTTATTACCTCCTCGATGGTAAAAAATGTACGACCTTTTAAACCATAAGAGGGGTGTTCTAGTAATTCAAACCCTAAATCACGAATTATTTGCATGGCAACATGAGATTTGTGTGCAGGGGCATTTTCCTGCAAAAACAAAACACCTTTGGATAGCTTTCCGCGTCTTTTCTCTTTAACTTTTTCCCGTAGAGTGGTCAGTAATGGCAAATAGTAATCTCCAGTTATTGTTCTACCCTTATCCAAAAAATCAATCATGATTACTCCATGGCAATCCTAAAAAATTGAAGCAAGAACTTTTCCAGCAGATTTTTGGACACGAAACTTCTTAGGTCTTGGAGAACCAGAGTGTCGCCATTCCATCGATTGTTGCTTTGTTTCTGGATCGTAGAAATGTACCCAAGTCTCATCCATAGTAACAATTCGGTTTAAGAAGTCTACATCGTTTTCAAATCGAGCACAGATCGAACGCGATGCTTCTACCCTTGCACGCTTTTGGTCAACATTCAAACATTTGGAGATCCATTTTGCAGAAATTTTTCTCATGTCCAAATGGACGTGAACTACATGATCAACGCGTTGGTATGAAATATTCAGTGCTTCAGATATCCGTTTTAGCCCAATTCGACGGTCTGATAAAATCATGTCATGAACTGCATCGATATTTTCGGGGACTGACACAGAAACTGGCCTTCCCGATAGGTCATCATCTTCAATGGAAAATTTACCTCTTTTGAAGCTTGTAGTCCAATTTTTCACG
This sequence comes from Galeruca laticollis, assembly GCA_963921935.1. Taxonomy (NCBI): domain Eukaryota; kingdom Metazoa; phylum Arthropoda; class Insecta; order Coleoptera; family Chrysomelidae; genus Galeruca; species Galeruca laticollis. Next base: position 212,108,369 of record OY998177.1, read on the forward strand.
GTCGCATACGAAGGACATTGATCACCAAGGGTATTAAGCATATCTTCGTAAATCTGCTTACCTCTTAACCCTTTTAAATACAGGTACTTGATGATGGCTCGATTTTCACAATTTCGGTGGACATCTTTTTTCTTTTAATTTATTGCGGAACTCTGGTTTACTTTTTTGACGTCAAAATTTACACTGACACTTCTAATAAGTTATTGTTCGTTGCTATGGTAACGCAATATTTTGTTTATGCATGGAACTGGTCTAGGCTAACTAGATATCAATACATCCTCGTATCTGTCTCAGTGACAAACCTCATAAGGCAGTCGAATATATTTTTTTTATTTGTAGATTATAGATATAAAATATGTAAGGTGTTTCAACTTTTAAATTTAAAAGTTTTTGTATCAATTTTTCAGATTGATTATTGTATCTATTGCAATTGAATAATATGTGGTCTAAGTCGGACGTAACTACTGCATAGATTACTATCCAAGATACTGATTTCACGTAAATGTGCAGGATAGCTGGCATGTCCAAACTTCATACGACTGATGGTAGTTATATATTTCCTTGGACGCTGATAAACTTCGAACCAGCATCGTTTTTTAATTTTTGGTACTAGCTGTGTGTAGCGAGTAGGTTTTGTGTTACAATTCAACCATTCCATCTGACTGTGGATGCAACGCTGTTATCCTGGTCTTCTGCATTCTCTGCTTGTTACAAATTTCCTGGCATACCTGGCTCTTGAAATTTCTTCCTTGATCGCTGTGGACTTCCAAGGGCACTCCATATCGGCTGATAAATTGTTTCACCAATTCATCCGCGACAGTTCTGTCCTCTTTATTCGGGATCGCGTAAATTTCCACCCACTTTTTGCAATAATCCATTACTACCGGGATGTATTTACCACCATTTTCTGTCGTCGGAAATGGTCCAGCGATGTCTAAAGCAATCCTTTCGAAAGAGTTTCCAACATTATATTGTTTCATGGGCGCCTTTCGTTTGCGATGTGGCACAATTAGTACATTTCATACATCAGTCCTTCACATCGTCGGAGCTATTCATCCAATAAAACCTATCACGGACTCGTTGAAGGGTTTTCTTCACTCCCAGATGACCTCCCGATGGACTGTCCTGTAACTTTCTCAATATCTCTGCTACTCTCGTTCTCGGGATAACTATCTGTCTTCTCATCTCGAAACCATCATCGTTTCCAAGGACTCTTTTCAACAGCCCTTCTTCTAGGACAAGGGAGTACTACTGACCCCAATATGACTTGAGTATCGGTGAAAATCTTGACACTTCTTGTCAGGTAGGTCGCCGATTTTCTTCCTTCCATTGCCGGATCATCTTCAGGCGAGGATCATTCTCCTGATCTTCTCTGATCCTGATGGGTGACCATTCTTCGTCGACTACCGTAATTCTTGAAACTGCAACTTCCTTAGATTCCGACTAGTTGCAGTCAGAATAATCTACAGGGCATGGCCGCGCAGAGAGTTGGTGTTGCGGTGACTCACATTAGCTCGATGTTCGCCCCTATCTAGTGTCTCCTGTGACTGGAGTTTTTGTATTGCAAGAGTCTTGAAGCGCTTAGACGGGCTGCCATACGTGCTCTAACTCGCCACACTTCCAGCATTTGATCTTCTTCGACTTCTACCATACTCTTTATCAAGTTAACGATCTGGCCCAGTCTGTCTTTGTTACCTTCTTCTTGCATGGTCCTAACTTTGTTGTACCTTGAATCCTTCGTGGCTGCTTTATATTTATGAGGTTCTTAGTTTGCAGGAGTCGTAGGACTCTTACACAAATTGCGTACATGCTCTAGCTCGCCACAATTACAAAACCTAATCTTCTTCGGTTTCCTGTCTACCATACCTTTCAACAAGTTGACGATCTCGTTAAGTCTGTCATCATCACAATCTACCTGCATGTTCATACCTTTGTTGTATCCCGAAGCCATCGAGGGTGTTTCGTATTCCAGAGCAGCAGTCAAAGCATCGACCAATGTTTTGGGATGGGCTAAAGAAAGTATCCTCTGCATATCGGGGTCACGTAAGCCATTAATAAAGGCCTGGATGCCCAGACATTCCATCATGTTCTTTGGTGCTGACGGATAAGCAAATCGAACTAGTCGGGCAATGTCCACTTCATACTCTTGAAGTGTTTCGTCACGTTTCTGCCTTCAGCTGCTCGAAGTCATCCGTTTCCTCAAGTGATATCGTCTGAAGTACATCTAAGGCATCTCCCCAAAGCGCGATGGTTGAGTTTACTGCCTTCTCCCTGTCGGACCAATTATTCACTTTAGCGGTTGCTTCAAACTGTTTTACGTAATTGATCCATGACGTCTTTCCGTCGAACGTTGCGGCCTTCACTTGGACAAAACTGCCAATGTCTTCTGTCATATTTTTCTCTAACTCCTTGATTTTCTCGTCCATCGTTGTCATTTTATTCTCAATAGCAGATTGTAGAGACAAAATTTAATTTTCAACGTCAGCGGCAATGTCGTTTTTCATTAATAAGATATCGGCAGATATATCGTTCTTCGTAGCAGAAATCTTCCGTCCATATTAGCAGAAATATCGTTCTGAATAGCAGAAATCTTCTCGTCCATATTAGCAGAAATATCGTTTTTCACATTAGTTGAAATATTCTCTTCCATGGCAGAAATATCGTCCTTCATAACAGAAATTGACGAGGTTAATGTGGAAGTCTCGACTTTGAATAAGAATGTTTCTGGATCGAAGCCATCACTTACCAGTGTCTTTCTACTAATTCACTCTTCTTACCGGACGTTTCCAACTTGCGATTTTCCAATTCTGCTTTTAGTTCCGTCACTTTTAGGTCACTTAGTCTTTTAGCCATTTTACGTAACTGTTTATTCATATTACCCCACACAAAAATGATAAATACCCCTTCTAAAAAACCGGCGCTTCGTCAGTCGTATTGTCGATTCAAGGCTAGATATTTAATAAAACCATCGATGTTTGTCGCACCCTATAGTTATATTGTAAATATTCTCGGTCCCTATTTTTCCAATGCTCAGAGCATCGATGCAAATATTCTAATACTCGAATTTCAACGAGACGTTGAAGGCATGCGTGATTGGTTTCGAGATGAAGATATATTTATTATAGAACAGAGGATTCAGTGATGCTATACCGCTTCTCCAAAGGATTAATATTCAAATGCTTCCATTCCTCCAACGCGGGCATAAAAAACTTGACACAGAGGATGCTAATGATGCAAGGCTTGTGATAAAATCTAGATGGGTCCTTGAGACTCGGAATGGGCATTTAAAATCCACGTTCAAGAGCTGTATTATGCACATGTCTCGAACATTGGAGATTTTATTTTAATCGCCGGAGCAATTATAAATAAATATCATCCACTTCTATTGATACCAGATGCTACAGAAAAGGTAGCTAAAGAACTGCTTCTGAAATATCGCGAAGCGATTGCTGTTCCAGCTCTAATGGAAAAAGAAGGGTTACAAAGAAGACGATGAGGATAATGGATACCCTAATCAGATGATCTGATGCCTAGCTTTCTGCGCTTTATTCTACAAGATTTGAGATATTTTACATATGGCTGCTATCAAGTAAGACTAGCCCCAAGACAATATCGGTGAAGATAGGCAAGCAGAATTTCAGCTTGACCAACATCGCCAGGGCTATTGAGGGTAAAATTCCATTCTCGATATAGAAATGCAGTAAATCATCTGATGTGGATAGCTTACATTGAAACAGACATAGATGGAGTGATAGATGAAGATGATAATTGAATACAAGGGTACTATTGCACTTGTTTTGCTGATGCGAGAACAATGGGACTTTCGTTCATGTGCCCTCAATCATTTGGTTTCTGAGTTATGCAACGTACTACCAGGATTATTTTCATTACCCATCGAGAAGATTATTTGATGTAGTTATTAACAGTCAAGATGATCCCCGAGTGATAGATATGTAGATATTTCAATGTCAAGATTAATACGATGTTCACTATAAAATCACAATAGTAGCAAGCAAACCTTTATCGACTGAACATCGCATTGTTTTATCGACACAAATAGTTTTGAAAATCCGTCAATATTAAACTTGGTACACAGTAAGTGAATAAATATTAATTGGTAAAATGTTCAAAAAAAAACTAAAATTAAACAAGTGGAAATAAAATAGTTATACAGATGCAAACACAATCAGAGCCAAACATGTACGTACAAACATATTTAAATATACCAGGGGCGTACCAAAATATTTCACAATCAGTAATGCAAGTTGACCAACAACCAATAATACAACCGTAGCATGTATTATATACTAATAATATACTACCACAACAACACCACAAATAAATATGCAGTCAACGCAAAGTGACTTATCTTAAAATGCAAATATAAATACATCACAATATAGGGGTAGACAACAAATAAATCCACATCAATATGGATATCGCAGCCAACAAATACTAACACAGCCAGCTCCTTGGCAACGGATTCCAAAAAGTAGTAAACAGAAGACAACAACACATGCAAAATTATAAAGCAATCACGTAGTTTTAAATAACAGATACTCTACATTAATCCAAGAAGAAAATGCTGATGCGAGTCAAACAAAAACAACAGAAGTAAAGAACCTAAGACCTCCACCCTTATACATGTATGGAGTAGTCGATTACTCAGAGATGGTAAAACAAATAAGAGATCTGTTTCTGTACCAAAAGTCTAGCAAATAACACAGTCATAATAAATTGAAATACCCCTGACGACTACAGAAAGCTAGTTAGAGAATTCAAAGAACAAAATATAATACATCATACTTATCAGCTGAAAGGGTATTGTAGTGTAGTAGTATAGGGTAGTGATCAAATACATGCACTATTCTATAAAACCAGAGGATATTGCAGAGGAATTAAGTGTAATGGGACATAAAATTAAGAATATAGTAAATGCGAGGCACAGAATAACAAAAGAACCATTAAACCTATTTTTCGTAGATCTGGAGCCCGCCAGTAAATAATAAAATTGGGATTGGGATTGAGAAGCTACAAAATGCTAATATAAAAATAGAACCGCCCCATAAAAATAAACGAGATGTCGTCCAATGTATGATATGCCAATTATACGGACACTCAAAAACGTATTGTAATAGGCCCTACGTGTGTGTAAAATGTAGCGGCACCCACAGTACAAGCAGTTCTCAAAAAAGCAGAGATACTCCAGCTACATGTGCATTGTGTGGTGGAAGCCATCCGGCAAACTATAGAGGCTGCGAATACTATCATAAGCTTATACAGGGAAATAACAATCAGCAGACAAGAATAGAGCCAAAAGTAAATACCATAACAAATACACAAACGAACGTTCACACACAACAAAACAGTCATCATCACGGAAACAGAAGCTACGCAGAGGTAACCAACAATAATACTAATTCAACCGAACATACAACTCAAGATACAAACAATATGTTAGCACAGTTCTTAAACGAATTTAAATCAATGTTCAATCAACTTATACAACAGAATGGCGTGGTTTTAAACATGTTAACCACACTGATTCGTAAATTATCTCAATAATGGGACCGTTCGTAAGAATAGCACTATGGAACGCGAATGGCCTTAAACAACATAAGGAAGAAATACAATTATTCCTACAAATAAACCAGATTGACGTATTATTAGTGAGTGAGACACATTTCACAGAAAAAACTTATTTTAATATTCCTCACTACAAAATATATTCAACAAAACATCCCGATGGTACCGCCCATGGAGGTACAGCCGTTCTAATTAAATACCCAACTAAACATGATCAATTAGAGAAGTACCAAAAGGCTCACCTACAGGCTTCAACGGTTAATGTAAAATTTTTGCCATACAACCTAACATTGTCAGCAGTATATTGTCCGCCTCGACATAATATAAAACAGAACAACGAGTTCGAAAATTTTCTCCAAACGATAGGACATAAATTTGTAGTAGGTGGAGACTACAACAGCAAACATACAACATTCGGATCATGACTAACCACACCCATAGGAAGAGAACTATTGAAAGCAATTGATGAACACAAATATTCCTTTCACTCGACTGGAACACCAACCTATTGGCCCACGGATCCCGACAAGATCCCAGACCTATTGCACTTTTTCATAACAAACGGAATAAACTCCGCGTACACAGACATTATACCTAGCTACGACCTGAATCTGATCACTCCCCCATTATCTTAACAATTGGAGCTTCAGTCATATTTAGAAAACCTCTGCCACGACTATATAACTCCAAAACAGATTGGGACGAATTTAGAAACAACCTAAGTCAAAGCATAAAACTTGATGTAAGACTCTAAGAACCAAAAGAAGTAGAAACAGTAAAAAACGCTCTCATTTCCTATATACAACAAGCAGCGCAAAAACCTGTAATGCGTATTGCCCAGGTAAGCCCAAAGGAGACAGAGTTCAATTAAATTAACTGTTTTATTTCTGAAAATAATATTTACAACTACAAAAATAAATTAAAATTCAGTATTCTATATAATTCTCCGGTACGTAAATATTTTGAAGGTCACGCTTCGACGATCCGTATCCTTTCATCGGTTGATAGGTACTGGTGGTCTGAATTGTACTTAGGTGGAACTAAAGCGGTGCGTGTTTCGATTTCGGCGATATACTCGACGGTGTACGAGACTCTCTATGTCCCGTGAAATGTTCAGCTAACCGGGGATATGAGCAACCGGCGGATCAATACTCTTTCGGTTTTAGTCTCAAGATTTGGGAGTATCGTTTGTAGCTAGTCACTACCCAGCTTAACGAATACTTCTATATGCAGGGACTGTAGTTATTACTGCGTGTCAATACCACACCGAAATTATTCTAACAGTTGAAGCGATCGTTTATAGCCAGTCAGTACCCAGCTTAACGGCGCTTCCCTACGGAGATACTGCAGAGTTTTCGGTGTGTCAGTACCACACCGAAATTCTTCTAACAGTTAGAACAATCGTTTCCGTCAATACCAGAAACCAACGGCCGTTCTAATGAATGATGTATAAAGTAGGATCAATACTCCGACTTAGTACAACACTCGGCAGAAAATAGTGTAAAGCGTTTAAGGTTGAAGTCAGTACCCTCGACCTACGCTTCGCACCGGAGGCGGCTGAACTTGTAGGAGCAGGAATCCGTAAACCAAGTCGTCTCTTCGTCTGTTGGTTCGCATTTTTATATCCATCGTGGTGGTGGTGGTAGTCTCTGTCCCTTCTACCGTCGATTCCTCGTGCGCATCCGGCGTGGGGGCTCTGCTGTTCTGGTGGGGTATATCGTCATCGCGGCGATAACTGGTTTTCTGAATCGAGTTTTATAGTAACGCATTTATGTCGTTACAAACCAAACCCACAAATTAAACAAAAAAAAAGTGGATATACCTCTAGAAGTCAAAAGGTTAGTGGCTGAAAAGAGAAGAGCTAGAGGAAAATGGTACCGTACCCACACGCCAGCTGACAAACATATATATAACCAACTCAGTAATAGACTGAAAGTAAAGCTTAAAGAAATCCGTAACGAGAGTTTTGAACACTCTCCTAACTAACGAGACATGATAATTTTATTTGTAAGCCTATTGGAAATATGAGAAAACCCAAATATGCAATACCGTTAAGAAAAAATATCAGAGAACCATGGGCCAAAAGTGAATGCCACAAATGTCCAAAAAATCCCCAGTTATTCCAATTCCCCATTCCATTTAGTAGTACTGAAAACTGAGCCGGCAATAGATTTGCATATTGAATTCATGCTTATAGTTTTAACTATCCCCATGTCAAATATAGATAGAATTTAGAGTGACAGTTTCAAATACAACATATATTTTATTACGTTTTTGTCTCTTGTCAATGAGCTGATTTCAAGGACATATCGCACATACTATCTAGGGTTACTAGAAAAGGACTACAGCTAGTAGAATATCACATTTTTTCAAATTCAAGTGGCTGTAGTATGCAAACAGTTGTTGAAAACCAAGAAAAATTGCTTACATGTCCATATAATAACTTTTCAAGTTCTATTCAGTGGCATAAATATTTCATACAGGGTGATCCTATATGGATATGCGATATAAAAGTATATATCGATTTTTCCTATTATTGCACTATAGGCACGAAACAACTTTTTGCGCGAGAATTTGAGATCTTCAGCTGTTGCGACCATGGAGACTTGATCGGAATATGTTGGAGAACATTTGCCAGTTCGTTTCAAAGAGATTGACTGAAAGCCATTTTTCCAACAAAAACTTCGGGGTTCTTTTAAGATACGGAGATTCAAAAGTTATTCCTTTTATACCTAGTAATGTATATAATACACTGAAACGTGTTGAATGCTTTTGTTTTGATTTTCAGATAAACATTTGGAAAAATTAGAACAAATAAAGAAGTCCAAAATAAAATGTAATAACGCTGAAGTACATAGAGATCATTTTAATGATCTTCCAGAATTTAGCGAAGGAGAAAACAGCGATTTTGCCTATGCTTCTTCAAAAATTAAAATGGGGTTAGATTAAATTTTACTATTTTAATTTCATTAGATTATTATTATAATATATGAAAATAATCAGCATCAATACAATTTATCTGTTACTAACTAAATTGCCTGAATTAATTTTTTTCACAAGTGTAAACGTGTGCCGCTGTAGACAAGGAAAATATGGCTAAACAGGGTGATAGAAGATTTGAGAACTAGAGGTATAGACTGAAGAAAAAATGTCTACAAAACATTGCTAACGTTACTAACAAACGCTCTAAGTATCCAGGGCCTATAGAGCACAAATGAATGTAGCAATACCAAAGTTTTCTTGTCATGTTGCCGACACAATAATTTATTATCCTAAGTATTTGTTATTTTTAGGTACGATAAAACGAGAGGTAGACACGTAGTGGCAACAAAAAATATTAGTAAAGGTGATGTCTTGTTTGTGGAAAAGGCATTTATATTTGCTCCCGTTTTTAAAGAAAATAAGGAATTTTATTCGTTCAAGTGTTATAGTTGCTTAAAAGATATCATCAGCAGTGTTCCGTAAGTAAAAGTTACAAACATATTTTCCAAAGTTTTATTACACGAATATAGATTTCTAATTTTGTTTGTACAATTTCTTCGAATTCTATATTTGTTAGTAAATTAATAATTGTAGATATAAAAGAATTGAAATTTATAAAAAATTCCGGAACTTATTAATTTTATATTACTTGTTAACAGTAAAGATGTTTCATTTTTGGAAATAGAATTGCGTTTAAGTTACACATTGATTATAATAATAAATTTTGCTGCCAAACACAATTTAGAAAAGATATTTTAAATACCACAGGATAAGCATCTTCAACTTTCTTCCTTTTAGGATGACTTCCATATCAAAACCCGCAGTACATCTAATTCATTTTCCAAATTATATTTTAAGAAACATTTTGCCTACGAATATGTTTTTTAGTATTTATGAGTAGTTATACAAGCAAAGTAATTGATATGGTATTATTAATTAATTCTTCTTCTTGTGTCCTGTGCATGCACGTACGTTGGCAATCCTTTGTACTTCTCTCACATCTTATGCAAAGTGCCGTTCTCTACATGTCAAAATATTGTGCGAATGATGTTTTCGCCTTTTTAAAAAACGAACTACATAAATGAGACGTTTATTAACTAGATTTAGCAATACAATCTATCTTTTATTTGAATAGTACAATATTTTTTATATGTTTAACAATATGCTTACTCGACAAAATGCATTACTGCATAATATACAATATCTATTGACGTAATTTCTCCGCCCTAGGAGAGAATTATGGGGATGGACCATAGTTAGACATGATAGGGAAATTTTTCAGAACATCTTCACTTGTTGTCTTCCGTTTAGGTTGACTTGTCTTCTTTCTATTCTTGAGTACTAGGTAGATAATGCAGGCAGTGACTATAAAGTACAATAAAATTGAATAAAAACTTATACTTTTGAAATGAATCGGTGACGAATCTATCTTCTCGGCTGAAGTTTTATCTTCTTGAATGGTACTTATGACATTGTTCATTTCGTTAAGATCAATTGAATCTTAATACACAGGTTTTAGCTTAACAGTATCTAAAGTGTAATTAGTGTTTTTAAATGAAACTCAAGGTCTCTAGTTAATTCCACAATATAATACAAGTTATTGAAAATTCTAAAAAATGGACAATTGTTTCGATAAATCAATATCATCGTCAGATTTATCGAAACAATTGTCAATTTTTTAGAATTTTCAATAACTTGTATTATATTGTGGAATTAACTAGAGACCTTGAGTTTCATTTAAAAACACTAATATGAGCATATTCCACGAAGTAAGGGTCGAGACAGTCAATTTCATTAAAGTGTAATTATTTTTATTAATTTGTAATTTCGTTTTGCCATATTTACAAAGTCCCTTTAGTTGCAGGAAAAATGAAATTGGATTTTTAATTGAAAAGGTTTTAAAAAGAACTTTTGTGTTCGACACTCTTTATTCAACAACTTTCTTCACTGACATTGACATTCATAGCCTCCTCTCCCGTAGATACCAACCTATATAATTACAAAACTCTAACATCTTCCTTTTTATAAAATAAAACGAGTTTGTGAATAACAAAATTTTGTGAAACTAGTTTAAGCTAACGGCTACGTCAAAGTTTATTCTACATTTCTAACATCTCGATTAATTTACAGATTCAGTCTCTGAGGTGACTTGACGCTCCGTCCACTGAAAGTAACTTTATTCTGAATTAAATAATCTTTCTCAGAGTCTGTTTCTGAAGTTACATTTTCTGGATCTATGCTACTATCACCATTACTGTGTGTCTCTCTTTCTAAATCACCTTTATGTTTTCCTTCTTCTGTCTTCTTTTTTTCCACAAGCTGTTTCGCTCTCTTTTAGAGGGCTTTCTTTTTCATTTATATTTTCCTCCAAATATTCCAATTCATTTTCTAAACCTATATAATGCTTAATACTATTTAAATTATTAATAGGTTTTATAGTAGGTGGATTTTCAAGTAGAAAATGGTTCTCTTGTATTGTTCTATAAGGCTTTATAAATTTTCTATTTCGGAATAAAACTGAACCATTTTCTACTTTTACTTTATAAGTCCTATCTCTTACTCTGTTCAAAATAATTCCTGGGGACCACGTTGAACCTGGCTTAGTTTGTACATAAACCCTTTCACTGTTTGATAATAGTTCAAGATTATTAACACTCTTTTTGTTATAGTACTTTGAACTTTCTTTTTGTCTTTTATCTAGAAACTTAACATATTTTTCTCTATTTACAATTTTGGGTATTAATTTACTATTTTTACATGGTAATATAGACCTTAATTTTCGTGAAAATAATAGTTCAGCTGGCGAGTTAACACCGTCTACTTCCATGTTTCGATACAAGAGTAAGGCCATATTAATGTCCTTTTTGTCTTCAATTACTTTTTTAAATATATTTTTGGCAGTTTGGATATTTCTTTCTGCCATCCCATTGGACTGGGTATTACATGATTAAACTCCCAATTTTTAGCAAATGATTTAAATTCCTCAGAGTTAAATTGTGGGCCTCCATCAGACACAACTGTCAGTGGAATGCCATGTCTTGCAAATAGAGTTTTCAAAATCTCAATTATACGGCAACTGTTAGCCATATTGCTTAATTTTTCTATTTCAATAAATTTAGAGTAATAGTCTACAACTAATAAATATTTTACTCCCCTCAGCTCAAAGATGTCACAACCAACTTTGTTCCAAGGCAATGTAGGTATTTCATGGGACATAAGAGGTTCAGATTGTTGAGATAGAGAATATTTATTACATAAGTGACAGTCTAAAATTCTTTGAATTATTTCATTTTTCATGGTTGGCCAAAAAATTGAGTCCCTGGCTGATTTAAAACATTTATTTATGCCTAAATGATTATAGTGTACCCTATCTAACATTTCTATATTTCCAGAATATTTTAATATTTTCTGGAACCTTTTTAAAATGTTTAGGCCATCCTTTTAAAATTATATCTTTTATTGATTGCAAGGTAGAGTTTTCTGCTGTTTTTATTTTAAATTCACTTAGTTTATTTTCTGTTATGTTTATCTCTGCTATGATACTGCAAACATGCAACTCTACTTCTTCATCCAGACTATTGTCAGTCTCATCTTTACAATAAGCACATTATAGAGCGTCTGCAATTATCAATTGTTTGCCCGGTTTGAATTTAACTGTGAAATCATATTTTTGAAGTTGTAAGAGCATGCGTTGAAGTCGAGCAGGACATTTTTCGAGTGGTTTTTTAAATATTGATATTAGAGGTAAGTGATTTGTTTCGACAATCACCTTTTTAGCAAAAACATAACCATGAAACCTCGACAGGCCAAAAGTGATGGCTAGCAACTCCTTTCCGATCTGTGCCCACCTTGCCTGCGTTTCCGTTAATGCTCTAGATGCATAGGCACATGGTAAATTGTTCTGCAATATGCAAGCCCCAAGCACTGACTTAGAACTGTCTACCGAAATTACAGTCTCTGCATTTACATCATAAAATTGTAAGACTGGTTTATTAGTTAAAGCATTTTTCAATTTTTCAAATGATTCTTCCTGCTCCGCTTCCCATTTAAATTGTATTCTTTTTTAAGAAGAACTCTTAGTGGTTCTGTTGTAATTGAAAAATCCTTTATAAATTTGCTTACATACGTTAGCATACCTAGGAGACGCTGAACATCTTGCCTAGTTTCTGGTTTGGGCATATTTTTTATTGCTTCAACTTTATCATTTGAAGGTGCCAACCCTTCACCTGAAATTATGTGACCTAAGTATTTAATTTGGATCTGCACAAATCTACATTTTTTAAAATTAAATTTTACATTATTCGAAAATATTTTTTAATCTCACATCATGCTGCTTTTTATTTTCTCCCAAAACTATAATATCATCGATATAGATATCAGCTCCTTCAATTTTAAAAATTTCTTTGAATTTAGTTTGGAATACCTCTGGGGCAGAACACAACCCATAAGGCATCCTTAAGAACTTAAATCTCCCGAAAGGTGTTCCAAACGTACACAAATCAGAACTTTCTTTATCTAAAGATATTTGGTAAAACCCTTGAGTTGCATCTAAGGTGCTGAAAACATTTTTTAATTTACAAGTAATTTGGTCTAAGGTGGGTATTGGAGTATATTCTCTACTTATAACTTTATTTAAGTCTTGTGGATCTAGACATATGCGCATTTTATTATCTGGTTTTCTTACTATGACGAGAGCATCATTTACCCAACGTGAACTACAAGTTACCTTTTGTATAATATGTTGGTTTTCAAGATCTTCTAAGGTTTCTTTTAGGCTATTTAAAAGTGGTAAGGCCATTCTTCTAGTGTGATGTACTACAGGTTTTGCATTTTTATCGATATCTATGTGGTAAGTACTATTTATACAGCCTGTTCCAGAAAATATATCTTTATACTCATTTATTAGTGTGGAGTAGTCTGTAGTCTGAGCTTTCGGAAATGTGTATTGACTCTATTCTTTTAATTAAATTTAACTTTATACTAGAATCTAAACCAAGTATGGCTTGAGTATTAGAATTTACAATGAAAAAGTTAAGTTCAAACAACTCATTATTTTTATGACATGCAATTGAACATTCTCCAACCACTTTTAAATTATCCCCTGTATATGATTGTATTTTTACCTGTGTTTTGTTTACTTTTACTTTTGATAGCCCTAATGTTTCAAAAATCTTTAGTGGAAGTATGTTTGCAACTGCTCCTGTATCGATTTTGAAAATGACAGTGTTATTGCCAATTTGAATTTAAGTGGTCCATGGTTTATTTATAGAATTTATTCCAAGTTCACTCACCTGTGATATTGACCCTATAAACAGAAAATTATCATCTTTTGAAAATGTCTGTATTTCACTAACTTCATTTGTTTTGTTTACTTCATTTACTCTCCTGTTTTTGAATTGCTTTTTATAACAGATATTTTTACAGAAATTACAAACCTTTCCGTATACAGGACAATTATTTAATTTATGTAAGCCACCACATTTAAAGCAGTTTTTGATTAATTAGTTGCATACCCCTGTTTACCGTTTGCGGATGACTTTTTAACTTCGAGTATATCACTTTTTTCATTGTTGGGTAGTCTACTTCCCATCAATTCACTTCGTAACTTGGATGATTCTATGACCCTAGAGTTCTGTTGCTTTTTCTAGACTTATTTCATCTTCTTGCAGCAACCGTTCCCTTATAGCATTGTTAGATATGCCACAAATTATCATAGTGACTATTAAGCTGTCTTGTAAAGAATCGAGCTTGCATTTACCTGCCTGTTTTTTTAATTCCGTTATAAACTGATCCGTGTTTGGTTGGTCTGCCTATGTGAAAAAAACTTATACCTCTCATAGGTTATATTTTCTTTAAATGAAGGACATCAAATGATGCTGGTGGCTGTGTACACGTATAGGGTAACAAAGAAAAATATATTTGTATCACTTGTAAAATTGAATTTACTTTTGCATAGCGCGCTTTCAGCTCTCTAGACATAGAGCCATCATCAGTGCTTAATCTAAAAATACATATTCAAATCACAACCAATAGTGTTAAATTACTAAATAAAATTCAAGTTGAGAAAGTTAACAATAGTAATATATGAATTTAATTTAAAGGTAATACAAAAAGGATTTAATATTAGAAATTTAATAATAAAAAATGATTTTAATTGCATTGAAGTTACTATTATTTAAATTCAATATATGTGTCATAATGAGGTTTTTTGAAACTAAAAAAGAGAAATGAAACCAGATGTTAAACTTATTAGGTAGGTATAAAAAGTTTTATATTATTAATTGATTTTTAACGAAGAAAGGAAAACTAGATATGAAATTTAATTGCATACAAAATTATTTTTAATATTATTTATGATTATTAAAACAGAATTCGATATTTTCAGTTTTAATAATCATAAATAATATTAAAAATAATTTTGTATGCAATTAAATTTCATATCTAGTTTTCCTTTCTTCGTTAAAAATCAATTAATAATATAAAACTTTTTATACCTACCTAATAAGTTTAACATCTGGTTTCATTTCTCTTTTTTAGTTTCAAAAAACCTCATTATGACACATATATTGAATTTAAATAATAGTAACTTCAATGCAATTAAAATCATTTTTTATTATTAAATTTCTAATATTAAAACCTTTTTGTATTACCTTTAAATTAAATTCATATATTACTATTGTTAACTTTCTCAACTTGAATTTTATTTAGTAATTTAACACTATTGGTTGTGATTTGAATATGTATTTTTAGATTAAGCACTGATGATGGCTCTATGTCTAGAGAGCTGAAAGCGCGCTATGTAAAAGTAAATTAAATTTTACACGTGATACAAATATATTTTTCTTTGTTATATTTTCTTTTCCTTGAAAATGTTCCTCGAACTTTTTCAACAAGGGTGTTAATTTATTTTCTTCATTCGAATCAAACTTGAATGTTGTGAACATTTTAAATCCTTCATCTCCAGGAGTTGTGCACACTGTACTTTTTCATCTTTTTTTGCTACTTCTGAAGCCACCAGATCATTTTCAAAACGTGCTCGCCATAGGCATCAATTCTCCGCCATTTTTCCTGCCTTTTGTAAGGATCCAATACCTCTGTTGTCACCCATTTTTTTTTGTAATTATTAAACTATAACGTAAGTTCTCTTGCTGATTTTTGTATTTGTACAGCTAACTACTGACTGCGCCATATAATATTTGCATCGTTTGTAATTAATTTCAATGTTCAATTATGTACTTGACGTTGATTATTATTAAAACAAACTTTTGCGTTCGACACTCTTTATTCAACAACGTTCTTCACTGACATTGACATTCATAGCCTCCTCTCCCGTAGATACCAACCTACATAATTACAAAACCCTAACAAATTAAGTCGCTGTTTTTAAAATTAATTAAAAATACTTGATTTATGATGTTATTAGGGTTTACCTGCTGGGTCATAAACATTGTGCTATCATTGATTTTCAAATAAACTATAGCCAATATTTAATGTTTATGCCAAATGGTGCCATTTCTTTGAGGTAATTTTGTAAGAGCTGTAACTTATTTTCAGATGTGCTAGTTGTACACTATGTGTATATTGCAATGAAAAATGTAGGATGACCTCGTGGAATGAATGTCACAAATGGGAATGCAAAGGTATGCAAGCGAACATTTGGTACGACTTAGGCATAGCATTTCCCGCCTTCAAAGCCGTTCTAAAAGGAGTGAAATCTGGTTTTCGATCTATAAAAGGTGACTGTGGAGAAGACTTGAAAACATTTGGTGATAAAACTGACAATTATCCGTATTTTAACAGATTGGTATCTAATATTTATAAGGGTAAAAATGCAGCTCCATATATTTTGGTAAGTGTACGTGGTTTTACTTTACGTTACTATATATTTTGCTAGTATTTTTTATCTTCAAAATCCTGGTATTATGTAATACTCATCTTCCGTTTTGTTCTCACCATTTCACTATAATTAACGCCTCTCCCTTTTGAGTAGAACTAGACAATTGTAGATATGGTCAAACATATTTATTAGATGATGTTAAATATGCGAGTAGCTGAACATTGATAGGTACAAGCGTTTACTCATGATTCTATGGATCTAAAGGAATCTGATTCTTCGTTGGTATACTGATTCAGATGTTTTGCTTACTGTGTCTTTACAACCAATACTTTTAAACGACATTTTCCAAATCATAAAAGTTGAAGCTTTATTTATTGGGTCTACATCGAATAAGCTGTCATTTAACAATCTAATTTGATTTCACGCATTTGGCCAAATTCTAACAGTCCTAAATTTGCTGAAAAATAAACTAAAATTATTTTTTATGCAGATTCCTGCGTAGGCATTCATCGTTTTCTTATCAGCGGTTTATATTAATTACAGCATTTTGTAGTGTTTGGAAGTCCTTTATTGCCGTCCATTGACGAATATTTTTAAACCACGATAATTTTTTTGCTATATATTCCTCTTCTTGCCCTTTCAATGCGTTATCCACCCAGTATGTGTTCGAGATAGCCTATTTTTCTCTCTTTGATATTCTCGAAAAGTTCTATTTCTGCTAGACCTGCCCTTTGGAGAACGTCCTCATTTCTCACATAATGGATCCAAGAAACCCTCAACATTCACTGCAAGACCCATATTTCTAAGGCTTCAATTTTGTTTATAATTGGTTCTTTCAGCGTTCATACTTTAACATTGTATAGGAGAATGGACCAGACACACCACTTTACCATCCTATGTCTGTGGCTGTAACTAAAGTTCTTATATATAAGAAATTTCCGAAGACTTAAGAAGGTTGTCGTAGCTTATTTAATCCTGTGTCTTATCTCCTGATCCGGATCTCGTTCTTTATTAATCATGCAACCTAAGTATTTAAATTGTGTGATTTGTTCGATGTTCTCTTCATTAATATGTAATTGAGTGTGTGGAATATCTCTCATACTATCGTTCATCAATTTGGTTTTGCTGATGTTAATTTTTAAACCAAGTTCTTTAGCTTTCTTCATTGACACGATTTAGTATACTTTGGAGATCATGTGCACTATCTGCAAGTATGATATCTGGGTAACGGATATTGTTAATGGGGACTCCGTTTACTTAAATTCTAAAGGATTATCAGATATTGACTCAAACAACATGAGGGAAATAATACACCCTTGGAGAACGCCTTTTTTAATTTCAAAATCTTCAGTCGTTCTGCGTTAGTAATTTGAATGTCTGCTTTTTGATGCCAATGCAAATGATAGTAACCTACAAAATGGTTAAAGAGGACTTATTGGAAAATATCTCATCACACGATAATAGAGACTATCGCATTATCTTATAGAACTGTATGTTTTGAATTCTGATAAAGTAATACAAATAAACTTTTCTTTTTCAGATGGCAGCCATAGTAGTAACATATTTAAAGAAGTACACAGATTTCTTTGTGTGGTTTCTTAAACAAAAAAATTGCCCTCGGAACGACCTCAGCGTGCTAGTTCAATACATAGGAGGTTTAATTACTAAACATATCGCCCAATTATCGTGCAATTCTAGCATTATTGAACATTGGACATATTCGTCTGCTGATTTACTTTTCCCAGATATTCTGATAACGATAGCTTGTGGAATGTTTCCGTCTGTTAGTATTATGAATCACTCGTGCCGACCAAATGTAACGAATTTGTAAGTATACTGCATTTGTAATTCTCTATTTATTTTCATTCAAGAAAAAAATATACACCACTTATTGTTTTATAATATACATGAAGTATCTACTTTTAATGAAAAAAAATGCGTACAACTTGAACAATAATTGATGTATTAACAAAATTAAACTGAATGGTATTTTTATTGTCTTTCAATAAGTAAGATTAGAAATAAAGTTATGGTAAAAAACAAAAAAAATTGGTAATTTTAGCAATCTGTATTGCCACCTCTATCCCTTACGTATTATTAATTTCGAGCTGGAATTCTTCCCATTCAATTATATCAACATTTCCTTGGGCTATGTTTTTCCATTCTGCTGATGCTGTCTGGAATGAGTTACGCCATATTTTCTGGATTATTTCGACGATCTCTTATCCATATTTTGAGCTGGTCCCACAGGTTTTAAACGGGATTTAGGTACGGTCAACATGCCGGTCAGATTAAAGTTGTTACACCAGAAATTCTTTAGTCCTTCTGCTAGTATGAGGAAATGTATTGTCATGCATAAAAATAAAATCTCTAATTGCACCTCTGCCAGGCTTAACTACTAGTTATAACACTGAATCAACATATCTCCTACCAGTTAAAATTGGTTGAAAGGGAAGCAAATGCGTTTTTATTTTGATCATAATACCTCCCCAAAACATTACAGTTCCTTCCTTATAATTTAGGATATATCTGACTGCCTGGAGTTTAGCTTATCTTCCTGGAGCTCGAAGAAACAGAGTTCTACGTTCATCTGATCTAATATCCACTCTGGTTTCATCAAAAGACATTTTGTCAATGTTCAATTGCCCAGTTTTGGAGTTGAAGCTACCAATTTAGCCAGTCAGTTTTATTTTGTCTGAACAACTCAGGTACTCGTAACTGTCTTCTGCTGTACAACCCTTGAGTACGAAGTATTTTTTGAACGGTTACCACTTAAACACTCACATCTGTGGTTCCAGAAATTGTCGTTTTAGCTCTGTGTGGGAAGCATTCTGATTTCTTCTAGCAATTTGGCACACAAAGCGATTCTGTTGTTCATCGAAACCTTTCCGCGACTTTTACCTTTGCCTATTCTGCTACGTCTTGGGCTATTATTTGTTCAATGAGAGCAATCATTATTCCCCTACGTACATCTATTTGTCCACTGTAAGGTATTAATATCCTATTTAAATTGAAATAAACCAAAAAACTTCGTCTATCGTACCAAGGTTTTTTCATTACAAAACATTTTAGTCAGATATGTACTAAAATACTTGATTTTAGGTCTGATTTATAGAAAAATTAGTTTGTTTCCAATGAATATGTTTGACATTTCGGCACTATTTTGGCCATTTTTAAAATGTTCTTAGACATTGACGTCAATATTAATATATTCATAACATAAATATCATAGAACAACTTGCAACTGCTTATACTTTTTGTTTTTAATTTCTTGGTAAAATGTTGAAGAAAGGAGTAATTGATAAATTGAATTATTTATGGGATAGGTACAAATGACTTTATATATTTTGTTTAAATTGTTTAGGTGCCTTTTTTGTTATTAATTGATTTTCTATTTTTACTCATACAGACCATTTCTAAAAGTTATATGACCCTGAACTTGGCAGGTATTTGACAAAAAAATGTCTACTTAAAGATATCTACAGAAAGAATACATTTTCTAAATACTACAAGGTGAATTTTGTCCGTTGTCTCGTCATCTTCATGTTTTCGAAAAAAATTTAATCAATAATTTTTAATAATCAAAAATATTTTTTCTTTGCTCCCAAATTTTTTTCAATTTGTTAAAAATGAATGTACTTTAAGTTATTTTAATCAGATTCTCTAAATGTGGTTTCTTTCCATTTTTCACAATAATTTATTTTAGATTTATTGATTCGAGATAAGTTACTGAAAAATTACTTCAAATAAAAAAGCAATAAGATTTTTTGAAAATTTGAAAATTCACATGTGTTTTTTTTCTATTTTTTAACTTATTTCGAAGATATTGAGAAAACAAAATTTTTTAATGGCAGATATTTATTAAAAATTTGTTTAATCTTAAATCAAAATTCCACTTTTTAATTATGCTTAAAAGCCCGTGTAGTTTTAGTTGTGTGTGAGAGACGGTGTGTGTGCTATAGTTATTGGCCTTAATCGTAGACCAATTGGCCAGCTCTCTATTTTTTGTTAGTACTATATCTAATACGATATAATATAATTCTTTTATATATATACATATTTTTTTTAAATAAACAAACATTTCTTATATTTTAACTAAGTTAATTTGTTAATGTGTTATAGAGTGGGATTACATTTTTCTCTTTTTTCCCCTTTTTTTTAAAATTCATTTTTCATTTTTTTTCTTCCTTGGAATTAAATGGAATGGAATTAAAAACTTGAACAAATTCCTTCTTACTTTTTCTAGATACAGGTTTAATATAGAGTTACAATATATGCATTTTCTATATGACCAAAACACACACACATTTAGCTTGAATTTTCTCTGTGTAAGGAAGTGGGACGTCCTTATAAAAAATATTTGAATTTATTAATACAGCTACTCTCCCCTTACCGTCATCTCTATCAAGTCTTAGACAATTATACCCTATAAAGTTGTAATAGATATTATTTTAAACCAAGTTTCAGATAATAAACCTATACTAATTTTGTTATTGTGTAAAAAATATTCCAAATTATTTTTATTTGCAACCGCAGATCTGCAGTTCCACTGTAATATGTTGATATTTAACTCCCCGAATTTACCTCTAGTTCATTACGTAGCAAATCCTTAACAATATTTATTAAATCTGATTTCTGAAAATGATTGTGGTTTAAAGACCTTATAACATCTGTGATGATGTGTACCAAAGAATCTACAATTTCTTCATTCAATTCAGTTCTGATCCCTCCCATATTTTTTTATATGAGCTCGAACTGAAAATTTCTCCACTTAAATCATGATTTATGGGTTTAATTATTTCATTTCGTTCTGTTAATAAAGTATTGGGAGATGAAAAGGTCTAACCCGTTTAGCCAGAGTTTTATAGAAAGTATTTTTATTTTGTTTTGATGTAGATTGCAAGTTGTTAGTGAAGTTTTCTGGGTTGTAAGTAATATTTGTTAATGCATTAAAAGAGTTAGCAAGACTAACGACATTCTGAGAGTAATTTGTATTAATTAGAGAATTAGTACCATTATTACTCCTAACCGCACTTGCATATGCGTTTTTTGGGAACAACTTTATTGCGTCACTATAGCTTATATTTTTCTCAGACATAACTTCTTTTGAGTGAATGAAACGACGAGTACTCAGTATGTATTTATTATTAAAATTCAGCTAAGCGCTTTCGGCCATTAAGCCATTCTCAAAGCTGTCGTCATAAAAAAAATCCTACAACAGGTGTCAAAAAAACATATAATGCATACATAATGAAGATATGTGTGATGTTACATCATTATTGGAATAAAATGATTAAAAATATTGAAAATACCCTTTCAAGAGGGTCTACAATTATATTTCACATAATGAGAAAGTACTCGTCGTTTCATTCACTCAATTGATATCTAGTGTGTACACCATACCCAGACAGTTATAACTTCTTTTATTCTTTTTTGTCTATCATATTCAGGGTATTTGTCATATTCGGTTACCAAATGATTACCTCCGCATTGTAAACAATATTTCAAAAGGTTTTGACAAATATCAGATTTGTGTTCTTGGTGACATTTGCAACAACTTGGTTTACTACGGCATTGTTTCTCCGGATGTCCGAAGCGGTAACAATTATAACATAATATAACCCTCTGCTTATAAGACTACACTTTCAACCCAACATATTTGGTTAATGCTCTAAAATTTACAATGACACTTTTGGTAGGTACAACTTTTACAGAATCATTTTCATTTATTTTTAATCTCGTTACTCTGATTACTGAAAATTTGTAGTGGAAATCGTGAGGTTGAATTCTGCTTCTTAAATAGTTTTTATCATATTCAATTTCTATATTTCTCAAAATACCCTGACGGTATACCAAATATTTCGGAATATACACTTCCAACTGACTACTTTTAAAGACAGCTGGAGAATTTTCTATTAAATAATTAGCCCATTTTGCTTCTTTAAAGTTTCACTATCACACTATATCTCCCTGCTAAATCTATAGTTTGGATTTTATTATCTAATTCCGGCCAATTTTTTAATATTAAGTCTCCAATTTTTATTACATTTATTCTCGATTTCATATTTATATTCTAATATTACTTGATACGGACCTTTATCTGATAGCTCATCGTATTTAATTAGGATTCTTTCTTTTTGAGTCGGTGATTCGTTTTTATCCTTATTGTCGTTAATTACAACATTTTTTACCGGACTTGTTTCGTTTGTTTTATTAATATCGTTTCCGACATTAACTTTATTTTGTTGTAACTGACAGAAAAACGCTTTCATAGTAACTTCACTTACCTGGCTATTGTTGATTTGAATTTTATTTTTTTCTACTTTACCGAACTGAATCTCAGAACTTGAAGCGCAAACCAAATCACATTCCATAGCCGACTGTTCCCGTTTTTCAAAACCTACGAACCCGTTTTCACCCGGATCAGGTGGATTACCCTCCTGATGACCACTCATGACACCTTTATTTAGATTTCTTTTTTTAAAAACTACACGAATTTAGATTTTATCGCACTTGGCTATTTAAACACATCTCACTCTGTAGATTGTCAGGGCCGAACTGTACTTTTGGTTTATTTATTTATTTTTCTTATACATTATATATACAGTGCTAGGAATATTCTATGGTACCATAGGGTTTTCATGCAGAGCCCATAAGAGACAACGTGTTAGAAAGAAACAGGTATATTCAATCTATCACCTATTTTCTTTAACAGGGTATCATAATATGCCAAAGAAGTATCATTGCACAAACTGTTAAATCGATTTTTAAATATCACTCCAATCATTATATGGCAAATATTCAATTCTGAACGCTGTTATTCCTACGCTACTGATAAAACGATTTCTTCTACAGCCGTAATTCTTTTATTTTTATCTATCCCCTCTTCATTTTCAATCTACACGTTAAGTGCCCATACAATATTTCTTTTTACGAATAACAGAAATAATTCCCCATTTAATTCTAGCGTAAAACAATAATCGCCTCATAGTTAACGGGAAAACTTAAGAGGCACATGGCGTTATCAGTGTGTTAGAGAGAGGCATGGTGAAATAAACAAAGTAAAATCAGAGTAGATTATTACAGTTAAAATAAGGATACTAGAATATTCAAATACAAATCGCGCGTGCGCCTCTCGAGAACGGTACTTACCGGGTATAGTTCAGACGTTTAACTGTACGTCACTACCTGTTTGTTTTCGATTAAGGAACGATCTTTGTAAATCTTATGAAATGAGTATGCAGATACACCGAAAAGTGGAAATTGTAAAATGGTATTACCAGGGTAATTCATATCGAGAAATAGCAGAAAATTTGTTTATTGTAGCGTTCGAAAATACCCAACCAATTAGCAAGAAATAAGTGAGAACAGTTTTTTTGAAGAACATGTGTCACTCCTACAAAATATGGACCGCGTACACAAAATAGTCAAATCCAACCTGAAAAAGAACAAAGAGATATTTTAATTTGTGCAAGTGTGGAAAATAATCCTTTACAGTCGTCCACTCATTTAGCGAACGATTTTGATGTTTGTACGAAAACGATTCCGACTGTATTAAAAAAAATGGCTATTGTAGTTTTTAACTAAAAAAGAGCCATGAAATATTTCCAGACGATCAATTTCGTAGAATGGAATTGTGTTTATAGTAAATAGTTATGGAAAAAATACAATTGGATGCAAAATTTTCAAAAAATACACAAACACTACGATACTATGTTACCATAGAGTATTCCTAGCACATAATATGACTATTCAAAATTCTTTTTATAATTAAATAAAAAAAATACAAATTTTTTCAATACTTTGTTTTCAAACTTATATATTTACTTTAATAGTTATTATATTCAGTAATATGGTTTTAATTATTATAGTTGACAATTTAATTACTAACAATTGCATTTAATACTGCGATATCTTAAAATAACGCGATCCTAAAGTTAGCAGACCTCGAATCATTTTTACAATATTTTTTTATAGTAAAAAAATTTAGCCAACTGCAAAATAAAAATTTAGTCATGTAAAAAATTAAAAGAACAATACATGCTATTTTTAAAAATATCTTTATTATCATATTATTTAATTTATAGAAAAATAATTAAAAAGAAAAAAAAAACTAAAACATCCGCCATTAAAAATAGTAAAAAATATTTTTATTATCATATTATTTAATTTATAGGAAAATAAATAAAACAAACTAAAATTACGCGCTTTTAAGCATAATTAAATAAAAAAAAAAGAAAAATATCCGCCATTAAACATTTTAAAAAAAATTGTTTTCTTAATGTATCCGAAAAAAGTTTTAAAAAATGTGAATTTTCAAAAATATTCAAATTATTTTTTTTTCATTTAAAGTAATTTTTCTCATCAAAAATTCTAAAATAAATTCGAAAAATAACTGAAAGTAGATTAATTTTTAACAATTTAAAAAACTTTGAGAGCAAAGACAAAACAATTTTTAATTATAAAAAATTATTAATAAAAAAAATTGTTTTTCTTAATTAACCACATGAAGATGCGGCGACAACGCGAGTTTTTAGAAACTTTATTCTTTCTCTAGATATATCTATAGGTAAACATTTTTTTTTAAATAACGTGCTCCTAACGTTAGCAGACATCGAATACTTTTTAAAATATTTTTATAGTAAAAAAATTACGCTAACTGCAAAATAAAAATTTAGTCATGTAAGAAATTAAAAGAACACGTGCAATTTAAAAAAATATTTTTATCATATTTAATTTATAGGAAAATAAATAGAAAAACTAACATCACGTGCTTTTAAGCATAATTAAAAAGAAAAATTTCAAAATATCCGCCATTGAAAATTTAAAAAAAAATATTTTTATTATATTGTTTAATTTATAGGAAAATAAATAAATAAAATAAAATCACGTGCTTTTAAGCATAATTAAAAAGAAAAAAAATTAAAATATCCGCCATTGAAAATTGTAAAAAATATTTTTATTATATTTTAATTTTTAGGAAAATAAATAAAACAAACTAAAATCAAGTGCTTTTAAGCATAATTAAAAAGAAAAAAGAAATAAAATATCCGCCATTAAACATTTTAAAAAAATTTGTTTTCTTAATGTCTCTAAAAAAAGTTTAAAAAGAATGTGAATTTTCAAAAAATATTTAAATTGCTTTTTTCATTTAAGTAAGTTTTCCCATCAAAACTTCTAAAATAAATTTCAGAAATTGAAAGAAACCACATTTATAGAATAATTTAATGATTAAAATAACTGAAAGTAGATTAATTTTTATACAATTTAAAAAAAATGTTTTTCTAAATTAACCACATGAAGACGTAGTAACAACGCGAGTTTTAGAAACATTATTCTTTCTCTAGATAGGTAAACTTTTTTTTGTCAGATGTCTGCCAGTTTCAGGGTCATAAAGTTATCTCTCTTTTAATTTTAACAGCAGCTTTAATTTGTTACTACAACTTACGAATGTGTGATTTTCAGCTTTATCTGTGATACGATTGTTGTAAAAGCTTTGGAAGATATAAAAGAAAACGAAGAAGTATTTAATTGTTACGGTATTGACTATCGAGGTATGAACAGAGAGCAAAGGCAAATTGCTTGTAGAACTTTGTATCACTTCGAATGTAAATGTGTAATTTGTAGTGATCCTTTGAAAGAAGTGGTAAGTAGGACCAAACTACTAATTATTGAAATTTGAATGATATCATGTGAATTTCACTAAGAACATCTGTAACTCAACTCTTTCGTTTGAACCATATTGAAAATATAAGCACCATTGTCTATCTGTATTCCTTTTTTATCAAGTCAACTAATGTCAGTTTTTGTTTTTTAGGAAATGCTGGATAGTTATTTATGTCCTAAGTGTAAGGGTTTAATCCCTGAATTACAAAATGCTACATTTGGTTTTTGCCTCAATTGTGGTGAGAAGTATTCTATAAAACCGTTTAGGAAAATAAATAACGAGGCTCAGAAATACCTTCAAAGTAAGAAGTTTGTTTATATCTTCTGCAGATATGCATTTCAACATTGCCACCTTGAAATGTTAATATCCTAAATTCATGTTTGAATGTATTGCATTACCCAATAATTTTAATATACTGTATACAGTATGTTAAAAAAGTAACGTAACAACTTATGTTTATTTATATAGGTTGTGAAAAAAATAAGAGACATTTTTTCATAATCGTTAGAAATGTTGAAATTTCCGTTACACTGTGAGTAGCTTGAACAAATTATGATTAGCTAGTAGCGGTATTTGGACAATTACATTACATAAATATTTTTAAGGAAATGTACAGATTTGATAATTACAGTTTTTTATATATTGATTTATTCAACGGCAATCAGAATTTTGGATTCTAGCTATTTTCCTGGCTAAGCTAGTCCCGATATTGTCCTGTAGGGATTATCTCCATTGAGAAGGCGTCTTCTTCACCTTACTTATGTTTTGCTGGCCATCTTCGTTTTAATCTTGTAATTCCTCCCTTGTATTAGGGGTTATGATTGGTGTGCGTTTCTAATCTCATGTTGCTTCTGGCTTTTGTATTGTTTCTAAGATTTTTGCGATATGAAGGTTCTGATGTAGCATCTGGTTGGATACATACCATGAAGCATCTGTTAATACTCTCAGGATTTTTGATTGTACTAAAGCTATGCTGATACATCCTTATAAGAAATTGAGAGCTTAACCAGCTTCTAATATTTCTATCAGTATTTGAAATACAATGCAATTTGATGTTCTAGTAAAGTTTTCTTCTTTTTTTTAAACTGACAATTCTATTTAGTTTTCTAACAATCCTCATAACTCGACACTATATGTTCATAGTAGAATAATTACTGTCTTGCACATTAGTATTTTGTCTCTAATGACATTTGTGACAATTGGAGTACATTAATCAAGAGTGTAAGCCTTTTAAGAAAACATTTTAATTTTTATGCAGGATCCACTGCCCTGTAAGTTATGGATTGTCCTTTTGGAGTATTCTGAAAAGACCTAGATCATAGTCTCACTAATTTCTATAATTGTTTTGGTAAGGAAACTGTTTAACAAATATTGACATATTGCAGCAGATTCGAGTAGTTCTCTGAGCTAGGAGAGTGACTAACTTTTAGTCTTTCATTAATTTTTTGTGTACCGATTTTATAAATTATTGTGAATTGATTTGAATTTTCCAGATTATTCAATAACATATTAATTAATTAATGCTACTGATGTCTACCTATTCTTTGTTTTTTCTTGTATTTATTTTGAATGACAAAAATATTCATCATTCAAACAAATTTAGAAAAATTGTATGGAATCATTTGATTTTAGTCTCTAAATGAACAGATATGACAAGAATTGAAAAAAATACTATTTAGAGACTTTGAAAACACTTATCGTTTACTGAAAAAGATATGAATTTCAGAAAATTATGTAAATTATAAAAATACCAATTGATTACTTATTTATTCTGTTAACTATCATGTAAATCTTATTTTTTTTAATCAAGAAATTTATATTAGAGATATGTGCTTAAAATTGATTATTTGTTGCAGATGATGATATCAACCAACTCGAACTTTTAATCAAATGTTTGAAAATAAGAGAAAAGATTCTTTATAAACACCACAAAGATTTTGAAGAAGTTTACTATAGACTTTATAGCTACTATGTAGAATCAGGTAAATTTCAAATATCTGTAATAAAGAAATATGTTACATATAATAAAAAACATACTAGTAAAATTGAGTGTCTACTTTGATCAAAATAATTTTGTAAGCCATAGTGACAACTTGGTTGTGGTGACAAATTCATTGAACTTTGTATTACGTTTTCCTTGAAAGTTCAAACGTTTTGACCAAAGGGAAATTCAATTTATTGGTATTTTTCAGTCGGATTTATTTGTTATGTGTAATTTTTTTGAACTAATTTAAATATTACAGAGGAAATCATTTTTTAGGGAATGCCGAAAATATGTTCAAATATTTTCATTTATGGTTAGAGAATGAAAAAGCCAGAAGAGGTAACAATTCGAGAGGAATCGGTACAAAACTCTATGAAGCTGCTTTAGCAATTCTCCACTGTCTTCAAAATGGGAATCCTAAGAATTGTACCAATTTGAAGTAAGCAATTTAATAAAAAAGTAAAAGTTAGGGTGGCAAAAGGTCATAACTTCATTGAAAATTAATTCACAGTGGTTGCCAAATACAAGTAATCTACTACGATTCTTTGTGAATCTGTTTACCTTTAGTCTCTGTTTATATGATGAAAAGTTTTTGTGTAACTTATATTTAGTATTCTTAATTTATTAGAAATACTAAGATGCATTTCAGTGGCGAAATTATAGGGGGGCAGTGCTGGCTAAATGATTGATTGTCACCTTTAATATATTTTTTTCTCATTTATTTTTTTTTGTTTTTTTTTATTTTAATTTTTTTCCTTTTATTTCTTTTTTTATGTTAATTTTTCCTTTTTTCTGTTTCTTTTTTTCTTATAATTTTTATTAATTTATTTGGGGAATGCACAGGGACACTTAAATTTGCTCTGGGGTATGTCAGAGCTGGACAACACAGTGGGTGTACCACGTATAGATTGGGGGTGCAACATAGGTTGGACACAAAAGATCTTAGATACTAATTTTTAGTCTAACAATATGAGTGTATAAATATGTACATTATTTAATCTAATCAGTTGATTTAAATTAAGTGGATCAATACAGGATATTTCTCTAGATCTTGATACGGTAAATCCATTTTGTTTTGAATATTTTTACAATTTAAAATTACATGTTCTAGGTTTCCTACTTCGCCACATTCACAATACGGTGATTAGTTTAATTTGATTTTATATAAATATGCCGGGACAAGTGCGTAGTTGAATCTTATCCTACATATGTTTGAGACAAATCTTCTGGTATTAGCTGTAACTGTATGGAATATCTGATTTTATATTTTTATATGGTTGACCAGTTTCTTTTCTTTTAAATTGTTCTTTCCAGATTTGTTTTGTTTCGATTTCCAGTAAGGATGATATCAGTGTGAATGCACTTATATGGAGCAATATCCTACTTTTTCATTTTCCTTAATCCCGCAGTGGTCTTTAATCCATATAAATTGTATTTTGACATCAAGTTCTTCCATTTTTTGATATTCTAGTAAGATATTAGTAAGGATATAGTTTGATTGTTTTGAATAATAGATGTTTTTGATGGATTCTATCGAGCTTTTACTGTCCGAGGCTATAACATATTGATTAGTGTCCCTTTCCTTAGTTTTAATATATTTTATTGCTTCCAGGATTGCAACGATTTCTGCTGAAAATATTGAGAAGCTGTCATATAACCTTAGATTAGATTAGATTTTAACGGGGTTACAGTGCACTGAAACCAAAGGTTTATTGTGCCCCCCCCCCCCCCCCTACCAGAGCTGTTTTCGCTACTACTACAGCTCGCCTTCCAGTTCCAAGGTTCTAATGAACTCTAGTATTTGGGATGGCTTCAAAGAGGGTAGGTCCTCACTCTTACAAGTTTCTTGTCTGAAGCATTTTTTGTGTTGGCTTGCAATGGCGAGGCATTCCAGAACTAGGTGATCCGGAGTTTCATCCTCCTCCCCACAGAATCTACACTCGTCAGTTTCTGCTAGACCTATTCTCATTAGGTGCTTCCTAAGGCGGCAGCGTCCTGTAAGAAAGCCCGTGAGGAGATGTACCTTATTTTTACTGAGATCCAAATATTTTTTGGACCTAGCAGTGTCAAAGTTCCGCAGGAACTTTTTGGAATGTTCCAGCCCGGGAAGGCACCGCCAGAGTGCTTCTCTTTCGGTTTCCTCTTTCTTCCGAAACTCTTTCTTATAGGAGCATTTTCCTACACTACAGAAGGGCTCCGGGCCAATTAAGGGCGTTTGTGCTCCTTTCCTGGCAAGCGTATTGGCCTCTTCATTTCCCGTGATTCCCGAGTAGCCAGGAACCCAGGCTAAAGACACCCTGTTATTCTTGCCTTATTCATCAAGTTTTCTTCGGCACTCCCATGCCAACTTTGAGTAAATGACATGGGAACTCAATGCTTTGATAGCTGCTTGACTATCAGAATGCATCGGTATGTCACATTTCTGATAGTTTCTTTCTAAGTTCATTTCCACGCATCTTTCGATCGCAAGTATTTCTGCCTGAAAGACGCTCGGGAAGGAACCGAACGATAATGGGTATCTGGTGCCTGCTCAAGTGGTGGTTTTTGAACCATCTGTATACCATCTAATGGTGTTTTCTTTGAGAGTTTGGATGGTATATTCCCTTTCCCAGTCTCTCCTCTTATTTAGCATCGTAGTGAAGGACCAGGCTCCCTGATTTTTAATACTCTCATTGCTTGAACCTTCCTTAGATATTCTAAGAATTGCCTCTTGGGCATATCTTTCTATCACTAGATGTAGAGGTGTGAGATCTGTAATGATCTCAAGTGCCCTAGTTGGACCATTTTCATGGCTCCAGTGATGCACACACAGGCAAGCCTTTGAACTTTGTCGATGGTCTTCCTCGTGCTGTACTGACTTGCTTTTGTATGCCAAACTATTGCCCCATACGTAATTGCTGGTCTCACAATCATGGCGTACATCCACCGCTGTTGTGGGATCGTCTATATTTTTAGAATTTCACGTCTTGATTCGTAACACACTACTCAAAATGATGTGATATTATTTTTTATTTAAGAACAGTACAATAAACGTCAGAAAAGTAATAAAAAAATGTGTGTTCTGTCATAACAAAATCTAAAACAAAGTAAGTAGGTTACATAAAACAAAACTAACAAAATTAGGTTAGAGAATCTTCTTTTTCTTGTCGTGTCGCAGGAGTCTTGGTTCCTTTGTTATAAGTGTCAACCTTTGGTAACTTTGAAGTATTTGACACTAACATAGGTCCCCGCCTTGAAACACTTTAGGGTTTCAAAATGAATTGACTTGGTTGGGTAGAACGCATATCTTGACTACAGGACGCTTCAGCTCGGTCGTGGCAGTTCTAATGGTTACGGATCGTATGATGTTATCAACGCCAGAGTGGATTTGGAGGATTCGTCCGAGTTTCCATTTGAGTGGTGGGAGGCCGTCTTCTTTGACTATTACCAACGTGCCTACCTGAAGTAGTTGAGGATAATTTACCTTCCATTTGACTCTGGTCTGAAGGTGTGAAATATATTCTTTGGTCCACCGTGACCAGAAGTGTTGGTCAATTTGTTGCGTTCTTTGAAAACGTGAGAGTCTGTTTTCTTTGATATTAAGAAGACTTGGTTCAGGGATTGTCGTCAATGATTCTCCTATTAGGAAGTGCGCAGGAGTTAAGGGATTCAAATCATTTGGATCATTGGATAATGGATAAAGTGGTCGGGAGTTTAAACAGGCTTCTACTTGACACAATACAGTCACAAACTCTTCGAAAGTAAGAGCTGCATCATCCATTATACGTTTTAAGTGGTGTTTAGTAGACCTTACAACGGATTCCCATATTCCTCCTAAATGAGGAGATTGTGGGGTAATAAATTGCCACTGTATACCCTCCTTAGAGAGATTATCTGAAATATATTTGTTGTTAGTGTTAAGAAATGATTTGATTTCATTGTTTGCGCCAACAAAAGTTGTACCATTGTCTGAGTGGAGTTCATGGCATTTGCCTCTCCTAGACACAAAACGTCGTAAGCAAGCAATAAAGCATTCGGAAGTGAAGTCACTTACAGCTTCTAAGTGCAGGGCCTTTGTAGCAAAGCAAACAAACAATGCTACATAGGCTTTGTTAGTTTTAGGGTTTCTTCCCTTACGATCTCGAAGTAAAAATGGTCCGGCGTAATCTAGACCGGAGACTGAAAATGGACGAGATGGTGTGATACGAGATGATGGCAAATTGCCCATTAAGTATTGTTCAGGCTTGGCATTGAATCTAAAACATCTAAGACATTCACGTACGACGTTTTTCACTAGTCTGCGGCCAGATAGTGGCCAGAATCTTTCCCTAATGGAAGCAAGAAGAGCTTGTGGCCCTGCATGTAAGAGTCTGGAATGTTCAGAGCGTGTTAAGATTAAAGTTAAGTGGTTCTTATATGGGAGAATGATTGGATGTTTTTTAGAAAAGTTAAAAGTAGAATTGTCTAAACGACCGCCAACCCGTATTATCAAATTCGAATGGTCAAAAAAAGGGTTTAGGCTAAGGAGTATGCTCCTTTTTCCTAGTGGCTTAGAGTTGACAAAATTATAGTAGTCATCGGGAAAATGATGACGTTGTACGGAACGAACCAGAAAGGTTAATGAATTCTCAAGTTCATGAGTTGTCAGTGGTCCAAGTCTTTTAGAGTTTTTGTTTTTAGGTTGAATGTTGTTTATGTATCGTAAAACATATGCAAACGTACGTTGAAGCTTTGTGAAACTTGAAAACCGTTCAATACATGAAATAATATCATTTTCAAATTTATTTACGTAATTAGCAAATGATGAAATATTTGTACGAACTTCTGGAAGATCATGAATAATAGTGCTAACCTTTGTTAAGTCACATGACGGTCAATATGTAGTTGGTTTTGCTAGCCACGATGGCCCGTGAAACCAAAATTCGGAATTTATTAGGTCTGTTGGGCTAATTCCGCTTGATAGTAAGTCGGCTGGATTATCCGTGGTATTCACGTGTCTCCATGATTGAGCTTTAGATAGATTCTGAACTTGCGATACACGATTGGCGACAAAAGTTTTGAGAATGTGCGGTGAAGAATTTATCCAGGCTATACAAATCGATGAATCAGTCCAATATGTGATATTCTTGGGATGGAAGGCACTTGATACCTTTTCAACTAGCTCTGCCAATAAGAGTGCGCCACAGAGTTCAAGTCTTGGTATAGTAATTAATTTGACTGGAGCCACACGTGTTTTGGCACAGAGTAAATTAGAACTACAATTTCCTAAAGAATCGCTACAGCGAATGTAAATGCAAGCACCATATGCTGTTTGTGATGCGTCGCAGAATCCGTGTATCTGTTTTGTTATAAAGTTAGACAATATGACTTGTCTAGGTATTTTTAGACAATTGATATTGCGCAGTTGAGAGTGGTAGTTAGACCAAGTAGTATGTAGGTCACTAGGTACCGATTCATCCCAGGAAATTTTCAATTTCCAGAGTTGTTGCACAATTATTTTTGCTGTAACCGTGACAGGAGATAATTGTCCACGTGGGTCAAATATATGTGCAGTAGAGGATAGTATTTGTCTTTTAGTAATCTTTGATGGCAAGTTAGAAACGTTGATGGAAAATTGTAAGCAGTCATTAGAAGGATTCCAAAGCAGGCCTAACGTTTTGTTTGGGGTTTTATCACCGATATGTAAAGTACTAGAGTCCGCTTTGAGCTCAAAATTCTTTACGTTAGAATTCCATTTCCTTAGAGGAAAACCATATTTCAATAAAAGTTCAGAAAGTCTTTCTTTAATGCTATATATTTCATCTGCAGTATTGGCTCCTGTGAGGAGATCATCAACATAGAAATCATGTAATATAATATTACAGATTTCAGGTAATTCACTTAAATGACGAAAAGCTATTTCATGAAGTGATCTAATAGATAAGAAGGCAGCCGATGCAGTGCCATAAGTCACAGTATTTAGCTGATATGTCTTAATGTCGTCGTTGGGTGTGAATCGCCAGAGAATTTTTTGTAAGTTTCTTTGTGTTTGTGTTACCAATACCTGGCGATACATTTTCACTATATCAGCACTCATAACGTAATTATGTTTCCGAAACCTCAAAAGAATGTAAAATAAGTTGTCTTGAATATGCCTACCATGGTGATATCATTGAGTGATAGTCCAGATGTTATTTTTGCTGAACCGTCAAAAACTACACGTAATTTTGTTGTGGTTGAGCTATCCTTTAAGACACAGTGATGTGGAAGGAAGAATCCTGAATCGTCAACTTGAGAATTAGCAAGAGACATGTGACCGAGTTGTATATATTCGTCTATGAAATTGTGATATTGTATTTTTATGTCAAGATTCTTATCAAGTTTCTTTTCTAAATTTAGAAAGCGGCGAACAGCTGTATTTTTTGAGTCGCCAAGTACAGAAGGATTGTTTTTTAGTGGTATTGTGACTATAAAGCGTCCGTCATTGTGTATCGTCGTTGTATTTTCGTATTGTTCCTCACAGAGTCTTTCTTCGTCAGAAAAATATAAAGCCTTTGGAACCTCCTCGATTTCCCAGAATTTTGTAAGCTGAGATTCTAGAATATTAGTGGAGAGAGAACAGTGGTGTGTGACAAACTTTTGATTATTAGTAAATATGGGGCCTGAAACTAACCATCCCAATTTTGTTTTTTGTAAAGTAGGTAGGCTATTGCCTAGTTTTATCTGGCCTATACACAAAAGTTCCCAAAAGGTATCAGCACCGATCAACAAATCAATTGGAGCAGGTTTGTAGAACGTGGGATCAGCCAGCGCAATTTTGTCAGGATTGTTTAGTGTACTCAATTCAAGTGGTAAGGATGGCAAGTGGCCTGTAATTTGGGGTAAAATAATACAGTTTATTGACTTTGAAAAGTTGTTGATATTTGATTTGAATTTTAGTGACGTTAAAGATTGAACATTGCGGGACATTTGACTAATTCCTGATACTGAAATGTCAATTTGCCTTTTGTTTAGTTGTAAAATGTTACACAGTTTTTCAGAAATAAAATTTACCTGACTTCCACTATCAAGTAATACCCTGCACTGATGTGTAATTTTAAATTTGTCAAAAACAGTGACAAGAGCTGTAGAAAGTAGAATCTGAGGTGATGTATGGAGTCTAGTTGTCATGCTAATCTGTGTATTATTAGAATTTGAAATAGTACCTGAAGCTCCTGGAGTATCAACTGTCAATTCATTCACAGGCATTTGATTTTCATTTACATGTGAATTTGGAAAATGGAGTGATGTGTGGTGTATTTTTCCACATTTTCTACAACCTGAAGACTTGCACTCTTTGGTTCGATGATTCGAACCTAAACAGTTAATACATAAGCGTAAACGTTTTGCAGTATTCAATTTCTCAGATGGGGATAACTTTGTAAAATCAGGGCAATAGTATAAAGTGTGATTATTGTTACACAAATTACAATTGAGTTTGTTGGATGTTGTTATAAATGACTTTGATTGTTTGTGAGAATTATACTTCAGGTTACATTTGGGTTCTTCAGGTAGGTTGTAGTCTATTGATGATAAAACTTTACAACGTTCCTCAATGAATTTTAATAATTGTTTTAAAGTAGGTATGTTATCTGCATCATTGCACGATTCCCATGCCCGATGGGTAATACGATCAAGTTTGGTAGTAATTAAGTATACAAGTAAATCATCCCAATAATCAGTAGGTCTCTCTAAAACATTTAAAGCATTTAGATTTTTTTCAACATTATCAAGAATAAAATTTAGACCTTCATGAGATTCTTTAGTTAACGTGGGTAATTGGAATAAACATTTTATGTGATTCTTTATTAAAGTTTGTTTATCTTCAAACCTATAACAGAGTAATTTCCATGCTATATTGTAATTTGCATCACAAATTTGCAATGATTTTATTTTGTCAGCAGCTGCACCTGAAGTGACAGTCGCAAATAATGATATTTTTGTACATTTGACAACATAGAATTATCATGAATTATTGACGTAAAGCTGTCTCTAAAAAATAACCACTGATCTAAAGAGCCGTCAAATGTAGGTAAATTTAATTGTTGCAAGCGAATATTTGAATGTGGTGTAGTAATCTTTGAATCATTATTGCCATTTCTATTTATACTTTCATGATCATCTTTTTCGTGTGATATAATATATTTTTTAACAGCAGAAGTTATTTTATAAAATTCATTTTCAAATTGTTCTCTGACAGGAGAGTGTACAGTGTCATAGTTTGTATCGAAATCAGGATCTTCAGATTCAATAGCAAGTTGGGCATTGTGAAAATCTTCAAAAAGTGTTTCTGCCTTAGCTAGGCGTTGCTGTTAATCAAGTAAATCTACCTCATCATCATCCTTTATAGATTGAAAATATTTAGTAAATCTTGTTAAAGAGCCTTTTGCTGACGTACGTTTAATTTTATTTTGATTAGACATGGTTGAAGTTTCAGTATGAAATGTATAACTATGTCCAATTTCAAATAACAAATCTTTGAATAAGTTACGACACCTCCAAGTATTGGAAATGCAGTGTAATGAGTGAATTGACTTTTACAGCCTTTGTTGTTGAATGTAGTGTGATGTCCTACGTTGTAATTATGTGAAAATGTAATAAGTATGTGTCAAGCAGAATACCGCTTATTAATAGGATGACAGTAGGAATATAGGTAAAATGGAAAGCACTGACTTGAATAAATCCTGTTATAGCTAGTTGAATAAAGGCCTTGTGTCCAGTTTCCAGTAAACTCTATCCGTTCTCAAAGGACCATATGTTGTGGGATCGTCTATATTTTTAGAATTTCACGTCTTGATTCGTAACACACTACTCAAAATGATGTGATATTATTTTTTATTTAAGAACAGTACAATAAACGTCAGAAAAGTAATAAAAAAATGTGTGTTCTGTCATAACAAAATCTAAAACAAAGTAAGTAGGTTACATAAAACAAAACTAACAAAATTAGGTTAGAGAATCTTCTTTTTCTTGTCGTGTCGCAGGAGTCTTGGTTCCTTTGTTATAAGTGTCAACCTTTGGTAACTTTGAAGTATTTGACACTAACAACCGCAGTATTTTTGCGTTATAGCCCCAAGCTAGATTTCTGCACACCATCAAAGCTCTTATTGCTTTACTAGCAGTTATTTCAACATGCTTATTCCTCAGAGAAGCTTGCTATTTAGGGTTATCCGTAGATATTTAACTCCTGATTTCCATTTTATGATTTCCCCGTTTAAAGATAGGGGTTTCATGGCTGGAAGTGTTATTTTCCGAGTAATTTTTTTTTAGTCACGAGGGGGTTAGGGTTCAGGTACCCTAATTGTTGCCGCTCAGCCATTGATTGGCTTATTGTGCACCCCCACTCACAGGTATTAAGCAGAGTCCCATCCTAAATTCTTAGCGAACATTGAGATTCGTCGGACTATGTTTTCCTGCATTCCCTCCTGATTTGTGCCTAGGAAGATCTAGACAGGAGGCTCGCCTTCTGCACAGGGCAGGGCAATCGAAGACCACGTACTTTGCGGTTTCTTCTACTTCTCCACACATCCTGCAAATGGGATTTGTTATTTCAATCCCCATTTTCACTAGGTGTGCGTTGAATATCCAGTGGCCAGTTATGAATCCTACCACTTTTCGCAGTTCTTTCCTACCCAGTCTAAAAGCATTTGCTGCGTAGGAACTCCTTTTAGCATTCTTTTGGACTGAGCATGTCCCGTGATTCTGTTCCAGCGCTTTTGGTGTTCAAGCGACACCCAGTTGGAAACAGTTTTTCGTACGGCGCTGTATGAAACGCCGTATGCTGGTTCTGGTCCCATGAGGGTGAGATGAGCTCCTTTCTTGGCACACTTATCAGCTCCCTCATTTCCAGCTACCCCTGTATGGCTTGGCACCCAAGTAAGAATTACTCTATTGTCTTTTGCCAGGGTTTTCAAGGTATTGTGACAGTCCCACACTATCTTCGACGTATAGCTGTGGCTTACTAAGGCCAAAAGGGCCGCCCGACTGTCCGTGTTCACATAGATGGTCTTTTTGTTATATTTCCTGTCTATGCATGTTCTGCCGCATTCGATTAATGCAGCATTTCTGCTTGAAATACGGTCGTCATTTTGCCAAGGCAAACACTTATGCTTTGCCTGGGTCTGACGCCATAAACGCCTGCTCCTGGTGATAGTGTTCAACATGCGTTGAGGTTCCCCCTGGGCCCATTCGGATCTGCCACTCAAGTTGACACGATATGGTATCTCAGTTTCCACGACCTTGGGCATTCTGTCAGGTGGCATTTCGATGATGTCGCACCTCATGGTGTCGTGTATTTTAGTATGTTTCATAACATGGTGCTTGCACCAGTTGCCATTGCACTGCACTCTGTATGCAGCCATTTTAGCCTCGCCCTTTATATAGAGATCTAATGGTGGGATGTTGAGTAGTATTTCCAATGCTGCGGTTGGGGTGCCTTTCATGGCGTCTGTAATACTCAGACATGCAGCTCGCTGCACTTTAGAAAGCGTTTTGGCGGCTGTGCTTTGCTGAACTTTAGGCCACCATGCGATCGCACCATATACCATCATTGGTCTGATTACTCTGGTGTACAACCAGTTTACCATTGTCGGAGTTAGTCCCCAGGTGCACCCAATTGCTCGTCTCATCGTCATTAGCGTAATCTGAGAACGGCATGTGATGCTCGCTAGATGGCTGTCATCTAACCGGATTCCTAGATATATTGCCTCCCTGGCAACCTTTATCTGATTGCCGAAGAGTTTTGGCACACTAGTAATCTCTGCGATTCGCTGTTTTGTAAATAGTACCATGATGGTTTTTGAGGGATTGACAGACAATCCCTCCGCATCACACCATCTCTCCACTACGGACACTGCCCTCTGCATTAGTTCCAGGCAGATGCCCACGTGTTTCCCCGTATTAGAATGATGATGTCGTCAGCATATCCTTGAGCATACCACCCCTGCTCGTTTAGTGAGACAAGAAGGTCGTCGACTACCAGATTCCACAGCTTTGGTGACAGAACGCCTCCCTGTGGGCATCCTCTTTCTGTCTTCACCTCTCTTGTGACACCACACAGGGGTGCTTGTGCTCTCCTGCTGCTTAGCATGTTCTCTATCCATCGGGTCATTGTCCTGTCTGTGCCTGGATTCCAGCTTTGACAATATTGAGCGAGTGCTCGTATTGCCAAATGCCCCTACGATATCCAGGAACACAGCCAGTGCAACTTCTTTGTAAGTAATGGCTTGCTCTATCTTGCTCACCAAGCTATGCCATGCTGTTTCGCAAGATTTGCCACTTTGGTAGGCATGTTGATTGGGGTGCAGTGGCTTGTCGCCCAGCAACGTGACCCTCAAATGCCTATCTATCATCTTGTCTAATGCCTTAAGAAGAAATGACAAGAGACTTATCGGACGATGAGCCTTTGCAGTATCGTAAGAGGGTCTTCCAGGTTTTGGTATGAATACCACCTTGGAGATTTCCCACACCGTAGTATAACTCCTGTGGCTAGGCTTAGTCTAAACAGATTCACAAGTCTTGGAGTTATTGTCGGCGCTTTTTTGGAGTAGTACAGATTGAATAGCCCATGTCACAGACCCATATGTGACTATGGACTTTGCACAAGTCCAGCTATCACGAGTTGCCAGACCGCGGGCAACTTGCCGTTCTTCTCTTATTTAGCATCGTAGTGAAGGACCATGATACCTGATTTTTAATACTCTCATTGCTTGAACCTTCCTTAGATATTCTAAGAATTGCCTCTTGGGCATATCTTTCTATCACCAGATGTAGAGGTGTGAGATCTGTAATGATCTCAAGTGCCCTAGTTGGACTTATTTTCATAGCTCCAGTGATGCACACAAAGGCAAGCCTTTGAACTTTGTCGATGGTCTTCCTCGTGCTGTGCTGACTTGCTTTTGTATGCCAAACTATTGCCCCATACATAATTGCTGGTCTCACAATCATGGCGTATATCCATCGCAGTATTTTTGCGTTATAGCCCCAACTCTTACCAGCTAGATTTCTGCACACCATCAAAGCTCTTATTGCTTTACTAGCACTTATTTCAACATGCTTATTCCTCAGAGAAGCTCACTGTTTAGGGTTATCCGTAGATATTTAACTCCTGATTTCCGTTCTATGATTTCCCCATTTAAAGATAGGGGTTTCATGGCTGGAAGTGTTATTTTCCGGGTAAATGGAATTATTATGGTCTTGTTTGGTTTAATGTTTAGCTCCACTGACAATCACCATTGCTCAATAATTCTGAGGCTCTTTTGTAATAAATCATACAAGGTGCTCTCGAACTTGCCTCTGACTATTAGAACTATGTCATCAGCATATCCCATACATTCGAAGCCAAGCTCAGTTAGTCTGTAGAGCAACTCATCTACTACGAGGCTCCATAAAAGGGGAGATATCACTCCCCCTTGAAGTGTCCCGCGAGCGGCTTTAACTGAGGTGGTTTGATTCCCCAACTGTGTCTCAGCTATCCTCGTCGTCAACAACTCATACATCCATTTTACAATGGTTTCATTTACTCCTCGCCTTTTTAGTGCTTCTTTGACAGACACATGAGTTTTGTTGTCAAAGGCCCCTGATATATCCAGGAACGCGCACATTGCGATTTCTTTGTTGTTCAGAGTTCTCTGGATGACTTCTGTCAGCTGATACAGAGCTGTCTCAGTTGATCGACCCGCTCTGTAGGCATGCTGACATTTATGAAGTGGTATATTCTCCAGATTCTCTGTTCTTATGTAGTTATCCACTACTTTCTCCATCGTTTTGAGTAAAAACGATGTTAGGCAGAAGGGTCTAAAAGATCGGGGATCAGTCCCATATTTTTTTCCCTATTTTTCGTATGAAGGTTACCCTTGCCCTTCTCCATTTTCTAGGTATTAGACCCACTGCTAGACTGCTTCTTGTAATCTTCAGCAGGCTAGGAAGAATCTCCTCTATCCCTCGCTGTAAGATTGCTGGAAATATTCCATCCACTCCTGGTGATTTATATGGTTGAAAGGTACTTATTGCCCATTCCAACCGTTGTCTGGTAAATATTTTCTTAGCAATGTCCTAATCTTCCTTGCGGGATTTTTTGGTGTAATTCATTGCTATTTCAGTGCATATTGCTGGTTCACAATCTGGAAAGTGGGTTCTAAGAAGAAGAATCGATCGTTTCTTTTCACCTTCCGTATATGATCCATCTGGCTTTTTCAGCGACATTGTGAGGTTAGTTCCCCCATTTGTCATGAACCTTCTGTAGTCTGGCCGCTGTGCGAGTGGAAGTGATCTTTTCGCAAAAGGCTTGAAAATTAAGCCTTTTGGCCTTCCTAATCTCTTTATTGTACTGAGTAAGCTTCTCAGTGTACCCCTGCCAAATTACCGTCACGTTTGGCTCTATTAAAGAGTCGACGGACCCCTTTTCTGAGGTTTCACAGGTTCTCATTCCACCAAGGAACATCTTTTTCTGAACGAGCTTTTGACAGTTGGCAACTGGATTTACATTTTGGCTTTCCGATTCCGTGTTCGTTTCATTATCTTTCTAACTTTTCAGCTCATTTTGGAAACTACTAATGAAGTATTTGAACTGAACGCACTCTTCTGGAAAATCGGGACTCAAATCGTCGCAATAAAGTTCAAGAAGTTTTTGAGCACTAGAGATTATTTCGTTGTCAGTAGCTGTTATTAAATTAGTCAAGAATCCAAATTTTTCTGATATTTTTTCATTCGAACATTTTCTTCTGTTCAACTCCGCTACCATTGTATCAATAATGATGTAAAATACATTGATTTTTGTATTATTTGAACCTTCAATAAATTCGACGGCATTTTCCCTTAATTCTCCACCTGACTGGTTTCATAATGTTTCTTCTTCATAAACTAAGCAATTTGTCAAGTTCCTACCAATTGTTTCATAATTCTATAAATTATTTCTAATGAAGTTCAAAGAACCTTCCAAATAATCGTATAATTTCACCACGAGAAGTACATCAATCGTTACGTTTTGAATACGTTTATTTTTTTTATCAAATTTAGGTAGAATGTGGTTCCACGATGCCAATAATACACCAGTCTCTAATTTCTCCATAGTTTTAAGTAAACCACTGGCATGAACTTTAGTAGCTGCTCCCTGGTTTTTGTGATTAATAATTTGCTCTAAGCAATTTTCTAAACAGTCATAACCAGTATACAAGGCTTTAACAGCGTCTGCTCTTGCCGACCATCGAGTAGTAGACACTCTTTGTGGACAAAGCTGGCATTGCAGTTTTGAAAGAGAAACTAGAATAATTTCCCAACTATTTGTGGATGCAGAAAAAAATGTATATAAATCGTTGAGAAACATGAAAAATTTTGTTGCAGCAACACAACACAATTACCAACTAAATAGAGCGAATGAGCAGCACACGGGATGTAGAATGCTAAATTATTCCATGCCGCGCCAGGAGTCGAATCTAAACTTATGGAATAATATTTAGATATTTTCAATTCTTGGACTATTTTTATTCTGACCAGTTCTGCAATACATCCTATGAATTCATTACATATTGTTTTAGAAAGATATGAGGCTTTACCCTCACCTTTATCTGGTTTTCTTTCAAAATGGTTTTTAAGGAAAGGATGAAACTTTGCTATTAGAATGAGAGTTTCTAGATAATTTCCCGAATTATCTTCTACAACATGCTCAAAACTTCCGCGAAATGCTAGACCCTATTTGGCAAAAAACCAAATTGCAGCTAGTATCCTTTTCAAAACTTCTCCCAATAATTCATTTCCAATACATACAGTTGTTGTAAAGAATAATCAATTTTACCTTGAATTTTTGAGCGCAAAATGGAAGTTTTGATATTTT
Organism: Galeruca laticollis; assembly: GCA_963921935.1. Classification (NCBI taxonomy): domain Eukaryota; kingdom Metazoa; phylum Arthropoda; class Insecta; order Coleoptera; family Chrysomelidae; genus Galeruca; species Galeruca laticollis. The sequence goes on from OY998177.1 coordinate 212,151,252, forward strand.
CTCGATGTTCCAGAGACCGTCAATGTTCAGATATTTCTCCCATATGTTTCCAATTTTTAAAACCACTCACATAAGATGAACGATTATTAATATTGCTTAATAATTTACATTGTATGCAGTATAATTTGTAAGTAGAATCAGAATATATCGTCGGCTTACTGCCAAAACTCAACAAATGCAGAGTTGGTTGTTTTGAGATAATCACAATTTAAGATTTCCAGAAACGATATCGACATAATATACAAAACTACGAAATTTATGTTATTTTTTTATTTTTACAAAATGTAACATCACAAAATGATACTTAAAATTATTACATTTCCACGGAGTTTATAAAAAAATTAACTAAACAATTATAGTTTCAGAATGTTGTAAGTTGTTGGTTTTTTCCTGTAGCGAAATCAAGAATTGGAAAAGTTGCCGAATGAAATTAAAAGAATTAAAAATTCTTAACAAATGAAATTAAATTTCTTCACAAATAAAATTATTAATCTTCTTCATCGGTACTGTCCTGTACATTTGGTTCCGATACTCTGTCTATTATGCCAGGTGAGGTTGACAATCCCTGAAACCAACCATGATACTCTTCCGGTAAGGTTCTTACATAGTTTCAGAAGGTCTTTCTTTTTTCGCTGCGCTTATAGGGAGTGGTTGCTGATAAAGTTTTTTCAAAACCTTTGGCAGTGTTGGCGACGCCTTCATTTTTGTGTTGTCGGTGAGTTTTTTCCTTCTTTTTGTTTTCCTTCAGAGTGAGATGGACCTGGATTACCCTGTTTTGTTATTTTTGGTATTGAAACTTCAAACACATTGACGTAATCAAAATTATCTGAAAGGTCGTAGTTTTAGTAAATTCGACCAAAGTGGCATTTTATAAATTAAATTTATATTGAGCCATTTTACTTTCCTTCCAGTTTGGTCAACATTTCTATTAACAATAAGTTTTTCTGCAAGATCCGTAGTCATAGTAATATTTATACTTCATTTCTTTGACGATGTACTCCGGCTTTGATACGTGATTACCTTTTTTGGTTTTTCGATTTTTGGTTGACCTAGCATAATGGAAAATGTTCAGCCAGTCGTCATGTAAGGAATACACTGGAACATTTTTCTTTGCATACTCTATAGCCGAATGCATCGAGTCCACCTCCATATGGGTGTGCCCTGTCTCCAAGAATTTTTTGTTCTATAATTTCAACGTTATCTAACGTCTCCACTGCATACATTAATAAAGCAGCCACATTTTGATTGCGGTTCTGACCACCGCAGGTATCCGAGAAAAAGTGACATGGGATACGTTACCTGTAATGTTGTTCTTTAGATAGTCGAAGATACAGCTTCCTACTTGCGAACTTCCTTTCTGCCCATTCATCTCAGTCCAAGCATAACAGTATGCATTATTCGGTAGTTCTGCTTCATAAAAACATAGATTATAGACATATATTTTGCGACTGTAGTATAACTGGCTAACATCACCACATGGAATTTGTAGTACTGCTTGTAACTCCAAACTTAGTGAAACAAAATTATTTTTATTGTTTGCTCTTTCTTTATCATTTGCTTTTGCATTTTGACAAGCATTCTTTCTGTCGATATGATCGTTATATTTTTGTTTATACTGTTTTTTATCAGCTGCTTTTTCCTGGTCATATAGAGAACAAATTGACACTGGTCTTTTTTAGGTTTAAAAAAAAAGACAAATTGTACTCTCTGCAAAATATTCTTCTGTAAGTTATTTCAGAAACTTCTATCCACTTTTTCCCTTGCATAATGCGACATACAAGCCGTACATTTTTGCAATATTTAGATTTTTATCTAGGAATTGACGTTTCGTGCTCTTTCTTGTGTCATGGGACTTCATTGGTGGAAATGACTCTATATGGGATTTAACGTTTTTAATGGATTCGACACTTCCACGTTTGTCGTCGGCGATGAATATACCCGTACAATGTTTATTTGCCACTGCATGCGTAACTACGTCCATTGCTATACTCGAATTTTGTCATTCTCCTTTTTGAAGTAATAACGTTTTGAAATGAACCGGTCCTTATGTTGTGGATTTTTTCCACTAATATCCGTCGTTTTGGATTAAAAATTTGTATGTTTGACAAAATAAAATCTTTCTTACATTTCAAATCCATTTTCCAATAATTAGAACACAGTACCTGTCGTTCCATTGAAAAATGTTCAGTACATCTATACACACATTTGTCACAATTCACTGGTTTTGGACTTTTGCCATCACACTTAACGTTTTTGGTAACATACGGCAAACTCTCTGAGCGAAGTCTCTTAACATTTTTTCCATTCGCTGGGATTATTTGTTTTCCACCTACGTAACTTTGTTTCAGCAATCAATGGTTTGTTGGATATTGGTACACTTGATGAAGTTGGATAATTTACCTGAAGATTCGACAGTATTTGAATTTTTGGCGAGGATGTGGGAACTATTTCAATATCTGGCAACACTATAGGTTCTGTCACACAATTTGAGTCGCCTTCTGGCGGCTGCACTGCACGTTCTTCGATATCTGGGGTTACGTTTTTTAAAACAGTGTAACAAGGAATATCACCTGTTTCATTTTGAACGTCTACATCAAGCCGTTTTACAACAGGAGGTAACCAGGGTGGATCCTCGTCGGAAAAATCAGACCTCTCTTGTAACTTAGTTAATTGTTCATCATTCAGATCACTAGAAATATCTGGTATTTGTTCATCAAAGTCTTGATCTGTAACTGTAAAAGAAAACGAATGAATGTATAATAAAGCCATACACATCAGAAACATAACCTAAAAAATATACTAACCTGATATTTGCGACAATGCAATATTTAATATTCTTCACCCTCTGGATTCCATCTCAGCAACAGACAATCTTTAATTTTCGATATTTGAATGTGATCGCACAATTAATTGTCCACAATATTTATAATTTTATAAAGAAATTTGCTCAAATTGTCAGCACATTGACACAAGCCAAACAACAACAAAAAGGCGCGAACCTGAATGAGAGGTGAATTGACATTTGTTGGGTTTTCGTTATACACGTTGTACTACTGTCGACGTAACTTAAAGTGTGCTGCCAGCCAAATCCCGACAAAAGCATTTATTGGGTTGTCGCTGTACATATTTCGTTATATTATCAACAAAATTCCACCAAAATGGATCGTCGGGTTTTCGCTGTATAATTAACGGTACAATTCATTTTCAAAGTAATTTGTTGGGTATTGCTTGTAAAGAATTTGATCCTACTGAAATTGTTGAAAAATAAATTTAATCATAACCTTGGTAACAAATTGTGTTGCAGTTAGTGGGTTTTGTCAGAAGGAAAAGATTAGAAACGTGCATATGAATATACACTTAACTCCATTTTGAATTTTGTGTCGGTTGTTGGGGTTTGGCAGTAAGCCGATGATACTCGCGACGAATATTTTGTCCATTAGCCAGCTGAGAATAAAACATTTTCTTCGATCCGTATCTTGCGACATTTCCATACACTCGCTTCGTGTTTTCAAATTTGATCTCATCCAAGTTTTGAACTGATGCAGATTTCAAGACTGCATCTATCAAGAGATCATTGATTTTCCAAGTAGCAGGATCCATACAAAAATGTTTGCAGCACTAAGATCCAGAACTTCATAATCATTATTATCAATAATTTTCTCGTCCAATTTTGGTTGAACATGCCATTCCACCGAGTCCACACGTGTGCCTAGATTTTCAGTATTTTGACAATAATGATAATAAATACGGCTGCCAATGGAATCGGTACTTCCACTCCGTACATAGACACAAAATTATTTTTTGCTGAATACTACTTTTCTCGACGTTCCTGATAATTTTGGGTCATTTAAACAGAACAAAAAAATACCGCCACAACGAAAATTTAAAGTATTGCATATCGTAGAATAGATGCTACATACCTGTGTTGACCGAGAACTCATCTTGAGAATTCGAGCTGCCAGGTTTATTTTTGTCGATGAAGAAATTATCTAATTTGGGAATTTTCACTAGCAGTTTTTCAGACTTCTCTTGCTTTTGTTTCTGAGCTTTACGCCTCTATGCCCCACTAGGTTTTATATAACTCATTTTGAGTTTAATTTAAATTTTACAGGCGTTTATTCCAACTTTTATCACAAATCACAATAGCAACAGTTCAGAGGAGTGGATTGGGAAAACTGATTCTAGAATTCCGTCCTTTTATATAGCTAATTGTAAGTGCAATAATTCTCTTTGAGTCGTACCGATTTTTTTAATGATGCCGACGATAATGCTGACAGCGTTCAGAGTCGAAAAAAATTCGGTTTTGCCTTTGAAGCCAGTAAAAGTCACCGAGTGGCTCAGTGCGAGATTTTTCCGACAAAAAGCCCAAAAATAGACAAAGAACGTCGGGCCGCATTCGGCACTTCTTGGTATATAAACATGAAACATCATTTCTCTATTCATATTTAAGACTTTTACCACTTTAACGAGTATGATTTTAATAATCATGAAATTTTTTCGTCCCCCATTTGAATTTCGCCCCTGGGCAGTTGCCCATTGTGCCCTGTGGTTAATCCGGCGCTGATTTACACGATAATTTCGATTACACTGTAGTAAATAATATGTCAAACGTGTTTAGCATGTTTTGTTTATTACAAGTAGCCAGTAAACATTTAATTCTTTCATTTTTATGTGTTAAGACTTTTAAGTAAATTAATTTAATGTTTTGGGATTATAATGGCTTCCCAGTGCCAAGTTTGTCAGAAAAACAGCCGAAATTACCAATGCCACATATCCACAATACCATCTCCACTATTGATAATTCATTCATTATTTTACTACTGGCGTTTAGGATTGTTGGCCGCAAAAATAAACGTGTTTTTGAATGAATAGCCCTCACTGTTGTATATTATTACTACTCTAAGGTCACATCCAATGAATTAGCCACAGGCCTCAGATACTATAGTTGCGCCACTCGTGCATTTAAGAAATTTTTGAAACTGATCATGAGTTATATATCTTAACACTGTATTTTTTGTTTTAGAGCTTTTCTCCAAAATGTTGAACATATGATAAGAGAGGCTAAAATGGTACTAAATTTGTATTACCCAGCTCATATTACAAATAGATTAAGCAGAAAAATTCAATTTATATCAAACAAATAATTTTTTATAATATATTTTACTAACATAAAAAATTGTTTTATTTTTTACACACATGATCTTAGAAATAAATATAGATTACGTTTTTAATTACACAATAATTAATAAACTGTGAATACATTATTTAAAGAATTGACAAGCAAGATGGAATTTAGAGAAAATTAACAAAAACCAGAATGAAATGCAGCATAGTTATAGTCCGGGTGTTACGTTAGAACATTAGTTGTCTTTGTACACACACAAGTATTCCTTGAGATGAGAAAAACCTTGGCGCAAGAACCTCCATTCTATCAGCATTTAACTTACTACTCAAACCAAAGTGATAGAAAATCCAGTATTAGAGTTAAAAATGAAACATTAATCTTCTTCAAAATTGAAACTTCCATCAGCAACAGAACCAGAATTAAGAAATAAAGCATTTTCTTCAAAGTTTGCACTGGGCCATGTACCAGGCCCAAACTTTATCTGCTTTATACATCAGACTTTACAACATCTCCCGACATTTGTACATTTGCTGGCTATACTGAAATTATAACACAGCTTCTTACTGTCTATATCATCAACTAAACTCAATACAGGAAAGGACACAAAAGTGGATGATTATATATAATAAGAGAATCAAAGTGCTCAAAAATAATATTCATACTAAGAAGCAGTAATTGCTTCCAATAGATATTAACGCCACTGCCATTATGCAACCCACATCAACATTATTTGGGTTTACATTTAGATAACAAACATGAAAAGAAGAAAGAATATATTGACCCTTTTAGTATGGCTGACCGATATATATGACACCATGATCTACACCACTTACAGCTTTTTTTCATTGCAACGTGGATGACTGGCAGATATATCGTGACTGGTCTTGATGGCATACAGACGATTGACCAATATATCTAAGGCTACCCCTACATTGAATCCGTATTTCACCCGATCAGTTCCGGTCCGACGTCGACCGACAGCACATGCCTCCATTGGAGGAAAAATTAAAGCAAGGCGAAGTTACCTGGAGAAGCTGGGACAAGTTTCTGGTGGAAAGATATATGTGATGTAACAATGATAACGAGTATGCATGAAAACAAAATGATCACTCTTGACAAAACTGACACCTCTACAAATGAAAATGTCAAAAAGCCACTGTGTGTGATTGATTATAATGCAAGAATGGGAGCTGTTGATAGGTCCGATATGATGATAAGTAGCATCGATTGTATGTGTAAGACTATAAAAGTTATTCATTCCTGGATATGTTCGTGCTAAATTATCATGCCATGTTCACTAAGAGACAAACCACCACCAAATGTCCTTTGGCAAAGTTTCAACATCTTTTACATCAAATTCTAGGAACTTCCTATAATTGTTGGTCATTTAGGATCATAATAAAAAATATTTGTTTCATTCTTCAAATACAGTAGTACGAAGAAGCCTTCTGCTATAGTAGCTGCAATGACTTCTAGATTGAGTGAAAGGCATTTCCCATCAATAGTCCCAGCAACTGAAAAATCAAAAACAGCTGCAAGACATTGCGTCGTATGTTCGCATACCAAGCAAGGACAAAATAAGAGAAGCATATCAAGATACATGTGCACAAAATGTGACGTAGGCTTGTGTATCTTTAACGATTAAATGAAACAATATAATTTGTTTAAAACTTCATTTATTTGAGCTAATGTTCAATTTAAACTGGTTGACGCGTTTCACTAACACAGTAGCTTTGTCAAAACGAATGCAGGTATAATATAAAAATATTTTAATATATACAGTGCTTAAATACAGAATTCTATTTACTAATGTTAACAAAGATATTGAAAGAAATTACCTGGAAATTCATTCACTACAAACATTCCTAAGCTATCTTCTAGGTAAAAAGGTTTAATAAAGGAGAGTGATTTATATCTATTTGGTCGTTAAGAAGATTACCTGAATATTTATTTTTGTTAACCTCAAGGGCCTCTAATAAATTTAAACTAAAGGATTTACAGACTTCATGGAGAATTTCAAAATTTGGGTCGAGAATGTGTTGGTTTTCTAATAAATGATTTGAATAGGTAGAATCTAATTTTTTGTTGTCATAGCTTCGTTTGTGTTACGAAATTCTAGTTTTATAATTTCTAAAAGTTCTACCGATATAAATAAATTTTATCACAGTTGTCATTACCACATTTTAATTTATAAACTCCTGATTTGTTTAATTTTGAAGATTTAGATTTGTTATTTTTAATGAGTTTGGATGAATTGTAATCAGTTTTAAAGGAAATATTCATGTCAAAAGTTTCTAAAAATGATTTAATTTTTAAGGATGGTGTTCCAAAGTATGTTGAGCTTTTAAATTGTTTATTATTATTTTTATCAGAAAAGGGAATACTTGTTCTAAAGTCTATTTTTTATATTTTTATTTATGATATTGTCAATTAAATTTGGATCGTAATTATTATTAACTGCTATTTGGTTTATGATATTCAATTCTATGTTACAATTATTAGTATTTAATGGGACTTAAGAGTCTGTATATCATACTATTGAAAGCTGCTAGTTTATGACTGAATGGGTGGACCGAACTATTATGAATTGTAATATCTGTATGTGATGGTTTATGAAATATAGAAAAATCATGTTCATTATTTATATTTGAAATTGTAAGGTCTAAAAAGTTTATAAACTTATTTTGTTCAAGCTCTGTGGTAAATTTGATATTACTGTGAATTGAGTTTATGTAAGAAATGAAGCTCTATAAATGTCTATTTGTACCGATGAAGCTAGTTAAAATGTCGTCCACATATCAGTGCCAGTACATAAATTTTTTATATAAATTATTTTTTCTATATTATCCATGAAAATTTCTGCTAGTAGGGGGCTGAGGGGGTTACCCGTGTCCAGACTCCACTGAAAATTGGTAAAACAGGTAACGCCTGCAACTTGAGTGACTGTTGTTATGGAAGCAGAATAAAAAAGAAGAGTAGTAGTCGTTCAAAAACGCTGCTGAGAATACAATTGTATAATAGTTGACACTAAATAATACAAAATACCGATCTGTTTTGTCCACAGAATAAACACCCATAATGAAACCGTCTTTACTGCTATAAACCTCTCCATTAAAATGAAAATAATTTTGATTCAAATACACTTTTAATAAAGTAATGATATCAGAGTGAATTATAGGATTAACATTATTGTATGTGAGCAAGTTATCAACAAGAGTTATAGTTTCTTTAGGAGGTATACTAGGGAATAGATTTGTTACATCGAACGAAATCTTCAAAATTAAACAAATCACGAGTTTATAAATTAAAATGTGGTAATGACAACTGTGATAAAATATATATCGATAGAACTTTTAGAAATTTAAAACTAGAATTTCGGAACACAAACGTAGCTATGGCAACAAAAAATTAGATTCTACCTATTCAAATCATTTATTAGAAAACCAACACATTTTCGACCCAAATTTTGAAATTCTCCATGTAGTCGGTAAATCCTTTAGAGGCCCTTAAGATTAACAAAAATAAATATTCAGGTAATCTTCTTAACGACCAAATATATATCAATCACTCTCCTTTATTAAACCTTTTTACCTAGAAGATAGCCTAGGAATGTTTAGTATTGAATTAATTTCCAGGTAATTTCTTTCAATACCTTTGTTAACATTAGTAAATAGAATTCTGTATTTATGCACTGTATATATTAAAACATTTTTATATTATACCTTCATTCGTTTTAACAAAGCTACTGTGTTAGTGAAACGCGTCAACCAGTTTAAATTGAACATTAGTTCAAATAAATGAAGTTTTAAACAAATTATATTGTTTTATTTCATCGTTCAGTATGGATCTTCATCAAGTAATAGCCTTATCTATTCAATTTTTGTGTATCTTTCCTTGTTTTGAAAATAAAGGTGTTTCATCTCTTTTTTGATAGAATGTTTATCTTTTAATTAAAATTTAATGAATATTAATGTACTAAACCAAATACAATTTATTTTAAATTATGATATATACTGACTGATATGTCACTTGGCCATCAGGCAAACTAGAATCTGCCGTCTGTCCAGCAAATCATAGACAGACTGGTGCCGTCTTGAAAGGGTTAAAAAAAGAGTTAAGAGCTTATTTACGATGTTGTCAGTAAGTTGAACACTGCCATGAGAGCAATCACAGATGCACCATGATATGTGTTAAATGACACAAATCACAAGATCTTCGTATAACATACGTTGAAGTTATTAAAGTATAAGGAGTGAAATACTATCAAAGACTAGAAAACTCCAATTGACTTGGAGTGAAGTCGCAGAGGCCCTTTTAGTGAAAGAGTCATCACATCATTTCATGGCTAATAGCTTATAGGATTGTATGCCAATTGCTGATCTAATGTAAATAAATAAAAAAAACAAATTTAATATTGAAATTCACTTTTTAGATTAATTAACGCGAAAAAACCGATTTGTATGTTTCAAAATCATAATTCATCTTCAACATTAAAACCAAACCTAAAACTATTATTTGAAGGTACGAAATGGACATTAGTATTATCTGCTGAATTATGTTCCTGTTCTTCATCATTGGTACTAAGTTTTTCTATCTCTTCACTTACTTGACTGTCATCTACATTAAAATTGAATTTAAAACTATTGTCGGAGTTTGATGTGAATACACTTTTCTTTAAAAACATGGTTTTCTTATTAGTTGTTGCAGGTTTCAGTTTCATATTAGTTGCACCTAAAAGAGAAATAGGAATAAATTGTTGATACGAACAAGTTTATTTAAATATTTACTTTTTGACACTTTTTTTTCCTCTGCAGCCATTTTTTCCCTATAATCTCCAAATGCCATTCTCATTACTTGCCTCTTCTTAATTACAGGTGCTGTACTACTCATTAAAACATTCAAAGATTTAGTATGATCTTGAACTAAAAATATAAATCGACGGTTAAGATGTGATACCTCTAGTATCTAATTTTTTTGATAAAATAAGTTATAACCATCAAACTTGGCAGAAAAAAATTATGTGTGTTTCTGGTGATATCTCGTATGTACATTTTTGACGTGGTTCAATTAAACATCTCTGTAGTAACATCTAGCAACTGCATAGCGTAAGTAAGGTTTGTAAGAACTCGTATCTGCTGTATTTCAGTGCTGTGTTTTGTATTGTATCAAGGTTGACCAGTAAGTACATGATTTTAGATATATTTTATACAAAACAATGCAGTTTTTAGTGAAGAAAAGGTATGACTAGTACTTCTTTAATCATTTGCGTTGAAATTTAGTGTTTTTATTCTGATTTATATGGATTATTGTTATGAAATTCAGATATGTGCTATCGCCTTTAAAAAAATTCATGTAACCTAACCTAACCGCAATATATTGCATAGATAATATTTTAAAGAACAGCGTTATGCTTCCTGTAAAGTTTATCATTGGATTTACAAGTTATTACATCTTAAGCATCGAAATGTTATTTACCCAAGTAATTTCTAGTCAATTTACATTTTAAAAAAACTGTACCTTGTTTATTGTTTAATTTCCCCGAGCTTAAAGCTTTTTGCAACTGTTGCACACACCAGCACAACTCTACTTCAAATTTTTCTTGATTTGGTATCTCTAAATTCGACGAGCTGGCCTCAGATTCCGATGTATATTCTATAGGTTTTTGTAACTTTCGTGTATTTTTTCCTGTAGTTTTATGCAGTTTAAGTTTATTGGGTGGCATATTTAGAATAATATGTATATGCTTATGTTAACAGTTTACAATGCAAGTAACATTTGCTAGAATATAGGTTAAGTTGTTTTGGTATGTTAAAAGTTAAAACATCAATCGATTTTAATCGAAATGTTAAGCACCTGGCCCTGTTCAATCGCTAGCTATCCACAAATCGCCACCTTAGCTATGTTTGAATCAATTGTTCACGGTAGAATCATTTTTTATAGAATTTGTAATTATGTAAATCAGATGACATCTAAATAATAAAGTGGTTGTAGATAAAAATCCAAAATTATCCATAACAACTGTTTTGAAACTTTGTTGTCAAATTCATCATATTAATAATGAAGAAGAATGATGTCACTCTTTATACCTATAAAATATAGTACTGTTATTTTTACGTGTCGTCATGAGTCAGTCACATCAGTAACTTGATTAATAACAATTTATTATAATCTAGTGATAACGTTTACTAATAATTGGAACAACAACTAATAAATATCGCATTAGTTTATCAGATGTAATTAGGGAGAGTGTCTGTTATCAATTATGAATAAAATAAGTGTACTGCCACAAAGAAAATAAACCGGAACTATAACTATGTCTGGGGGCGCAAACAGAAAGAAAACTACCCGATCACAGGGTTGGGAAGAAGCAGGATCCGAGTTTTATCAAGAAAGTTACCCTGCTGATTCAGAAATTGAGGCTTTGCAAAGAGACCCAAAACACCTACATACACTGTTACCTAGTAAACTTAATAGAGGAGGTAAGTTTACACTATTTATGTTTCCTTATTTACTTTATAATATCTTACTACTTGTTTAATTCGGGCACAACCGTTCTGGATTCATTTAATCATGCAATATTTATTTTAAATTCATTATTTGATTATGAATTGAATTCTGATACTTTTTATATAAAAATGATGAAAAAAACAATACATTAATAATTACAGTTTTATTGAAACTATGCACAAAGAAAATACGGCAATTTATTTGACTATATTGTAATACTTTGTTTTCTGAATTTTACTGTACCTACTGTTTTTAATCAGGAACACGTTTACATAGAAGATAAATAGTGTTTTAATTTTTATGCTCATCTACATATCCACTTTTGTTTTTAATGACAGCTTAATAAAGTTTTGGTAACCTAGCCACTAATTATTTAAATGTCTTGGTTTTCTTCTGCCATTCATTTTGCAGTTTTCCCCAGCCATTCATTTTGCAGTTTTCTCCACAAGTCAAGTACAACATTTTTGTATAAGGCTATCAAGCTGATTCCATAATTCTCTTGAGTTCATATCCAGGGGCTGTGTAGACGTCATTATTTTTAATACTTGCTTTTAAAAAACTGTTGCTTATGTTTCCGTTATAAATGAAACTGTTTCTAAATAATTCTACTATATAATGAGAAAATCATAACAATTCTAAAAAAATTGGCATTCATTTCAATATCTTAAAATATCATACTCAGAATGCCAGAAGTTACATTTGATGTGAGGCCTACCTGATGTTTAATAATTATTATATCATATCTTTACCTCAGTATTAAAAGGTCATATGCCCATTTTTTCATAAAATAAGGTATCTGGACTGATGTATTAGCCTTTAAGCATTACATCATTTCGTATAAGGTCGGTAATCCACAGTGTATTATAGCAAAGTTATGACTGATGCAAATGCACGGTTGTCTTCTTGGGTTTGGAATTAAAGGTTTGATGTATACATAAGATCTTGTACATGTGCTTTAAACAGACTAAGAAAGTCTGATGTGGGACATCCGACCTCATGTTGAAAAAGTGTATTGCCAAGCAAATGGACAGCCAACGAGACAGCCACCTGTAATATAGAATGTGTAGATATGTTACTATGTTTACATTGATTTTACAGCTATATTAGGTTCACTTGTCGACGAATTATTTCAATAAGATGTTGTTTTTGCTTATTTATATCAATATTGAAAGCAATAAGTGCTCTTTGTTTGCTTGTGTATTAGTATTATTGCGAGTTTTAATAGAAAACCAATTGTGGTCCCTTGGCATTAAAAACATGTCTTCATCAGTATTTTAAAACATGAATTCAAGACATTCAATATGATGTAGCAATATAATGATGAGCCGTTTATTTTAAATCTTGATTCTATGGAACACATTGCCACAATTTAATCTCAGTAGTGAATCAGAGATATTGTTGATAACGAGGGTAGGTGAAGAAGCTGCTTGTTAAAATATTGTTCCTCAACGTCAGTTATATCAAGCAGGGACTTCGATGCTATCAGTGAGGTTTTGAACAATTAATTTGAATGTACCACTAATTGTCAAGGTAGGTCACATGTTTTTGAAGTAAAAATAAAATACAACAAACTACATCCTCCTCTGGATCTGACTTGAATTCGGAAAATGATTTTGTCAGTCAGTCTCACTTTCAACAATAGTTAAGCAGTCACTTAATACTTCAGATCCACATAACATAGACTATTTCACTCACCTACGAAATGAACCAATCAGAAGCTCTAGTCAAGTTCGGCTTACCGATAATACCAAACTTGACTCTTGACTCTGATTGGCCTATCAAGTTCGGTGTTTTCAGATTTGTTTACAGTGCATGTGACAGTTAAACGTCAAATACGAGTCCGGTTCTGGCATTATTTTCAGTAAGCGTGCTTGAGCTCTGCTCCTTAAAATACTCTGATATTTGTGGTTTAATGCAGTATTTTTAATTTATAAACTAAACGTAATCATTCACCTTAGTGTAATAAGTGCCTGTTGTAAATTGCAGCAAGATTAACTACCAACCAAGTAAGATTACTTATATATTGTTAGTTTTATGCCACATTAAATTAGTATCCATTATTAAACAGTAATCAGCCGGTAGACAAGAAACCAGTTTTTTAAATTGAGATAACACAAGTAAATTAGTAGGCTGATATATTAGAACTTTTTCAAGAGTGCCATTAGGGTTGGCTCCAGATTATTTTTAGAAGTGCAAAAATTACTGAATATGGAAAATTATGCTAAAGAAATTTTAGATAAACTTAAGATCGCGGAAGAAAGAAACATGAGAATTGAAGGTAAAATCGATGATATACAAACTAAATTGTCAAAGTTAGAAGCTGAAAATCAAGCAAGAAATCAGGAGAATGAACGACTCATGGGTTTGTTAAGGATACAAAATGATCAGATCGAGCAATTACAGAGAGAATCTAAGAGAAAAAATATTATTATCTTTGGAATTGATGAAGCTAATAACGAGGATAAAAAAATGCAAGAACATAAAGTAGCTGAAGTGGTGAAAATAACTGGTGTAGAGTTTGATGCAGAAAAATATATAGTTGAGATTAAAAGAATAGGCAAAAAAGAAGAAAACAAAATCAGACCGATAATGGTAGAACTTCAAAATGGTAATAAATGAATTGACATCCTGAAAGCCAGTAAACAACTTAAGAGAACTAAATTTAGCATCAATGAAGACTTCCCGAGGGATGTACAGGAACAACATAAAGTGCTTAGAAAACATTTGATCTCAGCAAGAGAACTAGGAAAACGTGCAACAATGCGGTACAACAATGGAACTGTATACACAGTAGAGGAATTGATGAGGAGCCAGGAAATTGAAGACGGGAAGAGACACCTCGGCGTGACACCACATAGAAAAACAGGCACAAGAACCACAAGTGAGAGATCACCTACTAAAGATGACGAAAATAAAGAAGTAATGAAAACTTCTAGAACAGACCAAAGACTGCCAAAAAACTAGATAGCCACACATCTAATGCGTATCTTGAATTTGCGGAGATGCATCGGTTCGGCCAAGCAGCTGAATATAATGATAAATGTAGTCACAATAATTGTATTAGAGTAAGTTGTAGTTGTAATGTAAATTTTAGTTCTAAGTCTGGTCCTAAGAGCGATATTCAAAATTAGTTCATTTATTATAAACGAATTAGCTTGGGTTTTACACAAATTTTGTTTTCGCTCTTTTATTGTTTATTTTCATTGTGATTTTGGCGCATGAACTGTGTATTTATTTATAGACTCTGTTCCGGATTTCTTGCTATATTGATTTGTATCAATTTGAAGCAATAAAGATATTATTATTATTATTATTATTATTTATAAGTGATTACGCTGTGCACGCATTCAAAAATGAGTAGATTTGGAATGAATTCTATCGAATCAATCAACGAAAAAATCGATGAAAATGGTTATTGTTGTAGTGTAGTATTTCTTTCGATGTCAATGTTTTCTGTTCATTGAAATTTATTGATTTCTCAGGTCAACTTTTTTGCCAATTTCCTCTAATCCTGCCGAATTTCAGATTTTTTATCTTTCACTCTGTTTGTGAAATAGTCTAATAAAATTCCACTCGTGATTGAATTTATCTCATAAGTCTGTCTTTCATTTATGATCTCAACTGAATTCAGTTTCGTTCAAAAATGAATCGACAGACTTATCGCGAAAATTCAATCACTTGTGGTATTACTACTGATAATTCTACTACTCATACTTTGTTCATAGATAAGTTTTGTGATAAAGACTATACAAATTGTACGAATCAGAACAAAACAGCAAAGAAGCATAAAAAAGTAGGGTCAGCACGCCAGTTATGGCCATTTTTAGGAAAAAGTCAACTTTAGCTATTTTTTATTAAATAATTTTGACTGTAAATATTCTGGAAAAATTCAATGATGTTCTATGGAGTATTCTGAAAATATTCCCCATAAAAGAAAAATGTTTTTCTCAAAGGAGACTATTGATTTAAATTTATTTAAAAAAAGTGTCAGTTTTTGCCATTTATGGCCACTTTTTGCCATATATGGTCACATGTTTTTGCCAGTTATGGCCACTCCTCATTTTCACTGTAATTTCTCTTTCATCTTGCCTGATTTCGTATATATCTAACAACATTGAAATGGAGGGTGGAATAGCATTGAGAATGAAATAATACAACTATTACAGGTCAAATTATTTTATTCCTTTTCAAAGACTTCTACTGGAGAAGAAAAAACTGTTTTTAGAGAACAGCCATCCTGAACTAATGTTGGCTCAGGGAGCTTGCCCAAAATATCCATACTCTTCAAGCAATGTACTTCAACCTCATTTTCATTATTGACTTTTGTTATTGAAGCTACATATTTATAGGTTACTGATGATCTCTTGCCAAGATATTTGAAAGCCACCAGAATGAAATTTCCAGGTCTCAGATCATCTTTTGACAAGAGATCAACTGGATCCACACCCATTTCTGAGTCAATATCATCTAGACTGCTGCCACTTCCCATTCCTCTTCATTGTCCTCAGAACTGGATTCCTAGGATATCTTCAATTTTGTTGTTGTTTTTTCTTGCTCTCTTTCCCTCTTTTTTCGCTCCCTTTCCTCCTTTCTGTTCTGTTACTGCTTTATTTTGTCTTGTTTCTCTTTGTCTTTTAGTTCGAAAAATTCTATCCATTTATCTGATGTAACAACGCTAGGGGTATACTTCTTTTCCTTTTGCCTGCTTTCGATGTAGATGGTTCACAATGGGGCTATTGAACTACGTACTCAAAAACGGTTGCTAAGGATTTTTTAGGTAATATAGAACAGGATGCTGATGAATTTCCCGAACTATTATTTTCAGATATTACCCTTTGATTGGGCTGATTGTCATTCAGGGGAGTTATATTCGTAAGCGTAGTGGCTTGAATATGTGAATTCTCTTTCGTAGGGGTTACTTCGGTCACCACAGTCAACAGGAAATTGGTTTGATTTTTCGATTTTATCGGTGATAACTCTATTACATTATCTAATTCATTGTATTTGGTAATATCATGCTGCTCCTTTGGACCTCCCAACTCATCTTCAACTGATAACCAGAACTCATAAAGCATCAATACTTCAGGGTTGCCTTCCCAGTGCATTTGTTTTTCTCTGGTAGATTTAAATTGCCGCAGCAAAGTGATCTCGATTCTGGATTCAATTTAATCTAAATGATCTTTATCTTTAGCACAGGTGTGATCGTTGCTGTTATTATCCACATAATGTAAAACAATTTTGGAGAAATCAACATTATTCGGTTCAAATAGATAGAGTCCACTAACCTTAAATCCAGATCGTATATTGGCAGGCATCGTGGGTTCTTTTATTATTTTTGAAAGTGCTGTTGGGACATCGAATTTGGAAATTTCTACTCCATTATGATCAATACGCCATTGACGAACAATTTTTTTCCAGTGCTTTTTGAGAGGACCAAATACAGCCACATCAAGGGGTTGCATGATGTGTGTGCTGTTAGGGTATAAGGCAATCAGAATAATTTGTTTTTCACGGCTTAGAGGTAGGGTAAGATGTGACTTATGGCCATCCAGAAAGACAACAACTGGTCGCTGAATTTCTTTTTGATCTAAAAACTTATCAAATATATTGGCAAAATACTTATTATTATTATTATTATTATTATTACTCAAAAACCGCTTGTGATGTCATCCAACCGTTTTCCGTTTACCTAATACCTCAATCATTAGGAGCCATTTCTGTAGCTTTTTAATTTAAACGTTCATATTTGAAAATTGTAGTTGGAGTAGAAAATTGTCCAGCAGCATTACACGAAAATAAGGTAGTAATATTTTCCTTATCAGATCTTGAGGATTCATTATAGACATGTTGACCCTTAGGTCCGATTATCAGTTCACCCTTTGGAGCAAGGCAGAAGCACGTTTCATCCATGTTGAACACTCTTTCTGGATGGTTGAGAATATCAGTATCAGATCCAAGAGTTTCTTTTACCTCAGGAAACCAGCCTCTGATTTTTGCTTCAGTTACTGTGCCTCTAGCACGGTTCACATATTCAGCACATTTCCGGGAAAGTTCGGGATGGCGTTTCATAAAAGAGTAGAACCACTTATCGCCGGGTTTATTATCTGTAAAAGGAGTCTTCAGATTAAGCTCTTCAATGATCTTCTTGACCGTAAATATCAATCCTTCTTTATGGACCGGAAATCCCATTTTGGCACATTGCAGCAACCAATTGACCAAATGGTTTATGACGATGGTAATAACACTTCGAGCACTATCATCCTGCAAGGTTTCATTGAAATGGTTAAAGTCCTTGCAAAGTTACCACAAATACACTGCACCGCAAACTTAACGCATAATTTTAAAAATTGAAACAATGACCATAAAACATTTTTTTAAATGCCGCCACTGGTTTAAAAATATTTATCTATGATGTTATTTAAATTTTTCAAGATATTGTTTCTGTGTCGAATACATAAAAAGCAGATTTTCTCACATTACTACAAAACAGAAATTTAAGAAAATTCCTTAAATATTAAGTTTAGTCCTTTATTTGCTTTTTACACTTATATAGGCAATATTCAAATTTTATGAGTGCATTACAACACAAAATGGCCCAAAACTATCGTGAGATGAAATATTTCGCGTGAGTAATGTGCTAATGCCGTAGCACTTGTGGGAGAAGGCAAGTTGAAGTGGCACAACGTCTAGAAGTGACACAATCTACCATATCCAGGGCTATAGCACGATTTAGGGAGACTGGTAGTAACGAAAGAAGACCTGGGCATGGATGGAATAGGGTCACAACTAACAATCAAGATCTATTTTTGCGATTGCAAGCATTAAGAACTCGATTTCTTACAAGCACTTCACTGCAGCAAGAATTTTCTCGTCAGTATAATTATCAAATTAGCCAAGATACCAGCACTGGGGCAATTGTGAATGGGGCAATGTATTGTTTAGTGATGAGTTCAGATTTTGTCGTTTTAGTGATGATCCACGTAAGAGAGTGTACCGACGCCCTTTAGAGCGATACGACCATTGGAACATTGTAGAAACAGTAAGCTATGGAGGGGGTCTATAATGGTATGAGGTGGAATTAGTTTGGAGGCCCATATTGAGCTGGTTATGATTCAGGGAGGTCGTTTGACTGCTGATCGATACATAACAGGCATTTTAGAACCGCATGTGGTACCATACTCCCCATTTATTGGAGAATCTTTTTTATTTATGCACGTCCGCATATGGCAAGAGTGGTACAAAATTACCTCCAGAAAATCGAAATTTCAACTTTGCCGTGGCCATCTAGAAGTCCTGACCTTAACCCCATAGAGCACTTATGGGACAACATGGGTCGAAGTGTTAGAGCCTTAATTCCCCTACCTGAGAACCTAAATGACCTGTCATTAAGGCTCACTGAAATGTGGGAGTATTTTGATCAAGTTGAAATTTCAAATCTAATTTTAAGCAAGCCGAGGAGATGTGAAGCCGTAATTAGGGCAAGGGGAGGCAACACAAGATATTAAATATTGTAATTTCATATTTTTTTATACAAATATAGAAATAAAAATTTGGTTACTTCTTTGATTATCCCCGTATTTTTATTTATACGCTTCGGAAATTCAATAAATTGTAAAAAACATGTTTAGTATAACCAAAATAATAACTGCCCTTTGAAAAATTTTGAAGATCTCTTAGTTAAATGTAGTTTTGAGGGTCATTTTTAAATTATGCGTTAATTTTGCGGCGCGGTTTATATATAACGACAGGATTGGAATAAGTCATGACTTTTTTTTTTAATTTATTTATTTACGGGCAAGCCCATTTTAAGTATAAATTACAATTTTAAAATTATAATTAAAATAAAATGAAAAGATATGGAATATTTACATGTCATACAATAAAGAATAAGTAAAAAGAGGTTAAAAATTTAAAAAGACAAAAGACAACAAACAATAAACTTCAATAAAGCATTAACATCAGAACATTAAAGCTCGGCACTCAGTAACTGAGTTTTAAAGTGATGAAAGGGGGTGCTAAACATCTCAAGATCATTATGAGTATTGGCTAATCTTAACATTCTTGGAATACAGCTATTGAAAGTATTGTTTAAATGATAAAAAGGTACATAAAATGTTTGTTGCTGTCGGGTTGATCGGGTTTGAACATGAAGATTAATTTTTGCTAGAAGTTCAGCACAACTGCATCTGCCATTGATAATGTTGAAAAGTAATGTCAGGTCTCTCTGTTTCCTCCTAGTTTCCAAAGAGGGGATGTTCAGAAAATGCTCTAACAATTCATAATCGCAAAAGATACCCAATTTATAGGCCATGTATCTAAGAAAATTGTGTTGGACATTTTCAATGTTCCTGCTGAGTGTTATGTAATGAGGAGACCAGACAGAAGAACAATAATCGAGATGGGGTCGGACAAGTGAACAATAAAGGACTTTAATTGCAGATGTGTCAGTAAAATCATGGGTTAGCCTTTTGATAAAACCTAACATTTTCATGGATTTATGGATAGCTGTAGGTATGTGTTGATTGAAGCTTAAGGTGGGATCCAGAATAACTCCAAGGTCCTTGATTTGATTAACAGACTCCAAGACATGACCATTTAAGGTATAATCGAAAGTAGTAGAAGGTATATGAGATCGATAAAAGCGCATGACATGGCACTTAATAGCATTCAAGTCCATGCCATTTAAGGAGCACCAGTTTGATAGATTATCAAGATCAGACTGAAGCCTGAGAGCATCAAAATATGTTTGAATAGTTAGGAAAAGTTTTAAATCATCTGCAAATAGTAGTGCTTTGCCATACCTAAAACAATGAATAATGTCATTGATAAATAAGTTGAATAATAAGGGACCAAGGTGTGACCCCTGAGGAACACCTGAGGTTACTTGAAATAAGTTAGAATAGTGGTGGTTTACTCTAACCATTTGAGTCCTGTTCGTAAGATAGCTACTAATCCATTGTAGTAACACCCCACCTACACCATATTTATCAAGCTTCTGAAGTAAGAGAGTATGGTTGACCCTGTCAAAAGCCTTAGAGAGGTCAGTGTACACAGAATCAAAGCTTCCGACAGGAAATCGACATAGGTAACTAGATTTAATTCAGTCGATCTCCCAGCACAAAAGCCATATTGTTGCTCAGTTATGATGCCAGAGCAGTCATATGTAAGGTAGTCTGTTATAATGTTCTCAAACACCTTAGGTATAGTACTGAGAATAGATATGGGTCGGTAATTTTTGATGTCAGTCTTGCTTCCCGATTTGTATATTGGGGTAACAAAAGTTAGTTTCCAGTAATCAGGAAACTCACCTGTCTCAATAGATTTGTTGAAAATATAGAAGAGAGGGCGAGACAAAATGAAGCTGCAAGTTCTAAGTAGGATTGGAGGAATAATGTCAGGACCAGGACCTTTCTTTGTGTCAAGGTTTGATCATTTCTCATAAATGGTCGAAATTGGAATGTGGTAAGAGGAGACTTTCTTTAAAAAGTCCGACTTTTTTAAATAAATCCGATTTTTTTGAATTAATTCACTTAAAAAAATCACATGAGAAAACAAGTTTTTATTTTTTTCAAAAATAAAACCATAAAAAATAACAGAACGTGTTTCAACAACAAATAAAAACAAAGTATTAATTAAATAATTAAAATTAATACATGTGAAATTTATAATTTTATTTATTAAGATCTTTCATCAGAAACGTTAATTTCCCAGCTTTTTCCACTCCTAGTATATTCCGTAAGGGGCCATCCATAAAGTAAGTCACACGAATTTTAGGACTTTTGAACCCCTCCCCCCGGACTTTTGAACCCCTCCCCCCGTCCTTGTCACAGGTTGTCACATTTTTATAATCCCCCTCCTGATGTGACGTCACACATTTTTTAAATTTATGTATGTATTTAAAAATAATCGAGAGAAAACAACTATTTTCATTTTTTACTTATTTTTATTAAATAATAATCTAATAAAATCAACATAAAGTCCAACATTTTATAAAACCGAAAAAACAAACGACTAGTTAGAAAATAATAAACGATTAATTATATTAATTAAAGATAAAAAACTTAATTATCGAGTGTCCATGGACTTTGGATCCACTCTTTTATATCAGCTTTTACTGGTAAATCAGGCACTTCATTTTCGTTCTGAATTTGAACGTTAGGAACATCCTTAGTGTCGACATCATTCTCTTCCATCCATAAAACATCGTCATCATTCATTAAACAGAGAATTCTCGGGCACGTCTAGCCGCAATTCGTTGAGGACGAATTTTCGCTATAGGTAACATTTCTTGTTTTTTATGCGATTGTTTGTGTTGATTAGCGGCTTTATATGAGGAAAAATATAAACCACATACGCTACACGATCTTTTAAATATGTATGACTCGACACTAGGGCAATAACTATCGTATGGAACTTGTTTCAGATGGGATGATGCTCGGGTGACGTCACAAAAGTATTGACCTCCCATGCCCCTTGTCACACGATGTCACACTTCGGTGATACCCTCCCTCCCCATTAACGTGTGACGTACTTTATGGATGGCCCCTAAATCTGAATGTACCAATCCAAACGATGAAAATAATCTTCCGACTCCTGCGGATTAAGCAACCACTGTCATTAGTTGTTTTATATTGCTTTGTGCTTCAGGATCTATATTGAAAATTGAAAAATGTTTTATTAAGTACCAAAATACACATCCAAAAAATACATTTTCTATTGCCACGGAAGAAAATTCTTGTGTGTGGCTCAAAAGATAACAAAATTAATGACTTAATATGTAATATATAATGCTATACTATTATAAAACAAAACCAAAAAACGTATTAAACTTTTCTTAATATTTTAGAAATTTTCATAAATTTATGAATCTATGATTCCCCCCTAACGGCACCGGTCCAAAAAAGCAATGCAAGGTGAGAATAAGTTTTTTCCTGATTAATGAGAAAAGATGTTATTAATTTGGTCATAGTTAAGTTTAATCCATTCAACAGAATGTTTCTTGAAAACATTAACACGTTCTAAATTTCTAATATTAGTATCGATAAAATTTATTAATATATGAATGTAATGTAAAAAGTATCTCCCCCCAATCTAGACTTTGTACTAAAAGCATAGGCATTATCGTTACTAAAATTTCTTGTGAAATAATTATGAGGTAATGCATTAGTGAAAATTTTTTTCATATACCAATTCATTAAAAATGTCTTTACATATATCTGTCTAATATTTAAGAACGAACTAATTTGAAACAAATCTTTTGTAGGAAAATCGAATGGTTTTTTATACATGATTTTCTATCTGTTATATATATTATATCTGTCAACTAAATCATTGCTGCCCACAACTCAATATCTGTCATGTTTAAAATAACAGAGTCTTGCATTAGCAGCTGATTATAAGGGGACAACTTTGCATGAAATCTTAACAATACCAGTAACAATTTTGGAAATTCACTACCTGCACATTCCAAAGCCCTATGTGTCTCTTCTTCAGTTAAAGTTATATTTTCCTTGAGATTCGTTGGGCTAAACATGTGTGCAATAAAGTGGTACTTATCTACAGCTTATGCATACCTGGACATAACTTTTTTTTTGGAGATGAGGTCTTGACACACATCATCTAAACTTATCAATAATTTTTTCCAAATAAGAACAGACCTTGCAATGTTGTATTTTCCTTTTTGCATTAAATCCAGAGCATGCAATATAGGTTTTAGTTGGGCCAATAGATCTTCAGCATTACGATTAATGGCTATATTAGAAACCAATTTATTAATTTCATTTTAAATGTTGCTGTGATGTTCTCACAAATCTTAAGCAGTTTGTGCCAGTTTTTTAAATATGCCTCGAGTGAGTCACATAAGCTATTCCAGCGAACCTCAATTGGCAATGGCAGGGAAGATCTACCTTCAGATGATAATACTACTAATATTTTATGATCTGGACTACATTGTTCATAACTCCTTCAACATTGAGATATTTAGCCAGAAGATTTAATAAATGAGCCGAACATCCATATGTAATACATTCACATCATCTCTATCTTCAATTTGTTTTCTCATTTTTATCATGTTGGCAGCATTATCTGTTACTGCAATCTTATAAGACATTTACATTTTTTCTCAGTGTCCTCAATGATTTTTAGGGTTAAACTTGTCAAATATTCACTAGCATGAGGGCTCGTTTCTTACATTGGACCATCCATCAATACTTAAACAAACTGTTTTATTTTCTAAATAAATTTGACACTTTTCCAGTTCCTCTGGGTAAACTATATCCAACTTGTACCTCCAATTATTTTTCTATTTGGGGGCTTGTATCCAGGATGTAGCATCTCGCAATACTTAATAAACCCTGGACGTTCCACAAATTTGAAAGCTGAATTTGTAGCAAAAATAAATCTGGCATACTGCTTATCATACCTTTCCTTGTCATGTACTGTAGTTTTATTACAAATGACTGTAATGTTTTTTGCTGCGATTTTTCAGTTCCAGCTTCATATACTGTCTTCTTACAAGTTTTTGAAGTTGACGGTTCTGTAAAAAAGTATTTACCTTAGTATTCTCCTTAGCAGGTAGGTACCCACATATAATTATAAAAGTAAAAAAACTCCGCCAATTGATAAAAATATGGCTTGTGCCATATTTTCTATAAAAATAGAATTCAGAGCTCAGTGCTTTTAGAGCCGTCTGACTATCTGAGATGATTTTAATAGATCTGTTCACTTAATGCCTTTTACTTAGCTCTCTGGCGCCCAGCTCTATAGCTATCATCTCTGCTTGGAAGATAGTAGTGAACATGCCAAGGTTTATTGAGATTGTAACTCTTGGGTTAGTTAAATAAAATCCCGCTTCTACACCGTTCTCAGTTTTGGAGCCGTCCGTGAACAGTGCATTGTCTGAGGGTGATAAGAAATTGTCACTTCTAAATCAATCATCTCCCCCCGGAAAGAGGACGTTGCAGGCTTTTACTATGTGCAGCTGGGGAGCTACCGAGTCTGGCACCGTTCCGAGTATGTGATGATTACTGATTTCACTCAGCAGACCCGTGTGATCTTTTTGTATCTTCTGGCTACTTGACGTTAAAAGTCTGTTGGTGCCCATCCTAGCTTCCCTCTCTAGCTCCACATGTAGGGGGGTTAGGTTTAGGAAGGTATCCATGGCAAGTGTCGGTGTTGTCTACATAGCTCCCGTAATGGCCAGGCACGCGTGGCGCTGTATACCAGACAGCCTCATTATGGACGTCCGATGCAATCCTTTTTGCCGAGCTGAGCCATACAGAACCATTGGGCTAATAACGGTTTGATATATCTAGTATATCACCTTGGGGCTTATGTCCCAGTGTTTGCCACATATCCTTCTGAGATTCCAGAGGGACAGTCTGGCTTTGCTGATTTTGTTTTGAAGATGGGAGTTAAAAGTCAATTTTTTGTGTAGGATAATACCCGGATATTTGACCTAAGGATGTCAATAGTTTATCTAGTTTCCTTCTTAGTGTAAATGGAACGATTACAGTTTTGTTAGGTTTTACAGACACCTGTCGCACCATCTGCTTATCATGCTTAGGGCTTGTTGAAGTATGTTGGAAATAACTTCCTCATGCTTCCCCCTAACTAAGATTGTTAGGTCGTCCGCATAGCATTAGACTCCACCCCCTGTTTAGAGTGTATATTTGGCGGGTCGTCTACCAAAATCGACAAGAGAAGTGGTGAAAGTACACCACCTCGGGGACATCCTCTGGCAGGCCTGAATCTCTCCTTACAGTGGTGCTGAAATGTTGCGGTGTGTCAACATGTTGTTGATCCAATTACAAATTAGATTTTCTATCCCTCTTCGATGAAGAGCCATGAATACAGACAGTGAGAGGCCGTTATTGAACGCACCTTCAATGTCTAAGTAGGCGCCCAGTGCAACCTCTTTGTTTTTAAGAGAATGGTCGATTTTGCCTACAAGGTTCAATAGAGCGAAGAAGTTTGTCGACTTGCCTGCTTCATAAGCGTATTGATGGGGATTTAGCAGAATATTCCGTAGGGGTCCATCCCTGATGTGCCTATCTTGGATCCTCACTAAAGTTTTTAGGAGGAATGATGTTAAGCAAATAGGACGGAAGGAGTTGGGTAGAGATAATCTTACTCATCGTTCACCCTAGTGGAATATAGGTCCAGGCTAGGCTTGCTCTGTATATTCTTACCAAAACCGGCACCATGATGTCTAGGTCTTTTTGGAGAAGAGCAGGGAAGATTCCATCCTCTCCCGGTGTTAAATGGGAAAAAGAGTTTACCGCCCATATAACTGTGTTGGGAGAAACAATTTCTGCTGCGAGTCTCCACCGGCCGAGCGGAGGCGAACGTGCACTGTGGCTTGTTCTCCAGAATCTGAGTGTCTGGGAAGTGTTTCTGTGTAGAATCTCTAACGTTTCCTCTATAGAGTCCGTATAAATTTCGTCGGGTCTTTTCAGAGACCCCATTCACTTCCCGGATCTCTTGAGAGAACCTTGTTGATTCTAACACTGGCAGGTATGTCTGATATACTCTGACAGAACCTCCTCCAGGGCTCTCTTTTTGCCTTTCTGATAGCTTTGTTGTACTCTGTTAGGGAACTGCGATATTTGTCCCAGTCGCCTGACTCTTTGGCCCGGTTGAAGATGCGCCGGACCTCTTTTCTTTTTAATTGTAGTGCTCTGCTCCACCAAGGGGTACCTCTATTGTCTCTTCCTTCCCTTAGATGGCAGTTATCATGATAGGCAGATATGAGGTACTGCACTATTTCTAATGGGCCTAATGATGTTACCCATAAGGAGCTGGAGAGATTTAGTATACCCACTCCAGTTAATTCTTTTAGGGTCGCGAAATTGGGGTAGAGCTAATCAGCTTGTTCTCATGTCAAAACGAATGTGTCTATGGTCTGAACATGAGGGCTCTGTTGAAACTCTCCAGTTAACAATGTCCGCACGTATAAAAGGTGTGGTGATTGTTACGTCTAAAACTTCGCGGCGATTTTTCTTAACGAAAGTTGGTTCTGAGCCTATATTGTTAACCATAAAATTATAAAGTTGCTCACCTCGTTTGTTGATGTTGGAACTACCCCAGTCTCTGTGGTGAGCGTTGCACCCCAACACGAGCCGCTTGTTGCTTTTCCGGCAAAAGGCGATAAGTTTTCGCACGGCTGCAGAAGGTTCATGACTCAGATCTCACGGGAAGTAAGCGGAGCAGATGACTACATCTTTTCTTTCTGGCTTCACTGGAGCGGATATATGAACAGCAACCACGTTCTGAATACAGTACTCAGTTAACATAAAAAATTAATGTTATTTCTGATAAGTAAGCATGCTCTTGGGTTTTCCATGGAGTGACTAGTTACTAACTTACCTGAGTTGTTTCCCAGACTCATTATGCGGCCATTTCTGGTTATCTAGGAGCCCCGGATAAGTGCAATGTCGATTTCCTCCTTCCCTAGAGGTTAGCTTGGAGGAAACGTAAATGGTGTTTTAGGTTGAAGGTAAGGGTGGTGGTGAAGGAGGGAGTGCTGGTGTAGGTAGGATGGTTTTGGCAGGGGTATTTTCCCCACTGCCATGATTAGCTTTACTTTTCTTTGCTGGGCTCTTTGGACTTGAGCATGATACTTTTGCCCGACGAGGAGATGGGCCGCTGCTGTTTTCTCTGATCACCTTTCTCGACCGCTCCGGCTGTGGAAGTCTTATTTGAATGTTCCACAGTGTTCGCGGTCTTATTAGACGATCCGGTGGTAGATGCGCCTGCTTGGGGGCTGTTGTCGGGCATGTTCTCCGTGGTCCTTGCGTGATCCCTGAGCCGAAATTGCACCTACCCAAAGCCGCAGTAGTGCCAGAAGTTGAGTTACTCCAGCACTCCCATCGAGGCTTCGTCTATGGACAGAGTCCAGGTAGGTATGTCCCGTAGATCCTGTCGCAGTCCGGTGTAGACAAGTCCACTCACATGTGCGCAAACCGTGGTTCATCGTCCTGAGACGCTTTTTTTACCAAATCCCATGTAAGTGCGGGCGAATTTACATAATCTGGGATGTACACCACGCACACATTGGGTTTGGGTAGTTCGTCCCGCTGAAGTAGATGCAGTTTCGCGTTCTCTCACGCGTGGAGGTTGCCCAGGGACTGCTCCAGCCAAAACGGTCGTCTTAGTGTAGGCACAATCCAGCAGGAGCAGTTCTGGTCGTACCATGCGTCCTTGGAAACGGACTTGCGGTCGGTTCTCAGGGTGACACTCCACAGCCCGCATTGTGGTGATCTGTATGACCTGTAATTGTTCGCCCGAGAGCTGGGCATTTGGGTGTTCCGGATGGATTATTCCAACCCGGACACTTTCTGCCACAGCCTTGAACGATCGTTTAGGCACTGCGTCCACACGGGACTTTTTGGTGTCTTCTTTGGGAGTACTAACGAGGTTTTATCCCTCGCCGAGGTCCCAGGTTGTTTAGGTGAGGATGGTTGGCTTCCGCTCCTCTCCTTTTCCTCCGTTTCTTGGAGGATCTACAGGTAGCGCTTCTTCCAGTTTTTCTGGAATATCCGATGGGGTTGTTGTCACCTCCATCGGTTCGTTTTCTTTTATTTCTATTTCTTGTGTATCCATATTCGTCCCACGGGAAGCTAACAGCAGAGCCCCACATGCCGCAGTAAGGCTAGTTACTCCAGGAGGGCACCCGGTTTCCTAGAGGCTCCGTTTGTGATGGCACTTCCTTGCCGCCACGCATCCTTAGGCACGGGTGGCTTTACACCTTGGAATGAGGGAGTGTGAGAGTCTATGTGTGT
Organism: Galeruca laticollis; assembly: GCA_963921935.1. Classification (NCBI taxonomy): domain Eukaryota; kingdom Metazoa; phylum Arthropoda; class Insecta; order Coleoptera; family Chrysomelidae; genus Galeruca; species Galeruca laticollis. The sequence continues at coordinate 212,179,665 of OY998177.1, forward strand.
ACTTGTGTAGGTTTGTTCCCTCCTCTTTTCTCCGGGATTGGGACGGTTCCCTTGGTCAGCGGAAACTGGCCCTTCACGACAATTGTGTGTTTGTTAAGGACCGCTCCAACCGACGAAGAGAGCAGAGTTTTTATAACGGTAACATGAGTAGATTCCACAAAGTAAGGTTTGAAACAGTAAATTTAATGCTTAATTTTGTTTGTGTTTGGAATTATTGTATTGATCAAATATAAATCCTAGATCAATTGAACAGGCCCTAAAAGGCACCTCATCAGCATTCATAAAACATCTTGTAAATCACTAGTGTTTTTAAAAGGTGTATTGTTTGTCATATAAATAAAAATGCAAGCTGCCAAATTATTTTCAGCGTTATATGGAATTGCATAAAATATTCATTTTATACTGAGTTTATCAATCATTTCCATGTGATAAGGTACAATGGGTTGAATGCAGGAAGAAACGATTCTAAAAAACTTTGGCAAACTGTGAATGAAGTACTGTCTAATGTAGAACCTTCACCAATAAAATCGATCATAACAAATCAGTGAGAGTATCAAAATAGCAAACAATTTTAAGGAATACTTTATATCAGTGGGTGAAAAACTAGCTGGAAATATAAGCAGAAATCTGGATTATGTGGAGAAGAAAAGTTTGTGTGACCACTCAATGTTCTTATACCCTGCAACCGAAAATGAATTGATAGAAATAATATCACAACTAAAAAATAAAAAAGCCCCTGGCATTGATAATATCAAAGCAGAGACCCTCAAACTTATTTCTAACTACATAACAAAACCACTTACCTATGTTGTCAATAAATCACTGGAGCAGGGATACTTCCCCACAGCATTAAAAACGGCCGTGGTGACACCAATTCATAAAAGTGGAATAAAGACTGATGTCTCAAATTATAGACCTATTACATTGATAACATGTCTAGCTAAGGTATTGGAGAAGGTTGTTCAGAAGAGGTTGAATAAATTCCTCGAAAAGTACAATCTAATATCAAAAGCTCAGTATGAATTTAGAGAAAACATGTCTACCCAAGACCCGCTAAAAATATTGACACAAAATATATACCAGTGTCTAGATGAGTCTAAACCTTCAATTGGTGTCTTCATAGACTTGAGAAAAGCCTTTGATACCGTGGACCACTCTATATTACTCGGGACTCTGGAGGATATGGGGATAAGAGGCATACCACATAAACTTTTCAGTAGCTATCTACTAAATAGTCGGCAAAGAGTGAAAATTGACGACAGTGTGAGTGATGAAAAATTTATCTTATGTGGTGTACCCCAAGAAACGCTCCTTGGACCAATACTATTCAATATTTACCTTAATAATCTCTTCTTATTGAATACCTACTCAAAAATTATCAGTTTTACAGATGACACGGTCATGTTCTGCTATGATGTTTTCCTTCCAGAATATGGCATAGCGGTATCCGACAACTATCATCAGAACTGTCAAAAAGATAAAATACCTAGGCATAATTCGGGATAAGCATCTAAGATGGGACCAACATGTACTACATCTCGTGAATAAACTATGATGGATTCTGTACAAATTCAAAAAGATAATAAGCATACTCAACCATAAACAGAAAATAATTTTGTACAAAAGTTTGGTAGAACCACACTTGAACTATGGCATAATTGGTTGGGGAGGAGTCTCTAAAACACATCTGCATTCCCTTGAAGTCATCCAAAGACGCTTTTTAAGATGTATTATGTAAAAATTATACGACTATCCCAGCAACCTCCTCTACTCTGAAACTGCAATATTCGACCCAAGGCAACTATTTTTCATAAATATAACTGCAGTTCAATATAAACACAAACATGAATTAATCACCAACAGCCATAACTACAAGACCCGCCACAGAAGAAGTATTCAAATACCAGTCATGAACAAGTCAGTCGGTCAAAGGAGCTACCATTTTCTAGGCCCAAAACTCTTTAGCGATGTACCAGAAGCACTAAAATGTGAGCCAAACGCTAGAAAATTTAAAAATATACTGAAACTTTATGTTCAGCACACTTCCCGTGCAGAAATACACGATAAAATTGGAAATTAAATAGAACAACTATACTTGCGATTATCATATTGCTCACGCCTAGTCATAAGCATTTCAAACTACATAACTTTTCCGCTTTTCCAGATTCTCTTGAATCTTGAGTATTGTCCTGTGACAGTTATATACTCTGATGTAATTGTCTATATCTTGTAATGTTCTATATCATATAATTTAAAGTATTCAATATTTTTCATACTTACATATTTTATTGTATACCTTGGTTAATCCTATAACTATACATATTATATCATTCCTACTCATTACATTATATTATTCATCTCTCATACTTATACACACTTTACTTTTATACTATATGTCTTATTTTGTGGTGTTTGTTATATTACTGTAGATTTCTGTATCTTATGTTATATAGCATGGACCTTGTATAGAATTAATTTGCTTATCACGCACAAGCTGTACCTACATCAGCTTCCGTGATTGTCTCTGTTTATTCATAAAATATTGTACACATTGTAAATTTTCATTATTACTGAATAAACATTATTAATGGGTTGAATTAAGATTTTGGATTACTACATTTCATTCGACATGTTTTGAAAAAAATAGTTATTAATAAGCATTATCAAATTTTAGATTTTTATCATGAAAATACTATATATTCAATTATAAGTAGTATTTTTTAATTAAAAATATTTTTTGATAACTTTTATTGGCTTATTGTTTTCATGTCAATTCAATATCACATATTTTATAGAATACATTACTGTTACAGACAATTTAAAAAGTAAACTTTATTATAGAAATTGTAATCGGTCACAGGATGTGTTTGTGTTGTATATTATTCATCCTATTCAAAAGTAGTTGTGGAAAAGAAAAACAGAGAAATATAAGAAGTAGGTTTTTTCATTATAGGTGTGTATTTTATATGCTTTGTAAAAAATATGCTTCCTAATGTGAGAGAGTGATCAAATGTAAATTTGCATAGGGTGGACAACTTAAACGTTATTTTGTAAACTTGCAATGGTAGTTTTTAAAAAATGTATTTCTTTTATTTAAGTCACTCTTGAACCTGTCCTAAATTTTGATTATACATTTGCATACAATATAGAAACAAATGAATTAAAGTAATGTAACAGTGGCGTTACTAGAGATATTTTATTTGAATAAATATAATTATATATGATTGCATTTATAGAGATAGGTAAATATGATGAATAGGTTCTAAGTATATAAAAACAAACAAAAAATACCAAGAATGATAAAGATCATCAGCTTTTACAGTTCAATAATGATTTATCACTTCATCTCTCTCTCATTATATATATAATCGGTCCTACATTCCTATAGGAATAGTAACCGCTCAATCAAGAGCTCTTTGACTCATTTCATGTGGTGAGTCAATCCACGTTCTGATCATATTTTTTTAACTAAAGTTCATTACATGTTTTGGTTTTTTACACTGTTTTCTTCCATTTTTTTCTATCCTGGGTTTTATTCCGTTATCCAGAAACTCCTCTCTTGTTTAGATCAATTTTTAATTGGCTTTCCCATTGGTTTTTGGTCTTCCTCTGAGCCGGTTATCTAAGGGCTTCTATTCTGTTATTTTGTAACTTCACTGTTATATTTCATTCGTCTTATGTGTCCTAGCGTCCTAGCCATCGTATGCGCCGAGCTTTTATAAAGCTTGTGATAGTGTTGATAAGTATTCTATAATCCCGTCATTAAACTTTTTGACCCATATATTCTTCTTATAATTTTTCTTTCGAAGATATTAAGTTTTTCTTCATCAGCTTTCCTTAGAATCATCGTTTCTCTTCCATAGGTTACTGTTGGCCTTATTGCAGTTCTGTAGATTTTCATCTTAGTACTTATGCTGATTATTTTGCATAATATTGCGGAATTTATGATACGCTCCGTAGACTACTTGAAGACAGTTATATGTACCATTTATGATATTAAAAAGTAATGTAAGATCTTTCTACTTCTTGCGGTTCTGAAGAAAGGAGATTTGCAGCTGCTGTAGCCACACAGCATAGTGAAATTAACTGTCTCGACCCTTACTTCGTGGAATCTACTCATATTAGTGTTTTAAATGAAACTCAATGTTTCTAGCTAATACCACAATATAATGAAAAATGTTGAAAATTCAAAAAAATTGACAATTCTTTCGATAACTGACGATGATATTCAGTTATCGAACAATTGTCAATTTTTTAGAATTTTCAACATTTTTCATTATATTGTGGAATTAGCTAGAAATATTGAGTTTCATTTAAAACACTAACACAGCATAGTCATGATAGACATGTAGCTTAAATGTAATATACCGTATAAAGTTGTTCAGAACATGTTTGAGTTTCCTAATGTAAACCAAATAATGTGGAGACCATACAGAAGAACAGTAATCAAGGTGAGACCTAACTAAGGAAAAATACCAAAGTTTAATAGTGGTAATACCAATAAAATCATGAGTAGTTCTCATAACGAAACCCAACATTTCCATGGACTTATGCACAACAGTAGTGATGTGATGATTAAAGGTAAATAATGATGTGGCGATGCGGCCGGACCCGGTACAAATGAACGAATCCAGGGTAGGATCGAGTTTGATCGAATCCAAGAATTCAATCGGAGTCGTTCCGAGGAACGAATATCGAGAAAACGAAAAACCTAACCATTTTTATTACCTATTTAATAATAATTTTTGGTTTCTGTTAGGTACTTTTAATATGAAATTAACTGTCTCGACCCTTACTTGGTGGAATCTACTCATATTAGTGTTTTAAATGAAACTCACGGTTTCTAGTTAATTCCACAATATAATAAAAATTGTTGAAAAATCAATCAATGTCATCGTCAGAATGACAGAAGTTACATTTAATTTGGTGCCTACCTGATGTTTAGTAGTTATTTTTGGCTAGACCAAGAAGTGACCTAACTTGTGATTGACTTTATATATGTTAATAGAAAAAAGAAGAAGATGTGATATTACAAATATTGAAGCTTAGATATTATTAGCCCTATGGTGATATCCTGGATATCATTTTTCCAATTAAGATCAGTATAACTGTGAAATAATATAGAAAACCAGGAAAACAATATCTGCTGATCTTTACAATTATCACTTAAGAAGACAGTTTATTAGTGGAGAACTCCCTAGATTTAACTGTTCATTGACAACTGCATATTGTGGGTTTCTTAAATGTCTTCTAATTTCCAATTCTTCAAGGAAATCGGGTTCTTGCTTCTTTTCACAAATATGCAGCACTTCTAGTTTTGTGTTAGGTGTCAATGAATGATTGGTGTCAAGTTGATGTTTTGCTTAGTGGGATTTATCTGGTTGTTTTAATCTGTATGCTCGTAAGTGCTCACTGTATCGGATTTCAAAATTCCTAAGGGTCTGACCCAAATAGACAGCATTACATTCTGGACATTTGAGTTTATATATACCTGACTTCTTTAATTGTGGTATTTTTGTTTTTACATTTAACAATTTTGTACTAACTTTACTTTCTGTTTTAAAAGAAATTGTTGTATTCGTTGCTGAAGATATTATCTTTGAAATATTATTAGAAATATTTCCTGCATATGTGATGGTTTTATAAGTTTTTATTTCATTATTTTGTTTAGGAAATATTAGTTGTAATGCCACTTTTTCCTCTTTTTTATTAATTAGATTATTTATCATATCTAATGGATAACCGTTGGATGTTGCTATTTGTCTAATTGTATTAATCTCCTATGAACAAATGTAATTTTGAAATGTAACTTCTGTCATTCTGACGATGATATTGATTTATCGAAACAATTGTCAATTTTTTAGAATTTTCAACAATTTTTATTATATTGTGGCATTAACTAGAAACCGTGAGTTTCATTTAAAACACTAATACTTTTAATATATTAAATACGTTAGCTTGACAGTAGCTTAATTTTTGTTTGTTTTATTACTTACTGGCAATGGCAAATGCAAATACTCTCTAATTTCAATCCAACTGTCCAACCCTATATCATCAGTAATTAATACAACCAGTGCTGCGGCAGCCTTACCTATAAACTCAAGTGAAACGTGCATTCATCAGATCAGTAGGTATATCCTTCTGATGAACCAATCCGTCGGACTCGATCCACTTGCGGATCGAAATCGAAAGGAACGAATCTGCAAAAGTATCGAAAGTTCCCAATGCTAAAGATTAGTGCATGGTCAAGAACCACTCCTAAATCTTTTATATGGTTGACTGTATCGAGCAATTGATCATTTATGTTATAATTGAAAGTGATTAAGTGTTGGGTACGACAAAAGCGACTCACATGCACCATTCGGTCAGGTTATCCAAATCAGACTGCAACATTTCAACATTCTCATGGCTTTTAATAATTTTAAAACACTTTAAATCGTCTGCAATTAGTAGTGCATTAGTACGACGAAAACAAGTGACAATATCATTGATGAAGATATTGAAGTGTAATGGACCTAAGTGTGAACTCTGGGGAACATCTGATGCCACCGAAAATTTGTGGGCATAGAAATGGCTTATCCGAACCTGTTGAGATCTATTGGTTAAATAACTGCGAAGCCACTGCAAGACCGAACCTCCAGTGCTAAGCAAATCAAGCTTTTGAAGTAGAAGACCATGGTTCACCCTGTCAAAAGCCTTGGAAAAATCAGTATACACAGAATCCAGTTGTTCTCCTCTCTCAAGCCACTCCGAGATAAATCCAACATAAATTAACAAACTAAGCTCAGATGATTTCCCTGAGGAAAAACCAAATTGTAAGAGTTTAAAATACCCGAAGTATCATGGGTAAGATAATATGCAATAATGCTCTTAAATACTTTAGGTATGGTACTAAGAATTGAGGTAGGGCGGTAATTCTTAATTTCAGATTTATTGCCAGATTTATATATTGGTGTAACGTAAGAATGTTTCCAAGGATCAGGAAACACACCCAAAATGCAAAGATTTATTAAAAATATGAAACAGGTGTCGAGAAAGAATGAAACTGAATTATCTCAGAAAAATGGGTGGAATACCATCAGGTCCCGGTCCTTTATTAATGTTCAATGTTGAAATTCTCTCATAAATTCTGGAAATAGGAATGTGGTATGTGGTTACCACTATGACTTAGAGTATGATTAGTGTACACAGATGAAAAATGGTCAGCAATCAAATTTGCAATGCCAATACCATTTTTAAGTTCTAGAGAATACCAACAAGGAAACCTCTAAACACAAGTTCGCTTAAGTGACACAAACCGATCAATAAGAGAGTAATAATATATCATATAACACAAAAATCATATCGGAAAGTTCTAAACTTTGAAAGAGGTGATTCCATTCGATCGTTTGTAGACAATGATTGATAGCTGCAAAATCAGCATTACGAAAATCACGATAATATTCAATTTTATCAGGGGTCGTGTTTATTTCAAATTGCGAATTCAACGTTGTTTCTAGTAGAGGATGATGAAAATAAGGTGAAATTAGTACATCAACAGCACCACAAATCACTAATTCCACTGGTGACAAGATGAGATCTAGGAGAACTCCTCTACTGTTGACCACATAATTACATTGAAAAAGATTGTGGAGGGCACAAATGCTTGATACAATTTCAATAACCTCACATACTTCCAGTGGTGCAGTGGGTTGTGCAGTAGCCGAGGATCAATAATCTTCAACTTGCTATATAGCAGATGGAAGGTTGTAGTCGCCAAAAAAGTAAAGTTTGGAATTTCGATATTGTTCACTCAAATCCGCAAGTTGTTCAGAATGAACGAGCTCTATAGAGGTACTGAACCAACTTTTATTAACTATCGTAGTCAAACGCGAATAGATATTACCCTATCTACTATTAATACTTCGAATAAAATCTCCGGCTGGCATGTATCCGACGATATCTCAATGTCGGACCACCGCTGTATAAAATTCGAAAAAAAACTTGCGCCCACAACCTCCACAATGACTCGCGACCCCAGGAAAACGGACAGGACAAAATATGTCCACTGTTTGAAAGGGGATCTGCGAGGAGTCGAGGATGTGTTGCCCAACAATAAAGGAGATTTGGAAAGTTATTATGAAACAATTCATAACTCCATTATTAATGCCTACAAAATGTCTTGCCCACTCAGGCGGATCGATCTTGATGGAGCCTCCACTTCGTGGTGGTGCCATGAGATTGACCAGCTCAGGGGGACGGCGAGGAAATCTTTTAATAAGGCTAAAAGAACAAGACTCGAAGAGGATTGGAACTCATACAAGTCTCACCTCAGAGAGTATAAAAAAGACAAAAAAAAAGAGAGGCATGGAGAATCTACTGCGAGGAAATCGAGGATTTCCCCCAAGCATCTAGACTCCAAAAAGCCCTCTCAAAAGATCCCCACCGTCATATCGGTATACTAACCAGAGAGGATGGCACTAAAACTGCCAACCTAAAGGAAAGTCTTCAATTATTGATGTCAACTCACTTCCCTGACTCCAGAACCACAAATACGGCGGCCTGGGAGGATGAGCAGAATCACTACCCGACGGACGATGACTGGCGTATATCACGACAGATCGTCGACGCGGACAGACTGAGGTGGGCCATCTTAGGCTTCTCCCCCTTTAAATCCCCGGGAACGGACGGCATTTATCCAGCCCTACTTCAGTGGGGCCTGGATGACCTAATGCCGCACCTGGTAGGAATCCTCAGATCCTCACTGGCACTGAGGTATATTCCAAAAGGTTGGAGAGAAGTCAAAGTCGTGTTCATACCAAAACCAGGAAGAATGGACTATTCCATCCCAAAAGCATATCGACCCATTAGCCTCACATCGTTTTCAATGAAGACTTTAGAGAGGCTGTGCGAACGATACATAAGAGATGTGGTGATAACACGAAATCCACTACATCCAAATCAACATGCATACACTCCAGGGAGGTCCACCGATACGGCTCTTCATCTCGTGGCGGGCCGCATCGAGAAATCGTTGGAAAGGCGCATTTGATAGAACCACTTTTCCTAAAATAACAAATGCACTTTCCAACAAGAATATCCCTCAAACCATAAATAGCTGGATATATAACATGCTCTCAAAAAGAGCAATCAAAATCAGTGTAGATGATGTAACCATCAGAGGCTTGGTTGTAAAAGGTTGTCCACAGGGAGGGGTGCTCTCACCACTACTATGGAACATGGTCTTAGACTCCTTGGTCAGCCACCTCAATGATAACAACTTCTACACAATAGCATACGCAGATGACCTAGTGATTCTGCTAACAGGAAGATTCGAGGAGACACTGCGCTTTAATGCAGGAGGCCCTCAATATCATAGAACAATGGTGCAGAGACCATTCGCTGTCAATAAATCCAAAAAAGACTGAGATGGTCCTCTTCACGAATAAAAGGAAGCTTGCAAAACATCAAGCCTCAAAGCTCCTAGATACCAAACTTAATTGCTCTTCAGAGGTGATATATTTAGGGGTCACCTTTGACAGTAAGTTAACGTGGAACTCCCACTTAGAAAACAGAGTTAAAAAAGCATATATTTCTTATGAGCAGTGTCGTAGAACCATCGGCCGCACCTGGGGAATGTCACCTAAGGTTGCTGCCTGGATCTACACTGCCATCATCAGACCTATGCTAACGTACGGTGCGATTGCCTGGGGAGCTAAGGCAAACCAGCTGACAGTCGTCCGTAAACTGGACCAAATCCAAAGAACAGCATGCCTCAACACAACAGGAGGCATGAGAACCACACCAACAAGAGCTATGGAGGTAATCCTCGGTCTCACTCCCCTTGACATATACATCAAGGAGGTTGTTTTGATGACCATGGCACGTCTGCGCTCTACTGGTATACAACCTGATGTAGGATCCGGTAAACTGAGACGTAACTTGTGGCATGAGGCCCTCAGGGAGATCCCACTGCTGCAGGCCAATACGGACTCGATTCCACCGCGATATGCCTTCAACAGGCCCTACAAGGTAATCTTTAAAAACAACTTTCAAGATTGGAAGAAGGCGCAATCCGCATCTTAAATCCAATGTGGGCTCAGGATGTGATATTTTTTCCAGATCCCTGAATCTAAACATAAAATGGGCAATGGGCTGCAATGCAGGTGTTGCTCAAACAGAGCTCACTGCTATCTGCATCGCTGCTAAAGAGATTACCAAAAGGAAAACCACAGGTAATAATATATACATCCTTACGGACAGTAGACAAACACTACTAGCCCTGAACATACCACGTATTACATCAGGCCTAGTACTAGAATGTCACATGGCCTTAATCGAAGCCTGTAACAACAACACGGTCACTTTAGGCTGGATCAAGGGCCATGAGAAATCGAAAGGAAACCGTATTGCAGACTCGCTCGCCAGCAACGGCCGACCTATTAAACACTCCCTTAATAAGTTTAAGGGTAGATGGGACGACGCAGAAGGCTGCAGGCTTGCTAAGGAACTGCTACAGTATCCGGATAGCAAAGTAGCCAAAAAATACGTGACTATGAACAGGCGGAACCTACGAACAACCACGGGAATTCTGACTGGTCACTGCCACCTACGAAAACACCTTCACAGACTGGGGCTATCTAACACCCCACTTTGTAGAGGATGTGAACAAGAAGATGAGACTGTCGAACACATTCTTTGCGAATGTCAGACACTCTCTCAATTTAGGTTTCAAGTATTCGGCGAGCACAGACTAACATACGCCAATATGAGGGAACTTAATTCAGGCGACGTTATCGCCTACTTAAAGGAAGTAGGCTGGATGACGAGCTAGAAGGAAGTTTTGAACCTCAGAAGGATGCACAATGGGCCAATTGTGGCCTAAGTGCTGCGGGGCCACCCACCCTTCAAACCTTTACAGATACAGAGCTCGAAGTTCGGGCCATACAGAGTCTAATAGTTTTCTTTGGTTAACAGTTAGATCTAAATGAATAAAAACTTTCTTGTCACGACCAATATATATTTTTAATTGTTCCTCTTAAGTAAATGTTAACTTATTTTAAGGCTGTTAACTGTAAAGCCTAATTTTCATAAGTAGAAACATATGGCCACCAATTTTTTTCGGACTCAACGCTTTTTAGGGTTTTTCATCTTTTTCTGGTTCCCCTTTGTTGTTCCACGGAAATAGCAGTTGCATTCAAATGAAGAATGTCATAGTATTTTTTCAATCTACAGCTCTTGACTTGAAAAGAGATGTAAATTATTTTTCAGATTCATCTTGAAATCATGTTAAATATAATAAAATTATATGTAATTTTATAAAACAATGCGTTAATAACGCCCAAAAATAAAAAAAAATGTCGTTTATCGCATGCGCCGGAAATCCTTTCATCTAATTTAACACAGATTAGTAATTTTCATTTTAACTAATTAGTTTAATCCAACTACTTACAACTACAAACATTTATAATAAATGATTATCCCACTAAATGCTTTTAATAGTACAGTTGTAAAATTGTACATATTTGCTTTAGAATCTTTTTGGCAATATATTATTTTTTATGGAGATGTATGTGTTAATGTCTTTTTTATTTATAAACAAAAATATATGTTTTAAATTAGTGTGGGTTTAAAAATAACTTATTTTTATTTCAAAACATTATCTGTGCTGTTCTGAAGTTCTTATAAAATGTGTAAGTTAATTTTCATTTCAGTAATTTTACATTGTAGTGAATTATTTGATAACAACAATTTCCACAAATAGATTTAAGAAAATTGTATAGATACTATAGCTAATCGCCTTGACATTGAGTAAGCTTTTCCAATGGGAAACTTTGGCTGCTCTAAGCAGAATTTTTAAGGAGTCCAATCTTCAGACAGATTGCATATTATCACTATGCCCTGTACACATTTCATGCTATAAGTGATACACTATTTTTCACACTGCAGTTGTTGGACATATATGTCAGTCTTCTACGCATAGTCCCCAATGGAGTACTATCAGTCTTGATATTACTTAACCACAATTAATTTATACAGGGTTTCATTAATAAAATTGGAAATATTTTAACTGTTGAATCTTAAGCTCAAAATATTAAGATTTAACCTGAATCGCTTAGATAACATGTGGGCCCTTACGGAGTTATTTAAAAATTTAAAACCTGTTTGTGTCCAGTACTTCATAACCGTTCGACATATCCTTGTCATACTTGACGGGAAGTGTAGGTACTGTCCACCCTACTAAATTATGTTACTGACTGGCATAGAATTTGGGTAGGGTCAACCAGTCACTGACCATGTCTCTGGTTGTAGTCAGAAATGTTTATTTAATATAATTTAGTAGGGTGTACACTTCCTGCTAAGTATGACAAGGTTTTGTTAAACAATTTTAAAGTAGTGGGCACAAACACCATTTAAAAAGAGCCACATTTTATCGAAGTGATTTAGGTTAAATCTTAATATTTTGAGCTCAAGATTCAACAGTTAAATAATTTCCAATTTTAAAACTATTAAAATTAAAAACAAAAAGAAAAAACCGCGGAGAAACAGAGAAATTTAAGAACTACACAAAACCATTTCTGAAATGAGTAAAATAGCTAAATGCTGTAACAATAAAATTATAAAATAGGTACAATAAATTAAAGGAAATATATAAAACCATTGTGAATACAGCAAAAATCAAGTACAATAACAAACGTCTTCTAGAGGCTGATAATATAGACAAAGAATCGTGGAAAATAGTCAATGAACACAGGAATAATAAATCGAAAACTAATTCTTTTGAGCCCAAAATCAACAACAAGAATATTACAGATGAAAATACTTTGGAGGAATATTTTAGCAATTTCATTACAAAAATATAAAACTACCACCAATGGAACAGGCTATTTTCTTTCTTTATCCGGTAACTCTGAACGAATTACAAAACACAATTAATAAGGCAACAAAAAAGTCGACACCTGGAATTGATGAAATCAATGGAAAGCCACTAAATGTAGCTAGCGATTTACAATTTGTACCTCTGTGTTACATAATTAACCAGTCTTTCATTACAGGAACATGTCCTGAAAAATTGAAAATGTCTAAATCTATTCCTGTTTTGAACATAAAGGTTCTCAACATGATATAAAAACTACAGAAATATAAGTACAGTCTCAGCTTGCAAAAATGATTATTGCTACTATACTCAGCTTAATGACTTTATTGAAAAATATAATCGATTACCAGGTTGTCAACATGGCTTTAGACGACAGAAATAATCATCAACAGCCATTGATCACATGTGTAATGCTATAATTGAAACCCTAAATAAAAACTATGTCCAATTACTATTTACTGTAATATTTTTGTTATTTATTTAAACAATAAACGGGTGGGATAAACTTTAAACACACGGTAGGTTCACTTACTTAATTTATTGAAACACTAACTCACTAACACTTAATTTATATATACTTAACTAATCACTTAATTATTAATTTATATTAACTGTATATTCACTCAAACTAATTTATATAAACACTTTATATTCACTTATTGATTGTTTAACTCACGATGTCAAATTATAAACTGACTAACTCTTCCTGATCAGTCCCTTTATATATTAAAGCCATTTTTACTAGTAAATTCCGGACTGCGGCTTACACACACAAATAACTTTTCTGGCCTTTTCTAGATAACTCTGGTCACAAAAACCTGTTCTAGGTAAGATAGTCTCAATCATAAACAGTTTTTTATAACTGCGTATCCGCCATAATTTTAACTATTATACCTGGCTTAGACATGGTCGGTTTTAGGGACTATACCATTGTGCTGTTTCGTAACATTACTTTGACCTGACCAGGGCGTTTGATACAGCAACAACAATCTGCGTTTCGAAAAACTGGATCGAATGGGCATCAGGGGGGTTGTAGCTAACTGGATTATATCATACCTTTACAATAGGCATCAAGTAGTTGATGTTCACCAAATTAAATCTAACCCTGCTTTGGTAATCATGGGTGTTCCATAGGGATCGACCTTCACTTCACTGCTTGTCTGCGATTCTCTATACTTCTGTAAATGCACCCCGACAAATGATTACTTACGCAGTTGACACAAGTCAGATAGTGGCTAAACAAGACCTACTGCAATCTGTTAACATTAAAACAATATTTATGGTTTTTCAAACAAAAAACTCAAAGCAATACCTATGTCCTTTAATAAAACTAAACTATAGTTCAATTGAGCAAGTCAAATATTTTAAATACCTGGGGCTAAGTATTGATCAAAAACTTACATGGGAGGCACATATAGACGACCTAGAATGAAAATTCAGTTCCTTATGCTTTGTATTTAGACAACTGTATAGAGCGTCTAGCATGCAGGTACTCAAAATAGCATATTTTAGTCATTTACAATCAAAATTATCATATGGGCTGCAGTTCTGGAATAATTCTGCCCATATGTATAAAGCATTTATAATGCAAAAAAATCATAAGATGCCTGACAGGTACACATTATAGAGCGAGCTGTAAAGACACATTTAAAAACTTGTCAGAATGAACCCTACCCTGTTTATACACGTCCAAAAGTTTGGAATATTGGAATATTTCATCTTTTTTTTTATTTTTATATAAAAATTCTTCTTAATAATTAAAAATCATTTTGCTACAACTCCCATCAATACTAAATAAATCTCAAAGCCAGATAAACAATATGCAAAAAAATGATTTATTCTTTTGGTGTGAAAAATTTACAATGTACCACTTACATTTAAAATTAAATTAGTATAGAAAAAAATATTTTTTTATAAAATTAATAATCAGTATTTCCTCCATTGGGCTGTATGCATGACTGTAGGTGATTTGGCATGCTGTCGATTAAATGGTCGAGCTGGGCTTGTGGAATTTTCTCCCATTCTTCACGAGCAGCATCTTTTAGTTCTCGTAGTGTAATAGGGGGATTGTATCGCTTCTTAATGCATGTTTTGAGAATGTCCCAGGTATGTTCAATAACGTTCATGTCAGGGGAATTCGAGGGCCACAATATTGTGGATATTCCTTCTTCTTCCAGAAAATTTTGTACTGCTGCTGTTCGATGCGGAGGTGCGTTGTCATGCATAAACACAAATCTATCACCTACTGCCCCTCAGAATAGACGCACGACAGGATTTAAAACCTCCTCGATGTATACAGCACCAGTGACTCTTCTCTCCAGAACAATTTGAGGCGTCCGTGTGCCACTCATAATACCACCCCAATCCATAATACTCCCACCTTCAAATGGGACACACGGTTGGGCTGTTTCTAGTCAGGCTTGTCGTCTTGAGGCCCTCTAAACTAGTGCTCTTCGCGAATCAGAAACCAAGCCAATTTTTGATTCATTAGAGAACATCACGTTATTCCAGTTAGGACCATGATGTACCATTTCTCGAGCCCATTGCAACTTTACAATTTTGTGTTGATAAGTTAGTTTGGGAACACGTAAGGGTCTTCTACGATACAAATTTACTGTATTTAGTCTGCGTATTATTGTTTGCCGTGGAATATTCAGTCCTTCAAGCCTAAACATTTCTCTGGATATACCACTTATAGTTTCCAGACGATTTCTTCGAGCTATCAATGTTTTCTACCGGTCTTGTGCTGCTGTTGTACATCGATTTCAGCCACTTCTGGGGCGATCCTTCACGTCATTTGTGTTTTGGAATTTTTTTTGAATTTTCGATACAACACTCTGAGTGACGCCAATAACATTGGCAATATCAATTTGAATAAAGCCCTTTTGTAACAAAGCAATTACTCTAGATCTGTCAAAATGAGATATCATATTTCTAGGCATTTTTAAACGGCTCGAATGAAATTTAAACATGAACTGAAATAGTGTGTAAATGCCAAAATCAGTTTAATGTGACCAAATTGCTTCAAAAACGAATCAAATTTTTGATAATTTTCATTTAAAAACGCTCTAGAATAAATATCAACAACAGATTTTAAACCACCATAGGCGTAGATATATTATTTGTACGTATTCCAAACTTTTGGACATATGTGTATATCTTCCTCATAACCTTAAATATAAAAAATGATGAAACACAGTATAAAACAAGCAACAGGCTACATACACATAATACGAGACAGACTGGTGATCTTCGACTACCATTTTCTATACTAAATATTGATCAGGATTCTGGAGGTTATGGGGGTGTCATATGTTTTAACCATGCATGTAGGACTGTTGGTAATTGAAACCTACAGTAAACTTAAAGTAGAGCTACATAAATTTCTGTGCAAAAACGAACTTACATTATAGAAGACAAACCATAAGAACATAACTAACTACCTTGTATATAAGTCAATGCTAATGTTGTACATCTTAATTTTTCTAAATTTTAATTACTGCGTAAAGTGGAATAAATGTAGATGAATGAATGCTTGAAGTAACTGACTGTATGTATGTGATTAATTTCTGTATTGTGACAAGTATAAACAATTTTAATACTTGATGTTCTTTTTAGTTTGTATCTGTAAAATTTTAAAAGATACATTTATTCACTTACTATTAATGAACCATCCTGTATAAATAGATATCTACCTTTTTATGTTTTTTTGGTAGTAATGTATCCAAACTTCACACTATCCTGCATCTGAATTCTTGATTTTAGGCCCTATTTTTGAATCTGGTGACCCAAAAACTCATATCAACATTTCTCCCCTCTCATTCATCCTCAACTTTTGATTAACCCCAATTATACCATTCCAAATTTTTTGTTAAAATGTCTCAAAATTACATGATCATGATGTTGAAATGTAAAATGAAATCTGTTTATGAAGACTACTTTGAATATTCATTTTATTAATTATTTTATTTTTTAAGCAGCTGCTACAATTCGCATCAAGACAAATGACTACCGGACAAATAACAGAACAATACGACGACACACTGCCACAAGATCTCGGAGGGAATCCACGATTCATCGTAGGACTTCTACAGCTGGAGAAGTTCAGGTAATTAAAATGGATTTTTTTTTCAATAACAAATATCTGTATATTTATAGCAAGTATATATACTGAAGGCAACAAATACTCCTATTGAATTGAATATCTTCTTAATATACTTATTTCCGTTAGTTTGTTGTACAAAAGTTATGTCTACTGCTGTTCTTTCTATTGTAATATTATTGTTTGTGTCTTAAAAAGTATTTCCACTAGATGTATTCTACTTTATAACACAACACCGAAACATCATTTTGCCACAATCGTGGAACTTTTTGAAATTATCCATTTGTAATCATTATTTTTGTAGGTGTCCATGCTACCTGATTTATCCGAAATGAGGACAAATGAAGAAACTTCCTGGGAGGAAATAATGCAGATCAAATCTTTACCTATTCCAATGTCTGAGAAGAAAGAGATGAAGGCCAAAATTTTGGTAAGTTTGTTAGGCTCATATTTTAAGTTAAGATTATTTATTTGTATTATTTTATTATCCATATTTAAATTAGATTTACAAGATTGTAAAACTGGATTTCAAGATTTTGTGCACTTTGTTGAAAAACTGTATCTTAAATTTTGGTGATAAAATAAAAAAAAAACTATAACCATGTGTGTATAAATTAAACTGACATCTGGGGCTATATAATTTTATCTTTGATGATAGCTTTATATTTAATCCTACATGTTTTTGCTCTTCCATCAAACTGATAGTATCTTAAAATGTATGACATTTTCACATGAAAAACAAATAAATTTAAGTATCTATTCTCTAATTGGTAGAATTGATAAGAAAATATTTTTATTCAAGTACTCTTAACTTCTGTTGTTTTGTTTTAAGATTTGAAAAACCTTGAATGGTTAGTCGCTAATTAGCAATTAGCATTATTTAAAAACAAAGGAAGTTGTAATCTTCAGGAAATAACATCTTTAAAGGTTGAAAGATTTTGATAAGGTGTATAACAATAGGTACTTGATATATTTATTCAAAACAATGTAGCTTTAATTTATAATTTCCATGTATTTCACCAAATATAATTTTCATTTTTCAATACTCTTCGTTATTTCAAATTAAACTAAAATAGGACATATATGAATTTTTAACCAATGTTATAATTTTTAGTTTAGATATATATTATGTAAGATGTCTTCAAGTTCTCCCAGCTAGAATAACACTATTTTTATTAAAACATACAAAACAACAAAATTTAATAATCCAATATTTTCTATAAAATTTGAAATTGTGTTTTTTGAAATAACTTATGACAGAGTTAGTCCGTATATCACATTTCCGCTTCAGAAGTGACATAAGTAAAAAAACTATAATAGTGATTTAGAGAGGTTTTTAATTATCGGCCAAACTAATTTTGTTCTCAAAATCACCAGAGTTTTGAATTTAAGTTATTAACCTTTTATAGGTACATTTAGAAAAATACTTAACATAATTATAGGAAGGATTTGTTATTACTATTTATTAAATATGTTTTGATGTGAATGAGAGAAATTACTGTTATATGCTTTATACAGTTGAATTATTGGATCTTTACCCGTGCGTCATTAATATCTGATAACATAACCGACAAATGTCAAATTATTTTGTTCTGTTTTTCACTATTAATAGAAAGAGATGCCACTTAATAATTATGTCGGTTATGTTATCAGATATTAATGACGCACGGGTAAATATCCAATATTTCAACTGTACATGATTTGATAGCTAATGAGCTCGGAAATAAATTGAGAGTATGTGTATTTTATCATCTCTTTAATTTACTGATTTAGAGTGTTCTTTAGGCGGTTATATAATCTTTTGTCACCTGAATCATGATTTCTTTGCCACCTTGTTCGTGCTTACTTTTTCTAGCAATACATTTTTGATAACATTTTTTAATTCATCTGATTCATGATTGATACATTACAATAGGGTTATTCCAAATGTTCAAAATACTTAAAAGTGATTGTATGCATCAGTTTTCTTTTAATTGATGAAAATCTTTATTTGTAATGTTTATACTATTTTCTATCTATCAAGTTCGTTATCTATATTGACTTCATAATGCACTTTTTCATCACAATGGTAATAGAGTGTTTATAATATAAGTACTTTATTATCTGTATCAATATTTGTGTATGATACAGGGTATTAACTGATAACACTAATTCTCTAAGTGACAGGAAAAACTGTATTTAATGAAATACCGACAATTATTCATAAATAGGATGCTTACAGGAAATATCTTTTTGATAAAATGAATCTCATTAGGATTTACAAACAAACTTCACTTTAAATAATGTAATAAGTTATCTCCAAAAAATTACATTTCTGTTAAAGATTCATTTCACATTTTTTTGGAACTGTTGACAATGATATATTTTTCTTGTCTCCTTTCTTATTGTGATCTATTTCTTTTCTAAATGGCTCTTCGTTTCTCGACTTTAAACAGTGATATATTTTAAGATTTGGCGCCCTGGGCCTATTAAGTTTGCCGCCCCACAAATAAACAAAAAATCTTTTAATAATAAAAAAATGCCATATATTATTTATTAAATGCGATGCACAAATTGGTTGACAAATTCATCAATAACACTGTCATAATTAGCGGATTCTGTTGAATCAGCTTCTATATTAAGGACGGCTAAACTGTTTAAATGTTCTTCGCTTATCTGGGAACGTAGATACTTTTTTATTCTTTTGAGTACGGAAAACCAACGTTCTACAATTTGTCGCTTCTGTGCACAAGAACATGCATAATGCTATTTCCGTGTATGGAAATGTTTCCTTCAAATCCTCTTGCTTAATAAATAGGTTAAGTTGCCTTCAACAACTTATTTTGTCTTCATGTGACGTCAAGAATTATTTTAAAAGAACACATTCTTCTTGTAGTTCATCTGCAAGATCAATTGGATATAATATGAGTAGATTCCACAGAGTAAATAAATTTCATTAAAAATATTCGAGAGAAGATTTGACCCGACTGTGCAGAAGTTACTACAAAAACGTTGCAAAGTATCACAAAACATCTGGTTTACCCAAGAATGCCTTAGAAAAGAAGTTATATCAAATTATGTAAATATAAAACGCCATAATAAAACACCTCAAGCACAAAAAGCTATAAAATATGCTCAACGAGTATGGCTTAAAGAAGAATGTAAAAATGATTTAAAATAAGAGACTCCTTAGACACCTACATAAAAGTTATACATTCTGAACTCACGTTCCAACTACATCCAGTAGCGTTTCACTGTTTATATGACAATATTAGAGAAACTGTCGGCGCGATGAAGCACAAGAAATTTAAGAAACAAGAACAAAAACAAAATAAACGGTTTTGAAGATTAAAAACATGCCTTGAACAATATTCTATCTTAAAATTGTCACTTGTATACACTTCGGGGGATGTATCGTGCTAACAATCCGAAATTTCTCCAAAAATAACAAAAAATGTTTATCTGGATTTATAGGGCTCGCTGTACTAACTCTAATCAGCTGAAAATCAATAGGGTACATCTGTGAGACACCTTGAAAAATATCCAATTATAAAATTGGTCACTTGTATACACTCTGGAGGCTGTATCGTGCTAAAAAACTGAAAATTCTCCAAAAATAACAAAAGTTTGGTACTTCAAGTACCATAGCACTCGTCGTAAAGGCTTTGGTGAGCTGAACATCAATAGGGTTCATCTTTGAGGCGCCCTGAATAATATCCAATAATAAAATTGATCACTTGTATATACTCCGGAGGCTGTATCATGCTAACAAACGGAAATTTCTTCAAAAATGACAAAAATGTCGTTCTTCAAGTACCATAGTACCCGTTGAATTGGCTCTGGTGAGCTGAAAATCAATAATGTTCATCTGTGAGGCACCCTAAACAAACTGAAATTTCCATATTATAAAACCCTTACAAACCAAAATTTATAAAATCGTGCCAGCCGATAATTGAGGCGTTCCATAATTAAAACTCACTCTGTATATTAATGAATTTATACATTGTCGCTTATGGACCGTGAGCCCATGTAACAAAATAACATTCCTGGTGCTGTATTTAATTTGATTTAAAAAGATCTTTATTCACTACAATTTATATCCCTAATTACAGGTAGCTCAAGAAATATACAATAAGTAAGTAATGCCGATGTTCTGGCTATTTCCGAACCACTTGTGTACGTCTGAGGGTTGAGTTGGCGCCTTGCTCTTGTGGCATCATCCAATTGTATCTGGGTGGGGAAGTTACTTTGTCCATGGTATAGAATGACTCCCTAGTTTTTTTCGACTGGCAACTGAAAAACAGGGTTTCAAAATCGAACGTTGGGTTAGGTTATGTTAGACGGCAACTTGGCTGAAGTTGGTTATGATGCAATTTTGTTTTAGTTAATTGATGATATGGTCTTGTTTTTAGGAGTAACTAGGTTAACTCCTAAGTTGAAGCAGTTGATTGTTGGAGATAATCAGTTATGTGTATAACGACCCATGCAGAAGCCTACACCCACTGTCGCGGATGTCTTCTGCACGATTGGCGGCTTTGAGTTTTTCACGAAGATTTTTTGGGAGACAGTGATTGTAAAAGTTAAATTACATTTTTGATATGAAGTCCTTGACAAGGGGTATGTCGGCTTGTTCGTGTAACCATGAGGTTTTTGGGAGATTGGGGTAGCATGTTTTGTATTTGATTGCTATGCGGAGATACTTGTTCTGTACCACCTGCAGGGTATGGAAATTGTTTTTTGTGTCAGTTAAATACACTGGGGCGGTGGCGTATGTCAGTATTGGACTGATGATTTGTTTATATATGATTAATTTATTCGCCGTTGAGAGATAGCTATTTTTGCATATGATGGGATATAATCTGCTCATTGCAATTTTAGCTTTTTGAACTCTGTCTTGGATGTGTTGATAGTTAGCTTATTCTCTCTCAGGTATGGTATGATTTGTGTGTCTGTACCGGGTTACCAATTAAGGGTAGCGAGCGGCCACATCTCATAAGATATTGGTCGTATAGATTTAGAAAAAAAATGTTCATGATAAAAGTCGCCAAGAGAAATTGATGGAAATTATTTTCGAATTTGTCAAACGTCCGCTAGAGGGCGTAACAACTAACACTAAGTAGAAAAATGGGATTTTTATAGAATTTTGCCTAATGAAAGTATATTGATGATATTATTTTCATATTTACTGACTATTCACCTACACTTTTTGACTAAAATATTTTGTTCTATCTATCAAAATAAAGCGGTGGGGGAAGTTCAATTGTTTTTTTAAACAAACCAAGATTTCTCCCGTTTCGCTTGACCGATTTTAACAAATTTGGGCTCATATGAAAGAGCATAATTTACACTACAAAACGTTTACGTGGTTTTGACTTTCGTCTTCACCGCTAGATGGCGTTAACTGAAATGGTAGCAAATTTTTGAGTTTTTTTCAAAAAAACAAACAAATGTAATGGTATATTCATTTTTACATATTTTAAAAGAGGATACATTTTTGTAAAATTTAATGAAAAAAATTAATCATCTACATTTTTTGAACCGTTGATATTGAACAAAATATAATTTTATTACATTAAAAAATGGCATGCCACTGCTTTTTATCAAAATAAAAATAATTTTCGTAATCACTTATTAGTTGTTAACAAAAAGAACCTTTTGACTTTTTTCGAAAGACATACGGTTTTGGATTAAAAAAATCAAATAAATATACATGGGGCGCCTATATCTCGAAACATACTAATTTACTTATTTGAAAAAAAAAATCTTAATAAAACTGTCCAACAACAGCAGGAGCAATAACACTAAAAACAAGAACACAGAACTTTAAAAATAAACGTTAAAAATAAATTAATAGTTTTGTCGTAAATGTTCAAAATGTTGTCCATTATTTTGAATGCACTGGTCCAATCTTTTCTGGGTGGAGTTGACAGCTGCCTCAATTTCTGCTCATGGTATATTATTTATGGCGTTTTGAATTCGGACTATCATGTCTTCTCGAGTAGTTGGTCGAGTTTTATACACCAAATCCTTTATTCGGCCCCACAGATAAAAATCAAGGCAGGTTAAATCGGGGGACCGTGGTGGACAGAAAAATAGACTGCCTCTACCAATCCAACGGTTAGGAAAATTACTGTTCAAAAAATCTTGAACATTTCGAGAATAATGTGCCGGGCATCCGTCTTGTTGAAACCACATGTTTCTTCTTACTTCTAAAGGCACATTTTCTAAGAGTCCTGGTAAATCGTTCAATAAAAAGTTCAAATACATGTCACCGGTTAGATTGCCATTAAAAATGTGCGGACCAATAATAGCACCATTAATAACACCGCACCAGACGTTGACGCTCCATCGACCCTGCTGATAATCTTCACGTAACTAGTGTGGATTAGAGTCCGACCAGTAATGCATCTTATGAAGATTTACCCTGCCATTACTGCAAAAAGATGCTTCATCTATTCACAATATTTGTGACAAAATATGACGGTTTTCCCTAATGAAATCTCTAATCCAGTAGCAGTAATCGAGCCTACGTTCAAAGTCAGTCTCATTTAAGGATTGATGAATCACGACGTGATACAGATGCATTTTAAAATCCATTAATATTTTTTGCACTGAGCCATACGATATTCCTAAATATCTGGAGATCTCTCTTATGCTTAAATGGGGATCTGCATGAATGTAAGCCAACACATTTATAATGTTATCTTCTCTTCTTACTCTACGATTTCTTCTCAAAGTTGGAGTTGGTTGCACTTGGCCATGTTGCCTTAAACGTAAGGCTAAACGACGAAAAACCATTCTCGAATGCCGTCTTCGGAGGGGATAACGCAGTGCATACTGCCTAGAAGCAATCGCCGCATTTTCAAAACATTGAAAATAAATTCTCAACATATCAAAGGCTTCTTCATTCGTAAAAGGCATGATTTGTTGTAAACATACTTTTTACATAAC
Organism: Galeruca laticollis; assembly: GCA_963921935.1. Taxonomy (NCBI): domain Eukaryota; kingdom Metazoa; phylum Arthropoda; class Insecta; order Coleoptera; family Chrysomelidae; genus Galeruca; species Galeruca laticollis. Next base: position 212,203,553 of record OY998177.1, read on the forward strand.
ATTAAATTAGATGTTAATAGCAGGAACTGTCAAAATGAATATCAGCGTGATTGACAATTTGGTGTTTTCTTTCTTAATATAGATCATGGCCTGCTTTGCTTAAATGCGATGTTAGTTTAAACAGTATGTAAACCTATCTTATTTTTTCAATCCAAAACCGTTCGTCTAACGAAAAAAAGTCAGGGGGTTCTTTTTGTTAGCAACTAATAAGTGATTACGAAAATGATTTTTATTTTGATAAAAAGTAGTGGCGTGCCATTTAAGCATAAGAGAGATCTCCAGATATTTAGGAATATCCTATGGCTCAGGGCAAAAAATATTAATGGATTTTAAAATGCATCCGTATCACGTCGTGATTCATCAATCCTTAAATGAGACTGACTTTGAACATAGGCTCGATTACTGCTACTGGCTTAGAGATTTCATTAGGGAAAACCGTCATATTTTGTCACAAATATTGTGGACAGATGAAGCATCTTTTTGCAGTAATGGCAGTGTAAATCTTCATAACATGCATTACTGGTCGGAAACTAATCTACACTGGTTACGTGAAGATTATCAGCAGGGTCGATGGAGCGTCAACGTCTGGTGCGGTGTTATTAATGGTGCTATTATCGGTCCGCACATTTTTAATGGCAATCTAACCGGTGACATGTATTTGAACTTTTTATTGAACGATTTACCAGGACTCTTAGAAAATGTGCCTTTAGAAGTAAGAAGAAACATGTGGTTTCAACAACACGGATTATTCTCGAAATGTGCAAGATTTTTTGGCCACCACGGTACCCCGATTTAACCTGCCTTGATTTTTATCTGTGGGGCCGAATAAAGTATTTGGTGTATAAAACTCGACCAACTCTCGAGAAGACATGATAGTCCGAATTCAAAGCGCCATAAATTATATTATTATTATTATTATTATATACCAAGAGCGGAAATTGAGGCAGCTGTCAACTCCACCCAGAAAAGATTGGACCAGTGCATTCAACATAATGGACAACATTTTGAACATTTACGGCAAAACTATTAATTTATTTTTAAAGTTCTGTGTTCTTGTTTTTAGTGTTATTGCTCCTGATGTTGTTGGACAGTTTTATTAAGATTTTTTTTTCCAAATATGTAAATTAGAATGTTTCCAGATTTTTTTAATCCAAAACCGTTTGTTTAACGAAAAAAAGTCAAAAGGTTCTTTTTGTTAGCAACTAATAAGTGATTACGAAAAAAATGATTTTTATTTTGATAAAAAGCAGTGGCGTGCCATTTTTTAATGTAATAAAATTATATTTTGTTCAGTATCAACGGTTCAAAAAAAGGTAGATGATTAATTTTTTTCATTAAATTTTAGAAAAAAGTATCCCTCTTAAAATATGTAACAATGAATAAACCATAAAATTTTTTTTAACTCAAAAATTTGCTACCATTTCAGTTAACGCCATCTAGCGGCGAAGACGAAAGTCAAAACCAAGTAAGCGTTTTGTAGTGTAAATTATGCTCTTTCATATGAGCCCAAATTTGTTAAAATCGGTCAAGCGAAAAGGGAGAAATCTTGGTTTGTTTAAAAAAACAATTGAACCTCCCCCACCGCTTTATTTTGATAGATAGAACAAAACATTTTAGTCAAAAAGTGTAGGTGAATAGTCAGTAAATATGAAAATGATATCATCGATATACTTTCATTAGACAAAATTCTATAAAAATCACATTTTTCTACTTAGTATTGGTTGTAACGGCCTCTGAATTTTTTTTCTAAATCTATACGACCAATATTTTATGAGATGTGGCCGCTCGCTACCCTTAACTGATCACCCGGTACGTTGTGTAGTGCGGTTCCAAGATTTTTGCTGATGCTACAAAACAGGGGTGTTATCTGCATACATGGCTGTCAAAACTTGTGTGGTTGGTAAGTCGTGGGTATATATTGAATATAACAAAGGTGATAGAACTGAGCCCTGAGGAACTCTGGCTTTTATGGGGAAAGGTCCAGCCGAGCCTTCATTTATGCTTACATAAAAACGGTTAGTAACATATGAGTGCACTATATGAATTAAATATTTGGGTAAATTTATTTTGATTAATTTATCAATTAATCCCTCGAACCATACAGAGTCAAATGCTTTTTGTATATTAATAGTGACCATAACTGATTTGTTCTTTTCTCGAAATCCGTCTTTGGCGTGGTTAAATACTCTAATGATTTGTGCAATAGTACTGTGCCCTTCCCTGAAACCGTATTGCTCGGAGGGGTATAATGTGGTTTTTGTCTGTGAAATTTCGTATTATTTTAAAAATTATTTTGTCTATGAACTTTGCCATGTTATTCAATAAGGAAATATGTCTGTAGTTATCCATATAACGTGGTAGTTTGTTGGCATATAAGGATAGTTGCCTTTTTTAATTATAGTTGGTTATATATGTGAGTTGTACAAGAGCTTTCTTTCTGTCGATGGTTTGCATGAAATAAGTATTACGACAATGACATAGAGAGGAGAAACTACTATAATAGAATTTACGGTCTACGAAACTTCAATTACATTTTCAAATGAACTCATATTGTATAGTGTTCGTAATCCGTATATTTTGTGGAAAAATCTAAGTATGCATCACTCAATTACAAATATTGTGGCCTAAATGTTGTCTATTACTCTTATTCAAATATTCACTGAGAGTCTGTACTTGGAACTAGATTCGTAAGTCGCATGAGTATTTTAAACAAATGGAGTTCATCTTCGGAATACAATAATTGGATTTGATAAGGGTGTAAATGATTGCATCGTAAATCACTGAGCACTTTTACTTGAGGAATACCTAACTGTACGTACAGAGAGAAAACGTCATCAGAACGTCTTGATTCTTCAATCATACAATGTTCTTAAACTGCTCAATTTTGGCGGTTGGTGTTTCTTGTAAGTTTTAGAATCGATTAAAATAGAATATCTTTTAAGTTTTGAATTGCAAATGGAATTCGCTTGTGAAAGTACTGAAAATGTAACATAAAGCTGATCAGATCATTTGAAATCGTTCGAAATGTGCCTTACGTTATCTGCTTATCGAACGAACTTAGCTTACTAAAGTATAGAAAATGGTAATTGAAAATCACTATTGAAATCTTAGAGATAGCCGCTGAAATTTTTGTTAATTCACTCCACTTCAAACGATTGCTTGGGCACCACGATAACGCACCATCTTGCAAAGTTATAATTGGAAGATTTTTTAATAGAATGTGGCCAGATTTTTAGTGTTTGGTGTGTGATTTGTATGTAGATAGTTTTGAACAAATTGTGTAATATTGTGTATTTTGTGTGTTATTTGTGGAATTATTTAGGAAATACTCTCCAAAGTTTGCTGCTATTTCAGATTTATTAGTGACAGCTTATCCATTAACAGCAACAAAAAAATAGAAGATGGAAATGATGATGAAAATGGGAGAATCTATAAATGAACTATCGAATGAGATCAAGCAAATGAGGAAAGAACGAACAATGGAAGAAATTTGGAGAAAAAATACAAGATGACCCTAAAGCAAACCAGAAACTTTTTTATAACGCATTAAAGAATATGAGATCAGAAAAGAAGCAGGAAACATATTTTATAAAAAATAAGAATAGTGAAATATTAACAGAAGAGGAACAAATCATACAAAGATGGAAAGAATATTATCAAGAACTACTTAATGATACAGAAGATAAAAAGGAACAAATCCGAATTAATATGCCGCAAGATATAGAGATAATAATAAGTGAGGAAGAAATAAAACAAGTAATAATAGAAATTAAAAATGAAAAAGCACCTGGATATGACAAAATTACAACAGAGATGATAATAAATATTGGACAAAAAGGAAGAGAAGTGCTCCCAACTGACTGGCAGAAGGCGCTCATTGTACCAATTTTTAAAAAAGGAGATGTGAAAGACTGCATTAACTATCGAGGGATAACATTAATTAATACTGTGATGAAAATAATGGAAAAAGTGCTAGAAAAAAGAATTAGATCGACAATAGAAGATACATTAGAAAAATCACAAAGTGGATTTAGAAGTGGAAGAAGTACCCGAGACCACATATTCACTATAAAACAGATGGCAGAAAAAGCAATCAAAGAAAAAAACAACTGTTCGTAGCTATTTTGGATCTAGAAAAAGCTTTTGATAGAGTACCTCGAGAAAGATTGTGGAGAATACTAGCAGAAAGAGGATTACATGGGAAACTGATACGAATAATACAAACGATTTATAACAACGAGAACGCAGTCATAAAAAATAACAAAATATACGAAAATTTTAATACAAATATAGGGGGGAGTCTAAGCCCGTTATTATTTATTATATACATGGACGAGATTATTAAGAGATGCACAACACTTAGTAAAAAAGTATGTGTAGGCCATTTGCAATTATGCAGAGTAAACATCAGTGAGGGTGTATTTGCAGATGACGTGATATTAATAGCCAAAAATGAAAAAGAACTACAAGAAAAAATGAATGTGTGGAATATGGTACTGTTAGATATGGGTATGAATATAAACAAAAATAAAATCAAAGTGATGGTCATTGGAAGAGAAAAAGAAGAAATAAATATATACATAGGCTCCGACAGAATAGAACCGATAAAACATATTCAATACCTTGGAACAATAATAGACGAAAACGGAACACAAGAAGCCGATATTAATAACAGAGTAGTTAAAACTAACAAACTATACTATGCCAGAAACAATAAGTTCATAAATAAAAAAGAAATATCTAGCGGTTTTCCAAAGAGAGTTATCTACTTGTTTTAGTTCCTCTAAGAAGACCTTCCAAGACTGATTTTTGTATTCATGTACTAACTAACCTATTAATTAAGTTTTGGTAATGTATCAGCAGTATCTTGTCATTGTTGTGTCTGTTAGTTTGCCGTTTTTTACGAATTTTATTTTTCTTGTGTATGATTTTGCATTATTTCTGGCGGTTATCATGATATTTTGCAAATTTTTAATTAGGTTTGTTAACCGTGTTGTGTTTTCTATTTTATCAGTAATTATTAAATTTTCAATAATAATTTTTCTGAATTTTATCCAGCTATAGTGCTATAGTCATGGACTTTTTTAGTGGGTATGTGTATGCTATATGTAATTTTTAATTCTATAAGGATGGGGTCATGATCGGCGTTGAGGTGTTCATTTTGAAAATATTGTTTATATTGTACTGGGGGTGTAGTTAGAATAAGGAAAATGGGTGGGATCGTCTATACTGTATAGTTAATTAATGCAAAACATTCGACTATTGTATTAAGAGGATATTTATTTTTTCTCTCAGTGTAGATAATGACTATAAAAGGTGCCCAGAGCTAAGAGCGCCTGCCGCCCTGGGCCATGGCCCTAGAGCAAATATGCCACTGACTTTAAGCTTGGAATCGTCTTTATGAATCGCCCTCAACACTATACCAGATGCACTTTCACTTCTGTTTCATAATTGCAAATAATTGGTCTATTTTTGTTCCAGAATGAACCGAACCTGCGACTTCAAGGTTATGAACAATTCAATTGGAAAAGGAGAAAAATGTGGGATCTGCTTAAATCCTGGTTTCAGGAATTTTTACAAAACTTGGAACTGTGGAAAAGTTCTATGAAATACATCGAGGGAAATTTCGGAACAGGAGTAGTAGCATATTTTTTATTCGTAAGATGGTTATTTATACTAAATTTCTTCATTTTTTGTTTAGTATTTTTGTTTATCAATTTACCAACAATTTTACTGGATTCTAAGAAAAATATCACCTGTACAAACTCACCAAATACTTCCTGTTGCGCTCAAGAATACTTTAACGAAAGTATTTCGGAAAATAGCCTGCTCATAGATTTTGTGCAAGGCACAGGTTTTTTAGAAAAAACTTTATTATTTTACGGTTTTTATAGTAATGAAATTCTTGAATACTTTGTCGGAAGTATCAAACTGTATTATAACGTTCCCGTGGCATATTTGTTTGTAGTTATTATATGTTTCGGATTTTCCGTATTTTCGATACTCACCTCTGCGGCGAACGGTTTCAGAGAACGTCTCATAGAAGGAGAAGGACAGTTTTACCATTACTGTAACATGGTATTTGGCGGTTGGGATTTCTGTATAGATAACGAAAAATCGGCGAAAATAAAGCAAAAGTTGATTTATAACGAATTCAAGGCAAACGTAGAAACAGAGAGGTTGAATGAAGAAATCCTAAGTAGAACCACACAAGAGAAATATAAAATTTATTTTTGCAGATTCATTGTGAATTCTGTGGTATTTTGTATTTTGGCTTGTTGCGGCTATATCATATATGTGGTCTTCATGATTTCCACTGGCAGAGATCAAGTTAGCGAAAATAATTATGTCAATCTTTTTTTCGAATTTTTACCAGCTTTGACTATTGTCGGAATGAATATCGTTGTTCCTGTCCTTTTCAAGTTCTTACTTACTTTTGAAAAATATAAACCCCTTACAGCTCTTAAATTTTCTCTTATGCGTACCGTATTTTTGCGACTCTCTGCTTTGATTGTATTGTATGCTTCTCTTTGGTCCAAGATTAATTGTGTAGATCAAAATGAAAATTCTTGTGTACACTGTCCTAAGGCTCCTACTTGCTGGGAGTCTTATGTAGGACAACAAATATATAAGCTGTTGCTTACGGATTTTGCTATACAAATAATAATGACGTTTGTAGTAAACGTACCTAGAGCTGTTATAGCTCGTCATATTAATAATAGGTTTGCTAAATTTGTATGTGAACAAACCTTTGACTTACCCAGACATGCTTTGGATGTTGTCTATTCGCAAACTTTGATATGGTTCGGTATTTTTTATACACCTCTTATATCTCTAATGGGTACAGGAATGTTCTTTCTCATCTTCTATATAAAAAAATTCGCTTGTGTTTACAATTGCAAGCCGAGTCCTGTAATATATAGAGCTTCCAGATCGAATTCCATGTTTATGTTAGTTCTTTTGATCTCCTTTGCATTCGCCGCTTTTCCTTTGGGTATTTCTTTCTCTGATCTCCGCCCATCAAGGTCTTGCGGGCCATTCAGGGATCGATCATCAGTATGGGATTTAGCAGTAAGTTTGTTTTTAAGAACACCCCAGTGGATACAAAGTATTATTTTCTTTTTGGGTACTGCAGGATTTGGCGTTCCATGTATTATAGTTCTAACACTTATTCTTTACTATTACATGGGAGTAAATTCTGCTAATAGGCACTTGGTATCCGTTTTGAAAAATCAGTTGGTTCTTGAAGGACACGACAAACAATTTTTATTAGATAGACTGAGCTTGTTTATAAAACAAGAGAATCAGAAAAGACTTAGGGCTGAACAAAGAAGGGGGGAAGGAGAAACAAACTAGGTTTTAAGAAAAATGTGAGATTAGTTTTAATCCATATCAGACCAGTTTATAAAAGAAAAAGAAATATTTTACCATAAAAATGGATTAAGTTTATACTTATACAAAATTTAAATCATATTGAAATACGCAACATCATTGATGCACTAACCCTCATTTTAATGATAGCAATAGAAACAGAGTCAACTTATACATTGTGTTCCAAAAGAAGAAACATTTTTAGTTTTAGCGAAAAATGTCGTTCTTTATAAAGATTTGCTCATTACAAAACCTCATAAAATGAAGTTTTTCACTACCTGCTTCATTTTATAGACAATTTTATGTAAAAGCTTACTAGTTTTGCAAAATTCCAAAACGTGATAATTTTTCAAAACGTTACTTTTCCAACCAAACTCTTCAACAAATAGTATATTTTATAAATAGCTAATGATATTGGGGATGTTTTATATAGGTACGCAGTTCAATTATTCAAGTCTTTCTTGTCTTTTACTTTGGGGGCTCATTCCAGTAGAGAACAAAATAGTTAGAACGTTTTTATTCTTAATTTTAGCCTAAAACAAATGGAATTTTTCCGCAGTCGAAACACGAATGCACAATATTAATAATAGCTGTTTGTGTTGCTGACATATTGCGATTTCTTATGTTCTATTTATTCCAATTGTGACCTATTTAAAATTTATAATCAGATAAAAAAATATATTACTGAAACGCAATTTATTATCAGATTAAAAGAAATGCTATTTTTAGTTCATATCAATGAGTTATTTTTATTAATCTCCTTTGAGAGGAAATACTTTTTTTCATGGTTATCCAGATTTCGTGAGGTCATTGTAGCATCTTGGAGGTTAATAACATTTATTAAATATGATTTTAGCTTCAAGTGTGAGAAAATTGTCTATTGAAAATTTGTGTATTATTGCATAAGTATTATATGGGTCATAAATGACAAAGAAACAAATATATCAAGCAAAATACAAATTAATAATCGAACAAAAAACAATGCACCTGTAGTATTTTATACTGCAATCCGATGAACCTATTAAGTTTGTATGAGAGCAAAGTTATATGTTTTTACTGGTAGATATAAAATCTCTTATAAACTGATCTCAAGCATTCATATCCATTTTTTTGATATTGACATCTGTAAATAGCATATTATTGTAAAACGATATAGAAAACTTGTTTTTTAATATATATTAATATCAATGAGTACCTTGGAGATTAGTTACGTCCAGAGATTGTTGTTCAAATTAAAAAACTGTCTTAACACATATCTCAAAAGCAATAATTGCATATTTCATTAAACCGATCTCATATTATGATATATAGGACTCTGAAACAGTCTTATAATGGTTATTCTGATATTCAGATCAAAAAGTTGCTATTGCCCCAATTGTTCAAAAGTTTAGATATCATATATTCAGTATGACTTTTTGATAGTTATATCATACCTACTTTAATGGCAAGGGTTCATCTGCAATAGTGTCCAAAACCCACCAAAAATAACTTTAAAGTTCCAGAATGTCACACACTCCCCTGCAGCATTACTGTAGAACGGAAACAAAATATTTTGAAGAAATTGGGCTCGTTAATGGAACCTCAAACAAATATTTGGGAGAAATCTGCCAGTGTCTACCATTGACTCAGGCTGGGAATTTAAACTTTTTTTATAATCACTCTGATTATTTTTTTGCCCGTTATTCATTTATTTATTTTTTCTATAAAAATAATTATAATTTTTTCTTATTGTATTTTTGGTAATAAATTTTAAATTAATGTAACAGATAGCACATAGAGTCTTTTAAATTCGCAATTTGAACGATTATACAAAGTCATTACACCATATGTTCCGCCATTAGTAACATGCGGTATTTTATTAGATCTTGTTAGAACAAAATGCCGAATGTTGCAAAATTATTTCCTGATTTTGACATATTTCATAGTAAGTCATTTTACCGCATAAATAAAACCGTGGAATTGCCAAAACTATAAGGAAACTGAATCTATATTCCTGAAAAAAACACCAAAATATCTAATATCAAAGTATAAGAATCTTTAGGTGCCATTTTCTCTAAACTATGAATACATGACATTCGATGTTTTGAGTTAGCACGGCAGATATGTATTGAAAGAACATCACACTTAATAGGAATTTCTACTTCCTGTAATCAAAGTAGGTATTCCATTAGACCCTATTTGTTAAAGCTGTTCTGCAGATTTTGGGTATAAAATATATAAAAATCGAAAACTCCTACCACATCCATCTTTCTTCACATTCCACATTTTTTTAAATGTGACATGTTTGTAAGTCTTAATTTTACAATTAAATTAGATGCGTGACAAAATATTTTTTTCCAAGGTTAGGTTAGACTTTCCTTTACCCAGAGAGAACTTTCTATATACTTAACAATGTGAACTATATATTGGTCATATCAGACATGTTTACATCTAATTTAATAAAACTGTTAGAGTACATATATAATCCATAACATACCTTTATTTATAATTATTATAGTGACTTGTAAGATGTTGAAAATGGTAATATATCTCTAAGGTACGCACACTTTATATGAGGTAATAATTACTTTTTAGAAAATAAGTATATCCATTGTAAATAATTAATATTTAAGTATGTTTATGGTGCTCTTTTGTGGCTCAAAATATCACTCAGTTATTTTTACACTCCGATCAATTTTTTTTTTCATACCAAGTTGTTGAAAAAACTATTCATTTGATATTTTAATTAAACAACGACAAAGCTCTTATACAGTATAACCATTTAATATCTCAGTACCCTCTTATAACTTTTTGTTAACCTTTCACCCGTGACTGTATGTACTTTTTTAAGGGAAACTATGAATTTTAAATAGATAATTTTGATTTTTAAAAGGTCAAAATACTCAATACATTTGAAATATATGGTATTCCATATTTATTTTGTATGAAAAGTAAATTACTGATTAAATTGATTTATACGCAAAAATGAAATATTTGTTTCATATTTTTAATATATTATATAGAAAATATGGAAGATTAAGCTCTGTTTTCAGAATGAGGCAAAGAAATATAAAGTATAGCAAATAATTTACACTTGTGTAAACACATGTTGACATCAATTAACATTAATGTGAATTCACAACAGCTAACAGCAGTAACCAATTTTCTATACTTGTATTTTAATATTATTTTTATGGTTGAAAAACAGAATTGATTTAAGGGCGGGAGATGGAACAAAACCTGGACATCTGTAACCATTAGATATTTGATTTTTCTGAAGAGATACACTATTGAATGAACAAGATTATTCAAAACCATCATATTGCAGCTCACCCTCAAGGGTACTTAACCTCCTGAGACCTGAAATAAATTTCGGATTATAGTAACTTTGACCCGCTGTCCTTTTAATAGTACAAATGCTAAGTCATGCAAGTACAAAACCTAAAGTCTGTTCGCTCCCAAGAAAAACCGCATGTAAATAAAATCACGCGCATATTGAATGATCTAGGCAAGTGACTAAGGTTGAACAGGGGCGCATTAAGTATTCACACAATAATGTATTAATTATTTTAAAATTAATTAAATCAATTACGGTTTGTTAGCATTCAATGTAATATATACGTTATTTACAAGATATGCATTGTATCTATGACATTATTTACACAAAATGGAAAAAAGATTATACATAATCAAACAAATGTAAATTCTTAGTAAAAAAGGTATCCTTTATAAAAATATTTGCATGTGTCAAAATTTTAAATACAATTATCAGCTATAAAAACTTTGAGTCGTATACGAGGTGTGTCTAAAATATGATTTTTGTCCAAGAGTAAATTAATATTTTAGTTGATCTTTTTACAATCAGCTTGTAAAGGGAAATTTAGAAATTCAAAAAACATCGCTAAAATATTAATTTACTCTTGGACAAAAATCTATGTTTGACACACCTCGTGCACGACACAAAAAATTCGAGATATTATGGCTGTAATACAAGTTTAATACAATGCAGAGAATTTTTTATAAATAATAAGTATAATAAAACAATTTTCCATGCATGATACCGACTTCACACTCTATAAGTAAGGGTAAAACCAAGAAAAAATTTCTACTCTACTACTCCGAGCAGCTAGAGCTACTGCTGTCTTCTTCATTTAGGGTAATAATGACTGGTTGTGTCGAACATATCATCCAGTAGATTATCCAGCTCCCACATTTTACTTTCAACTTTTTCTTTAACGTGATTAACGTGTTTTTTTCCACGTATTAGAAGTAATTGTTTCTATCGCTGCATCAAATATTTTTTTCATATCAGCAAACCAAAACGTTGTGTTATGATCTGCAACATATCTTTTAATGTCTGCCCATATTAACTCAATCGGGTTAAGTTCACAATGGTAAGGCGGGAGCCTTAACACCGTTTTATTTTGTGCTTTTACCATTTCATCAATAATATATTTGTTATATTACTTTTCCGCCCAACCTACCTAATATGCGAGAAAAGTATTGGTTTACCCACAAAAAAGTTGAAATTTTGAAAAAATTGTTTGAGTGGTTTTTACGTTTTTCATCAAGAACAACACGAAGAAATGGTTTTTAGAAAAAAATCCTGTGTGTATGTCGTCGTCGGCCACTTTTCGTTACATGTCTTGTTAGCACGATACAGCCTCCGTAGTGCAACAAATCACAAATTTTATGATTGAATATTATACAGGACATCTCACAGATGAACCGTATTTTCAGCTCACCAGAGCTAGTACAACGGGTGCTATAGTACTTTAAGTACGGCATTTTTAGAGAAATTTCAGTTTGTTAGCACGATACAGCCTCCGGAGAGCAACAAGTTACCAATTTTATGATTTAATATTATTCGGGATATCTCACAGATGAATCCTATTGATTTTCAGTTCACCAGAGCCAGTACAACAGGTGCTATAGTACTTTAAGTACGACATTTTTGTCATTTTAGGAGAAATTTCAGTTTGTTAGCACGATACAGCTTCCGGAGTATATACAACTGACCATTTTTATGATTGGATATTATTCAGGGCGTCTCAAAGATAAACCCTATTGATATTCAGCTCACTAGAACCAGTAAAACGGATGCTATGGTATTTGAAGTCACAAATTTTTGTCATTTTTGGAGAATTTTCAGTTTGTTAGCACGATACAGCCTCCAAAGTGAATACAAGTGACCATTGATTATTGAATATTGTTCAAGGTGTCTCACAGATGTACTCTATTGATTTTCAGTTGACTAGAGGGAGTACACCGTGTCCTATAAATCCAGATATACGTTTTTGGTTATTTTTGGAGAAATTTCGGTTTGTTAGCACTATACATCCCCCGAAGTGTAGACAAGTGACAATTTTATAATAGAATACTGTTCAGAGCATCTCTCAGATGCGGAAAAGTTAGTTTTAATCTTTAAAACCGTTTATTTTTCCTTGTGTCGTTTTACAACGCTAATAGTTCCGACTTGAGTAAATTACTTTCAAAAGTAATATTTTTCGATCGTAACCACTCTTCTATTTCTGCTTTTCTGTTCACGGTGTTTGGATTTTTTTCTTGTTTTCTTGAGTGATAGGGAGCATTGTCCAACACTATCACGCAATTATCCTGTAAGCGAGGCAAAATGGATGAAAGCCAATTCTCAAACGACCTCCCATCCATTTCCTCGTGATAGTCGCCAATTTTCTTGGATTTAAACGCCCACAAACCATCAGGAACGGAGCCATCTTCACTGCCAATGTGACATAGTACAAGTCTTTTCCTAAAAAATGTTTTAAATTATATACAACACACGCGAAAATAAACAAAAAATGTCTTCAACAAAATGCAAAGAAGTCTTAGCGACATCTTATATGTTTGAAAATGTTTATTATACATTGTATCCGCATGTTTTACAAATTAATAAACTTTATATTATGTACACAGCATTACGTAAAAAAGCATACTTGCGACATTTCCTATTAGATGTGCAGGTTATGTTTACTGAGTAAATACTTACCCGACGGATTTTTCACCTCCGTACAACCATCTAAAAACGCTTTTCTAGGGGAAGTAATGAAACTGTCAACCCCAATTTTCGATTTCGTGTGCCCAGCATTTACCCAAGGTAGTAAGTTTTTCTATTTTCATTTCTATACCTTTTAATTTTTTTAAATATTCTCTTCTCCATACTACTATTTCCTCTTTATCTAACAACATGCTATTTCTTCCTCTTTTTTGAAACTTAAACTTGAGCGTTTTTAAAAGTGAATAAAAAGTTGTTCTTTTAAAAGTCGGCAAACCAACATCATCATTAACTTCTTTCAATATTTTGTTAATAGTAGGAAGTTCATTGCGAAAATAGAATTCATGTACTTTTCTTCAAACAGCATTTCTTGTTACGTCATCGACAATGTCTATAGATCTCACTCTGTTGTGGTTAGTTCGAGGTTCCAGAAATGAATGTGATTGCTGATACTCTCTTTTTACTTTATACACAGTTGAGCGGAAAGTTCCGGACAAATCTGCGACTCTCTGCACAATTTGCCATACAGCCATATCAGGATTCTCGCGAGAAATAATTTTAAAAATATTTAAAATCATGTGTTTTTTGCCAACATCTAAATGACACTTTTTAGGTCTTTTTTTTGGGGGAGATAACTCGACATTAAGTTGTTCGTTATCACTGACACTGTCAGTACTCGACATAGTTTTGTTTTTAAATAATTAACTTTACAAATATCAATAATTATTATCAGAACAAATAACACAGGAATAACACAATTCTACCAACTCAAAACACTAATACTGTAAATTAACTCTCGTAAATATGTACTATACACAACAATTAATTTTAATACTAACACAGTCAGATGCACAGATCACCCACAGCATGTACGACCCTGTAAAAACTTCTGTTCTCCTACTAATATTTCAAAGCGAGTCGTCCAATACGCAGCCGATTTAGAATAGATCACGCACGGTTTTTGTTTACAGGCGGTTTTTCTTAGGAGCGAACAGACCTTTAATGGTCATATCTTATTGTTAATTAACTAGTTATTTAGACATTATCTTTAGCATATTATTCAAGAGTTTATGAACACTTTTCAGAAAAAAAATTAAGGTATCTTGTTCTTTCAGAAGGTCATTCGGTCTTTGTCCATTATTCATTTTTATATTCTTTTTTTTATTTCATTTAAAAATAATTTAAAACGTTTTGAGACCTTTATTTATATAAAAAAAATAATTCATTTTGATAAAAAATACATTAATCACATTAATGAATGAGTAACATAATATAAAATTGATTAAAATAAAAATAAATAAACCATAATTCTTATAAAATAAACTCAAAACTTAAATGTATCATTAGTGAATCAGCTGGTATGGAATTCTTTAAAACAGTTTCTTTGTGATACAAAACATAAAAATACATTACAAGATATACATTTAACAAGAGTCTTTTTTTGACACCCAACGTTTCAGCGACGCTTCTGTATCTCAGGTTTATAGTCTGGTAGATGTAGAGCTCCATCTATTATTTGTATTTTGGTAGGTACTGGAACTGAAGCAGGTCTACCACGTTTTCGGTCATTTGTTGTGGGAAGTACTTCATTAGCATTATTAGTTGATTGTTGAACACAAATTCCTTTTTCAATTAATGTCTCTGCCACATATATTTTATAGTAGCGCATTTGTAAGATGTATTTTCTGGCGACGTTTTTTTATTTTGTTTTTTTTCTACATGTAATCCAACTATTTGTATTTTCTAAATCAATCATATGAGCAATAAACTGAACTGTCCACTTTCTAGTTCGTGTTCGTGATGGACAAACAGATGATAGAATAGTCTACCTGCCATGTCGACGCCTCCCATATTTTCATTGTAACATCGATTTACATTTGGTCTATTTATATGTTCATATTGACGACTGGTTTTGATCCCTCTTTTACATGTATCCGTTGGTTCTCCTCCATATATCATTGATAATATGAACACTGGTTTATTGTCAAACCATATTGTAATTGCTATTTCATCGTCGTCTCTTATGAGCACATGAAAACTTCCACAGCATCTTCATTTTAAAGCTGTATCACTTTCCTACTCACTCCTTACAGATTTTGGAATCCTATTTTTCATGATTGATCCAACTAGCGTAATATTGTTTTTAAGTAGCTCCTCAGCTAGCTTAATGGTAGTAAAATATCTATCACAATAAACTACATGTAGTTTTTCCTTGATATCACCATTTTAATTAGTTAAAACTAATACTTTTAGTCCTTCAGGATTTGTTTTTTTTGGACAAAACTGTTTTAAGCCACAAACTCCAGTAAATGGAATGATAATTTCGTCAATTGACATGTGCTGATTTTATTTAAACTTGTGGCATTCCTCCAATATCCCATTGATAATTGAATGCACTGTCCATAACTTATCTTGCTCTCTTTGTTCTTGAGATATTATGTCATTATCAAAAACTAACTTTAAATTTAAAGAATCTCTTATTAGAAAATAGCAATCTCGAGACATTTACTGCACAACTATGGGCACCACCCATTTTTTCTCCCAGTAAATTCTCACTATAGGATAGTTTATGAAAAAAATAAGCATATAAATTCCAATGTGTACTTAGGATTCCCTGTTTGTAAAATTTATTGTTTTTCCCGTCCTTTCCAGTGTACTTTGGTTAGTTTTTTCTACTATCTATATACTGACTAAAATAGTCAAGATCGTCGTTGGCTTCAAAATTACGTTGTAAATACTCTGGTTAAGTCAAATGGGGTTCTGGCTTTGAAAAATTTCTGCCTGACCAACTGGAACCACCTATGAAATCCACCTCTTGTTGTAGGTCGACCACGACCTTGTCCTGCACCACGTACTCTTGGGACTGGTATATAATATATTGTTCATCTGAGGCATCATCTTCTGATGATTCAGTGTTTGAGTGACTAGGTGTAAAGTCAGTATCATCATTCAAAATGTCTTCATTATCTTCAATATCAGACTGATTTAAAAGCTCCTCCAGTTCTTCCTCAGTAAGACCTACAAATTAAATTTACTATCTTCAAACCAAAGTTCCTTTAAAAAGGACAAATATTTTATTACAGATTTTTGGAACTAATGCAGACTGTCCTTTTGAAAGAGCAAAATATTTTGAACCACTGTATGTCGCATTTGTAACTTAAAACAAATAATAACTTTATAATAAAAACTACGCATTTTTAAACGTAAAATTAAATAAAATAGCAACAATTAACGTTTAGATTACTAAAATACAATAACATTTACATACCACATCTACTACGTACCACCATTGTTTCACCAGAAGACTGATTTGTTGACTGGCAGAACGAACTCAATTCAGACAGGCGTGGTTGCCAGATAAGTTAAAAATCATGCTTATTCTGATTACTATATAAAATCAAAACGGAGCAACTAGCTAAACATAATATTTAAAATATGTTACGTTCCCTTCATAGGACATAGGGTCGAAGTGACGATTTTTCTGTTTGAGGTGTCAGTTTTTAATGGCTACTTCAAATATGTCCTACATAAACGACAGCAAGAGATTAAAAGACACAATTTTTAATAGATTCTGTATAAATTACTTATTTTTGTGTAGCAAAATATCTTTTTTTCAACTATTTTTAATATTCCTCTGATATATTTGGTATGTGTGAAATTTGTCACAAATTCTTGTGGCATATCGTGTTTTATTTCAAACAAACTTATAATACTTGTATACCCTCAACAAAAACCTGCCATTTTGCATAATGCCAAATTTTAAGATAGTTCTCAATAGATATACTCAATAAACTAGGATTAGAATGTCATGTATGTTGTGATAATGCCATTTTAAACGCATAATTTCAGTGATCTGTTAAAATGTTCTGTATTTTTTATGGTTAGCATTATAATCAAATAAAAATATTAACCTAAAGAATTCGGATATTCGCAGTAAAAATCGTACTTGGTATTACAACTCTGCAAGTCACATCGATAAAAAAATATCAAAATAAAAATAGAATATTGATTAATACTACTTAGAACCAAGTTTCACTTAATTTGACTTATCACAAAACACTGGCTCTTAATATAATTTAGTTGAAGTAGGAATCACCAAAACAAAATTCAACTTCTATTAATTCCAATTGTCGTGGCATGGCTTTCTTGTTTTTTTTTGTCATTTTTCATTATCTTCATTTCCTGATTCAATGTTTGTATTGTGGTAGGCTATTGTTGTCCATACGAGTTTTGCTTTGCATGGCTGCTACATATTAAATTTATATTTGAGTATTTTCTGCATTTCATTAGATATATTTTATGTTCAACTTAGAACTAAGTAGCTTATCTAACAATACCTTACCTAATATCTTTCATTTTTTTAAATATATGCATACACCTTTAATACAATGAATGGAAGGCTTTTGGAAAAATTAATTTACATGTCAATTAAGTGATCAAATATCAATCAATCAATATCAAATTATAACCTATTTACTTGTGAAATTTTTTAAAGTGCTGATTATTATTTGTTTGACCTGCTACCATATTTTTATTTGGTTGTCATGCTACCATATTATTGAATTTCTGGGAAAATTATTATACAATTATTTATATACACTTATAATTTTATGTTTGTATACTATCTAGTCATATAAATATTTTATTTATACACATTTGATGCATAATAAATAACAATAAACTAAATATGGTTTTATTTCAATTTATAAATGATAACAAAAACTCCCAAAGAACACATGTTTTAACATAACTGGATACAAAACATATTCCACAAACTACCACTACTTCACAAAAAGGAATAACAATTCTCATAAAAGAAACTATAGAAAATTATAAACTATTCAAATATGAAGAACGACATCTACAGGCAGCATTGGTAAAAGTGAAAGGAGCTGTGCAAGAACTGGCAAGGAAGAAAACTGGCTCAAGTTGTCTTACAAAGCAACATGTCTTTTATCACCTGGTCCTCAACAGATGTTATAATAGTTGTTGTAATTTTAAGGAAACAAACCCCAAAACTACGTAATTCAAAAGTCAATTGGGATAAATACAAAAAATATAGAAGACAAAACTTACTAAACAAGACTATTTAATCTGAAAACCACCAACTAAAAATATACTACTCACCCTGGCCTGGAAGTAAAAAGTGACTAAAAAAATGTTGATTTTTTTTGCAGAACACCTATCTGAAGTATTCCCCATATGACAAAATGATATACAAATAAAGGAACAAACAAATACGTTAGTACTGACCCAACAAAAAATCTTGGCTTGAAACTACATTTTTTATTTAAAACTGCCATATATATCCAAATGCATACCATGGTTCCAATTGTGATAAAGTGTATCCTAGAATAGGAATTATAACATTTTAAAATCACTTCAATCATTTTAATGTTTTGTTGACGTATTTTACCATTTTTTGAACCTAAATTGATTTTATTGGTTTTTGTCACTCTTAAGTGAGCAAATACATAGAAGACTTTTTAATCACAATATCCACTATTAAAATGGGTTTCTCACATGGAAAGGGCTGAAAGTAGTCCCAAATCATTAAAAGATTTGTTTAAAACTTCAGAGGTGTACAATAATAAAAGACTGGTTTTCATCTATTTGATTTATAAAATTTTTATTTATAATAAGTAGTACATTAATAAAATGTCAATAAAGTAAGTTTTTCAGAACCTCAATTTATATATTTATTATGTATTTCATATTTGGTTTATAGTGTATTTTACATTTATAATAGTTCTAAAAATACAAAATCTAAAAAAATATTCTTCTAAGGCACATTTGAATGGATCCTAAATATAATAAAAACAATTAATTATGATTTGTTTTCATTTCATTCTTCTATTATTGGACTGTGTAGCTGAAAAATAAAGTACATATTTAAATAATGCAGGTATTTAATGAGAAGTGAAACTATTAGTTTGAAAGAAGAAATGTTACCTTTTATTTGGTAGATTAACCATATAAAAGGTTCAGCATACAAATTATATGTTGAATTAGGGAGACCAGTTACTTATGTGCTTAATTCTATACACTATACTACAACTAGTGTTCCCAATCCCCCGGATTGCCCTGGAGATTGTGGTAATAATGGTTAACCTCCTGGGATACAATAATGTCTCCAGTTTTTATAATATTATATGCATCTGCACTAACTTTGAAGATCCAAAATACCAAGCAATGAAAACTTTATCTCCAAAAGAACTAGTCACATGGACAGGCATTACTTGACTCCAGGAATTGTTAAATATTGATTTAGATAGTGA
The DNA here is from genome assembly GCA_963921935.1 of Galeruca laticollis. Classification (NCBI taxonomy): domain Eukaryota; kingdom Metazoa; phylum Arthropoda; class Insecta; order Coleoptera; family Chrysomelidae; genus Galeruca; species Galeruca laticollis. The sequence goes on from OY998177.1 coordinate 212,223,194, forward strand.
CAACTGTATTATGAGGTTGGATTTTTGCATGCGATGAAACCACATCTCATTCAAGTAAAGCAAGTGGATTTATGCTGGGATGACTTCTTTACAAAATTCGAAGACAGAAATCCTTGTACTGAATTGTTCTTTCCATTCCTGTCTCTAATACTTCTTGCGAGCGAGTATTCAGCATGATAGAGCAGGGAAAGAAACCAAATGTAAAAGCAGAGTTACAAATAATAACAAACTTTTATTTTTCATGTAAAAACTTTTATGATTTTGTGGTAAAAACCCGTCAAATATTATGCTGCTTGAAAGCTAAATAAATATAAATTTAAAAATTAATAAATGATTGAGATTTTCTTTCAACCCCCTCGAACACGAATACTGAAATTCTCCCAGGTTAGTCGTTTCGAGAGTTGGCAAACCTTATCACAAACTTGCATTATTAATAAACTTACAGCTTCTGCTATATCAACCCATTGAAGTGCTTGAGTTATAACATCGTTATCGCTAGGTTCTTTGTCCCAATTCCAGTGAGTTATTTTAATAAACTTGTTGGTCACATGAAATTTTCTTTCGCATTTGTCAGTTTGAGGTCGTAAGCTTTCATGTAAAACAAATCCTACATATCCATCTGGTAGATTTATTATTTTTCCAGATAATGGATATCCTCTGAAGGAAGCATGCAAGTCTGGAAAAGAGAGTAATTATATTTGTACAGAAAATAGCAGTCAGTACTTACTTCCATTTTCTCGAGTATTGATATTTCCATTGAAATATTTTTCAACTTTGGCATCACAGTCTGCATGAATTTTAAATGGCAAACTCTGAACATTACTAATTTGTTTATTACAATCTAAATTATTTTTCCCGCTATGTATATGAATCGTTGCCATTTTAGTTTTTTGGTGTGAATCTTCTTCTTTTTATTTACATGAAAGAACCATAGAGAAATAAACATAAAAATAATTTTCCGGTGCATGACAGAAGAAATGATCATAGTAATAAAGAAGACAAAAGAATTAAAAATAACAACGAACTTGGTGTATTCTTTGATATTAATGCTCGAAAGAAGTGGAACGGGAAAACAGGTAACCTATGGGAAAACGGCGATGGTGATCTGGAGTGAAAAGTTGCCTAACTATTCATTGATAGGTATATTTTAGTTATTATTCAATATAATTATAACCAAAACATTTATCTGCTCTCACGTTAAGCACATGTCACACAACAGATAAAACTACATCGAATACAGTGGTTTGGAAGACCTGATCAAACATCTTTTGAACGAAGAGCCTCTAAACTATTGCCATTGATCGATGTAATTTAGTGTTAGTTATAGCTGAAGAATGATTTAAGTGAGGGCCAAAAACTATCATTTCTAATCGCGTTTTCGATATACCTGCCCCGGTTGAACTGAGTGCGCAATCAATTCAAAAGTTGTGTTCGATGTTAGAACATAATGTTCTAAGGTTCGATGATCGTTTTCAGAGTTAGACTCCTCCAGTTACACGTATTTGATTTACAAGCGGCACTGTCCGAGCGAGCACTCAGTTCAATTTTATTTGACCTGAAACGAAAGACGGTGCAGTCCTTTCAGTTGAGTTTTAAGTGGCGCCAAATACAAAAAAAATCGAATCAGTAATACTTACCGAATTATTTTCAACTTTCGATACTATAGTTCGTATGGAACAATGTTTCTGATAAGTCCTGAAGAAAATATCAAGATACTCGATTATACCAATATGATTGGAAATATTCAGAGAAACAAGAAAATGTACCGTTTTCGTTGAAAGATATTTTTCTCAAAGTTTTTTGTTCTATTTACTTGAAGAGTTAATGTATGTTTCATTTATTATAAAATATATATTTCCCATGTTGCTGGCGCTGGTCATATGTCGTAACGGCGGAGGCCAAAAAACTAGAAGAAGAAGAACTTGATATTATTGGCATTTATTTATTGTTGATGGATTCTCTTTGATTTATCTGTTAATGGTTTTTCTTTAAGTTATCTCTGATGTTCTACAGCAACAAAAGGAGCAAATCAATTAATAAGAAATGACCAGTAATAAACCTTAGTACTAAAGTTGTAAAATAAACATTAAATAGGTAAATAAACATGGCTGATAGTGATGAGGAAGGTATCCTTACAGGATTCCTTTTTGGTAATATTGATGAGTCAGGAAACTTGGAAAGTGATGTTTTCGACTCATCTGAACAAAAACATCTTGCTTCTCTTGGAAAGTAAGTAGAGTGCACAGTAACATGTTTTACCAAATTAATTAATTTCTTTCAATTTTAGGTTAGGATTTGGTTCATTTGTTAAAGAAATAATAAAAGAGGATATTGACAGTGACTCTGATAACGCAAATTTTTCTACAAGAAGTGAATCATCAGATTTTCTCAAACTTTCACAAGATAGTGCTTATTATTCACAAAATAGTCAAGAATTTGATAATTTTAGCAATGATATAAAGTCACCTTCTGCTGAAGATTTCTTTGATATAAACGAACTAGCTGAAGAAGATGTGAGTATTTTATTGTACTTTGATACGTTTATATTCTATAATACTATTAAAATGCATATTTCTGTATACTTTTTTTAAAACAAAACAAAAAACATAAATATTCTTGAAAGGTAGATCAATAACTAATTCAGATGAAATAATCCTTTGCAAAGAAATCAAACTGAAATAATAGTTCAGTGTTCAGCTTCTTTTTATAGAACTATTGTGCTCAGGTGCTGTCCATACTACAGGTTGCCACAGAATCAGTATCATTAAATACTTTTTCATTTACTTTGTTAAATGAAACTAACTGTAATATGGGTATATTTCACACAGTAAGGGTTGAAACAGTAAATTACTTTTTCCTTTAATATTTTCATTGAACTGCTGTAAGAACAAGGGAATGTGATGATACTGCTTTTTATTTAGGTGGTTCCTGGTAGACAAAACAGGTTATGGGTAAGATGATGATACCAAAAATTAACGGCACTGTTGACTGTATGTACATCACCTGTAGTGTCTTTTGCACGTTTGTCAGCATCTTCGTTTCCTTGTATTCCTTGATGAGAGGGCACCCATAAAAATCTGACATCCATGTTGTTGTTTTGTGGTAGATGCAGTTGAATCTTAATTTGTAGTTCAAGAGGGTTGTTTGTGTAAATATTTGTTGAGGTACTTAGGGCACTTAATGAGTCTATTATTATTACATTTTTTTGAAGGTTTGACGATTGAATTTCAATCAAAGCTTGTAGGATAGCACATATTTCTCCTGTATACACAGAGCTTATGTCTGGTAATTTATATTTTAAGGGTGGTTTATGGGAAGTAATAACAGCAGCTCCAACTCCATTTGGGGTTTTAGATGCATCAGTGTATATTTTATGAAAGTTAGAATACATGGAGATTTTCAAGTGAAAGTTCTGATATATTATAGAAGCTTGCATTTCAGCCTTATTAAAAATAGTTAAACATGTGCCAATGCTCGGAGTTTTAATTAGCCATGGTGGTGGTATATCAACATTTGATTCTAGAATAGATGAAATCTACTTGTCAAGTTGTATGATATATTTAGAAACTCTCTGATAAAAGGGATAGTCCACTTTTTTCCTGAATTTGTAGGTGTTTTGATATCTATTTGCAACTGTGTTATTGTAGTTTGGGTGTTCTTGGTTGCCCATTATATTACTGGCAGATGCCTGTAGATTAAGAGTAAAGTCTCTCATTCAGATCCACACTCTCTGTTTGAGAGCACTTTCAATAGGTTTAGTCCATTCTGACATCTGACAATGAGATCCTTAATGTGTTCATCCCAATTTAATTGCGAGTTCAAGATCATTTCCAGAAATGTAATTTTTTATATACAGGGTGTCCCGGGACTAATGGGAAAAAAGTTAGGAGCGTATAATCTGATCCAAAATAATGTTAGTACTTCATATAAACTTTTTCTATTCAGGCCCTCGTTTTCGAGTTATAGGCCTCCAAAGTTTTAATTTTGAATTTGGTTTTTATTTTTATTTTTTGTACTAGTTATTTGATCTTTATAAAATTTACGGCAAAGCTATAATGTACGTGTATGTTTATTTTGGCAAGGTAAACAGATTTACAGTAGTGCCTTGAAGCCAGGAACGGACTACTTGCAATGGTTAGTGATCCAAAAATTTGGCAGGGACGGCACACCCTGTATAAAATGTTTGAAATTCACTTCCCCACACATTAAGCTAGCGAAAAGGTACTCTTGTTGGAATTCGATAAAATAAGCCGTTTGGCTAATATTTACAGTTTTATTAATGCACTACGTACCAATTAACCCATTCACCATTTTTATAAGTACACAACGAGTAAAACTAACTTATTAATACGATGTCCAAGATTTACCTACAGTACTACAAAAAAATAATTTAACGATGGCAGAAGATAAAAAACATTAACGACTTATTAATTGGAAAGTTGGTAAAAACTTATTAAAAGTGTTTTTACCGTTTATCAAGTAACCATAGGATTAGTTGTCAAATACTGTGTAGAATAGTTCGTAGTCAGTACTTGCCAATAATTCATAAGTCCTTAATTTAACAGTTACAATGGCAGAATTCACTTTTATTGAGTACGCTGATATGCATTTGATGTATGGACTGGTTTCTCGAAACTGTTTAGAGGCCAGAAGGCTTTATGCAGAACGTTTTGCAAACAGAGCATTGCCAGACAGACGAATGCTTGAGCGTACTGATCCCAGGTTACGAGAAACAAAGTTTTACGTTTTAGGAAATTTTTTGCCAAAAAAAGTTGGAGAAGGTCCAGTACGAAGCGTGCGTACTGTGGCAGTTGAACAAGACTTGTTAAATGCAGTTGATAATGAACCATCAACAAGTTTACGAAAATTATCAAGAGAACATAACGTCTCCAAATCAGTTGTTCATCGCATCCTGAAAGAACAGCTGTTATATCCTGTTCACATGAAAAAACTACACAGTATGACAGTGGCTGATTATCCTTCACGACTTGAGTATAGCCAGTGATTTCTGGGACTACAACAAGCAGACAATACATTTATTAGTAACGTTCTCTTTACGAACGAATCCGGTTTCACCAGAGATGGAGTCATAAATTCTCATAATATGCATTTATGGGATGATGTGAATCCACATGGCATTATCCAAACTAAGAGCCAGCATAGATTCATGGTTAATGTTTGGGCAGGAATAGTGGGCAATCATTTGATAGGGCCATACTTTATTGACGGTACTTTGACCGGTCAGAGATATTTGGAGTTTTTGCAAAATGAGTTATGGAACCTGTTTGATGATGTGCTACTACAAACTCGAAGGAATTTATGGTTCATGCATGATGGGGCCCCTCCTCATTTTAGTTTAGATGTATGACAGCATTTACACACAAGGTTTCCTAATAGATGGATTGGTCGTGGAGGCCCCTTTCAATGGCCACCGCAATCAGGAGACGTTAATCCTATGGATGTCTTTCTCTAGGGTTATGTCAAAAGTAAGGTATACGAACACCTGTGCAAACAAGGCAAGATTTAATCGACAGAATTGTGTTACACTGCAATGTTATTAGAAATAATGTGGAATTGCTTTTTTAAGTGCAAAGAAACAACCTTCGTAGACTTAGAATGTGCGTGGAAGTGGGAGGAGCTCATATTGAACATTTATTAGAATAACGTTAGTTTTTGTTGTTGTTTAGAAATTAGTTTTAGTTCAATATTTTATAACTTGTGTTTTTTGAGGTTTTCTTAATGGTTTAATAATGTCGTGTTCGTAATTTTGATTAAAAGCAACTAATTACGTTGTTTGCGTACCTATTTAATTCCCATTAAATAAGTTCTCAATGTTTTTATCATCTGCTTTCATCAAATTATTTTTTTGTAGTACTGTAGGTAAATCTTGGACATCCTATTAATAAGTTAGTTAGGTAAATGTGTACGTAGCGCATTAATAAAACTGTAATTATTAGCCAAACGGCTTATTTTATCGAATTCCAGCAAGAGTACCTTTTCGTTAGCTTAATGTGTGGGGAAGTCAATTTCGATAATTTCATACAGGGTGTGCCATCCCTGCAAATTTTTTGGATCACTAACCATTGCGAGTAGTCCGTCCCTGGCTTCAAGGCACTACTGTAAATCTGTTTACCTTTCCAGAATAAACATACCTGTACATTATAGCTTTGCCGTAAATTTTATAAAGATCAAATAACTAGTACAAAAAATAAAAGTTAAAATCAAATTCAAAATTAAAAGTTTGGAGGCCTATAACTCGAAAACGAGGGCCTGCATAGTAAAAATTTATATGAAATACTAACATTATTTTGGCTCAGATTATACGCTCCTGACTTTTTTCCCATTAGTCCCGGGACACCCTGTATATTCGAGAGGACTACCATTTAGTTCAAGAAGTGGCTTTCGGCATACTTCTCTTTTAGAGATCATTATGCATTTGGTTTTTGCCACAGAGAAATAAAAACCGGAGTCTCTGGACCATTTTCAAGTATATTTATGTGTGCTTTTAGAATTGATTTAATTGTTGTTAGATTTTTACTGTTTATGTATATGACCAGATCATTACGATACAGTCTGACTTTTATTTGTTTTTGTTTGTTAGTGATGATATTGTTGATAGCTATAAGTTGGACTGATTACTGATACCTGTGGTGTTCCATGTTGCTGTGTTTTAAGGTCGGAAATAGAACCATTTATCCTAACTCCGAAATTTCTATTTAGAAAATTGTGCGTAAAAGCCAGCATGTTTCCATCCATGTTCCATTCTTGCAAGGTTGTTTGCTAAGGCCTCATATATGTCACACATTGCTAAATATATAGCAGACAATGTGTTAGATCCATTGTTAAGCAATGGGATGTATTCATTAATTAGATTACCTCTATCATCCTGTTTCTCCGATCCCCATAATAAGTTGTGACCGTTGAAGTCTCCGACAATTATGCGAAATTGAGGTATTTGTTGAATTAAGTTTGCAAATTTTTTTTTTAAATTAAAATTGGAGGGAATATAAACATTATAAATATTTATTTTAGATGTATAGAAAACAGTAACTGCAACAGCTTCTAGATCTGAATTTATGTTAATTTTATTTGATTGGATATCATTTTTAACGTATGTGGCAACACTTCCCCATCTCTTTTCTCAATAGGGTTTGTTTTTATAGTATATGTTATAGTTTTTCAAGTTATGTACATTATTGTCTTTAAAATGTGTTTCCTGTAAACAAATACTACTTGGTTTGTACTTAGATAATATATTTTTTTAACATTTCATAGTGTACATAATAACAATTTAAGTTCCATTGAAATAGGTTAATTTCTAATATGATGATTGTGTCGACTCTACCAGAGTCAATGGGGCCTTCTGATATGTATCTTCGTAATCGTTTTTTTATGTTGCTTATGCGGATTTTTAGAGATTTGTTCGTGATTAGAGGATACGCTTTTTCCAGCATATTCATGAGAGAATCAAAATCTGAGGTATAATTTCTTATTGTACTGATTGGATCACTTGAACCATGAATATTGGTAATCAAAACTGTCATTTGATCATAGTTTAATATTAGTTCATCTGTGTTCCTTAGTAAAAATTTTGTCCAACTTCCTTAGGTTTGTTTGCATTTAGCTGTTTTAAAAGTTGTTTCCTCTTTAGTAAGTCTATCTGGTATTGGAAAACTTCCAATTTAATTGATTTTTCTTTTGTTGGTTTCTGTGTGATCATTATTTATTATGTCCAATTGGTCTGTTTCGATTAAGTTGTTGATGGATTGCAGTTGGAGTGTAGGAGACGTAATGTTAACTTGCACGGGGGGCATAGGAGCTGTTGCGTTAGCTTGAACTTGTACTGTAGAAGTAGTATTGTTACTGCAGCTTACGTTAGATTGGGAGAATAGTGACATGTAAGAAGTATTATTAATTTGACTGGAAGAGGGACAGTTGCAGTCTGACCTGTTTGTTTGCGTTTATGATGATCTGATGACCTTAACCATTGATAACTGGTTGAAGCGAATTGTATAAGGAGATTGTCCAGCATGATAAGGATATTTGGCGGATCAATATATACTTGACATCGGAAACTAAGTATATGGCTGTATGCAGGATCAGTTACACCAATTCTTAGAAATGTTTTATTCGACATTAGTTTTAGTCCAATATTTTCTAAAGCTGCTTGGATAATTTTGTTAGGGATTGAAGGGCAAACATTTGAAATTACAAGTCTTTCTGCTGGAGTGATCATCCAATGCGCTTTAATTTGTTGGCTGTTAATAGTTATTTCTCCACTATGATCTTTCAGAAATTTGTCTACAATCTGTTTTGATGATAAATATATACAAATTCTGTTATTGGCCATGCGTGAAGCATATAGTATATTTTTAGGTGAAATAAATGGACCAACTTGATAACAAAAAATATTCTTGGCATTTGATTCCCGCAATTGATGGAAAAATAATAGCTTGTTCTTTTAGTGGATACTTGGGTTGCTGACTTTATCCCAATACACTCGAATATGAAATTCCGGGTTGTGGGTTCTGCATTCTTGTTGTGATTTACTGTTAGAGTTATTTATGATAATTTTTGAAATTAAGTTAGAGTAGGTACTCGTTTGTTGATGAAATTTCGTGTACTTATATACTAATCTGATACAGTTGTAAATAGTACTTACGTATTATATTTGTTGTAATTAGCTAAAGTAGATTTTGACTTTCAATTGAATTTATTTGATTTTATACTCGCACAATTTTCTATACACTTAGGAGCTGATCGATTTCAGGTAATAACTCAATAACAGCCAGGACCGTACCCCATTATGGTAGTTATTACAATTATTTGCTTGAAAAAAAATATATTCCAATATAATTTTTCTTGACTTTGAAGATAACTTGTTTAAACTTTCGTTTCAATCCAGTCCTGATTTTCCTTGCAGAATTTTCGATGGACGCTCATCGAACACAACCCAGTCAGTCTGTCCTTTCTCCCATTGTACTTATGAGCCAGGTCTTTACCCTCCAAAGGGTACTGAAAGATCGTTCAACAGTAGATGTGGTGGACGGAAAATCACTTTTAAAGTGAGGAGTGATAGCCTTGTTGCAGGGAAAATTATTAACCTCCTTCAAAAGTGCAGCCACTTCAATGTCCTTTAATTTGTCCCTTGCTAAATCCTTCTTTTTCCACAGATTATACCACACATCTAATTCTGCTGAGATATCACTCAACTCATAAAACTGCAAGAAAGACAGCATTTTTTCCCAAATCTTTTGACGCCATTTTTAGCATGTATGAAGGGTGAATATGGGATAAGGCAAAAGTGTATTTCCGTGTGAGAATCTAACATTAAAGATAATGTTAGGGAGTCAAGATAAGGGATGATCAACAACTGTTTCCAGTATCCAATCGCAGTCTCAGATGCATTTGCTTAGTTGGTTACCACCTGTGGACTCTGCTAGGGACCTCTCCCTCCCTTGAATCCTAATGACTGGCTGACATATTCCTCTAGATACTTCTCATTTCTTACACCACTTCAGTGTGGTAAACAACTGATTATTCGCCATCCCCCCACCCAATTTTGTTTCGTTTCATCACAATGTAATCATTTTTTTTTGCTTCTACACCCATGTTACTAATAAGAAATATCCAAAAGCAGTTTTTAACAAAAAGGAGTTATTTTTAGTCTCAAGATGCAAGTGATGTATATGATGCCGATGATGAAAGAGTACAAATTGATGAAAAACTTATGCCTCCTCCTCCTATACCTGGAAGTAAGGAACCAAAAGAACAAGAGGTACACCAGCAATTGGGGGAGATGGAAAGAAAAAAATTAGAAACCCCATTAGCCGCTATGTTACCATCTAAATATGCAAATGTAGATGTTACTGAACTGTTTCCAGATTTTAGGCATGGGAAAGTAAGTTTTTCAAAATCCTATAATTAAAGAAGTGCTATAGTTATAAAATTAGTTGAACATGCCAAGTGAAATCTATACAATATTAAAGTTTCAATACAATATTAAAGTTTCTGTTAGGTTTTAAGGTTCTCAAGATTGTTTGGTCCTGGTAAACCAAGTAGTTTGCCAAATATTTGGAAAAATGTAAGAAAGAAGAGAAAGAAACGTAAACACAAGGAAAGTGTAAATCAGCATGACACTGATTCTAATTCTGATGATGAAAAACCTAAGAACAGGGGATGGTTCTTTGATTTTGGTCAACCAAAACCTGAGAATACTATGCGAGATGATGAAGTTAGTATTTGTGTAACATTTTTGTCAATGGTTAAAATATATCCAAATAATTTTAGGAGCTATTTTTGAAACCAGCCGAGGTTCCTAATGAAGATAATAAACATGATTCTGAAAAAAAAGATGAGACTGGCCCAAAAGCTGCAGACTGGCGTTTTGGGCCAGCTCAAATTTGGTATGATATGCTTGAAGTGCCTGAAACTGGAGACGGCTTTAATTACGGATTCAAGATTGGAAATCCAATTACTGAAACTGAGGTAAATGGTATTTAAAATTCGAAAATAATACTTAAAAAAATATGACAATGTATTTGCTTATAATATTTAATAATACACTGTTTTTTCAAGAAAAAAAATTATATACAACTGAAATATTCAATATTTTATATTTCAACCACTGTTTCTGTTTTTATTATTGCAGAATGAAGAAAATAAAGAAAATCAAGAAGAAGGTTTTCCAGATGATGCCTTTTTAATGGTTACACAGTTGCATTGGGAAGATGACGTTGTCTGGGATGGAAATGACATAAAGCACAAAGTAAGTACAATATTTAGTGGTATGTAAGAGTAGGAGGAGTGATTTAACAAATTATGAATTTGTAAATAAACAAAATTCTTATTTTTGCTTCGGTGGCTTTTTTTAAAACTAATTGTATATTTTTTTGTATATGGACTCAGATATACAATTCCATGTACACCTCTTCCATCCTTCAAGAGAAGGAATGTGAAATGTTTATATCAAATTTGCATTAACAAATATTAAGTGATCAATCACAGAAAAAGATAACTACCGTTGCTTTTAAAATTTTCAAAATGCTAGGCAATTTATTAAAAATATAATTTCTGGATAAAATAAATGTGAAAAATTTTTTTTTTGAAGATTTACTGAAATGATTGTTTTGTCTCCTATGTTATGGGGTGAATAAATAGAATAACGTTTCTATTTACAATATATTACACGAATTTAGTTATTACTGATTAACAATTACAGTGGATTTCCTTTTTACAATTCTTAATTCTAATCTTACACATCACACATGTACATACTCGGCTAACCTTAAAACTAAAACATGATATTCTTCATTTTTATTTATATGACCACAAAACTATAGTTGGAATAAGAGAAGCATTACACTAAACTTATTCTGATGAACTATAACACCCTCTCTTAATGCTCTTCTTATATCTAACATTTAACATATATACATACATAAAAAAGAAATAAATGAAATGTAAGCATATATACAAAAAAATTAACTTAATATTTATTGTCCCTCTGAATTCTAAACCTAAATATTTACAATTTTTATAAAATTCAATTCTGCGAAGGCCTTTGGTAAATAAATCAGCTTGTTGATCTTTTGTATTTACATACAAAAGTTTTATAATACCCTTTTGGATAACGTCCAGTACAAAGTTTAAGCGAATATCTATATGTTTTAATCTGGTTTCACATTTATTTTGTTCTGCTACACAAATGACTTCTTGATTATCTTCAAAAATTGTAATGGGAAGGACTTCTTCTGAAGTAAATCCCAAATCATATAACAATTTTTGTACCCACATTACTTCTGATATTGTGATGCTTAAAGCAATATATTCTGCCTCACATGTAGATAGGGCAATACTAGTCTGTATGTGAGATGCCCAGATAACTGTATTACCAAATATTTTAACAATAAACCCTGATGTAGACTTTCTACCATTAACATCCCCTGCTCAATCTGCATCACTATAGGCTTGCAAAAGCGGAGACGAACTTTTACTATATACTAATTCCACATTTTTTGTCTTTTTAAGGTAGCGTAAAATGCGTTTTAAATATATCCAATTTTCTTCTGTGGGCTGACATTGAAATCTACTGAAATAATACACTGAAAAACAAATGTCAGGTCTAGTTGTTACTGTCAAGTAGGTTAAACACCCAATAAGTTCACGATAAGGTTTTGTTTCCATCGGTGTCCCTTCACCAAGTCTTAATTTCAAATTAGTTTCAATAGGGGTCGATTTTTCTTCACACTCACTCATATTGAATTTAATTAGGAGTTTTTCAATAAAACTTGTTTGGCTCAATCTCATTATGTGGTTGTTGATGTCTCTCTTGATGTTAATTCCTAAAAAGAACTTTGTTTCCCCCATGTCTTTCATCTGAAACAGTTTCGATAAAGAAAATTTTACATCTTTTATTTCTTTCAAATAATTTCCAATAAGAAGGAGATCATCCACATAAAGTAAAATGAAAGTTAGTTTGTGTTTATCTGACTTCGAGAATAAGCATTTATCCGAGTCTCCAATTTTAAATCGTTGCTGTAAAAGGATAGTCGTAACATTTTTATACCATTCCCTTGATGTCTGTTTCAATCCATATAAAGTTTTATTCAACTTGCACACCTTGTTTTGTTGATGGTCATAACCTGGAGGCTGTTTCATATATATTGTTTCTGTTAAGTTTCCATTGAGGAAGGCTGTTTTGAAATCCATCTGATGAATGAAATATTTATATTCGTTTGCAATTGACAACATTATTCTTAAAGTGTTCAACTTTAGTACTAGGGAATATGTTTCAGAGTAGTCTAAACCCTTCTTCTGAGAGCAACCTTTTACAACCAATCGTGTACGATATCTTGTTATATTTCCCGATTCATCTCGTTTTAATGAGAAAATCCATTTACATTTAATAGTGGTCCTACCTGCTGGCAGATCAACTAGACTCCATGTTTTATTTGTTTCTAAAGCAGTCATTTCTTCAGCCATAGCTTTCTGCCACATTATCCTTTTTGGATGGCATTCGACATCTGAAATGTCCTGTGGTATGTTTTCCATAAATGTCCAAATGAAACCAAATCTGTGGTGATTTGCCAAAAGCTGATATGTCATTTTTTTCAATTTTTAGGTTATATCACCCTGATATGTAATCGAGTCCAAAGTTTTACTACGCCAAAAGCTGATATGTCAATCCAAGAGTCTGAGCATGCGTTACAAATTTACATTAGTCGATATGTCTGTGAACGCAATTTCAGTTTTTGCCAAAACCTGTTATGTCTGACATATCATGTTTGGTCGGCTTTGGGAAGGTGACATAGTGGTGACATATCAAGTTTTGACAAATAGTATTAAGGTTATGTCAGTGCAGCTTCTGTTTATTTTAGTTTAGTTTTTAATATAAAAAGCCAATAAAACAGGTAAGTAGGTTTATTTGTTGTACTTTAAGAAACTAAATACAACGGAGGCAGTGGTTTTTGGAATTCAGTAATTAGAACTAAATTAATTTTTTAATTAAGGGCCGGTTTATTCACATTTAAGTAAATTTGATAATTTTCACGTAGTTATCAGTGATCTACCAATGGGGAATCGTTAATCATAGCAACAACTGGATAAATTTACAAATTTAATAATTAAACGGCGAATTAACTGAGCCTTAGTAAAATTTTAAAAAACTAAAGAAAATCATTCCAGTACTAATATTAATACAGGTTATTGATTTTTTTAGATTTAAACCATGTCACGAGGAAAACGAATGTTAGAAATGGTAAAAATTCAGCTTAATGAAATTAGTGCCAATGAAACTCAGAAAGTCACTGTTGAAAAAATTCCCAGTCTAGCTGATTTAGCTCCTTCCACCGCTATTCTTCTCGAACCAAACATAAATGAATTTCAACCAGAGTAAAACAGAAATAATTTAAATAATTATTATTCTACACCTGAACCAAGCTGCAGTAACAGTCGAGCAGATGAAAATATTGGTTATGATTTACAAAATGATTATGATAGCGAGTCTTGTGACGACGACAGGGATGTCGATTATGTTCCTAAAGATTCATCGGAAGAATCTGAGAATGAACCATCTATTGTAAGAATTGGGCCGAAGACAATCAGATTAGATAATTCTTCAAATCTAAATAGGGAAGAAAACACAAATCAAGCAAATGAAGAAAACAAGATCGAAGCGGCAAACGATCAAGGTAGGAAACGAAAGTCAGTTAACAGAAAATTAATGAAGGAAAAGAAATTAAAAGGAGAAGAGTATTTAACTAGAAAGGGTATTTTGGTACCAGCTAAAAAGTTTACACCTGTCATTAGCTGTTGCAGGAAGAATTGTGCTGATAAACTACCTCCAGAGAGTCAAAAAATAATTTTCGATGACTTTTTAAAAAATGTTACAAACAAAGATCAAGTTTTAAGCGACAGGATTAAATTGTCCGAAAAAAAAATAGAACGAAAAGGAAGAAGTAAAACTGGCATTACGAGAGAGAGACAAATAACAGCGTCTTACTTTGTTACGTTCAGCGATAAGGAAATAAATATTTGCAAGACTATGTTTCAAAAAGTCCATTCAGTCACAAGGGGAAAAGTTGATATTTTAATTCAAAAGCGACGTGCGTGCCAAACTGGATTTATAGACGACAATTTAAGTGGACGGCAGAAACCAGTAAATGCAAGAGAGGAAGAAAGACTAGAAGTAATAAACCATATTAACAGTTTCCCAAAATATCAGAGTCACTACTCAAGAAGCCATACATCAAAATTGTATTTAGCACCTACGCTTAGCATTGCAAAAATGTATGACATGTATGTTAACAAAAGAAAGACTGAAGGAATGGAAAAACCATTGTGTTATTCAATGTATGCAAAAATATTTAATGAACTAGGCTATAAAATAAAAAACCCAAGTATTGACACTTGCAAAACGTGCGACAAGCTCCAAAATGATATTAAATGTGCAGCTACTGAAGAAGAACGAAACAAGAAAGTAGAGGAGAAAGATAAACATCTGGAACTGGCGGAAAAAGCTTACAGTCAAAAAAAAAATGACAAAGAGAGAGCTAGAAATTCCGAAACTGAGCGAGTCATTGTTTTCGACCTTCAACAGAATTTGCCTACGCCGACTTTGACCACAAGTGAAGTATATTATAAAAGACAATTATGGACCTATAACTTTACCATGAGAGATTGTTGTACAGAAATTACAACTTGTTTTATGTGGCACGAAGCTTTGTCAGACCGTGGAGCAGATCAAATTGCCTCTTGTATAGTTCACTTTTTGAAAGATTTGCCCGATAGTGTTAATAAGGTAGTTTTATATTCAGATTCTTGCCCCGGTCAAAATAAAAATAATACTGTGGCAGCTGCACTTTCTTGGTTTCTGCATCAGTCGAAAAATATAAACATTATTGAACACAAGTTCTTAGAAGTTGGCCACTTCAGACTAGAATGTGACTCCGATCATGCACGTATCGAACGAGCCAAAAAAGCTGCATGTGATACCGAATTAAGGATTCCTCATGATTGGTATCAGTTTGTTCGAACCGTTCGAGGGAAGAAACCTTTCAAGGTTGTTGAAATGCAAAAAGAAGACTTTCTGCTATATTCTTCTTTGTTAAGAAGCGTTTTTGTTAAGCGCGATCACACCGAAGAAGGAGCAAATATACGTTGGCATGATATTAAAGTGTTACGCTTCTCAAAAGAACTGCCACTTGGAGTTATTGAAGTGAAGTATTCGCACGATGAGAATGAGCAGTTTTGTCGGCTTAACATTAAAAGAAGAGGAAACGTTATCCCCGAATTTTTACCACAGGTTTATGATGGTCCCAAACCTATCAATCCAAAGAAGAAAGAGAATCTTGTGTTTCTGTTAAAATACATAGACAGCGTTTACCACCCATTTTATCAGAATCTTACCGTAAATGCAAATGCTGAAGATGCTCTATGAAATTTTGTTGTTATAATACTTAACTTTTGATAATAAAGTATGTTAATATAATACACTGTGGTGTTCCTTTAGATAAACACTTTCACAGTATTAAAAAAAAATGATAAATTTCATAGTAAAAAAGTCATTTCCATTGTTGATATGTCAAAAATGATTTCACGGCAAAAGTTGATATGTCATTCAAAGTCACTTTTTTCAATTTTGAAAAAAGTTTTAATCAAAATCAACGGTCCCCTGTGGTCTACGTATTTTAACATTCTAATAAAAATACTTACATACAGAAAATAGACATTATTTTGAGGGACTTGTTTGCGAAAATAGATTTGTCATTTTCTTAAAAACTTTAAAGTGGCGTCCTGTAAACTTAATAAAATCGACATATCAGCTTTTGGCAAATCACCACAGAAATGTAGTGCCATATTTTTATCTGCCAACAGAATAGAACTACATGTCACAGTAGTTAATAAACAGATTTATTTAAAAAAGGGAGCAACATGTTCTAGTTCAGAGTTCTATTACTGGGAATTTCAGTGCTGAAATAGTTCAGGCGAACCAGAAGAGTTGTCTGCCTCAAAAAAACTATAGATGTTGGTGCTCAAGTTAGTTTAAGACTTACTGTAAGATCTAAGGCCACTCTGGGCAGAAGTAAAATTCTCAAGTGTTCATGTTATTTGAAATGTGTAGGCAATAGAAAAAATACTTTATCTTTGGAAGCACTGAGTAAAAAGAAAATGTGACCTAGTTTAACAGACATTTCATCTTCCGAAAGTTTGCGTATTGATTCAGATATTTGCATTGAACCCTCTGAAGTACAGATTGTAATTTATCAGAAGTTCATATTGAATTATGGAATTCCAAAAAAAACTTTGAAAATAGATCAATCTATGTTATTGAAAAAACCCAAAACTCTATTTGGGGTTCCAAGTGATTCCTTCTTTATTGTGGCAATATTGTCAAAAAAATGTGAAATAACTCGACTTGACATATATGTGACATTGAAGAAAATTAAACTCAATTTACAATACACTGTTTTAGCAGATGATTTTTGTTTATCGCCTTCAATGATATGTATGATTATCCAAAAGACACTACCGAAACTGGCAAGTTACCTAAAATCATTTATTCGATGGCAAAATAACGATGATATTCAAAAACACCTTCCCATTCCATTTCGGCACAGATACAAATGTGTGGAAGGTATCATAGACTGTTTTGAAGTGTATATAAAAGCCAAGTAATCCAATTTTACAATCACTTACATGTCTGAGTACAAACACTGCAACACTATGAAGTTTTTAGTGTCCTCAACACCTGATGGTTTAATATAATTTGTTTCAAATGGATATGCAGGGCGAATTATGGATAAAATGATAGTAGAAGAATCTGGATTTCTGAACAAATTGAATCCTTGGTTTCAAGTTATGGCAGATCGCGGATTTAAGCAGCTTGAAGAGCAGCTAACACCAATGGGGTCTAAGTTAATAAGACCACCGTCAGTAATAACAGGAAAGAAGAACACAAAATTTGAAGTAAGAAAAGCGAAATGGATAGCAAGTTTACGAATTCATGTAGAGTGTGTGATATCAAGAATGAGAGAATTCGCTATTCTTTAACCCCATGGACAGAGTCACTCATAACTTGTTAAATATTTGGATCTCATAGTGCATACTGTGTGTGGTTTGATAAATGTTCAAAATTATTTGCTAAAATAATTAAATCTTTTATATTTATTATAATATTTATTTTATTAGACGCATCATATAAATGCGTATCTACAGAGTGTTTCTATATTCGACCGACAATGCTCTACCACAGAGAGATCTCAATAAATGATTCATTTTGATATAGGAATACGAACCCTTACGGGGCCTAGTTGCTGAGATATAGGGTGTTCAATATTTTAAATCAAAATAAAAAAATTGCCATAAATCAAGAACGCCTTTAATTTTTTTTTCAAACTTTGTTACCAATATCCTCCTTAATAAAGTAAAATTTTGACATTCATCAAACGCTTTAGCGTGCTTTGAAATCTTTGATGAATTTTGCAAATATATTTTATATAATATTTCTCTCTTTCGAGCGGGGTTTCAAACACATGGCAGCTTTCTTCGGCAAGTTTTAGTAAATTGGAACTAACTAAATCAGCGCTCTGTTTCAGAATCAGAACCACTTTTATTTTTTCGAAAATTGGATCATAGTCGGTAATTTTCGCTGACAGCTTTCTTCTTGATAGAGTATTTTACTTTTGGTATATTTTTCGGGCTCTGTGATGCAATTAGACATCTGTGACAAATTGTTATCTTCTGTGTGGTACGAACAGGAACCAGTTTCAACTTCCATTTGATGTTCTTGAACAGGGAAAATTGTACACATTGTTAAATTTGTTGACTTATTTTTGTCAGTAACACCATCCTTATAAGATTCTAATGCCTGATGATTTTTCTAATAAACCATCGGTTGAGAATATGCTTAAAGATTTGGTTTTTGTTATCTTTTGAGATGATTGTAATAAAAATTGTTGCATGCCTAACTGTTTCGCTTGCTGTTTCGGTCTCGAGGGTCCCGCAGAAACTTCTTCAAAAAATCCCGTAGAGCCACTGCTACATAGAGGATCGTCAGCTTTTATTTTGACACTTGCTTGGGCATGTTTTGTGGTAAAATGTTCTTGTATATTTGAGTATATCCATCGAGCCTTATTCCTCTCATTTTTAGGTACCTTGAATATCTTACCTTTTTTTTATTTTGAAATTTTTGCGCATCAACCCCTAGGGTTATTAGCGCCCAACAATAAATTTACATTTAAGTCATGTACATAATAGGATTTTCAAACTTTATACAGTAAGTTAACCGCTTTCAGGAAAAGTAACAATTTTTCAACGTCACAGTTTTCTCCGATAATGTCTGTGATATTATTTGGTAAATTATACCGCGATCTTGGATGGGCAAAACGGGTACACTCCACTAACACATGCACTACCGACACTGGAACCTGACATGTTTCACATATGGGTGCCGCAGAATGACACATTAGGTGGCCGTGGGAGAAACGAGTGTGTCCAATTCTAAGTCGAGTTAATATTATTTGATCTCTTCTTTTGGCTGGAAGGAATTTCCAGGCAGCTACACTTTTTTTCACTATCCTCAATTTTGATTGAGATCTAGACCAGCAGTTTTGCCAGTGACTGATGACTAACTGTTTAAAAAAATTTTTACAGTCTGTCACTGTAGTTCTTGATACTAAAGTGCATTTTAGTTTTTATTACTGTAAGTTTTATCTGCAAAGTTTGTCTCCTGAATGCAGATAATAGAAGGATCTAGTTCAGACATAAGTAATTGCAGTGATTCTAGGTGAGTGTATATGCCGTTTATATTCCATTGGAGAATGTTTTTGAACATAATAAGAGTGTTTATAAAAATTTAGTTGGAAGAAATTAATAGCTGCTCACTTCCGATGACGCGTCACTTTTATTGTCAGTTGATGGTTGCGAGTCGAAAAATTCACATTTTTTCCGAAGCTTGGTGCAGCGGGTTTTTATGCTTCTATCGTTCAAGTGAGGATGAATTTCATGTAACATATAGCAAAGTAAGGGAAGTCATTAGTGTAATTTATAGTAATTTGGTCGGGGTGTGGTCAACCGTAACTGTTTGCGAACAAATCCACCAGTTGGTCAAAATTTAGAACAAAGGGTGGTTCGTGAGAATTTATGAAAACTTTTGCTGGTTTAAGCAATGCGTCAAAATCGGGCCTTTGTTTTTTTTGAGGGGGTTTTTCGGGTGTGACAAAGATATTGTTTTTTGGATTTTATTCTTCCGCAATTTCAGGTGTTTCCCGGTCGGAACTGGTTCTTTTGATTGCTGGTTTTGTGAATTCACAATAGATTGAGATGCTTCTACAGGATCTTTTGTACTGGGAGTTTTCTTAGAACTACTTGACTTATCAGAGGGTTTAGGTGGACTTTCTGAGTTATTTTCGGAAGTGTTGGGAGCGGTGGGTGCATTACAGCAGTTGACAGCAATATGACCTGGCTGTTTGCACTTGAAGCAGGTCAGGCCATCAACGGATACGAAAATTCGATATAGAGTATTTTCATAGGTTAATGTGAATGATTCAGGAATGTTACTTTCAGGAGATAGAGGAGAGGTGAATACCTGGCGCCGAAAACTAAAAATATGTCCGTATTCTGGGTTGGAAACTCCTATTTTTATGAAAGTTACTGGAGATACAAGGTTTAAACCCAACTTCTTCAATTCAATCTCTAAAGTCCCGTGTGGTATACTAGGGTAGACGTTGGATAACGTAATTCTGCTTGCTGGTGTAATAAGTCGTCTTGCCTGGATGTCTTGATTGTTGATTGTGATGCTAGAATATGTTGCCATAAAGTGATCAACCACTGACTTCTTTGATAGGTAAATACATACTCTGTTGTTTGAAATTCTTGAAGCAAAAGTAATGTTTTTAGGATGAATTTTAGCTCCTACGGCAAAAATGTACTCCTCTAATTTAACTCCATCAATAGAAGGAAATAGGATACCTTGATCTTTAGAGGGAAAGAGTGAGTTAGCTGCAACATTTGAATAAGATTGAGAAGAACTTATTTGTGATTGGCTAAGAGAGGGACTTCTGTGGTCAGAAGCACTCCCTAAACTTGTCAGTTGAGGTTGGTTCGAAGAATGACCCCTGTGATCAGGGGGTTCCGCCAAATTTTCTGTCATGATTAAAATGATTTACATTGATACTCACAGAAAGTTTCCAACTACAGTCCTGTCCTAATGTGGTCAGGCAAAACCTGACCGATATCAAGAGAACAATAAAAACTGGTATTATAAACAACCGACTGCGACTTATTTATATATTGATATTTCTAAAACCAAATATCTCTTATATTACTAGATGGAATTTATTGACTTACAGGTATATTTAGAACTGCTTATAAACTGCACAATAGTATATATATTGTTTTCACTTTAAACTCTTTGTTTATTCCACTTTGAGCTTGGAATATGTAAGAGCTGCTTACAAAAGCTGGTATCGGTACTGTTACCAGGACCGGCCTCATATCTTACCTTTATAGGTACAAAAACAAGTGACTATACTGTACAGAACAAAAAGTTGCTTACTGATAGAAGGTAGTTTAACTTCTGATGTGATTTGGTTTACATTGTTTTCAATTTCGTTCCAAGCATTTGTCGGCAACAACTTTTTCAGCCATTTTTGTAAACAACTCAAAATTATATTAATTTCTGTCTGCTCCTCTGTACTAGAATTATCCTCGGACACCAACTCATCTAAGGCCACATCTGACGTCATTGGGTTTTCTTTCTAGAAATGTTTTCCATTGGTACTATTATAAAATTAATAGGGAAACTAGTTCTTTCCGTCTGAACTGCAATATTCTTTTTTTCAACGATATTCAGCTTTATTTTATAATAATTTGAGACTAATTAAATTTGTTATCCTACATCGAGAAGTATTTTTAACTCCAAACACCCTTACAAAAAATACCATAAAACCAGAGATATAAAATATGCACATTCTTCTTGTACATATCTTTCTGCCTGGTCAATATCGTCGTCAGTGATTGGAGCTATTTGAACGTCCGAATCAAATCCACAAATAAATAAAAAGTCCTTTAAAATATTGTTTATATTGAAGGACAGAAAAGCCTTGGCTTCATCAATAACTTTTCACTGCTGTGTGTATACTTCCATTGCAAGATTTCAAAGAAAAATCTTAAAGTAAGGAACCTAACATAGGCCTATATTTTTAAAGTAAATATAGGTACCTATACAAGTTTTTATTAGATCATTATTTTAACATATTCCGGGTGTCGCATTAAGGCTGGCCACCGGATTTTTCTTCGAAACTATTTAAAAAACATTGAAGCAAATCGGTTATAAGAAATTCATTAAAAATAGTTTTGATTTCCTTACTATAAGTTTTCTGCAAAAATCCAAATGTAATTATAGATATTTTTTTACCTAAACAGAATAACCTAATTAAAAATAAGATTTTTTTGTATCTAAAGAGAAAAATCCAGTGGCCTGCCCGGGACACCTGGTAGCGATTTTAATAAATAATGTAAATATATAAACTGTTGCAGCACAAAGCACTCGCCAACATGAGTAATTGCAAAATATAATCTCGCTCAGCACTTTCCTGTAAAATTAAAATCGTTTACAGCACGCAAAATAGAGAATATATATTTACATCATTGAAATATCGTGTTTTACTTGAATAGATTTTTATTTTTATTATACAAGACCTAAATACATAACCACTTTCGAGTATCTTTCGTACATTTTGTAACACAAATCGTAATCTATATCTTAAAATCACCTGTGTCTATCTGTTATCTTATAGAAGCGCACGCAAACATCGGTAATTCTCGGCTCATTCTTCGGGTCGTTTCGCACATTCGCAGGCATTATATTTTCTAATATTTCCTGAATAATGCCGAATTATTACCTGTACTGCCTGTAATACCTTGCCTTGCAATTCCTGTATATTTTCTCATAATGTCTTTATTGCCTGCATGTTCAGAAAATATTGCTTCATAATTCCTAGCGTGGTTTCCCCCTCGCCTATAATCATTGTGGAAGTTGTACAGGAATTGTCGAAACATTTGATGACATAACTAAAAATAAAATTAAACTGAGGCTGTCACCATAGTGGCAAAATTGTATTGCATACGTTTATAAGATGAAATATTAAAGTTATTTTTGATTATACCATGCTTTTCTGTTAGGTACAACAAAAATTGAGCTCCAAAACAAATGCAGCTGGCTGGGTGCCTAGTAGTGGAAACAGAACAGCACAGGCTTTCAGTCAACCTGGAAAAGTAGGAACATCTGTAAGACTTCCACCCGTACCTAATCCCCCTCTCCCTGGATTAAAATCCAAACCACAAATGTAAGTAACATTATCTTCCAAACAAGTGCAACTTTCAATTTTCATCTGTGTAAAAATTTTTTGAATATCGAGGGCGTCAACACAGGACCTCGTAAGCACTAAAACGAAAATTTTACTATCTAAAAATTGATAGGCAGTACCGAATATGATAACACTGCCCAGTTTGATTAAAAAAATTATAATTTAAATATTCTTTATACCTTGAATCCACCATTTTCCAAAATTTTTATTAGTTACGAGGTACTGCATCCTACAAATTGATAGATATGAGCTAACAATTTTAATTCAACAAATTATTCTTGTAATTCGCAATGTAAATCAATGAGACTTTTACAATTACATACTTTTACTAAAAAAAAGCAAATCACAAATTTTAACATATTTTTTTTAAATATGAAAAATATAAAAACACAAAAACATTTTAATAGAAATCAAAATTAACGCATAAAATTTTATTTGACACAAAAATATGGATAAAAACTTTAATAATAGCACAGTGATTAAAATTCTTAGAAAATTGGTCCAAACAAATTTCACATTTATTTTATATGGCTTATCATCAGTGTGATTTTATTTTAAAAGCAAATTGTCATAGAACGACCAACAGTCTCTTGGTATACACTTTTTAATACTCTGTAAGTGGTCATATTTTATTTTGTTAATTTTTTGTTGTTCTTTGTATAAAGCAGGATACACTGCATTTGAAAGACCGATTTTTTTCGGCCTTATTGATAACTCTTCATACTCAGATTTGAATAATTTGTAACGGATTTTGCCTTCAAAATATTCTAGGACACGTATGTCTGTTATATGACTTCTCGTGGTTTTGAATTGAGATGCACCTCCTGGTCTTATCAAATACTACTTCAGAAAATCTTTAGTTCCATAGTTTCTAAAAAAACTATTATCAAAGTTTTTCAGAGTGTAAGGCTGGCTTGTTTACAAATATTGAGATAATCACCAGGTAAATAAATTTCCTTATTTTTAAGAACGTGCTCGATGGAACTATGAACTGATTCACACTCCATCTAGGTGTGCTCTTTTTCTAAAAATGTTTGATATATGAGTACTTTGTGTTTTTCTAATATGTATAGTAATGCATTTGATAATAATGCGTTTCTGTTTTGGGCAGTACAGCTGTCAGAAGGGAAAAAAGTATGTATGTAGTAGTATGTCGTAAGGGAAAAAAGTATTTCTTGTTCTATGTAATCCACAAAAAAGAGGCATACATCGAAGCTTGTGCATCACTTTCATAGTACCAGTAACAAGTGACTGATTTTGGGGCAAGGTTATAAATTGTAAAGTTATGGCAAGAGATTACACAGATTACATTGATCTTTTCGTGGGTTTGAATATTGATAAATTCAATTCTTCTGCCATATTTTTCATAGAACGATAAGAAAGAATATTATTGTTTTCTTTCTCGCATTCAGATTTATATACTTGATATAAATCCATCCCAGACTGAAAACATTGCTCTAAGTATAGTCAATTGGTGTCTTTCCGGCCATAGTGAGACTCAAGTTTGTCAAAAATTGTCCCAAAAAATTCCTTTACCGTATGAATATATACTGACGTTTATTATGCTATTCTCTATCTTGACTGCTCTTCATACCATTATCAGCTTTCAAAGTCCATCCACCTAAACAGAGGGAATTGAGATACATTTTCTTGCAAACAGGTACAAGTTTATTTCATATTATATTTTAAGGTCGCAGATCGTCGAGATTTTTCATTTCCATCTATTTGTCGTGTTAGCTCGTTTACTTTAATTTCGATTCATTCATTGTCCAAAACTTCATAACAACTTTTAGTTGGATTTTTGGCTTTACTATTACAAGAACAACATTCTTTGATTGTTTGCCCATGTCTAGTGGGTCTTGAATTGTATTTCTTTGGTTTCTGGATTTTCTGAAACCCAAATACTCGGACATTCCCAATTTTTTACGTAACTATCTTTAATTTACTCCGATTTTTCTTTTTTGACTTGAACTATCAACAATAATTTGTTCTTCAGATTCAGTTTCTTCATCTTCACTTATTTCAAATTTTTTTCCTCATCTTTTTCAACAATAATTTGTTATTCAGATAAAGTTCCATTTTTCCTTATTTCAAAATCTTTGTCCGCATCATTTTCAACAATAACTTCTTCTTGAGGTACAGTTCCTTCTTCATTTATATCAAAATCTTTGTCCACCTCATTTATTTTTCTTTCCTCATTATTGCTAGATCCCTCTTGATATTCCTCTTTAGCCTCATACATAAAAGTATTATGATTCTTTTCTTGGTCATTTCCAACCATTTTCTCTTGTGAAAAAATATTTATGACTTCAACAATTTTATCTAATTGAATTTTATTAAACTGCTTCTCATTTTCATTATCACATGTACCTGTATTATTTTTGACTATTTGTGCATTATTACCCATTTCTTGTCTAGGGTCAAAAAATAACATTTTTCCAGAAAAATTATGGTCAGAAACATTTTGGTTACCAACATCAGAGTGATTTTCATTATTTTCTTGTTTTTTGTGTTGGAGTACATCGCAGTATCTTGTAACTTACTAAATTTTGTATACTTTGATGATGCAGGACCTCGTAACTTATAATTGTAAGTAAAAAGTCAATATTGGCAAATTGAAACAGAAATTTTTGATGAAAATAAATACAAACTACTAGAATAACATGACAATTGTAACATATAAAGGCAAAACTCGTTTTTTTACTTACTTTGTTTAAAAACAGCACTCTCTACGGAGGCACTACAGAATACCAACGTTTATCTAAGTAAACTGATCATTTACGAGGTATTGGGATTGAAATATCTCTTTCAACGTGTACGAGGTACTGTTTTTTATAAATAGCGGAAAGGCGGAGTGTCAAAAATTACTTTTTGGTCGACCTACAGATGAAGACACAATGTCTTGATCGAATGCCGCAATAATCGCATATAGACCAAAAATGTTAGTTACGAGGTCCTGCGTTGACGCCCTCGATATGTTACTAATTTATGCATTATAGAGAGCGATTGAAGATATAACTCTTTTAAATATGATTTAGGTTGAAACCTAGACAGGATCCAGAACAAGATGACACTTGGTATTCAATATTTCCAGTGGAAAACGAAGATTTAGTATATGGAAGATGGGAAGACGATGTTATTTGGGATACTGAGAATATGAAATCAATTCCAAAACCATCTATTTTAACCTTAGATCCAAATGATGAAAATATTATTCTGGGTATTCCAGATGACATTGATCCGTCAAAACAAATTGCTGGTAAGTATCAAATTTTTCATGTATAAGCTATATTGAATGCCAATTTTAAAAGGGATTGTTCAATTTTTCTATATAAAGGAACAGATAGAGTCCAATACTCGAAGCATGTCTATAAATGAGAGAAATAATTTTTATAAAACTTGATAATCCCTGAGGAGCAGTTTTAAATTGTAGTTTTATATGTACCTTCTTTTATGTTCACTTTAGGTCAAGCAACTCCAGTGAAAGTGAAAATTCCCCATCCCCATGTAAAGAAGTCGAAGATTTTACTGGGTAAAGCAGGCGTTATTAATGTTTTACAAGAAGATACACCACCTCCACCACCAAAATCACCAGATCGAGATCCATTCAATATATCAAATGATATGTAAGTCTTACGTTTTCAATATTTATAGCAATTAGCTTAGATACAGTATAGCCAATAAGAGTAATAAAAAATATGTGGTTATTTTAGATATTATCAACCAAGAACCTCTGAGACCACGTTGAGGTTGAAAGTTGGAGGTGGCAACTTAATCCAGCATTCTACGCCAGTTGTGGAATTGAGAGCTCCATTTATTCAAACTCATATGGGTCAAATGAGGTTAAGAAATTTCCATAGACCTCCAATAAAAAGATTTTCGCATGGCCCTCTTTTTGAGCCTGGTGCAAATAGCGTTATGCCTTTAGTAAAACATATCAAGAAAAAGGCAAAGGTAAGTGATCTCACTTATTTGTTATTTTTATATTCAATTGACTATTCCATTTCTGTTTTCTTATAGTTTCTATTAATTTTAATCTGTATATTCATTATGGTATATTATCTTTTCTAGCAACGAGAGGCAGAAAGAATGGCATCAGGTGGTGGAGATGTTTTCTTTATGAGGACCCCAGAAGATCTAACTGGTCGTGATGGAGACTTAATTCTCGTTGAATTTTGTGAGGAACATCCACCCTTGATGAATCAAGTAAGTACATTTGAATATTTCTAATTATATGTCAATTAATGAGAATTAAAAGGCATTATATGTATTTTTTTTTTAATTCAAGGTTGGTATGTGTTCTAAAATAAAGAACTACTACAAAAGAAAAGCGGCTAAAGATTCTGGACCGCCATCTTATAGATATGGAGAGACGGCTTATGCTCACACATCGCCGTTTTTGGGTATTTTGCATCCCGGACAGTCTATTCAAGCAATTGAAAATAATATGTACAGGTATATATTTTCTAATAAGTTAATCATATTATTCATAGAAAAAAATATTTGAAAGTGAATAAAGAAAAATATTTATTTTGAAAGAAAATTGACTGGATAACACTCCAAAGTATTGGTTTATCTTAAAAAAGCTGGACTTTTGGTGTTTTTTTAGTTATTTTCTCGTTTTTTCAGCGAGAAAAACACGAAAACGGGTTTTTAGAAAAAAATCCTGTGTGAATGACGTCGTTGTCGACGGCCACTTTTTGTAACATATCTTTTTAGCATGATACAGCCTCCGAAGTGTATACAAGTGAACAATTTTATGATGAATATTGTTCAGGGCATCTTACATATAAACCCTATTGATTTTCAGGTCACCAGAGCCAATACAACGGGTCCTATAAATCCAGATATACTACATTATTGGTAATTTTTGGAGAAATTTTTGTTTGTTAGCACGATACAAGCCTCCGGAGTGCATACAAGTGACCAATTTTATGATTGGATATTGTTCAGGACATCTCACGGATGAATCCTATTGATTTTCAGCTCACCACAGCTAGTACAACTGTTTCTATAAAACTAGATATACAACATTTTTAGAGAAATTTCGGGTTTTTAACGCAATACAGCCTCTGGAGTGTCTACAAGTGACCAATTTTATGATTGGAATTGTTCAGGGCGTTTCACAGACAAACCCTATACATTTTCAGCCCACGACAGCCAGTACAACGGTACCTATAAATCCTGATATACGGGGATATATTGAAAAATTCTTAGCCTACCATAGAACCAAACAAAATTTCAATGTCAAAATATTTTATTACTCAACATATTCTCCTCTTAATTGGATACATATATTACAGCGAACCTGCAATGTCTCTAGACCTTTAAAAAATGTTTCTTTTTGCTCTGCAAACCAGACCTCCACAGCTTTTATTACCTCCTCGTTTGAAGAAAATTTACGACCTTTTAAACTTTTTTCAGTTGAGGAAAGAGATGATAGTCGGACGGAGCCAAATCTGGTGAATAAGGGAGGTGTTCTAGTAATTCAAATCCTAAATCACGAATTTTTTGCATGGCAACATGAGATTTGTGTGCAGGGGTGCTGTCCTGCAAAAACAAAACACCTTTGGATAGCTTTCCGTGTCTTTTCTCTTTAATTTTTCCCGTAGAGTGGTCAGTAATGTCGAATAGTAATCTCCAGTTATTGTTCTACCCTTATCCAAAAAATGAATTATGATTACTCCATGGCAATCCCAAAAAACTGAAGCAAGAACTTTTCCAGCAGATTTTTGGACACGAAACTTCTTAGGTCTTGGAGAACCAGAGTGTCGCAATTCCATCGATTGTTGCTTTGTTTCTGGATCGTAGAAATGTACCCAAGTCTCATCCACAGTAACAATTCGGTTTAAGAAGTCTACATCGTTTTCAAATCAAGTATAGATCGAATGCGATGCTTCTACCCTTGCATGCTTTTGGTCAACATTTAAACATCTGGGGATCCATTTTGCAGCAATTTTTCTCATGTCCAAATTGACGAGAACTACATGATGAACGCGTTCGTATGAAATATTCAGTGCTTGAGATATCTGTTTTAGCCCAATTCTACGGTCTGATAAAATCATGTCATGAACTGCATCGATATTTTCGGGGACTGACACAGAAACTGGCCTTCCCGATCGGTCATCATCTTCAATGGAAAATTTACCTCTTTTGAAGCTTGCAGTCCAATTTTTCACAGTCACATACGAAGGACATTGATCACCAAGGGTGTTAAGCTTATCTTCGTAAATCTGCTTACCTCTTAACCCTTTTAAATACAGGTACTTGATGATGGCTCGATACTCCAATTTTTCGATTTTCACAATTTCGGTGGACATCTTTTTTCTTTGATAGTTTACTTTTTTGACGTCAAACTTTACACTGACACTTCTAATAAGTTATTGTTTGTTGCTATTGTAACGCAATATTTTGTTTATGCATAGAACTGGTCTAGGCTAACTAGATATCAATACATCCTCCTACAACATTTTTGGTCATTTTTGAAGTATTTTCGGTTTGTTAGCACTATACAGACTTGGGTGTGTATAAGTGTGGAAAAGTTAGTTTTGACCTTTAAAACCGTTTATTTTTTATTGGGGTCAGTCCAGTCATTTGAGGCAATAGGTGTGTATTGGCAAAGTGACCCTAACAAAAAAAATCAGATTAATTGGATTTTTTTATAACTAAGGGAATAACATCAATATACATAAGTCTAGTTATTTATAGAAGTTTACTTATTAAATGGACTATATAATATATAATAGTAGGTTGTTGAAATCAGCTCATTAAAATTTTTCAAATATGTATGCTCCTTAGAAAAAACAATTTGTACATTTTTATTTTTGTTACAAGAATGTGGAAATGTTCAAAAATTTGTTATTTCCTATTAAAATTGAGAAAATTCACAAAGATAATCAAAAAATACGTAATATTTAAAATTGACAATGAAGGAATATATTATGATGATTTTAAATACACTTTAAAATGAAACACCCAGTAACGCATTTTATTATGAAAATCTAAACCGTGATAGTTCTATTTCCCAAAAACAAAATCAACTTAAAAAATAGGAATATAAAACTTACAAACAAACAAATTAATATTACCAAAATATGGAAATTATAATAAATAAACTTACAAACAACGTAACAATTAGAATTAATTTGACAAGAATATGAAAGTTATAATAAATGAAACACTCAGTATTACACTTTAACATTTCAATGTGATGATACTTTGGATCTTCGGTAGTATTGTGTGTGTGTCAAGTTAATGGCACTGGTTTTAGTAAACCAAAAGGCCAGTCTAATTTATTATTTGATTATAAAATGTTGTGGAACATATATAAGCTTACATACACATATATTTTTATTACTATTATTATGTTTATGCATATATATTTTTTTTATGCTTATGGTTTTTTTTGTTTTGCCTATGCTTTTTTTATTGCTTATGCATTTTTTGTTTATGCTTTTTTTTATATGATTTTTTTGCTTATGCTTTTTTTAGGCTCATGTTTTTTTATTATGTTCAAGTATTTTTTTTTATGCATTTTTTGTGCTTTTGCTTTTTTCTTCTTTTTTTTAGTATTTTTTTTAACTACCTTATTTGTATATTTTTTTTTCGGATTTTTCCTTTATTTTTTTTTTTCAAAAATTTGATTGGTTAGAAATTTTACAACATTTTACTTCATTTACAATTTTATGTTAGTTTCTTTTGTTAGTTTATATAATAGTTTTCTCACCTCATTTTTTTCAGATGCTAATATTGTATCCAAACTAGCAGGCAAAGGTAATATGTTTGCAATCATTGTATAAAATTTTGATATAGCCGATTCGTGAATATTGCATTCTAGTAAGCAATGTTGTAGGGTACCTGTTTCTCCACATTGACATCTTTCATTTTCAGAAATGCCCAGTTTAAATTTATTCTCGGGTGTTAAACAATGTCCTGATCTAATTCTGGTAATAGTTCTTATGAAAGTCCGATCGCTGTCTTTATGAAACCAAGGTTTATGTTTTACTATTGGTTCAATTGCTTTGAACTTTTGACCTCCCATATATTCCTCGTAATGTTTTTGCCAAGCAGCTGTTAGTTTAGTTTTTGCCAATTGTCGCATATCTGTTGTCGCGATTTTGAAATTATGAATTTTAATTCCCTCCTCTGTGGCCCTTTTCGCTAGTTCGTCTACTTTTTCATTTTGGGGTATGCCTGAGTGTCCTCTGATCCAAACTAACTGAATTTCTTTGTTTAAGCTTTGGATTTCGTTACATATTCTTGAGATGTCTACTATTATGTGATTTAGTTCAGAATTGGGTGTTATATTTTCCAATTTTTGTATTGCACTTCTGCTGTCTGAAAATATAACATATTTTGAGCTGGATTCATATCTATGGCAGTATTCTAGTGCTTTTTTTATTGCCATTAGTTCGGCGGTATAGATAGAGGTATACTGGGGTAGCTGATATGTTTCTGAATATTTATCTTCTTCATGAAAGAAGGCAAATCCTATTTTATTATTCCTTTTTGATCCATCTGTAAATATCTTCTCGAAGTTGTGCCATTTTTCATTTATTTGTCTTTGAAATTGAACCTTTGTTGTTACGTCTTCTTTGTCATACGATGTATAATACGTTGTTGGTGGTTTTAGTAAAGTTTTGTAAGGCACAGAAAAACATGGTTGTACTTTGCTCTCATAAACAATATTTTTGTAATCGATAATCCAGTTATAACTCTCTATTATGAGTGGTAATCTTTTCTTTTCCCAATATCTTGATTCTAGGCATGCAATGAATAAATTATGTATGTTTTTTTGGCCCTCACCTTGTTTACTATTAATTTTTGAAATTAACCTGTCACTCAGCATTTGTCTTCTGAGATGTAATGGTGGTTCTGCACACTCCACTTCCAAGACATTTATTGGCGAGCTTTGTAAACTTCCTATTGCTAATCTTAAACATCGATTTTTAATTTTTTCTATCTTTTCTGTGTGACATTTAGCAGCGGTCCCATATAAAATGCTTCCATAATCAATGATTGATCGTATGAATGATTTATAGAAAATTAAACTTATATTTGGATCTGCTCCCCATTTTTGGTGACTAAACACTTTGACGATATTGATAGCATTTTCACATTTTTTAATAACATTTGAAATTTGTTGTTTCCAATTGAGTTTTTTGTCTAATATAACTCCTAAGTACGTAACAGCTGATTTGTACTGGATATTCATGTTGGCCATTCTGATTGTATTGGGATGCTGATATCTTCTCCTTGTAAATGTACAAACTGACGATTTTCTTTCATTTATAGCTGTCCCGTTGTCTTCAAACCACTTCTTAGCTGCAGTTGTTGCTTCATTGAGTTGTCTGTGACACATCTCTATATTTTTATATTGTGTTCTTATGGCGTAATCGTCTGCGAATTGGAATATCTTAACGTCATATTTTTGTAGGGCGATTTCAAAGTCGTATGAGTAGATAATATATAAAAGTGGACTTAAAATACCTCCCTGCGGTAATCCTTTAGATGTCTGTCTTGGGCCCACTAATTGGTTATCTGTTCTTACATAAATATTCCTGTTGCTGTACAACTTCTGAATGTGTCTGATAAGATGGCGAGGAAGGCCTAATTTAACCATTTTGGTCGTCAAGATTCCCAGGTCTACGTTATCGTAAGCACCTTCTATGTCTAGGAATATAATACTGGAAAACTTGTTACTGGTAAATCCATGATATACATCCACTACTAGCTCACATAAAAGCTCTTGTGTAGACTTTTCTTTTCTAAATCCAAATTGAGATTTAGGTAATAGTTGGCGTTGTTCGAGATGATGTTCCAATCTGTTTTTTATCATTCTTTCGTATGTTTTCAAAACACAGGAAGCTAAAGCAATTGGTCTATATGAATTTGGTTCCTTTTCTGGTTTTCCACTTTTCAATATTGGTACGACAATGTAATTGTACCAATCTGTAGGTACGTCCATTTCTTCTCTGAGAATTTTGCTGAATATTTCTGCCAGTTGTATTTTAATTGTTGTTGGTAAATGGTATATCATTGAATAATGGATATTATCTTTACCAGGACATGTATTATTGTTTTTTCTTAGGGCTATATTTAATTCTCTCAGTGTGAATTCTTTTGTTAATTCTGAGTTTTCATATTCTTCTACTTCACTTTGCGTAGGAGGTGTATTTGTATAATCTGGTGTAAGTTTACATAAGAAATCAAGAATCCAGTCTGCAGAAGCGTCTATCATTTGTTTGTTGCTTTTTTCCCGTTTTTAAACAGATTAACTTTTTCCCATACCTTTTTCATTGTTACATTTTTGTTTAGGGATGAACAATATGATCTCCAACTGTCTCTTTTTACACTTTTTATAACTTTTTTCGAAATTGCGTCAGCTTTTTTATAATTCATTAGGTTTGTTAAATTAGGGGTCTGTTTATATTTGATGAATGCTTCTTTTCTTTCTTTAACTACTAGATCACATTGTTCATTCCACCACGGTTTTCCTTTTACTTTGATATTTTTATTTTTTATGTACTTAGGTATAGATTCTTCTGCAGCTTGGTTTATAACATGTGTTATTTGTTCATATGAATTATTATTAATGAAATTAGTATTGTTATTGTTTTTGTTAAGACATTCTGAGAGATATCTATCCCAGTTTGCTTTCTTTATGTTCCACCTTTTATAATTTGTTTGTGATACTAATTTTAAATTTGTTTGACATTTTACTACAATCGGTATGTGATTTGATCCGTGTGTGTCTGATAACGTCAGCCATTCAAAAATATGGTGTATGTTAGGACTGCAAATTGTTAAGTCGATGGCGCTATGATTTTGATTATAATTATTTATACACGTCATGCTACCATCGTTTAAAAATACTAAATTATTTTGCTCTAGGCTGTCTAACAGTGTTTTACCGTACCTATCAGTGTTAATACATCCCCAGGCTAAATGGTGGGCGTTGAAATCTCCACCTACAATATAAGGTTGTGGTATATTTTCAAAAAAGTTATTCCATTCATTTAATGTTATTTTTGTTGCTGGTCTAATGTATATTGATACAATAGTTAGTTTAGTATTATTGTATAATTTGATTGTGACACCGATTTTTTCGATTTTTTCCGTACAAATGAAATCTGTTATAGTATAGTTTATGTTGTTTTTTAGGAGGATTGCTACTCCTCCTTTCCCATCGTATCTATCTTGTCTAACATTGTTATAACCTGTAAAATTAACATAAGTACCTGATTTGAACCATGTTTCTGATAGTAGGGCTATACTAATCTTTTGTTTAAGTAGTAGGTTTTCTAAGTTGCATTTATTTGCTATGGCTGATCTACTATTCCACTGTAATATATTAAATATTTCCATCAGTTTTTGTGAATGTTTGTTCTAAATTTACTATGTTTTGTTGAACTAGTCTTATTATGTCTTCTTCTTGAAATTCTATTTCATTATTTTTATTAAATGTTTTTATTATTTCTACTACAATACCCAATATTGTACTAAGCATATATTCTTTCGTTTCTTCATTTATTTTTAAATTTATATTATTATTTTTCAAGTAAAAAGGAGAGTTTAATACTCCTCCAACATTTTGAGGTAATGTTATTGGGGAAACTATTGCTCTGTGAGCTTCAATTGTGGAGTTATCTTGTCCGGTTACTCGTGTCCTTTTTTTCGGTAATTGTGTAAATGGTTGTGGTGAATGTGGTTTTTTGTGTGTGTATCTTGTTTGCGAAGGTGTAGTGTGTACTTCTTGGTGATCTAAGTGCTGGGTTCGGAATGAATAATGGGTTGGATATGTAGGGTTAGAATTGGTGGTTGTAGGCTGTGTTTGATGAGTGTGATAGGAAGAGGCCACGCTGGCATACGTCGTCCTTGGGATTGCCTTGTTGGCATCGTTATATGATGAATTACTATTAGCCATATAGTTTTTAATCTCTTTTTGTCTAGTATATTCTGGACACTGTTTGAAATCATTTACATAATGATCTCCTTTACAAATTAGACATTTTTTTTCAGGGCTTTTACATTCGTCGGTTTTATGATTTTCTCCGCATTTCATACACCTTTCTTTATTCCTGCATTGACGTCCTAAATGCCCGTACCGGAAACAGTTATAGCATAGCAATACTTTTTGTGTGTACGTTTCTACATCGTATAAAACTTTATTAATTTCCACATATTTTGGTAGAGTCTGACATCTGAAAGATACTATTATTGTGGTGGTAGGCTCTAACTCAATTATATTTTCTTTTTTAATTTTTTTGTTTATACGTTTTACGAAATCTACTTCAAATTTGTTATGAAAATCGTATGCCATAATGCGGTCTTTTAGAAATGATTCTGATAAATCAGCCTCTATACGTTTTATTACTCCCAGTCTAAATTTCAAAAATTTTGGTATGTAGGCATTTAAATTATTCTGTTTTAAAAATTCTGAATTTAGAACTATATTTGCACTTTTACTGTCTTTAAATATTATACGGACTCTGTTTTTACCTATTGATTGTATTTGTTTTATCTGATTGTTTATATCTAAATGGTTTTGAAGAATGATTTCTCCAACCTTAATCGGGTTTAATTTGCCTTTAAAATTATCGTTTTTATGCTCTACATAGATATGGAATGGGCCCATATCATTAGATTGATAAGTTAATGAGGGTCTAGTTTTTTGCTGTTTAATGTTTACATTATTTTCACTTGTACTATTAGATTCGTTTGTATTTGTATTATTTTGTAAATGTGTTGTAACTGATGTAATACTTCCCTGTTCATTCTGTTGGCGAGCATTCGTATCTCTTAGGATTGCATCGATGTCCATAATAAGTCCTAAAGGATTGGGATTCCAAGGCGAAGGATCTTTTAAATTTTTGTGTATATTATCGGGGGGTTCTCCCCCGCTATTATCACTCATATGCCTTTGTTATTGTATCACGATTTCACTGATAATATAGTTTTTATAACTTTCTATTTCTATAAAAACTAGTTTCAATAATCACTTTGACTTTATATCGGCGTTTATTTATTTCGAAGCGAACTGTTCTCTGCGAAAGCATAAACGTAACTGCTTCGGTAGTATTCAGGCTGTATTTTCATTTCTAATTTTCTTGACCCATTATATATGGAATTAAAGAAAGTTTCATGTAATAAAACAATTA
Organism: Galeruca laticollis; assembly: GCA_963921935.1. Taxonomy (NCBI): domain Eukaryota; kingdom Metazoa; phylum Arthropoda; class Insecta; order Coleoptera; family Chrysomelidae; genus Galeruca; species Galeruca laticollis. Next base: position 212,259,225 of record OY998177.1, read on the forward strand.
TTATTAGTTATTATCAAAAATATCATAACATTAATCAGTTTGAAACACCCTGTATAGGAATTACTTTAGAATAAATTCAATTAAAATTTAGTAGTAAATAAAATGAGAACAACTTAGAGTAAAAATAATCATAATTATAAAATATCTTTACAAATCTCAATAAATAATTTTAGAACTGACATACTATTTGTAGAGCGTGATAGATATTGTATTCCAATCCGATCTATGTTATTAATTTCAAAATTTTGTGAAGTGACAGTGTTTAATCACGAATCAACCGATTAAAAGAAAGTGTAGTTGATAGAGAACATTTATATTGAAACATGTGAAAGGACCTTAAAATATCAAAATAGATGTCAAAAAAAATGACATTAAAACGATTGGATCACACAGAAAGTGGTCTTGGAAAAAATAAAAACAAAGGAAGGTAGTTGGTTGTTGATCTGGAAACGGGAAAAAAATGAGGTACAAATTTTGGGAGATGATAAAAAGTGAAAAATAAACGTAAAATCAAAAGAAAAGTACCAAAATTCATACCGGAAAATCAAAGGCACTGACCTTGTAAGAGATTTCTCCATTTGTTGTCAACTAGAAAGCAGTAAGCGTTGTTTATCCTATATTTTAACCTTGACTGTAGATAAGGTCCTAGCATTTCAACGGATACCGTATGCAGTTTATTCCAGAGAAGATTCATTTCACTTTCTATAATAGTGTGTATAAAATCAGCATGCAATTCTGATTAATTTATATCCATAGCAGAAAATCGAATATATTTGGTCAAAGTTCCTGAAAGCAGATAACCTATAAATTTGCTCATCATAAAAACATTTATTTTTCAATTGTGTATTTCTTATTCATTAAGTTAGCTAAGATTGTTGATATTAATAGTTATAAATTAAAAGGAAACATACCTTATTAAAACAAATATTCCAAAGCAATTCAATAACATTTCTTCAAATAAATGAATCACATCCATCGTTTAGTTGAATACCGTCGCCGTATCACGGTCGAAATTAGAAACAGTTACTGTGTATTTGCGCATGCCCCCAAACCACATTATTTAGCAGATTCATATTTGTGTTACGAGGGGAACACGACGAGTAATTTTAAATACTTAAATAGAGAATGCATTATTTAAATCATTAAATAAATAAAAAGAATCAAAAGAAAGAAGGAGAATATTCGATTGCAGTGGAAATTTGCAAATTATTAAAAATAGGTTTATAAAGGTTAAAATATTTTTATTAAAGTTTACATTAAAATTTATTCAAAGAGCTCCAATATTCATTTCATGAAATATTTATATAATAAACAGTTTAAGTTATTTTATTAGAAAACTTTTAATTGAGGGAACCGCAACCTGAGATAAAGAGTCGAAAACAAATAATAAGAGTAAGTATACCAAGGGTTTCATATAATCAAAGGGTGTATAAAAATAATAATAATTAATTACAATATAAGATAATTTTTTAAAAACAAATATTAATACCACCCATATAAAACATAACAATATTTTCTCTTTACTACATTTGAAATTGAAAATTAAAATATGTTGCCCAAGATAGTGAAGTGATTGGTCATCAAATATTGTCTACTTTTTGCAACTTGCTTTATCATATTTGAAAATTAATTATTGTTTCAGGGCGCCAATTTATGGACATTCGCCACCAGAATCCGATTTTCTTGTTATAAGGACTCGCAGTCAATATTATATAAGGGAGGTAGATGCTCTTTATGTAGCAGGTCAAGAGTGCCCTTTGTATGAAGTTCCAGGTCCCAATTCCAAAAGGGCTAATAATTTTGTTAGAGATTTTTTGCAGGTAAATAAAATGAGAAGTAGTTTTTGGATTTTTTAGTTATTTTACTTTTTTTAAATGCAGTTCCTATCTAAAATCTTATTTTGAAGATATGTTTATAAAAGATTAGAGAATATAAAAGAAAAACAAAAAATATGTCTCTTACAGTGGTATCAGGAATATGCAAATAAAATATTGAGCACTCTGCTGAGAGGTATTCTATACTCAATAAAAGTAGTTATTTCACCAAATCCAAGCATTTCATTGACATTCAGTACACATATGAATTATTGCTATCATATACACTCCATCAAATTGACCTTTGCCCGACGTCATACCCAACAAAAACACAAAATGAATCAAAACTTTAGGAAGCCAAAACGATGACTTCCTTATTTGAATATCTTGTCTTAGTATATTTTTGAGATTGCGATTTAAGCATTGTTTCTGTGAAAAAAAAATTAAAACAAAGTATCACTTAGGATATTGTATTTTTTCCGCTCAAGAAAAAACCAAGATATGTTTTAAAATAAACAGGGATGGCAAGTAATATTTTTATCATACAAAATTAAATCTCGAAAAAAATATTTGATATAAAATAAGGTAATAGATGCTAGTTTCACCCCCCTTATAATGTAACAGGAATGCTGAAAAAATGCCAGTGGTTAGTCCTTTGCGAGTGAACACAAATTAAGAGTTTTCAACTTTCAATATTTACTTAAATTTGAGAAAAAACAATTAAAACCACTTTCTAGCGGTGATGTCTCAGAAGGGGTTGAGCTGAAGAAATTTTATTATAATTTCATAATGGCAATCACATGAATTTAGAAACACCCCGTATACATAGATACTCAATAAACAAAGAACCTAAATAAACCTCACTAAGTATGTAAAAATATGAAAAATATGAACCAATAATAACAACTCCTTAACTTAGACCGTTAGTAAGTTTAAACCTCAAATAATTTAACATTTCTCTTGGTTTTTCATTTATCGAGGTTCTATTGTAATTTTAATTATTAATCTGGCAATTTTTCTCTTTTTCTGAATAAACCAACAGTTGTCCCCGTCTATCAGGTGGAGCCACAATTGTGTTTCCTAAATAATATTAAATACTTGATTAATAATTAGTGGTATTTAAAATATATTTTATGTTTTTACAGGTATTCATATATCGTTTATTCTGGAAAAGCAAGCACAACCCCAGACGAATAAAAATGGACGATATTAAAAAGGCTTTTCCGTCTCATTCTGAGAGTAGTATAAGAAAACGTTTAAAATTGTGTGCTGACTTCAAAAGAACAGGTAATTGCAAAAAATAATGGAAATAATTTTTTTTTACTATTTTATTTAAATACATTTTACAAACAACATTTTTTTAATTGATAAGAAAAACGATATAATTTCTGTAAGTAGTATATTTACTTCAGATGTAGGTGCTTTAGTGATCAGTCCTTTTTTAATTTCCACTCTTTGCAGTTAATTTTTTAATGGATTCAAGTTTTTTGCATGTTGATTTTCATTCAAAGTATCATCAATTCTGTATCCTGGATTTCACTCACATGTTTGGCCATTTGATGTGATTATTGTTTATGTGTGTGTATGAGGTTACAATGGCTTCGGAAGAGATTCCATTCGCCAAATTTAATTTGTATTGAGAAAAATGATTGATTGTCATCACTCTGCCTTCACATTATATTTAATACCTAATATCTTTAACTAGCTTAATAGTTTTTTGTTCTTTTTTTTATTTTATTTTCCTTTTATTTTATTTTCATGATTCTTGTTTATTTATTAAATGTCATTGAATATATTATGATGGCTTAGGTGTGATTACTGTGTTAATCAATTGAATTGTACTAGAGTTTTTAAATTAATTTTATTTAAATTCATTTAGTCCTATACGTCACAGCATGCGTCAAATCCGGTAGTTCTGATTTTTTGCAGACTTGTTTATGTTGGGTTAATGAATAATCCAAGTTTGTGACCTCGAGCGCCGAACGCAACTTTGTCAGAAATCGAAAAAACCGCGAAAACATTGTTTTGTTTTCAAATTTTGTGCGATTATAACCCTAAAGCACCAGTTTTTAAAAAAACTGTCTTAGGACGTTTTTAAAGTAGACTAAATTTGCTACAATATGATACTAGAACAGTCTCTGTAGCCCAATAGTTTTCGAGATTGATCCTTTCAAAGTTTATAATTTTTTTCGAACTTCGCAATTTTTTGCAATTCTGTCGTTCTAAATGAATTTTGACCCTGATTATACTATCGAAGCCCTGTACTTTTATGATGGGATGTTAAAAAAGAAAATGAGAAGAGTGAACAATGATGTTTAAGCTAAGCTATGAATAATGAAGTAAGAAAGATAAGTACAACAAAAGTTAATAAGTTTATTTGTTAGGAAATTGAGTAATATTCAAAATCAAAATATTAAATTAATTTAGCCCTCTTAGAAGGTCCCGGTTGAGGTTCTTCCGTATCTGGATCGACGTTTTGGGTGGTGATAAATCGTCAACGTCTTGTGCCCACAAGTCATCCTCCATTTCGACATCTGACAGATCATTGCATTCTGCAACATCAGATATATTCTCACAAGAGGTCCCGCGTTCCTACAACCATTCGTGCAGCCGCAATAAATCATCCGCAGTGTTGTGGGGCTACATCTCTGGTCATCATTTTGAGGTTGAGGCCTTATGGCGTGGATGTCCACCCCCCAGGAGAGAGGGTTCAGTGTGACTCCCAACCATGTCTGTACCTGTAAGAAGATTGCAAATGAGAATAGAAAATGATGAATGATATGTAACTGACGCAAGGACAATTTTTTTACGTGATGGTATGTCCGCAAGGAGTGAAATCGAGCAAAGTCTCGTGTAGGAGGTAACCTAGCTAGATTGATGCTGGTTTTCGTCGCAGCCCTGGCGAATAGTGGGTACCGCAGCTCTGGCGAATAGTTGGTACCACAGCTCGTCAAGTTTATGGGCGTTGGGGTTGCCTCCGTATAGAGCAATTATGACTCGCTCCCCTGCTGCTGCTAACTCGTCAGGGGTAGAGAAAAATCGCAGCTAGCTTTTAACGTCCGGATTTTTTTCGACTATGGACATCATTTGCTTCTTCCCAAATCAAAGAAGGAAGATGTCGACTCACAACCACTAAAGGCGTGGATGAAGAGGAAAAGAGGATTTTGAAGAAGCGATGCTGGAACACATGACATCTGATGCTTTGCCTCTTCCACATTTATTGTAAAAAATTTCACGTTGGTTTGAGATCGCAGTAAGGATGATCAGCAAGTCAATGTCCTCACCAACGACTACCACTATATTATACGTAGAGGCAGCAGTTACAGCTGTAGTGATGATGATCCTATCAGCATCTCCCTCTGCTTGGAGTACTTGAGTGTTGTGATTTCCTATTTTGTTGTCAGCAGCTTTATAAGACGAATCTAGTTTTTGTCATCTGACAAGAATTTCTGTTGAGGAACCTGTACCGCAGTTTTCTCATCAACGAGTATCTCTCACAATGAGTGTAACTTGGCTCTTCGAAGACGCTCAGAGCTCTTTGTGTTTTTCTGTACAGCATCTACGCGATAACCATCGAAAACTACTGCCACGTTTGAGTCATAGTCACCAATAATGTACTGTATGTATCTGTCAGCTATCGCACCAAATTATAAGCTTCGAGGCCACACAACTTTGTGAAGTAAATGCCCTCTATTCTGAACTTATCACAACATCTATAAGAATTTAAAAATGTTGATGTAAGAGATTTTCATGTTTATAAAGCAAGAAGCTGGTTATAAATCACCAAAACATAGGGAATTATTTGTTTTTATCATATTTGAGTGAAGTTAAAGTGAATTAAATATTGAATTGATACCTATGCTATCGTTTATTTACTATAAATATTGAAATATTAAAATAATATTCAAAATATTTACCATGAGGTAAACACTTCTTTAAACAGTTCAACTTATATATCAGGCTATAAATCTCATTAGATAAAATAATCAGTTGTAAATTTGGCATATACTTCATAGAAATTATTAAAAGAAAAACCTAAAAGAATTGTACAAATATTTAGATCATTATAATACATACGATTTAACAAGAATTTAGAAGCAAAATTGCCATTTTTAAGATTTTATTATTATTATGACGTAGAGAACTGTCAACAATATGTGAACGTCAAAATTATTTTCAAAGCATGGAATGCTAGCGACAGAATATTTTTGGCATAGATGTGTTTCTGATGGGTATATTAAGCGTTATGACGAGAAACGGCACACAAATATTTTAATTAAATAGAAATTTCAGGCCGAGTTTATAATAAACTATAATTGTAAAAGAATTTAAAATAAATGGAAAAGGATTGCATATGTATTTCAGAGTAATTAGAGTGTAGATTAATTTATATGAGAATGGAGAAGTAATAAGAGGTTTTTTTATTAATAGTGATAGTTTTTAGAGAAGTTGAGTTTTAATTCACGGAAAGAATATTAAATATCCTAATATAGTTAAAAAATATATGAAATTAAATAAAAAGACCTCGGATATGTAGATAGTTCAAAAAAAATCTAGTTAGATGATTAATTTTGTCCATGGCAACGGGAAGAAAAAATAGTTGTTGATTTGGAAGCCATCAAGAGATGTGGTGTGATATTGTTCAGGGAGGACATTGCTAAGAAAAATTTAAAAATTTAAGAAAATATAAGTCCAGTCCCCATATAATCAAGAGAAAAGTATAAAAAGAAGTTAAATAAAGTTAATGAAATAATTTGAGAAAATTTGAAAGAAAAATAAAGGAACAGAAGACAAGTAATTAAAATAGATAAATAAAATAAAGGCTGTAGAATAATAAAAGATACCAGAAAGTATCATTTAAAAAGATATTTAAAAGAAGGAAACCAGATTGTGAAAGAAGAGAAGATAAATAATAGTATAAAGTATATTAAGAACGAGAAATTCAAGATTACCTGGAGGAGTGGTATCTAGTTGGATTCCAGCGGGAGGAAAAGCAGTAGACACAATAACACAAACGTGGTGTTATAGCAGATTGGAGATTGTTGGTGCCAAGAAGAAACTATTGTTCCGTGAAGGTTAGTGCGTAATTTTATGATTTGGCCATTCTAAACAATTTAAATTTGCGTAAAGGTACCAATTTATTGAGTTTATCAGATTATAGTTGTTTGTTCTACCATTTGTTTGTATTGATATATGTATTTCAATACCCTATATTAAAAACAGGAAAATAGTTATTCAATTAATTTCAAGTGTCAATTCTAAATACAGGAATAGGATCGATAACATAGGCGTCTCAACGTAAATTAGGACAAGGTATATTTCTTATTTTAAATAATAGACAAAAACAAATAATGTTTTATTAATCTATATAAAACAAAATAATAAATTACATATAAAAAGATTTATGCCAGAACTTAGAGATTAAGGAGTACTCATGCTCGACTTGATATATTTACCCTGAGCTATAAATAAACAAAAATAATTATAATAGATCGCCGCAACAATTAATTTGAGCTAGCCTAACCAACATTCATTGAATAAATAGTTATAAATTGTCACAGCAATAATAAATATATTATAATTCACTACTTCAAACTTCGTTAAGCCTTGCTTCTCATTTAAGGTTACAGGTTGAAATACTAAATACAAGGTGGATTTTGTGCCCTTTCTCATTCCCTCTTCAGAAAACAATGCCATTGAGATTGATGACAGTTCGTAAGTGAAGAACTCTTGCAATTCTTCATTCGATTATTTTAAGACACACAACCTGTAAAACACTGTTAGAGGATCAACATTCCTGTTTATTGTTACAGTAATAGTTCGTACAGCAATGGGACACTACATTGTTTTTACGTTTGAAATATAAGAATTATTAGATGTTACATTTTGCTTACAACAGTAATATTGGTTACGCATTTATTATATTATGATGTACTTGAGCCAAATAATTTTAAATGTTGTTCACAATCAAACTCGCAAAAACGATTGCACAGCATGAAGAAAAAACGAGGTAGAATGTAAATACAAACACTATGTAAAAGACACAGTTACAGTCAAATAACTAAACTGTTCAAAATATAATTGTATATTGTTATTTATTATGACACATAAAGTTCGTTTTCAAAGGTCTCTTTAAATTGGTTTCAAAGGGTAGGGGATAACCCAGAAAATGCTTTATAACTTTTTTAAGATACCATTATGAAACTTTGCATCAATGTTTACATAGAGTTACTTAACAAACTCCGCTTTTTCTAATTAAGATACGATTTTGAAACTTTGCATAAATTTTTTCAAAGAGTTACTTAACAAACTACGCTAAAAAACGAAAAATCGATATTTATGATAATTTTTGGGTAGCGCTTCCCCTTAATCTCGGAATCTATTGGGTCTACAGGGACAATTCTAGTATCATATTTTAGCAAATTTAGTCTACTTTAAAAACGCCCTTCAAACGTTTTTTCAAAAACTAGTCTCTAAGAGTTATAATCGCCAAAATTTAAAAAAAAAAGATTTTTTTGCGTTTCGATTTTTGACAAAGTTGCGTTCGGTACTCGAGGTCACAAACTTGGATTATTCATTAGGCCAACACCATAAACAAGTCTGTAGTCTAGTCAACATGTACCATTTTTCCTAAAATTTTTGTATAGTCTCCGAAAATTACGACCATGGTCTCATTCGATTCGGAAAATGATCTAGAAAGTTTAAGGAAAAGTTCCAAAAGGGGCCGAAAAAATTTGCTAAAGTTATAAACAATTAAGTGAAAAAAAGTAGGGGTTTGGTTTTTTTCGAATATCTCGAAAAATAATGAAAATTTTTTAAATTTGAAAAAAGATCTGAAAAGATCGGCAAATTTGCTAAACAAAAGTACCGACTCCCGGAACTGTACCTCCAATATTTATAATTTTTACAAATCCTTAAAAAATGAGCTAAAAACGGGTGATCGGGCTTTCGCGCGTGTTGCGTCATTCTGACGTAGCAACAAAAAAAAATTATTTAACCATATTAAATATGAATATTAAGGAATAAAAAAATTAATGTAGCATTGGGATACATAAATGAACAATAATCCGTGGTCAAAAAATTTTTATCCCAATTTTCTCATAAATTATGGATTTGTTAATTAAATAATTTTTCCAAATTTAATGTTGAGATAAAAACCACGATAACTATTGAACCATAGCCTTAAGATTTTTTTCACTTCGTGGAGTTATTGGTATTAGACTAACAAATAGATCACCGTATAAAAAATTCAAAATTTTGTTTTTTCGCTTTTTTATTAACAATTGAAAATTAAAAAAAAGTTTATAACAAAATTTTTTTTTGTTGATATCTTTAATGTTTTGATTTCTGATGGTTAAAAGCTACATAAAAATAATTTTTTAAAATTTTTTACTACCATTATTTAAGAAATTGTTATAAACAAATACATCGTTTATGAGCAAATAAAAATTTTTTTTGTAATCTATTTATTAATACAAATTATGATTTTTAGAGAAAAAACGGTTCCTTAAAAAATTTTTTTTGTTGCTAAAAAATGCGTTTGTTAATTAACAATGGTTTTTTTAGTCTAAATTTTAAAATTAAGGAACCGTTTTTTCTCTAAAAATCATAATATTTATTGTTCTTTTAGATACATAAAATTTTTTTTATTGTTTTTTATTGTTTATTTAATTAACAATTTGTTATAAACAAATGTATTTTTTCCGTTTTTTTAGTACTTAATCCCGAGATAAAAACAGCCATGTGTTGTTTTATATGAAAAACATTTTTTTTCTATTTTTTACATAACTTTTAATATTATTATACCTTTAAATTTGTCCTATTCATGTGCTCTTTTGCTGTTATTATTAAAATTACTTCGAAACTATTGTAGATACGTCTATAACACTTCAAGTCTTTTTTGTTAACTATTAATTCATTAACAACTGAAGCCATTTATTGCAGTTCTAGCTCCATTATTTATTTAATTATTAACTATTAATTATTAAAAAAATTTGAAAAAAAATTTTCTCATACTTTTAAGCCTCAAATATTATTAACTAACTATTATCTATCAGCAAATCACGAGTATTCCATTACTTGCACTTTCAGTAGCTTACTTATATTAATAATAAATAAGATTCTCATTTGCACCGACTTAGAGAAAAATTATTTTAGCTTTAAGTCGTTACGGTAATTTGAATTTAACGAGCCTCCTTAATTACTTTTATGTAATTTTCAATACTTACGATTTTTAAAATTACTTTAAAATTCCGGTTTGTAACTGTATGAAATATTCCTTTGTTACGTGGAAGAGACATCTGCTTAGGGGTTCATATAATTTTAATAATAACAGCAAAAGAGCACATGAATAGGACACATTTAAAGGCATAATAATATTAAAAGTTATGTAAAAAATAGAAAAAAAATGTTTTAATATAAAACAACACATGGCTGTTTTATCTCGGGATTAAGTACTAAAAAAAATAAACGGAAAAAATACATTTGTTTATAACAAATTGTTTATTAAATAATCAAAGAAAAAACGAATAAAAAATTTTTTTTTTATGTATCTAAAAGAACAATAAAAATTATGATTTTTAGAGAAAAAACGGTTCCTTAATTTTACAATTTAGACTCAAAAAACCATTGTTAATTAACAAACGCATTTTTTAGCAACAAAAAAATTTTTTTAAGGAACCGTTTTTTCTCTAAAAATCATAATTTATATTAATAAATATATTACAAAAAAATTTTTTTGATTTGCTCATAAACAATGTATTTGTTTATAACAATTTGGTAATAATGGTAGTAAAAAATTTTAAAAAATTATTTTTATGTAGCTTTTAACCATCAGAAATCAAAACATTCAAGATATCAACAAAAAAAATTTTGTTATAAACTTTTTTTTTAATTTTTAATTTTCAATTGTTAATAAAAAAGCGAAAAAACAAAATTTTGAATTTTTTTTACGGTGATCTATTTGTTAGTCTAATACCAATAACTCCACGAAGTGAAAAAAATCTTAAGGCTTTTGTTCAATAGTTATCGTGGTTTTTATCTCAACATTAAATTTGGAAAAATTATTTAATTAACAAATCCATAATTTATGAAAAAATTGGGATACAAATTTTGTGACCACGGATTATTGTTTATTTATGTATCCCAATGCTACATTAATTTTTTTTGTTGCCACGTCAGAATGACTCAACGCGCGCGGAAGCCCGATCACCCGTTTTCGCTAATTTTTTAAGGCTTTGTAAAAATTATAAATATTGGAGGTACAGTTCCGGGAGTTGGGATTTTTTTAAGCAAAATTGCTGATCTTTTCAGATCTCTTTTCCCCTTTTGGAACTTTTCCTTAAACTTTCTAGATAATTTTCCGAATCGAATGAGACCATGGTCGTAATTTTCGGAGACTATACAAAAATTTTAGGAAAAATGGTACATGTTGACTAGACTACTGCAAAAAATCAGAACTACCGGATTTGACGAATACTACCCCATACTTTCAGGCGACAAATTACTGGGTTAAATATCATCCCAAAATATTTTCAGTATTGTTTACTAAGAGTACTCATGTAAATTACCAAAAGTATTTAGATAATTTTAATAAAAATATTTTTTACTGGATTTCATTTTTGATTACCTCTAGTTTCTATTTAGATTACAAATTTGTATTAAGAATGCCTATAACTGCAGTCAGTACTTTTTGATTTAACATTTCCACAGGAATGTTATTTTCTTTGACTATTTTTTAGTTATCTTAGATATCATCTGTCATTATTCTTAATTGCGGTCCACAATCATCGTGGTTGACTATTGGACTATTGTTCAGTAACTTCAAAGTAATCCATTCTGTATCACTTTTAACAGCTTGTGTTAATGTTTCAAGTCAGTATCTTTCTTATTCCTTTTTAATTTAATGTTCAGTTTATTTACTGTTCCATTTTATTAAATTGAATCTGCTCCTTTTTTTTTAAATCCACTTGCTACATTCATTAAACTACTTGCTATTCATAGTTTCCTCATTTACTTCAACTCATTCAGTCTCTGTTCCCTCTTATCTGCAAACAGCTTGTTGCTATTTGTTACTAAAAAACTGCTCGTCCATTTTAGGTATGGATTCTAACTGGTGGGTTATTAAACCAGAATTTCGTCTACCAACAGAAGAAGAAATCAGGGCTATGGTATCTCCAGAACAATGTTGTGCTTACTTTAGTATGGTTGCTGCTGAACAGCGCTTAAAGGTAGATAATTGTTTTGAATAAATACAAACATGATCTTTATTGTCAGAATCTTATTTATGCTGCATATGATAACATTTGAAATGTAATTCAATTTGTATTGGAACATTTTTCACTACTATTAGTTAATTATTCTAAAAATATCTTATATTATAAATGTATTGGAATTTATTTTATAGGATGCTGGATATGGTGAAAAATTCCTTTTCACTCCGGCTGAAGACGATGACGAAGAAATGCAGTTAAAAATGGACGACGAAGTAAAAGTAGCCCCGTGGAATACAACAAGGGCATATATTCAAGCTATGAAAGGAAAATGCTTACTACAACTTACTGGTCCTGCGGATCCAACAGGTTGTGGAGAAGGGTTCAGTTATGTCCGAGTACCAAACAAACCTACACAAAGTAAGGAAGAACAAGAGTCACAACCAAAAAGAACTGTTACTGGAACTGATGCGGATTTGAGAAGGTTGTCTTTGAATAATGCCAAAGCCTTATTGAGGAAATTTGGAGTTCCTGAAGACGAGGTTAGTATATTTAGAACTGATACTTTATTTTCATAGGATCTAATAATGCTCAAAAGACAATTCTTATTATTTTTTTTTTTTCGTTTATTGGCTTTGGGAGTTGGATCCCATTCAGCCACGAAATAAGTAAATAAGTAATATGACATAAAAAGGGAAACAAAGGACATGTTGCAGCAAACATATTTACTCATATCCAAGTCACACATCATTCATTGCCCTATACAACAGAATTCGTAGAAAACGAAGAAGAAAGGATAATAGACATGGACACTCGTTTCACGCTAAGGTGCTCGTCATAGCGACTTTATTTACAACACACAATAAAGGCAACGGTAAGGGGGTATATCATTGTTACAAAGGAAAGACAATAGGTATACTACAACTAACCTCTACCATTCTACATCCAAAATACAGTTGTACTGATTTCTATATTTTTCTTTTGCTAGGTTTAAGAAATTCCCATAATATAGTGCGAACCATAGTATGTCGCCGACTGAGAAATAACAGAGAAACTTGACTTTGTGGGAGAGGAACCTTTTCTTTAGACAGAGATTCCATCAGATATCTTGTAGCTTGACTATTATGTTGACAGCTAAACATCCAATGATTAATATCATCACAACTTTGATTACAATCACACAATTCGGAGGCGTTCATTTTAATTTTATAAAGGTATGCGCGTACTGTTGCATGACTAACGAGACATCTGAAGTACATAGCATTAATCTTTCTTATAGGATGACTATGCTCCTCAAGTGTTGTGGATGGAAGAGGGGGTGTATTTTGCAGTACGAGTTATTGCTTCTGTTGCAGAATTGTGACCATTCTATTTCCCAATTGTGTCTCATACTCTCCTTTCTTGAGCAAATGACGTCACTCCATGGTAAACAAAGATCTTCCGATCCGGAAAGAACTGCGGCTTTCGCTAGTTTATCAACTTTTTCGTTTCCAGAGATTTGAAAGTGGCCTTTGACCCACATAAACGTTACAGACTTGTTAAGTTGTCTTAATTCAAATAATATGCATAATATTTTTACGATTATACTATTGCGATATATACTTCTTGCAGAGTTTTTAATGGCTGTTAAAGCTGACTGGGAATCCGAAAAGATGGCAAAGTTTTGATATCGGAGATTACTGTATAAAGCCCAATATAGTGCATAATATATGGCCAATAGCTCTGCAGTGAAGATTGAGCAATGACAATTTAATTTATATTGTAGTGTTGTTTCCGCGTTAGATATGTATACAGCACATCCCACACCTAAAGAAGATTCGGACCCGTCTGTAAATATTTTGCAGAGATTACCCAGCTTTCCAAAGTATTCTTCCATAGTTGTGCAATAACTACTTGGTACGTCGTAATTAGGTATAACTACTGTACACGAAAAAAAAGATATGTCATAAGGCGCTGAAGAAGTACTTTGTTCGTCTCTATTAATTGACAGGTGTGATGTATTGGGATATGCAATAGCTAAAATTGGAGAATTTTTATTTAGCCACCATTTTTCTGTTAGGTTGCTGACTGATAATTGACCTATCTTCTGTAGAAGTACTTTTTGGTTATTGGATGTTCATTTAAGAATAAATTTTTCTGCAAAAAATAAGCGCCTCAGATGTAAAGGAGGTTCACCACATTCAGCCAACAGTGTGTTAGTAGGTGTGGATTTGAGAGCACCTAAAACCAATCGTAAAGCCTTGAATTGTATTCTATCTAATTTGATTAAGCGAGATTTTGTGGCTGAGCCATATAAAAAACTTCCATAATCCAAGATGGATCTCGTATAGGCCCTGTAGAACATAAGATTGGTTTTGGGGTCAGCGCCCCAATCGTAACGATTAACAACTTTCAGCATATTTAAACTTGTTTCACATTTGACAATACATTGGTTTATGTGATCATTCCAAGTTAGTTTTGAATCCAGTGTGATACCTAAGTAAGTATAATTTCTATGAACTGATATCGTCATATTAGTGAGTTGCAGGTTGGAAACAGCTGGCAGACGATGTCGTGTGAAGAATACAACAGAAGATTTTTTAGGTGATAGGTGTAGACTTAGATCTGAGAAACATTTGTTACAATGTTGCATAATGACTTTTAGAGTTTCAATGCACTGTTGATAAGTCTTTTCCTTTACATATAAACAGAAATCGTCTGCATATTGCAATATGTTGCAGTCTATATCGATAACATGTACGTTTAAGGTATATAGGTTAAAGAGTAGCGGGCTTAGAACTGATCCCTGCGGTAAACCTTTGAAAACAAGTCGTGGGCCAAGAATTTGGTTGTTGCACCGAATAAATATTTGTCTATTCATAAATAGTTCAACCAAGACATACGCGCATCTGGATGGAATACCAATTTGAATTAATTTATTAAAAAGAGAATGCAGTTGAACATTATCGTAAGCACTGGTAATGTCCAAAAATAATGCAGCAAGATAATTGTTTTCGGTAAACGTTGATTGAATATCTGTGACTAGACGTGCAATGCAGTCTACTGTGCCTCTTTTCCTGCGAAAACCAAACTGTGTGTCTGGAAAAACATTATTGCTTTCACACCACCATTCCAGTCTAATTTTCATAATCCTTTCAAAAGTTTTTAATAAACAAGACATAAGGGCAATGGGTCTGAGGGCAGTTGAATCATGTAACTTCGGAATTGGAACGATAAGACATTGTTTTAAAGAGTCGCAATTGTCCCCTTTTATCAAGATATTATTATAGATTTTGCACAAGAACTGTAACGCTACGTCCGGCATGTTCCCTAGCATAAGGTAATTAATTCCGTCCATTCCTGGACTAGACTTTTTAGAAGTTTTAATACTTGTTTTTATTTCATTGATGTTAATCGGTGCTAGTAAACAATGTTGTTCTGGAGAATTAATAGGCCAGTCTATTGGATAATGGACGTGGACGGGTGCAATTTTTTGAAGCATGTTTTCAACTAATGTTTCGTTGACTATACAAGATTTTTTAACACTTTGAACGTTATTAACCCTTCTCCATATGTCGCTTGGATGAGTTTGTCTGTTAAGTAAGGAGCAAAATTTGGCCCAATTTGTTCTTGATTTGGTTTTGAATAACCGTTTACACATAGCATCTAATCTTTTATATTCAATGAAGTTAGAAGTGATTAAGTTTGTTCTGTAAGCTTTTAACGCATTTTCCCTAGAATTTGTCGCTGCGAGGCATTCTTGATCCCACCAGGGAATGTATTTAGTCGGATTATGAGTAGTTGATTTTATTACCTTACAAGGCTTATTTGCAGCTGCCGTTATTGTATCAGTGAGAAAAGATATCATGGCGTTAGAATCGTTGCAAATAGGGACGGATTGGAATGATTCAATGATAGAGGTTTGATATAACTTCCAATTAGCGTTAGACATTGACCATTTAGAAGTACGCTTAACTGAAAAAAATTCCTTTTGGATATCGTTGATCACAATCTTAATAATGAAGTGATCAGAACCATATGTGTCCGATGAAACGGACCACGTAAATGAAGAACACAATTTTGAAGATAAAATAGTCAGATCTACAGCAGATTTAGCTTGTCCTGGAAAAGAAATTCTTGTGGCACAACCGTCATTAGCTACAGCTAAAGCAGGAAAATAATCTAACGCTTCAACTAGTATATTACCATCTGTCGAGCACGTCTCTGAACCCCAGATTCCGTGATGAGCGTTAAAATCACCACCGATGATACACTCGTGCTTAATCTGGTTAAATAAATTGATATAATCTTGTACAGTTGCTTTAGTTGTCGAAGGTTTGTACAAACTTATAATTGTCAATTTTTCATCACCACTAGTAATGTTAATACCACATACTTCTATTTTGGGATTGAAGTTATTAACAAATTCAATAATTTCATATTTAATTGAGTTTGATATGAATGTAGCCACACCACCATGTCCTTTGTTTCTATCTTTTGTTATTATATTAAAATTTTGAAACCTTTTGACATCCGCTGGTTTATACCAGGTTTCGGATATCAGAGCAATATCAAAATTGTCTTCAACATTAAGTTGTGTTAACGAAAATTTATTGGAGTTTAAAGATCTGGCATTCCACTGAACTATTTTCAAGCTAGTATTGACCATGGTTAGTTGAATAAACTATCGACAATATTTTTAATTTTACTATCAATATCATTTTCATTAAATATTAACTTATTATTGATTGCACATGAAGAAGATTGAGGCATATCCCGTATAAAATTTTCAAGCATGGTTTTAATTTTAGAACTAAGTTGATAGGCAAATTTATCAAAATCACGTTCAGTATTCTTTTGACTAAACTGGAATACAGGACCTGCACAAAAGCTGGTATTGTATTCTCTACGACTGGGAGGGAAGTCGGATAGAGTATTATTACTTTTTCTCTTTTTACGAGGATTGGAGCTAATTTCCGGAGTAGATGAGGTTGGACTATTTCCTTTTAGAGGATTGCTAGAGTAACAATTTTGATAACTGGAAGGTTTTAGAGTGGGAAAATCAACTTCTGAATTAGCTAGTGGAGCAAACCTATTTTTTTGGATAATGCTGGTGTAGCTGGGATTATCGACTACTTTTTCAGCCTCTTTAAATGATATATTCAAATTAGCCATAGCTTCCTTTGTTTTATATATACTGGGCATTCCTTGAATGATGAGGAATGGTTGCTAGTTTGACAGTGAACACAGTATCTACTACAGCTATTCGGACAATTATCAGTTTGTTCATCTGATCCGTAATTTTTACACCTTTTCTTACCTTTGCATTGAGACGATGTACGACCGTACCTAAGACAATGATAACATTGCATGACCGGACTAACATAGGTATCGACAGAGCACCTAACTTTATTAATGTAAATAAATTGAGGAATTAATTTGCCAACAATTATCATCTGCCTAGGAACCCGCTGTATAACGCCATCTTTCTACACTGTTCAATTCAAACGTTGTACCTTTTTAATTGACACATTCGATTTTATAATATTTAAAAGAGTATTTTCGCTCAGAGATGTGTCAACACCTCTTACTATGCCACGTTTTTCAGTTAAATAATTTGGAATGCATGCAATCAGGTTATTTTTCTCGAAAAATGGTTCTTCTACTAATTTATTAGCACGGTTACTCGAATTTACTTCAATTTTTACGCGGTTTTTTCCAACACTAGTTATTTCAGTAATATTATTTTCATAATTTGAAAGCGCTAACAACTTTTCACCTAATTTCATCGGATGTAATCGACCAATATTTAGTTTTAAATGCTCTCCAAAAATAAAGTATGAACCTAAATCGGTCGGTAGAAATCTATTGTCTGTATTAACTGGCCTACGACCACTGTTTACATTACTTGATATATTCGAACCTATTAGTAAGTTTTTTACTGACTCTGTATCATCATTGTTTTTGTTTACCGTTTCGTTTGAAATATTATTAATTGTTAAATCCATCGTATTTTGGTTATTTTCATGATTCATATCAATATCTCCAGAAAATGTAATTTCTTTCACATGCACATTAGGACAATTTCTTCTCGTTGATCGCAGAGGTGGGTCCTTGCCCCCTTTTTCATATTGGCCACCGGACATCTGGGCTTCAGAGCCGGGGCAAAACAGATAAATAGATAAAAGCTACTTACAGTATCGTTGCTACACTAATTATATACAACACAGAAAAAATAATAATAGGAAACTGCTAGGTAAGTAAATCACTTATCGCAAGAGAACTCCAATCGATACGTCCGCACTGTAGGATAGTTCGACCGAGAATGAATTCTTATTATGGTTAATGATAATTAAAAAAAAATCAGAAATAATAATATGAATTGAAAACAAAAGTATTCCGAAACGAAAGAGCTAAAGTTTGAGTTCAGTTGATACAAATTGTTTCAAAATATGAGAAAAATATCTTCTCATTTTCACAGCACATGCTCTAAATTCTAAATGAAAATTCCATTCACTGTATTATCACATAATAGCAGAAATTTACAAAGATGATTGCAAAAACTCATTCAAAATTCTAGTTAATTTTGTATGATCCGTCATATACAACAGAGCATCTGAGTTTTCAAATGTAGCATTGAATGCTCTGGAAACTACCATCATGTTGAACATTTCAATGGTTTAAAATCAAATGAATATGATGGGTATACCAAAAAATTTAATGCTACCAATAAATTCTAGTAACTGACAAAAAA
This sequence comes from Galeruca laticollis, assembly GCA_963921935.1. Taxonomy (NCBI): domain Eukaryota; kingdom Metazoa; phylum Arthropoda; class Insecta; order Coleoptera; family Chrysomelidae; genus Galeruca; species Galeruca laticollis. The sequence goes on from OY998177.1 coordinate 212,277,983, forward strand.
ACTGCATAGTTGAAAACAGTTCAGTATGAACATCTACATATTAATATAAAAAATCATTTTTCATGTACTCTAATCATTACAATATTTACACTAAGTAATGTAAAAAAAGATAGAGATAAAGTCCTGACATAATACTTAACTTTTGGCTTTTTGCTACTCGGGCTTATGGGCGAGGTTTGTCGATATTGTAAACAAAGGTATGGTGTGATAGTTTTGTTCCTGTCTTATGAAGTCGGCACCTTCGTTTGTCTTCTATGTCTTGTATATAATTGATGGCCTTTGAAATTTCCCTCAATGTGATGTTAATGTTATATTTATTTATATACAAAAAACATAAATATTTAAGAGAGAATGTTTAAGTTACCTTATCAGCGCGTCGAATAAACCAATTATTTCTCAATTTTTATGTGCCAATTTAACTACCCTTGTAATTGACTCATTTCGGCCATAGTTTGTACTGTGTTGAGGAACCATGAACAGTTCTGAAATTCTTGTTCTTCTGGGATTAACATTCAATTTAAAGAGCTCAATTAAATTTGGACAACTTATAGCTCTATTTACAACTTTGTGCAGAAATCTCAAATCAATCTTAGCCCTTCGATGTTCCAAACTTGATAAATTCAAAATGTTAGAATACTCATAGTTCCTCTGATATCCAAGTTTGAATGCACATGACCTTAAAAATTTATTTTGGACTTTCTCAATTCTATTGATATCCACCTGATAAAATCTGATCTGATCGAACGAGAGAACAGTATAATATTTTAGAAGTGCAAAGGGAAAATGTATCTGAAGATCTTGCAATGAAGCCCAATAATCTAAATGATTTCAAAATAATGTTATCAATATGTGTCTTAAATGTAACTTTGAAATCAAATAATACGCTAAGATCTCAAACACTATCAGCTACTGACAAATTAACATTTTTCACTTGGTAAGAGTATTGAATTGGATTCATAATTCTCGAAAATGCGATTTGATAACATTTGTTTGAATTAAGAGGAAGCACCAATGGGACAAACTGCTCAAATCTATTTGAAACAGTTCAGCATCCCAGACATTGTCTATGATCCTATATGGTTTGAAGGCATCAGCAAACATCAAGTGGCAGCTGTGGTATATTACTTCTGATATATCGTTAACAAAAAACGTAGTGGACCCATATGGGATCCTTGGGGAACCCCAGATGTTACCGAGATTTCTGATGACACAGAACCAATGAGTCCTACCTCTCAAATAAGATCCCATCCAGTTCAAAAAGATACTGTCAATGCCTAACGCAGAGATTTTTGCAATTAGAAGGTCATGATTGACTTTATCAAATGCTTTTGAAAAGTCGGTATAGAGTCAACCTGGTGCCTTTCCACTAAACTGTTCAAAAGAAAATGTTGATAAGTAAGCAAATTTGTGTTGGTGGATCTTTCTGAGGTAAGCCGTGTTGGTTCTCATTAATTATGTTGCTGGCGTCATGGATAAGTTTCTTAGTAATCAGACAGTCGATTCATTTGGGGATTTCAGATTGCTTACACACAGAACGATAATTCTTTATGTCATCTCTAGCTCCAGATTTGTGGATTGGAGTGAGAAAACTTTGTTTCCGAAACTTAGGAAATGTTCCCGATAATAGGGAGATATTGAAAATTGTTTGAAGGGGCTTTGCTAGCGTGAATACACATTTTTTCATGGAATGTAAAGAAATTCCGTCAGAGCCAAAAGAAAGTTTTTCTGGGGCTAATATCAATTGATCAATTACTTCTGTTATTTCAATATTGTAATTGCAAACATTCAAAAACTCTCTTTTTCCATATTCCGGAATTTGGGTAACATTCTTATCAGTGTAAGTTGTGGCAAAATAGTTGGTAAAAAGATTCACAATCTCATTCTTGTTACTGCTTGTTGCCTCTTCGAAAAACATGCTGGAGGGTAAGTTAAATAATTTTCTTTCATTGTTTATATAATTCCAAAAACAACGAGGATCATAAGCAATATTTCTTTCAATTAATTCAATTTAATTTTGATGACAATGGACCTGAAGCTGTTTACATCTTGTTCTGAGATTATTAAATTGTTGATAATGTGTCTCCAGTGACTTTAAATCTTTTATGCACCCTCTTTTTTTCAATAAATAATTTCGTAAGTTGAGTGCTATAGCGTACGGGAAAATTTGAGTTTCTGAATGTTTTCAATGGTACTAACTCAATTGCAGAGTAAACTATTTCGTAAAACATCTGAAGAACCTGATCCAAATCTAAATTTCCCTCCAACATTTCATTCCAATTGACACTGGCCAAAAATTTATTAATTTCAAAATAATTTGCTTTTTTAAAATCATAATACAACTCTTCATATTGAAGTTGCTGCTCTTTATTGAATTCTAAGTGGCAGGCAATTGCTGTGTGATGTACACTGTTTGGTAACAGTAAATACAATGGTTCAGAGATACAAATATCTTTCATTGATGAAAAAGTTAAATCGAGTAAGATATTTCGACTAGTAGTTATGGTATTTATTTGATGGAGACCATAATAACCAAAATATTTGTAATGTGATCGCAGGCGAGTTTGCTGGACAGTTTACACTTAAACCAAAATCATCATTAAACCAAACAGCCTCAGGCAAATTATAATCCCCACAGTCCTTGTTATTATCGAAAACATGATCAACATCCTGAGTGTGTTGTTCATAGATCTCAACAGTTGATGATGGTGGTATATAGACTCCCCCAATTATTATTTTATGGTTTTTTATATAAAGAATGACAAAAATCTGCTGGACTATATTCCTTTGAATTTCAACTTTTTTAGCATTTATCTCAGACTTCATGGCAATTAAAATACCTTCTCCCCGTTTCTTGTCAGTGTTTGTTTCATCCTTATCAAATCTGAATTTATAACCATTTAAACCTAATTCCTCATTACAAAAGTTTTAGTTCAGCCATGATTCTACAAGGAAAATAATATCATAATTAGACCCAAAACTCGAACGTTCAAATTTATTAAGTTTAGTCGTGAGACCAGCAACATTTTGATAATGAAGATTAATTTTACCGTCATCACTGAGAACCTTATTTACTTTAAGCTTTTTGTTACTCGAGTAGTGCCACCAATGTATCAGATGAATACATCGTCTCCATTATTTCTTCTTTCTTGCGTCTCCTCTTGAAACTTTTTTCAAGTGTGCAACCTGACGCTGAGTTGAATCCGCTCTTATAAATACCTTTTTTCCTTTATTTAGACTCCTTTTGTTCTTGATACCTTCATAGCATCCTCGGGATTGGAGAATACAACTTTCAAGGCGCTTGATCAATTTTTATTATTTTTTCCAATTCTTCTTGTTCCAATCACTCTCAAGTCTTCGTTAGTTATTTCTCTAACAATTGACTTCACTTCTTTCAGATCAATATCCTGTGAGCTTCCATTTTCAAGTAGATTATACACCATGACATTGTTTTTTTTTCCTCTTTCGCTTATCTAATCAATGATTGCTCTCTTCGGACCATGAAGTTGGAGATGAATCGATTTTCTTCTTCAATTCATTGATCTCTGCCTGCATATTATCAATAGAGGCGAGAAGAAAGATGTGGTGTTATAATTTTGTTCCTGTCTTATAAGTTCATTTGTCTTCTCTATCTTGTATATAATTGATGGCCTTTGAAAGTTCTCTTAAAATGTTGTTAATGTTATATGTTTAATATTCAATTGTTTTGTTATTACAACCCAGTATTTCTTTCTCCATATCCAGAATTTAAAACTATGAATTATTACAAAAAGTGGAGGATTAAATGAAATAGTTCTATATTTTGTTTTTTATGTTTTTAGATTAAAAAATTGTCAAGATGGGAAGTAATTGATGTCGTAAGAACTTTGTCTACAGAAAAAGCAAAAGCCGGAGAAGAAGGCATGGATAAGTTTTCTCGTGGTAATAGGTTTTCCATAGCTGAGCATCAAGAACGTTATAAAGAGGAATGTCAAAGAATTTTCGACCTGCAAAATCGAGTACTTGCTAGTGCTGAAGTTTTAAGTACAGACGAAGGAGAAAGCTCTGAAGATGAAAGTGATGAAGATATTGAAGAAATGGGTAAAAATATTGAAAACATGTTAGCAAATAAAAAGACTAGTTCTCAGGTAAATTATTTGTTGAAGGTTCTTATAAATGTTTTGACTATACCTACTTTATTATTTAGTTGTCGTTAGAAAGGGAGGAACAAGAAAGACAAGAGCTAAGAAAGATGATATTAGAAGGCGAGAAAAAAGAGAAGGAAAAAAAGAAGAATGAAGATGAAAGTGAAGATCAAAGTTATAACCAAGGTAATTATTATAAACTTACAATAAAAAGTATACCTAACTATTATATTTTTCAGGGAGAATATTGAAGATAATTAGGACATTTCGAAATCCCCAGGGCGGGGAATATACTAGAGTTGAATTAGTTAGAAAACCTGTTGTGATAGATGCATATGTTAAAATTCGTACCACTAAAGATGAAGAATTCATAAGGCAGTTTGCGACGCTAGATGAGGCACAAAAAGAAGAAATGAAGAGAGAGAAGAGGAGGATACAGGAACAACTCAGAAGAATAAAGAGGAATCAAGAAAAAGAGAAGATGGGGGGAAGTCATTCTCAATTGCAAAGCTCTCCAATTGTTCCTCCTGCTGGAACTACTGTTGAAAAGTTGCCAAATCCTAGTGAATGTAAGCCAACATTCTTAGTTTTATTCACTAAGAGAAGCTCACACATATTAATGGTTCAATATTTTTTACCAATCGTAAAACATATTTTACTTTTCCGCCCAACCTATCTATATGCGAGAAAAGTATTGGTTTACCCCAAAAAAAGTTGGAATTTTGAATTTTTTTTTAGTTAATTTTACGTTTTCAATCAACAACAACACGAAAAAACGGTTTTTAGAAAAAAAATCCTGTGTGTATGTCGTCGTCGTTGTCGTCGGCCACTTTTCCTTACACGTCTTGTTAGCACGATACAGCCTCCAGAGTGCAATAAGTCACCAATTTTATGATTGAATATTGTTAAGGACATGTCACAGATGAACTCTATTGATTTTCACCTCACGAGAGCCAATACAACAGGTGCTACAGTACTTAAAATACGATATTTTTGTCATTTTTGGAGAAGTTTCAGTTTGTTACCATGATACAGCCTCCGGAGTATATACAAGTGACCAATTTTATGATTGGATATTATTCAGAGCGTCTCAAAGATGAACCCTATTGATATTCAGCTCACTAAAGCCAGTACAACGGAGTGTATACAAATGACCAATTTTATGATTGGATATTATTCAGGGCATCTTATAGATCAACCTTATTGATAATCAGCTCAGTAGAGCTGGTACAACAGTGTATACAAGTAACAATTTTATGATAGAATATTTATTGTTCAGGCCACTGATGCGGAAAAGTTAGTTTTAATCCTTAAAACAGTTTATTTTCTACGTTTTTCAGCAAGAACAACACGAAAAAATGGTTTTTAGGTAAAAAATCCTGTGTATGTCGTTGTCGTCGGCCACTTTTCGTACCATATCTTGTTAGCACGATACAGCCTCCGAAGTGCAACAAGTGACCAATTTTATGATTGAATATTGTTCAGGACATCTCACAGAAGAACTCTATTGATTTTCAGCTCACTAGAGCCAGTACAACAGGTGCTATGGTACTTGATTAGTGTTTTTAAATGAAACTCAAGGTCTCTAGTTAATTCCACAATATAATACAAGTTATTGAAAATTCTAAAAAATTGACAATTGTTTCGATAAATATTCCACGAAGTAAGGGTCGAGACAGTCAATTTCATTTATGGTACTTGAAGTACACTTTTGTCATCTTTTGAGACATTTCAGTTTGTTAGCAAGACACAGCTTCAGGAGTGCAACAAGTCACCAATTTTATCATTGAATATTGTTCAGGACATCTCACAGATGAACCCTATTGATTTTCAGCTCACCAGAGCCAGTAGAACTGGTGCTATGGTACTTGAAGTATGACATTTTTGTAGAAATTTCAGTTTGTTAGCACGATACAGCCTCTGGAGTGTATACAAGTGACCAATTTTTTAATTGGATATTGTTCAGGACATGTGACAGATGAATTCTATTGATTTTCAGCCCACTAGAGACAGTACAACGGGTGCTATGGTACTTGAAGTACGACGTTTTTGTCATTTTTTGGAGAAATTTCAGTTTGTTAGCACGATACAGTCTCCGGAGTGTATACAAATGACCAATTTTATGATTGGATATTATTCAAGGCATCTTATAGATAAACCTTATTGATATTCTGCTCAGTAGAGCTAGTACAACAGGTGCTATGGTACTAGACGGCCCACATTTTTGGTCATTTTTGGAGAAATGTCGGGTTGTTAGCACTATACTGCCTCCGGAGTGTATACAAGTGACCAATTTTATGATTGGATATTGTTCAGGGCGTCATATAGATGAATCTTATTGATTTTCAGCTCACTGGAGCTAGTACAACGGGTGCTATGGCACTGGAAGTGCCTCCTTTTTGTTAATGTTTGGATAAATTTTGGGTTAGCATGATACAGCCTCCGGAGCGTCCACAAGGGACCAATATTATAATTGGATATTCTTCAGTGTGTATCACAGATGAACCATATTGATTTTCAGCTCACTAGAGCTAGTACAACGGCTCCTATAAATCCAGATATACTACATTTTTGGTTATTTTTGGAGTAATGTCGGTTTGTTAGCACGATTGTATACAAGTGACAATTTTATGATGGGATATTGTTCACGGCGTTTCACAGTTGCGGAAAAGTTGGTTTTGATCTTTAAATTCGTGTATTTAAACAGAAAATAATAATAAGACGTTTCTCTAAAAATTTAGAAGACTGAATTATGAAATTTTGTATTATGTCTTCCGTCATGAGTTCATTTAAAATATTTTTATTTTAACAGCATTTCTGAGTGTGCCATATACTAAGTTCATATTAAATTTATTATTTTAAATGAAACATCTTATTTACACATTTTTGAATTCTACTATTAAGTTTAGGCCAATTTTTTTCAATAAGTTCTATGTCAATGTTTTATTGTTTTCAATATTTAGACATTTCTTTCAAAACTATTGATATACTCCCAAGTAAATTACACACATTTATTAGCCAATGTTTTAGCAGTTTTTATCTTTTTCCTACTAGCTCTATCCTCTCATACCCCTTCCTAAAGAACTCTTTCTTCCATCTCCTCACATACTTCGCTATATGATTTTCTGGGTCTTCTTCGTTTTATTCTACCTATAGGTCTCCATTTTCTTAACCCATATTATATCTTTTCTCCTCTATAAAACTCAGTACATCATATTCTTATTTAAATATTTTCGTTTCGAATTCTGTCTGGCATTTTTTTCTCCAGAATAAACTTTGTAAATTCAGAATTGAAAAAACCTCATTGTTTTTTGATATTCGACGATTATTTGTCCCAGGTAGCTTCTTATTGATTTGTAATTTTTTTATTTATATTTTTGTTTTATTTCATTGTTATTTTTGTTCTTAGCGATTTCAACGCCCGTAACTCCGACTTCTAGCAAGACAATTGCATCGTCACCTCCAAAATCAAGAAGAAAAACGAAACTCAAACCGGATTTAAAATTAAAATGTGGAGCTTGTGGAAATGTTGGTCATATGAGGTAATATATTATTTTACTATATACTTATTTTAGTTAGTTGGTTTAGTGTATAATAATATAATAATAATAATACTTTATTCATCCTTTTTGATCATAGTACATGATATAGGACAGGTCAAACAGAAAAGAGGATTTTACATTAAATATTACTTACATATCAGGCAGTTAAATTAAAATCGTTTGTTTAAGAACACTGACACATCATAAAAACATTACACAATTAATTTTTTTTACGTTTTTGCTTGAAAACATTGAAATTGTTCTCATATCTTATACAGCTAGGCAAATGATTCAGGAATTGAATCCCTTTATAGACAGGACCTATTTCAAACAATTAAGTTTCATGTTTTGGCGCCCGGATAAGCTTGCCAGGCCTAGTAGGGTAATAGTGGAAATCAGAATTAAGATTAGAATCATTGAAATTACTTTTTGTATATACACTTGTAGATGTAAATAGAATAAAATGTTAGAATACTGAAATCTTTAAAATTATTTCTGCATGTTTCTCTACAATCTAGACAACCCTAAATTTCGTAGTTTATTTATTGTTATGCCGGTACTAACCGAATCAAAAGCCTTTAAAAGATCAAAGAAGAGTGCACCCACATACCACTTCCTATCCAATGAAGTGTGGATAAAAGCAAGTAGAGCTATGGATGTACTCTCCGTTGATCTGCCAGGCAAGAAACCTTGCTGATGGTCCGACATAACAGTATACTTTTTAAGAAAAGAAAACGTTTGTTTATAATCACATTTTTCTATTACTTTACATAAAACAGTTTGCACAGTTATTGGGCGATAATTGTCAAGACTGCGAAGGCTATCTTTTTTATGTATTGGTATAACCATTCCTATATTTAGATTAAATGGAAACGTTTCTGTCTCCACTGAGTAATTGATAATGTCTGCTAGAGTACAAGCAATTTGTGGACCTATACTTTTAACGATCTTTGTCGAAATACGGTCAACACCCTCGGCATTAACATTCTTTAGCCAATTAATTAGATCCAATACATCATCAGGTATAAGGGATTCAAATAAAAGTATTAGTATTCGTTGCAAAAAAAGTGGCAAATAAATTAACAATTTCATATTTATTTTGCGTTATTTCCTCATTTAAATTAATGGTATCGATTGTAGAATGTCTCTTTTTTCCTATTTTTTGTTGTACCCTATATATTTTTGTTTCTCTTTTACATTTTTATTTTCAAGGCTTTTTTGGTGGAACAATTTTTTTGATTTGTTAATTTCAGTGACATAATTTTTCTTTAACCTTTTATAATTTAAATTATCATCGGAATTTGGGGAATATATTGTTAACCAAAACAGCTTGTTAAGATCATCATCCATCTGTACAAGATTGCAATCAACCCATGTTTTTTTCCTTAGATTACATACGTTTTTTGTTGAAATTGGGCAAATAAAATCAATATAGTATCTAAAAATTCATTATATACAAGATCAACGCTTGACATGTTTGTATCATTCAGACATTCATACACCGACAGAAAACTTTCATTTTCTAGATGAGTTTGTGAACTCAGTAAATTGGATGGTGATAAATTTCTAAACTTTGTCTTTCTGTTATTTAGGTTATTTTCGCAAAATGTACATAATATACTCGATCGATAATCTACATGAAAGTTAAGTCCTAGATGATCACCAAGTTGCATATCAATCACGTTTTCATTATATTCAGCCATATTAGTTAAGAAATAGTCAACTTTAGTTTTTGTTGTTTTCATGTTTTTTTCAACAATTTCTCAAGTCAGCTGGCCAACTCCTTCTCACTCTTCTTGTGTTTTGGGGTGCAAGGACGGATGTGGTTTTCAAGTTTGTTATAGTGTTCCAAAACTGATGTACAGTTGTTTTTTCTTAGCATCAAATCAATTTTTTAAAACAATTTAAGTTACTTTTGTATTACAAAATTACTTATCATGGCCTTCTTTAATTTTTTTCATCTAATATAAGGATATATAAGTCATATTCAAATTCTTTGTTGTAATGGTACAATTTTGCATATTTGCACAATTGATTTATGAAGAGGTGGAGTTTTGATGCAATGCAAAATAATTACTTTATTTGAATTAATTTCAGGACAAATAAAGCTTGTCCCTTATACCAAAATACAACAGGACTAAACCCTCCAATAAATGTGGCAATGACTGAAGAACAAGAGGAAGATATTGAAAAGCAGCTTAACACAGATGATGAAGATCTTGTAAATGTTGATGGTACAAAAGTGAAATTATCTGGAAAGTTATTGAAAGTAAGTAGTTATTAAAATATGTTTAATGCCTTGCAAAAATTATTTATTCCAAGAATTATCTAAAGTTGATATAACTTGTTTGAGAATACATAATTATAAATATGCTTTTATAATGTTGAATTTTAGAATATCTACTTCTCTTTTTGGACCATTAAAATATGAGCAAATGGCTTGTTTTTTGAATTTTAAATAATGTTTAGTTGGCCAAAAAATAATTTTTATTGACAAATTTCAATTTTGCATCTATTTATCCTATTTGTCATATCTCATCTATACCTATTGGATTTAGAAAAGTATATTGTTGAATTTAGACGATCCTATCTTGAAATTTATATTCTTTCAGTTTATGTGTTAAATATTTGCTTTGAAGAACTGATTCACCGACTGGTCCAATAGAATAGAAGATGGACTTTATTACTGAATCTTGAAAACCCCAACTTAACATTTCCATTATAAAACTAAACTTTTGGTCATAAAATATATTTTTATTAAATTTTTTTATAGATCCGATTTTAGTCTAATTGTTGCTCATGTATTATTTCAAAGAATTATTTCCAGCATGCGGAAGAAATCAAACGTAAAAGTTTGATGTTAAAAGTTCCAAAGGATGCACTCGGCAAAAAGAGACGAAGGGGCGTTCAAGATTTACATTGTGATTATTTGAAGAAACACAGCAGGCCTGCAAACAGAAGGAGAACTGATCCTGTTGTCGTTCTGTCCACTATTCTAGAAAATATTCTTAATGAGATGAGAAACTTACCAGATGTACAGCCATTTTTGTTTCCAGTAAATCAAAAAGTAAGTAGTTAATTTCAATTTCACTAAGATGGACTACAAAATTTTATTTGCTTGTTACATGTACAGGGTTTTTCATTATATATGGACCCTTCTATATCTCACTTATTATTTGATGCAGATAACAATGTTTCAAATAAGAGTTAAAGGGTTATTAATGTAGTTTTAAAATTCAACAAAAATTTTATACAGGATATCCCAGAAAAGAGGGTCAGAGCCAAAGTGTTCTTTCTTAAATGGGACACCCTATATATTTTTATACTGTTCACTTCAATCCGAATTCAGCTATATATAATTGTTATAGTCTAACCTTAACAGTTCAGAAAATATATTCATTTAAAAATCGTTTTCTGTGGGATGAAAACCAACTATAAACAACGGGCAATGAAAGCATTGTCATATTTGACAAGTAGTTATTCACACCATTATATAACATTGTATTTGATAGTTTGGAAAATGAGGTATACAGATGATGAAAAGATAGACATATTTTCTCTATTTGTAAAAAATAATAATAACAAATTAGATGCAAGGAGAGAATTTATGGAATTATATCCAAATCGGCATGCGCCTAGCAAAAATACGTTCAACAGAATATACCAGCATGTAATGACAACTAAGAACTTTTCTAGGAAAAAACGAACGTGTGTAATTAATGAGGATGATTCTGCATTTTGAAGGTAAAAAAATATATATTTCTTTGGATTTTATGGTAGTTGAATAATAAGGAATAATTTTTGCGCTACTTCTTTTTTGCAGAAAACTCTGAAGACTCGTTAGTAACCAGCTCCAATATATTACAAAAACATCCAGTGAAAATTTTTAGGACTCTGAAAAGACACAATTATAAACCATGTAAGATATTTCCCGTGCAGGCTCTTACTGAATTGCACAAACGGAAACGGTTAATATTTTGTCAGGAAATGCTTCGTCGCTTAAATGAAACTCCAGATATCCTTCAGAAAATCTGTTGGACAGATGAATACAGTTTTTCTACAGCTGGCCTGTTTAATAGAAAAAATAGACGTTCATGGGAAAATAAAAATCATAGACAGCGGAAAGTGCAATAAATAAAGAAATCTGGACGGAAATCAATTAAAGTTTGGTGCGGAATATTCCAGAATAAAGTGGTTGGGCCAATATTTTTCAATTATAAGTTAACAGGAAGAATTTACCTAAACTGCATAATACCCAAAATAAGTGAAATTCTAGAAAATGAATTTACAGCTGACCAATTAAATACTATGATCTGGCACCAAGATGGGGCATCACCCCATAATGTATTAGAGGTGAGAGAACATCTCAACAATCAGTTTCCAGAGTGGATCGGAAATAATGGGACCATTCTATGGCCTCCTAATAGCCCCGACCTAACTCCCTTAGATTCTTTTTTGTGGGGGATGCTGAAAGATATAGTTAACTTTGGCGAAAATAACAATCTTGAGATAATTCAGGAAAAGATTCAAGGCGAAATTAATAACTTAAATAATCATGCTGATATTATTTCTAAATGTTTAGAGAATTTACGCCGAAGACACCAACTATGCATTGACAATATGGGGGGTCATTTTGAACAATATTTATAGTTTCATTTGGACTTACTTAGTTTGAGATTACTTTATTTTGTGAATAAATTTACTGAATTCCACTCGATAGATTACTACATCTTACTGTGTCGTATATATTTTCTGAACTGTTAAGGTTAGACTATAACAATTATATATTGTTGAATTCGGATTGAAGTGAACAGTTTAAAAATATAAAACAATATAGGGTGTCTCATTTAAGAAAGAACACTTTGGCTCTGACCCTCTTTTTTGGGACATTCTGTATAATATTTTTGTTGGATTTTAAAAACTCCTTAATAACCATTCAACTCTTATTTGAGACATTTTTAATTGTAACAAATAATAAGTGAGATATGGAAGGGTCCATATACAGGGTGTCCCGGGACTAATGGGAAAAAAGTCAGGAGCGTATAATCTGAGCCAAAATAATGTTAGTACTTCATATAAACTTTTTCTATTCAGGCCCTCGTTTTCGAGTTATAGGCCTCCAAAGTTTTAATTTTGAATTTGGTTTTTATTTTTATTTTTGGTACTAGTTATTTGATCTTTATAAAATTTACGGAAAACCTATAATGTACGTGTATGTTTATTTTGGTAAGGTAAACAGATTTACAGTAGTGTCTTGAAGCCAGGGACGGACCACTCGCAATGGTTAGTGATCCAAAAGTTTTGGAGGGATGGGACACCCTGTATGAAATTATCGAAATTGACTTCCCCACACATTAATCTAACGAAAAGGTACTTTTGCTGGAATTCGATAAAATAAGCCGTTTGGCTAATATTTACAGTTTTATTAATGCACTACATACAAATTTACCTAACTAACTTATTAGTACGATGTACTACAAGAAAATAATTTGATGATAGCAGATGATAAAAACATTAAGAAATTATTTAATGGGAATTAAATAGGTACGCAAACAACGTAATTAGTTGATTTCAATCAAAATTACGAACACAACATTATTAAACCATTAAGAAAACCTCAAAAAACACAAGTTATAAAACAATGGACTGAAACTAATTCCTAAACAACAACAAAAACTAACGTTCTTCTAATAAATGTTCAATATGAGCTCCTCCCACTTCCACGCACATTCTAAGTCTACGAAGGTTGTTTCTTTGCACTTGAAAAAGCAATCCCACATTATTTCTAATAACATTGCAGTGTAACACAATTCTGTTTATTAAATCTTGCCCTGTTTGCACAGGTGTTGCGTATACCTTACTTTTGAGATAACCCTAGAGGAAGGAATCCATAGGATTAACGTCTCCTGATCGCGGTGGTCATTGAAAAGGGCCTCCACGACCAATCCATCTATTAGGAAACCTTGTGTGTAAATGCTGTCGTACATCTAAACTGAAATGAGGAGGGGCCCTATCATGCATGAACCATAAATTCCTACGAGTTTGTAGTAGCACATAATCAAACAGGTTCCATAACTCATTTTGCAAAAACTCCAAATATCTTTGACCGGTCAAAGTATCGTCAATAAAGTATGGCCCTATCAAATGATTGCCAACTATTCCTGCCCAAACATTAACCATGAATCTATGCTGGCTCCTAGTTTGGATAATACCATGTGGATTCACATCATCCCATAAATGCATATTATGAGAATTTATGACTCCATCTCTGATGAAACCTGTTTCGTTCGTAAAGAAAACGTTACTAATAAATGTATTGTCTGCTTGTTGTTGTCGCAGAAACCACTGGCTATACTCAAGTCGTGAAGGATAATCAGCCACTCTCATACTTTGTACTTTTGTCATGTGAAAAGGATATATCAGCTGTTCTTTTAGAGCGCGATGAACAACTGATTTCGAGACGTTATGTTCTCTTGATAATTTTCGTAAACTCGTTGATGGTTCATTATCAACTGCATTTAACAAGTCTTGTTCAACTGCCACAGTACGTACGCTTCGTACTGGACCTTCTTCACCTTTTTTTTGGCAAAAAACTTCCTAAAATTTAAAACTTTGTTTTGTATACATGGAAAATTACATTTACTTATTCATACCTGTTTCTTGTAACCTGAGATCAATACGCTCAAACATTCGTCTGTCTGGCAATGCTCTGTTTGCAAAATGTTCTGCATAAAGCCATCTGGCCTCTAAACAGTTTCGAGAAACCAGTCCATACATTAAATTCATATCTGCGTACTCAATAAAAGTGAATTCTGCCATTGTAACTGTTAAATTGAGGACTTATCAATTATTGACAAGTACTGACTACGAACTATTCTACACAATGTTTGACAACTAATCCTATGGTTACTTGCTAAACGGTAAAAACACTTTTAAAAAGTTTTTAGCAACTCTCCAATTAATAACTCGTTAATGTTTTTTATCTTCTGCTATCGTTAAATTATTTTTTTGTAGTACTGAAGGTAAATCTTGGACATCGTATTAATAAGTTAGTTTTACCTCGTTGTGTACTTATAAAAATGGTGAATGCGTAAATTGGTACGTAGTGCATTAGTAAAACTGTAAATATTAGCCAAACGGCTTATTTTATCGAGTTCCAACAAGAGTACCTTTTCGTTAGCTTAATGTGTGGGGAAATGAATTTCGATAATTTCATACAGGGTGTGCCATCCCTGCAAATTTTTTGGATCACTAACCATTGCGAGTAGTCCGTCCCTGGCTTCAAGGCACTACTGTAAATCTGTTTACCTTACCAAAATAAACAAACACGTACATTATAGCTTTGCCGTGAATTTTATAAAGATCAAATAACTAGTACAAAAAATAAAAATAAAAACCAAATTCAAAATTAAAACTTTGGAGGCCTATAACTCGAAAACGAGGGCCTGAATAGAAAAAGTTTATATGAAGTACTAACATTATTTTGACTCAGATTATACACTCCTGACTTTTTTCCCATTAGTCCCGGGACACCCTGTATAATGAAAAACCCTGTAACAGTTAGTAACATCTTATTAATCAATTTAGTAGTCACAACCTAAGTACCCGGCCTTGGGACTCAGCTCAGGTAGTGAATTCGGCCTTAGTTACACTACTCTTTATTACCTCAATTGGGATAAGGTGAATCAACAAACAAAATTTCGGGACAAATGGATTTATTTGACACACAATAATAAATTTACAAAGACCGTATATTCTCGATACAAATACGAATAAATATCAGTTATTTAGTAAAAATGTCCAACTCAATATTTTATATATATCAAAAATAAGTTAAGGACTTATCTTTGGAAAACTCGGGACGTACAGCTCGCAGCAGTATTCGAGGGGTCTTCAACCGTGGTTGTCTGGACTGCAGAACGAGGTGGTCCGTTGAGTGGATCTTGTAGAGTCCGTAAAGGTCTGTAGGAGTATATAACGGTCCGTAGAGGTCGGTACAGTAAGGTCGGAAGCGGTCCTTAAAGTACAGTCTGTGGAGGTAAAGCGGTCCTTAAAGGCTGCAGAGCTGTAGGGAAAGAAATAAAAAAAACAGGAGAAACAGTAGAAAATTGAAATCGGAAAGGAGGAATAAAATGAACAGATAGGAGCTTATACTCCAATACATACAAAAATTTGAATTCAATTTTCAAAATAAAACCACAGGAAACTGTTCATTCTTATCCGTCCCGTTCCCAAAATAATCAGAAAAAGCAAATTTAAATCGGTAGAAAATAACCATGTAAAGAATCTGTTATAAATTCGCTTCATAAAATAACTTAGGACGCCACCAGATTTTTTTAAAGAAAGATAAGTACGGCGAAGAAACTGGAAACGCCATGACAAAAACAATGTTTTTTATTGAAAATGAAATATTTTAACTACTTAGAAAAATCGAAATAGAATGATTTGTAAGCACACAATTACAATTTGAAAATATATAGATAACTTACCAGTGAAGAAAATTAAACATCACACACAGTGTATTATTAAAAAGGAGAATGCTGAATAACTTCTCAGCGAAGAATGAACGAAAGAGCGAGTTCCACTTCAATCGTAGTTTAATTAACCATTTAATGATGGTAAAAACGATTACCAATGTGTTCCTAATATTTGAAATAATAGGATTTGGAATTAGAGGTGGGAGTAGCCGACGAATAAGTAACGCTCCAAAATAATTGATGAAAATAGTAACATGTCTCAGCGACATGTTACAACTGAGTTTGAGTATAATCGAATTTCGAATGACAAAAGTTCAGAAGGAAGGATGTAAAAACGCTTTTTTAAATGAAACAATGGACTTTAACACATAATTAAATCTCTTAGTTTTAAACATTGTTGACTTATGGATATAAACTGTCCTGCAAAAATCCATTGAACAATACACTAATCTATTTTCATGAAAAAAATCGTATTTTTCTTCTCG
Organism: Galeruca laticollis; assembly: GCA_963921935.1. Taxonomy (NCBI): domain Eukaryota; kingdom Metazoa; phylum Arthropoda; class Insecta; order Coleoptera; family Chrysomelidae; genus Galeruca; species Galeruca laticollis. The sequence goes on from OY998177.1 coordinate 212,294,608, forward strand.
ATTTCAAAACTTTTATAGACTAATATACAGTACCGTGTTGTACTTAATCTAAAATGTAAGAAAATACGTACATAGTACGATGAAAAGACATACACACTATTTAATGTATTAAATTAAAAAAACATCTAGTATCAAAACTTTACAGAGAAGCAGTAAATCAAAATAAGAGCCTAACTGTTTAGTTCTAGTTAAAAAAGTTTGAAACCTTTGTGAGTTCAGTTTTTGTTTAAGAGCGAACTGTTACAAATTATCTAATGACATATGTGTATAAAAATGCATACACACTATTTAACGTATTGAATTAAAAAACATCTAGTATCGAAACTTTACAGAAAAGCAGTAAATCAAAATAAGAGCCTAACTGTTTAGTTCTAGTTAAAAATAAACGGTTTTAAAGATTAAAACTAACTTTTCCGCATCTGTGGGCCTGATCAATATTCTATCATAAAATTGTTACTTGTACACACTTCAGGGGATGTATCGTGCTAACAAACCGAAATTTCTCCAAAAATAACCAAAAATTTAGTATATCTGGATTTATAGGACCCGCTGTACTCGCTCTAGTCAACTGAAAATCAATAGGGTACATCTGTGAGACACCTTGAACAATATTGAATCATAAAATTGATCAATCTTATACTCTCTGGAGGCTGTATCGTGCTCACAAACTGAAACTTCTCCAAAAATGACAAAAATTTGGTACTATGGGTACCATAGCACCCGTTGTACTGGCTTTAGTGAGCATCTGTGGCCCTGAATAATATTCTATCATAAAATTTTCACTTGTATACACTTCGTGGGATGTATCGTGCTAACAAACCGAAATTGGTCCAAAAATAACCAAAAACTTAGTATATCTGGATTTATAGGACCCGCTGTACTCGCTCTAGTCAACTGAAAATCAATAGGGTACATCTGTGAGACACCTTGAACAATATTCAATCATAAAATTGATCAATCTTATACTCTCTGGAGGCTGTATCGTGCTCACAAACTGAAAATTCTCCAAAAATGACAAAAATTTGGGACTTGAAGTACCATAGAACCCGGTGTACTGGCTTTAGTGAGGTGAATATCGATAGGATTCATCTTTGAGACGCTCTGAATAATATCCAATCATAAAAGTGGTCACTTGTATATACTCCGGAGGCTGTATCGTGCCAACAAACTTAGATTTCTCCAAAAATGACAAAAATGTCGTGTTAGTGTTTTTAAATGAAACTCAAGGTCTCTAGTTAATTCCACAATATAATACAAGTTATTGAAAATTCTAAAAAATTGACAATTGTTTCGATAAATCAATATCATCGTCGTACTTAAAGAACTACAGCACCTGTTGTACTGGCTCTGGTGAGATGAAAATCAATAGGGTTCATCTGTGATGTGTCCTGAATAATATTCAATCATAAAATTGGTGACTTGATGAACTGCGAAGGCTGTATCGGGCTAACAAACTTAATCTTCTCCAAAAATGACAAAAATATCGTACTTAAAGTACTGTAGCACCTGTTGTATTGGCTCTGGCAAGCTGAAAATCAATAGGGTTCATCAGTGAGATGTCCTGAATGATATTCAATCATAAAATTGTTGACTTGTTGAACTCCGAAGGCTGTATCATGCTAACAAACCGAAATTTATAAAAAAATGACAAATATCTTACTTCAAGTGCCATAGCACCCGTTGTACTGGCTCTGGTGAGCTGAAAATCAATAGGGTTCATCTGCGACATGTCCTTAACAATATTCAATCATAAAATTGCTGACTTATTGCACTCCGGAGGCTGTATCGTGCTAACATGACATGTAAGGAAAAGTGGCCGACGACAACGACGACGACATACACACAGGATTTTTTTTCTAAAAACCGTTTTTTCGTGTTGTTGTTAATGGAAAACGTAAAAATTACTGGAAAAAAAATTTCAAAATTCCAACTTTTTTGGGGTAAACCAATACTTTTCTCGCATATAGATAGGTTGGGCGGAAAAGTAAAATTCAGTTTTTGTTTAAAAGCGAACTGCTACAAATTATCTAATGACATATCGTCACCCTAATATTACAAAGTGGTATGTGGCATTGTGGCTATTTTGATATTTATTTATTTATTTTTACTGTTCAAAGTGGTTAACTGATGAGTATTTGATTTGAATTTTTTACAAAAAATAAGCCAATTTAAAAAAAATAGTTTATTTAAAAAAATATAGAACTCTGGTATTCCCAAAATCCAACAGTTTTTCTAAACTTTGTAACATAGAACTTTGGTACTTCAAAACTATTTTACTTAAAATTATTCATAGTATCTATTTTTGCTTAAAAATAGTCTCATAATATTGCCTGTCCATCCTCAGGAATCCATTTGAACATGGATTTAATGGCATCCACTTTTGTTTGAGGCAGTGCTGTCACACTTTTTCAGCTCCAATGGAATAAGCATTTCAGGTTCTGCTGTAACGTGTTGTTTTCTACGAAGATTTCTTTGATGTAAACCTACGCCTTTGAACACGTTAGATTCTTCTGTGAAAGAATCTTTATATATCAGCTCAAAAAAGCTTCTTGAGAACTGCAAACATACGACCTTTGAAAATGGCACAGTGTTGTAGTTTAACTGACTTGAATAGAATTGAAAATCTATGAAGTCTTCCTTCTTCATTTGAATTATTGTGTACGGTTTTGGTCAGTTCACTTTCAATAAATATCGAAGAAGTGAGACTGGGGAATACTATTCTATTCTGCTCAATGACCTTTTTATGGAGCTATGTATAGCATCTACTTCCTGAATGCAAGAATGTCCCGGAACTGAAAATTTCATAGTAATTTTTTGTAGATTTTTGTGGAATTCTATTAGGTGGTCTAGAGCATAACCCATAAGGCTATTCCTATTTTGTGTCCAAACCGCACAATAAACTTGTTTACTAATGGAAAGGTGGGCAGTCATATTATACACATTCAGTTTACTTTTATAAAAAATGTTTTTTATATCGGCCTTTGAACACGTCAGGATATTTTCGAGATCGAAACATAAAAGAGGCTTCCCACTTTCCCTGTCTTTTTCTTTTTCTTTCCTCATATGTTCTTTTTCATTTAAATTATTTATGTAGGCTCTTTCCCCCTCTTCTGTCAACCTATTTTCTGCTTTTTTCACTTTTATTTCTTCACAAGTATCGCACCTATCTTTTCGTGGTTTATGAAATGCTATGTTAAAACAATTACAAACTATTTTTCTGTATATACAAAAAGAGACCGGAGATTTTTCTTTATCATTTTCATATTGTAAATACATTTCATACAACTTTTTTATATTCAGTTCGCTTTCTAAATACTCCTTATTGCTTGTCTTACGACAATAATGAGATTCTATTCGAGGTAACATGTTAATATGCTCTTTGACAAAATCTGTATCTTCGAGCGATGTTACCCGTTTTTTATGCTTCCCTTGGGTACTCTCCAGTAAGGTATTTGTGGGAGTTTTATTTTTATGCACCGCATAAATTGGTTTTTGACTTATACATAATGTTCCACAATAATACGGCTTGCATACTTGAATTTTCTGCCCATTTAACGTAAAATAATATTTAAACATTCTTCCTTTTCTGAATTATCTTGGTTTTTTCCTTTCCTTCTTCTGTATGGAATGTCAACTTCAGTGCTGTTTAAAATAAAGTGTTTCTTCTCTACAGCAGAGAGAGAATAATAGTTTTTGAAAATTGCATTTCTTTGCTCGTCGCTTATTTTCCGAGAACACTGATAAAAGCATTTTTGGACACAATCTTTTTTATTTTTTATTTCTTTGGCTGCCACTGCCTTTTTCCTGGAAGTAATATAATCAAGGCCCTGGTCAAACCTTGTCCTTCTTTTGTTACATGCCCACTCTGAAATATTCTTTCTCCGTTTTCGTGTCAATTTCTTTTTTCCTTCTTCAAACAATTCTTCTTCAGACTCTATTCTTTCTTTTCTAACAACTGTGAAAATGACAAATTTCTCCTTCAGTAACTTCCGAAAAATCTGTTGATCCTTCCTTCTCCTCCCTTGTTTGTAAGGGACTCAAAACACAACTAGGATTCTTTCTAAAAAATTAATTTATTTTATTACCACCACCCTAATTATTATGCTGTATTTTGATGTTACCTGTTTAAATCAGTTTCCAAAATTAAAGTAGAATTACCAGCCATTAAGTTGATATCTAATTTAGTATTGACTTTGTTGCCTGTAGTTTTTAAAATACCAATATTCTTTTTACATTCTTTAGTATATTCCGTTGAACAACTGGGCAGAAAATTTTGTAAATATTGCAATTCTTTAACAAGTTCCACGGCAGTTATGTCTCGTTCTTTGCGAGCTTTGTTATTTAATAAATTTTCAACTTTTTGACATAATTCTAATTGTTTGTTTTCAGAATAATTTTTAAATTTATCAATTTTTGTTCGCGGTTCTAAACCTTTTTGTTTTTTGAATTTAGGTTCTATGTCTAAGCTGGATGCTATTTCTTCAGCATCAATCAATAGATTATTAAAATCTTTATCGGAGCGGTCAGTTTAAAAAATAAATTATTCAAATTATTTAAATGATTATAACACTGATCAACATCAAAGTTCGGCTTTTAAATAATGTTAACTTTACTTAAAATATTATATCACAATATTAGAATGCAAATGAACTCAAAATTTTGCAATTTTTTGACTAACGTTATTTTTAAAGTTTCCTTTGCTTATTTCAAACAGAGCATCATAAACCTCCCCAAGTTGATCCCTTAAAGGAGTTATTGCATCTATGCTACTAGACCATCGAGTATTTGATAAAGGTTTTAAAGTTAAATTTGTTATATTAGATAAATTAGATTTCAGAATTGACCAGCTGAAAAAAATACAAACAGTTCTTGAACTAAAGAAAAAAAAATATTTTCAAAGTATTTGATTTTGCGGCATCATTGACAACTAAATTTATGATAGCAACAAGGAACAAAGAAAGCTCGCAGATTCAAGTCCAATTTTTTTTTGTTGCCCATTATGCCTACCACGCATATTTGCCCCATTGTCGTAGCCCTGACCACGCAAATCGTTGATATTTAAGCCTTCTTTCTGTAACGCCGACAAAAGAAGATTTGTCAAACCTTCACCCGACACATCATCTATAGGACAAAATAATAAAAAAATGTTCAGCTATACTAATTCCCGTGCTCTTTAAATTAACAAATCTTATACAAACTGAAATTTGTTCTTTGTGACTAGGGTCAGGAGTGCAGTCTAATAATATGGAATACATATTTTGCCTTTTTAGTTAGTTCTAAAATTTTGGATTTGATATTTTCACTGATCAAGTTGATTACTTCATTTTGTATTTTATCCTCGAGATAGTTTTTGTGATCTTTTATTTGAGAGCGTTAATTTCTATGCATTTTGAAAAGATACCATTATTTTTCTCAAACAATTTATTACTACTTCCACAAAAAGCTAAATTTTGCTCACCTAAAAACTGAACCATGCAGAAAATTCTTTCTATATCAGCTTGTCAGTATTTAGTTTTTCTGTTTATTACATTTTGAATTTCAGAATCAACTATTTAATTTTTATTAAAATTGTTACAAGGATCTATCAATTTTAGAACACTTTCGATATGTAACTTGCCCTTTTTATGAATGTTTAAATGTTCACTTAAATGCTAACCTAACCAGCTTTATCACTAAGGCGAACAAATTTCAAATCGCTGTCATTAAATTTTTTACAACAGAAGCAGTAAAGTGAATTTTTTGTTTCGGAATACAACAACCAAAAACGCTTAATTTTTTCTTTGTTCTGTAAAATTCTAAAGAATTAACTATTGGAAAACTTACGCTCCGACTCCGAAATATCTCTCTGATAAATATCCTTTTTGTTTTGATAATGAGCAGGGCCACATTCAACTAATTATTGAATATTATTAGGACGTAATTTCTTTGGCCATACTGCTGCATCTCTCGAAAGTTGACTCATATTTTCTATTCTGGTAATTTTTGAAGGTGTTGATTTCTCATTATCAGCAGAACTTGAAGATGTTGATGGATTGTTTTCTAGATCGGTTTCTTGTCTGCTGCTGATACTTGTTTCAAGTACAGGTTCAGAATATTGGGATTCAGCTGTATTATTGTTGTTATTAATATTTAGCAAAGTAGACTCGGATGTTGAAAAAAAATGCGTAATTTGGACATGGTTTTCCAGTTCTTTCTCTTTTATTCAGCAAATTTTGGTATCCAGACAATTTCTTCTTTTTTTCTGACATCCTGTATACTGTAAAGAAATTAATACGTTAGTAAACAAATTGACACATTATTCATGAGCAATAGAAAAATGTTTCGACGTCTCAAACTCGAAAGTATTTTCTCAACATCACTCATTTCAAAATTTATAATTACTATGTTTGAATTTACTTCAATTAACAATGATGTTTATATAATCAAATATAAAATGATTTTTGAGATGCATGTTTTTGGCTTTTAATAAATCTAAAATAAAAATAAATTTTAGATGAACTCACCTTAGTTCACAATACAAAACACACGTCTGTAAAACTACAAAAACGAAAGTTTCAAAAACAGATATCTTTTACCCAATGCACCTTCCCACTTCGCTAAGTTAATTATCAATCGGGCATCTGGCAACAAATAAAATCGCGACCGATGCAGCGCTTAATATATAAAGTTTGGTACATTGCAAGCTCAGTCAGGAAAAAAACACCAAATTTCAAGCTTAAACGTCAATAAAATCAGATTTGTTCGAGTTTACACAATTCATGTTATCATGTTACGTATTCAATCGAATAAATGCTATTATTGCGTACTCTCATTTGGAAAATAGATTATTTTCGAGAAATTCGGTTCCCTCGTCTCAAAGAGTAAAAATAAAACAATAGACAAATAAAAAACAATGTAATACGAGTAGCTAGTAACTCCTTACTGTTTTTTTTATCATTATAAATTTTGTTTTGACAATGTTGTTTGTTGCTTTATCTTTGTTTTACTTTTGAGTTTTGAGGCTTTTCGGCGCCACGGCGCCGTCGTGAATCACACGACTTTCCCCTTAAATACGGCGCGGGCCTAGACATCAACACATTGCATAAATACCATATTCAGTTGCACAATTTCTAAAACTGGATCAGCCACAGTTATATACAGGACATTGCTTCCGCAGATCTTCTGCCTCAATGTTGTCCAATTCAGGGGCATATTTTGCAGCAATAAAGAGTCTTGGGGGCTGGAAATCAACCATTGTTGCGGATGCATACATTGAGGATTCAATCCAAAACAAAGTAAAAGCTTGTAAACAATTATTTTGCACAAACGAAACAGCCTCTTCTTCCAAACCCCCAACTGACATCAACATAACTTCAAAAAACAACTTGTGACGTTCTCTTACTTTCTCTAAAATATAACGGACGTCACTATGATACCCGCGGTTTTAATATCAACCAGATTTTCTCGGGCGGCTGATTTTTGGGATGGGTTACTCCACCGAACTCTCGAAAATGGTAGCGTCAAGAGTTACCAGGGTAGCAACAAATGGAGGTTAAGTAATTCCAGGGGTCTGTTGTTCTTGACCTCTATGCCGTGCGAAGTGGGAAACAGGCTTTAATTACTTACCACTATCGGAAAATGAACTACCGGTGCTTGATAAAATTATAAACTTTATTTCGACTTCGAAATAATTTGGGAAAAGGAAAATAAAACGACCCAAGGAGCTATATATTCAAAATAACTAAATGTCGATTAAAACCCATCAGTATTTACGATATCTAATTAGATTATTACTCAGACCAAAGCACTTTACCACACAATAAATATTTTACAATCACAAACCTAACGTGCAAAGCTTTAAAAGTTTCGGCGATCGCCGGTGAAAATCAGTGGAAATTTACTAGCAGTACGGTGAAAATTACACAGAGAAAACGTTATTAAGGCACTAGCGGTGTTTCACGAGAGCGTTTCTTAGTATTTGTGTACTACTTAGAATAGGACGGCGGTAACTAATAAATTGCCCTTGGTTTTTGTACGGATATTACTCCGGCCGTTGGTGCTAAATCAATCGCTTAAAGAACAGTTAGCAGGCAGAATCCGAAAACCTCTCCCTGGCGAACTTGCTATGGCAGCGAACACAGACGAGGCTCCTCCAAGTTGCCTATTATCAAATAGTTAGAGTCACACTACCAAGGCCTATGGTACTAGATTGAACGATTCCTGAAATACTTTGAAAATCCCCAAGATTCTACCTGCTGTGGCAGCGAGGATGCTTGGAAGTTTCCCAACGTTATTTCTTTTCCCAAATTTTGTATACCGGAATCGGGATTCCCGAAATACTTTGAAAATCCCCCAAGAATCTACTTGCTATTGCAGCGAGGATGCTTGGAAGTTTCCCAACTATATTTCTTTTCCCTTAAATAAAACCAACAGATCAAATTTTTACTTCGGAATTTTTTGTATATATTCATTTTTAAACATTACCACTGTCTTCTTTCCTTTATCTGATCTGGTAATAAAAATATTAGGATGTTCTTTTAAAAAACGTTTTGTACTGTGATAGTAATCAGTAAAGATAATTGTTTGATGGGTTTTTTATCCGGATTTTGTCAGAACATTTGTTGCTTTACTTCCAACATTATTGATATTAACTGTATCATCGTTAACTTTATTTTGTTTAGAAAATTCTACATCTTTTATTAAATTAAGGACAGGAAATTTTTCCCAGAGGTAAACTAAATTTGGGACCTAACTCAATAATACTTTTTTTCTACGTACACAAGTACACGGAAAATCACTCAAATCAAACAAGCAGCAAGCAAAATAAAATCTATTAATATAACTACAAAAGACGCTAGGAGCAAAATGAATTTAACACAGAAATAATGATTTATAAGATAATTTTTAAATTCGCTAATCTCGTTGGCGAAAATCAGTTATGCTTTCGGGGACGGCGGAAACGGCGGATAGCACAGAAAACAGGTGTCAAATCACAGAGCAAAGACCAAAGAGAGCTATTCCGTCCCGTTTTCCGGTTTTATTCATTCTTCTCTTGACCCCACTCAGGAGGTCCCCAACTTAACAATGTTAAGAACGGGGCTAACTGAGTTGCGCGAACGGTACAGTAAGCAATACATATTCATTATACCGGATGTATCAAAAGTAATACACATATTTTATAATTATTAATAGTAAATAAATTTACAGCTTGTCATGAAAGAGGGGTGTATAATTTAATAATAACATAACTTTATAATAATACTAATAAAATGAGAAACTAAAATATATACAGTGGGATGTCGGGATCGAAAAATAGTAACATCGTTACAAACTTGGAAAATATCCAAAATGATTTAAACCTGAATATAAATCCTGATGTTCACAACAGTGTATCTGTTCCGTTCTTAAATTTGAACAATTGTAATATCAAGAATATTATTATAAACAACCAAAAATAATTACCTATTAAAATTGTTAATTAAAGTGTATGATGTTAGCCTGTGATTGTTTTATTTTATTTTTATGAGTATAGCTGGTTGTCTATATCCAAAATATTAACAAAACGTCAAAATCACAAAAACAGTTACTTAATGAAAAATTGTTTATTAATGGCGTCTATTAATACCTCCTTTTTTAAACAAAATAATTCGTTAATATCGAAATGTATAAACTGTCACCGAAAAAAAAATATTTAACACTACATGTTTACAATTTCAACTTATCACTTCACACTTTATATTACTTGTAAGATTTATTAATAAATACATATTTGTTGTAGTTAGTTTTAGATTATTATAAGATAGTTCAGAGGCCTATGGATTTACAAACAATACGAGAAAACTTGAGACAGAAAAAATACCAGAGCCGAGAAGAGTTTTTAGCAGATGTTAATCAAATCGTAGAGAATTCAACAATGTATAACGGTAAGTGTTTTAAGAACCTGCAAATAATTCTAAATAAAAATAACATACAAACAAAAGTGAGTGAACAATATGTTCAGTTGGATTTAATAGCTTTGTGACTTCACTTTGGGATATCATGAAAATGTTGTGATAAAGTGTTATTTTTGTTCTATTGCATCTTTTATATCCTCCTCGTTTCGGTTTTTTTTGTTTGAATTAATATTTTTGTCAGCCTTTAAATACGGTATTAATTGCAAAGTAAATGTTTTACGTATTCCTTCATTCTATTTTGTTTTAGGAGCAAAGAGTAGTCTTACAATAGCTGCTCAACGAATGCTCAACAAATGCGTAGAACGTTTAGGTGAAAAAGAAGATCGATTAATGAGATTAGAAAAAGCCATCAACCCATTATTAGACGATAACGATCAGGTAGCTTTAACGTTCATTTTAGAAAATGTGACGAACGCAAAATTGAAAACGATGTCCGAATCATGGCCGTTCCTTAAACCCGTGAATAAGAAGTTAGTTAAGGATTACTACAGTATTGTTAAGAGACCAATGGATTTGGAAACTATTTCCAAGAAAGTGGCAGGTAATTGTTTATGGTATAATTTAAATTTTATTCAGCCTAGAATTGGATAACAGCTTAGTTGGATGAACATTTAAAACTTTGTCTAACATTTCATACCCAAAGAGCGGATATTCCATAGTTGATACTTTCCTCTTGTGTTATAATTACTACCCAGTTCTTCATGCTATTCTATCTTTGATATAGAAATTTATCTTCAAGTTATGCAATCTCGTAGTCAAGCATCAAAGATGAGCGATTCCTATTTAAATTTACTAACGTCCAATAATCTAAATTGTTACAATAAATGATTATTACATGGACCCATCATATTATCGCTGCTAGGTTTATTCCTAGGTACTTTTCTAGATCAGCATGCGGATGTCATTAATTCTGATTAGTGTATGTTGAGGTTACTACACTGTATGTATTGCAGGTGTTATTTTTTTGTATGGAAGTTTGAAGCTTCTCAGAAACATGGATTTAGACTCCATTTCACGAGAGAAAAAGCCACCTTAAGTTAGAACATTGATAATCGCAAAAACCAAATTCTGTCTTGTTTATCTACGTCGCTTAGTAATGACCAATGGCATAGATTTATGCCGATTAGCTTTGACAACAAGTTCAACTATACGACTGCAACTTCAGGTGGCTTTTCTCTCGAGAAACAAAGTCTAAAATGAATTGTTAGGATATTTTCTTTTCCAGATTTCTCTTATAAATGTCTTATAGTTCATTGATCAAATTTTCAAAAATACCCAGTTGGATTATTAGCAAATTCCTCAATGAAAAATTTATTAAAATTGTATTTGAAATATTGCAAATTATTTTTGTTAATTGTTCATTTCTTGGGATACTGAAGAAAGATATAATTTTGATTACAATAATTTCTCTTTCTTTTAGCTCATAAATATCATAGTAGGCACGAATATTTAATGGATGTTGAACAAATATTAGAAAACTGTGTTTTGTACAATGGTAAAGATTCTACTTTCACGGAGAAAGCAGAAATTTTAGTAAAAGCTTGTAAGGAAACTTTAGACGGGGTAAGCTATTTTTTGTATTTAATAATCTCACAGAATTGCAATTAGAGCTTTACTTTTTAATTGGGATTGATGTGTCACAGTGCAATAATTCAAATAGCCCCAAACTGGTGTTTAAAGCTGAAATCCAAAAATGAACCTGTTTATTTGATATATTATATTAAAAAATGTGTTGTATCCACGGAGAACATCAAGCAATCTATATAGATTATGTCACTTAGTTGTAATTAGGACATTTATTGATTTGTTCTTTTGCCTATTGATAAAATATACAAAATGCTATATATAGTTTCACTAGCAATAATATCACATGGTGGCAGCAGCTGATTCAAGTGTTTTTCTTGGTACTGTGGAGAAAACAAGTAGAGAAAAAACGCGCCGGATAACGCCGATAAAATGCCAATATGGGTGCCAGCGCCCCAAACTCTAGTTCCTCTTTATCAAATACCAGCTCCTGAACAGTTTTCGTTCAAACCTGTGGATAGGAAACAATGCGAAACGACATTCAAGAGGATCAGAAGTGCCTCGGGGCTAGGTGCAAAACCAGAAGCTGACTAAGTTAATACATTGATATATATATGATGGGGCGGCAGGCAGAGTCAATATTTACGTCCTTCAAGTTATCTAATGCAGAAGTCGATGATTTCAGTCTTGTGTTGACCAAGTTTTGAAGTCACTTTGTTCCTTTGTAGAACATTATATACGAATGTTACTGTTTTCATACCCGAAAACAGGGAGAGGGAGAGAGTGGAATATTTTGAGACCAAGCTACATACCAGAGCTCAGAATTGTGATTTTCCAGCTGGATTCGTAGATCAAGCTGTCAGAGATCAAGTGGTAGTAGCGATAAGGCTCTCTCAGAAAAATTGCAGTTAGACTCCACTCTCACCTTCCAAAAAGCTGTAACTTCTGCTAGACGTCAAATGCTGTAAAAAAAAACAACAGGAAACATTTTGAAGTCTCAGTTGACATAGTGGGTAAAAAAAGATCCATTTGAGAAGCAAATAATGTAGCGGGTCCTTCACAAACTAGGGGCCCAGTATCTAAAGAAGCATTTGAGCAAACGGAGAATAAATGCTATTGGTGTGGCCATTCACAGTTGCATACTATGGTCCTGCTAGAAATGCAGTCTGTGGAAAATGCCAAGTTAATGGTCGGGTTTGTCAGAGAAAAAAAACAGGCAAATAGAGTTGGGGTAGTTTCAAAATGATTCTGATAATAAGCAGGACACATTTGTTGGTGAAGTAGCATCTAACAAAAGTAAGTAGTTAAGGCAAACTAATACGAACATTTTGGACCAGTGTTTAACAGCCAAAGTGGATACAGGTGCAGACGTGAGTCTTCTTCCTGAGATTTTGTAGTATGAGGTTCAAAGGCCATGAACTATTATGTGCAGAGACATCAATTTCTGGACCTAGTGGAAACCAGTTGAATGTTGCTAGAATAATTATGGAAAAAGTTACTGTAAAAAACAAGACAGTTAATGAACGATTTATGTTTTATTTTATTTTATTGTTTATCCTAACAGGTCTATTGACCTAATTACAAGGATAATAATGTTAATAGAGATACAGTTATAATAATAATAATGAGAAGAAACAAGAGAGAGGGCCAATCACAACTAACTAATGTTATATATCTACACAGATATTGTTAATATCATTTATTAATATTACATACCATGCATCTTTATCATAACCAGAAAAAGCAGAAGAAGCATAGAGACAGGAGATTCAATTTAATTAACAGATATGAGTCTAAATGATTTTTAACTATTATCGACAGGCCTACAAGGTTTTTAATGGATCACGCCGAAGTAATATCCAGGTATTCATTTATTAAATTTTTATAATCCCTACATGGGATATTAAACCAATCCAAGTCTTGGACAACAACCGAAATGTTATTAGCCAAACGTAACATGTTAACAATGGGTGGAGAGTTAGAAATATTTGTATATAATGGTATAGAGAATTTTAATCTGGTTCGAGTGTGTCTGGGTGCTACATACAAAGACATTAAGTATAATATATTAGCACATTTTATCAGATTATTAAGAATCTTATACAAAAACATTAACATTTCATATTTACATCTTTTTTCTAAGGATCTGATATTGAATTCTGTTCTAAGGTAAGATGTCCTTATTGTATGGTAATCAGCATGAACTCGAATTTTTTTATAATATAGGTAACGCAAAAGCGTGTTTTGTATTTTTGCAATTTGTTGCAAATGTGTATGGAATTCGCCTTGCCATATAATAGAGGCAAATTCTAATTTGGGTCTGACAAATGTGTAGTATAACATAATTACATTGATTTTTGTGAAGTTTGATGTTTGACGTATAATAAAACCTAGTACCCGATTGGCTGAGTTTACAATATTTTTTACAAGCTGAACAAATGAGAGTCTGTCGTCATATGTTATTCCAAGATCTTTTATTTCTGATTTACGCTTTAAAGATATATCGTTAATTTTATAATCGAATTTAATAATATTTTGTGCTCTAGAAATACTCATAATGGAATATTTTTTTAAATTGAAAGGTTTGTTGTTGTGCTCCATTCTGTTACATTATCAATATCCTTCTGTAATTTAACACAATCGATAATTGAAAAAATTGGTTTAAAAACTTTAAAATCATCCGCGAACATCAAACCTTCTGAATATTCGAGCACCAATGGTAGATCGTTAATAAAAATAAGAAAATTAATGGACACAAATTATATCCCTGCGGGACTCCAGAAGGCACCATGATTTGACTGGAAGTACCGCCATTATAACGAACTGTAAAAGTTCTATTCATTAGATAAGAACCAAATAAGCGCAAAAGATTCGATAACGAGCCCAAGTTATTTAATTTTTCCAATAATATATCATGGTTCACCTTATCGAAGGCTTTACTAAAATCTGTATAGACTGTATCCAGTTGCAACTTCCCTTCTAACGTCTCCCATCCCGTGTTCAGAAACAAAAATAGATTTGAACAAATTGATTTTTTTCTTACAAATCCATGTTGCTGCTCCGCCAAATGTTTCTCAAAGTAATTATAAATATTTTTATATACAATCTGCTCAAAAATCTTAGACGAAGCGCACATTATGGATATAGGGAGATAATTTTCTATTTCACTTTTAGTGCCTGATTTAAAAATAGGTACACAAATTGTACTTTTCCATTTATCAGGGAATGTTGAAGTTTTAATTATTAAATTGAATATATGTAGCAAAGGCTTTTTAATCCAATTAGAACAACCCTTAACAACGAAAGGAGGAATTGCATCAATTCCTGCAGCCTTTTTTGGTTTCAGATTTTTAATTGCTTCATCAAAATCGTGCTCTGTAATTTCAGGTATTTTAAGAATATACAAATTAATACTAAAATTAAGTCTATAATTTGATGGATCCGTACTGAAAGTCGTACTAAAAAAATCAGCAAACACATCTGGTACTTTTACATTTTCCACTGATTTATTATTGTATTGAAAATTAGTATCTTTTAAACCGTTGCTTTTTTTACTGTTCACAAAATTCATTTATATTTGTCGAAGTATTATTTTCTATTGTTTCTGTGTGCAATACTAATGAGAGAGTTCTTTATATTTCTCCGAATTATAATGTGATAAATCCTTCAATCCTTTATCATTACAATTGCAATTTTCCTTATAAAGTAAGGAAAGTCAAAGAGGATAGCAAAAGATGGTATTCACCTCAACTGAAAGATTTGCATAGTCTTTTATGTGAGATGAAACCTATTGAAAGAAGGCTCAAATGCCCAATATACACTCAAAAGTATAATGATTTATTAAAACAGTATAAAAATTCAGTTGCAAAATTTAAAAGGCAACAAAACTCCAATCGATTGGCGAATGCAGCAAACTTATGCAAGGAAAGCTGGAAAATTGTTAATGAGAGTAGAAATGGGAAAAATGTCGGAATGCCTACTAGCATAAATGGAACAATGGGAGACGTTATTACTGATCCATCAGAAAAATGTAATAAATTTAATGATTTCTTTTTACATATTTCAGATATATGCCCATTGCCTAAACTTGATAAGGGCTCTCATACGAATTTTGGACCTTCTAGTATCTTTCTTAGTTGTGTCACACCTGATGAAGTCAGGGACTTGTTGCATAAGACAACACAAAAACCAGCTGCAGGTTTAGATGAAATTCATAGTAGAGCCTTAGGGAGAGTAAGGGACATAGTATGTTATCCTCTTGCATACCTTATCAATGAATCTTTCATAAGTGGGCAATTTCCAGATTCTATTAAAATATCAAAGTGTATCCCAGTATTTAAAAATAAGGGGTCAAGGAGTGAAATGGAGAACTATAGGTCAGTTTGTGTTCAGAGTCAAATGTCGAAGATATTTGAGATTTGTTACTCGGTACATTTGATAGAATTCCTGGAACGCAATGGGATACTAAATAAGAGTCAGAATGGATTTCGTCCGGGCAAGTCTACGAACACAGCTATTCTGGACTGTCTTGAATTTGTTTATTCTGCTCTCAATGGAAAGGAACATTCTGTGGGTTTGTTCTATGATTTAAGTCGAGCTTTCGATACGATAAACCACAAACTTCTATTAGACAGATTGTTAGCAAGTGGAATACGAGGGGTTGCTTTGGATTGGGCAGCATCCTATCTTAAGGGCAGAGAGCAAACGGTCCAGATAAATGGTACTAAATCTTATAAAAGGGAGAATAGCCTTGGAGTGCCTCAAGGTTCTATTCTGGGTCCTTTGTTTTTTATTATATTTGTGAACAATGTTGCCGATGAGTGCTGTCTTAGTCTTGGACGTACTGTCCTGTACGCAGATGATACTAATATATTGTTAAGCCATTTAAATCTCGAAAATTTGGTGAGTGAATGTAATTGCGTCTCCCAAAATTTTAGTAATTACTGTGATAGTAATGGTCTTATTCTTAATTCAAGTAAGACATTATTTATGCAATTTTTTCCTAAAAATGTTAGTGTTGATTATGATTTATTGATAAAAGTGAATGGAAAATCTATAAAAAGTACAAACGAAATTAAGTTTCTTGGTTTGATTGTTGATTGTAAGCTTACTTGGGAAAAGCATATTGACTATGTATGTGGAAAAATTAGTTCTTTGTGTTTTTTAATACGGAGATTAAGAGAAACTGTGTCTGAGGGTATTCTTAAACTTGTTTATTACGGGCTTGTACAATCAACGCTACAGTATGGGTTGTTATTCTGGGGCTCATCTGCTCATTTTCAGAAAGCATTTATCATGCAAAAGAAAGCTATAAGGAATGTGGCGGGGATATCTCCGCTTGAGTCATGTAGAAATATCTTTAAATCCTTTAAAATACTTACTTTACCCTGCTTGTATGTATTCCAACTAATAAACTTTATATATACTAATGGAAATTCACTGCAGCATAATTTTGATATTCACTCACATGATACTCGAGCGGTTGATGATTTTCACTTACCGTATTCTAGACTGGGAGTCGGTCAGAATTCTCCTTTCTATATGGGTATTAAGTGTTTCAACAAAATAAAATGCGTTGTTAATATTAAAACAAGCCCACATCGGTTTAAGAAAGAAACACAGAAATATCTATGTGAAAAAGCATTTTATTCTGTTCAGGAATTTTTGGATTGTAGTGAATAGAAATCATCCCAATTGGCATTTTATTTTGTTTTATTTGTATTTTTTTTTTTTTTTTTATTGAAATTAACGTGTCTCGGCATCTAGCGGCCACTGACACGGGATCTGTCATACATTTAGTTACAAATAAAAATCAAATTAAATTAAACAATTGGCAGTCTTTGAGGAACTGAATCACAGCACTAAACTGGTTAGGTTGTCCGAGAATGTTTTTGAGACTTCCACTGAGCTTGTGTTTGCGACGAGTTGGGCTGTAGTGTTTGCAATCTGTAAGTATATGCTCTATTGTAAGTCTTACATTAACACAGGATTCACAGATAGGGGGATTCTCTGTAGACATCAGGTAACCATGGGTTAGCCGTGAGTGACCTATTCTAAGTCTTCTTATAACACTTTTGTCTTTTCTTGTCATGGGAGGCATCTTCTGGGCGGTAACTGTTGGTTGTATTGTACGGAGTTTTGTGTTACATGTATTCCAATGTTTTTGCCATGTTTGAGCCATAATATGTCGAGCTGCTGATTTTAAATCTTGGTGAAGTTGAATTTTCTCTACTGGCAAGTCGGCTGAACAAGTTTGTTTCGCTGCTTGGTCTGCACGTTCGTTGCCTGTGATACCTACATGAGAAGGGATCCAGATGATATTCACAACGATACCTCTAGTGTGATGGTCGTGGCAGGTGTCAAGGATATCATGGACTAAGGGATGTTGTGAACGGTTGTGTTTGATGGAATATAATGATGAAAGGGAGTCTGTACATATGGCAAGTTTGCTGTTATCTTGTGTTGGAGTCCTCAAGGCTTGTAGAATTCCATATAGTTCGGCTGTATGTATACTACATACGTCAGGAAGTTTGTATGTTGCTATTGTTGAATCTACTGTAGTAACAGCACATCCGGTACCATTGACTTCTTTGGATGCATCAGTGTAAAGGATTTTGTCGAACTGCTGGTTATTTATCAGCTCACTGAATATTTGTCTAAGGACTATGTTAGGCGTTTCGTACTTGTTGTAGTTGTTTAGGCTTGTATTCAGTAGTGGCGGTTTTTTGGTCCATGGAGGAGTATTCGAAAGTTTTATGGGAGTTGTATCTCTAAGATTAATGTTTCTAGAAATAGGGTATAGCATTTGTGGAGATGAGAGCGATGTTTTGGGTTTGTTTTCAGGAGCTGGTTTTATAGAATCAATTAACTTAAACACTGGGTTTTGTGGGTAGGCGGATATTCTGGAAAAATAGGATAATAGTTGGCATTCTCGTCGTATGAAAAGAGGTGGTTCAGAAGATTCAATGTAGATGCTTTCGGTAGGACTGGATCTAAAAGCGCCTAGACATATTCGTAGTGCTGAGGTTTGGATAGTGTCAAGAGATTTGAGATACGATTTGCAGGCGCTCATGTAGAGGATACTTCCATGATCTAGTTTGGAGCGGACCAGTGATCTGTAAATCCTTATTAGTATTTCCTCTTCTGCTCCCCATTGGTGATGTGCTAATGATTTTAAGATGTTAATCCTATTTAGACAATTGGCTTTAGTTTCTTGGATATGTTGCCTCCATGTGATCTTTTTGTCAAATGTTACTCCTAGGAATTTATGTTGATCAACCACTTGTAGTAAGTCGCCATTGAATTTTAGTTGTGGAGGAAGAGGATTTAGTCTTTTGCTGAACTGGATTAATTTGGATTTGTTTGTTGAAAAGTGAGAACCAGATTTGAGAGACCAATTGTGGATGTTATCTAGAGCCTTTTGAAGTAAAGTACAAGTACTAGTAGTGACTTTACCTTGGCAGTAGAGAATGAGGTCGTCGGCATATAGTACATATTTGACAGGTGGATTTATATGGGAGCAGATATCGTTGATACTCATCAGAAATAGAGTGGAGCTAAGAACCGAGCCTTGTGGTACTCCATTTTCTGGCGCGTACGAAGTAGACTTTTGCCCATTTGTAACAACTTTGAACGATCTGTCGGTTAGGAAGTTTTGTAGAAAGGAGAGAATATTTCCAGTTAAATTAAAGTCTGTGAATTTCTTAAAAATGGAAGTTTTACGGATTGTGTCGAAGGCGCTGTCAATATCTAGACTCACGGCGATTATATCTTTTTTGCTTTCAATGGCTTGTGAGATGTCTGTGTGTAGAGTAACCAGATTATCCAATGTGCATCTGTTTGATCTAAAACCTGCCTGCGCTGTAGATAGTAGGTTGTGTGATTCTAGGTACCAGTGTAGGCGTCTGTTAACCAATTTCTCGAGAATTTTACACAGTGTACAGGTAAGAGAGATTGGCCTAAATGAGCTTGGAAAATTAGTATTGGAGTCGTTCTTTTTGATTGGTATAATAATTGATTTTTTCCATTGAGCCGGAAATTGTTGACTGCACCATATTTTGTTATAAAGTTCGAGCAATTTGGTTTTTGTTGCTGGATGCAGGTGTTTTAGAAAGATCATAGGGATATCGTCCGGTCCTGCAGCCGTGTTCTTCAGTGAAGGTAGGACTGAATTTAATTCAGAAAGGGTGAAAAGGAAATTGAGTGGGTGACAGTTGTAAGAGATTTGTTCAGGATGTGAGTTATTTGGTGAGTTTGGAGGTTCGGGGTTGGATTTGGTTTTATTTAGAAAGTGTTGGGCAAGGATATTAGCAATTTGTTGGTCATTGGTAATGACTTCACCCTCGTGTGTTAAGCCAGGTATTTTAAAACTAGTGTTTTTTCCTTTCATCTGTCTTATCTTGGTCCAGATTTGAGATGGAGAGGTTTCAGAGGTTATAGTGCTTGTGTATTTATTCCACGACTCTCGTTTACTTTGTTTAAGAACCCTTTTGGATTTCGCTCTCATTCTTTTGAGGATTATCAAGTCTGAGTCATTTCTGGTTCTTCGGTATTTATTAAGCGCTTTTTTGCACTCTTTCACTGCATTGTTACATGATTCATTCCACCAGGGAACGGTTCGTTTTGGAGGGTTGACGGAGTACTTTCCTATACATTTATTGGCCGCAGAAATTATGGAGTTAGTAAATTGGTCAACAGCTTCGTCTACATCATTAGAATAATTGATATTGTCTGTATTTTCCTTTAGCGTTTGGCTGTAAAGTTCCCAGTCTGCTTTTGCGATTTTCCACTTTCCTTTAATGTTAACTTGCTTTGGTTCGTTGTCTGAAATTAGGATAGGAAAATGATTGCTATCGTAGAGGCTATTAAGGGTTTGCCACGTTAGTAAGGGTGCCGTTCCTGGATCTGACATGCTGAGGTCTATTGAGGAGAAGGATCCGGATTGTACATGAAAATATGTGCTGCTGCCAGTATTTAGTAGATTGATGTTACTATTATTAATTACGGTTTCAATCATTTTGCCACGGGCAAACGTGCGTTCTGAACCCCACATTGTGTTGTGAGCATTAAAGTCGCCTACTAAGATAAATGGTATAGATAATTGACTTATGAGATCCATTATATCTGTGTCTCTTACAGTGTAGTTTGGAGGGACATATACACTACAAATAGCAATTTTATTAGGGCACCATGCGTTGATGGCAACTGCTTCTAAGTTTGTATTTAAATTTAATTTTTGGTGAAATATATCGTTAGAGACAAAGACTGAGGATCCACCACTAGCACGTAAGTGAGTAGTTCTTATAAAATGATAACCAACGTAACTTTTTAAGTGAGGGTTGTGAGACTTGGTAAAATTCGTTTCTTGTAGACAAAGAAAATTTGGCGAGTAATCAGTTAAAAGCTGTTGTAATCGTTCCAAACGAGGGTAAAAACCGTCGCAGTTCCACTGTATTAAGGAGAGGGGCATGATAATAAGAAATTTAGTATGACGATTTATGCGACTGCTGTGAGCCTTCGGAGCTATATTCTTCATCACTTGGTTCATTAGACATATCCAAACTCTCAATATCTTCAGTGTCAGATTTAAGCTTTTTATTTAACCTGTTCGTTATACGGGTAATTCTGTTCTTTATGGACCTATTTGTGAGATCCGGGTAAATTAGGTAAAGGTTTGAGACTAGACCGATGATGTTCTCTGTGTGTTTTAGGGCTTCCGAGTATGGATCAGAGTTACCAAAAGTATTTTCTAAGAAGTCATATAGGTTTTCTATGGGAAGTATGAAGGCATCTGGCGTTTTCTGGTAGGTTTTTGCTATACAATCTTTTATGGACGTAGAAAGGTTTGATTCCGTGGATACACTCACTTTGCGCTTCTTCTTTACTGCTTTAAGAGCTGCTGATGGAGGGGGAGGCATATCGTACGTGTTAACTTCTGCTTCTGCAGGTACACTTGAGTTTTCACTGTGTGATGAAAGCTGGGAATATCCGCGTTTTTGGACTGGAGGCAGAGCGGCAGCAGACTGGTTTACTTGTGGTGTTATCGAGTCTTCGTTTGAACTCACTTCGTTGCTTTCAATCGGGTTTACAGAGTCTGTTTTTGAGGATACCTGTTCAGTTTGTGCAGTCAGAGTGGAATGGGACAATATATTGTTGGTTGGGGGATTTGGGCAATTTGTGGCGATGTGTCCGGGTTGCTTGCAAATGAAGCACTCCATTTTGTCCGTAGATAGAAAGATTCTGTTTTCGTTGCCGTCAAAAGGGATGATTAATGAGGTCTGCAATTCGAAGTCGTCTGATGGGGAAAGAACGTAGGCTTGTCGTCTAAAACTTAATATATGAGAATATTCGTCGCCTGGGATACCAGCTCGCAGAAACGAGACAGGGGAGGTTAATTGTAAACCAAGGCTTTTTATTGCATTTTCAGCAAGATCATGGGGTATATAAGGAGATATGTTCGAGATGATTATCCTTTTTGTCGGAGATACGAGTCTGCGGATGTTTATGACATTATTGTTGATGGTTACGGATTGATGGGATTTTAACAGATCGTCAACAAGATTAGAATTGGTTAGATATATGCAAATTCTGTTATTCGAGATTCTCGACGCAAAAGAAATATGTTTGGGGCCTACAATATCGCCTATTGCCTTAACATAGTCAAATAATTTTAGGTTGTCTTCGGCGTGCATCACTATGGCTTGATCCTTTTTTGGGAAAGATGGTTTAGGTGCTGACTTAACGGCTGATACATAACTGTTGCTAGTCGTTGGGTTGTTGATATTTAAATTGTGCGACATTTTGGTTTCAGTGGGTTGAGGAAAAGCTGTTTGATTTATTCTTGCCCTTGTACTCAAAAGCAAATTGTTAGGATGGCTTATTAATTACAACTTTATGGTTTTATTTTAGTGTTCAGTAATATATCCATAATGTTGCCTACGCCTCTGGTAATGAGGAGCAGGCAAAAACTGAATTTATCGAACTCGGTTGATGAGTTGGCTATTATCAGTTTATTTAACGAAAGGAAACGAAAAAATGTAAACAATCAATCAGCGCAATGACAAAAACTTATTGAAGATACTTAAAATGTTCAATACATACGTCGGTTTTTGTAACACTGATTAACTATAACTTTAACTTGATAAATCACTCAGTACTAGAAATAACTGAAGAGCAAAAATTCAAACGATGTTGACTCGTTTAAGCACACGCATCGACCTTATTTGTATTTGAATTGTATTGTAATTATCTAGTTTTAACTTCTGTTGTAATTGTAATTTTAATATTTTGTTCTTTTTCTTGTAAACTTTAAATATTTGACTAGTCTTATAAATTACTTTATTGTGATTTGAATGATGAATAAATGAATTTGAATTTGAATCTTCTATATTTCTCCTTCTCATTTATTAATTGTTTTATTTCATCAGAATACCATGTAGGATATTTTTTACGATATTTACTAAATTTAAATTTTGGGACACAAACTTCGATAATACTATTTATTACCTCGTAAAAGTCACTTAAAGTTTCATTAACATTATTTTTGTTTATTACACAATCCCAGTTTACCACTTTTACCATTTGAATTAATTTTAAATAGTCAGCATTTTTGAAATTGTACTGAAAAGCTAAATTTGATTTATTTTGGGAGAAAGACGCTGTTTCCGTCGGTAATAAAGTAACATTTATATCTAAAGTGGGGTGATGTATATCTTCTTTAACAAATGAAGGGTCTAGTGCGAAAAGGGTATACGTGCCAAATAATGTTTTCTGTGTAATGAGGGTCTAAATTTGATTGTTGATACATAATTCAGCAGAAATAGTACAATAATAGAAAGACTGTAATGAGTCAGAATAGGATGATTATTTCTTTGTATATGAATGTAAAGTTTGATATTTCTATAGTTCCTGGAGTTTGATGTACTTATACCGTTTTAGCACTATGATAAGCTCAGCGACGTCTTACAAAAATAAGCAATTTATTTATTTTTTTTAAATCGTGAACAGAGAAGAAAATCGCATTTTCAGAAAACATTATTGTATCACACATCATAGTCCGACTACAAGTCACCATTGACCTCATAGTCTTCATCCTCCTGGTCGAGATCATCTTCAATAGTATTCACGCTTGCTTCGTTATTATTTTCTTTGCTTTTCTTCCTCCCCGCCTTGTTTGTTTTTGGCCCGTGTGTAATATTGACGTAAAAATAATGATGGACAGGAGGTTTATAGTCCAAAAGAGTCTGTACATTTTTCCACTTTTCAGTTGTAATTTTCAGTGGAATTGAATGCATCTACTGAAAAACTTCATCAAACGAAAAGTTAGGTCTTCCAGATTTTCCTGAGGTGCAGACACCAATCGAAAATGGAAACGAATCATCAAGAGTTGGCTTGAAACCAAAAGAAAAAGTTGTTGCATTGGCGCCGTACTTAATGGCAGATTTGTTGGAACTTAATTGGAATTTTGTTAGTATCTTTCTTTGGATTAATGATACGTTTATCTAAATCTTCGAACGAAGTCTTTTTGTGGACTGTAAAATTCTTTGAAGATGTCTTAATAACATTTATCCAATCGTCTGGAATAAAAACTTGTGGATTTTTCCTTTTGTTTTTTTTTCTATTACGGTGAAATCTCGATCGCATTCCATATAGGTATGCCCCAGTTCCAGAAATGTATGATGAATTTCCTGTATGTGACATGTTTTCACCAAAAACATAAATAGTTTACATAAATATCTATTTTTATTCTGACCCCCACATGAATCACTATATGCGATGATTTTTTTTATGTTCGGGGGTTGCGATTTGATAAACTGTAACAGGCAAGACCCTATCTGTTGGGAACCCCTTTCAGACACTGTCTCATCCCAAATATACATGTCAGCTTTCCCCGTGATCAAATTGTGAATGCAGAAATTGTAGGTCCAAAGTTGCCTGAGATAAAATACTTTGATGTCTGTAGCAGAGGGGTGGGTAAGGTCTGTTGTAAGTCGAAACATATTACCAGAGTATCTGTTGAAGACTTGTAGGTTTCAATGTTAGCATTTTTGCAATCAACGCCTTTTTGGGCTTTTCGCTGATGAACTTCCAGAAAAACTTTGCTCGAATTCACTATCTTTTCATCGTTGGAATGTTTGATTAGATTTTGAAGACTATCACATTTTGAGCAGGTATCAGTGTGTGGCTTATGGAATCTCAGATTGAATTGTGTATTGAAAATGTGTCGATAGTAGGAGAGTTTAACTACAGATATGTTGTTATTCTGAGTGCATGATTCCTTATACAGTGAATACATTTTGGTAATATTCAAATCCGTTGATAAGTATTTTGTATTGGCATTGTCCTTTCTGGAGTAATGACTTTTGTATCTTGGAAAGCTCTTGATATGCTGGATCACTTCATTTCGAGTGTGTTCATTAATTTTGTTCACACTAGGGGCTTTCCCCCTGAGGCCAGGTTTGCAAATACCTAAGCGTCCAGATTTTTCACAAACTGTTGTGAATCGTCTATTGGTGATGTCGAAAGTCTTAATGAAGAAATTTTTGCAAACCCGTTTATTCATAATCATTATTCTTGTACTGAAAGATCTTTTTTTCCCATTTGTTGCTTTTTGTCTCTTGACATCATCCTTGTTTATGCAAGAAGCTAGATAGGCTGTTTGCAAGTCATAACTTGGAATTTTGTAAAATTCATCAAACAGCCTCTGCCTGTCTCTTTCACAAATGGTAGTATTACACTTATACCTACATACATGATCATATTGTCTCAGTCTTTTTCTCTCATGCATAACATTTTTATGACCAATGTATTCTTTTCCTGCAGTTCGCAATTTTTTACGTTGATTTCTTTTCCAGTTGTCTTCGTGTCTCAGCTTTTTTCTTGTTTTGGCCGGTTTTGTATGTCCAGATGTGGAACTTTCACCTACTTCTTCATTTTCCGTATCAGATTGGTTACCACCCTCTTCTGGATTATACTCAGCATCCTCATCAGTTTGATAAGGGTCTGATTCTACATCATACTCTGGAAAAATAACATAACCTAAAATCCTGAATTTTATCATATTTAAAACAATCCTACCATCAATGTCATCCATACTTCACTGAATAATTAGCACAACGAATAAACTGTGGCACAAATCTACTGAACTGATGGAATAACTGGACTGAATACTATTTTTTACGAAAATAATGCAAAAAACAAGACTATCTTATGTGACATGTACAGAATAGGAATCGTGATAACCCAACAATATCGCATTTAAAGTTAGTGCAAAACCGGTATAAGTGTACTTAAACCGTTTTTGCAGGAAACAATTTCACAAACTCTGTGAGTGAGTATATCTACTGGCCCATAGATGGCAGTCGCGCTCAGTTTTTACACTTCTATCGTTTATGCACGGACAGAACTTGGTCTTAGGTATACAAATCTGTAATAATACCAAAAATCAAAATTTTGCAGTTATACCCTTTTTGTACTAGGCCCTTCAAATGGTAATAAGTCTCTTGTCACCTTGCAAATACCATCTTCAGGCACTATCACCAAATCCAAAGTTCTACCCAAGTAATTGGTTACGTTAGTAAAAAGAGAGAATGAATTGTAATATAAAAAGTCAAATAAAATGCTTGGTTTCTGATTTGAACTACACTTATCGCTATTTTAACCATTTATATACGATATATTAAAATCTCCTAAAATATATGTATTTTCTGTAGTATGTTCTTGTAAAAATGTAAACAACTCTAAATAGGTATCGACAGTACTTCTTGGTGGTAAATACAAACTGATAAACTTATAATTTATGTTTTTACCTAATTTAATGTAACTACTAGGACTTCAAATTTGCCGTTAAGTGATTTACAATTTTAGATAAAAAGAGGACTCCCCCACCTTTACCTTTATTTAAAGCCTCATAATCTGTTTCACACCTTACTATATTGTATAAATCTGAATCAACTAATTCCGAATCTCCAATCCACACCTCAACCACGTCTCTGTAGCCACAATAATGTCATAATTTTCTTGCATTACATTTTCATAAAATTCATTTGTTTTTGTATTTAGCCCTCTACAGTTTTGATAATAGATAGAAATGTTCATAAGTTACAGTTTAATGTTGAGTACTCCCTAAAACCTAAAAATACAATTATTTTTTGCCTAAATAATGAACTGCAAGTAACATTACTGAAATGAAAACAAATACCTATATCGATTTTAATCAAACAGTAATCAGGAAACAAAGTATCGAGTACAACGGTTATATCGATTATTGAAATGGATAGCAAAAACCACACATTAATTGAAGTATATAAAAATGTTAACATAAAATAACAGGTTGTTGATATCAATCCCAAACGTGCAGGTACCCTACAAAAACTTGAAATATAAATAATATAAACACCATTCTCTACATGGTTAAGGAACCCCAAGTCTGCGTGCTATTTGTTGAGAAATTAGTTTTTAACTACCTTAATGCCCTCATCAGTTTTGGCCAATATTTTACCATTTGCCGTCGATACATTACCCTTTGCCGTCCATACATTACCCTTGCCATGTTCATGGCAAGCATTTTTAAATAAGCTATATTGATCCTGACTAAGGTCTTCATTAATGTAAATCCCGGTTTTCTTCAATTTTTTCTTAGCCCTGTAGATTTCATCGTTCTTGACTTCCCATCCTCAAATTTACTGAGTCGAAATATATCGTTAATGTCTTTCTCTTCACATTTAACTCCCAGTATACTAGTAATGATGTCTATAGATTTAGTACATATATTTTCATTTTCCTCTTCCCTAACGCCATTAATTCTTAATGAGTTTTTCTTAATACCAAATCAACATTCTGAATTTTTTTACTTATTGTTGTTATTTTATTTTCTTGTATATCAAATAAATTTGCCATCTTATTTAACTTGCCTTTTATGTCGTGTAGGCTTTCTTCAAATCTATTACATTTTTCTTCGAATAGCTTTACAAGTTCCTTGTTTTGATTTCTAATAATACTCTCCAACTGGTGCTGTTCCATTATTATTGATTCTGTTTGTGAAATTTTTTTAGTTCTCGAAGTCATAATATAAATGTTGACCAAAATAATTGTTGAATGTTTATTTTTCACTGTTTATAATTTGAGATTACTTTAATGGTGCCACTTTATAATTATACCAATTTTTAAACAAAATTTTACCACTAAACTCACCAATTTGTGGGAGCTCAACTTTTCACATGCTTACAGTCGAACGATCAACAACATTGTTGTGTCTGGGGCCAGGCAAACATTGTTAACATGCTTCTGAAAAGCTGGGACTTGTTCAGCGCTAGTTTGAGGTTCATAATAATGGCTTTGGACCCACATAGAAAGTTTCCGCAATTCTTCAGTGGACATGGAAATACAAAACAGCCTTATCACATAAGATTAAGATCTGATGTGGTACTTTATGCACGGTGTGTTCCAAGCCGTGTGTCCCTACCACTTAAAATGTTTTGAAACAATAATTAGATAACCTTTGTTCTAAAGGTGTAATTCAACCAGTTAGTGAACCAACTCACTGGTGTCCCAAAGCCTAATGGTCGATTTCGGTTGTGTGTTGACCTAACCCACAGTTTTTTTGTTGGATTTGCTCCAAACAAAGGCTGCATATTTTCGCTAAATCATTTGATTTAAATTGGGGCAATTCATGATTTAAACGGTTTAAAATAGCATCTATTGGAGACTGGGGTAGATCTCTGTTTTCATATCCGGTTAATAATTTAATAACTGAATTTATTATTTTCTTGTGATTTTGTGGAGTATCTTGAAATTATGTCAAAATATAACTCCAAGTTTCTATGAAATTAGCTCTACATAAAATCTTTTTGATAAGATTAAGGAGCTGATATATTAAATAGTTACATTTTAAAGTCAGAGGTACCTCAATTTCGCTTAATTTGTCCATCAACGTTTCAAGTACTTGTTGATCTCGGTTCTGTTCTAATTCATGAAATTTCTGAATTATTGTAGTCATTTTTAATAATCTTAAAACTTTATTTTAAAAGTAATAAACATTTACAAAGTTATGAAAAACCCATTAAAAATATAAACAACCATATATAAATTATGACTTTGAAGTTTGACCAAAGAATACACCTATGCAGGGCACTCCATAGACAAATAAAATTTTATTTCTCTATAGGGCACTCTACGAAAACAGCTGATTGAGTTCAATATGGCTGTCAGAGGACAAACAGACAGTTGCGTTGTGTCTTCTGTCGCACAACATGGGTTCTTTTTCGATTTTTGCGAAGAATAGTTAGTTGTGTGTGATTTTTTAACCTTATTTTTGATAAGTTATTATTATATATAAAAAGGGGCCTCGCCCAATAGACAAGACGTCCCCAAGCTAAGGGCTGGGTCTCAATAGATCGCAGTGTGGAAACTGCCAGGTACAACACCCTGTTAGGTACGTGAGTCATCTACAGACAATTCCGAGTTCCAACATCGAAATGGTTGTGTTACCCATATTCGTCTATTGTAAGATCGTGTCGGACATAGCAAGGATCGATCCCACCGCCGACAGATGATCTCAAATATAAATAGGGCTCATGCGACGACCGTAGCAAAACTACGATCTCCTAGTAAAGTCACATTGTTTTGATTACATCAATTAGTTGTCATTAGGACATTTATTGATTTGTACTTTTGACTATTGATAGAACACACAAATTATTACTATATTGTTTCACTAGTGATAATATTTCAAAAAACAATGTTTCAAAGTATATTACTTATTTTTTGTTTTTAATTGTTCAGCCTACCAATATCAAATTATTCAACAAACCGAGTATTCCTCATGAATACTTGTGTTAATCTTTATCTTTAAGATTATAAAAATTATATGATTCAGATATGAATGTTTATGATGTAAACTGCATATGATTGATAAACTTTCAGTTCCATTAATATTTTTATCACAATTTCAGTATGACGAGCACCTTACGCAACTTGAAAGTAGATTGAGTTTAGCTCAAGAAAGGGCCATGTTGGATGATGATCAATCGTGGATAGGTGGAGACGAAGAAAATTACACAATCGCTGAACCAGATCGAAGTGTAAGAACTAGCGGTTTATATTTACTTAATTAGTCAATTTTTTAATTATCAATTTCCTATGAATACAAATAAATTTATATGGCTTTGTTTCAATTTCACTGCTGCTTCCAAATTTTTAGATGGTAGTGCTACTACTTATCGATTATATTTATTAAAATAATAATTATTAATGGAACATAATTTTATTTTAGAGTCAAACAAGTTCACCTGATCATC
The DNA here is from genome assembly GCA_963921935.1 of Galeruca laticollis. Classification (NCBI taxonomy): domain Eukaryota; kingdom Metazoa; phylum Arthropoda; class Insecta; order Coleoptera; family Chrysomelidae; genus Galeruca; species Galeruca laticollis. The sequence goes on from OY998177.1 coordinate 212,324,360, forward strand.
TATCATCTGCAAAATCACAGGTCGACGAATTCGACCTTATAGACGTCGAAGGCGAAGGAATACAGGCACTCGAAAACTCGTTGTTACCTCCACCTCCGAAACAGCAAAGGAAAAATCCTAAGAATGAAGATATACGTACTTTAGAAGAAGATCTTCAATTTTCAAGCGAAGAAGAGCTAGATGAAGTTCCTTTGCATGAGTTTGAAGATGATACTAAAGGGATTCTTATTTCAGCAGAGATGCCAATGGAAGGTACAACTTTTTTAAATACATTTCTGTCAGTATAAAAAATCTGTTGAATGGGTTTTTTGGTAACATAATTTATTTACAAAAGTCATTAATTATTATTCAAATACCAACTTTTATGGCCATTGGTTTAGTAGTAGCACCTAGCACACAAACTTGGTAACACAGACCTTAGATAACATAACAATAATTATATTAGTAGTTGAATTGAATATTGATAAGGTTCTAAATATATATTCAAGGGGTTTAAATTCATTCTCATATTACAAAGTTCCTTTTTTAAGGTGTTGTTGCTGATGATGATAGTCAGCAGGCTGCTGAGGCTATGGTACAGTTGGGAACAATGGGATATTATCCGCCAAACGAAGGTCCCGAAGGAGATAATGCAGAAGCATTTATGTATAAAGGTATGCAATTCTTATATAAAACATTTGTTTATGCTGATATTTTCATTGATTTTTTTGTGATACTGCATGCAGATTGGACAAACAATATGTGCAACCAAATGGTTAGTATATTACCCATAGACATGAAGATGTAAACATCAGTCGTTGCAATTGGTAGTTAGAGAACCAATACAGTTTATGTCATGGTGGTACTGACTATTTCTAAAAAAAAATATAGCGTCAGTAGTAGTCATTCTGTTGGATGATACCGGAATAGTAAATAAGAAAAAAATGGTGCAAAACTTATAAATACACGTATATGACTTTGCTACAAGACTGTGAACCAACAGATTTGAAAAATTACCCAAGAATGAATAACGTATTTAACATATTACTGGAGTTAGTTTGACGCAAAAACCCAAAACAAAAAACAAAAATGAGAGAAGTTCTGATGAAAGATTATCTGTCACGCTAAGATACTTGGGCAACTGGAAATTCTAATGAAGACCTTAAGTTCAATACTGCAATATCCCCTCAGTCCATTGGTCAAATAATTCCTGAGACATGCTAGGTCATTTACAAAGTTTTAAAAGAAGAATATAATAATATCACGGCTTGCTTCAACGCGTTGACACGACTCAAGACAGTCCCATACACTTTGAAATCTGACGTAGTTGTACAATACATTTTTAACCAGCTAATCTTCCATACGATCCACCTACTATGCAATTATCGTTACGACGGTCGAAACTACTAGGGTTGTATAACTTGTCGTACGACAGATTGCATAATGTTTCTATCAGATATTATTTTTTTAGACGCATACGAGATATGTAAAAATGTATGAATTTTACTCAAAAGTAAAGTACCCTTATTGTTGATTTCTTCAAAAAAGTTATTTTAGAAACTTGTTAATAATCACATTTTAAGTCAAACTGATTTTGAACCTAAATATTCCGACTTTAGGAAAAGGTTAGTTTTTAAATTTTTTTTAGTATGTAAATGACAATTTTAAATTAATTTGTCCACTTTAATTTATGCTGAAGAGTAAAGTGCTTTTAAAAGACTTTTAAAAACAATCTTTGAAACCTTGCAAATAAATACTAGACTTCCTTTTATAAGGTAAAACATAACCCAGATTCGAATTTTTCATTTAACCTGTATACCACTAAATGTCTTGCAAATTTATTTCCTGATTATTTATTATAATATGATGCCGAACTTAATATGAGGAATAATAATGATATCATGGATATAGAGACAAAACCTGGTATGTCAGCAAAACCTAGTTCTGAGATACCTAACCGCCATTAAATATTTTTCAGAGTTGTAATGAGTTATTATGTTAATTATATTAGTATTTTTGTTTGTTTGGAATCTAAAACTTATATGATATATATTAATACAGTTCTATTCTTTTAAATTTTAAAGAATTTTATTTTAATATTTTCATATGCAACACTTTTGAACAACCCAGGTATTATCTATGTAATCAATATGGTTGAAAAACCCATTACATGTCAGATTTGGCATTATTTAATTTCCGATGACATTTTCAGGTCACAATGGAAAAAGATATTTAAAATTAAAAACAGATGTCACTGTGGGCATTTCACGGATAAATAAAAGAATCCAAATCTCTCTTTAGCAAGTAAATAACAAATTTAGTTTTTTTTAAAAAAAAAAGAAGAAAGTTGGTAACCACAGTGTAATGTGGTTATTTTATTGAGAAAAAATAGAGTTGAATTTTTGTATCTGAACGGGCAACATCTCGTTCACGACTTCCTCAAAGAATAGTGAATAGTAGATTATAATTTGAATATTTTAATTGATAGTGGAAACCTTTAATTCGGCAACCAAATTTAAATTCAGTGCATGTGTGCTTCATAAAAATCAAGTGTAAGATCCTGTATTCTAAATTATATTTAGAATAGTACGAGTTGTACGAGCGGTTTTCCAGTCCAAATATCTGGTGAGTCTATTCCAGATTTACAATAATGCATTATTTCATCTAAAACTTCAGGCCTTAAAACAAAATTAAAACAATTAGATGCATCTAAATATTAAATATATAAATTTGAAGTCAAATTAAGAACGAGAAATAAATATACGTAGCGAATAATTAAATAAAATCAGAAGATATAAATAGTATTGTGATCGGATCTTTGACATTTTCCAATTCAACTAACATTTCAAAATTATATTTGCATATATTTCTGTAAATAGATATTAGGTGTTTTAGTTAGTAATTTATCTAGTTTTTAATTTGTATTTGGGGTAGATAAGGTTTTTGGTTATTTGTTAATGAACAGAGAAACTAAGATTTGTTTTCTGTGTGATTTGGTAATTAATTCTTTTATTTCAATTTACAGTGGTTATCATTTGTAATTATTTGAAAGACCTTGATTAAAATTAAATTTATTTCGCTCAATAAAAGTTTTTGATTCATTTTTGAAAGTGACATTTATTGGAGTATTAGTGACACATAATTTCATTGAGATTCAGTAAACGTCAGAAAGCTATTAAATAGCCTTGTATAATCTAAAACAAACAGCTATATGATACTACTGGATAGATAAACAGGAATAAAAATCATCATAAATATTTAATTTGGACATTACTTAGAAATCTTAAATTTTTTTTATTTTGATAGCGCATTGCACCCACCCTAAGATAACAGTAATTAGAGTATTTCTACATTAAATTTATCTTTCAATAAAATAAAAAAAATTTGATAGCCGGAAATTATTTGACAATTAGTGTCAAGGTAAAGTTTTGAAATATAACATAAGGTAATAAAGCCGCATGTACAGTATGTATATGTAATAATAATAACATATCTTCCTTAATAATTAATTTTTCTATTTAAATCAATTATCACAAAAGAGCTACGACTTACCGGGTTTTTGCCTAAATGATTTCTGTGTTTACCATATAAATTATATTTAATGCATTTTATTGAAAAGTACATTAATTTTAACTTTGTGACAAATAAAACTGAAATATAAAATGTTTTAAAAGGTTAGCAAAATAAAAATTCTACAAAGGTTTATAAAAAAATAATGTTATGCCTCCGAGAGAGTAATAATCAAAAATCAAATTTCTTCTTCAGTGTCGGAATTCTCATTAAATGTCGACATTTGGAATTCGATCTACTATAGTCCAAGAGGCGTGATATTCTTCTAGTATGATATTTTTTTACAAAGGGTTAACATAGTATGAGGTGTGACATTAGAGCCAAATAGTGGTTTTCTCATCTTTGACCTCGTCTATACAGTAGTTGGAGATGGATATTGAGATGAGCTTTCCTCAAAAATTCTTATGACTATAAAGTTGTCTGACAAATCGTAGTTAACATAAATTTTGTCCTTCTCCCCTTTTACATATTTAATTCTTTTGATTAATAACCATTTCACCTTTTTATCTTCATTGTCCTTATATTTTTCATAATATGTTCTCCAAAATTCTTTAGGTCCAGACATCTATTGTATTTAAATTCTTTAACATTATAGGGTCCTTGTTTTCTTGCAGACGTAAAAACGTTAAGCTAGTCATTTACGCTATTGATGCTCAACTTTTTACTTGCTGTTTCGATGCTGGAGTGCTTGGAATCAACTTCCATGTATGTGTGACTACTCTCGAGGAACTTTTGTTCAATAATTTGAAGATTAGCAATACTTTGAACTGTCTAAAAAAGTAAAGCTGCTATGAACTGATTTCTGTTTTGACCCCCACATATCTCAGAAAATTAAGAGTGATTGTGAGGGCAAACACTGTTTAAGATAGTATAGAATACATGCACAGATGCCTTTCTTGATATTAATTTCGTTTCATAACAAGCAAAATGCATTTTTTGGCGAGGGTGCCTCATAGGCAGCTAGGTACTTGAAGAACTGCTTGTAATTCGAATGTAACTGACATAAAATTATCTTCATTTTCTGGAAAATTTGGTTTCTTCTAAGGTGCTAGTCATATTTTCCTTGTAACTTGGATTTTGTGTCGTCATCGGCACCATCATAATTTGATCATAACACACACTGGTCTTTTTTGGTTTAAAATAAACTGAAATTAAAATTCTCACTAACAATGCTTGTAGAGTAGAGTCTCGCTATTCCGAACTAATTGGGACCGAACATTGTTCGGAATAGCGGAAATTCGGGATAGGCGGATTTTTAAAACAAAATCGACGTATTTAGTTATTTTTACATAGTATATTAAGTGCAAGGACATCTGCTAGTCAGATCTATACATTATTGATCGCAATGACTCATAGTGCAGATGCTATGGAGACTGTGTTGTAAAAATAGACTCATCACCCCTCCCCCCCCCGCGTTCCACTCATGACTGTGACTCAATGCACTGCGCACTGCCAACTCATAGACCCTAAATAATGTACAGTAAGTAGATCAGTGATTAGTGTGGTTGATTTGTTGATTTTTGTGCGTTTATTTAAGTTTTGTTCTGAGAGTGTTGGGTTAGTTTACCAAGTGCGTTTCTCATTTACTTGTTTGTGTATTCCTTGACATGAACTGTAGAACATTAAACATGGCTCTTAAACGAAGTCGTTCCTCGTGTACTTTAAAAAAAAACTAGAAACGTTAAAAAGACTGGACAATTGAGAAAGTGCTACTAAATTATTCCTCGAATATGGTGTCGGAAAAGCAACAAAACTCTTGAAAAAAAGGCAAAAAACTACCAAGTTATCAAATAATAAACTTGACGAGGCTTTATTTTTGTGGTTCCCTAAGGAATGACAAAAAGATATTTCCATTAGTGGCCCTTTGATTAAAGAAAAGGCGTTTCAACAAAACAAGCTTATGTATGGCGACCCATCATTTTCATCCAGCTGTGGTTTTTTAGATAGTTGGAAGCAACGATATGGAATTAGGCAGCTCACTATTACTGGAGAGAAATTGTCAGCTGACAACGAAGCAGCTGCCAATTACGTTGAAGAATTTCAAGCCCCAGTTTCTTCAGAAAACTTCTCACCGCAGCAGATCTATAACGAGGATGAAACTGGTTTGAATTTTAAGGCTTTGCCCACCAAGAGCCTTGCTTCACAAGAGGAAAAATCTGCCCCAGGGTTTAAAATGGACAAGCAACGCTTAACTGTCTTGGCTTGCAGCAATGCCTCCAGAACAAACTTCCGCTTATGATGATAGGAAAATCTGCTTTCAAAAATATGAACATGAACTCACTCCCTGTGTTTTACAGGAATCTAAAAAAATCTTGGATGGATCGAAAACTGTTTCAGAAATGGTTCAAGCATCAGTTTGTACCAAAAATCACAGGTTTAAACAAAAAAAAATGAACTGCCTAACCGTGCTCTATTGTTGATAGACAATGCTCCGTCCACTCCAGAAGAAATGCAACTTGTTTACGGTGACATGAGCCGTTTTTCTGCCACCAAATGTAACGTCAATTCTTCAGCCTATGGACCAGGGGGTGTTCAAGGCCATTAAACAAAATTACAAGAAAAAGCTCCTCCGGACCTTGCTAGAAGAAGATGAAGAAGACCAAACAATCTTGCAAAAATTACATTAAAAGATGGCATAACACTACTAAAGGTGCATTGCAAATGTCTTAGAAAAAGCTTTGGCCTGGCTTGGATTTTGTCGAGACTTATACACCAGTGAAAGACATCGATGATCTTGTACTCTTTAAGAAAATTCTTGGGTGTGAAGATACGGAAGAAAACTGTATCGAGGAGTGGACTGCGGTTGACGACAGTGACAGTCAAGAGTCCGGCGATGAAGACATCGTAGCAATGGTTCAGGTCTCATCAGCTGAAATCGACTCGGACGAAGACGAGGAAGAGGTGACCGAAACCGATCTCATATCACACGCAGACGCGGGAATTGCTCTGGACCTCGCTTTATGTTACGTGTAACAACAATCGTCATCAACTCCAAATGATCTTATGTTCATGTGGCGATGGCGGAACATTGCATCATCAAGTAGATTTAATGCTCTTTTCCAAAAAAATCAGACTTTACGTCCTAGTTCTTTGTACTGTATTACAGTGATAACATGTTATTCTACAGTTTGTAAAAATGGAGCTGACATATGCTGTAGGTTAGGTTAGGTTCATTTTTAAAGATGTCTTAGACGCTATATGTTTTGTTTCTATTTTGTATAAAAAGTTAACTGTATTTTCATATATCATTAACATATTTGTATAACAATAAATGTCAGTTTTGCTTAAAAAACGAATGTTGATCGTATTTTTCCCTATGTTTTTCTTAAAAAAATTAGTGTTTTTCCGAACGCTGTTCGGAATAAGCGAATTTTGGGAATAGCGGAGCTCGGAATACCGGGACTCAACTATATATTTAATGTGCGAAACAATTTAATGGCCGTTTGCGTCACAAAGACTAAATTTTTTTTTATATTTAGATTACTACTGAGATATTGTCTTTTTCTTTCTTATCTGCAATAAAAAGATTCCATTGTAGGAAAGACGGCATGCGATCCTTTACTAGTTGGATACCTTCTGATTTTATTTTATTAGATGGCTCTTTTCTGCCATGTCTATCTAAGAAAAGTATGTTCCAGAAAAATTAGGTGGTATGGGCACATATTCAGAAGAGAAAGAACTGCAGCAGTGAGGTAGATTGCAGAATTGAAACCACAAGTAGAAAGGCCAAGAGGCAGATCAAAATCTAAATAGAAGTGAAAGAGAATATCAGAAGGTTGATGATAACAAATTGAAGAGAAAAAATAGAAAATAATGGAGAACAATAGTAAACGAGGCAAAGGCACACCAAAATCTCTGAGAGGAAGCAAAGAAAAATGTGGTTTGATCCACCACGGAAACCGGATTGACTGAGTTGAAAATAAACATAATAATAATATCAGTTAGAACCACCTTGCTTGCAACCTAACACCAACTAACTAATCAGATAACAGAACCTTATGCAATGTCACTGTGACAATGTTGCCAGTACTTCATACCGTCAGGTCGAGTTACCGGGTCTTAGCTCGTAGCTTGGCTTTACAAGCGTGTAGCAAATATATGTTAAATCGCATTACATGGTTTTAGTAAATTTGTTAAAACTAAATACTAAGAAAAAAAATACCGTAAAAACCTATATCTCTACTTTGTTGAATTGCCTGTACAATTCTAGTAAATGTATAACTTTCTAAAACCAGTTAAATAAAGTTATGTGGTGTTGTGCATTGTTAATTTTCATCATGATAAAAACTTATGGAAAGCAAAAATCCTGTAACACGTGATGTGTCGTTCTTTGTCTACTACACACTACATTAATATGTTAAAAAACAAAAAAGACTACATAAGTCTACTTACCTTACCGAAAATGGGATATCTGAATATACCATTAGAAAGAGCGTTGAAAATTACAAACGCATACATGTTTAACTAAATTTCGTAATTTTTAGACTCGCCGGGTTTTGCCTCTATACCGACGATATACAACTAATAAATTTTATCGAAAACATGTAAAAATACTCAATACTACAAAAGTTCATCGTAAATTCTATCAAAACATTTCTAACCATGTCTGGAGTTATAGTTTCACATAATTCCCTAATTACTCTTTCAAGATTATTAACATCTTGGTCTATGAAGGTATATATTTTCTTTTAAATAAAAAGTCTATGGCGGTTATGTCTGGGGACCTGGAGGTCAAAGGAACTCCATGTATTTCCGGATCACTTTACCATTAAAAATATGATGGAGAAAATCCCGAATATTTTTGTTGCAGTGGCATGTTGTTCCATCCTGTTGGTACAGATTTTTCCTCTTTTAAAGGTATTTCATCGTGAAATTCAGCCACCTGATTATTTAAAAACTCCTAGTATCTCTCTATTCAGATTATTCCGAAAAAAGTATGGTCCAACAATTCCGTCCTTATAAATCCCACACCACACATTAGTTTTAAATGAATACTGATATCTGGTTTTGGCATGGAAATTGGGATTAACATCGCTCCACCATCGACAATTTTGCAAACTTAATGTACCATTGGATGTAAACATACCTTTGTCAGAAACAAGTATTTGTTGTGTCATAAATCTTCCAATTCTCCTTGGATAAGAACACAAAATTCGAACCTTCCTTATTTTAAAGTGTAAATTGGGGTTTGTATGGCTTACATTTATTTGACTTTAAAATTCTTGCAACTGTACTTTTACTTATATTCAATAAATGTAATCTTTTTTGAAGTGAATATTTTGGATTTTCCACTACCGATAGCATCACTTCATTTTCAATATCTTCATTTGTATCCCATGATTCTTGCTTCCTTCTAAATTTATTTTAAGCACTTCCAGAACTCTTGAATTTATGTATTACTTGTCTGACAGTTGTAAATAAAATGTATTGTTTTATCAGGGTGTCTATTATTAAAGATTTCTGCTGATTCTACATGTTTTATAATTTTCTCCAATATCCAAAGAAAAGGTATCACGGATAAAAGATCCAGCATATCAATTATATATCAAAAAAGCTAATCTGGCGTTGGGGTTTATTATCAGAACTTGTCATGACTTTAAGACTACACATTCATTACGAACTCTATTTATGGCCCATGTAAATAGTGTCTTGAGCTTCGGATCAATAATTTGGAATCCACAGTATATTGTATACATCGATAGACTTGACCATATCCAGAATAAATTATAAAGTACAGCAGGAAGAAGTTGTTTCCTAAGGATAATATTGTTTCAGTTAGTCGGAACTTGGGTTTAATTCCCCTGGAAGATAGACGTCAAATAAACGATGTTAAATTTGTATATAAAATTGTCAATAATCTTATTGACTCCAACGAGATTACCAGCCTCATTAGATTCAATGTTCCGGCCTATGATACAAGAGATTTTAATCTTTTTTATATTAATTTCAGTGCTAACAATTATTATCTAAACTCTCCTCTCCATAGGTGTTGTAAATCATTCAACTCAGTTTGTGACCACGCTGATATTGATATATTTCATGATACATTTTTCACTTTTTGTAGTAAGCTAAAAAAGCTGTATGATTTAATATTTACAATTATTCAGTCTACATTTTATTAATTATATACTTGTGAATACTGTATTTGGGTTCGTCCCGTTTGTATTCCATGTCATAAATAAATAAATCTAGTGTCAGGCCCAAATACTCCAGCGCTTGCTGCAGTGGTGGTTTTTGAACCATCTAATGGTGTTTTCTTTGAGAGTTTGGGTGGTGTATTCCCTTTCCCAGTCTCTCCTCGTATTTAGCATCGTAGTGAAATTCTGGGATGATTCCCTGATGAGATGTATTTTGTTAGAGGCTCCCTGATTTTTAATACTCTCATTGCCTGAACCTTCCTTAGATATTCTAAGAATTGCCTCTTGGGCAGATCTTTCTATCACCAGATGTAGAGATGTGAGATCTGTAATGATCTCAAGTGCCCTAGTTGAACACGTTCTCATACACACAGGCAAGCCTTTGAACTTTGTCGAGGCTCTTCCTCATGCTGTACTGACTTGCTTTTGTATGCCAAACTATTGCCCCATATGTAATTGCTGGTCTCACAATCATGGCGTACATCCATCACAGTATTTTTGGGTTACAGCCCCACCTCTTACCAGCTAAATTTCTGCACGCCATCAAAGCTCTTATTGCTTTACTAGCAGTTATTTCAACATGCTTATTCCACAGAACCTTACTGTCTAGGGTTATCCCTAGATATATAACTTCTGATTTCCATTCTATGATTTCCCCGTTTAAGGATATGGGTTTCATGGCTGGAAGTGTTCTTTTCCGGGTAAATGGAATTACTATGGTCTTGTTTGGGTTAATGTTTAGCCCCACTGACAAACACAATTGCTCAATGATTCTGAGGCCCTTTTGTAATAAATCACACAAGGTGCTCTCGAACTTGCCTTTGACTATTAGAACTATGTCATCAGCATAGCCCATACATTCGAAGCCAAGCTCTGTTAGCCTGTAGAGCAACTCATCTACTACGAGGCTCCATGGAAGGGGATATATCACTCCCCTTTGAGGTGCCCCCGAGTGGCTTTAACTGAGGTGGTTTGCTTCCCCACCTGTCTCTCAGCTATCCTCGTCGTCAACAACTCATACATCCATTTTACAATGGTTTCATTTACTCCTCGCCTTTTTAGTGCTTCTTTGACAGACACATGAATTGTGTTGTCCAGAAATGCGCACATTGCGATTTCTTTGTTGTTCAGAGTTCAGTTGATCCACCCGCTCTGTAGACATGCTGACATCTATGAAGTGGTACATTCTCCAGATTATCTGTTCTTATGTAGTTATCCACTACTTTCTCCATCGTTTTGAGTAGGAACGATGTTAGATGGGTCTAAAAGATCGGGGATCAGTCCCATCTGTTTTCCCTATTTATGGTATGAAGGTTACCCTTGCCCTTCTCCATTTTCTAGGTATTAGACCCACTGCTAGACTGCTTCTTGTAATCTTCAGCAGGTGAGGAAGAACCTCCTCTATCCCTTGCTGTAGGAGTGCTGGAAATATTCCATCCACTCCTGGTGATTTATATGGTTGAAAGGTACTTATTGCACATTCCAACCGTTGTCTGGTAAATATTTTCTTAGCAATGTCCCAATCTTCCTTGCGGGATTTTTTGGTGTTAAAGGTGTTAAAAGCATTACTCTTCAGCATAAATTAAAATGCAGAAATGAATTCAAAATTATCATTTACATACTAAAAAAAATTATAAACTAAAATTTATCTAAAGTCGGAATATCCGCCAGTTCATAATCGGATATTGACCTAAAATGTCATTGTAACTAGTTTCCCATATAACTTTTTAAAAAAATCAATAATAAGAGTATTTGTCTCTTGAGCAAAATTTATATTTATTGACATACCTCGTATACGACTAGAAATAAATAATATCTGATAGTTGCGTTTTGGGTTTTAGGCCATGCTGAGATTTTTATGGGATATGTTTTTTCCTAAAATTGATAATAAAAAAGTTGTGCATTTGTATACAATTTTTTGGGACACACTGCATATTTCTTGTGTATTTGTATCTACAAATTATTGTTTTATATGTATTAATTATTACTACTTTTTTTACAGAGGAAAGTATAGATGTTGATCCCAATTATGACCCATCAGACTTTTTAATGTCCGGTCTTCCTCTTCGCAAAGTCGATGAAAGTGAACTTCAACAAGAAACGGCTATGAAAATTCACGACGATCTAGCCGTTAGTGAAAGTGATGATGAAAGTACAAACATTCCACAAGAAAATCAAGAAATTCTGCCAGAAGAAGATGGTGCTGGTGATATATGGTTTTAAAACCACGTGGGCATTAATTTGCTGTCTTGTTATATTTAAGTTTAATTTATTGTACATAAATGTTTATAATTCACAGTTTTTAGCAATAACAATAAAACATTAATAACCATACAATTTTGCTGTTAGTTTGGTAGTGAGAAATCCCACCATCTATGAAGAATATTGTTGTGTATGTTGTATTGTACTGAAAGTATTACTTGTATTTCTATATTTATTATAGCACTTACTTAACAAAGCTGTTTGGTAGCATACATATAATATATCAACATCGACATATGTATAGGAATGTGTCAATTCCCCGCACGACAATTTCAGTTGACAGACTGTAGTGGTTACTTAGTAAGTGCCCCTCGTATAGACTACTTTAACCATAAAATCATTTATCTTGGAGAAACGCTTACCTCGCAACCATTCTTTAAGGGTTGAATAAATAACATCATTAAAAAACTCACTGGGATAAATATATTTTAAGAATTATTTACACAAACTATACCTACATAGGTACTCTACAAATATAATAATAATGAATCTCTCATTAATTGTTTTTGTTTACTAAACGCTACTTGTTTGTTTATGATCACATTTCACTTGTTTACAAATGGTTCCGCTATGGTATTTATACAATCGATTCTTATGAACGGTCTGTGTTTTACTGTTTTGAGATGTAATCTCACAATTTACACCTTTTATTTCCGTTATTTTAAACGGCCCTAAATAATGTGGATCGAACTTATTTCTCTCCTCATTCTTTAGAATGACTAACTCTGAAAATTACGAAAGATAATCGATTTAAAGGAGTAAATTAGCTTATAATTCAACCCCTACTCTAAAGTTTACAGGTGAAGATTCCTTTTCTCTATTATTTACTCTAATTATTTTATTTTTTATTAAAAACTGTTTGGCTCTTTCATTTGCGTATTGTAACGTATATTTTAACTCTTTATCATATCTTTCAAGATTGTAACACGGTTCTATTTCTACATTTAAGAATTCTGGTAAGTTGGGTTTTCTCCCGTATAATAACTCAAAAGGAGTGTATCCGTGATACGTGTTTGGTGTTGTATTATAACAATATGCAAACATTTTCACAAATTCACATCAGTTATCCCTAGAATATTTGATAAAGTTTCTTATATACTCATTAAACGTTCTGTGTAATCTTTCACAACTGCCTATTGCTTCATGGTGGAATGCCGTTGAAAAATTATGTTTTATTTTTAAAAGTTCCTCTAAGTTCTTCATTATCTCATTCTTATATTCCGTTCCTTGATCTGTCCTTATCTCCTTCATCAATCCGTAGTTTGGTATAAAATTGTCAAATATTGCTTTTGCTATTGTGTTTGCTTCTTTGTTCTTGACCGGTATCATAACCGCGTATTTGGTTAGTTCACATAATATTGTTATACAATAACGATTACCGTTGTTACTTTCTACAAAAGGACCTATTGCGTCTATGTAAATGATATCAAACGGTTTTATAGATGTGTCTGTGATGACGAATTTTTCTTTATGACTAAGTTTTGCTTTATTCATTTGGCATTCGTGGCAATTCTTTACATACTTCCTTACATCTTTCTCCATGTTTTTTCACCTAAAATTTGCTCTTAGTTTCTTTAATAATCCATTATTTCCTACATGTCCTTCAAACATTGGATCATTGTGATATCTTTCTAAAATCTTTTGGATCTCTTCTTTCTGCTGTACCGTTTTTGGTACTTCACATATACATACTTGAATATTGTTTAACCTTTGATTTCCTTCTTCTATAAACTCTTTTACTGTGCACTTTTTGAATATATCATCATTTCTATATATCTTCATTCTTTTTTACTTTATATTTTATCGATAGCTCCTCAAGCTTTTCCAACGTTCGTCCTAGGTCGAACTTGTGTATTCCGGTAATTAAGGCTTCACTAAATTTCAATTTATGTTTGATCCGAATGCTCATCCTTAGCGAGATACGGTTATTTTTAAAGTGTAAAATTGGTAATTTATGTGCCTCAAGATTATTTAAAAATTTTTCTATTCTTTCTTCTCTTGTTTCTTCGTTAATCTTTAGATCCTTTCTTGACTGATCGTTTTCTTTTCTCGTTTGTGCTCTTGTGATTGCTAAGACATGTGAATTATTTATGTATAAATCCTTGAGTTCTTCTATGGATATTCTTGATATACTATCTGCGTAGTTCGCTAGACCTTTGACATACTGTATTTCAAAATCATATTCTTCCAAATCGAGTTTCGAGTCGGGTCTTTCATTGCAAATAAATGAGTTAGTGGCTTATGATCTGTTTTTACTATAAAATGTGGTGAACCATATAAATAACACTTAAAATGATTGATTTCCCAATGGATCGCTAATAACTCTTTTATGATGGTGGGTTTGTTAAGCTCGCTTTTCTTAAAGCTGCGTGATGCAAATGCGATGGGTAGGTCAATCCCTTCATAGTTTTGACTTAATATTGCTGAACATGCACTATTTGAAGCGTCTGTAGTTAAGATGAATTGTTTACTGAAGTCTGGGTATTTTAAAATTGGTGGATTGATTAATGCAAATTTCACGTTTTTCCTAGCTAACCTATTTAAAGGGATACATATTGCGGCAAAATTCTGAATGAACCGTCTATAATAATTGCAGAATGCAACGAATCTTTTGACTTCACTAGCGTTCTTGGGTACTGGATAATGCTGAATGACTGAATATTTTGCTTTGTGTGGTGAAACACCATCCCTTGATAAATTATGACCTAAATATGTGACTTCTCGCCTGAAGAATTGGCACTTTTGTGGATTTAACTTTAAATTGAATTTACGACATGCCTCAAACACCTTCCTTAGATTGGCTAAATGATGATTCTCCGAAATTCCTATCACAACTATATCATCAATATAAAGAAATGCTTTTTCTGGTGTGAGGCCTGAGAATGGTATTGACATCATTTGTGAAAAACTATTAGGACTTATGTTTAACCCAAAGGGTAATCTTGTGAATTGAAATGAGCCTTTTTCTGTACTAAACGAAGTGTATTTCCTAGAAGACTGTTCTAAAGGTATTTGATGAAAACTTGACATAAGATCTAAAACTGAAAACCATTTTGCTCTCCCTAATTGATCTAAAATTGCATCTATACGGGGTAAAGGAAATTTATCTGTGACTATTTTCTTATTTAACTCCCTAAAATATATACAAAACCTCCATGCCTTATCCTGATTCACTGACTTCTTCGGGACTAATAACACTGGACTGTTGTAATCTGATACTGAAGGTTCAATTATTCCTTGTGTTATAAGTTTCTCTACTTGACTATTTAATTCAGTTGTTTGCGAATGTGGTGTGCGATAATTCTTTATGTATATTGTCTTTTACTGTTATTGTTTGCTCGTAAAAATTATTGTGCGTTAGAATATAATTTTTTAAAGCGAATATATCTGCATAATTCTCACACAGTTTCGTTAAATCATTCCTTACATACTCTGGTACTTCTAAATTTAATGATTTCCTCAATTCTTTCATTCTATTGTTACTATCACTCGTAATTGTATATGCCTCAAACAAATCTAGATCCAAGATTTCAATATTCTCAGTTTTTACTGAAACACTTTCATAATTTGTATTCAAAATTGTAACGTAAGGGTTTTTCTCCGATATTATGGATCTAGCTATAAATACTCCCGGTGCTACTTCCTGTTGCTCCACTACTGTAGCTTTTCTCAAATTTCGAAAGTTCTCTATTAGCCTGTACACCTCACGTCTAGGCGGTATTGCTAAAGTATCGTATTCAGGATTACCAAAAATTTGTATGGTTACCGAATTCTTAGACTTGCAATTTATGTGTAATTTTGATTGTGAATAATCTAAGACACACTTATTTTTAGTCATGAAGTCTCTGCCTATTAACCCATTTGTTGGTATCGGAAAATTTTCTTCCACTACGTGAAAGCAATGACTTAAAGCAATGGTTCCCAACGGGGGCGATACCGCCCCCTGTGGGCGCTGCAGCCTTTTAGGGGGGCGGTAGCGGATTCAGAAGCAAATAATAAGCAGTCAAGAGGAATGGTGAAATAAAAATGATTTAATAAGGGTTAATAAGCAGTTTTAAATTAGCATTAATAATAATACTAATAATTTCTTTTAGTTCAGAATAGAAGTATATGACTTGTCCTCGCACGTTGATAAGCGAACGCGCGATGTTCATACAAAATAACATGTTTCGACATGTTCGCACACAGACAAGTTGAATCATGCACGAAATGAAACGTATAAAAGCAACAGCTCTACGAATATTTTTTGTTAGTTAGTTGTATGTCCTTGGCCGCGATATATAGTCGTGAATCATAAGCTCTGCCGTAGTAAATAATCGTGAGTGGTGTGTCATTTTATAAACATTACTATCTATAAATCGATTGAGAATTTAATTTTTGTATGAATATGGCTGAATCTACTTCTAAATTAAAAAAGAAATGCCGGCAATACAGTATTGAATATTTAAAATATGGATTTGCGGAATCTTCTACAAACAAATCATTACCTATGTGTTTAATTTGCCAAAAAGTTTTTTCAAATGAAGCTATGAAACCTTCTAGGCTACAAGAGCATTTACATAAAATGCATCCTGATAAGAAGAACAAAGATATATTCTATTTTCAAGAACTCGAAAAACAATATTTAAAATAGCCGACTATATCAAACCTTTTTGCATCGTTTTCTAAACGAGACGATGATGGGCTACGAGCCTCATATAACGTTTCATTGTTAATCGCAAAGTCAGGAAAACCACACACCATTGGCGAGGAATTAATTTTGCCGGCAGTCGAAGAGATATTAAAAACTGTTCTCAATCATAAGACACCATTTGATACCATTAAAAAAATTCCTCTCAGTAATAATTTAGTGCAAAGAAGAATAGATGAAATGGCAAATGACGTTGAAATATCATTATGCGATTACCTAAAGACTTGCAAATTTTCCATTCAACTCGATGAATCAACTCTACCAAGTAACAAAGCTCTACTCTTATCATACATACGATTTATAAAAGAAGAAAAAATTCATCAAGAGTTATTATTTGCTAAGAATAGCAGGGACATTCTATATTTAATATCATGCAAGAATTTTTTCAAGAGAAAGAAATTCCTATTAGCAATATTTTGTCTGCTGCTACTGATGGTGCTCCAGCAATGACCGGGCGTCATAAGGGTTTTATAGCATATTTGAGAAAAGCAGTGCCAAATGTACTCGCTGTACATTGTATTATTCACCGTCAGCATTTGGTTGCAAAAAAATTAAATGAACGTCTGCATGCGTCCCTCAATAACGTTATTAAAGCAATCAATATCATTAGAAGCAATTAATTGAATGACCGTTTGTTTCATAAGCTTTGCAATGAAAATGATGAAGACTACAATCGCTTGCTGCTGCACACAGAAGTACGTTGGCTCTCTAAAGGTGTTTGTCTGAATCGTTTTTTCAATCTATTTGACTCAGTGTTGGAATTTCTTGAAGAAAACGAGCAATTGCGCGAAAACCTGATTACGTCAAAAAATGACATCGCTTATTTGACGGACCTGTTTAAAGTATTTAATCAAGTTAATCTACAATTGCAAGGTGATGATTTGAATTTAATTAAAACTAAAAACGTCATAGCTGCTTTTGCAGGAAAACTTCTTATATTCAAAAGAAATCTTGGTAGAGTTGGGTTATCCTTTTGCAAACATACTGAAGGCTCATCAAATTTGGAAGAGGAGCTATTAGAACTCACAACTAACGAAGAATTGAAAGTAAAATTCAAACGTGGATATCAAGAGTTCTGGCTTCAAAAACCAATACCAGTTCTCTATCCTGGATTGTGGACAATAGTACAGAAGTTGTTAATTGCATTACCTTCGTCCTATATGGCTGAGCGTGCATTCAGTGCAGTAACTGATTTGCTGTCAAAGAAGAGGAACAGTCTACACATCACTGAACGTGACGATCTGCGATTGATGTTAACGAAATTGGAACCCGATATTAACAAACTGGTAACACTCCACCATCCTCAACTGTCTCATTGATATTTTCTTTATTATTAATTTTGTATTTATTATTGTATTGCATTTCTTATTTCTATTGTGATTGTATTTCTTATTGATTCTGTGTTTATATTTAAAAGTTTAATAAACAATTTTCTTGTACATTTGGTAGTCGTTTAATAAATTTCTACTTCATCATTCCTCTAAAATAAAATTTAGACAATAACTGAAACTAAAGCTAAATACAGATCAATTGGGACGGTACAGATGATATTCAAATAAAATTAACTACTTTGGACTAACCAGCGACTGGGTGGTGGGGGGTTGGTTAAATTTTTGTTCTCTTCTATAGGGGGCGGTGGTCCAGAAAAGGTTGTGAACCACTGACTAAAAGTTATGTTGTTTATATAGAGGTTAATGCTTATTTGACCCAAAGTTTTTACTGAGCCTTCAGTTATCCCCTTAATGCTTATTTTATACTCAGTTTTAATTAAGTGATGCGGAAAATTTTTATCAGAGAAATGTCTGCTCCTGTATCTAATATGAAATTGTAGGTATTATCGGATATGTTTGTTAATTCGATTATTAAATTTCCATTCCTATTGAATTTCCTATCCTTATTAGGATCTTCGTATCTGCCGTAGTTATTTCCTTGATTATACTGTCTGAATGTCCTTCCTGAGGGATTACCATTGTAAAATCCTCTGTTGTATCCCCTCCTATGATTGTTCCTAAAGTCAAAGTTTGAATTCCTGAAGAAATTCCTATTATCCTTCATGTGTAAAACTTGTTGTTGGCTTACTATGCCTTCCACTGACACTAATTTGGATAATACTTCTTGCGTGGTTTCAAAACTTCCTGCTGCTATGATTGTTTTTGTTGCATCCGTTGTGGCATTCGTAGTTACTGCCTTAATCGTTGCTTCCTTGGTATATTTTTCGGCTAATCGTTCCGGCATTCCTTCTGATACATATGCTGCCTGTAGTCTCTGCTAACTTTTCTATTTCCGTCGCATACTGTGTTACATCCTTCCCATTTTGTTTTACTTTATTAAGAGAAGGCTTGGGTTGTCTCCTGTTATTCCTGATTTTAGTCTATTCTTGATTTCTATAATAGTGTTTTCCGTCGTGATCAAACTTCTGGCTTTTCCCGTTAATCCCGTCTTAATTAGTAAAATAGCATTTTCTTCGTTACATGTTGTGTTTATTTGTAGCAAATCTAATGAGTCCAAAAATGATTGTAACTTCCTTGCTTCCCCGTTAAATTCGGTCGGTAAAAACTTACTCGCAAAATTAAAAAAATCATTAATACTTGTCGCCATTTTCAACTGTTTGCTTATTGCTTGTAATACACCAGTATCGATTTCCTCAAATATAGAGGTAGGTATTTTAATAATACAATTTAACGCTTCAAATGCCCTAGCAGTTTTATCTCTAATCCTATCTGAATAATTTTTACAACTCTCTTGTTGTACTAAACTTGAACTTTTCCAATTTTTAGCTATTAACTTAGCAAAATTATTATACTATTGATTACTTCGATATGAATATCTGGATTTTTAGGAGTTTCCTTTTTCAAATCCTTTTTTCCCTGTTTGTTAATTTCTTCTACAATTGACCTTAACTTATCTTCGAAATCTTCCCACGTTTTATTGACATATATGAGATTCGTTCATAAAAATAGAGTGCATAAGTACTCACAATTTTTATACAGTTAAAGTTCCTGATATCTGCTTCGCTGCGATGCCTCAGTTGATGTCCCTTTTCAGTGCTCTTCGATGCGTTTTCCATAATGACCATATAAATTTCAAAATAAAAGCTACTGTTATGATATACAATAGGACCATTATATGCGTTGCAAAACTGTCTTGCTGTACCATAAAATTATTGTTGACGGTACCCGTTTCTTTTACCTCTTGTTTAGTTGGTGAGCCTCCCATAGTTTCTCTTCTCCAGGGTCCCAAATTTAGATAAAAGACCATATACTTCCACTTGTCATTACCATTTGTTTCGCAAAAATATTTACCATTTATTGTCGAATATTACCATTTACCATTGCCATTTGCTTTGCAGGATCGCCATGTAGTGGCGATGTACATTTTACCATCAATTTTACCATTACCATTTCGTTTGCAGGATCGCCATGTAGTGGTTACTTAGTAAGTGCCCCTCGTATAGACTACTTTAACCATAAAACCATTTATCTTGGAGAAACACTTACGTTGTAACCATTCTTTAAGGGTTGAATAAATAACATCATTTAAAAACTCACTTGGATAAATATATTTTAAGTATTATTTACACAAACTATAAATACACGTTACCTACATAGGTACTATACGAATATAATAATAATAATGAATCATTTGTCGACACTCTCCATTTATAGGAAGTGTACGATTGAGTGTCAGTTACCTGTTGTTCATGACCTTCCGGATTCAAAACGAATGTGATATTTATATTTTACAACGAACGTGCTTTCGGTGTGTTTAGTTGGCCTCAACAGATCACTGCCCGCTGACCACATTAATTATATATAAATTAACAATGTCTTTTCTTTTCATAATGCCCTTTTTATGATAATGTCTTTTGGGATCATCACAAGACAACTGCCAACTATTGAAACGTATATTGATGCAGCAAACACAATACAAGTAACTGAATATAGAACAAATATGTTGACATTTGTATCTAGACTTTGCATTGAAATTTACTATCGGGCTTTAGCTAACATTCAAACGGTCTACTGTAATATCTAGTATTTTTTTGTATTATGATTTTTATGTACAGGGGTGTAGTATTGCTTTTCTAGTCGAGTTGTCGCCGTTTAGCTTTAATATGTAATTTCCAAGCTTTTCTTCAAAATGAAGACATACAACTTTTTAAGGTTGTCGATGGAGTCCAATACTTTTTTTTTAAAGCTAAAGCTTTGCTTGAATAGTATTTTTATTATTGATGAGCAATGCTTTAACAATTCATTGTAGATCAGCAAAGCCGTTACCGGAACGGAAGTCTGCCATCTTGATTACGTATGTCAAGACAGCGTGTGCTGTGGTGTGTCGGAAGGTCCCATCTGCCATGTGTCATATAAAGCAAGTGACGTAAGGGGCGCAGTTATGAAACAATGCATGTCAAGTCAGCCAAATACATTACCTTATATAGTATTGTTACATCGAACCATCATCGGACGATCGACTACGACTACGTCATGGGGCTGAACTGCACTACTATAGGACACCGCATAGTTTCAGTAAATACATTTTTCAATTAGAATGATTATAGGCTTCATATTGTTAACTTCAATAAATATTAGTAACTTGTAACTATTGTACTTAAATAAATTTAAAAAAAAGTAAAGTTTCAAGTTATAAACATAAAGAGGCGCAGTCAGTAGGATTCCAAAAGGAATCTCATCTCGCTTTATCTTTCAGTTTCTACTGTTTATTTGGAAGAATCTTCATGGCGAATGTTGCCGAATTTTGAAAAATCCGAAGAAGTGCAAATAAACATTTGTGAAGATTACGTGTCCAACCCAGAGAATGCTGTCCACCGAGGATCAATAGAAATCATCGTAATTTTACTGTAAGTTGCTCATATTATTTATCCTATTATCTTTATTAGCGTATGTCATTTTACTAATCTGAAGAATCCATAGTGGAAAGTAACGGTAAGCTTAATATTAGTATTGAATCAAATTTTAGTCTTAATTCTTTTGACGAAGAAAAATAAAATTCAGTATTAGAAGTTATTTCTCTTTTAAATAATTCAAACATTGAAGAAAACTTTAATTTAAACTCAAATTCAATAACGTCTGTTCCCAGACGTCGAGTAACACTTTACTAAAAACTTATTGGGATCCAAATCCCGCAAATATCAACTGCATTCAAAACATTAGTTTAATTTTCGGAATATATGGAAAATTAGTTGGCAACTCTAGAGAAATTTTCAGTATTTGCATAAAAAAAGATTGGGAAACAGATAAAAGTGCTCTGGTAGCTCACTTCGGCGACCAGAGACACGAAAACAGATGTCTCTTTGATCTAGACAAAATTCTAACGAAGCTGCTCTCAGTTTTTATACTAGAGTAATGTTTAATTTGAGTGTTCTTCATAATTACGTTGATTGTCATGAAACTGGTCAAGCTAGTGCAACTGTGAAGAAAAAAAAATTACAATATACATGCTTTAAAAATATTTCTGGCATGTTTGAAAGAACTGATAGGCTCCACAAATCGAGCTATGAAACCAGATACTCTTGCAACAGCTAGACAATTTATTATAACAGAAAATAATACCCGTCGCCTTCAAAAACCATATAACGAAACTTTTAAGAATAAACCATTTCCAAAATTTAATAAAAACTATCAAAATCGAACGAATTATAATGTCCCTAACTTTGGTAAAAAATTTATTGCCAATACAACACTTTTCAAATTAATTTCCTCGTGGACCAATCAATGTTTAACCCAGATTCATCCCACATAGATTCCCAACTAATAGACAAGTTTTCAACAACCTTTAAGAGTTCCAAGTAACGCGTGGAAACCTAATACAAATTTCTCCCATCCAACTCAAACCATCTCGTCAAATACATTTAACATATACAACTTTAACCGCAACCAAAATCGATTTGCACTTCCACCTCCACAACAATACCAACCCCAAGCATAACAACCCAGATTTACTTTTGAAGAACGGTTCAATGTCGACCAAACGCAATATTATGACTATTATCAATGAAACACTCCTTAGTACCCTTATTAAAATAACATGCTCGACCAAGATGACGTTTTCGACCAAAATTGTACTCCCTACGAATTTAATGACTATATAGACATCACAAATTCAATATCCGACAGTCCAGAACCACAAAGCCGCGACGAACAAAAGTTTCAAGACGATCCCGAATCAACAAATCAGGAGTAGAAATTTTTTCAATTTATGACAAGAAGGATCTTCCATACATAATAATTTCTGATCCTCCCTTAATATTACTGATAGATACCGGTGCTTCAAAATTATTTATAAACTCCGAAATTGCTCAAATTTATTTCCCAAATTATATCCATAAAGAACCAATTACCATCAGCTCAGTCTTCCAAACGGTCACTACTAGAGATTTTTGCGCTAAAATTCCAGCTTTTCGCGAATTCAATTCAGATAAAGTTATGAAATTTTATCTTTTTAAATTCCACCATTTCTTTGACGGCTAAACTTAAACGCAAGCCTACCATTATCACACTACTCGTCTAAAGGTAAACTTTTATTTTTCGCTCATGTTGAACCCAATTCGATAGAAACCGCAAAAATACCTGTCAATACCAAATGGTACTGTTAGAATTCCATACACTGAACTATTTAGTTGTAGCATCAAGAAAGGTATCACTTTCCGAAAAAATGGATATGCCTCAGTTGATATCATAAATAGCACCGAAAATGTTCAAGATATCTTTCTATAAAAGCCCTTAGTCGTGGAATCTTTTGAAGAAAATTACGAAATCTTCCAAATTTCTGTTCAAAGCCCTTCCGACGATCATCCCTATAATTTCGACATTACCTAACACATTCGAACTTCTCATTTAAATTCAGAAGAAAATTTTTGTAAACAATGACATATTCCATAAAGAAAATTCACCCCTATCCTTTACCAACCAAGTCAAACATCAAATAAAAACTACAGACGAACTTCCAGTCATATCGATACCCATACATCCATAATCCTGAAGTAGAAGGTCAAATTAACGATATGCTGGAAAAAGGGATTATTAGACTTAGCGACTCACCCTGGTCCTCAACCATCTGGATCATTTCCAAAAAAGCTGATGCAAAGACCATCGACGATCGCTACTCCATTCCTAACGTAACTGACATACTTGACAAATTCGGACGCTGTTATTATTTTACCACCTTAGATTTAGCCAGTGGATTTCATCAGATTGAAATGCATCCCGAGAACGTTAAGAACATCGCTATCAACGTTGAAAACGGTCATTTCTAATACGTCAGAATGCCTTTCAGTTTAAGGAATGCCCCTGCAACCTTCCAGAGAGTCATGGATAATGTACTAAAAGAACTCCGTAATAAAATTTGTTTCGTTTATATGGACGATATAATTGTATTTTCAAGCTCACTCCAAGAACATATTAATAATTTAAAAAGTGTTTTTCAAAAGCTTCGCGAGAGTAACCTCAAGGTTCAACTCGATAAATCCGAATTTCTTAGGGCATCAAGCTCAATCCTGATAAAGTAAAAGTTATTACCAACTACCCCCTATCGAAAACCACTAAATAAATAAAATAAAAGCTTTCTTAGGCCTTCTCGGGTACTACAGAAAGTTTATAAAAAATTTTGCCAAACTAACCAAACCCCTTACAAGCAGTTTAAAAAAGGGCCTTCACATTAATATACATGACCCGCTTTAAATAAAGACATTCGAATATTGCAAGTCTCTTTTAATCAATGAACTCATTCTCATCTACCCCGATTTCACCAAAGAATTCATTTTGACCACAGAGGCAAGTAATTTTTCAATAGGAGCAGTCCCCTCCCAAGGACCAATCGATGGAGACAAAGCCATATCATATGCTTCTCGTACCCTTAACGCTGCTGAACAAAATTATTGAACAATTGAAAAATAGTTGTTAGCAATAGTTTGGGGTACAAAGCATTTCCGGCCATATCTTTTCGGTAATAAATTCAAAAGTGTCACCGATCATAAACATCTACAATGGCTAATGTCTCTAAAGGAACCCGATTCCCGACTTGTCCATTGGAGGCTGAAGTTAGAGGATTTTGACTACGAAATCGTATATAAAAAAGGTTCTTGCAATACGAATGCAGAGGCCCTTTCCCGTGTTGAAATTTATCCAATACATAACGAAAATAGTTCCGGCTCTGATCTACTGCCAATCTATTAATATATGAAAGAATTTAATGAAACTAACGCTACAATTTCCCATGATATTGATAATTAAATGGACAAAGCAAAATTAGACTCCCATTCCCGAAGTAGATTCAAATGATGATCAAACAATACACACTAGTTTAGAAAATCCAATACTTGGAATTGAAATAACCAAGAAACCATTAAGTGTATTTCTAAATCAAATAGAAATAATCAAAACTGATCACAATCTTCATCAAGAAATTAAACAATTATTTGATAATCCTGCAAGAACCAGATGGTTGTAGGTTAATTGTGGATTTGGTAGATTTAAAAATTTAAATAGACGTGCGCGGACGCTTTCATTTAAAAGGTTGTACAAATCTAAGGATGCGTTCCTTACTTTAAAGTCTGTGGTTATAAGGTGAACCCACCTTAAGTACTGACGTTAGGTCGATAAACGCTGATATGAGAAATTCATTCAGTTGCATAACAAATAATATAAGAGACAATACATATAAATAAAATATACTGCGCCTAGCGGTGAGGTAAGCGTGGCGATCATCAGAGTGCCGACATATATATGTCTCAGTGTTGCCAGATGGGAAAATTGAGAATCCCCAGACCTAAACCGAATTTGTCCCCAGAATTCCCTAGACTGATAATAACGAAATATCCCTAGAATTCCCCGATCCTTTTAAAAAAAATTGTGGTAATTTCAAAGATAAATTAAAATAACATAGTGTGATTTAAAAATGTAATAAAAAATAAATGTAAGAAACACTAATAATGCAAAGAACAGTCTAAAAAATATATTTTGTTCTATATTAAAATAAAAAATAAAGTTTTTAGAAAAAAAAATAGGTTAATAAACAGTGGCACAAAATGAAAAAAAAAATCATTCAGTTCCATACACGTTTTTTGAGGACATTAACTTCAAATGATCGTTTGTAACTTCAAAGTCTTGGCAACAATTATTGGTCGAAAATCTTATAACTGAAACGGCATTTAAAGCCTCGCTTCCCAACTTATTTCTTTTTTTTGTTTTAACATCTGTCACTACAGAAAAAACCCTTTCAGTTTCGGCATTGCTATGAGGCAAAGCCATGCATAATCTAGCTAATTTAACTATATTACTATATTCGGGTTCATCATTAAAATCTTTAAATTTTTTTAATTTTTCCCAAAATTCTTCGACACTTAATTGTAATAGACTTTCTTTTTGGATGTCATCTGAAAAGTTAACGGAAATATTTTTCCACTCAGAGTCGATGGCATTCCCATCGATGTCATTAATGGAAATAAATTTGCTCAAAACAATCTCAAGTGATGTTAGATCTTTAGGTTTTGTAAGGGTCAATGCAATATGGGGGTTTAAGAATTCCAACGCATCAAAAAATGGATCGGTCAGGGGAATCGAATCTGCATATCCGTTGCTGCAGTTATCATAAATTCTAAGCATGATTTTCTGATGGAAGTTTGAACATCATCCGGTAATTCAAGTAGAAAATTCTTACATTCTAATCCGAGATCAATGTTTTCCAAAGGCAGAAAATTTCTGGGATTTTTACAGTTTATCTTATAATCGTTTAAATGCTCCGGAATTACAAAATGTGCAATGGTTTTTTTAAATAATTTTTTGGAGTGTTTAGAAAATTCGTGAATTAATAGTTTTTTACCCTGAAATAACCCATTAAAAGTATTAAAAAGATTTAAAAAGTATTTTAGAAACAATAATATTGCTTTTGTGCATTTATTATTAAACTCGGTAAAAATAAAATCAACAGATTTGCTGTTGTCTTCGAGTTTTGCAAGTTGGAAAAAGTTAAACAACATATCCCAGTATTCCAAAACCCTGTTAACAGCCTGTTGCATACTTAGCCATCTCGTAGCAGATAGTTTCAACATTTTTTTCTGTTGCAACTGAAAGAACTCTTGCATTTCTGAGAGTTCTGCAGTTCTTTTTGCAGAGCACGAGAAATAGCTTGCAATGCTTCTTACAAATTCCTCTGGGGTACGAGGTAATTTGGAACAAGCATTACTTGCTACCAAAGCACCAGAGTGGCAAATGCATGGCAACATAATTAATGCCTCTGTGTCTGCTTGCAACCTTGTAAAAAATGAATTATGTTTACCCACCATCACATTTACATTGTCTGAAGCAAAACCAATAATATGTTTTAAGGGAATGCCTTTTAATTGAAGGCAACTTTTAAAAGCCTCATACAAATGTTCAGCGTCGCAATGTTTGGCATTTATTGTTATTAACTCTAACAACTGGTCACATATTACGCCACTGTCATTCACATATTTTACACCAATACAAAGTAATTTGTTTACAGATATGTCCGTACTTTCATCCACTAAGATGCTGAAATCTCTATTTTTAAGAATTGCTGATAACTTTTCTGTTTCCTTCTTCGCAATGACGTTTTTAATTATATTTGTGGTTTTAGTTCTACCCAATTTAATATCTTTCAGAATCGGGGAAACAGTGTTTTAGTACAGGCACAAGGTGTTCTATGACTTGAAAAGCCACATTGTGGTGAGCAAAAAAAGCAGACAGTTCTATTTCTGCTTCAGACACTTTTTTTGAATGTATTGTCTTTTTTTGGAAGACCTTACCAACCGATACAACGCCTGCCATTTTAGCAACATTTTTCTTGTGTTTTTCTGTTACTAAATGTTTTTGTAGTTCAGATTTGCCACATCGTAAATCACAATCACATGGAGCACAATGGCGAAAATGTTCGTTGCTAATATGTTCTCTAAGCCATCCTTTAAACTGAGGTTTTTCTAACCATTCCCTTTTGAATTTCTGGTCATAACATTTTTGTTTTCCCAATTCATGCCGAATCTTCCGTTTTTTAACAGGCGTTACACATCGTCCTGCTCCTGCAGACGTCGATGGTCGATCTCTATAGTATAAATACAATATACAATCAAGTTGCATTTTATTTCTTTAAAAAAAAACAACTTACCTTTCGTCTGGTACTTCTGAATCAGAATCCATTATTTTATTTATTTTAAATTAGCAAAATGAAAATAGGACTTAAAAATAAAGATAACAGTAACACACAAACGAAAACGAAAACAAAACGATTTTATCTAGCTAGATCAAGATCAAGCGATGAGTTCGATGACCGATGTTATGTGATGCCCCGCCCCCGCCGATGCCGATAGCCTGTCAGCCAGTAGCGTTGGGAAGTCGGGAAAGTCCCGAGAAAGGAGAAGACTCATTTTTGATACAAGTGAAATAAAAATACTTCTTTTTTAGAAAATTCCTTATTATTAGAGGTGGTATTTTAAATTTATTGCATTGTGTTACAAAAATCATCAAATATCCCTAGAATCTCCCTATTTCCCTAGACAAAAAAATTATTTAAAAAACTCCCTAGAACTAGGGATAATTCCCTAGGTCTGGCATCACTGATATGTCTGCACCGTCTGTGGCCAAGATCAATACGCGCATGCGAGTCACGAGACGTTGCATTGTTTAATAGCATTGGCTGTATCATTCCCGCTTTGACGCTTTTATACCTTCAGAGGAGTGGTAAAGGTTGTTAGCATAGACAAATAATATAATTTATTTTCTCTATGGTTGTTTGTTTTGACACAGCATAGTAAAATTTGGCAGTGGTTTGGATGTTTAGTGATTTTGTTAATTGTTTTATCATTGTGTTGTGATTTTTACGTGTTTCTTTTATTTAGATTTTTATTAAAAACTATGTCTCCACAACGGTGCCTTTTATGTAATGAGATTGGTCCTAATTTAAATTTTCATAGGTCTACAGGTATATAAAAATAAATTCCGTTTGATAACAAATCATCCCATGAGGTACTCCATCGTCACATTTAATTTGTCAATTTGTATGGCTATATTAGTGTGTAGATATCGAAGAAATGATTTATAAAAATAATAACTCTAATTGGTTATGTGCTCACTATATATTTCATGTTTATCTACTTCATTTCTATTCCTTTTGAAGTAACCTAGACAACTATAATAGACGTTATTTGAGATTTATGTTAGAAGTGAAACAAAATGTAATTACATAATTGCACTTTATTTGGTCAAATCAGACATGTAATTTTTGTTGATTCAAATATCTCCGTTTAAAAATATTACAGGCGGCAAATACAGCACTTGCGCATAACTAACATGGCCACCCAGAGTGTAGTCGAACCTCTTACTCTTAATAGAACGCTTTTCGCTTATTGGAGATATAGGCAGCTAGCAGTATATTTTATTTATTACGTATATGATAAAAGACTGTTTGATGCACAGGCGGCAAGTGGCACAACGTTTCTGCGCCGTCATAGACAAATAATATATACGGCGCAGAACGTTGTGCCACTTGCCGTCTATGCATCAAACCGTCTCTTATATTATTTGTCTATGGATCTCTCTTCCTTTTTCTTTTGGTTAGCAAGTTTTCTAGAATGCATTGATTTCCAATCCACATCATCATCGGAAAATTTCCAACAAATCGCTGTTAAAGTTTCCGAACCAATAATAGAAGAAATTAATGATATATATTACATTGTAATATTCCTAGACTCATGGAAAATACAAACGATTCTGAAGAATCAAGAGTTTCAGTCTTACAAGGAAGCTACTTATTAACACAAATTTTACGAAAAAATTGACGGAAAACGCTCGTTCGACTCTCGTTCAACATAGACGCAGACGAAAAAGTTGACGTAGAATTTGACGAAAAATTCAACGCTCATTCAACGTTCGTTCGACTCTCTTTCGACGCTCCTTCAACGCTCATTCGACGCTAGTCCGACGCTCGTTCAACACTCATTCGATGCTCGTCCGACGCTCGTTCAACACGCTTGTTCAACATTAGGTGCGTTCTTTTTGACTGAGATATCAGATCACTTCAGTTAAGGTGATCAGAGATAAAGTGATGTGAGTAAGCACCAAAAAGAACGACATCTCAATTGAAGCGCACGATCTGCCGATGCATGCGTCAATAAGAAACAAAACATATAATAATAATAATGTTATTAGGTGCGTTCTCTTTGACTGAGATCTCAGATCACTTCAGTTAAGGTGATCTGAGATAAAGTGATGTGAGTAAGCACCAAAAAGAACGACATCTCAACTGAAGCGCGCGATCTGTCGACGCATGCGTGAATAAGAAACAAAACATAACCTATCTCGATATCTCTCATAACCTTGCTTGATTTTGGTATTTTTAGTTTCAAATAGTTCTTTGAGTTAAGATTTGTATTATGGCTAATATTCCAACATTATTAGTTGTTACCTTTCTTCGTTCTCTGTGCATTTAGTAAATTTAGTAAAATTTTTCGTCAACTTTTTCGTCTGCGTCTATGTTGACAAGCGTTGAACGAGCGTCGAATGAGTTTTGAACGAGCGTCGAACGAGCGTTGAACGAGTTTCCAACGAGCGTCCAACGAGTTGACGAAGAATTTGACAAAAAATTTTACGAAAAATTATTCGAAAATTTATTCGAAAAATTTTACGAAAAAATTGACAAAAAATTTTACGAAAAAATTGACGAAAAAATTTTACGAAAAATTCAACGCTCCTTCAACGCTCGTTCGATGCTCTTTCGACGCTCGTTCAACACTCATTCGACGCTCAACGCTTGTTCAACATAGACGCAGGCGAAAAAGTTGACGAAGAATTTGCAAAAATTTTACGAAATATTATTCGAAGAATATTACCAATAAATTGACGAAAAATTTTTACGAAAAATTCAACGCTCGTTCGACGATCGTTCAATGCTCATTCAACGCTCGTTCAACATAGACGCAAAATTTCACGAAAAATTTTACGAAAAATTATTCGAAAAATATTTCGATAAATTTTGCGTCTATGTTGAACGAGCGTCGAATGAGCATTGAACGATCGTCGAACGAGCGTTGAATTTTTCGTAAAATTTTTCGAATAATTCGACGCTCGTTCGGCGCTCGATCGACGCTTGTTCGACGCTTGTTCAACGCACGTTCAACGCTTGTTCAACATAGACGCAGACAAAAATTTACGAAAAATTTAACAAAAAATTTTACGAAAAATTTTACAAAACGAATTACGAAACATTTTCACGAAAAATTTTAGGAAATTTTATCGAAAATATCGACGGCCGTTCGACGCTGGTTCGACGCTCGAGGCGAAAATTTTGACGAAAAATTATTCCAAAAATTTTACGAAAATTTATGAAAAAAGATGACGAAAAATTCAACGCTCGTGGACGCTCGTTCGACGCTCGAACAACGCTCGTTCGACGCTCGAACAACGCTCGTTCGATGCTCGAACATGGAAAAGAGACGTAAAATTCAACGCCCTTCGACGCTCGTTCGACACTCGTTCAACGCTTGTTGAACATAGAGGCAGACAAAAATTTACAAAAAATTACGTAAAATTTTACAGAAAATTTTACGATAACGAAACTTTTTGTAAAATTTTTCGTTGAATTTTTTGTACAATTTTTTGTAAATTTTTGTCTGCGTCTATGTTGAACAAGCGTTGAACGAGCGTTGATAAAGCGTCGAACGAGCTTCCACGAGCGTTGAACTTTTCTCAAATTTTATGAAAAAGATGACGAAAAATTCAACGCTCGATCGACGCACATTCGACGCTCGATCGACGCTCGTACGACGCTGGATCGACGCCTGTTCGCGCTAGTTCAACACTTATTCAACATAGACGCTGACAAAAATTTACGAAAAATTTAACAATAAATTATACGGAAAATTTTACAAAAAAATTTAGGAAAAGTTGAACGAGCGTCGAACAAGCGTCGAACGAGCGTTGAACGAACGTCAGACGAGCGTCGAACGAACGTCGATCGGGCGTCGAACGAGCGTCGAAATGCGTTGAATTTTTCGTTTCATTTTCATAAAATTGTTCGTAAAATTTTTTGTAAAATTTTTCGTACAATTTTTGTAAAATTTTTCATAAAATTTTATTCGAAAGCGTTTCGAAAATTTTTCGTGAAATGTTTCGTAAAATTATTTGTAAAATTTTTCGTGAAATTTTTTGTAAAATTTTTCGTAAAATTTTTTGTAAAATTTTTCGTAAAATTTTTGTAAAATTTTTCGTAAATTTTTGTCTGCGTCTATGTTGAACAAGCGTTGAACGAGCGTCGAACAAGCGTCGATCGAGTTTCGAACGAGCGTCGAAGAGCGTTGAATTTTTCGTCTCTTTTTCATAATATTGTTCGTAAAATGTTTTGTAAAATTTGTCGTAAAATTTTTCGGAAATTTTTCCTAAAATTTTTCCTAAAATTTTTCCTAAAATTTTTCGTAAATTTTTTCGAGTGTCGGACGAGCGTTGAATGAGCGTCAGACGAGCGTCGAATGAGCGTCGAAAGAGCGTCGATCGAGCGCCCAACGAGCGTTGAAGGGCGTTGAATTTTTCGTCAAAATTTTCGCCTACTTTTACGTCTGCGTCTATGTTGCTCGAGCGTCGGACGAGCGTCGGACGACCGTCGAACGACCGTCCAATTTTTCGAAAAATTTTCCTAAAATTTTTTGTAAAATTTTTTGTTACATTTTTTGTAAAATTTTTCGTACATTTTTGTCTGCGTCTACGTTGGACAAGCGTTGAACGAGCGTCGAACAAGGTCGATCGAGCGTCGAACGGGCGTCGAATTTTATGAAAAAGTGACGAAAGAGACAACAACGCTCTGTTCATAAAATTTTTTGTAAAAATTTTTCCTAAAATTTTTCGTAAAATTTTTTGTAAAATTCTTCGTAAAATTTCTTGTAAAATTTTACGTAAAATTTTTTGTAAAATTTTCGTGAAATGTTTCGTAAAATTTTTTGTTAAATTTTTCGTTAAATTTCTTGTAAAATGTATCGTAAATTTTTCGAATAAATTTTATTAAAATTTTTCTTCAAAATTTTCGCCTACTTTTACGTCTGCGTCTATGTTGCCCGAGCGTAGGACGAGCGTCGAACGACCGACAAATTTTTCGAAAAATTTTCCTAAAATTATATAAATTATTCGTAAATTTTTGTCTGCGTCTGTCGAGTGTCGGACGAGCGTTGAACGAGCGTCAAACAAGCGTCGATCGAACGAGCGTTGAACGAGCGCTGATCGAGCGTCGATCGAGCGTCGACCGAGCGTTAAATTTTTCGTATAATTTTTAGCAATTTTTCGTCAAATTTTTCGCCTACTTTTTCGTCTTCGTCTATGTTGTTCGAGCGTTGAACGATCGTCGGACGAGCGTCGAACGAACGTCAAACAAGCGTCGAACGAGCGTCGAACGACCGTCGATTTTTTCTAAAATTCTTCGTAAAATTTTTCGTGAAATGTTTCATAAAATTTTTTGTAAAATTTTTCGTAAAATTTTTGTAAAGTTTTTCGTAAATTTTGGTCTGCGTCTATGTTGTTCGAGTGTTCAACGATCGTCGGACGAGCGTCGAACGAGCGTCAAACGAGCGTTGAACGAACGTCGAACAAGCGTCCACGAGCGTTGAATTTTTCGTAATCTTTTTCATAAAATTGTTCATAAAATTTTTTGAAAACTTTTTCGAAAATTTTTCTAAAAATTTTTCGTAAAATTTTTCGAATAATTTTTCGTTAAAATTTTCGCCTCCTTTTTCGTCTGCGTCTATGTGGTTCGAGCGTCGAACGAGCGTCGAACGGCCGTCGATATTTTTGAAAAAATTTCCTAAAATTTTTCGTGAAATATTTCGTAAATTTTTTTGTAAAATTTTTCGTAAATTTTTTTAAGATTTTCGTAACTGTTTGTCTGCGTTTATGTTGAACAAGCGTTGAACGAGCGTTGAACGAGCGTTGACAAGCGTCGATCGAGCGGTGAACGAGCGTCGATCGAGCGTCCACGAGCGTTGAATTTTTCGTCATCTTTTTCATAAAATTGTTTGTAAAATTTTTCGAAAGCATCTCGAAAATTTTTTTAAAATTTCTCGTAAAATTTTTTGAATAATTTTTCGTAAAATTTTTCGTGAAATTTTTCGTCAACATTTTCGCCTTCTTTTTCGTCTGCGTCTATGTTCGAGCGTAGGACGAGCGTCGAACGATCGTCGAATGACCGTCAATTTTTTCGAAAATTTTCCCTACAATTGTTCGTAAAATTCTTCGTGAAATGTTTCGTAAAATTTTTCGTTAAATTTTTTGTAACATTTTTTGTATATTTTTGTCTACGTCTATGTTGAACAAGCGTTGAACGTGCGTCGAACCAGTGTCGATCGAGCGTCCACGAGCGTAATTTTTTTCATAAAATTTAAGAAAGATTTTCGAAAAATATTACGAACAATTTTACGAAAAATTTATCGAAAATTTTGCGAAAGATTTTTCGAAAATTTTGCGAAAAATTTTAAAAAAATTTTACTTAAATTTTGCTCAAAATTTTTTGAAGATCTTTCTTAAATTTCATTAAAAATTGACGAAAAATTCAACGCTCGTGGACGCTCGTTCGACGCCCGTTCGACGCTTATTCGACGCTTGTTCAACATAGACGCAGACAAAAATTTATAACTTCAACAAAAAATTTAACGAAAAATTTTACAAAAAAATATACGAAACATTTCACAAAAAATTTTTTGAAAAAATTTAGGAAAAATTTTCAAAAAATAAGACGGTCGTTCGACGCTCGTACGACGCTTGTTCAACATAGACGCAGACAAAAATTTTATAAAAAATATCACGAAAAATTCAACGTTCGTGGACGCTTGTTCGACGCTCGTTCAACACCCGTTTGACGCTCGCTCGACGCTCGTCCGACGGTCGTTCAACGCTCGAACAACATAGACACAGACGAAAAAGTAGGCGAAAAATTTGACGAGAAACTACAAAAAATGTTACGAAAAAATTTACTAAAATTTTACGAAAACTGACGAAAAGTTGACGAAAAATTCAACGCTCGTTCGAAGACAAAAATATACCAAAAATATACTAAAAATTTTACAAAAAAATTTACGAAAAATTTTAGAAAAAATTTTATGAAACATGAAAAATCGACGTTCGTTCGACGCTCGATTGACGCTCGTTCAACGCTCGTCCGACGATCGTTCAACGCTCGTCCGACGATCGTTCAACGCTCGAACAACATCGTAAGAAAAAGTAGGCGAAACATTTGACGAAAAACTACGAATAATTTACTAAAATTTTTACGAAAACTGACAAAAAAGTTGACGAAAAATTCACCGCTCGTTCGAAGCATGATCGACGCTCGTTCGACTCTGGTTCGACACTCGTACGACGCTTGTTCGTGAAAAATATGACGAAAAATTTGAAATTTGAAATTAAAAATTTAGTATTCTGTTAACTTTAATGTTTGGGTCTTAGAGTCCAAGGTTTGGAGTTTGCGCATTGGGGTATGCGTTGATGTTTGGGGTTTAAACCTCAAAGCGTGGATATTTGAAATTTAAAATTTAGTGTTTTGGAAACTTTAATGTTTGGGTCTTAAAGTTCAAGGTTTCGAGTTTGCGCATTGAGGTATGCGCTTTGTGTTTGGGGTTTAAACCCCATAGCGTGGATATTTGAAATATGAAATTTAAAATTTAGCAATTTGGAAACTTTACTGTTTGGGTCTTAGAGTCCAAGGTTTGGAGTTTGCGCATTGAGGTATGGGCCTTTGTGTTTGGGATTTAAACCCCAAGGCGTGGAGTTTGCGCTTGGTGTTTGGGACTCAAACCCCAAAGCGTGGATATTTGAAATTAGAAATAAGAAATTCCAAACTTGAAGGTTGAAGTTTGA
This sequence comes from Galeruca laticollis, assembly GCA_963921935.1. Classification (NCBI taxonomy): domain Eukaryota; kingdom Metazoa; phylum Arthropoda; class Insecta; order Coleoptera; family Chrysomelidae; genus Galeruca; species Galeruca laticollis. The sequence continues at coordinate 212,359,858 of OY998177.1, forward strand.
AATTTGAAATTTAAAATTTAGCATTTTGGAAATTTTAATGTTTGGGTCTTAGAGTCCAAGGTTTGGAGTTTGCGTATTGAGGTGTGCGTCGTTGTGTCTGGGGTTTAACCCCAAGGCGTGGAGTTTGCGCTTGAAGTTTGGGGTTTAAACCCCAAAGCGTGGATATTTGAAATATGAAATTGAAATTTAAAATTTAGCATTTTGGAAACTTTAATGTTTGGGTCTTAGAGTCCAAGGTTTGGAGTTTGCGCATTGAGGTATGCGCCTTGATGTTTGGGGTTTAAACCCCAAAGCGTGGATATTTGAAATATGATATTTTGCGTTTTGGAAACGTTAATGTTTGGATCTTGAAGCCCAAGGTTTGGAGTTTGCGCATTGAGGTATGCGCCTTGGTGTTTGGGGTTTACACCCCAAAGCGTGGATATTTGAAATTAAAATTTAGCATTTTGGAAACTTTATTGTTTGGGTCTTAGAGTGCAAGGTTTGGAGTTTGCGCATTGAGGTATGCGCCTTGGTGTTTGTGGTTAAACCCCAAGGCGTGGAGTTTACGCTTGGTGTTTAAACCTCAAAGCGTGGATATTTGAAATATGAAATTTAAAATTTAGCATTTTGGAAACTTTAATGTTTGGATCTTATAGTCCAAGGTTTGGAGTTTGCGAATTGAGGTATGCGTTTGGGGTTTAAATCCCAAGGCGTGGAGTTTGCGCTTGTTGTTTGGGGTTTAAACCCCAAAGCGTGGATATTTGAAATTTAAAGTTTAGCATTTTGGAGACTTCAATATTTGGGTCTTAGAGTGCAAGGTTTGGAGTTTGCGCATTGAGGTAGGCGCCTTGGTGTTTAGGGTTTAAACCCCAAGGCATGGAGTTTGCGCTTGGTGTTTGGGGTTTAAACCCCAAAGCGTGCATATTTAAAATTTAAAATTTAGCATTTTGGAAACTCTAATGTTTGGTTCTTAAAGTTCAAGGTTTGGAGTTTGCGCATTGAGGTATGTGCCTTGGTGTTTGGGGTTTAAACCTCAAGGCGTGGATATTTGAAATTTAGCATTTTGGAAACTTTATTGTTTGGGTCTTAGAGTCCAAGGTTTGGAGTTTGCGCATTGAGGTATGCGCCTTGGTGTTTAAACCCCAAGGCGTGAAGTTTGCGCTTGGTGTTTAAACCCCAAAGCGTGGATATTTGAAATTAGAAATTCAAAATTTAGCATTTTGTAAACTTTAATGTTTGTGTCTAGAGTCCAAGGTTTGGAGTTTGCGCCTTGGTGTTTGGGGTTTAAACCCCAAGGCGTGGAGTTTACGCTTGGTGTTTAAACCCCAAAGCGTGGATATTTGAAATATGAAATTTAAAATTTAGCATTTTGGAAACTTTAATGTTTGGATCTTATAGTCCAAGGTTTGGAGTTTGCGAATTGAGGTATGCGTTTTGGTGTTTGGGGTTTAAATCCCAAAGCGTGGATATTTGAAATTTAGCATTTTGGAAACTTTAAAGTTTGGGTCTTAAAGTCTAAGGTTTGGAATTTGCGCATTGAGGTATGCGCCATGGTGTTTGGGTTTTAAACCCCAAAGCGTGGATATTTGAAATATGAAATGCTTGTTAATTCAATGTCTATTTACCTCTGAATCTTTAGTTGGAGTAAGTGAATAAATTCCTTTCAAAAATCGGTACATGAATTCGTAGGCGAACCACTCTGGTTTGACAACTTTATCGGTACCACTTCCCGTTTTTAACGATGCTTTTACTTTCTGTAATAGTTTCTAAAAGGTTCCCAACAAATCATCTTTCTTTCTTTTCAATTCTGCTATTGAATATTTTTTCCTCATTTGCTCTTCAATACGCTTCCAGGCATCATGAATTAAATTCCTGTTATTATGGTTTGATCCCGTGGGTTCCAAATAATTGGTTCGGCTTTATAAAGGGATAAAAACTCTGACACCATTTTGTTCGACCACCCAATGTGAAGGTACCACGGCACTGACAGTTCCACACGCCTAGCCGCGTCGTTGGAATGGTATACAACTTACTGTTGCGCGCTAGCATTTGAGCTCCTTTGAACCGTCTTGATTTACCGACATATGACGGGACTCTCCGCTCTGACTAAAGATCGACAAGCCTGTCCTATCCAACGGCGCGTGAACTGGCGAGTTTGGTGCGCGGAGCGCCACTCCACGGGCCGTTGGATCCCGGCTCATTATTTCTCTTAAAAATCATCTCTTGTCAAATGGCAAGTTGTCATAGGAACGCGTACTATGGGATTAAAGGCTTTGAATAAAATACGGTTAGCTGCATAAATTTATTTAATATATTTATTACACAGAATGGATGATTTATTTATATTCGACTTTAAGTTATATTGTACGGGTTAAACAATAATCACATAATATCTACAGGTGAAAGATTGAAGATTATAATAAGAAGGCACCGCTGAAAGAAGACGGGAAATTCAATACAATCGCATAAAACAGCTTGTAGTCTTCTAAATTGACGACAGACATTATAATTTACAATAACATTGAATTTAAAAAAAGTGCCACAAATCAAAATTTATATATTATATATGATCAGTAAAAATATATGAGGATGTAGAATATTAATTATTTGAATGAGGATATACTATCAAAATGAATAGCTTCGTAATTTGTTTAAACCAGCTGCTGAATCACATCGAGATGGATTGCCAATTACATTGATATTTGTGGCAATTTTTTATGGGTCAGTTCTTAAGAACTAGCGACACAGGAAAATCTAGACCACTAAAATTCTCGCAGGAATCATACAATTTTTACAAAGGATCCCACTTATTTCATAAAAAATGGCTTTCTATGAGATTGTTTGAAAAACTCAAATATTGATTCAACTAGAGAAATCATGAAGCTACAGTGGAAGTACTTGAGAAGGGAAGGAGTAACGAGGACTGAGAGATATGGGCATCAAGAAATAGAGGAAACAAAGACAAACATAAAAAACAAATGAATAACAAGATTAGACAGATATAATGGCTTTTTGGCAAGAAATCCAAACTTAAACTAGAAAACATGTACTTCTGGATATATGGCATACACTAGGAAGGTGCAGCAATCATTGAATTCAAAAATAATTATCCAGACAATAAAATAGTGAGATTGGTTACGTAAGTCAACTTATATCAATGTATAGGAAGGGAAATATTTAAACTAAGAAGTGTAACAAGCAAATGTTTAAATGTCAATGTACAAAATCTCTCATACTATTTTTTCATCAATAACTTATTTTCTTATTGTAATTGAGAAACAATAAGTGTGTTAGTAAGTTTCTTATTTTAGTTGATTGCCGATTGTGTTAATATTAGACAAAACTACGATTTAATATGTGTATTGATGACATTTGTTACAAAATATTTCTCTCTACGCACATGGTGGTCATTTTATCCAAAAACTACTAGGATTTAAATGATAAAATAACTTTATATAGTACAATTTATGTGCCACTTTTTAACGTTTTAAATGAAAATATTGTTTGGGACCAAAACAAAAAATACATTCTAAAACATATTGAAATTTCAGAAACAAAATATAGAAAACCACTTAACATAAAATTAGTATGAGGTCATGTAAATTTTCTTCAGTTAAGCCATTGAATAATTTTACAATTTTCAGGAGGTGCTAATAAAAATTACTTGATTTATGTACTAACAATTTAATTAAACAATATCAAACTTCAGAATTTAGCTCTATGAAGGATATAAATAAATTTCAAACGGTTATCCCAAGATATCACTACACATTTTTTAATTGCTTTTGCTTTTTATAAGTTTTTGATATCATTCTTAATATGCCTAAGAATGTCACTTATATACAAAGCAATTATCAGAAATTGCAACAAAATTTTAAACATAAAACTGAGTTAGTATATTTTCTCCTTAATGTTAAATTCTAGAATTTTGCGATCCAATAACACAGCTCTCTTCTGTATTTTGGCCGGAGAGTTTAAAGGTTTACTTTGTTTCTCAATTAAGTTCATTGGGATTTATATTGTGTAAAATAATTCATTTTATTTTTATTATAATAAATAATTCTACTACTTTTATTACTTAAAAGTATATTATGAGATCCGCAGCAATATTAAACGTTTTGGTAGTGGCCCTTGAGGCAACGTGGTGATCCCTGATATAATCGGAAAAACATTAAAAACTTCCTTATTTTTAATGTCATGACATTTTACAGCGAAATTATGTATCCTGCTTGAATTGGAAATCTCCCTTTCGATTGAAAAAGCAAAAATTTGCTGTTGTACTAAGATTTATTTTAGGCATTAAAACCGTGTTGAGAAAAGTCAAATATTTATGGGTTGTACAGTTTTTTTTTTAATTTTATGTTGCAGTTATAATTGATAATAGCTCAATTTTTTCGACTAGATACTCAGAATAAAGAAAAATAAATTAAATATCTCTTTTAGTGGCCAATTAGACTTCCTTATATAGTAGTAGTATAGGTTAATCAATTCTAACATAAATTTAGAGAGACTTTGTGCTGTTGTCATATACACGCGTACATAATTTTTTAACAAAATGAACAATTAGTTACATGTATTAACATATTTACAAATTATAACATTTATTGCTAAAGATAATACAAATATTAAATATTTGGACAATATAATGGCCAGAGTTTATTGAACAGGAAACTTCAGCCTTTTCGCACTTCTCAATTTACAATTTAATCAATTTGAGTAGAATGGTTCATCTGAAATGGGAGCACATCCTACAATGATTAGGTTAACCATTGGGTGAAAAAAATCCTTACTAAAGAATTCGAGACAATTAAAAGTTGGATCATTACAAAATAAAGCTATTAAATCTATAACTCTTTCGCTCATGGTGTACAATACATTGTACATCACTTTACACGTATTGAAATAATGAGAGGGGAGGCTGCCATCCTCTTTACTAATAACTTACAGTAATCTGTACACATACTAGTTTTAATTGAAAATAAGTGCTACCATCTAACATTTACTAGTTTAACTAAAAAATATTTTTAATTCAAGGAACTCGTTACTTGTAACGGGTATTTACGAGTATAGAAGTAAGATGGCATATAATAATGTAGAAAAATTTTTGAAATGTCTGAAATATTTTTGTTTGTGACAAGCACTGACCTATAAACAACAAATGGAAGGATAATGCAATTTGTCAGTATTACGCTAAATTGAATTCGCGCATACCACGTGATTTCTTGGAAAAATTGGATCCGGAGCATGCGCAGTCAATCAACCGTACAGGACCGGCCTTGCAAATAAATAATACTATTGAACTGGTACGGTACATACTTATGTTTTATTTAAATAAACTGAGAAAGTCTTATTTGTAAGGACTGAATTAAAATTATAAACTTGTTTATAGAAAAATAACATAAAATAATTACAGAATGAATTTAGACAGATTGTGATTTATATTTTATCAACACTTTTTGTGGAAAAATTGTAATTGTTATATACTTGATAAACCTACATAATCAGAGATTAGTAACCTTTTATATATCATAATTGAGTGGGTATATTTAACTCTACTTATACAGAAATTTTCATTTCTATTCTATAAATGAATATTTGGTCAGACAGAAGAGTTCCAAAGTGATAAATGTTACTCTTTTACCAATTTTTTCTGTATACATATAAGTTAATGATGAATAATACACACCTTTTTCAAAACGAAATATTTATTCGGCAGCAATTAATTCCTGATAAATATATTTTACAAAAATCCCAATGGCACAGGACCAATTGGACAGGCGTATTTTTCAGTAACATTTTTGCATAAAACCCAAAATAAAAAATTAGATACAAAAGTAATAGAATGTTTTGAGATGTACAAAAAACCAAAGTAACACTTTGGCATCAAATCAAAAACAAGAAAATTAAAAAAATTTCTGGTAAATTTGTGAATTTTCTTAAATAAATGTTATAATGTACAATTTAGAGAAAAATGTTAAATACAAAAGTTTTAGAACGTATTAAGGTCTATGAAACAGCTTTGTAACTTTTTTGCGTCAAATGAAAAACAAAGGAAATACGTTTTTTTCCACCTTTGACAGACCGCCACTTTGTTTTTACTGGGCCGATTTGGCTCATTAACGAACTCGTCCAAGATTTTGGCCTAATTTTTAGTCTATGACTTTCCAAAACAGACTGTTCAAACATGTGGTCATCTAGAACATCAAATAATTTGTGATTATTCAATAATTGTTTCACAGACTCATTTACAACTACTTTTAAAAAGTTTGATTCTTTCGGAACTCTATTATCATTTGTTATCATGATATGCCTTATTTTTCGTTCACAAAAAGTACAAATTTTTGTAATATCAGCTGGTGACAAGAGGCAGTTGTATTTGTTGATTTTATAGTGAACTTTCCGATTACTTAGTTTCTTTAGTCTATATTTCAGTGAATATTAGTGTACAATATATTGTACAGTGTAAATATAAGGAGGTCAATAGGTATGGTACAAAACCTTATGTTATTTACAGTTATTTTGCAGTGTTAAATTTAAAAATGAGTAAGAAAAAGCCGGTAACTGAAGAACAACTATTAGAGCTAATTGAAGCGGGGTTATCAGATATTGAAGGGCTTAGTGATGATGATTATGGTTGGGGGGGGATAGGGAAGAAGAAGTAAGCAATGATGATAATAGTGAGGGAGGGGATATTAGTTTTGCTGTTGATCTGTTGATCAAAATGGAGAAGAGAAAAAAGGTTTAGAGAATGTGGAAGGTACTTTCGAAGTATAACTGTTGAGAAATAAAAATAATTAGCTCTTTTTTTAGACGAATTAGAATTAGTTTAGAAAAAAACTTTGGAAAATAAAGATTTTAGTAAAAAGAAAGACATAATTTGGCGTAAAATTGGGCGTTATAGGACACCACAATTCATCAATTGGCATATTCAACAACAAGATGATATAGTAGAGCTCTAAAGTCCAAATTTTAATTTTAAACAATATTTCACAGATGCTTTATTTGAACAAATGGCAGAAAAGACTAACTTGATTGCAGTTCAGAATATGACAAAAGTTGCTCTAACAAACGAACTGAAAACATTTGTTGGAATTCATATGCTGATGGGAAATTTTTTTGGAGCCTAAAATTGCAAGTGCCACAAATTTCTGTAAGTATGCCAATAAATCGTTTTTATTCGATAAGAACGCATTTACATTTTGTGGATACCCAAAGAATAAATGTTGGTGAAATTGATTAGGATCGTTTTTGGAAGATACGACCTTTATATGACATTATTAGGTCAAAATGCTTGTCTCTATCGATTGAAACAGAATTATGCATAGACGAACAAATTGTACCCTTCAAAGGACGTCTAAATGTCAAGCAGTATGTAGCAAAAATGCCAAAACCTTGGGGTATTAAAATTTTTGCCTCGTGTGGCTACAGTGAATTAATTTATGATTTTCTTATTTACCAAAGGGGCTACAACTAAACTATACAAAACCCACTTAAAAGTTTTTGGATCAGCAGCATCTGTAGTATTGAAATTATCTGAAAGGATTGCAGTACCAAATGTTCAACTTTTTTCGACAACTACTTTTCCAATTATAATATATTACAGTTGTTGCTGCATAAACATATATATATATATATATATATATATATATATATATATATATATATATATATATATATATATATATATATATATATATATATATATATATTATTATAGTTTATTTTATGGGAATTTAATTTGCCCTACGTTGGGCCGACATATTATTATGAATAGAATTGGGTGAGAAAATAGTTTAATTTGCCCGGTATGTTGTGGATTTAATATGTATGATAAACAGTTTATTTAACCAACATGAAAACTTCTCATCTCAGGGTAGAGTTCAAGTATTTTAAATAAAATGATTTTATAATTTTATATATGTTAGCGCCAAAGTTAATAAATGCTTTATATTTTTAAAAATAAATTTGTTAATCAGAATATGTTACTTTTTTAATGATTTCAAGTTAAATACGGTCCTGTCCTACTTAAAAAATATCTGCATAGTTCAATCGATTTCATTCAGAGCTTCTGCCTGTGGTAAGTAGATGGTGCACAAGTCACCAGATGAAATGAATAACTCAAGTAATTTAAAAAAACGTTCTTCAAAAGGAAAAACAATATTTAATTCATTGAAAATAAATACACTACACTTTTACAAGTGTTTTTTTTTAAGAAATTCAACTATCTAAAAGGATGACTCTTTCATACAAATCACACGCACTCTGGTGAGATATTATTATAATATTAAAATACAGTTATATAATTTCATAAACATTTGACTTTCAGAAAACGGCGAAATACACTCTTAACAGCGTCTATGCATCACAAAATTTTAGTTTTTTTTTACAAATTAGTAAGTACGCTTGACCTCTTAATACATTAATAAATTAACTTGTACTACCTTATCTACTTCACGATTTCTGTTTGTTCACCTTTATTTGTTCCAGATTCTCCTCCTGGAAAACCTCCCTGTTGGCATTCTGCTTCTATCAGAACAGGAATCGATGCTGTATTTCTTTCAAAGTCCAAACAGCTCACACAAATTCCACTATTCAATGTTCTTCGAAAACTATTTTGGCTATTTTACTTCCACCAGACACAAGACACCATTTTATAAAATAAAATTCATGATTAGTGTTTTACAACATTCAACAATTCCTTTTTTAATTATTTATATAAACTAAACTACTTACACTGATATATCTCTTGTAAGTATAATGTATTTGTTTTAAATTCTATAGTCAAATTTTGTCTTCCAAATGATTTCAATTGATTTACTTTACCAAAAAAAATTTTGCTGCTCCAAAAATCTCTTCCCAAAAAGAAAACCCTACTAGTCAATAGCCCCCATAATCAACAACTTTTTCACATTCTGATTTTTTTTTCGTTAGCAACACAGTTGTCGCCAATGTGATCTTTTTTAAATGTTTATTAACCAATCAAATTTGACTATTTATTTTATAACTCAAATTCTTCATTTCAACCAGTGAAATGTTCATCCATTATATCATGATATTATATTCTAAGGTTTTTAATTGCTTAGACTTCCTATATTATTTTCATTCAATAATATTTCTTAGTATTGTTAAAATGACATTTCCTAACCTCTAAGTATGTATGTCAAATGAATATTCATAATGTTTTAATAGATGACAGCTGTTACCTTTAAATATGTATGCAAAATGAAAATTCGTTTTCTTTATAAGTCATGTTCTCTGAAATTCACATTATTTTATATTTTCCTGCTCTGTTATGTCTAAACATCTACACTATCTCATTTTAATGTCTTAATCAACAAATATTACGAGATTAGCTTGACTTTACAGAATAAAGCATTTAGTTTCTTATTATGAACAAATTTTGATACTTGATCTCTTTGATAAAAGTTTCGTTAGGTAATTTATTTCATATAAACTGTTTATCACACCTATTCGCAATTATCCCTACATTATACAGTCTGTCCTTTCTGTATGTCTTCTCTATCGAATAGTGGATCGTACAGATTGTCTCCATTCAAATGTTTAAAAAAAATTTTTGACTTAAAAAAAATTCTTTTAGATTACAATACATAATCTTAATTCTTCATTATTTGATATACAGGGTGTAGCATTATTTTTTCACAATAATATATAAAACTTGCACTGCAAGTGTAGATATGTTTAGCAAACCATATTTGTTACTTCAAAAGGAGATGTCAAAGAAAGGTCGTGGATTCGTTGAACAATATGTGAGTGGTGATGGAGAAGAGGAGAAGTTATTCTCACTCACTGGTTTGACAATAAAAGTGTTGTCATGACTTCTAACTTCATGGGCATAGGAAAATAAGATGAATGTACACGATGGGGTAAAAATAATAACCAATGTGTTAGTGTGAAACAACCTGGAGTAACTAAAAAATATAACCAAAGTATGGGCGGCGTTGATAAATGCGACCTTTTGGTTACTTTGTACAGAACCTTTATCCATTCCACGAAGTGGACACTTCGTATGTTTACACATATCATTGATATTGCATGTTCTAAAGCCTGGCTGGAATATAGGCTAAAGGCGATTACTTTAGATATTCCAAAAAAGAAAATATTGGATTTGGTTAATTTTAGGGCATTCGTCGCTGAAGTCTTTATAAAATCAGACAAATCCTTTAGAAAACGGGGACGTCCTTCGAATAGAGAAGAATCGACATCATCTCCGCAACAGAAGAAACAAAAAACAGAAACTATACCAGCGGCAGATATAAGGCTGGATGCATTTGGTCATTTCCAATTATAGATGAAAAATCGTTCTCTTCGAGGAGTAAATTCCCTGAATGTGCTTCTAGGACCAATTTCGTCTGTACTAAGTGAAACATACATTTATGTATTTCAAAAAAACAACATTGTTTTATGTTCACAAATAAATAATATTAGTTGCACAAATTCTGTTTTTTTTTTAAATTATATTTTATTTGGAAAAACACTACCACTTATTCACAATGTGCAATATATTGTACAAATCACAACCCTTAACCCTTTCGAGACTAACGGGACAATACGTCCCAAGGCATATTTTATTTAGACTATTGGGAATAGTGATCCCAAATAAACGTATATAAACGCCAGTTCAGTCTTTTCAATGACCAAGGTATTCTAGCGTATGTTTGTTTACGAATAAAACGAGATAACCTCAAATTTTTCGTACACGTGGTTGCACACTGGTATCCTTCGGGTTCCGAATCTAAATATGCATCTGAAGGCGATATGCAGACTTCAAGTTCCCATGATGACGTTATCGAGCCTGAAGGTAACCAAGTTTTTCTCGATAGTTATCCAGATACAGTTAATTCCAACGTTCCAAACGCATCGACGATTCTTCAACCAGTGCCTACAACATCTTCTGGATCAGACAACATAATCTGGAATTCAGTGCCGCAGAACTATACCCCAAGGATTCAACTCCCCACTGCTAGAAATACAGAAATTCTTTTGAACTCTATAAATAGTCAGTCTACAGAAATTGATATTTTTCTGAAGTTATTTCCAAGAAGCTGGTACATATTTATATCGCAATGTACTAATGAGAGGTTAACCATTTTGGAAAAGAAAACTAAGGAAAAAGTTAAACAAAGAGACTCTTCAGAAATTATGATGGTAACTGGTGTTATGACGGCAATGGCTTATAACACGCTTCCAAGTTTGAGTTGCTATTGGGTAATACTGCAATAAAAAATGCAATATCACGTGACCGTTATAAACTACTTATATCCAAATTATACTTCAATAGCCCTGAGAAACCAGCAGATTGTTCCAAGATTTATTATATCGAGGAGCTTCTGGAGTGTTTCAAACATACATATCAAAATGCAAGAACGGATTCGGTTTATCAGTCTATAGATGAAAGTATGGCGAAATTCAAGGGCAGATTGAGTCTAAAACAGTATTTGCCCTTGAAGCCCATCAAACGTGGAATAAAGTTATGGGTAAGAAGCGGCTCTTTTAGCGGTTATGTTTATGACCTCGATGTGTATAGTGGAAAGCAGGATGGGCAAGCAGATGGAATAGTAGGGGAAAGGGTTGTTAGAAAACTTACCAGCTGAATTACGAAAACTGATGTCGTAATATGTTTCGACCGATTTTTTACATCTTTGACATTGATGAAAACCTTGCCATATGCTGCAGTAGGAAATTGTATTGGTACGCGAAAGAACATACCAAAGAGCCAGGGTAAATTAGAGAAGCATGAATCAACATTTCTATGCACAAATGACGGGATTACGTTTACTAGATGGCTCGATACCGAAGAAGCTTTGGCAATTAACAACTGTCATGGGGATCAGCGTACATTTGTTGACCGAAAGCAAAAGAATGGCGAAAAACTTGGTGTTGAATGCCCGGAGATCATCGCCTTCTACAACAAATATATGGGAGGGGTCGATTTGACCGATCATTTAGCTGGCCTATATGAATTTGACCGCAAGTCTACCAAGTGGTGGAAAAAAGTTTTTTACAAATTATTAATGATAACTGCTGTAAACTCTTTTATTATTTACAAGGAAGTGAGACGTAAAAAGATTCCATTTTTGGAATTCTTGGTAGCCTTGGCAAAAAGTCTTATTGAACAAGGGAAAAGCAAAGCCGGGGTGAAGAGACGTTCAACTTCCGGAAGACCATCAAAGCGGCAAAAAACAATGTTGAATGTTGGTGACCATATGCCGATTGTCGAGCAAAAACGGAGAAGGTGCATAAGATGTTCACAAATGAAGATGGAGCAACGGACAAGAACTGTTTGCAGAGCGTGTAGTGTGCCGTTATGCAATGACTGTTTCACTCATTTTCATATGTAAAATCATGTGATATTTTGACTAAAATTATTTTTTCAACTTATTTTTGTGTGTTTTTTCAAAACTGGTGGGAAATATTGTCCCAACGTAATGGACTAATGGGACCATATGTCCCACTAAAAAAAACAAAAATTCGTTAAAAAAGTTTGACAAAATTACAAACATCACTAAAAGCTTCCCAATTTCAAAATATGGAACCGCAAATCAAATAATAATCTTAACGAAAAAAATAAAAATTCGTCTTGAAAGGGTTAAAAGGGCCGATGTGGAGTTTTTTAAGTACGCCAAAAATTTTTAAAAAACTATAAAAGTATGTCCACCTAAGTTCAGATTTTTATCTTGAAAAACCAAAAAGCGTGAGCGAAAAGGATAAACTGTGTACAAATAAATAATATGAAAAATATGGTGAAATTGACATAGTAATTTTATCAGACAACACACCTGCCGAGTAGAACATAGAGCATCAGTGGAATAACATCAAAGTAATTTTACAAGAAGCCACAGAGACGGTCCTTGAATATAGAAAGAGTGGATGAGTGGAAGACTAGCAAAGGGTAATACACCGAAATATAATGAAATCCACAGACATATTCGTCGCAGAATTAGAGAGGCAAATAATACATGGTTATCTAAACTATGTGAGGAAGCAGAAAGATTACACGATAAACTTGACAGTTTCCACTTCAACAAAAAAACTAAGAGATATAACCAACACGATTAAGAAGGCAAGTACTTCAAAAATCACTAAAATTAACCAGATACTAAAGGACCTCCAGAACATATGTAAGATGTGGGAAACATACATACAGGGCCTGTTCGAAGACGCACCACGCACGAATCTTAACACCCAGCAAATGCCCAAATTAAGCCACAGGACCACCCATACCAGAAGCAGAAGTCATATGTGCACTCTCGACAATAAAAAACAAAAAGGCACCTGGTCCAGATAATATACACGCTGAAGTGTTAAAACTAATAACCACTAAAGCACTGTGCAGACTTATTAACAACATATATGAGAATGTTGAGATCCCAAATGCAAAAACATGCGAAGACCATCGACTTGTTAGCCTTATGAGTCATGTACTAAAGACATTTCTAAAAATAAACCACAAGAGCGAAACTCAATTTGGTTTCAAAAACGGTCTGGGCATGCTCTGTACTTCTATGCTATGACTAACGAAAAAACGTTTTTGTATGCTTTATCGACTACCAAAAGGCTTTCGACTAAGGAAATAGGACCTTTTAGTACCCACCCTACGAGAAGCTGGCATCGATGAAAAATAAATCCAAATAATATACAAACTATACTGGAACCAAACAGCAAAACTACGAACTCATGACAAGGGTTGGGTCAGTGGAAAACCTTAGGTGATTTACCTCGATGGAAAAAACAAGAAAACTTGTTTTCGACGCGCGTCGAAAACCTAGGGTTTTATACCGACGTAAATTACCTTATTTTTTGCCATATTTTTGTTAGTTTTATTTAACCTTACAAATTTCAACAGAATTTTGTCGAAACTTTTATTTTTACATTTTTCTCACCATTATTAATTATAATTAAATTTGTATTTAAACGTTCAAAAGTTAAAAAATCTAAATCATACCAATAAAAACAAAACATATCCAACCCAGCTCATGACACACATCACACGGATAACATAGCCATAGCTAAGGGAGTTCGACAGGGATGCGTATTGTTACCATTTCTGCTCAACATATACACGGAAAAGATATTTCAACTAGCACTAGAGGATAATCCAAGGGGAATAAAGGTAAATGGTATTCCCATCAACATCTTAAGATACGCTGGCGATACGGCGATCTTAGCAGATAACATTGAAGATTTACAAGACATCGTAAATGCCATAAACGCAAAAGTAAAGGAGTTTGGCCTTAATATCAACATAAACAAAATCAAACTGATGATAGTGAACAGATAACCTCATAACAACGAAGAACTCTATAAGGACAATAATCAAATTGAGATGGTGAATAAGTTCAAATACTTGGGCATAACACTGAACGACAAATGGGACAATGACGAAGAGGTAAAAATACGCATAGCCACTGCTCGAAACACGTTTATTAAGTTCAATACCTACCTTTTGCGACAAGAGGTACCACTAGGGCCCCTCGTCCTTCGTGTGGTGAAGTGTTACATCCGTCCTATACTGCTATACGGAGTGTAAACCTGGTCAAATCCCTTCAAAGGATAAATGCCTTCGAAATATGGATCCTGAGAAGACTACTTAAGATTCCCCGGATGGAACATGTAACCAACGAGCAAGTCTTACAGAAGTCGTTTTGCTGCGAGGTACCGTTGACTCACCGTAACGTTTTCGCAACAGTGCGGTTCAAACCCTGTATCTGTGAACTGCCGCGAAACGTTACGGTCCCCGAAAAATTGTGTAACGTTGAGTCAACGGTATATCGCAGCAAAACGACTAGAGAGCAAACACCGACCGACAACTGCTAGACATATCGTAAAACAACGAAAAACATTCTACCTAGGATATATTCTCCGAGGTCATAGATACAGCGTACTAAAAACTATACTAATGGGAAAAATCGAGGGAAAAAGAGGACCAGGTCGGAAAAACAACATTCTTGGCTGCTCAATATCCGTAACTGGTGTAACATCGCTGATACCGCCATGATATTCAGAAGAGCCGAGAAAGGAACACTTTATATTATCCAGTGAACACAACGCCCAACGCACTAAGAAGCATGCGGCACCAAAAGAAGAAGAATTTTATTTCTGAACTTTCAAACGGATTGTTTGAAAAATGTTTAGAATACATTGACGTTTAGATTTGATAACTATGCTCAAGAGTTGTTTCTAATTTGATCTTTTTAACCTTTTCAAACAATTTATCAGTTTTCCACAGTTTCCTAAATCTTTTTCAATTCTCTTAGTGCAAGCTACAATTATTTGCACGCTATATAGTCGTCTATCTTTCTTCAAATAAGCTGATTCACTTCAATTTCTCTATATTTGTTGTCTTCTTTTCTTTTCCACAAATCCTTTTTGTTGTAACGCCTGGAACAATAATATGATAAAATTTCTGGTTTTTAGATCTTATCTATTTCCCGGAAACTGTGCAAGATTTTTCTAGTGTTTGTAAATACAATTTTCGTATTTTAATATTATAATCGGAGAAACTATCATTTAGGTACCTAATTTTGTAAGAAAAAAAAATTAAATATTTTCATGCAAAGAAATCACATATTTGATCTTTTGTATTGTTATCAAAGAAACCACACTTTGAACAAAGATATGCCACCATTTCAAACTGACCACACTGTTCATATAAAAATAATAAAATCGCAGAAAATAGACATTCGACAATTAAAATTTTTAAATTGAAGTCTCGAATTTTTCTAAAAGGCTCCCGAAATCTGTAAAATAATTGAGGTATTAAAAAATATATGGAAATCAAATATGATGGAATGTATCGGTACCCATTATTGCAATTGCCATCAGTCTATCTTCATAATCTAAAAATCTATGTAGATTCGACTACATTAGCCGACAAGCCTTCCTAATTAACGCACTGGTTTAGCCAAAAGAGCACAGTTATTATTACAATTATTATTAAGTAGTAGCTTGAAAAGCCGATAAAATTTTGATTATGGTAAAAAATAATATTGCTGAGAAATCTTTAATGGCGCGTTTACACTGCCCGAAATTGTTTCGCTGCGTATATTCTAGATACTCACGGCTTCGCTTTTCGTGTTTATCGAAGTGTTTACGTTTTCGCGTCGAAAATGAATCAGTTTAGTGGAATTTCATGCCAAATACCGATTTCTATGGGATGCCAAGGATACATTCCTTTGGCCCACCATCGATGTATTTTTTATTTCTTTTGGGTTTAGTACTCCAAAACATTATTATCACAGTTGCAAATCGAGGGTCACAGTGCAAGACTTCGAAGTTTTTATTTTACATTTTAGTTATTTATAATCGATGTGTACAGAGTAGCACCATCTGATAGTCATATGACGGCACTACAGAACTCGCCTTTTCTACGAATACTGGACCTCTAAAAAAAGACACCAATTGTCAATTGCAGTACCTCGTAAAGTGACATTTATGGCTTACTTAATCGTTAAATCGAAATTAAAAAAATACTCTCTTATAGCTGGTTGCAAATACTTTCTATAGCCGTCTTGTGCATTTTCGACAGATGAAGGCTCAATGATAGAAAAATCGATGAAAATAACGTAATCAGAGGAGTTCGTCGGCCGATCGGCGTGAGAGCAGGAGTGGGGATGACGGAGAGCAGCTGTGCTGTCGCGCGGCCCGGGTGTTTCAAAATGCGAATGCGCGGCAAAACATGAGTTATCTCGGCAACGGTAGCACTTATCGAGACGATTTTTTTAAATTCGATGTAGCGGAATGAGAGGAATCAGAATATGCAATCAAAAAACAATATTACAAAGAAATTTGGCACGAATTTCAAGATAAAAAAAGTGAGCTATTTTCATTTGTATCAAAAAAATAGTTGTATGATTGAAAAATTATTTTGTTGCTTAATGTTCATCAAATCATGCAACTAATTAAACGCTTCGATAATACATATTGATAAAAAGTATATTTTCTTTCTTAAATGGTCTTTGTTTATCATATGCCAATGAAAATAGCATACTTTTTTATCTTGAAATTCGTGCCAAATTTCTTTGTAATATTGTTTTTTATGGCATATTCTGATTCCTCTCATTTGGCGACATCGAATCGTCTCGATAAGTGCTACTATTGCCGAGATAACTTATGTTTTACCGCGCGTTCGCATTTTGAAACACACGTGCCGCTCGACTGCACAGCTGCTCTCCGCCATCCCCACTCCTACTCCTACGCCGATCAGCACAAGACAGATATAGAATGTATTTGCAACCAGCTATGAGAGAGTATTTTTTTAATTTTGATTTAACGATTATGTAAGCCTTAAATTATTAACTTTGTGGGCCTCTATCTCCGGATCTACATGGTAAAATTTCGTCGTTTTGGGCTAAAATGAAAGTGCTGGCAAAGCAGTATTCAGATGGAAAACGATTTTTAAATTACATCGAACCGATGCTGTAAACGAGAAATTACTTATAATGGAAAAAATTTGACAAAATTTAAAAAAAATCGTAAAAAATTATTAAAACGTAAAATTGATATTTTTATAATTGCTTATTGTTTGTTATGACACTAAGTAACATTAATATTAAACAGATCGATGTAGCACCCTTTTTTAACAAATATTTCCAGTTTTTTATGATAATCTGTGCCCTTTTGTCTTTACCAACAAGCTCTAACCATGGCGTTTGCGCTACATATAGTTTTAATCTATAGTAACATTTGTCGTTTGTGACAATGCTACTTTTTCGAAACCATCAATTCTGATAATTATCACGATTTTTTTCCTAATTGATATTTACAAAAACTAACAACTTAGAAAAAAACCAAATTGCTTTGAAATGAATTATCTCTTACTTAAGTGAGTTTCATATGATTAAGAAAAATGAACTAACTATTTTTTATTTTCACATCCTGGAACAAAAATATTAATATTAAAAAAACTGGAATATCGACTTAATGTGCGATAGAAGAACAGTATACGCTTATAAGTAACATTACAAAACAAAAATTTTAATCAACGATTGTAGACAATTAGACGTGCCCCACGGTTTTATTTTAGTCTAGTCTATGCATATGTTTATAATTCCCACGACTGTATCTATTTTATTATTTTTTGGTTTTTAGTACATTTATCTTAAACATTGCAATGTATGTTTAACATAAAACCGTTTAACTTAAAAAGTTTTTTTATCTATTTTTATTTTTTGGTTTTTAGTTTTTATTTCGCATTCTGTTTAATTCATTTAGTGCTTCATTATTGCAAGGTTTCTTGCCCGTTAGTTTATTGCAGTCCAACTCCTCTATACGTAGTCCCTGCAAAGATCTTACTCTACTAAGAGCCACGTAGGCTTGACCTTCTTCAAACAGTTTCGCACCTAAGTATACGACTGCGTGATCCACAGTGCTGCCCTGCATTTTATGTATTGTAGAAGCCCATGATAGTATTAAAGGCAACATTCTTCTTTCAGCCGTCCCGTAATTGTACTTAGCTGGAAACTGTATGGCTTTCGGGTGTATAAGATGTACTCCGTCTCTTGCGAAATCAATTCGGACGGAAGGTACATCAGTTGCATACATCTGAGTTCGACAAAATTGAGGCCAAACGCCACACAGTCCTCAACACGATACAAAATCTTGACTTGGGTGGTGGATTCAGGCTGGATGAATCAGATACCTAAATTACAGATTCAATTTCTAAATTTAAATCTTATTATTATACGCCATTTAGTGGCTGCGCCCATCTTAAATATTGAGGTTGTATAGTGCACTGTATTCTTCTTGTCAAGCCCTTTTATTTGTTGATACCCATATTGGTGGGATTGATAAAAAATTGTTATCAGCCATTTGGTAGCGGCGGCCATCTTGGATGTCAATTTTGCATAGTAAATTGTATTCTACTTGTTGAGACCTTTCATTTGATACCCATGTTGATGGGATTGATAAAACCTACGTTATCCGCCATTTTGTAGAGGCCGTTATCTTGGATTTTAATTTTATATAGTATATTGTATTCTACTGGTTGAGCACTTTCAATTGATACCCATATTGATGGGATTGATAAAACCTACGTTATCCGCCATTTTGTAGCGGCCGCCATCTTGGATTTAAATTTTTTATAGTATATTGTATTCTGCTTGTTGAGCCCTTTCATTTGATACCCATGTTGATGGGATTGATAAAACCTACGTTATCCGCCATTTTGTAGCGGCCGCCATCTTGGATTTCAATTTTTTATAGTATATTGTATTCTGCTTGTTGAGCCCTTTCATTTGATACCCATATTGATGGGATTAATAAAACATAAATTATCCGCCATTTTGTAGCGGCGGCCATCTTGAATTTATAATGATAATGAATAAACATAATTGTATTGTCACCAAAATCCAAAGTGTATACAAAATTTCTGATTAATCGGTTGACAGGAAGAGGGTGAAATTTGAATTACTAAATTTGACCCAAGAATAAATAAAACAAACGGGGTGAGCTAAATAAAACCGTTTAAAAACGATGTTATTTTAAAGCATTTGTTTCGCAGATAAGAAATCATCCAATCACGCTATAAATTGCGATTTAAGAACCTTATTATAGTATAAAAGAATATGCCAAAGGCCGTTTAAATTGGCCTGATAGTTTTTACATGAATTAATTGTTAATTAATTTCCGCGAAAAAATTAACGTCATTTTTGCGTTCATGCCAGGCTTACATTTTTGAGTTGTAATAGGCGCCGATTTTTTTACAACTACTTAGACCTCTAAACTATAATACACAATAGTTATAATAAACAATTTTTAAGTTTTTATCATTTTTTTACGCGATTTCGGAAAGTTGAAAAATTTCGTCTTATAAATAATTAATTTTTGAAGCGAATTTCGATACCGAAGAAAAATACTCAAAGTACCTAAAAAAAGTTCTCGGAAAGACGCTCCTTTTAAAAAAATGCGTTTAATTTGGCCGAATAGGTGCTGAGATAATAAACGTCAAAGATCGAGAGTGTTTGCGGTATAATTAATGTTGTAACAATAAAAAAAATGCCAGCAGATAGATTTTTCCGAGAAGTTTTTGTATGTGCTTTGAGATATAATATCGCCCTTGTGAATGAAGTAGGAAAAATCAAAGAAAGTTGTACCGGTAGCGTTCGGCGCGTCAAATCTGAGGGGAGTGGGGATAGAGTGCGAAACTTGAAATTTGATCTTCAAATCGAGCGCGGCGCAAAAAGTTGCTGTATCTCGGCTTCAATTGGGCCGATTTTGGTTTTTTTTAAATCGATGTAGCAAAATGAAAGAAACTCATTTTTCAGAATGGCGTCTACCAACTATGACAATTTAAGCATCTACAGTAACTACTTATAATTTGGCATTTTTTTATGTTGGTAATAATCATTGATTATAATTATGTCCATGCTAGGATTGTGTTGTTCATTGCAAATTGCACGTTATAGCGTGATTGGATGATTTAAAATAACCTCGTTTTTTAGCTACTTTTTTTGCATTTATCGCCATTTCTCAACGAAAAAATTGAATATATCGATTTTAAACCAATTCTATCTTGTAGAGAATTTCATAAAGAACAAATAGCACAACTTTTTCAGCTGGCGGACCTTCATATTTTCTTTTCTTAAATGATTTCCGAGCAATTCCAACACATATCTAGTCACGACACAGCCATATTTCAAAGGTTTGGGGTCTAATTCTCCTGGACTAAAAGGAAATGAAAGAAAGAGCCAACCAAACATTAAAAAAACTGTTGGACGAGGAAGAAAAATAAAAGAAGTTGTCAATATTTATTATTTTGATTCCATAAAATTTATTAAATTCTTACAAAACGAAATATTTTAAGGATTAAGTCACATCCTAGCACTACTCAGTTTTGGATTTTTCTAATATGCCCACATCTGACGGTTAGTTCATTTTTTTTCATAATGAATACTAATTTTAAATGTAGTGCAGGTGATACAGGTAAGAAACGATATCTCAAGTCGAATCAATTTGATCCATAATGTAACAGAGGAACTCAATTAAACGATCTACTTAAATATAGTATTATTTCCTAACAGGAAAATATCGCCAACACTAACAAATAGGTAACAAAGTAGGTACAAATATACGCGCGATTCATCATATCTAAAATCCAGTCTAATCAACGCCGAATAAAAATATGTAATTAATCGATTGCTGTTCATGTTCTATTTATCATTAATTTCAACAGTTTCATTAATCACTTTAACGTTTTCTTTTTGTATTTGATCGATAGACATATTCTGTGTTCACATTGTATACAAAAAATTCTTCCATCATTAATATTCATATCTCCTACTGACAGGAGTAATAAAATTTTGATAATAAAAATCCTTTGTAATTAATTTTTTCACTATTTTTGAATTTTCTGATTAATTTGAGAGAACTATGATAGTATTAACAAAATTTTATATTATTTGATACAGTTACATATTTCTAATGCGTTGACTGACGGTATCTGATCATGATAACGAGTTGCGTTTTAATATTGTGAAGCACATGTAAATCTATGACTTCTTCAAAAACATACTCAAATATTGTTTTGATTGAAACAAAAACCGTATTGACTAAACATATCATCTAGGCATTGGATTCTTTGAGATCTTGAAGGCGGGCCAATTGGTGTGGCTCTAATTCGTCTGGAATGCTTGCTCTACCTCCCACTACTTGTTTCGGTTCAGTGTCGACTGGAGGAGCTTGGCTGACTGAATTTTCCGCTGTACTCGGTCCCGTAGTTTCACCGTCACTGCCTGTACTACTGCTCACCTAAAAATAAAATAACAACTTATACCTTGATCATTTTTTTTTCCTACTTCAAAATAAAAAGGTAGAACTTATAATATTTGTCAATGTATTTGTTGCACTTAGGCCGTTTATAGCCAATGTTATATTCAGCCAAAAGTACGAGCTGCAACTGTTTAAAACTGCAGAAATAATTTGAATTCCCAAAAAAGTTAATATCTTGATGATTTCATAGACATATAACTCTTATACCAATTACCTCCAAATTACCAACTACAAAGGCAAAATAATGTCGTTCCGGTCAGAAAAAACTGGATACTTTTCCATCCTTCTGGAAGGAGTACTTTAGCCCTGGAAGACAAAAAGTACTGCACATGCTAAATAAGAGCGTGAAACTGCTTCATTAGCTTATAGAACTGTATTGTTTCGATTGCTACTAAATAAGTATTAAAAACATTCCTATGCCTACTTTTATGCAATATAGTTAAAAGTTTTGCTCTTGTGAATATTAAGTGATTAAATCGTTTATTTTTATTGGAATATCGTTAAATTTGCAGTGTTTGTCAAAGAAATCAGTGTTCTCATTGATTTCACTATACCGTCGCCGCCAACTAGGGAGACAATCCCCTTCACAACTGAGTACACCCGCAGACTCAGAAATAAAATTCAAAACTTGATGCTAATAAACCCGAAATCTTTCAGAGTGAGAATCTTTCTATAAATAACATAGTGCAAGTTAACAAACCAATAGTGTCCATCAAAACATCCCCCAGAACATCAAAACACATAGATACGTCCAAATTTAAGATTCACAAAAAACCGAAACGACGGTCTAAAATTTTCATTGAGAAAAACCCATCAACAATTCAAAAAAGTGACTGGGAAACCGATTGCACCGGTGACCCAGGGCAATCAGCCGACAATTCCTCTCAATCAAATGTTATTATTACCTCAAAATACACAGACGAATTAAACAGAATTAAACATAAAACTAGGGAACAAAAATCAAAATCGAAATTATTTTAAACTAGTTTATATCGACGACGATACTACACTATAATTCCGCCTACAACGGAAACTTTGAATATTACGAAAAAGTGTCTAGACAATATCGATGTTAACATATTAACTAAAGCATTAGAAATTATAAACACACATAATCTTAGTAATACAACTGAAAAGTGTCTAGAAATTGACAAAAAGTGTCTAGAACAAAATAAAAAGAGTATAGAATTGGAACAAAGTGTATAGAACACAAAGAAAAGTGTATAGAAAGAAAAGTGTATAGACAGTAACAACAAAAAGCGCACAGATAATTCCTATAACACCACTAACGACAACAATAGAGGGCACCTCACTCCAATAAGCCCTTCTCTGTCAATACCGATTTGCCGCGGCAATAATCCCGAAAATACTTCTACTCTTGAAAACCCCAAAAATAAGAATCATTCGAATTCCCCAATGGAGAAAGATACCATTGGACCACAATCACACGCAGATTCCTCTGAAAACGAAGAAATACCTAATAATGATAAAATCGTTTCGGTTGAAATTCATAAGTAGGCTAATAAATCGTGGGCCCAAGAAACCAATAAAGCCGCTTAACAAAGGGCCAACCATGAAATAGAATAATTCACATCCCAATATGAAAAAACCATAATTAAAAACGAACAAAATCACCCGTCGTCAGTTGGTTGTGAAAAAAGCAAATGCAGATGACATTAACGTACTCACCACGAATGTAATAAATACGAATACCAAATAGAAAAATTTAAATTAATAACTTTCAGAACACACGGTAAACATATTTTATTTCAAATAGAATTAAAAGTAGAATGCGACCCACATTTTGTTTAGAAAAATGATAGAAAACCATAACAGCTTTGAAACAAATAAAACATTTTACTAGGTCAAAATGAAATAACTGTTTTGTATACAACTAGTTAATAACGTAAAATTGAGGCCGCTTCAAAACAAAAAAATGGATTTTGCAATTCCACAAAAAAACCCCAAACCTAATTCGGGGGGATAGTAAAAACCAAGTACAGAGCAGTAATAGCGACAGACAGTGTCGGGGCGAATACGCGAAGGGAAAAGTCCTTTCCCTGTCACGGTAACGGGCGTCAGTTTTTTTTTGTGTTAGCGGTTTCAGAGGAAAAAGTTCTCTCCGTTGTGTCAGGGCGCGAAAAGGATACTTAGCTATCCTTGACGGTGAAGACTCGCCCTCTACGCTAAGTTTTCAGCATAGCACGATACCGGATACTGGCACTACCCGCGGTTGCTAAAAATATAGTGAAGATAGGCAGTAGCAAGGCCGGAGAAAGGAAGTTTTCCAACGCAGTAAGTTTTTAAACAAGTTGAGAGTTAAATTTTGTTTTTTTATGAGACATTTATTCGTTTTATCATTTTTCGCTGGTTCTGAACTTGGTATTTATAAATTCACTGTTTTACATAGGGAGTAGCTATAACCAATATATTTATTTTATTGTCTGTTCTTTCACGGGGACTGGACAACTTGGCCGCTTTCAGTTAAATATTGAATGTCCAGGCTCACAATTTGGGCACAGCTCGTTCTGCAGGATATTAATTTATCGTGTGTGATGACATAATAAGATTTCACAGGGTAACGCCAACCTGACAAGGGTTAGGTTTCTAATTATTTAGTTATTATTTTGTTGCGCCACATAATTCGCTTCCACCTCGTAGGTAGGATATAAATAAGAGTTAAAACAAGGTTAATTTGTACTTTGTATCAAAGGGCCGGAGCGTATGATTTTCTTTTTCCTCTTGTTCTCAGCGAACTTGTGCTACGATAAATAATTTTAAATTATTTTTTATGTTCAGACGTGATTAGGAATTTCTTTCAGATTAAGTAAAATAAATAAACATTGTAGGTTATTCAAAGACCTGCAAATTTTGCAATTCGAAACTTACGCATTGAAACGGGAGTGTCGATAAATAATTATTGTTCATAGATCAGCAGAATTAGTTTACGACTCTACTTTCACTTTTTGTTGATGTCAAGGGCAATGACACCAAACCACAGTAGTCTCGCATAGTATTGCGTTTAAGAGGAAACAAATATAGTTTTTTTTGCCCCTCGAGACAGGTGAATATCGAGCTAAGGGTTAAATCATACGCCCCTCACGCACGTTGAAATACTAAAACGATAAGGGGGTAATTTCTTTGTTCTATCTCAGGGCGAGGGTTATATTATAATTGTTTTATTGATAATCATATGTTATACAGGGAAAGACGTAGGATGTACAATTTATGAATAAGTGTATAGGTAATTTTTATACCGGGGGAATTTAATAATTTGTGTTGATATTGGACTTTTGATTTATGTATATTTAGATGCAGAGAAAGATTTATTATATTTTTTTGATACAACTTTGGGGTTCTCCCGTACTTTATTTATCGTCCCTACCCGAATTTTCCCTAGAGTGTGTATCAACATTGGATACGAGACCGAACCGAGAGAACAATCCTGTCCTGGCGAAGGAAATCAAACCGTTTTAAGCCCAGGCGTTCCCAGCTTAAACCGGACTGGGGGTTGCCTTACCACGCTCGGCTACAAAAACAAAGGTAAAAAGGTATTGTTTCAAGAAAAGGCATTGGAGTGGTGACAGCGGACCAGGTATAGCAGGGTCAAACCTATTACATTTGGGGGCCAGGTATTACGTTAGGGTCTAGCACTTATTACCCTGGTGACAGCGTTTTTTTAAATAAACAACTCAGTTGAAGAAGGTTAGAGTTGTACATCCTGGTGACAGCATTCATTACACTCGGAGCAATTTCATTACAGTGGTGACAGCATTTGTTACAATAAGAAACATGTAAGGGATGTCGGCAGGACCAGCGGCAGAGTTTTTACATGGAGATAAGGCAGTTGTTAGTTCAGTAAATGAAAAAGGGGATTTAATACGTCGATATCTTGTAGATGAGGTAAAGTGAGTTTGGGGGAAGCAGATTCATGAGGAATGGGTGTAAAGAGGGGCTTGAGTTTGTTTTGAAATTTTTCAGCAAGGATCTTAGAAATAGTTTGGCTATTGCTAGAGGAAGTGTCATTAAAAAAAATGGGGAATTTTGTTGTTAGTTTTGTGACCTTGGACCTGTCGAATTTTTTGCCATATTTGGGAGGGGTTTGAATTATTATGCCAGGTTGTTACATGATTATGTCAGGAATTTTTTGCTCTGTTTTATTACTTATTTGGCACCAATAAGTATTTTTTTGCCTCTAGTCGCTTGGCGCGCAGAAGAAATGATGAGCAGAACCAATCTTCAAACGTCACAGTGTCCATCCAACCATGAGAAGTTCTACTGAATCGACAACCCAGTGAACAACATGGGTACCCGCTAATCCCGCCTTCTTTGCATGTGTTTGTTATAGAGATGTTCGCTTTTATATATCACGTATAGTGGAAGTAGTGTTCAATCGGCAGTCGGCAGCTCCACAAAACGTTGTGAATGTGCAGCTCTTCGAATGATTGACTATGTTTTTTGGATTCTTGACTTCTCGCCTATAAATAAGCTTTCTACTACCGGTCATTGATCTCGTCATAATTGAATATTTTGTTTGGAGCAATATTCTCTAATGTTTCCTCCAAATTATTAGTATCCACAAAGTTTCTCCAGAAACTTTGGGTCTGGCTTTATTAATATTTCCTGAAACACGTTACGAGTCCTGGTCTCTCTGATAGTCTAGTAGATTTAACTTTCAGTCTTTCCCGGGTAGATTATTTTGGAAGTTGTCTACATGTCTACCCTTCCCATCAAGATACTTCTTTACGAGCATCCTGATCTCTAAGAGATCAAGAGGAAATCCCTAATCTGCACACTTTAAAGTTGAGTTGAGAATAGCTGTTTCTTCCAAATTTGTAAAAACTGGTTACCCATCGGGTTTCCTCACACGTTTCCCATGGTATTTATTGTGACAGGTTCCAGAGGGGATTTTATAATATAGCGCGGCCTTCCTGATGGAAAGTTCGTTGTCTGCTATTTTTTGAAGAGCTTCATTAAGTTTATCCTCTGTATAATATCTATAAGTTCTAGTCCCTGGAGTACTTTGATACCTTCGTTTCATCTAATACAAAATAGCTGCTCTACCAAACGAAGTTGATATTGTGAAACGAACAACAAAATATGCTCAATTTGAAAACCAATGGGGCGAGTTTGATATGCATGTCAATCACACCCCACCGCAAAGAACATTCAAGGTTTCCTAATAAACCATTTGATTTAATCTCAAAATATTTATGTTATAGTGTGTAGAAATAATACTTTATAACGCATAAAACTTAAAATTCATGCAATAACAGTTCTTACCTTGGTGTCCTTGAAGTTATGAGGAACGAGGCTTCACTTCAAAACTATAATTTCTGCAAAAGTGGTCGAAACACAATCCGAGAGACAGAATTCGAGCACACGGTACCGCGTTAAGTTTCAAAAATTAGAGGGGATAGTGGGAACGATTTTAGAGCATGCTAGTGAAGTTATTATCAATCTCGCTCATACAATAAAGTCGCCCCACTTTACGGTACTTTTAGAAATTTAATCAAATAACTAACATACTTACCACAAACGGAGTGTCGGCATGGTGGTCATCGAATACCTCCTCCATGTCTTCCATAGCTTCTTGTCGTGAATTGATTTCATCAGACGGTGGATTTTGCGTGGGTGGTTTCGATTCATCAGTTTCTTCTTCCGGAATCGGCGTTGTTTCATCAGTCTCATTTTTGTGGTTAATTTTCGATTCTTCTGGAGGTGGGAAGGGACTGGCAGCCTCTTCCATCATAGGTGTGGCAGCCGTGATTACGATTTGGGCTGCACACAAACCATAATCGCTATCAGTTTGTCCTTCGTCCTGGCATACCTCTTGGGAATCCTAAAATATGTCGAGTAAATTGACGGTGAGAAGTACAGTGGAAATAATGTGCATTATTAATTAATTTAGAATGCTTCACGATATGTCCAATATTATAACGTGATTGATAATAATAATGAATGAACTTTTAATCCAAGATTAGGACACTTCTAATTATGATTGAAGAATTAATACTCAACGTTTGTATACTAGATACATATAAATACGATCTTTCATTTTTTTTGGTTCCTCTGCCAAAGGAAATTTATGCACCTGTGCTCTTGTTACTATTACCCATATCACTGTTGAATTGTCAGAAAATCGATAAAATTTAAAACTTGTATCATTCAGTTTTTTAATTGTTTTAATCTTCCATAGAATTGTTTTTGATTTTACATCATATTATGTCCAAATTTTACTCCTCTCTAGCGGCAAAAAAATTCGAATAAATTACAATACAATTCAAATAAAATTATTCATTCACAATATCAATTCATAATATTCCTTCTATGATTTAGTAACATTAATCGTGATGCACTCTGTAGCTTTTAAATCAAATATTTCTTCATATGCTATCATACCTCGTCAAAAATTTCAACCGTGGGCACGTCAATCGCTAGAAGCAGCAATGAAAATGATTATCGTTAATTAAATGTAAACCAATTAATACAATCTTTTGTTTGTCAAAAACTTACTCGGTATTGGAGCGTCGGACGTTTCATTAAATTGACTTCCGTAATGGCTATGTTGGTCCCTAGTCAGTGACATAGCAAAGTTCTTTTCACTCGACTTCGTAGAGTTTTTTGCCGCTACTTCGTTTTTTTCTTCCTCCTCGACGATTTCGTCTTCATATACTTCGCCGTTTTCGTTGATTATTTCGTCTAGTTCTTCTATAGGCGGAGCGGGAGGAGGCTGAAGGGGTGGTGAAGATATCGTCACTTCGTCGCCTGGTAAGTGAAATGGGTTAATATATAGGTCATACACTATAAAAATTGATGCATGTCGTAGAGGTATTGCCAATGCAGATATTTAGTATCATAAAAATATTTTGGCTTTAATTGATAAATGCAATATGTACATATTTGAGGCCTGCATATATTAATATTGTTCCATCATCCTAATTTGTGTCTTATAATAAAATGTGTATTTTACGAACAAGTAGTTGCGTACAAAGCCATTATCTTCACGATCTTGCTGAAAATAGGAACTAATGATGCAATAAGTTCTTTGTAGCATCTATTTTGTTGTTTTGACATATTTGCATACAATTATTGTGAATATACTCAAACGGATGGTTCTTAAAAGAACCGTTTTTTAGTAATAATATACAGGGTCCCGGGACTCAAGGCCGGATTAAGGTCTCGCAGGGCCAGGTGCAGATTTTTTTCGTCCCATTCGTCATTCTCTTCGCAACAACACCAACACAAATTTGTTTCATAATGTATTTGCATAAAAAAAACATTCACAATATACGTATTTACATACTGTTACGAAATCGCACACTGGTGTAGTGCCTGAATCCGATTCTGTCTTATACTATATATGAAAGTTAAAATTTTGGTGAAAGCGCAGGGATTTCTTCGAACTATTTATCATTATTTTTGTGACTATTCTTATCTAAAGATTTCCATGGAAGGTTGATTGTTTTTGGGAGCCTCAATCGAGAAGTTTCCGGAATAGAAGGCACCTAATATATAAGAGAGACTACCTACCAACGGAGTTTGAGTTAATAATTTGATCTCGTGGCAGGAAAGTGAGATAATGAATAATAATATAGTAAGGTATTTATATAAATTAGTGTGAGTGAATATAGTGAATAAATAAATTAAGCGAGTAGAGATACCGTGTGCATAAATTTATCCCAAGAGTCGTTATAAAAACTTATAAATAAGAAAAACATTACATAAAATACTTAATTTCTAACTTCTGTTTCAAATCTTTCTATGGACATCAGACTTAATGCATTTTTTATTCTAGCTATCTTAGAGATAGCACGTTCTGCACTGCAATTGCTAACTGGCAAGCGTAGCTATATCCTATAAGCAATGACGTCATTTGGAAAAACCAATTCTAATTTTTTATTTCTAATCATTTTTAAACAATCCTCTGGTGAAGCAATGTTTAAATCTTTCACAGGACTAGAAAAATTGATCATTTCGTTAGCAAACTGTTAATCAAAATCGTCTTTATAATGTTTTGAAAGATTATTTTTTGCTTGTAAAATGTCCTCGTGTTTCATAGATTTTAACTTGAATAGAATTTCATTTTTTTTACTGTATAATATAGGCTTGAAGTCGATGTTCTGAACATGAACTCAATTTGTCAATGATAAGTAAAAATGTACTAATTTTAAAATCTCGACACTTGCCAGTTTTCGCTTTCGAACAAAATTTTTATTAACAGTATTTGACAGCGCAAGGGATCTACTTTCATAATTGTCGAACATTTCTGGAAGACTTGAAACAAATTATTTTAGAGATCGTATATTTGCACAGCTGTTGACAAATCTATTAACTTGGATTGTAGATTCAAAACGTTCAAAAACTTACTTTTGTAAACGAAACTAACCGTTTCTAAATAATTCCACAATATAATAAAAAAAAAGATAAGAAATCTAAAAAATTGACAATTGTTTCGATATTACTAAATATCATCATCAGAATGACAGAAGTTACAATGCATGTAATATTGAAACAATTGTCAATTTTTTAGAATTTTTATATTTTCTTCATTGTACTGTGGCATTATTTGGAAACAATTAGTTTTATTTAAAAAAGTGATGAGTAGATTCCACACAGTAAGGGTCGAAACAGTAAATTTCGTTCAAGAACTTCATACCAAAATGTTGTCATAAATGCAATATTTACCGATTTCATTTCGTGTTTAAGTGTAACAACTTCATTCTGTGAACTTCTTTTCTCTGCGTCATCATCAAATGTAATTTAAAGATATTCACATATTTTATTATAGTTTTCATCGTGAACTATTTTTGTTATCATAGCTCTCGCAGACAGAGTATCGTTAAGGCCTCTTTCACACGGTCAGGGTGTTTGTCCGTCCGAGTTTTCGCCCGTCAGCCGGACAAGTAGCAATACACAGTTTAGCATATGTTCTTTCACATTTTCCGGATACGGGTAAATCGCCGTCCGGGCATACAAAACGCCCGGATGTACCCGCTAGAACTCACGGAGCTCGGACGGGCAATCGCCCGGACTATGCCCTAGCGGACCACAGTGTGCTATGAATGCGTTTACATGATCCGGGTGTTTAATCGTTCGATTGGTCTATACTTGTCTATACTAGTTTGCAGGCTAGTAGCGTGTAGTCTGTTCTCGAGAAGACTGTGTGTGTACTCTGCAGTGTAGCTACGAGCATTAGATCATGTCGAAAGAAGTAGAAGAAATAGATTCTGAAATCCTGATTAGTTTAGTTCAGGATAAACCATAAATCTGGAACAAAGCTGCCGAGGATTACAACAACCGTAATAAAAAAACTGAAGCATGGAGGAGTATTTGTGCCCAGTTGAAGGAAAATTTTGAAAATTTAAGTGGCGGAAAAATAATTTGGAAGTTTAAAATGATTTTGTCATGTGCCTCTTATTTATTATAAACATTGAAATAAACATGTTATGATTGGGTAATAGTATTATTAATAAAACAAGACTTCTAAATTTTCGACAACTGCCATGATACTTTGCCTACTTCAGTTAGAAAATAGTCACTTAGAACATTTCTGATATCATTAGCTGCCCTTCCACCTTGCATATTTGGTTGTGCTGGCAAATCAGTCATGGTATCCTCAAAGTTATATCCATCTCTTTCTCTCACGAAATTGTGAAGCACTACACAAGCTTTCAGAATACTAACGGCAAAATCTGTATTAACATTCAAAGGTCGATGCAAAATTCTCCACTTGTTTGTCAGTATACCAAAGGAACACTCAACATATCTCCTGGCTCGGCTAAGGCGATAATTGAAAATTCTTTTCTTCTGTGAAAGTTCCTTTCCTCCAAAAGCCGTAGGAAATTAGTATTTAATCCAAAAGCTTCGTCTCCTATGAGAAAATAAGGTACGTTTGGAGCTTCAGAACCAGGTAAAGGCTTTGCAGGTGGCAATCCCAAGGACTTTTCTTGTATACTCTTCCATAAAGTACTTTCTATGAAAATACTTGAATCATACTCAGTCCCATATGCACCTACATCAACATAAATGAATCGATAGTTCGAGTCAGCAACTGCCATCAACACAACTGAGAAATAGGACTGGTAAATATAGTATAAGGAACCACCAAACTCGGGTTTTACAATTTTAATGTGTTTCCCGTCCACAGCACCAATGCAGTGGAAAAAATTTGCTCGTTTTTCAAATCCAGCAGCAACTGACTCGCAATGTTTTTTCGTAAGTTTAGGAATAAATTCTTCAACTAAGAACGACCAAAGAATGTCACAGACCTCTCGAACAATTTTTGTAATTGTAGAAATTCCCAATCGATAGCTATAATACAGATCTGCGAAGCTACATCCACTAGCCAGGTACCTGAAAGTAAAAAAAAGTAAACAATAAATTGAAAATCAAAAATTCTAGTCTAGTATTTGTTAAATATTTTTTTGTTACAGGTCAACTGGTTGTTAAAAGGTGGAAACTGTTAAAGTATTTGTATCACGAACAATTACATTTTCTAGAGCAAGGCTTATATAACTGGTCAGCTGATTCCAGCATGGCCTATGAGCACGCAGATGAGGCAGAAAGTCAGCAGCAGACTGAAGAACTCCAATCAGCAGCAGATCAAGGGACGGCGACCCCAGATGCAACTAAGCAGACTTCGCAAACTCCATCTGCAAAAATCCCTACCGTGAAGACTACATCTGTGCAACAGTCTAAGAGGAAGCGCACCCTAGACGAATTTGAACTAAGGATGCTTAAATCGATCGAGGCAGGAGACCAAGAGGACCGTCATATGAAATTTTTAGAGGACATTCTGGTCAAAAGTTCACTGACAACCAGATTGTAGATTTTCAGATGGGAGTTCTGCAGGTGATTAAAAACATTCAGAACCCTGTCTCTATTCCAACAACCCAACCTCAACAGCTGCAGATTTATGCTCCTCCATACTATCAACAACACACACAACAGTACCCCTGCAACTCTTCTGACCTTTCATACACTCCTCTGCTATCCAGGGTCTCCAGTCAATATCATTCTACTAACATAATGTCTCCACCTTACCTGTCTCCTGATTCTAATGACACACAATCTACGAGTAGTAATTATAACAATTTGTCATCCCCTTTCTCACAGAATTTAGATATTGACTTTTGATCTTTTGAAGTATTATAATAATAAATATATTTTTGTATTAAAAAATAAAGAATATTGACCTAAAATGTATATTTTGTTTTTTATTCATTTTAAAGAAACTTACCTTAATGTAAGAACCAACATTTGTTCAGGTTGGATGCAGTTCCTCATATTTGAATCTTGTCTTTGTAGCTGTGTACACGTTGCAGCCACTCGTCAAACGAATAAACGCTTATACGGAAATAATTTAAAAACTTAGTTTCGTCTTCTTTTAGTTGTTGAAAAAGCACAAAGAATGCTCCTTCCAGGTATCTGCTTTCTAGCAAAGGGTGAACCCAAATTTGCCTATTACGTTGTTTTTTTCGCCGATGTTTTAATAAAGCGAACAAAATCTTTTTGCTTCTACTGTCCATCACAATCAGCGGCAAACTGAAGTATCTAGCACCAAGTGGTCCGGATTTTCGCAGACTCCCGTGTGAAGAGAGCTCCAGGGCACCGCCCGGCCGGGCAATCATACGGACGGATAAATATCCTGACCATGTGAAAGAGGCCTAAGGCTTTTGAGGGATACGCTCTGATCATTTTTGCTGATTTCATTTGAGCATACGTGTGTGACTCGACGACTCCGAAAAATTATACAGTTGATGCAAAAAACTAAAGAAGTAAAAAATAATGTATGCAACATGTGCATAAAGTGTCTTTTTTTCACTCATGGAATTGCCGCACATGTCTGACGGCTCGTGCGGTCAACTTTTTCCATTCGTGAAAAAAAGTACCACTTTATGCACTTGCTGCATAAATTACGAGTTATTAATGGAGATGTCATGTACGAGCTTAAAAAAGTTATTGGTTTTTTATCCATAATTCGCTTAGTTTTTATGCTATAGCTCTTTTTAAAAAACCATTTTGTAGGATTGTTTAAGGACTATGGGATCAAATTAGTTTGATATTTTTTCTGCCTTTATTTTTGGAAGGGTTTAAGCTGAAATGGCTCGAACAAATTGTTTTTTACTCAAATATGCAAACTTGGTGATTATTATTGTGCTTACTTTAGAAATTAACTGTCTCGACCCTTACTTCGTGGAATTTGCTCATATTAGTGTTTTTAAATGAAACTCACGGTCTCTAGTTAAACGTCAAACAAAAAATGACATTACAGTTTTAAATGCAATAAAAAAGAAGATAGAGGATAATAACCTAACAGTTACAAAATCTGATGAGGGGAACACAACTGTCATTTTGACGACTGAAAATTATAATTCCAAAGTATATAACTTTATAGAATCCAGCGATGTAAAAGTTCTTAAAGCAGACCCAACAAAAAAGTTTTCTAATAATGTAAGTGATATTGTTAATAATTCAAATTATCTTTTAAATGATTACGGAAAGAGGTCTATCATACATAAGAATCCTCATTGTCCACAATTATATGGAACAGTTAAATTACATAAAATAACGAAACCAATTAGACCTGTAGTCTCTTATGTTAATGCTCCTAATAATATATTGGCAAAGAAGCTCAACAATATACTCAATACTTACGGATATGAATCTCAGTACTCAATTAGAAATTCAATAGAACTAATCAAAAAGTTGAAAGCAATCCACTTGCAAGATAACTATAAACTCATTTCGTTCGATGTAACTAATATGTTTACTAAAATTCCTCCAAAAGAATGTCTAATACTTGTAAGAAAATTACTAGAAGATAAAAATATTAATCCAGGAATAATATCAGATATACTTAATTTATTTGATGTATGCATTAATCAGAATTATTTCACTTTTGACAATAAGATATATATATATATATATATATATATATATATATATATATATATTCAAAATGAAAGTTTACCAATGGGAAGCCCTATATCACCTATTTTAGCAAACATTTTTATGGACAATTTAGAAAGAAAGATCTTTGAAAGTAATATTTAGAAAAATATTTTATTTTGGTATAGATATGTAGATGACATATTAGCTTGTTTTATGGGTAGTGAACGACAATTAGATGTATGTTTCAACCACATCAATAATTTACACCCGAAAATTAAATTTACATTAGAAATTGAAGAAAATAGCTCAATCAATTTTCTTGATTTAAAAATTCAAAGAGTTAATAATGTACTTGATTATTCAATTTACCGAAAACCAACACAGACTGATGTGACAATTCCATTCAATTCTAACCACCCTATGTCACACAGACCAGCAGCATATAATTCAATGATACATAGAGCTTTTTCAGTTCCTATGAACAAATGTAATTTTGATAGAGAGATTAATACAATTAGACAAATAGCAACATCTAACGGTTATCCATTAGATATGATAAATAAGCTAATTAGTAAAAAAGAAGAAAAAGTGGCATTACAACTAATATATCCTAAACAAGCTGATGAAATAAAAACTTATAAAACCATCGCATATGCAGGAAATATTTCTAATAATATTTCAAAGATAATATCTTCAGCAACGAATACAACAATTTTTTTAAAACAGAAAGTAACGTTAGTACAAAATTGTTAAATGTAAAAACAAAAATACCACTATTAAAGAAGTCAGGTATATATAAACTCAAATGTCCAGAATGTAATGCTGTCTATTTGGGTCAGACCCTTAGGAATTTTGAAATACGATACAGTGAGCACTTACGAGCATACAGATTAAAACAACCAGATAAATCCCACTACGCAAAACATCTACTTGACACCAATCATTCATTGACACCTAACACAGAACTAGAAGTGCTGCATATTTGTGAAAAGAAGCATGAACTGGATTTCCTTGAAGAACTGGAAATTAGAAGACATTTAAGAAACCCACAATATGAAGTTGTCAATGAACAGTTAAATCTAGGGAGTTCTCCACTAATAAACTGTCTTCTTAAGTGATAATTGTAAAGATCAGCAGATATAGTTTTCCTGGTTTTCTATATCATTGCACAGTTATACTGATCTTAATTGGAAAAATGATATCCAGGATATCACCATAGGGCTAATAATATCTAAGCTTCAATATTTGTAATATCACATCTTCTTCTTTTTTCTATAAACATATATTAAGCTAATCACAAGTTAGGTCACTTCTTGGTCTAGCAAAAAATAACTACTAAACATCAGGTATGCATCAAATAAAATGTAACTTCTGTCATTCTGACGATGATATTGAGGTATCGAAACAATTGTCAATTTTTTAGAATTTTCAATAACTTTTATTATATTTTGGAATTAACTAGAGACCGTGAGTTTCATTTAAAAACACTTATTTTAGAAGTTAATTCCTAATTCCCATGAGTACTAATTACTTACTTGTTTTTTCAGAATAAGACAAAGATACCTTCAGGTGTGATGTTTCGCGAGCAAAAGAAACAGACTACAAGGGAAAAATGGCTGGATCTTTAAAGCACTTCTTGCAAAACAATTAAGATTCCACGGAGACTATCGATGCAACCGAGTCTCAAGATTCTAAATCCGTAATATCAGTAACTGTGAGTGGAGCATCTGAAATTTCAACAGAGGCGACCACGGTAACATCAGGTCCTGCAACAAGTGGCGGAGGTTGTAGCAGCAAAACAGCTTCTACTGATGCAGAGTCCGATGAAGCGATGACACCATCCTCGCCTACACCACTTGAACAATCCACTTCAGGTAATTCAGCTTGTGTAAAAAGTTTGGTAATGTCAGCTACCGAAATACCTGCTGCAAGTGTCACTTTCAAGTGTCACTTTCGATGAAGGCTTTAATGATGCTAGTGTCGATATAATTCCGTTTGTGGCCCGAAATAATCACCAATGAGATAGCTAGAATATTGGTTAAACGTGGTCCGCCCTTGATAAACATCAGTTTTAGCTTTCCTAGTAATAAAGATAAGAGAAAGTTTTCGTGCAAATACTTTGTAAGAAGTCTAGCAAATGGAGGAAAAATCGAAAATTAGGCTTATTTACTCTATTTCTAAAGATTCTGTATTTTGTTTTCGTTGTAAGTTGTTTTGTAAAACTCCTAGCACTTTTTGTGATACAAATGGAGTATCTGATTA
Source organism: Galeruca laticollis (assembly GCA_963921935.1). Taxonomy (NCBI): domain Eukaryota; kingdom Metazoa; phylum Arthropoda; class Insecta; order Coleoptera; family Chrysomelidae; genus Galeruca; species Galeruca laticollis. The sequence continues at coordinate 212,396,785 of OY998177.1, forward strand.
GTAACACTTGTCTTTGCTAATGAAGAGACACGAAACGTCAATTTTACATAACAGTTATATGAACACTTTGGTAAATTTTAAAAAAAAATGTTTGAGACATCTACGACTGTTAATGCTCATCACCTGCGGATTTTAGAAACGGAAAAAAATATTGGCGCGACGTGTTGGAAAGAATTATTGCAATTGTTAAGTATTTATCTACACAATGCTTGGCATTTCAAGGTTCTATTAAATTACTTTTCGGAAATTTTCTAAAAGCTGTTGAGATGATTGCCTCTTTTGATTCAGTGATGCTAAAATTACTCATTATTTAGGCGTGCAAATACAGAATGAAATAATTGAATTAGTGTCGTCTAAAGTAAGAAATAATATTTTAGAAATGGTTCGCAGTTCAAAATATTTTTCAATAATATTAGATTATACACCAGTCATACTGAGCAAATTAGTCTTGTTCTGAGATATGTTGTCCTTAACACCACTTCAAAAAAGGTTGAAGTTAAGGAAAGTTTTATTGCGTTTAATCCAATACTGGACTCTACAGGGGAAGAGAATATATACATTTGTGACAGAAATTTTGAAAAAAATTAAATTTAGATATAAAAAATCGCAATGGCACAAGACCAATTGGACAGGCTTATTTCAAGTAAAATTTCTGCATCAAATCAAAAACAAAAAAAATACAATTTTTTTGATAAATTTGTGAATTTTCTTAAATAAATGTTTTCATGTACATTTTAGAGAAAAGGGTTGAGAACAAAAGTTGTAGAACGTACTAAGGTATATAATATATTATGTTTTGTGAAGGCGGTGTTTGTAGCCGAGGATCCGATATGTTCGAGATTACACAAAACGAACGGGTGATTACAGTATTGAAGTGGTAGAGTTGGTATCAAGTTTGAAAACGAATACGTCATTGATGACGTGCATCAATTTTTATGTTGTGTGACCTATAGTGTGATATATTTTTTTTAACAATAAGTGCTTCCAAATTGAAAACGATAACTGCAAAAATCACGAATTACTTAATAACCAATATTAGTTGATTTATCCCCTCCAATCTATCTAATATGAAGCAGAATATTTTTAGTTTTATCAAAATAATAACCGAAAAATATACAGTGTTAGGAAAATTCTGTCGGCACATATGTTTTATCGTCAATGTGTTAGAAAGAGACAATACATATAAATTCAGTGTATCATTCTTTTTCGCTAACAGGATATCATAAAGTGGAAAACGTGCAATTACTGTATATGTGTAAAGGCGTGGTGGAAGTATACTCCCATCACGTGTAAACGTATGTCTGGCAGGCACCGCTTTCGAGAGAAGTGCAAATACAGACGTGTAATGTGGACAGTTTAGTTTATTAATTGAGAAATAATAAAATTGTACTAAACTGATAGCTTAATGCAATGAACAATAAAAAAAATCGGCGTTACTTTCGTTTATCCCTTCATGATTAATTTACAAAGGAATAATTCAGTAGTAATAATCTAAATCACTATACTAGTTCGGTTAGTATTGGAATAAATAACATAACATGCGAAATAAAATTTGTTTTAATAATAATATGTGTTTCCAAATATCTCAATTCTCATTTTTCGCTAACAGGATCTCATAAGTGGAAAGCCCACAACGCCAGCCTCTTACAAATTCTTTGTTGCTACTAACAGTATTGCCAATTTTCATTGTATATTTATATTAATTGTAAAATGCATTGTTCTAACACGAGAACAAGTTATAAGAAGATTTTAATTATGATAATTCAAGAGGTTGTAACAGATCAAGATACAATTAATTCCATCTATTCGTTGAATATTTTATTGTAATGCTGGAAATTGTTCTAGTTTTCAGTTTGAAAGCGGTTAAAACCTTTATTTTTTTTCAGATTTGGCAACGTGAAATTGGTCTCGAAACATCTGCTGTGTCTCGAATGTGTTAGTAAAAAAAATTTGGTATCTTTATCGTTTGTATGCAAATGAGAACGAATTCTCTGTGTAAACACACACACACAGTACAAATTAAAAAAAAAACGAAAATAAAAATAAAATCGCATTCTATTGAAAATGCCTAGAATTTTTAAATTAAAGTAATATTATGATATGTAATAAATTAAAAAATAAACTTCTTAATTCTTCAATGAGCTTAAATCAAATGTTCGAATAAACCCCCGTTTTGAGCTAAGCAGTAACCGAGACGGTTATAAAATTCTTGACGAACACGTATGAGCATTTCAGGTGTTATTTGCATACAAATTTGTTCCCTTAGTTCATTTAGAGAAGTGGCTCTGTTTTCTTGGAACCCATAAATTCTCGATTTTATATAACCCCAGAAAAAGAAATCGTTGGGAGCCAGATCTGGAGATCTCGCAGGCCATCTTATGTTACCATTCGTGGAGATTATCCGATTGGGAAATTCAAATCATATTAGCGTGTACTGTCCGAACTACTATTACTACTGAATTATTTCTTTGTAAATTAATCATGAAGGGATAAACGAAAGTAATGTTGATTTTTTTTATTGTTCATTGCATTAAGCTATCAGTATAGTACAATCTTATTATTTATCCATTAATAAACTAAACTGTTCACATTACACATCTGTATTTCTAACATTAACTTCTTTCATTGCGATCTTTAACATAATGAGTTGTTTATACCACATTTTGCTGTGGTAAAGTAACTAGTAATAGCCTGAATACATTTCTAATTTGTTTATTTAAAACTGCACGCTTCTCGAAGGCGGTGCCTGCCAGACATCCCATTAGACATACAGTAATTGCACGTTTTCCACTTTATGATATCGTGTTAGCGAAAAAGAATGATACACTAAATTTATATGTATTTTGTCTCTTTCTAACACATTGACGGTAAAACGTATGTTCCCTCGTAATGTTCCCAACACTGTACATATACATGTATTCTAAAATACTTCATTCGGTGCTGTTCGAACATCTAAATACTTTTTATTCAGAATGACAGACCGCCAAGTATTTTTTGAAAGTTAATTTTTTTTATTTTTGACGTTTAATGTCAACTAAATGAAATTCGTTTTTTGTCATGTTGTACCACTGAAATAGTTTTGTAATACAATTAATGAGTAAAAGTATATTTTTCATGTTGATGTGAATGTTTATTTCATCGTAGATGTTACGATGTACATAATTTTGGTCCTACGAAGCCGATATGAACTGGTAAAGTGTAAAAGTATCTACACTTAAATATATGCAGCTAGCACGTGGCCGGTTCGGAAAGAATTTCTTTGTAGACGATAACTACAACGAAGTAAGACTGCGAACGAAATAGGAGATAATTGGGTGAGCGGATTCCATTTTATATCCTATCATTTATTCATATTTTCGTGTTATTGAGAATACTTTGTAATTGGCATTGACATTATTTGGCTGATGTAACAGCTTGAATACCTGCTGTCCAAATATAATATTCTGAATAATTATACTGTTCTGTAGATTTTTATAGGTACCGTCGCGATTTTTTATATTATCTGAACAGTCACCTTGATTCTGTAATTTGTTCTCAGATTCAAAAAAAAAGTCTTAATACTATTAATTGTCACAATGAAGGCGCAGTTAAACATTTTAAAACAAAAAAGAGACCAAATTAAAGCCTCACTAACTAGATTTGAGACTTTTCTAAACAGTATAGATGTAAATAATTTAAATGAAAATATAGTCAAGGAATTAAGTAACAGACTAGACACAATAAAAGGGTGTTTCGATACGTTTAATGAAATTCAAAACGAAATGGACATACTTTGCGACACAAGTGAAAATGAAAGATCATTTTTTGAAAATTTGTTCTTTTCCACAACTTCAAAAGCGGATGTTGTAATTGATAATTTTCATAAAAAATTATGTGAAAGAAAAAATAATAACCCTTCTGAAAATGGCTCTGTGATCAGCTCAGGGAGTGTTCACCGTAATATCAAACTTCCAACTATTAAACTGCCAATTTTCAATGGAAAATATGACAGATGGTTGGAATTTAGAGATTTGTTCCACGCACTTGTAGACTGTAATCACTCATTGAGTAATATTGAGAAATTCTATCATTTAAAAACATCTCTAGGGGACGAACCGCGCAAAATTATTGCTAAATTAGACATGACTTCCGAAAACTACCAAGTGGCGTGGCAGTTATTAAAGGGTCGATATGAAAATAAAAACCTCATGATACATAACCATATTAAAAGTATTTTTGAAAGACCTAAAATACAAATAGAGTCATATAGCGAACTTCGCAACCTAACAGACGCGATTAATGATCATTTACTCTCATTAAAATCGCTAGGCGAAAATATAGAAGCGTGGGATCGTTTAATCATTTATATCATTACTCAAAAAATCGATGCAATTACACGACGTGAATGGGAATCCTACAAATTACAAAATGAATTACCAACGATGGTAGACATGCAAAATTTTCTGAATGAACGCTGTCAAATACTAGAAAAATTAAGTTCCGACAATCCAAATAAAAACAAAAATACGGGGATCATGAAATACGATAAATTCAAAAAACAAAATGCGAGATACTCTTTATACAGCGGTGAGGTTAAATGTTATTTTTGTAATCATAATCATACGATGTATGTATGCGAAACATTTCCTCAATACCTGATAGAATCGCTGAAGCTAAAAAACGAAACCTGTGTTTGAATTGTTTTAGCCCAAAACATAAGACAGAAAAATGCCAATTTAGAAAGTGCATTAAATGTCGGCAAAAACATAATGTACTCATACATTTGGATGATAATAATCAAGCATCCAGTCAGACAAACGCCATAACAGAAGAGTCGCACGTCAGTGAGTCAAATTCAGAGTCTGTAACCCACTATACATCCTACGACGCCTGCTTTATTGTTCGACCAGTGGCGTTCCAAGTACTTTTATCAACGGCTATAGTTAATGTAAAAGCTAATAATAATACATTTAAAGCTCGAGTTCTCTTAGATAGCGGATCCCAGAGTAACTTTGTGACTGAATCCTTTTGTAATAAAGCGGGAGTGGCTATGCAACCTGTTATACATACTGTGAAAGGAGTGGGTGAAGGTTTGATTAACATCAAAAATCAAACACAGTTTGAAATTATGTCTTTGCATAGCAGTTTTAATGTAGATATAAATTGTTTAGTTATTAACCAGATAACAGGTAAAGTACCAAAAGCATCGTTTGATAATAAAAATGTTTAAATATTCCCAATAATCTAAATTTAGCTGATCCAACATTTAATGAAACCAATGAGATTGATATACTTATAGGTGCACATATATTTTGGCAAGTTCTAACTGTAGGTCAAAGAACTTTAGGAACAAATCTGCCTATGCTACACAATACTAAGTTTGGATGGATAATAGCTGGGAATATAGGATGTAAGTCTGATACTTCTGTAACATATTTAGCCACTGACAGTGATAACGAAATAAATAACTTGGTATCAAAATTCTGGACTTTAGAAAATGTAAATAATAACCATAATAAATCAATAACGTCGAAAGATAATCGATACTGTGAAGAATATTTTGAAAGAACAACAACCAAAGATGAAACAGGTAGATTCGTTGTAAGAATTCCCTTCAAAGATAACCTCTCAGAACTAGGCAGGTCAAAAGATATTGCAAAGAGTAGATTTTTTAATTTAGAAAAACGATTAATAAAAAACCGTGAGTTACGCGAACATTATATCCACTTCATGGAAGAATATAAAAATTTAGGGCATATGTCGGAACTCTCAGAAGACGAATCTGAGAAAGATGACGGGTATTTCATACCACATCATGCCGTTCTAAAATCTTCGAGTCTTACAACAAAATGTCGTGTTGTTTTTAACGCTAGTTGTCCTACTGACAGTGGATTGTCACTTAACGATGTCCAATACGTAGGACCAGCACTGCAAAATGACATTTTTGACATCCTTGCGTGATTTAGAACTCATAAATTTGTAATAGCCGGTGATATATCTAAAATGTATCGTCAGATTTTGGTAAATCCTTCAGATCAGTGTTATCAAAAAGTATTTTGGAGATCAGATATAAACAAATCACTAAAAACTTATTTACTCAGAACAGTCAGCTACGGTACAGCTGCTGCTCCTTATCTAGCTGTAAGAACGCTATTACAGATAGCTAATGAAAACGAGAAAAATGCTCCTGTAGTGAGTTCTATTATGAAAAACGACTTTTATATAGATGATCTTTTAACGGGAGCTAACACCCAATACGAAATAGTACAAATTCAAAAAGACATCTCAGAATTACTTAAGAAGTCAGGTTTAGAACTCAGAAAATGGTTGTGTAACGACAATTCAATCTTACATAAATTTTCTGTTAATACTACTTTAGAAACAAACTTTATTACTATCGGGGACCACGAAAATAATAAAACCCTTGGTATATACTGGAAAGCCAGCAACGATTTTTTACAATATTCAGTTTCCACGGCCCATGATCATACTGTTACCAAGCGGAATATATTGTCCGTAATCTGTCAGATATATGATCCATTAGGACTAATAAATCCTATTATCGTTTTTGGAAAACTGTTTATCCAAGAGCTCTGGAAGTTGAAACAATCTTGGGACGCAGAAGTTCCTGAGCCATTGAAACAAAATTGGTTAAAATTCCAAGAAAATCTAATTCAAATAAACAATTTCAAAATTCCTCGAAATTGTGTCTGCTCTGAATACTCCGTTATAGAAATCCATGGGTTTTCCGATGCGAGTGGGAAAGCCAATGGAGGAGTTCTTTATATAAGATGTTTAATAGCCAATCGTGGATATTTTGTTAGTCTACTATGTTCAAAGTCGCGAGTAGCTCCTCTAAAGCAAATAAGCCTTCCTCGGTTGGAATTATGTGGTGCTGTCCTATTAGCTAATTTAATGGATAAAGCTTGTAATGCACTAAAAAATAATTTTCATAATACGTTTTATTGGACAGACTCAACAATCACTCTATCATGGATCAAAGCCGAACCCACCGTATGGAAAACATTCGTTGCTAATAGAGTCAGCGAAATTCAAAACTTGTCTGATGTTAATAATTGGTATCATGTTAAAGGGACAGAGAACCCCGCAGATCTTCTATCCAGAGGTGTTCTTCCTCAAAATCTAGAGTTTTGCACTCTATGGTGGCATGGCCCACCATTCTTATTAACCGACAACACTTCTTGGAATGGTACCAGCAAAATCAATTACGATATAGATATTCCTGAAAGAAAAACAGTATCCTCAACCCTGATAACAGTTTCTAATTTCGATTGCATTCTATCTCTAATTAATCATATCTCAAATTTCTCCAAATTACTGCGAATAACTGCATTTGTTCAAAGACTTATCTATAACATTAAATCAGAAAATGTCGCACGGCATCTAGACTCGTTAAAAATTTCTGAGCTAGACAATGCACTTCTTCTTCTAATCAAAACTGTTCAGATGAACTGCTTTCGTAAAGAGTATCTCTGCTTACGCAACGGAAAAGATCTTCCCAAAGATAGTAAAATCTTGAACTTAAAACCATTTCTTTGTAATGAAATTATTCGAGTTGGCGGGAGACTTGTTAATTCTGAAGGTTCGTTTGATAAGAAACATCAAATCATTCTACCAAAAAATAATCATTTAACGGAAATTATAATAAGAAATTACCATATAAACTTGTTGCATTGCGGTTCGCAAATGTTATTATGTTCAGTTCGCGACAGGTTCTGGCCCATTGACGGCAGAAATATTTGCAAAAAAATCATACGAACTTGTGTGAAATGTTTTCACGTAAAACCCATTCCAACTAATTATATAATGGGTAATCTACCTCCTAATCGTGTTAATCCATCCTTCCCGTTTCTCAATGTCGGCATAGACTATGGAGGTCCGTTTCTAATTAAAGACCGAAGAGGCCGCGGATGCAAAACTTCGAAATGCTACATTTCCTTGTTTGTATGCATGTCTAGTAAAGCAATCCACCTTGAGCTGGTTACAGGCTTCACTACCGAAGCCTTCATAGCTTGCTTCAAACGTTTTATATCACGAAGAGGTAAACCACAGAATATATATTCAGACAATGGTTCGAACTTTGTTGGAGCCAAAAACACAATAAATGACTTGTATACCTTTTTAAGCCAGGAATTTGAAACAATTAGTACTATGTTATCTACAGATCGAGTAAAATGGCATTTTATCCCAGCCAACTCACCCTCTTTCGGTGGACTATGGGAAGCAGGTATCAAAAGCTGTAAGTTTCATCCTAAAAGAGTAATTGGTGACTCCACCTTTACTTATGAGGATTTTTCTACTGTTCTTTGCCAAGTGGAAAGCATTCTCAATTCTCGTCCATTATGCTCGCTTTCCAATTATCCTCAAGACTTAGTCCCACTTACTCCCGCTCATCTCCTGATTGGTCGCTCACTAATCGCTATCCCCGAGGAAGATCTAACGTCAGTCCCGTCAAACCGATTAGATCAATACCAAAACATACAAGTCGCAGTGCAGTCTTTCTGGAAACGATGGAGTAAAGAATATCTATCCGAACTCCAAGTGAGAGCGAAGTGGAAATCTTCCACCAACGTCCAGATAAAACCTGATCTTCTAGTGCTGCTTAAAGACGAGAAGCTACCAACCCTCAGATGGTCTCTGGGGCGGATCGTCAACACATACCCTGGAGACGATGGAGTTGTTCGAGTTGTAGACGTCCAGACTGCTAATGGACTTTATCGTCGTGCTGTAAATCGAATGTGTATTCTTCCTCATGAACTTTAGTTGAAAACAGTGTTTCAAGGTGGCCGGGATGTTCGAACATCTAAATACTTTTTATTCAGAATGACAGACCGCCAAGTATTTTTTGAAAGTTAATTTTTTAATTTTGACGTTTAATGTCAACTCAATGAAATTCGTTTTTTGTCATGTTGTACCACTGAAATAGTTTTGTAATACAATTAATGAGTAAAAGTATATTTTTCATGTTGATGTGAATGTTTATTTCATCGTAGATGTTACGATGTACAGGTGCCATTTTGAATTTGAAAGCCGTCAATTATAACTTATTGCAGATTTTAAAAGAATTTGACATGTATGACTACAGCTGAAGTTATTTTTTTGTAATTGCCTTGCCATTGCTAATTAATTAGTTACTAATGATAAGATAAGATAAGATAAAGAAACGTACACATCTACTGTACTATTTTCAATTCTCATCAGTCGACAGACAAACTACTTTTTAAAGCACTGCACGAGAACATTCTAAAAGAAATGAAAATCTCAATAAGGAAAGACAATGGTACTTTCTTCACGCTAAAATGACCATCATAGCTACTCAGTCATTCATCGAGGCATAAAGAGAAACGCGGTTTTGAAATTTACTTAGACTCATTCGAGAAATGATTTCTCTAATGGTGTTATTTTGATAGGAGAGGAATAAAACGGAATAAGTTATATGACATTGAGGGAGAGAAACGTAAAAAATTATTTATAAAATTTACAAATTAGAAACTCTAGAAATTGATGAAGCTGAATCAAAATAACTCAAACACACATTCAATTTTACTTAGAAGCATGCCAATTAGAATGTGTACAGTAATTACTACTCGATGGGAGAATTCTCGATACTAATTGTAAGTAGTTTTAGTTTTTTAGTGATCTTTCCATAATGAATACCCAATTGAAAAAATTGCAATCAGTTTTCTTTTTTCGAAAACGGTGAATAGTCAAATATAATTTTTAAAGTTACCAATACTAGATGCAGATTACCTTCTTCAGCGTCTGCTAGATAATCGGGCACGTTCGGTGGACTAAAAACAGGTGGAGCTGATGGTGGAGGTGTTTCATCCCATTGGTTAACAAGAGGTTCTCCGTATTCGTCGCATTCTTCTACTACTAAGGAAGGAAAGTTTCCTATATGACCGTCAAGTTCACCTTGCCACCATCCGTCGTCTATGCTGTGAGCGCACTTGCTTAGTACTTTTATTATTTGACCTTCTTCGAAGGTTAATTCTTCGCCACCTAAAAAAATATGAATAACAATTGGAATATTGTCACGGTTTTTACTATTTAACAGGAATAACAGGAACATTACCAAATTATCATGTTAAGTAATGTAGTATATATGGATTTAAATAAAAAATTCGGAGTCGCCCTTGATCGAAAAGTACACAACGTGTTTTTAAAATCAGCTCCGAGAAATTCATACAGCACAGTGAAATATCGTAAATAATTTTCAAAAAAACAGTATCAAAACTATATAGTGAATGACGCGGACTAATAAAGTAAGCCTAAATTTGCTTTCTTTTTAAAAAATTGTGTTGTATTGTGCCATTTACCAGCCTTATTATCAGTTGAGTCAGATGCGGCACAGAGCCGTATTCAGGTTAAACAAATCCTAACGGAACATGGAAATAGACAATATTATAACCAACGACAACATTAATAATCAGTCACCTTTATCTCAGCATGCAACTTCAACTCAACACTCAATTCAAACGCAACATTCAGCTATACCAAAACAACAAGTCTTATCTCAACCTCCACCTTCATCTCAATATTTGTACTCTAAAGTAGCTAGCAAACCTCAACAATCTATCATACCTACTTTGGCATCTAAACTACAAGCCATCGGTTTTAGTTCTCTGAACAATATAAAATATCTCCTGGTTATTGGCTACACAATAAATCCGAAAAACATATTATTCACATCTGGAATCTCAAACAATCGAATATGTATTTACCTCTCAAGTAAGGAAATCGTAGATTATTTTATCATTAAACATGATGGGCGCATAAAGATTAATAACGAAGAGACACAAGCACGCAGACTTATCACACCAAACGAAAGACTACTTTTATCCAATATATGTACTACCATTCCACACGACGTACTACAGAGGAAACTTGAACATCTCAGCTTCAAGCTGTCTTCTGCAATTTCCTTTTTAAGAATAGGCCCCACCAACCCCGATTATAAACACATATTCAGTTTCAGGAGGCAAGTATATATTGTACCCCCCACAATTCCGATACCAGACTCAGGTTTGATAAGTTATCATGACACCACATATCGTTCCTTGCTTGTGGGATGTGCATTCTGGAATGTATAAAAATAAAGATGCTAGGGAAAATGGTTATTTACAGATAGCGCGTTTAATGAAGGAAGGATTTGGTTCATCGGACGTTAAAGCCAAAATACGTAGCATAAGAAATACTGTAACGAGTTATTTTTTTTCGAAGCATTATATGATTTTGTTCCGATGGTATTTTTAGTTTAATAAGTGAATATAACTCGTTACTTACTTTCCAACTCTGTTTTCTGGTACCGTTGCAAGCCCTTAATATTAATTTAAGTATTTATTTAATTAGTAACCCAAAAGCCGTGATTTATCATTTAAGGAAATATATAAAATGTAATAGATTCCACTTTTCAAAATTTAAATTTTCAAGGACGCCCGGTATATAAACCATTTTATTTAAAATCGGAGTCATTCCGTACAAATAGAAATACTTCTTGCTGTAATTAAATCGATTTTCCCTCACCACCGATATTGCCAAAATTTAGGTAGGAAGTAAATTATAAATTCAAAAACAGAGCGTTAAAAAGGCATTTAGTGATTGGCGATTCAGATTTATTAGTTGATTATTGAAGTTATCATTCGGGTTTTGAGATTTAGTTGTTATTTTAGATTAGCGAAATCAAGCTATTATATTCAGTTATTACAATCAAAATTTCTGTTCAGTTGTTGGCAAAAGTCATTATAGTGAATTATAATTTGGCCGTAAATCGAGTGTCCGACCGTCCAGTACTTTCCAAGTAAGTGGAAATTATTTTATAAACCCAATAAAGCATTTCACCCGAGTTTCAAAATTTTATATTTCAATCCAACAAACAATTTAGCAGTTTGGTTATTAAGAATATAATTCCGTATTTTGGTAAAGCCGATAGCCGGTAGTTTTTTTTTCTGAAGCGATAAAAACAATCTTATTTACAGTTTTTATTATCGCGTTCTCTATATTGTTTCTCTGGAATTAGGGTCTGATTGAAATATCATTTTCATTTTAAATTTTACGAATACTTCTAATAGTTCCCCGTATTTAAGAATATTATTCCGTATTTTGATAAGACTGATAAGCCGGTATATTTTTTTCCAAACGATAAAAAACCAAAGTTATTTACAGTTTTTATCACCACGTTTGGTATATTGTTTTTTTGGAATTCAGGTCTGAGCCTTCAATACATTGAAGTATCATTTTGATTTAAATTTATGCGATACAGATTGTTATACCTAGTGTCCCGTTTCAAATTACCCAAGTACATATTAGATTCAAGTTGCATTCTAAGACACAGTTTTATTTTGCTATTATTTGGGAAACCGCTGTCCTACTCTCCGACCAGTATTTTAGAATAGTTTTAGCCGGTAATTTCCAAAATTTAAAGTGTCAATTCCCCCGTATAAAAATTAGATTCTCAATCAAGTACGAGGCCGATGCCACTGATTGCTTGGTAATCTAATTTAAATTTGTTAGTTTCTTTTGTTATAAACTGGTCTTGTCACATTTTCCCATCTATCCCGATTGACTATCCCTACCGCGAAAATATAAAATTTAAAGTGTCAATTCCCCTGTATAAAAATTAGATTCTCAATCAAGTACGAGGCCGATGCCACTGATTGCTTGGTAATCTAATTTAATTTGATTTGAAAATTTAAAGTGTCAATTCCCCTATAAAAAAATTAGATTCTCAATCGAGTACGAGGCCGATGACACAGATTGCTTGGTAATCTAATTTAAATTCGTTAGTTTCTTTTGTTATAAACTGGTCTTGTCACATCTTCCCATCTATCCCGATTGACTATCCCTACCGCGAAAATATAAAATTTAAAGTGTCAATTCCCCTGTATAAAAATTAGATTCTCAATCAAGTACGAGGCCGATGCCACTGATTGCTTGGTAATCTAATTTAATTTGATTTGAAAATTTAAAGTGTCAATTCCCCTATAAAAAAATTAGATTCTCAATCGAGTACGAGGCCGATGCCACTGATTGCTTGGTAATCTAATTTAAATTCGTTAGTTTCTTTTGTTATAAACTGGTCTTGTCACATTTTACCATCTATCCCGATTGACTGTCCCTACCGCGAAAATATAAAATTTAAAGTGTCAATTCCCCTATAAAAAAATTAGATTCTCAATCGAGTACGAGGCCGATGCCACTGATTGCTTGGTAATCTAATTTAAATTCTTTAGTTTCTTTTGTTATAAACTGGTCTGGTCACATTTTTCCATCTATCCCGATTGACTATCCCTACCGCGAAGATAGTTTTACTCCGTGGACTACCGTGATAGGTAATTATTGTTTTATTGCTGCTTACCGCATAATTTACAAAACTGCTTATACCGCTTCCGCTGTTATTAACAAATTGCATTTGCTTGCTTACACCTGTTTTATTGTGTCATTGCTCACATTCCTTAATACCGGCAAATTTCGCATGGTGCATAATAGCATAAGGCCTGAACACTTTTGCTTACTGTTGATATATTGAATTGATTCGGTACCGCTTGATCAGAAATTGTTGAATATTAATCTGTATGTGTACATATTAAGTAAGTCTTGTAATATACCAATAAATACGATCAGTGTTTTCTTAATATCCCGTAGCATCACCGTCTAAGGTTTGTAGGTTCTGTAGGTGTGTTAAATTCAACGAGACCCCTGGAATTTTCCGTAACCTCCATTTGAGGCTACCTGGAACTCTTGACGCCGAGGGTCAAGGGGCCGTGGAGTAAACCACGTAAAATAATCTGGCGCCCGAGTATTTGTTTTGAAAAAGAACTTTGCATCGAGGGTGTCCAAAGTGACGCGTCAGTCGCTAAGAACCTGCGCGAGAGGTGAAGAAGAAGCAAGCGGCAGGGAAAGCGCGTCACAATACTTACACGTTATATATAGGAAAAATAGAGAAAAGCAAAAAATTCTTTGACAATTTTTTATAAGCTTCTTTCGCGACATGATGTACCTACTAACGAGAGTATCGAGACTAGCAATTGGCGTGCAAAACACAGGAAACCGTGCTTAAAACAAAAAAGGTAATTATGAAACAACTGAAACTCTTAAAATCAGGAGAAGATGCCGAATCCGACTTTTCTCCTACTACATCTCAGGAATCCCTAACTGAACTTACAAAATATGACCTTCAATTTATTGTAATGGAACATACATGGGTTTTACACCCATTACGAAATACTCAAATCAAGAGTGACTGCTTGTCACTCGCGCCATGTCACGTTTCGACTCCGCCCTCTTTTATATATTTTTGCGCTAGACGACAGACACTCTTATACCGAAAATTTCGTCTTTTCCCTCTCCCCGCAATTCTATATTTTTCAATTAATTGAAAAGTATATTATCTACGGGCAAAGTATGCATACATTTGCCATATAATTCATATATGATCTTCCAGTTGCAGCATCAATGATAATTTTCCATATATTTATTAAAAAGATATTCAGTTCTAAAAATAAAAGTTGTAACTTCTGTTAAAATATTTCTAAAGATGAACGTTGGCCATGTGTGGTTTCGATATTTCGGAAAGAGAATCAATGTCACCTCCGGTGATCCATTTCTTGCAGGTGTGGTGGTCGATGATTGAATTTCATCCGCATTGATGCCCTGAATCTCGAATCGGGGCGTTATTATTGACGTCGTTCCCAACGTCATGCATACGCAAGCCTGAGAATGCTCTATTTGCAAATAGTTTCTAAAATGATGTTCTCGAGCACCGTTACTAAAATCATCGAATTCTATCGTCCCTCACAACAGCGTCAGTTGACGTTACAATACAAATGTCATTTGGTTATGTGAAATGTAAAGGTGCATTCAGATGCTACGTCGGGCGGTTTTATGCGATCAGATGATTACATCTGGTAAATAGTCGGGTCGTTCAGATGTTAACGGTAAATTTTACCAATCGTCCAACCGTTTAACCCAGTCGACACATCGGTAGAAATTGAGCCGCATGCGCTTTACATTTTATAATGCATGATTGAGAAGTTTGGGTTATGTTTTCAAAATTACAAATAATAAATTAATATTCAACGAGACTTTTTACATTTTTTTCTACACCCACATGTATATTATCCATTTTCTGCACAATTTACTGAATGGAAATGTGGCCATTTCGGTTAACTGAACGCATATGATTTCATTTACATCCTAGAATGTATATGAAATTCACCAATCAGCATTTGCATTTAGTACCCGTCAACACTTCTTTTTTTCAATTACAATGTAACGTCAAGATAACTTGTCAAAATATTTCTTTAGTTATCAAGAAAAATATTTTAGTAAAATGAGTGATTCCAGTGATGAATCAAAAATCAATAAATATTACATCAGATATTCGTTTAGCCGCAAAGGAGATGTATAACACACATCATTACCCCGAAAATCAAAAAATAAATATGAATCTCTGGTAAACGGAGTTAAAAATATTATCAGAACATGTTATTACTGCTTATATGAATGAAATATCGAATAAAAACAAGCTCTCTACCCTTTGGACAACATATTCTATGTAAAAAACAATGATAAATATTAAAAGTAACATTGACATTTCAAGTTACCGTAAATTGCGTTCACTTCATATAGAGGAAGTGGTCCGAATATGGGCCATGCATTTAATATGGGCCCCCGAACTATCTGTGAAGCCGGTAGCGTCATCTATTAGAAAAATGTCAAAATGTGCTATAGGGCACCTCTCCTACGCTATATTATAGATGCCGCGGTCAGTACACTTGTTGATGTTGAATGGTGAGGTGCTTTTGTTCTTGACCTTGGACAGAATTTTATTGGGTAAGTTTATACTGAGTGATATTTGTGTTTTTTGATATTATTTAGGAACTGATATATATCAGTCTGACAGAAGAAAGGACGAAAAAGAGATTCTAGCGTAGATTATGAACAAAAAAATATTTACAAACATCATAATTTAATATTTTTTATGAATGTAAACAGTTTGAAATATGGGCCCCTAGTGTGAGTTAAATATGGGCCAGGGGCCCATATTCAGAACGTAATAATTAAGCCATCTATTTTTTACAGGTTAACAATGTTTGCCAAAAATAGAAAATTTATTTGTCAAAATCTGCGAAAAAAATGGAACCAGGATGACATGAAGAAAGCTGTACGTGCTGTAGAGCAGGGAAACATGGGATTAAAACGTGCCTCCAAAAGTTTCCAGGTGCCAAGAACGACTTTACAGAGAATGGTAAAAAAAGTCAAAACCAACGATTTTCCAATTGCTAATATTGTAAATTCTAAATTTATATATTTTTTTAGGGGGCCCATATTTCATACTGTCTCACCCGTTTAAAAAAAGTGCCTCTCTTTATAAATTTCTCTGTAAAACCAACAAACTTCATTTATAAAAAAAACAGGTTTTGCAGTTTTGTTACTAAGGTCTTATAGTATGTATAGATGATTTTAGACATTGTTATAAAAAAATAATAAGCAAGTTACGAAAAAAAAAACAAATGGAGGGCCCATATTCGAACCACTTCCTCTATGTTTGTGATGGATCAGTGTGTTACGCACATCTCTAAATGTATACATAAGAGAATATAGTTGGTTCAATCCCCGCTTCATGCGTTTATTTTTATTGCTGAAATTTGTATTATAAATAGTAATTTTCATAAAATTTTAGTTAGTGTTCATTTTTGGAATTTATGGAGTACGTCTTCGTCAAAAATTGAAAATTTTAAAGATAAATCATGTAAAGATTTAGAAAATGAATTTCAAATTAATTTAATTGATAAACAAACCCAGATCCTTTGTAATTTCTTGTATGTTTTACGAGGTCTCCAAAAAACATTTTCTGCTTTGACCTCCAGATTTAGAACAATTTTTTGTTAATTACCAAAAAGGAAAATGTTCGAAGAAAGTAGTCGGAATTAACAAAATTGGTAATCAGACAAAAATAATTGCTAAATTTTTAAAATTTCCAGATGCGAATTTATATACGGGACATTGTTTACGCCTTAAATAGTAAAAAATTTATAAGACTTGGCCCAATTTTTGCTGCCTTATACCAAAAATTGGGCCAAGTCTTATAAATTTTTTTTATTGCCAAATGATTTTTTAGATCAGCTTAAAATTAGTTGGAAAATAACTATGTATATATAAAAATTTTATCTGAATAAATTTCAGTCAATAAATTGAGAATTATTTGGAAGAATGTTTCTTTGTAAGTATCAATTGAAAATAGAAAAAGGTGGATAAATTTAAAATACGACATGGTATTTTACGTGATTTCAAAAATTTTTGTGATTTAAATTTGATTAGGTAATTTAATTGTTTATTAAATTGAAATTTTATTCTTTCTATAATAACTTGAGACGTGTAAATGGCGCAAAGTTTCACTAACATCCGTAGATGGCAGTTTTGGTAGTATTACTTATACACGAAACTTCACCATCAATTATTTGCCTTCAAGAAACTAACTTTAAAGAACGACACAATCACGACTTCCATTATTATCCCTGTTTTTACAGAAATAGAAACAACGCGGAAAAATCAAGGGGAGGCGTAGCCATCTATGTAAATATTTCATACGAAACACACAATATAACACTAAATACAAATCTAGAAGCTCCCGATCAAGTAATTACCTCAAATGACTTCATTAACATTTTGTCACAAGTTCCATCACCTCTAATTTTACTGGGGGACTTTAACAGTCACAATCTTATTTGGGGATCAATAGGTTTTAACGCAAAGGGCAGAACAATTGGAAACATCCTAGATGCACATAATCTAAATCTTTTAAATGACGGTCGAACTACAAGACTTAATGTTCACAAAAGCACTAAATCAGCAATCGATTTATCAATATGCCACCCAAAACTATCTCACCTCTAATTTCCTGGGACACTACCATATTTGTATTGAAGCGATCATTATCCAATAAAAATTACGATCTCCGATTAAAACTCCGCCACTACGCATACCCTACTATTCCAAAATGGAAGATAAAACATGCTGATTGGCTATGTTTCAGCAATTACATTGAAGAAAACGTCGCTCTGCTACCTGTTAATCTAGAAAACGATAACATCGACAACATTTTAAACTCATTCACAAAAATTATCACTGATGTAGCAGAAAAATTTATAGGAAAAACGAAAACACTAAAAAACATACACATTGCCGTGGTGGAACACGAAATGCGAGAAAGCTATCAAACAGTACAAAGTGTTATTTAATAAACTAAAACGAAATAAATCAATCGGGAACCTAGTAGATTTTAAGAGGAAAAGAGCCCAAGTAAGATACATCACAAAAAATGTGAGATAAAACTCCTGGAAAGCGTTCACATCTAACATAAACAGCTCCACACCTTTAAGTACCGTGTGGCAAAATCTAAGAAAAATATTAGGAAAAAACAAATTTAGAAAAATTCGTTTCATAGCTCATGCACAGTCTCAAACAACGAAGACATGACTGAATTATTTGCAACACATGTTGAGCACATTTCGAGCAACTCAAACTACTCACAAGAATTTCTGGAATTTAAAACTACTAAAGAAGCCGAATACTTAGATAACAATGACCATAACAATAACGTACTTAATATCCCGTTAACTATAGATGAACTAAATTTCTCCTTAGACACAACCAAAAATTCTGCCCCAGGATCTGATAATCCTCCAAAAACTCCCACATATAGCCAAGTCATACCTTCTCCAAATATTCAACCTGAAAGTGCGTATACATTAACGCGGCGCGTGCCCCGCGCGTTCGATGCTCATTGTATTTGTTGTTTCAACAAACCTCCCACGATCCATAGGAAACGCGCATTAAGCATTCATTTCAATCATGCCCTTTAATAAATATAAGAGTTATCTGTTTTATTTACAATGACATACATTTTTTATGTAGAACTCGTACTTATCATACTACAACATATAGCTAAGCTTTTCCTGTACTATGGCTACTTTTTACTTTCTATTTCTCGGGCCGGTAGGAAGAAAGCAAAAAAGTAATCTTTTTAACATATATCAGCAGATATCCCCATATCTGTTGCAATGTGTTTTTTAAAATGATCTTTGTGTCGTGGATACCACAATAAAGATTTACCTCGATAGATATCGATAAGGTTCATTAAATCATTACTAAACGATTTTCATAAAGATAAAACAAAAGCGCTCGGAAAACAACAGACCTTTCTCAGTGCCGTCTCAATTTGAACAACTTACCTACAAAACAGAGCGTTGAAAACCCGACAGGAGATGGATCGAGGCGCGCCATTTGTGCGCGGAGCACGTGCAAGTTGAAAACGCGTACCAATTTAGACGAATAGGAGTGCGCGCGCCGCTCGTTCGCGGCGCAGAGCGCTAATGTATACGCACTTTAAACTGGACAAATAATATTTTCCCATCCACGTAGTCACATGCAATCGTCATATCCATACCTCCGAGAACTAGGTTAACTTCATATCGACCAATATCTCTTACCAACGTATTAAGTAAAATAATGGAAAACGCCATAAATAAATGACTATTGTGGACATTACAAAACGGCAACCATTTAATAAAAGAACAAAGCGTTTTCCGTCAAAACAGGTTAAAATTAGTCAATCTCATTGATTTGAAATCCGAAATCCACCATTCTTTCGCAAATAAACAAGATTGCCTTGCAGTTTTTATCGATATCACAGAAGCCTTCGATACATCGTTCGATACTCTTCATTTATGGGGCATCAAAGGAGACATCTTAAAATTCATACAACTTTTTTAAATCGTTTTTTTTCTCGTGTCCGTACCAATAACACCACTTTATCCCTGAAACAACAAACTAACGGAACTACCCAAGGATCAGTAATTAGTTCAACACTTTTCCTGATTGCTATCAACGATATATTAAACCTTCACTCCAAACTAGTTAAAGGCAGGTTATATGCTGACGATTTGATAATATTCTTCAAGGGTAAGAACATCCACTCAATTCAGAAACACATCCAAGAAATTTTAAAACCAACTTCAAAACTGATCTAAACACACGGGACTGCAATTTTCAACAGAGAAGACTAAATGCATATTATTTTCTATAAAACATAATCCTGTGTCTCCCGAACTTAAATTTAATAACATGTCCCTAAACTATGTCGATAACACCAGATTTCTTGGAATTATTGTTGACAATAAACTCAGCTCGAAGAAGCACATACTACGTGTTAAAAAATCATGCCATAACGGTATAAACCTTATGAAAACACTCTCAAGCAAATCCTGGGGATCTGTCTACTGTATAGAGCACTTATTCGCTCAAAGATTGACTACGGCTGTATAGTATACGCGACAGCTAAAAAAACGACTATAAACCAGCTCGAAACAATTCAAAACACAGCACTAAGAATAGCAACAGGTGCATTCTGTTCAAGTCCAATAAAAAGCCTACAGTTCGAAACCGGGGAACCTTCTTTAGAACCCCGAAGAAAATATCTTGCCGCTTCATACGCACTATCCATCAGCACAAATTAGCAGATTCCAGTCTACATTAACATACTGACCAATCGCTACAAAACTCTACATTCGGCAAATATCAAAACATACCCATCATTCTATATAAGAGCGAGTCAAATTCTCACAGAACTTCAAATCAATAGTCCCCTCCATGGTCGATCAACATCCCTCCCACCGACACTTCACTGTGCAAATTTAGCAAATTAGAAATTCCGCATACCATAATTAGGAAAGCATCTACCTCCATACTTGATAAATATCCACAATTTTACCTAGCATATATAAGGTTTGTTCTCACACGAGTTTCAAACCATCAGAAACAGTCAGGATTCTGCGCAATCCATTTCTCCGCGTTCATACATAAGTTTCTGATTGTTTGAAAATAGCTTGACGTTGGAAAGTTGGAAAACCATCAGTCAAACCTGTGTGAACATCGTCCAGCTGTTTTCAAACAATCAGAAACTTATGTATGAACGCAGAGAAATGTATTGCGCAGAATCCTGACTGTTTCTGATGGTTTGTGACTCCTGTGAGAACAAACCTATAGACGCATCCAAAAGCACTGATGGAGTAGGCGGAGCAGTGAACATACAAAACAGTACACTACAATTCAAGTTAACTGAAATAAGCAACGTCTGCACTGGGGAACTATACGCCATTCTACAAGCACATAAAAACAAAAAATAATTGCACGATCCCTCATAATAACAGACTCTCTTAAGTCAATCCATATAATCAATCAACTTTATCCCACACATCCAATAGCACTTCAAATTAAAGTCGAATTATCATAGCTGCAACATTCCAGTAACTTTGTGGAAATGCTTTGGGTTTTTTCTCATACGGACCTTCAAGGAAACGAAGAAGCAGACCACAAAGCACGACAAGCGGTAATTAGTGAAACTGCAAGCGAAGTGCAGATTATACTGTACAACGACATAAAACCGCTACTTAAATCAAAAGTGCAAAAATTGTGGCAAAACGAGTGGCAAACATCCCAATCGAAACTACGCAACGTGAAACCGGAAGTGAATCCTCGTTTGCAGTCAATAAATGAAAGTTCAAGTTAAACTTACTAGGTTACGACTGGGCAACACCAAGCTTACTCATATTTACTTAATTAGTAAAAGTGAATCCCCAAAATGTGAATTATGCAAGACTCAGCTTCTTGTCGAATATTTAATAACCGATTGCCCAAAATTTCAACAATCAAGACAATACAACAACCTCGGCAACAATCTAGAACAAGTTCTTGGCAAAAACTGTAATACACAGAATCTTTTAAATATCTAAGTGACATTAACATATTAACAAAACTACGAACCACCCATATTTGTGTCGCTAATTACCCCAGTGGTAGATGCAACTTGCTTGTAAATAAAAAA
Source organism: Galeruca laticollis (assembly GCA_963921935.1). Classification (NCBI taxonomy): domain Eukaryota; kingdom Metazoa; phylum Arthropoda; class Insecta; order Coleoptera; family Chrysomelidae; genus Galeruca; species Galeruca laticollis. The sequence continues at coordinate 212,418,671 of OY998177.1, forward strand.
AAATCGAATTAAAAATGATAAAAATACCTTATTCATTATAAATCCAATTCCTAATTTATATTAATTAAAAGTATCGTCGTGTGGGGTGAAATTTATCAGCCGGGGCGAGATTGCTCACTAAATAAAATTATTATAAATTTGAATGTATCGCGAAAAGTAACGCTTCAACCGATACGTCACCAGGAGTGTGTTCAGATGTTTTGTCTGGTAAAGAAAAAACGCACGGTAGGATTGATTCTTCTTGATTGTAGTCGTAGACACAAGATTCATCTGAACGACTTGGTGTAATATTTTTAGATGTCAAATTTCAACTTGTATTTTACTTAATCGTACTGAACAATTTTAATAGAAATAAACATGTGTAATAATTTGTTAATATTTGTGAGTACAAAAATGAATACCTATACAGATAGTTCAAGAGTTATTAAATATTATATTCGAAGATAGGGAATCGTCATCATCTGACGATGATATTGAAACTAATACATTGGCATTCGTCGGAGAGGTTGGTGGACAAAAAAATACCTAAACTTCTTAATCCTGTCATTATAAACTGCAAACCGCATGCGGGTTAATTTCTACAGATGTGTCGACTGGGTTCAATGGTTGGACGGTTGGTAAAATGTACCGCTAGCATGTGAACGACCCGGCTGTTTACCACTTTTACCAGATGTAAGCATCTGAACAGGTCCGTCAAGCTGGCCCCCCTCGGTTAGATTTTTTGTACCAAAATGCTAGCACACATAAAGGGCACCTAGCACAACCTAGCATAACAATTTTTATAGCTAGCACACCAACTGCTCACAATAAAAATGCTTTTGAATTCGGGTGGGGCCAGGTTAACGCTAGCCTCCCCCCGGTTGGAATTTTGTCGCCAAAATGCTAGCACAGATAAAGAACACCTAGCACAACCTAGCACACCATTTTTTATAGCTAGCACACCAACAGCTTACAATAAAAATGCTTTGGAATGCGGGTGGGGCCAGGTTAACGCTAGACCCCCCCCCCGGTTGGAATTTTTTCGCCAAAATGCTAGCACAAACGAAGGAAACCTATCACAATCTAGCACACCATCTTTTATAGCTAGCACAGCAACTACACTTTTAATTCTGGGGAGTGAGACGGAGGTCAGTGAAATAACGCTATACTTACTCGATGAATAAATAAATGGATAAATGAATATATATGTAAAACGGCTGGTTTAATTGTTTCTTACTGTAGTTACGAAAAATTTTCGGAATATTCCACTCATATGGTAAAAATTCCAAATGAAGCAGGATCTTTTCGGAGATAACTTCTTTTCGGAGATAACTCTCTGGCAGTGCCGATAATTTCCCTTTTAAGTCCGTATCTAAGTAACGTCTAAGTAACAATTGTTGTTATTATCATAATTTTAATTTAAAATATGATAAAAATGTCACGGTTCGAAAACGATTCTTCAAGTGTAATCCAAAAATAAGTGATTGAAAATGAACCAAAAAGGGTGATTAAATACCATGTAATGATGTTTAAATAATTTAAATTTCGCATTAATACAGTTTTATGTCGTCTAATCGAGAAATATTCTATCGAATTACACTCATGAAAATAGTTAGATCATTAGTTTTACTTATATAGTCCATGTTGCTTGTAATATTATTAGAAAGAATACATATTATTACAACCATCAATGAATGAAATGCAAAATTTATGTTATCATTATAATGGTTAATTAAACATCAACTTCGGCAATAAATATTCTGGCAAATTTAAATATAAAGTTTGATTGTTTCTTTTAAATAAGGACTACAGTGAATCACGATTAGTCCAAAACATGTATTCTCAATATATTGGAATATTTTTAGGGATCTCAGTCGCCCCTTCCCAGATTGCACAACTTTGTCCAAAGGACATATCCAATACGGCTTCGCTTTTTTGGACATTTATTTATTCAACATGTCTGTACGCAAACGTTTGTCGTTGCCTTTTTTATAGTGTGACGTAATTTGCCACTTATTCGTGCACTGATTGTTTCTGATTCCGTGACAAAATGGTTAAATTTAATTATTTTGTTTTATTAAAATTACTATGATTTTAACAAAATTATTTTTAACAGTGAAGGTTTTTTGTATTCTTTCGTTTTTTAGCATTAATTGAAAATAAATAGATAATTATTAATTAACTAATAGATTAATTAATTAATCAAATACCCTGCAAGATGGGAAAATATAGATATCACGCACAATCTGGCAACATCTTTTTAGGGGCCATTTTTTATAGGAAAATGATGTTTAGGGACAAATACATCCAACATTTTCATTCATTCGTGTATTATTTTGCAGACGCCCCCCACCCCCTGAATTCAAAAGCATTGTTGATGTACTAGCTATTAAAAATTTTGTGCTAGGTTGTGCTAGGTGTCTTTTCTTTGTGCTAGCATTTTGGCGAAAAAATTCCAACCGGAGGGGGCTAGCGTTAACCTAGCCCCACCCGAATTCAAAAGCATTTTTAATGTGAGCTGTTGGTGTGCTAGGTGCCCTTTATGTGTGCTAGCATTTTGGTGACAAAAATCTAACCGGGGGGGGGGGGGGTCAGCTTGACGGAGCTCATCTGAACGCATAAAACGCGCCCGACGTAGGATCTGGAGGCAAATGGAGATTTCGCAAAGTATACATTTTCCGTAAAATTAAGGTTTAATTTATTAGTGATATTTTTTCTATAAAGGTAAACTGGTAATTAAGAAACTGTTTAGATTTTTAGGGTTTCGAGAGATTAAACACACTGTTTATGGAAATCATGTCGCCGGTTGTACAAGTTTTGATGGTTAGATTTTATGATAATCGAATATTTATCAAGTGGGGTCAAATTGATCATGCATATGGAGTGAAATTGATCGCGCACTAGGCACATTTAATTCTGTTAATAGCTAACAACAATACAAATGAAATGTATCTTCTGTCATTCTGACGATGATATTGATTTATCGAAACAATTGTCAATTTTTTAGAATTTTCAACAATTTTTATTATATTGTAGAATTAACTAGAAACCGTGAGTTTCATTTAAAACACTAATACAAATCATTTTGTTTTATCAAAGTTTACTGATATTTTTGTTTCAGTAATCATGCCATAAAGTATCAAGAAAGTTAGGTGCACGTTCGTACATGGATTATCATCAAGCTACCAATGAAAAGGCATTCGAAAAAATAATTCAGGGATGGTTCTATTCGTCGCGCGCCCTCTGATTTCAAAATTCCTTTTGACACACTTCGCAAAAAAATATACCATATTTGTATAGGGCATTGTTTTTTAATTTGGCATTTTTAAATTATTAAAAATGATTGTCGGTTCCATCATTTTTATAACTTTTCCCAACACGAACATGAAAGTATCCATTAATATTTTACAATACTCTTACCTTCACCTTCGTAATCGTACAGCGCTATACAATATTCAGGTATAGATCCGTCTGGAGTTTTCTGTGGTATAGATATAACTGAAATTTGCTCCGGCGACTGAGTAGTTTCCGTTGCCTGTTGTGCACTTTCTTCTTCGTTATCTACTGTGTAATCAACGGAGGAAAAAGATATTTGGGTTTGTAGGCCGGGCGTGGTAACTGATTGTTCACGTTCTGAAATAATAACAATTATATTAAACAGTAAATTTTCGTTATTTTAATATAATCAGTAATAAGTGATCGACAAACAACAAGTTGAAGCTTAAAAAATCAGCCCTGAGCTATAAAAATATCAAAATGAACTTTCAAAGAAATAATTGGAAGCGAGTTTTGTCTTCGGGTAAGCTTAGAGAAATGATGTTATATCTCCAGAAGATGACAAGAGAGTACACACAGAGTATATAACCACGTAAGAGTACGGCAAAGAAATGTCAGGTATTTACTTTCCAGCCACATCGATTCATTTAGGTAATTATTTATTCGTTCAGTGACTCTAAATTTGCCCAGATAATAGCTTTGTTAGCGGGTCAAAAATAGAATCGAATACGAACCACTTGATAACCAATTCAGAATCGCTGTAATACACATGCTTCATTAGGAACTGATTCAGGATTTTTATTGACCGCGAACGATTTAAGGACTACGACTTTCGACAAAGGTTATTTATGCTTTAAACTGCCTCTTACTGTTGAATAGTGTATTAAATCTAACCTAAGAAACTTAAAAAATGAGCCGCTATAAGTAAACAGTTATTTAAGTTCAATTTATGCTTACAGCAACAAGATAATGTAATACGGTCAACATTAAAAACACGATGTATATAGATTTTTGAAAAGAAGTACAATAATACTACGTCAAGTGATTCATAGGTTTAAATCACAATGAAGGAATGTGATAGAAACATTAGTTTTTGGGTAGAAATTTAGATCCTTACGAAAGTGAAAGCTGTTTGCAAATACGTTTGATTAAAAAGATATTTTTTGTGAGACGGCATGGAAAACAACCCATGAATTATTTATTGAATTTTTTCGTTTCCTTTATTGTTGATAGATTACAATGTATCTGAAATTGTGGTGTTTCCATCAACTTCAGAGGAGGAATTTTGAAAATGGACTCGTAAATGCTTTCTATACACATTACTGGTCTAAACGGGAGCTTTGTAGTAGGTGCTTTATTTAACTACAAATTACAAGTTTATGCTTTAAACTTGACTGGAACAACCATGTAAAACAAACTCGCCATCAAATAACAGCTAATGCCAGTTTTCTCTGACTCCGACTTTTTGGTAAAGCGCATGGGCAACCGAACCGAACTTTTAGTTCTAACAAAAACCCAAGAACTGCTATAACCGATTTGGAATCAGTAATGAACAGAATCAATGTGACCCGCGAACACGGAACTGTAACTAAAAATTCAGAACTGAGTGAACCGCGAACGACAATTTTGAATGTGCGCATGCCACCAGTCCCTGAACTGGTTCGGAATCAGATCCGCGAACAAAGCTAATATTAGTTAATGTAATGATGATTCGTATCCGAATGCAAATTTGTACAGGTTATACTGGATGCGTATAAAAAATGATTACTAGTATGACTTATTTCATTTGCCAACGTTTCTGTGCAATTCGTCACCTTCTTCAGGACTACAAAAAACAATACCGAAGAAAATAAAATATAACTTTACAATACATTGGAAGATACAGTTGAAATAAGTCAAGGCTGCGATTTTGAAAAAGTAAGCATAATTGATTTTGAAGATTATTATTTATTATAAGATAAAAATCATTGGTGAGATGGTTATGATAAAAAAAGACAAAAATTCTATTACCAAAAAAATATAAGGATAATTTAAGTCGTATATATAACCATCTCAATATTAGTTTTATTCATTGATTTCTCCTCACAATTTGACAACGCCTCAAAATAAAAAAAATCAGTTTCTGATATAAAAGGCGATTTCGGCCCGCTTTGGTTGGTAGGGACTTTGGTTAACCAATTGGTAGGTCCTACGTCACCGGTATGACGTAAAGTATCAATTAGAGGTGAAATCGTTTGGTTCTTAATTGGTACAGCTGAAGAAAGTGACATTTACCTTATCTTTGTATTGCGCCCGGAAACGTTATTTATTGAGTTTTCCTATATTATCTTGGAGTTTTGAATTGAATATATATATATAGCAAAAACCCAAAAAAAGTAAAAACGTAGTGCTTATCAGTCCTTAACAATTGGAAATTCTCCCTACTTGCCCAAAATGACTGATTCTTGCCATTTATAATAAAATCAACAGATTCCATTATTACTAGTCAAAAAAAGTGAAAAACAGACAAAACTTGAAAATGTTTAGAATATTGGCCAAAAATACAATTCGTTCCAACGACTTTGTTAATTTACAAATAAAAAGAAAGACAAAAACTACTTTAGACAAGGATAGAAAGTTACCAATTTCAGTAACCGTATGCAGATCTCGGTATGCGATTTGACAGACCAAAAAGGGTACCAGAGTTAGCTTGTCGCCATCGTTTTTCGAAACGAAATCGATTGGTATGTATTTGACAGACCAAAGTGGGGTACCAAAGCGGGACAAACTCGCCATAAATATTCTTAGTTTTGTACTGCTGTCGAATCTATTAATTGTATGTTGTGTTATTTACTGTTTCTATTTCTACATATTTCTTTACTAATGTATTTTATGTATTGTTACACCCTTGCGAACTGGCTTGACTCATATTTTCAGGTGAATTTTTCCTTTATTATATTGTTACGAAATCGCACTGTGGTGTAGTTCCCGATTCCGACTCTGTCTAATACTATATATGAAAGTTAAATTTTTGCTAAATGCGCACCGATTTCTTAGAACTATTTATCATTTTTCTGCGACCGTTTTTATAAAAATTTCCAAGAAGGTTGAGTGTTTGTTGGGAGCCGCAATCGAGAAGTTTCCGGAATAGAAGGCACTAGAAGAACGCTTAATATATAAAGCTAAAGCTATTGTTTCTTCTGTGAGTCGAATTAGGGGCTTGGCAATATCTCCAAACTTCCTCATAAATCTTCTATAGTATGTGGAAAGTCCAAGGAAACTCCTAATTTGATGTTTGTCGGTTAGCTGCGGCCATTGCAGAATGGAAGCAATTTTCTCTGGGTCCACCGTCACTCCTTCATTGCTCACTTTATGACCTAGATAGTTGATTCGGTTCGGAATAGCTGACATTTCTGCGGATTTAACATGACCTGGGCTGCTTGTAGTCGTTTGAATACATCTTGCAAATTCTTCAGGTGTTCGTCAAATGTCTTCCCCAGTACTACGATGTCGTCCAAATAGACCAGGCACGTCTTCCAAGACAACCCTCTCAAGACATTTCCAATGAATCTTTCAAATGTCGCAGGCGCATTACAAAGCCCTTTTATTTTCCTCTTTTCAGCTTGATTTAAGGACTGACCAGCGACTGTTAACATTTATTAGAATCTGACATTGGAATTGTCAGTTGAGGTTATTTGGCGAACTATAGACATCACTGGTACGCAGGATCCAATTCTGGTTTCTTTCTTGATAGTAATTGGGTAATCGTTCACGTTTATCACACGTACTGGGATCTCCTTCGCCCACGTACCAATCCTTTTCCAATTAGTACTCCTTTGCCAACCTCTTAATCGTGGTTCCTTGGCTCCATCATAACCGGTGTACCTTCTTCTATGATTTCCTGTAGCCGCGCTACTATCATGGTTTCACTTCGTGCAGGTAGAACGGTATTTTCCTGTACAGCTGCCAACACCGTGCTGCCTTCAGATGGATGAAGGAATACCTACTCGGAACCCACTGTAATGGTTCTGTTTCTGAAGTCTAATTGGAAACCATGTAGATTCAATATGTCCATTCCTAGAATCACGTCTTCTTTAATGTCAGCTACGATTACCGTATGCATGAAGTTTTCTGCGCCAATTCCCAATTGTATTTGTACCTCTTCGTGAACGTTGGCACTCTCACCTGTGGCGGTTTGCAGTCACAGACTCTTTGAAGTTTATTATCTCTGGTCGTATAATGGTTCTAGTTGCTCCAGTGTCAACCATTAGAGTATATTTCTTGCCATTCACTTCGCCATCTACATATACACCTTCGTTGCGACATCTGAAAGAAACTATCAGTATGAGAGGGTCTTTGGAACGATCAGTGTCGGTGCTGCCCCCTCGTAGCCGATTCGCTCTAGTTTTCCTGTAACTGGAGTTCTTGATATGCAGGAGTCCTGGGGCGCTTACACGAACTGCGTACATGCCCTAAATCGCCACAATTTCAGCATCTAATCATTCTCGGCTTCTTGTTTACCATATTCCTTATCAAGTGGACGATCTGGTCAAATCTGTCTCCGTCACCTTCTTCTTGGATGGTTCTAATTTTGTTATATCCCGAAGCCTTCGTTGCTGTTTCATATTCAAGAGCAGCTATCAATGTGTCGACTAATGATTTGGGGTGGGCTAAACGAACCTTCCTCTGCATATCGGGGTCACATAGGCCATCAATAAAGGCCTGGATGCCCAGACATATCATGTTCTCTGGTGCTGATGGGTAAGCAAATCGAACTAGTCGGACAATATCCACTTCATACTCTTGAAGGGTTTCGTCACGTTTCTGCCTTCGGTTCTTCATCTGGGATTGGTACAAATGTTCTATATGTTCGTGGCCATATCGCATATCCAACCTCTTCTTCAGCTGCTCGAAGTCATCCGTTTCTTCATGTAGTATCGTTTGAAGTACATCTAAGGCATCTCCCTGGAGTGCGATGGTTAAATTTACTGCCTTCTATCTCTAGCTGCTGCTTCAAACTGTTTCACATAATTGGTCCACGATATCTTTCCGTCGAACGTTGGAACCTGGAGTCGGACAATTCTGCCAGTATCTTCGATCCTGGAGTTTATTTCTGGCTTGCAGGGTTTTATATGTTCTTCTGCTTGCGTGTCTTGTCTTCTTAAATCTGTTATCTTTCTCTCTAACTCCTTGATTTTCTCGTCTATCGTTGTCATCTTATTTTCAATGTCTGATTTTATTTTCTCGTTCATCGTTCATCTTACTCTCGATTGTCTCCGCCATCGTTGTCATTTTATTCTCAATATCCGATTTTAGAGAAATGTAATTTTCGACGTCAGCAGCAATGTCATTTTTCAATGATAAGATATCGGCAGAAATGTCGTACTTCATAGCAGAAATATAATTCTTTATATCAGAAAAATCGTTCTTTATTGCAGAAATATAGTTTTTCACATTTGTTGAAATCTTCCTTTCTATGTTAGAAATTCAGAAATATCGTTCTTCATAGCTGAAAAATCGTCTTTCATGGTTGAAATCTTTACGTCCATTTTAGCAGAAATATCATTTTTTATGGTTGATATCTTCTCGTCTACAACAAAAATTGACGAGATTAAGGTGGCAGATTCGTTTTTGAAAAAAAATGTTTCTGGATCAAAGCCGTCACTTTCCACTGCCACTTTAAGTCTTTCTTTTAATTCACTTTTCTTACCGGATGTTTCCAACTCGCGATTTCCCAATTCTCTTAGTTCCGTTACTTTCAGGTCACTTAGTCTCTTGGCCATGTTTACGTAAGTATTTATTTATATTACCCCACACCAGACACCAATGTAATGTTTTTCTTATTTATCTAAATACACAACGGGTGGAATACATTTACACAGACTTTATTTTTTTGCGATCGTTTTTATAGGGATTTACAAGAAGGTCGATTGTTTATTGGGAGCCGTAATCGAGAAGTTTCTGGAATCGAAGGCACTAGAAGAACGCTTAATATATAAAGACTACCTACTAGCGGCTAGAGTTAATTTACAATTTAATGTTGTACTGAATAGACGTGAACATAAACAAAAATTAGTGGAATGTTTATATAAATTAGTGTTAGTGAATATACAGTGTATTTAATATAAATTAGTGAATAGTTTAGTGGATAAATAAATGAAGTGAGTAGACATACCGTGTGTATAAATTTATCCCACCGTTTGTGTATTTAGATAAATAAGAAAAATATTCCAATATGTTATACCGTTATACTTTGGTTCATTTTTATATTTGTCTTAAATTTTAATTGTCATCTGTATGTTCCATTGTATTGTAAAGCAATATTTTATTTTGTTCAGTATTGTTTTTTGTAGCCCTGAAAAAGATGACGAATTGCACTGAAACGTTGGCAAATAAAATAATAGGGTCAAACTAGTAATCATTTTTTATCCGCTTCTACTAGAACCTGTACAAATTATTATTTAAAATTATTTGTAGGAAACAATTTGATTGTCACGTAGGAATGTGAGTGAATTTTCCAACAAGTAGTTGTTATGAACATTCGATAAATAATCGTCAGCCGGCACGATACCGGTGGAATATTCGTCAGTCCAACTGCATAAGATGCAGCGCGCCAAGGAAGCTGGTCACTGACGTCCATTTTTATGTTGAATTTGATTAAAATAATCGATGTCTCCCTCATCGGAAACGTGATTGACGCCTATTTACACTTATAATTATGAATAATTCACATTTTAACAAAGTTTCATGTGAAGATAGCTGTTCATGCACTAATTGCTTCAGTTTTTTTGTAATTTTCAAATACTTTGCGCGCTGATCTCAAACAGCTAGTTTTGAGCGATTGGGTGGGCATATCGCGTAGCGCTTGCGCTAAAAGAAGAGAGATAACGTTTTGGCAGGCAACCATTAACTACGGTAATTTTAAAATAGTAATTTTGGTGATATATACCAACAAACTAAACATTAAAATTGATTGAAAATATACTGTAGACGGTCAAGTGAATAATGAAAATGGTGACAGCCTAAAGCAGGGATCCTGAGATGTAGAAGACCAGCAATCCGTTGAGTACCCACATTGCAAGAAACTACAGTTGTTTGTTAATAAATCTACAGTCGGCGATATTCTTACTGTGCAAATTTCATTGGTGCTTAGACAGTAACTTTTTTCGAGATTTTTCCGACCAGTTTCACCGCCTTCCACGCCCCTACTCACCGCTATTGGACTGACTGACGCGCGGACCTTATATGTACAAGTGGAGAACAACAATGCTGAAAAATTCGTGTGAAGATCGACTACTAGTCCAAAAGTGACATTACCTTCCGGACTATCATAGATGGGCTTTCATGAAGCCGTGATCTAAATTAAATGTAACACAATTGGGTTGCCCAAGACTATATACTATAATTAGTTTTGTTGTGATGAATTTATAATAATTTTTATTTTGTTTTATTTATTTTTTAAATAAATGTTGGTTCGGTTAGCTCAAGTTGAATATAAACAAATCGGGCATGAGAAACTCCTTACTCTCTTTGAGTTCTGGCATAAATCGTTGTTCTATATAATTCAATATCTTATTTTCACGAAATTATTAAAGAATTATTTGTTTTTATCTATGAATTAAAATGTGAAATATTCCTTGTCAAAATTTACGTTGGGACGCCCATGGTATCAAACCTATTCCTTTATTTAGTATTGGCACTTGTGTAATGAAACGACAATAAAGAACACTTTAATTATATTTTTTTATATATTATCAAAAAAATGAAATGAAAATTAGAAAAGAATTACATATATCAACGCAAACAAAATTTAAATCTAAAATGTTGAACAAATAACTATAAGCTAATAAAATCAATGAATCGGTATACCTTTAAGCAAATTGAAATTGTTTTAAATGACCAAATCGGATTTTTTTTTTAATTGGTTAACCAATAAAATTGAGTTACACTAACATTTCACTAACGATGTTTTCTTCTGGCACCGACGATCACTAATCTCCAATAATACAACTCTTGTATTTACTCCCTCTGGACTCCAACTTGATAAAACTCCTCCAGGCAAGTCTTGAAATTCTATTTCTTGATATACTTTATAATATCTTATTTTCTTCTTTTCTTTTAAAATCTGGTTTCTTTAGTTTAGAGATCTTTTCAAATGATGCTTTCTGTATATTTTATTATTCTAATGCCTTTATTTTATATCTATTTTAATTATTTATCTTATGTTCCTTTAATTAACTTTTAAATCTTCTCAATTTACTTCTTCAAATTTATTTAACTTTTTCTGATACTTTTCTTTTAATTATATGAGGACTTGACATATATTTTATTAAATTTTCATTTACATATGTCCTCTCTCAATAATATCACATCACTTACTGGCGTCTGCTTCTCAATCAACAAACTATTTTTTTCTTCTCGTTGTTATGGACAAAAATGAATCATCTAACTAGACTTGTTACAATTATTCACATATCTGAGTTTTTTTATTTAATTTAATATCTTTCTTGTAGTATATTAGGATATTTAATGTTTTTTTCATTTCCAAAATAACTTAATCTACTTGATTAAAACCCTATTTATTAAAAAGAACCTCTTAATATGTATTACTTCTCCATTCTCAAATACACAAATCTACAATCTAATTCCTCTCAAATACACGTGCAATTCTTTCAATTTATTTTAGAATTCTATTACAATTACTGTTTATTATAAACTTTGCCTGAAATTTCTATTTTCTTAAAATAGTTGTGTGCTGTTTTCTTTCATAACAATCCATACACCTATCAGAAATACATAGTTCCATGACAAAGAATTTCTGTCGTTCGCATTTCATGCTTTGAAAGTAATTTTGACGTTGAATTCTTGACGACAGTTCTCTGTGTCATTGTCATAATAAATATTAAAATGATAATTTTGCTTCTACATTCTTGTTAAATATGAGGTATTATAATGATTTAAAAATATTTATTCATTCTTTTAGGTTTTTGGATAATCTTTATGAAGTATTTGCCAAATTTACAACTTATTATATTGTCTAATTTGCTTTCTTGTCGCCACATATGGATACAATCATACAAAACTCGGAACTGATTTCCTATAATAACAATTCCCAGCCTAGTCTGAATCTACACAACATGTCAAATTTGGTGCAAGTGACATCCTTTGTTTCGATACGAGCTGTTCTTGTATTTTCTGCAATCTCTCTTGAAATGCCTTGTTTGCCCACATCTATAACATCCTTGTCTGCTAACCTGCAATGCTGCTTGATTGCGAACCACATTGGTAGTCGTTTCTAATAATTTTTCTTTCTCATATTCAGCTCTCAATTTCTTTTTTACTCCTCCATACTTTATGTTATTTACATTCTCTATAATTGTCACTACTGTTTCATAAGATTTTGGTAACCTAAGTAAAAGTTTACATATAAAATCACTGTCCTTTATATTTGCTCCAGTGCTTCTCAATTGTCATATATGAGCCTGATATATGAGTCGAGATGAACTGTTTAATGAAATGTTTACATGCTGAAAAGCATGGTAAATATTTTGAATATTACTTTAGTATTTCCATATTCATAGTGAATGATATCATAGGTATCCTTTCAATATTTAAAAATTTTTTTCACTCAAATATGATAAAAACAGATAATTCCACGCGCTTTAGTGATTTCTAACCCACTTCTTGCTTTATAGACATGAAAATTTCTCACATTAACATTTTTAAACTCTTATGGATGTTGTGATAGAGGATTGAAGAATTGAAAATGGTGGGCAGTTAGGGTCATTTGAAACATTTTAAGTAAATGTACCTTAGCCAAAAATATTACAATTTTGGAGATATTCGCCATTTTCTTTTTTTTTGAAATTGTACATCAAAATAAGTCATAAAAATTGAATTTTTGAAAAAAGTAGTTATTCAAAATATTTTTTTCCATTTGCAACCCAATTTTAATCGTTTTTTGATTCAATAGCAAAAAAAAACGAATCACGTTGATGAAAAAAATTAATACATTTTTTCCAAATTGAGCTGCTAGTTTTCATGGAAGATGAACGGGGACGGAACGAAATCTTTCAGCACGACGGATGTCCTGGACATTTCCGTCATGGTGTTCGTGAACATTTAGACAACTGCTTTCCATGCGCTTGGATAGAGGCAGAACTGATCCAATTGCATGGCCTTCACGCTCTCCAAACCTTACATCACTACACTTTCATCTTTGGGGACGAAGCAGTGGTATATTCCACCATGAAAGAAGAAATGACTCTTCGTTCAACCACAGTGGAAATACATCGGCGATGTGAGGCTTGTATTAGAAGTGGTGGTGATAATTTTGAACAAAATGTAAATTTTTGATATGCATTTGGAAATTTAGGTTACTGAAAATTTAAACATTGGAAGATAGTGTACCGTGGTCAATTTAAGCATATGTTTCCGCTATGGAAAGCCATCGAAATGTTCTAAGAATCTTTAGTGATATCACTTAGTTCAATCTTTTGTTAAGAAGGTATAATAATAGATCAATACTAAATAGACAATAACAATCCTTACCTATATCTAAGTAGTTTTGTGGGACATAACCTTCTTCTCCCCTATAGTTTCTTGCCCTCAGCCAACCATCCCCATCACCTTCACCTACAACTTCCAGTTGCTCATTCTCAACGATTGTCAATTCGTCTGGATTTTGAGCCTACAAAAAATATCAAAATCAATATTCCCAAACCGGATAAGAATAAGTACACATATTTATTCATTTATTCACAATTATTAATATCTTTTATAACGGAACAATACATAAATGAACTAATTAACATTAGTAAACATTTTTGTGCCTTGAAATTTTCTCACCACCACACTTTTAATCGCATTTTACCAATATTCAATCCTAACCAGTAACTTTTGTAACAAACTTTTTCTGTAGTAGTATGACTCAAATTATAGTTATATTATACTAAATTAGAATAAAAATTAGGGCATATCGATAGATAAGATAGGTACTTTTTTACGATAAAATTAGTTTTAAACGAAAACGTACTCAAATGTTTTTGGTTTTAAACGACTCGTATCATTTAAAAAACAGATTAGTTAAGTAGTTAAGCAACATTAAATCCAGTATTTGGTTCTTTTTAATATCTAATAAATGTTTCAATTCAATTTATCTCTCATTCTAACATTGTAGTTATTTTCCTCATTTGTGTCTAACATTTTTATAAGCTAATTCAAAAGCAAGTTGGTATATTCCCCAGTAAGAGTTGACCCGACGTAGAAAAAGTCGACTCTTACTGGTATTTTCAGTAAATGTTGATTGAAAACGAAATTGATGAATTTTGATCAACACTTACTAGCCAGAGTTGATTATACCTAGGGCAAGTATACTCTTACTGCCTTGAGCTAGTAAAAGTGAAATGAAAAACAAATAAAAATAGTACAAAGAAATATAGAAATGTTTATCATTTATTACAGCAAGGTAATGTCTTGTGACACTTTGAGTTGCAGAGCACATCTTTTTTCTCACTCATGCATTTCTTGGATTTGCATTTAGTGTTGCAAGAGCATTTAAAAAATCCTTGTCCACTTCCAAGTGATTGAGAAGTTGCAGTTACAGCTATTGTTTTATCCATAGGGCTTCGAATGTATGGGCTACGCCGATGACATTGTTTTAATAATTAGAGGCAAGTTCGAGAGCACCTTGTGTGATTTATTACAAAAGGGCCTCAGAATCATTGAGAAATGGTGCTTGTCAGTGGGGCTAAACATTAACCCAAGCAAGACCATAGTAATTCCATTTACCCGGAAAAGAACACTTCCAGCCATGAAACCCATATCCTTAAACGGGGAAATCATGGAATGGAAATCAGAGGTTAAATATCTAGGGATAACCCTAGACAGTAAGCTTCTGTGGAATAAGCATGTTGAAATAACTGCTAGTAAAGCAATAAGAGCTTTGATGGCGGGCAGAAATCTAGCTGGTAAGAGGTGGGGCTGTAACCCAAAAATACTGCGATGGATGTACGCCATGATTGTGAGACCAGCAATTACGTATGGGATAATAGTTTGGCACACAAAAGCAAGTCGGTACAGCACGAGGAAAACCCTCGATAAAGTTCAAAGGCTTGCTTGTGTGTGCATCACTGGAGCTATGTGAACGTGTCCAACTAGGGCACTTGAGATCATTACAGATCTCACACTTCTACATCTGGTGATAGAAAGATCTGCCCAAGAGGCAATTCTTAGAATATCTAAGGAAGGTTCAGGCAATGAGAGTATTAAAAATCAGGGAGCTTGGTCCTCTCTGACAAGATACACCTCATTAGCGAATCTTCCCAGTGACGAAATGATCAGGAAAGTAAGCATCGAAAAGAATTTCACCACGATGCTAAATACGAGGAGAGACTGGGAAAGGGAATACACCACCCAAACTCTCAAAGAAAACACCATTCGATGGTATACGGATGGTTCAAAAACCACCATTGGAGCAGGCGCTGGAGTATTTGGGCATGGCACCAGATACTCATTATCGTTAGGCTCCTTCCCGAGCGTCTTTCAGACAGAAATAATTGCGATCGAAAGATGCGTGGAAATGAACCTAGAAAGAAACTACCAGAAATGTGGTATATCGATCCATTCTGATAGTCAAGGAGCTATCAAAGCATTGAGCTCCCATGTGATTGACTCAAAGTTGGCATGGGAGTGCCGAAGAAAACTTGATGAATTAGGCAAGAATAACAGGGTCTCTTTAGTCTGAGTTCCTGGCCACTCGGGAATCACGGGAAATGAAGAGGCCAATACACTTGCCAGGAAAGGAGCACAAATGCCCTTCATTGGCCCGGAGCCTTTCTGTGGTGTTGCAAAATGCTCCTACAAGAAAGAGTTTCGGAAGAAAGAGGAAACCGAAAGAGAAGCACTCTGGCGGTGCCTTCCCGGGTTGGAACATTCCAAAAAGTTCCTAGGGAACTTTGACACTGCTAGATCCAAAAAATATTTGGACCTCAGTAAAGATAAGCTACATCTCCTCACGGGCTTTCTTACAGGACACTGCCGCCTTAGGAAGCACTTAATGAGAATAGGTCTAGCAGAGATTGATGAGTGTAAATTCTGTGGGGAGGAGGATGAAACTCCTGATCACCTAGTTCTGGAATGCCTCGCCATTGCAAGCCAACGCAAGAAATGCTTTGGACAAGAAACTTGTAAGAGTGAGGACCTAACCTCGTTGAAGCCGTCCCTAATACTAGAGTTCATTAGAACCTTAGAACTGGAAGGCGAGCTGTAGTAGTAGCTAGAACAGCTCTGATAGGGGGGGCACAATAAACCTTTGGTGTCAGTGCACTGTAACCCCGTTAAAATCTAATCAAATCCATAGAGTCTTCATTTTCTTGGATAATATTTGTGGGACAATTACTGAATTGAGACCTAAAAAAATATCACCACTGATCAATAATTTTAATATAATGGACAGGGATAAAATGAAGAGAAAGAGAAAGGCAGCGAAAGAGAGAGGGAGATAGATAAATTACCTTGAGAAAAGCTGATTCAGAATTCCATTTCTTGTTCCGATTCGATAGAATCCATCATCGATAGTCTCCAGTATCACGCCAAGGATAGATCGGGCATCTCCTCTTCCGCGGTCAACATCTGGGACAGGAATTCGAAGTGATGTTCCTTTTTATAGAGGCGGAAGAATTTGACCTGAGGTTTTTTTCATGCGTTCAGCTTGCTCTGCTCTGCTTCTTAATGGCCTTTGTAGACTCATCCAGGTCAGTAAGGAGATACTCACCATCATCTATTAGCGAATTTTCTCCACTTGATAAATTTTGGTTAGTTTCAATTTCATTAGAATTTAAATTCCCGTTATTTTCAATTTTGTTTTCTTGTTGTTCTTGTTTCTGAATTTGACCAATAGCGCATTGAAGATCCTCTTCTGTTTCTAAATTTGCCGATACCTCAGTAGTTAGTTTTTAGGTAAGGGGGCAACCGAACATTGCCTCATACGGTGATCTTTTTATCCCATTATGCAATGCACTATTTTTCATGAGTTGAATAAACTTTAATCTTTTACTTAATTTTGATGTTTTGTGGTCTTGCATCTAGGTGGTTATTATATTCTCTATGTCCTGGTTGGCTCTCTCAACACTACCTTGACTTTGACTATGTCGCGGTTTGCCATGCACCATTTTGAAGTTTGGCCATGTGTTAACCAGACTGTCAATAATTTTATTTACAAATTCCCTGCCATTGTCTGGCTGTAAAATACAAGGAGCGCCTAACAAAGTAAAAATATTAATAATGTTATCACACACTTCATCTGCAGTCTTTGATTTCAATGGTCTTAGAACAACAAACTTCGTCAAATGATCCTGGTACACCAGTAAAAATTTGAAATCTTCATCGGGTTGCGACTGAAAGTCAATCAAATCCACTTAACGTCGTGAATTCATTTCTTTGAATAACAAAGGCTTTACAACCAGTCCTTTTTTTATGTTTCAATTTTTGAACACAAGGTTCGCCTAAGCTTAAAAATAGTAAAATGTCTATTGTAATAACATTTTGGAATTTTTCTCTTAATTTCTGAATCATACGATCTCTTCCTCCATGTCCAGTGGATATATGCGCTTCATTAAGAACTCCAAATAGCTCTTCATCAAAACCATAATACCTTATGTTTTCTTGGTCTGTGTGTATTAGTTTTATAATACGATTTACTTCAATTATGTCATATCGTCTTAAAAACCTAAGATCGTTACTTTCTTTTTTACTCGCAGTTCTTAGGTTTTTTACTTTTTGTATGTAGCTATCATATTTTAACCTGGTCAATGTCATTGAATTTACCTTGGAACTTGAGCGTTCTAACCTTACTTTTTCCCGAAACAGTTGTTCCTTTGAGTCTGACATAATTATTACGCACAAAAACTAATTATTAACATATAAAAACACACTGAATTTTTGGTCACTCTTGTCAACTACAACAAATAGATAAGTAATCAACAACACTAGACGAATGCAGCTGGAATATTCAAAACAAAGATATGCGCACGCAATTTCATCTGGAGAGCAACAACTCGGAATCAACTTTTACTAAACCACAGCCGACATAGTTAACTCTTCCTAGGAAACATTGATCTGCTTATTTTATATAAACTTTTACTGATACTTTTAGTAAAAGTTTACTTTTGCTAGGCAGAGTCAACTCTATCTAACAATCTACTTTTCCTGTACATCAGCACTATGGGCATTCGTTTTTATTTTATTTTGTTTACGTTGCCTATTTTATTATCTCCTGTTCCATGGCCTAATCGTTTTCCTGCACATCAGTTAGTCTTTCCAAATTTACTAGTTTTTTAATCGTGTCCCATTTCTACTAATTTATTCTCCCTATCGTTCCAACTTCATACCTTCCCACCTATTATTAGTTTCTTGTATCCAATTTTAGCCACTTTTATTTTTTGCCTCTCGTTTTTTGCTATGTTTCTTATTTACTTTTGTATTTCTTGATCTCTTTTTTTGTTGAATCTGAGTATACATATTCTCTGTATAATTTCTAAACTTACGTTTGTTTTTGAGAATCTTCATTTTATCCACAAAACTACCACTTTAATTGTACTCGTACTTATTTTCCCAAATTCTACGCTGCCACAGTCTCTGTTTGTAGGTAAATATTTTCTCATTTTTGTGTTTATTCTGACACTAAATAGTCTCTTATTATCATCTCTCGTGGACTTTTTTATGAGACTAAGCAAAAAATAGAACAAAAAACTAAACAAATACTTTGTGAGAATTTTGTGTTTAATGAATCAAAACTGATCGAATCAGATATCCTCTCAATGACGATTTTATGCCTCTAACTTTTGTAACGAAAGTTTCCACTTTATTTTGGAACTAACAGAGTATTTTCAAACGTTCGCGTGGAAAAAGTATAGAAACTCGAGATACGCGGTAAATGTAATGGACTCTAACTTACAAAAAGTATCAATTTAAAATCGGTTTTCGGATGAAAACTCTTGTTATGAATATCCTTCACAAAATCTATTTAACCTCAAAAACGAAGTTTGAAGAAACTTGTAATGCATTTTAACACAAATACGGTTATTGAGCGAATCCTAAGTCCTTAATAGAAAATAAACAGAACCGGAGTTAGGAAGGCAATCAGTGATATTATGAATTAAATAGTTCGTTGTAAAGATACAATATATAACTTGTTCATTATTTTAATTCAAATTAGAATTGAATAATAGACAATTTGGTAGGTAGTTATTCGAGATTAAGACCGAACATCATTATTCAAGCTTAAAATACAATTTACTACACTTAATGGTTTTGATAACTTTGAGCAGATTACTCTTTCGATAAACTTTATCCACGTTAATTCGAGTAACATATTATTTGTCATAAATGAATTAATAACATTACATAAATGAATTAGGGAACATAAAAACATAAAAATCCGTTAACGGTAGTGAAAATAAAATAATGGTCGATCTAAAGGAAAGTTTTAGTAATTGATAGATGTAAAATACAAAAAAATATTTTACAAAATAGGCAAAAATTCCCTTTTGATAGATTATATGGTAATCTTCAATTAATTCCATATATAATGACCAATAATGCTGATCACTACCGTCAGAAAATGTCCATGTCTGTAAAACTATTATCGTGTATTGGATTATATTTATATCCTTTTGATAGTGTTTCCTTCATTTATTAGTCAGTTGTAGTCTTCTTCATCTATTTTCATGAATCCATCAATTTTCCTAATACATTTCCTTTTAAACAGCTTCAATTTTTCTGCGTCTTTAACGTTTCTGCATACTGTTTTGAGTAATCATTGTTCTTCTATTTGTTCTATTAATTATCCTCTCATTTCTCTGATTCCTTTATATCTAGAGCATTGTGTCCAGCTGTTATATTTTATGCTATTTCTATAAATCCAGCTTCTCTTTTTTTAATGTATCTGAAAGTTTCGACTCTTCTCTTCAGGTTAATAGAGACTACTAATTTTTTAAGATAAACTAGTATTCCCATACACATTGAATTCGATGCTTTTAAAAGCGGTTTTTTCCTTTTTTGGTCACTGTTCAGAACTAAAATTTTTGTCTGCATTCACTTAAAAACTTCAAAGTCAAAGGTACGTTATGCAGGGCCGGATTTTGGTCTGTGGAGGCCTCTGGACAGAAGTTTCTACCATTCGAAAAAAAAAAACGAAAAATTGCACTTCACTTTTATAAATACATAATATGCATGTGAAAAATATGTAATACAAAATAAATATCAGTTATTTGCTCGAATACAAAGTAAATTTAGATTATTAAGTTAACTTATTACGTTTGGTAAGATTGTGTGATTAAAGTCCTGGCACTTTTCTAGATTTTCTTAATGGATATTTATTGATCGTCTGACGTATTTAGTTGCTTTAAGGCATCGTGTTCAATGCTCATTATAAAGAGATGATTCAAACGCTCTTGACCCATCATAGACCGAAGTCGATTTTCAATTAACTTGAGTTTTGAGAACGATCTCTCTCCAGTTCAGTTAGTTAGCATCAGAACTAAATATTGACAAAGTGTAATTTCCACATTTGGAAACTTCACTTTCTTTTCTCTATACGTTGAAATCAAGTTTGTAAAAAATATGTTTGTATTTCTACCTGTAAGACATACATCTCTCCATCTTTAACAATTCTTTAAAATACGCTAGCAATTCTTCTAGGCCCAGTTTTCCGTCCTAACACTAATAAGGCACATTGAGCCCTGGTTAAGGCACTACGCAGAATCTGTTCCCAAATTGCTAATTATGCTAAAAGATATGTGTCTATCAGGGTTCAATCAATAATGGAAAAAAGGCTTTTCTACAAGTACCCCTTTCTGAATCTTCGCGTCCGAAAACACCTTTCGCTGTGTACGGTGTAGGACTTATTGAGTTTGTTACAACTCCTTATGGTTTAGTTGATGCTCCTAAAACTATAGCTTGTGTAATGGACATAGTTATAGATCCTTCTCTCAGGCCGTATTGTTTTTGTTATTTAGATGACATTATTATCGCTACCCCTACCTTTGAGCTTCATATGGAAGCTCTTAATAAATGGTATCTTAGGTTAAATGGAGCCAATCTTACTGTCAATATTGAAAAATGTGAATTTTGTCGTGAATCTCTTAAGTTTAGGTGTTGTTGTTGACAAAAATGGTCGTCGCAAAGATGATGAAAAAGTCTCTGCTATTTTAATTTATCCCGCTCCAAAAACTACTACTGATAAAATGTCTCATAGGTCTTATTGGTTGATTTTGAATTCAGTTAATTTTGAGTAGTCCCTTTTCTCTCTTGTTGTGTGTACTGGAAAATTATATTTTTGATTGGTGGCGTTTTCGTTCTCAGTATACGCTTGATTTTGATCGTCCCTGTTTGTTGATACGAGTAAAACACGTCCAGTTTATGGATTATTTTAGTGTACTGATACATACTGATAGTATTTTTTTTCGGCATACTTTTGTTTTCTTTTTCCGTTGTTGCCAAAACTATTTTTTTAGACAACTTTCTATGTGGTTTGAAATACCATAGTTCATAATTTCGTTACTTTCATAGCGAAAGTGTTTCCGATTTATAATATTAAGTTCTATATAACTTCCTATTTTGGTTTTTGAATACCCGTGTGTATTATCGCTAAATTTTTAGCAATTAGTTCTGTTTTGGTGGGTTTCTTCTCTGCAAATTTTCCGAGGGTAGGAAAGGGGGAAAGGCCATGCCTTGTTGTTTTTTCTCTAGTCATTTTTCCGTACAGTTACGTAATATATTTTTTCAACGCCCATCTCTGTAAACGTCAAAAATCGCACTGTCAACATTCCTTGTAAATGACATTTAACAATAACATGCACGTTATGATATCTCATAACATACACGTGCGTTTTGAGAAGAAAACTTAAACTTCTTGGTTTAATTAAACTACAATCAAATTTTTATTTACGTAAGACTTTATTTGGACTATTTACACAAATTTGGTCAATTAAAAAACATAAAAACTTTTAGCATTAGCGAGATATATTTAAGATTGAAAGAGTGATGCCCCTAAATGTAGGCAGCCCATTATGCAATTTCTTTAAAAATAGGACACGTTTTCTTAAGTAGCATGCTATGAAAATAAATGTATCATTTATGTTGTCAATTTCTTGAACAAAATATAATACAATTATAAATAACCGTTCATCACCATTAAATAATAAAGCACAATCGATTTCCAATAATTGTTCAATTGTTAATAACAACTATTATAATAAAGTTTAAATGATTACGATGTTTTTTTATTTAATGGAAGAAAATGAATGGGCGTAGAAAAAGTATAGTACGTTACACGAGTTGTAAGCCCATTACGCACTCATGAAATTTATGCACTTGCCGCTGCGCGGTTTCGTGCATAAACTTTTTCATTTCGTGCGTAATGGGTTACTTACACCTCTTGTTACGTAATATACTATTAAAAACACATATTTTTGGTCACGTTAAAACATTTTTTCTTAGTAGATTTCTGTCCTTTACCGTGTATTCTTTATTTCTAAAAAATATCTCGCAATAACATTCTCATGGAGGAATATTTGGAAGTTTTCGCTTTCTTGCTAAAAAAATTTTTCGTGGATTTTTTTTTAAAAGGGCTACTTCTGTGACAGGCGTGATGCTCGTCTTGTGACGTCTTTAAGAAGAAAGCTGAATTTGAGAGGTGTGTCATCATTCCACAACGTATCGTACCTACCGGACGCCGTTTTTCCGAAAGGGTGGTTTGGTATCACACTGGAAGGATGTGTCGCATGGGCATTTCATCACGGTGTTATGAATCTAGAGATCCAGTAATTTTCTTCTCTTTGGAATTTTCATTTGAAATTTCCATTTTAGCTGTGGCTTTTCTACATAACGCTGCGTTTGTTAATTACCCGAGCTCGCTCAAAAATTTCTTAGTTTTTTTTAAGTTTTTCTTTTTATTTATTTTCCTCTTGTGATTTTGCTAATTCTTTTGTTTTCTCTTGCAAGGAATGTAGTTATTAGTCGACCATGTCTACACTTCTGTATTTGTAGGGATGCGAAGTTGATTGTTGAGAATAGATAACCACGACGCGATTAACATCTCTCGCGTGGGTTTTCCTGCACGATTGATGCTCTCATCCATCTATGACTCGAGTTAATCTTGGTTTCGAATACTTTTTCCTTCTTTCTTTTTGTTTGTTTTTTACTTTTGAGTTTAGTATACCTGAGATCTTAACCACCTCATATCACATTTAGTGATTATTTTTTGTAGATGAGGAATATAGTTATTCTCTTGTCTTATCGTATCATATTTTAGTAGAGGTTACCCCTCTAATTTTTTTTGGCGTTTAGAGTCTCACATTTTGGTAGAGGCTATCCCTCTAATTTAATTTTTTGGATATTTTAGAATATCTGTACGGTACCAATAACTGATATCGTTTAATTTTTGATAATTATTGCTTACTGCATTTTGTTTAAATTGTTTTGAGCATAATTGCATTCATTTGCAATTGTTATTATTGATAATAGGTATATTAATACAGTTCCTCTATTTCAAATTTTAAAGAATTTCATTTTTATATTTTCATATACAATACTTTTGAACAACCCAGTATTATCTATGTATTCAATATAGTTGAAAACCCCAGTATATAAGATTTGACAATATTTATTTTCTGATGACATTTACATGTCGCAATTGGAAAATATATTTAAAATTGAAAACAGATGTCACTGTAGACATTTTACTTTTCAATAAAAGAATCCAAATCTACCTATAGCAGGGCAATAACAAGTTTAGTTTTTCTATTTAAAAAATAGATAGTTTGTAACCACAGTGTAATGTGGTTATTTTATATGAAAAAAATAATCAGTTGAATTTGTATATTCGTACGTACATATCTTTTAAGAAGTCTCCAAAGATTGTTAATTAGTTTATTAAAATTTGAGTATTGTAAATAATAGTAGAAATTTGTATTCGGCAACTAATTCTAAATTCAGTCCGTGTGTGCTCCATTAAAATCCAGTGGAAGATCCTAAATTCTAAATTATATTTAGAATAAGTACGAGTTATACATGCTATGTTCCGGTCCAAATTCCAAATTCTAGGGTGAATCCAGTCAAAATTTTAAAATAATGCATTATTTCATCGAAAACGTCAGGCCTTTAAACAAAATTAAATAATAGATGCATCTCAACAGAAATTTATAAATTTAAAATTTAAAAATAATAAAAGGAACCATAAGTATACGTATCAAACAAACAATTTAGAAGAAAATATAAAAGTATTGTGAACTAGCATTTGACACTTGCCAATTCAGGTGACAATTAAAAAATAATTTGAACAATTCGGTAAATAGATATTAGATATTCTAGTTTATAATTCATTTAATCTTAATTTGTATTTGGTAGATAAGGTTTTTAGTTAGTTGTTAAAAAAAAGGAAAACTAAGATTTGTTTTTACGATTTGGTGATTAGTATTTTCATTTTAATTTACTTGAATTCATTTATAATTATTAAAAGAAGTTTCATTAAAATTAAATTTATTTCACGCAATAAAAAAATTTGATTTATTTTTTAAGGTGACATTTGTTGAATTTTAGTGAGAGATAATTTCATTAAAATTTAGTAGATGTCAGAAAGAAATTAAATAGCCTTGTATAATATAGAATCTAGTCACATTATACTACTGGATAGAAATCAGGAACAAGAATTATAATAAATATTTAATTTGGATAAAACTTGGAAATCATAAAGAATTTATTTTTTTGATAGCGCATTGAACCCAACCCTGAGATAAGAGTAATTAGAAATTCTACATTAAATTTAACTTTCAATAAAATAATAATTTTATAGCCAGGAATTTTTGACAACTGTCAATTTTTGAAATAGATAACATATGTCACTTCAAGCCGTGTGTACAATATTGACGCAACCAACGTTAGGCGTTATTAAAAATCGCTAAATTATAATAATAGTATAAAATTTTATAATTCATAATTTTAAAAATCAATATAAATATATTAACAACCACAACGAATATACTATAATTGTCGCTGCAATGTGGGGATATACATATAATATATTTACTTTTTTTATGTTTTCAAAATTAAATTGAAGTCTTGAATTAGAAAGCAACAATTCTTTGATATTCATTGAATATGTTCCTTTCTTTTCCTCCTTCTTATTTTTCTTCTCTATGCTCTTATATTCTTTTTATTTCTTGTTTGTTTTCTGGAATCTGTAAGCACTACTACATCTTCTTCTTTCTGATCACCACATTCTTGTTGTTTTGGTTACTTTTCTTTGTAAGCTGTTTAGATTTACAGGAGAGGGGGTGTAACATGTCATCGCGACAAGTTTCAATTTTTCATTAGTTATTTATGAGCGTTACTTATTCTTCAGCTATTCCCACCGCTAATTCAAAATTATTTACTTCGATATTTTAAAATCGTGTCGAACGACCGTTTTTACATTCTCAAGTTCCTATTTAAACGACAAATCCCAGTCGGACGGTCTCTGATTTCTATAACGTTTCTCTCGATTAGAAGCAAATAATGACCTCTTTAGTCTTTGAATACATTTTTTGTGTGGAGATATCGTGTTTCGCTGGTATTTCATATTTTGCTTGCTTACAAATCAATCTATTCCGATTTTTCTATGATGTTAATATATTTCGACCATTTGCAAACGTTATTTTTGGGTGTTTCCAGTTTATTCACCTTTATTATGTTTCTTAAAAAACTAGGTGGCGTCCAACTTTATTTTGTGAAGCAAATGTTTAACAGGTTCTTTCTGGACGGATGAGAATGAACAGATTTCTGTGGTTTTATTTTAAAAATTAAACTCAATTTTTGTATGTATTGGAGTATATTCTCCTAATCTGTTCATCTTATTCCTTCTTGTCAATTTACTATTTTTTTTCCTACTGTTTCTCCTTTCTTTTTCCTACAGCTCGCAAGTAGACCACTAAACCGATCTGATCAAGAAGTCACCACCCAGAGTCCAGAGATCAGACTAGTCCGTTCAAGATCCACTAATTTTTATTCGTGTTGTATTGTGAATACATGGTTGATGTGAATTTGTTTTTGTATTAAAATAAATCCATTTTTCCAGAAATTTTAGTTGTTGATTCACCTTATCCCAATTGAGGTAACACAAAATAGTGTAACTAAGGCCAAATTCACAACCTGAGCGGAGCGGGTACATGTGATAATAGATAAGCCGATACCCATCTCAAATGTGTTGAAAAAATCAACAAATTGTACGCCTAGGTTCTCATCTAATTTATTGGTTTACATTCTAATAAAAACAGGATGAGTGGCTTCATATGCGGAAAGCGTCTGATTTAAAGAGGTAGTGAATTGATCCATAATAGGAATTCAAT
This sequence comes from Galeruca laticollis, assembly GCA_963921935.1. Taxonomy (NCBI): domain Eukaryota; kingdom Metazoa; phylum Arthropoda; class Insecta; order Coleoptera; family Chrysomelidae; genus Galeruca; species Galeruca laticollis. The sequence continues at coordinate 212,445,289 of OY998177.1, forward strand.
TTTGAGTTTTAAAGTTCTCTGATGGTGTCATTTCATTATATGTGTGGGGGCAGCTGCCCAGCCTGCCATCCCCCTTAAATCCGGCACTGGCTTTATAGTTAAAAACGCATAAGAATGGAGTTTCACAAGAATCAACACATATGATATTCTAAAAGAAAATTGCTAAATTCACTTTACATTTTCTACATGTTTAACTGTCAATTACTTCTAAGTGTATCAAAGTTGAGTCATTACTATTTATAATTTGTCTATTTCCCTGTCTAGTAGAGAGAGTTCAGTGTTGTGCAATATGGTTGAGTTTCTCAGTCTGTCCCTGAATACAAATCACATTATATACGAATAAAGTAATCTCGGCAGTGTATTCTAACTTTTTGAATACGTTTCTTCTTAACAAAAGAATCCAAATTGAGGAAAACATCGGATGTAAGTATAGAAGATAAGATATGTAAAAAAGCTGTAACGAGAAAGCATATTATATATTTCGTTGTGTTAGAACTCTGAATAGATCCGTTTTCACCGTTTGAAATTTCCGCTCGGTAGAATTTGCATTATTTATTAACAAAAACTTCAATTAGTTAACGTCAGAAGAATACGTTAAAGGCATTTATCAATCTTTTCAAACACAACTCTTCAATTATAAAACAGTATCATGTTTGGTTTTTGTATTTAGAAACTAAGTAGAATAAGTTTGTTTATTAACAATTTTCAAATTTTAATTTAGTTCAAACTATATAAATAGTGATCCAAAATAGTGTTAATATCTTTAGATATAATATTGAATAGTGCTGTCATTTAAAAACTAGACTATGCACTAGCCTCGTAATATGATACTAATTTTATCCCAATAAAAATTCTATCGGCAGTCTTATTTAGTACAGCTCTAAAAAATATCAATTGAAAAGAAAATGATAGAAAAATAATAATGAAGAAAGATAACGGGAATTCGGAATATCAAAAAGGAGATAAAAAAAATGAAAATCAGTGGATAACCTGAAGAGAAGAGTCGAAACTTTCAGATATATTGTAAAAAGAAAAAGTTGAAGTATAGAAACAGCAGAAAGGATAACTATAGATATAATTGAATCAGAGAAATTAGGGGATAATTAATAGAACAAATGAGTAGTCTAGTTTCAAAAGCAGTCATCTCCATTTTTTCATATTCCTAACTATATGTGCCATATGCATATTTATCTTCATTAACAACTACTCAAATTGCAAAACCATTCAAATCCCTTTAAACCCATTAAATTTGAAAAGGAAAACATGTCTGAATTTAAAATTCTGCCTTCTCCACTCGTACGTTACTTACAAAATAAGCCATAACCATATCTACCAATCAGATAAGTTGTTTACTGTTAAAAAGACAGTATGCTTTTATCCTTTGAACCTGTTGGTATATTCCTTTATGTACGGAAGGGAAAATAATCAATATTAATCAAAATGAGGGTGAAAATAATAAAACAAAAGCAAGGAAAAAAGTTAGAAATCCAGATGAATGGAAGACAGAAACGAACACAAAAGAGAAATATATTTATGGTTTTTAAGAACTAAAGAACATGTTGTGCTGCACCGGTTTTTTGTTTATTTCAGGTATTCTGCTTCAAGTTTACCAAAATATCCCCAATTGTTACAATCATTAGTAACGAATCTTTGGAAGTTTAGACAAAGGAGAATTGGATTTTGTGGAGACGTGAAAGAAATGTTTCACCAAGTGGAGATCCAGAAGGAAGCCAGAGCTCTCAAAGATTCCTTTGGCGACACCTGAAATATGACCAAGAACCCGATTACCGATACCTCTGGAGATTATTTGCGTAAAACCCTTACAATGCCTGATGTGCATACAAAAATAATTTTATTCAATTCCCAATAAAATACAACAGAACAATTTTATTTTAAAATTCTACAGTTTCCAGTACGACCAGAAGACGCCGACCAAAAACTGGAAAACGTTCAAGAAAAAATTTGGCCATTAAGTACAGTGGACGTCAATTGAAAACTGCACAAATTGCTTCTGTTTGCAAAAATTCCTTCATGAATATCTTATGCTTTAACAAAACCAGAATACAGTGTGTTCTAATAAGGCAGATTGAAACGGGCTCTATGGTTACCGAAAATCGAGGACTTTGTTAAATTCGACGAAAGAATAAACAACGTTATTAATTTTATAATAGTTATTTGTAAAACAATGTCTCGTTTTGTAGTACGAGTGAAGTTTGCACAACTCACCGCTTCGCGGTTCGTTGTGCAAATCACGAGTACTACAGAAAGTCATTGTGGCACAAGTTTTACACAATATTTTTTATAATTCGCATTTATTTCATTATTTGAATAAAATAGAATTTCATGTAATCCCTGTTTTCAAACTAGGAGGAGTGGTTTGAATTTAAGTTGGCAATTCTGTAGATTCCTAATTGGTCAGATCACAGATGGTTTTATTCAGCACTTTTGACATATTATAACCTAATAATTGTGTAAATTGTAAACATTTAAGCAAAAAGAGGATGATTATTTGTTTAAAAAAGAGTTTCTTTGTATATACTCTTGCGACCTATTTATATTATATCATGAACTTAATTATTTCTGTAATACATCTTCACATAGATATCTGGTAATTTATCCCAAAAATCGAACGTTTTATATACCTATATATTGATCTTATACAATATAAAAATAAACAATTGATAAATCATTGATAAATAAACGTTAGCGTACTTTATTCATCAATATTTATAATATACAAATCATTCTAATTTACCTTTAATATAATAATTTGCTAGCTAGAACAACGGTAGACCATTTTATTTATAATTTGTGTCAAGGTTAAAGTCAAATGTCAAATAGAAATATAACTAAATACAATAACCAACTGTACACTAAAAATTACTATTACAGTGTTCAAAGAGCTTCATTGTGACACTGTAAACAATGTTATAATGAAGTCTCTTTTATACGCGAATTATAAAAACACATGAATTCCGTTACTGTAGAGGTAAAACTATTCCTCAGTACCTACAGTCGGAATTAAATATAACAAAAATGTGGAAGTTGTACAAATCATTACGGAACCAGATTTGCACGTGAAACTGTCGTATTGTCGAACGATCTTTAACACAAAATTTAGCATCGGCTTTGGTCCACCAAGAACCGATGTATGTTTTAGAATACCTGCCTACGACTGAAAGAGAAAATCAAGTTAATTAAAAATGAAACCGAGAAGAAGGACAGATGGATGAAAGTAATTTACTGTTTCAGCCCTTATTCTGTGGAGTCTACTCATATTACTTTTTTAAATGAAACAGTTTCTATATAATTGTACCATATAATGAAAAAATGGTAAACATCGATACTACTATCATCGTCAGAATAACAGAAGTTACATTTCATGTGATGCCTACCTGATGTTTAATAATTATTTTTGGGCTAAACACTAGGCCAAGAAGTGACCCACCTTGTAATTGACTTCATTTATTGTACAAGCGGCTCAACCACACGTATCTTATATTATTTAAAACTGATAAAATATTTTCGGGCTATCAATAATATCTTTTATCGAAAGATGAATTTATTTAATTATTAATTATTATTATTCTCTTTTCTCAGGGTGAGTTCAGTTAGTTATCAAGATAATTTATATAATTTTTAAGTATTGTTCTTATATTTAATAATATGTCTATCACCACTAATAAAAAAATGTCACTGTCAAATTAAAATTTTTATGATTGAATTAAGTAAATTTGTTATATAAAATAATTCCAAATATTTCACAAATTACCTTTTACAGTAAGTTCAATTCAAATATATCTATGTGTCAAATCAGAAAATCAACTTTAGTTTGCATTTTTTTAACAATTGCAACACCTTATCCATACTAATACAAATTAAAATTAATTACATTTAGAAATAGAATATATAATACCTTCTTTATGAAATTTTATAATTTTATCGAAATGTTCAAATAATTTTTGAATTGTCAATTGATTTTACAAATGTCACAGTCCTAATTTTGTTTAATATAATATTTCCAATTATGATTATTTAATATGTATACTTAAATTTCCTTCTATTTTTATTTTTAATTCAAAGTTTATATATCGAATATTTTTAGATGCATCTATGATTAATATTTTAAGGCCTGATGTGTTTCGTAGCATTATTTAAGATGATTGATACTTTGGTACAGACTCACCAATAGTCTGGATTATGTCCCTGCAGTCTGGAACAATTCTAAATATTATTGAGAGTTCAGGATCTTCACTTTCCGGATTACGAATAACTTTTTCAAAACATGCACTGAATTTATGATGGTTGGATACCGAATAACAATTTATACTATTACAAACATAAATAGTACATACAACTTTTCAAATGTATTTGGATATTCTCCGTTCGGGATGTGTAATCAGACCGAATCTCTTTTCTCAATCAACAAAAACATTATAATTTAGCAACACCTTTCTTCCTTTAATAAAAAATATTAAATTTGTTTTCTGATCTATTATTTACTTTCCATAATTTCTATATAAAATAAGATTTGTTTTCTTTTATTATTAATATATATCTACAGTGACATCTGTTCTTAATTTGGAATATTTATTTACATTGTCTATTATTCAATATAGTCTGGGTAAATGTCATCTGAAACTAAATCATGCCAAATTTGACATATACCGGGTCAATCAAATATTTTTAAAATCGTATATAATAATGGGTGTACCAAAAGTATTGCAACATATATAAATAAATGATTTTTTTAAATTTTAAATAAAGGAACTGTATTAAATGCCCCTAATAAAAGAATAACAAATCGAGTTTTCTGTACTCTTATAAATTCATCTTTTAGCATTGACTCAATATTACTCTATTATCTTCATAATGTATCCCATTATTTCCCAAATAATTAATAATCTCTTTATAATATACAATCTCAACTAATATTAATTAATTACCCTGAATCCCCAAATAACACTATTAATTCTACAATACCTATTTCTAAAATTTTAAATTTTCATTCTTCATTTCCGTGATTTCTAATTTCATATGATTTTTATATTATTTGTTAATGACAAAATTTCAATATATACTTCGTTTCTATATCCTTCCCGTACCACGTAATTCCTTTTTTGTTTTCTAGATTTCGTTCCTATAGTATTGTCTTATTATTCAATTTTCTTTTCTTTTCCTAAACTTCTTTTTATTCTATTCTCATTCTCTAAATTCCTAAATTTCTTTCTATTTTCCACTATGTCCTTTTTAAAATCTTTGTTCCATATCTCATTATTTTTATAATATATTTGTGTTTCAAATTTCTCCATATTATGGGTTCTACTTTTTATTATTTTCTTCTCTCGATGCAGGTTAGTTCCCTTTATTTAATTTTTAGTTATTTTAATGAAAACTTTTGGATGAATTCTATCCATATTTCTATCCAGTTTTACTGCTATTTCTACATTTTCTGTCTTATAGTTTCTTCTATTTCTTCCATAGTTTCTTGTAATCTTCTGTTCATTTCTTCCAATTCCCAATTAAATTGTTTGCTCCTATCATTATTTCTTCCACCATATGTCATTGTTTGTCCTGCTATCCTACCATATAAGTGTTTTATTTTACAATAAATATTTTCTTCATACATTTGCATAACTTCTTCGCTTGCTATTTCCTATAAATTATTATTTACTATTTCGTCAGTTTCCTTCCCAACATTCTTAATCTCCATTAAACTTTCTAATTTTACATCAACTACTTTCTTTTTCAACTTATTACTATTTTCTGTTCAACAGTATCAACATTTATATTTCTAGTCACATTCAACTTGTCCTGCTCCTTCATTTCTTGTTTCAGCTATCCATGTTATTTAACATCTTATCCGTCTTTTCAATAATGTTCTTCTCTATTTTCTTAAAATTTTCTACCATCATGTCTGTTTCTCTAGTTATTCTCTTAAAATCTCCACTAATTTCTTCATACCACTTACTAATATCTTCCCTAATTCTATTTAGATTCTCATTCTGTTTGGCTAATAAATGTTGCATCATTTCTATCAATGCATCATCTCCGCTTGCTCTTCCTTGTGATTCTACCTGTTTTCCATCCCTTAATGTTATTTTCGTCTCCATTTTAATTTTATTTTAAATATTACTGACGTTTACAAAATTTAATAAGCCTTTTTTTATTATTGGTGCCCCATGTTGGTTGCGACAATATTGTACACGTATGTTATATTATTCAAAACTGACACTTATTGTCAACACATTTTCAGGCTATCAATCGTTTCTTTTATCGAAAGATGGATTGATTTAATTATTATAATTCTCTTTTCTCAGGGTGAGTTCAGTTAGTTATCAAAATAAGTTTTATAATTTTTAAGTATTGTTCAAATTAAATGTTAATTGTTATTCTTATTCTGGATTATTTACCCAGTTTTATCCTATAACTGTATACTCTCGATCATACAGGGCTATTTAATTACGTTCTGACATTTACTATATTTAATAATATGTCTGTCACCACTAATAAAAAAAATGTCACTGTGAAATTAAATTTTTTATGGTTGAATTAAGTAAATTTATTATATAAAATAATTCCACATATTTCACAAATTACCTTTTACCTTTATGAAATTTATGAAATTTTATAACTGTATCGAAATGTTCAAATAATTTTCGAATTGTCAGTTGATTTTACAAATGTCAAACACAATCCTAATTTTGTTTAATATAGTCTTTCCAATTATGATTATTCAATATGTATACTTAAATTTCCTTTTCTTTTTATTTTGAATTCAAAATTTATGTATCGAAAATTTTAGATGCATCTGTGATTACTATTTTAAGGCCTTATGTGTTTCTGATTCTGTAGCTGATATTTGTTTAATATTATTCGTAAATTTTGGTGGTATGCTGTACTTTAAACCTTTATTTGGAAATTCTATTCCACTATTTGTAAAATTAATGTCTGGAAGGTTTTCAAATCGTGGTGCAAAGTGTGTTAGTATGTAAGATTTTACAGTTTCATTATGTTTAGAGTATTGAATTCTATGTTGTATGCATTCAAGTTTTTTTAGTTTTTGTTTCTTGTGCTTCATTATGCTGGCACTTTCTCTGATTTTGTCATTAAACAGTGACATTTTACTGGATATAGTTGGAACGTGAGTTCAGAATGTACAACTTTTATATAGGCGTCTAAGGAGTCTCTTATTTTAAACCATTTTCTATTTTCCTCTTTAAACCAGACTCGTTGAGTACATTTTTTTTGTTTTTTGGGCTTGATTTGTTTTTATGGCATTGTTTGTTTATATACTTTGGGTTAACTTCTTTTCTAAGGCATTCATGGTTAAACCAGTTGCTTTCGGATTCTTTGCAACGTTTTACGAGTAACTTCTTGTATAGTCAGGTCAAGTCTTCTCTCGAAGATTTTCTAATGAAATTTACTGCTTCGACCCTTACCCTGAAGTTATACTGATTTAAAATGGAAAAAAACAGAACCAGTATATCCCCATAGGGCTAATAATATCTAAGCTTTAATATTTGTAATATCAGACTTCTTCTTTTTTTCTATTCATATATATTAAGTCAATCACAACGTAGGTCACTTCTTGGTCTAGCCAAAAGTAATTATTAAGCATCAGGTAGACATCACATGGAATGTAACTTCTGTCATTCTGACGATGATAGTAATATTGAAACAATTGTCAATTTTTTAGAATTTGATCATTTTTCATTATATTGTGGAAATATTCAGGAACAGTTAGTTTCATTTAAAAAGTAACTAAGTATCAAATTGTATTTAATTTAAAGAAAAGTATTTTCTTCCGTAAAATACGTAATACTCAATAATTTTTCAGTCGCTATAAGAAGACTAAAGAATTTGCAAAGCGGCAAAAACAGAAAATTTATTTGATAAAATACCATCTTGGCAAAAAAATGTTTAACTTGTTCTTTTCGTTTGGATAGATGAAGAGAGTGTGTTCTATTTTAATAATTAATTTAATTTTAATAATACGGCAAAGTTTCAAGTTAGAATTAATCGCTTTCTGAGTTTTTTGTCACACATTATTGTTGGAGTTTCTAGGCCCCATATTTTCTAAGAGTAGCTCGATTTTCAAAAACTAACCAACATTGTATACGGAATGATAAGACCCTTTTAATAAGTTATCGCTTGACCCCCTTTCAATTTGAAAAAATTTGGGGGATGACTCCCTTATTGAGGAGGAGAAGTTTTATTTTGCTTTTTGCGTCAAAAGGCGTTCCCTTGTGCAATAAACGTGTTTTTGAATTTTGCCGAAAAGTTCTTTCCCACCCTGTAATGACTTGCGGTATGTTTTCTATGCTGCAGAAACGATAAAGACGCAGAAAAATAGAAGCTGTTTAAAAGGAATATTATTATAAGATCTATGGATTTATGAAAATAGAAAAAGTTTAAGTAAATAAGGAAGAACCAATATCAAGAAGATATAAACATAATCCAATACATAACAATAGTTTTACACTTGTTTTTAAACTTGTTGACGTTAGTTTCAAAGAATTTACAAGTTTAACTTTCAACTGACTTCGGTTACAATATGCTAACGTATGCTTACTAAATCATTCATTTTTTGCATATATTCATTTTTACACATTACTACTGTCTTGTTTCCTTTATCTGATCTGATTATAAAAATATTAGGATGTTCTTTTAAAAAACGTTCGGTACTGTTACAGTTATCAGTCGAGATATTTGTTTGATGGGGTTTTTTAACCGGATTTTGTAGAAAACTTGCCAGAATATCATCGTTAACTTTATTTTGTATACAAAATTCTACATCTTTTATTAAATTAAGAACAGCAATTTCATTTTTCCCCAGATGTAAATTAAATTTGGGACCTAACTCAATAATACTTTTTACCTCATCTGGAATCCTAACTGAAGTTAAATTAACCAAAAAATTATTATTTTTATTATACAGAATATATTTCTTTTGCAATTCCTTTAGCCAGATCAAGAGATATACAAGTCTTAAAGATCTATAACTCACAACCATAGAGAATTTATGGTTTAGTAAAAATTCATAAAAATAATTCTTTGAGGCCAGTGGTACCTTGCATTCAATCTCCATCGTATACACTATCAAGTTTTATAGTCATCATATCATATCATTATTGGTCTTTATGTATTCCATATACTCTATTAAGGGAATTACTTAATTTTTGCCTATTTTGTAAAATTATTTTATATCTATCAATTACTAATACTTTCCTTTAGTTCTGCTTTCTGTTCATTTTCCCTACCTTGCTCGAATAGGGACCGAGAAAGATGACGTTTACGCCATCTGCCGTGAAAAAACACAAACAATGTGGTGTAAACACTATTGTAGTATTAGTAGTTTTGTATAATCAGCGTTTTTAAATGTTCATTTTTTAAAACTGATATTAAATGTTTGTGATGTCGTCATCAAAAGTATCTTTCTGTATTCATGGCTGTTCAAATATACTGTTTAAAAATACTACGCAGTTGAAATTTTATAGTTTCCCCGAAAGTCCATTGAACACTGCGTGGATAACCTTAAAACGTCAAAAATGGATAAATGCAGTAAAAACCCATATGTAATTAAAAGGTTCTAATTATAACATTTTATTAACTATTATTTTGTGTATAATCAGTATGATACTACAATTGGCAGCTATTAGAAAAGTTCTAAATTTTTTTTACATAAATAAAAGATTATTATCGAGAGAATAAAATGTTGTTTTCTGTACTATTTCATTGATTATATAAAATAAAAAACTAGTTATGTGCTTGCTGACTTTAATATTATGTAATAAGTTCAAATAATTGAATACTATGAAGGGGAAGAAAGTAAACATTTGTACAAAACGAATCACTTCAAGTTTTTTAATTACATTTCAGAAAACATCGGGAGGATTGGGAACCAAATAAAAATAAACAGTTTAAAAGATTAAAACTAACTTTTCCGCATCTGTGGCCCTGAACAATATTCTATCATAAAATTGTTACTTGTATACACTTCGGGGGATGTATCGTGCTAACAAACCGAAATTTCTTCAAAAATAACCAAAAATTTAGTATATCTGGATTTATAGGACCCGCTGTACTTGCTCTTGTCAACTAAAAATCAATAGGGTACATCTGTGAGACACCTTGAACAATATTCAATCATAAAATTGATCAATCGTATACTATCTGGAGGCTGTATCGTGCTAATAAACTGAAAATTCTCCAAAAATGACAAAAATTTGGTACTCCAAGTACCATGGCACCCGTTGTACTGGCTTCAGTCAGCTGAATATCAATAAGATTCATCTTTGAGACGCTCTGAATAATATCCAATCATAAAATTGTTCACTTGTATATACTCCGGAGGCTGTATCGTGCTAACAAACTGAAACTTCTCAAAAAATGACAAAAATATCGTAGTTAAAGTACTGTAGCACCTGTTGTATGGCTCTGGTGAGCTGAAAATATTTGAGGTTCATCAGTGAGATGTCCAGAATAATATTCAATCATAAAATTGGTGACTTGTTGAACTCTGGAGGCTGTATCGTGCCAACAAACTGAAATTTCTCAAAAAATGCCAAATTGTCGTACTTCAAGTACCATAGCACCCGTTGTACTGGCTCTGGTGAGCTAAAAATCCACAGGGTTCATCTGTGACATGTCCTTAGCAATATTCCATCATAAAATTGGTGACTTATTGCACTCCGGAGGCTGTATCGTGCTAACAAGACATGTAAGGAAAAGTGACCGACGACAACGACGACGACAACGACATACACACAGGATTTTTTTTCTAAAAACCGTTTTTTCGTGTTGTTGTTGATGGAAAACGTAAAAATAACTCAAAATTTTTTTTCAAAATTGCAACTTTTTTTGGGGTAAACCAATACTTTTCTCGCATATTAGATAGGTTGGGCGGTAAAGTAATACTAGAATTTGCAGTGCTCATTTTGTCAATAATCAGATTATCCCCTACACCCATCTTACATACCAACACTTTTCCCGGCAAAGAAAATGAAAAGATCTATTCATTTTTTGCATTTTGTAGGTTGTTTATTATACTGTTTACATCACAATGTTTTTCTTATTTAACACCAGGGCGCTCTATTTTCCACAGAAGTGCTGCCTCTATAGTTCGGTATCGATACCTATTAATGTAGATAAAGTTTGTCGAAAGAGTAATTTGCTTCAAAGTGATCAAAACCATTAAGTGGAGTAAATTGTATTTTAAGCTTGAATAATGGCGTTCGGTTTTAATCTCGAAGTTAATCTGAATTTGTGTAACGGTAATCTATACCCGTACAATAAACATGTTTGTACGTGTATATTAGCCAAAATGCGGATTTTCGAAAATACGGTTACAGTTAATCCACAAATTTGTCGCTTGATTTATATTAACGTCAGTACACAATGTTAGCAAAACGTACATGTTATACAGGGTGATTAAGTAAGAGAAGCCACCTCGGAAAGTGTACGTTCTGTATTTTAAATATTTTAAGCCCGAATTTTTGCACAAGGTGGCGCGATATTTCAGTTACAATAACACATTCAATCTTTCAATTGAAATCAGATGGTTGTATGTAACAGCCTACCTCTATTTATAAGGAAATTTGTGTTAATTCTAAATGGCTTGCCATAAGGCAAAACTATTCCTTACAAAGATATTGGTATTTTCAATTTTGATTAGTATTGGCTCAGCGTATTAGTTTTAAAATCACATTCTGTATGATCTGCACTTTTAAAAGATTTTAGAAACCAACAATTATATAGGGTGATCCATTTGAAATAACAAAATTCATTATATTTCTGAATAGATAGATTCAAATACCCGGGAAGTTGAATAAACGTAAAAACTGGATCGCATTCAGCAAATAAGATGCCGTATAGAACGTGCTAGGTCAGTATTTGTCAATATGAGTAAAATTCTATTCAATAGAGACCTAAAATTGGAATTTAAGAGTAGTGTTAGGAAATACGGTGATTTTCCTGAACCGGTTAATCGGTGACAGTGATTTATAGCCCACCGTGATTTTAAACGGTGATTTGAATCGCCGCAGTGACTGAGTATAAATAGCAAAGACAAATCAGCGAGCGGTAACTGGCGACGCGTACGAATATATTATTTACGCAACTCTTAACGGTTTTTTTAAAACAATAAATATTATCCATATTGCGAATTAGCAATAATACGTAATCGAGATTGACTCGTAACTCGAAGAAAGATTAATATAAAAGGTGTAACATATAAATTGCAACTAGTTTAATATTATTTAATTCTAAATTGATAATTTCAAATGAACATGTTGCCATTGTAAAAATTATATCAATTTTTAGGGTTTATTCATTACTTTAAAAAATAAACATTTTTTGCACATATTACATGTTGCATAATTCTCACCCTCAACAGGTGTAAAAAAATACCAGATTTCACTGGTTTTCGCTTTTTTAGACATGTTCTAACATGAAAATAAAAGAAAAATACCTTACTGTGGATTTTTTTATATCTCTAATACCTTGGTTAAAGGATTTTATAACTTTTTATTGAAATAGACAAGCCATATTTGACATAAGCACGCTGTTTCTGAATTAATTGTGGAGTTTCATATTCATATTGTAACGAACCTGTTAATGAAAGTGACAGTGTTAAGTTAGTTAGAACTCCTTCTTTCCCATTTAATTAGTTTTAGGTTATGTATTCTTCTTTCCCATTTGAGTTATCCTATGTCAGTTAGATTGCACAGCAATATAATGTTCTGTATTGTTCGAACTATGATTCAGGAGGGTTCGAAATGTCATTCTGGACCATTCTGGACGATTGAAAATGACTATATGAGGAGGTGAGAAGGGGAGTTGACAACGAGGACGGGAGTGAAGTTGAACGATATGACGAGAAATTGTAAACGTTTTTAAGAGAAATGCAAATTGTATTCCTTGTTTGTGAATAAACTATTTCAAGAAATCCACAATCGTGTTACAATTGGTGTAACATGTAGGTTATAGAAGAAACTACGATGCCTGGAAAGAAATTAAATGAATTATTGGTTACCGTGCTCAGAAGAGAGCTAGAAAAGCGGAAATTGGTAACCGAAGGTAACAAAACGGATCTGCTAAGCATATTAAAGGAGGATTTTTCTAAATAAAGTATCGACCCCGAGTCAGTAGAATTTGAAATCCATTGAACAAGTTATGCCATCAAATATTGAGCCATCAAAACGAGTAGTCTCGGCAAATATCGACCCAGAGAGACGAGTTATTCCAGCAAACATCGACCCAGAGAGACGAGCTATCCCAGCAAATATCGTTTCAGAGAGACGAGTTATCCCGGCAAATATCGACCCAGAGAGACGAGTTAGCCAGTATTCAACAACAAACTAGTAATCGGAACAACGAGTCCAACCATTGCGATGACCTGTCTCATCAACTGACCGCCCAGCGAGAAGAGGTTACGAATCAAATGCAAGAACTTACTCGTCAAATGACCATCCAGCGAAAAGATGTTACGAGTCAAATGTAAGAACTCACTCGTCAGATGACCGCCCAGCGAGACGAGGTTGCTGATCGAATGAGGGAAGAATTGACTCGGCAGATCACTAGCGTAACCCAGCAAATGAATGCTGAAGACAACAAGTACTCAGCATGGCGAAGGGGATGTCAGAAATTCAGAAGACCTCAGACCTACCATCAAGCTACCAACTTTTGATGGAAAAATCTCTTCGCTATATTATTTGAACCAATTCAATGCTGCGTCTGGTGCCAACGAATGGACTTCTTGAGTTAAAGCTATATCTCTCACCTCGGTATTGCGAGGAGAGGCGGCTTTGGATGTGTTGCAGTCTCTTCAGGAGGGCGATGCAGCAGACTTTGAGGCCTTAGTGAGACGATTTGAGATGCATTATGGTCAGGTCCATCTGGAGCCGTTATACAAATCTCAACTTAAGACCCTGAAGCAGAAAGTCGGAGAGTCGATACAAGAATTCGAGATGGAAATCGCTAGGATAGTAAGATGTGGCTATACATATGTAACAGAAGACCTATTAGAAAATATGGCAGTCTAAGCTTTCATCGCTGGTCTTCGAATTGCAGAGCTTCAACAAGCGGTGCTACCAATACGCCCGAAGACCCTGATGGATGCATTATCGATTGCATTGGCTGGTAACCATAGTGAACTTAAAGAAGTGGTGGAGGATGTGTTGAGGATGCTAGATTCAAAGAAGGGACGGCCCGTGAGATGCCGAGGTTGCAGTGAAATTGGGCACATAAGAAGTGCTTGCCCGCACAAAAACGGATCGACTCTCGGAGGGCGACATCGACCCTAGATCATAGAAAAAAACCTCCAATTGTAAAGTTGGCTACGATCAAGCAACAAACGGACAGCTTGGACAGCTTATACAATGACGGCCAAATCGATAAATAGAATTATACCATGTTATTAGATACCGCAGTCACGAAAACCATCGTACGACCAACCGCCGCCAACCACAGAAGGATGTCGCCTTCCAGTTGGAAATTACGATACTGGAGAAACAGCCAAAGTCCATGGGGAAATAAAAGCGATTTTGCAGTTTGGTTGCACTACTCTAACACAATCGAGACATCATCTTGGGTATGGACGTGATGAATCACTGTAAGTTTCGCTTGAACCTTCATATTGGGACCTAAGAATTTTTGTTGCATCGAAAAGATGAATCAATTGTTCTAATAACGCTAGCAGACGACTTTGAACTACCAGTGAATTGTGAATGCCTTGTAGCTGGTCAACTAGATGGTCTAGAGCAAAACAGTACAACTGCAATGGCAGAACCTAAGATTGACGACCTGATCCTGGGAAAAGGAATACTCATAGGCAAAGCACTTGTTCTATCAACCCAAGAAGTACCAGTGCGCTTAATAAACCTGAACGATCGCTCAGTCTTCCTTCAGAAAGGTACGCAATTGGGCACTGTAGAGCCAGTTATAGCCGTGGTTCACCAGACAACAGCCACGGAAAAAGACATTACCGGTGAAATGGAGTAGCTGATAGCCAACTTAGATCCATCCCTGTCGGATTCAGGAAAAAATGAAATAAGAGATCTACTGCACCGATACAAAGCTGTATTTGGTGCTGGAAGAAAACTCGATCGATACCGGCGATGCACGACCTATTCGTCAAGTTCCCCTGCGGATGCTTCAAGTAAAAAAATAACTGGCAGATAGAGCCCTTTAAGAGATTATTCAAGAGGGGTTTGTTGAACCATCCAGTAGTCCTTGGATCTCCCCCGTGGTACTAGTGAAAAAGAAGGATGGAACAATTCGATTCTGCATTGATCACAGTAAACTTAACGACGTTACTAAAAAGGACAGTTATCCTTTGCCAAGGATCGGCGATGCCCTTGATGTTCTAGCGGGTTTTACTTTGGACTTAAAAAGCAAGTGGAAATGAATCCCCTAGATAAGGAAAATACCGCCTTTACTAGCGGATCAGGCTTATGACAGTTTACGGTCTTCCCATTTGGTCTGTGTAATGCCCCCGCCACCTTCGAACGACTGATGGAGATCATTCTCAGGGGTTTATCTTGGAAAAAATGTCTGTTATATCTATATGAAGTCATTATCATTGGCAAGAATTTTGAAAAACATCTATTCAACCTCGAAGAAGTACTTAAGAGACTTCAGATGGCCAACCTAACATTAAACCTAAAGAAGTGCCACCTGTTTCAAAAGAAGGTCAGCTATCTAGGCCATGTATCGCTGATGATCTTGTTAAAATCAAAGCAATTCAGGAATGGCCAACTCCGACTGACAAACATCAAATTCGAAGCTTTTTGGGTCTATGTTCCTATTACCGCCGATAAGGCTAACGTCAGCTTCTATCCTTGGTTATCCGCTACCAGAAGGAAAACTTATTTTGGACACAGACGCTTGCAATATGGGAATTGGAGCTATCCTGTCCCAAATACAAGACGGTAAAGTGAGAGTCCTCGGATACTCCAGGAAGACATTGTCAAAGGCAGAAGAGAGCTATTGCTTTACCAGTCGAGAACTTCTTGCATTCGTTAAGTCCGTGGAGCACTTCTATAAGTAACTGTACGGCAGAACATTCCTGGCTAGAACCGATCACACCAGTTTGAAGTGGCTTCTAAATTTCAAAAGCCCGAAAGGTCAAGTGGAGAGATGGATAGAGAAACTACAAGAATACGACTTTAAAATCGAGCATAGACACCGCAATGGCGATGCCGTTTCACAGAGACCATGCTAACTAGATTTCCGCCATTGTAGTCGCATAGAACAGCACGAGGGAAGAATTGCACCGATTAAAGTAACCCCTGACTACTGGAACCAAAATATGAAAGAGCAGCGCGATAGGGATCCTGTTTTAAAAAATATCCTCGAATTGAAGCTAACGAACCAGCGCCCAACGTGGCGCGAAGTGTCTGTGTATCCTCCCATTTTAAAAACGCATTTGGCACAGTGGTAGTCGTTGACCTTAGATGATGGACTTCTAGTGAGACTGGTCGAAACCTCCGACGGAATGAAAACAAAGAAACAGTTGGTAGTTCCTAGAAATAATGTCCAGGAAATTCTTCAACAGTTTCATGATTGTAGCTCAGGATGTCATCTCGGTGTGGCAAAGACCTTGCAGAAGGTCCGAGAGAGGTTCTACTGGGCTAACCTCAAAGGGGACGTCAAAGCTTGGTGCCGAAGATGTACCGTATGTGCAGCAAGCAATGGGCCTACTCGAAGGTGAAGAGCTGAAATGCAACAATACTTGGTTGGAAGCCCCTTTGAAAGAATTTCTGTGGACGTGTTAGGACCTTTACCTCGAAGTGATGCTGGAAACAAATACATTTTCGTAGTGATGGACTATTACTTTTCCGCCCAACCAATCTAATACGCGAGAAAAGTATTGGTTTACCTCAAAAAAGTTGGAAATTTTAAATTTCTTTTGAGTACAGCAGGTCCTATAAATCCAGATATACTACGTTTTTGGTTATTTTTAGACAAATTTCGGTTTGTTAGCACGATACATCCCCCGAAGTGTATACAAGTGACAATTTGATGATAGAATATTATTCAGGGCCACAGAGGGGGAAAAGTTAGTTTTAATCTTTGAAACCGTTATTTTTCGAAATGGGTTGAAGCCTACATTGTTCCCAATCAAGAAGCTACCTCCTTAGCCAATGTCGTGACGAATGAATTCATCAGCCGATTTGGGGCGCCTCGTAAGCTATAATTGGATCAAGGAACACATTTTGAAAGCAGTTTGTTCAGAGAAGTCTCTGAAGGCTGGGTATTAAGAAAATCAGCACCACTGCCATGCATTCCCAGTGTGAAGGGAATGGTGGAACGAATGAACCGCACGATAGCTAACTATCTATCGAAAGTAGTGTCAGAACACCTAAAATATTGGGATCAATACCTTTCATTCCTAATGGGCATTCGATCAGCTGTTAATAAATCTTCTGGTCAAACACCTGCAAAGGTTCTTTTTGGTATGGACATGAGACTGCCATGCGACTTGGTATTAGTCTACAAGCCTGATGATGATGAGGCTGGGGGAGAATATGTCGAAGATCTCCGTAGGAAGATGGATGATATTCACGAAATGGTGTGTACCAAGTTGCAACTAAACAGTGGCCGGATAAAGAGGGTGCCACGACACCCGAATATAACAGACCAATTATCAAGAAGGAGACTGGGTATGGCTCTACAACCTTCGACTACGACGTGACCTGTGTCCCAAACTACAACAGAACCGAGAAGGTCCATACACGATCAAAAAGAAAATTAACGACGTCATATATCAGATTGTTAGAGTTCCCAGGGGAAGCCTGTTTTCATCCATCATGATCGTCTAGTGCTATTTAAGGGAACCCATCCTGAAGAATAGCAAGCTCAACAACTTAGATTTTGAAATGGGGAATCTAATTCAGGTTAGAGTCATTCCTGGAGGAATTATTTTAAGGAGGGGGGTAGTGTAATGAACCCCTTAATGACAGTGATAGCGTTAAATTAGTTAGATATTCTTCTTTCCCTGTTAATTAGTTATGCTGGTGGTTTAGACTCTATAAGACCTTCACATCTACAAGATTTAATAAGTTAAAGTGCTGGCCATTCCAGGAAAAAATCTCTTATCATCTTTGTGTAAATTATGTAATTTTATTTTAAATGACACAGTCAACATCAATATTCGTCCTATTTTATTCAGAGCGTCACTATTAGCTTTAACTAAAAAAGCTGGAGGTATCAGACCAATTGCTATTGGTACAGTTTACAGTCGTTTAGTAGCGAAAATAATTCGTTCAAACATCAGAGACAAATGAGGATATTTACTTCGTCCATTACAATTTGGTTTCGGGTCGAAAGGTGGTTATGAAGCAGTTGCACGTGCAGCAAGACGTTTCGTCTCTAATCATCCAGACGTTAATAATAAAGTTTTTCTGAAAATAGATTTTAAAAATGCTTTCAATGCAATTCATCGCGATCATTTATTAAAACTTGTAGCAGATATTCTACCTGGAATTTTTCCTTTTATCAATCAATGTTATTGATTCCCTTCATATTTTTTATTTGGCGAATACATAATTTATTCGGAAAGAGGCGTCCAACAAGGGGACCCTTTGGCACCTCTCCTTTTTTGCATATCGATACACAAACTTATAAGCAGCATCGACACAGAATTCAATGCTTGGTACGTTGATGATGGTACTTTAGGTGGTGATACTAATTCCGTGTTCAAGTCTCTTGTCTATATTATGAACAATTCGAAGGATACTGGTCTTGAACTCAATTTCAGCAAATGCGATTTATTTTTCTTAGAATCATCAAATAATCTAACCATTGATAAATTTAATTCTGTAGCACCAGGCATAACAATTACCAACAGACAATATTTATTTCTATTAAGTGCTCCTTTATTAAACGAATCCTTTCTATCAGTTTTCAATGAAAAACTAACCTTTTTCAAAAAAATGTCATCTCGTTTATCCTGGTTACCGACACATATTGCTTATTACCTTCTCAAGAATTGCCTATTAATTCCAAAATTAACATAAGATATAGTCCGACCTGGTTACATAATGATATATTAATCAATTTTGACAATACCATTCGTCATTCGTTAGAGTCATTAATTAACATTAAATTAGAGGACCTTTCTTGGAAACAAGCTTCACTACCTGTTTCATACGGGCTCAATCGTTTCAGTAGCTCTTCCTTCTTTTTTGCCATCATTAAATAGTTCAAAAAATTTCATTAATCACATTCTGCCTATATGTTTCCACACAGAAGACCCTTTATTAATGAAGGCAGAAAATATTTGGTTATTAAAGTCTAACAAAGTTGTACCCGATGAATATAAATCCTTTCAAAAATCTTGGGATATACCTTTATTGACCATTGAAAAAGAAAATCTGCATCAGAAAGCTATCAATTTACCAGAAAAGGCTCGTTTGAATGCACCATTTTCAAAGGAATCAGGAGCATGGTTGAACGCTATACAGTCAGTCCCATTATAGGTACGCTTTTAGATGACGAAAGCTTCCGTATTTCTATTGGTCTCCGTTTAAGTTGTCAAATTTGTGTAAAACATCGCTGTCGTTGCGGAGCTGATGTTGATGAATATGGTAGACACGGCCTAAGCTGCAAATTAAGTGCCGGCCATTTTTCACGTCATTCTGCAGTAAATGACCTAATCAAACGAGGCCTGTCATCTGCAAAGATTCCCTGTTCGTTGGAACCGTTAGGTGCTTGCCGCGACGACGGTAAACGTCCAGATGGTATGACCCTCATTCCATGGCAACGCAGCAGACCAGTTATAAGGGATTTCACTTGCATTGACACTTGGGCTCCGTACCATGTCGGATCCACATCTACTTCCTCAGGCGCTGCAGCTTTACAAGGCGAAGCTTTTAAAATCAATAAAAACAAAAATTTTGAGAACATTTACATTTTTATTCCTATAGCAATTGAAACCTCTGGTGTTTTCGGTCATGAAGCTTTAAAATTAATTAATGAAATCGTTAAAAAATATCAGTAGAAACCAATGATTCAAGAGCAACTTTGTTCTTTATACAACAAATAAATATTGCAATTCAAAGAGGAAACGCTTCATCTTTTCTCGGTACGTTTCCCCGTTCTAAGCCTCTAGAAGAACTTTTTATGAAACCTAATCATAAGAAACCTAATTCTTCTACCACTTTCAAATTTTCTCACATTACCGACCCTAAAACATTGATCTTTCCTTTTTCCGACATTCTTATTTAACATCTTCATTCTCTTCTTCAGAATGTGTGCCTTCTGATAATACATGCATTGACAATTTTATAAATCATGCCTTCAACAAGCTTTTGGGCCTCAGTGTACTAAAAAATATAGATAACCACCAGCCAGATGATGTCCCACTCATAGAAATACTGAAGAAGATGACTATGCTAGAGAATGATGCGATTGCTATACGCAATAAATTGTCTTTGACCAAAACAAAATATAAAACTGGTTTACCCCCAATAGAGTTGAAGATATCAATTAAAAAGGTAAACGACCAAATGGAAGGTATTTATACTAACAGTGTGGCATACTCTAAAAATACTAATACAGACAATTTGTCTGATGAACATGATAACGGAAATCACGCATCAGTAGCCGATTTGAGTAAAAATTTTAATGAGAAACTCTCCAGAACAGTAAAAAATGGTACTAACATCGCCAATAAGACAACTGAGATTATATCCAAAATTTCTGAGGTGACCAATGGAGTGAAACCACTAAGTACAAAAGCAATATCAACCAGAGTTGAGAAATCTAGCAATAATGTTTCGGTGACCAAAAAAAAATGACAGAAAAAAATAATGGGTCAGAACTCGATAGGGTCGTAGTAACTGAGGAATCAATAAACATCAATTCCCTTTCTAAAAATAATCCTAGAGTTAACAACTTCTCTTCATACATTTCATTTTTTTCGATTAAAGATTTTCAGAAATGGGATGAAACTCTACAATAACAATAGGACACGTCTAAAAATGATGTAGATAACACGGAATATATTAACAAAGTGAACCAGACCAATGATCTATCGACTTCAACCAATCTTTCCAAAACCGCAATATCTCCATCCAATTCAATAGCCAACAACATCAATTCAAATTTCTTATCACGCCGATCAAGTGAGTACGACAATAATAGAATCCGAGATTATTCGGACAATGATAGTAGTTGCGAAAGAGCTCTTAACCATATCTCCATAATCAGATCCATAAAGGGTATTCCCCAAAAATGGGGAACACATGTTTCATGAATAGTATTATCCAATGCCTATCTCAAACACAAGGTGGCTATTAGAATATCTAAAGAAAGACGCATATATAAGAGATATTAACATAAACATATCTAGCATGAAAGGAGCACTAATTAAAGCATTTGCTGAAGTTATTCAAGTGCTTTGGTCTGAAGACAGTTCAGACAGAGTGGTTAATACAGTATCATTGAAAAGTCAGATTCAGCGATTTACTTCAATGTTCATGGGATACACTCAACATGATGCACAGGAGTTTCTTCGTTACCTATTAGCAGGACTTCACGAAGATGTCAACAAGGTATATGAAAAACAAAAGCCCATATTAACAGAAATTGATGACAAACTTAGTGACATTGAGAAAGCAAAAGAATCTTGGTTGAGGTATCCGAGAATGGACAACTCCAGGATTGTGGATAACTTTGTCGGTCAATTAAAATCAACAATCAAGTGCACACACTGTTGTCACTGTTTAGTTACATACGATCCCTTTTGGGATCTATCCCTTTCGATACCCAAAAAAACAGCTCAATTACGACTTTCACAATGTTTAGATTGGTTTACAAGAGAAGAAACACTCGACGGTGATGAGAAACCAACATGTTCGAAATGTAAGGAACGAAGACGATGCACTAAATCATTCTCAATTCATAAATTTCCGAAAATATTGGTTATTCACCTGAAGCGCTTTCCGCAAACAGAAATATTTAGTGTAAAACTTAATGTTGCAATAGATTTTCCAATAGAAGGGCTTGATATGCGCCATTACGCGGTTGATAATGGGGCACCTTGTATGTTCTACGCTATATCAAATCACAGTGGAACCACTTACAATGGTTACTACACAGAATATTGCCGATATCCCTACACGGGACAGTGGCACGAATATAACGATTCAAGGGTGCTATTAATATCGTGGAAATCTTTAGTCAGAGGAGAAGCATATGTTCTCCTTCTATGAACATGATGACACAAAGTCCCACCTTTAAGTTTAATAATTTTTATTTTTTTATTAGTTTTTAAATTGTATATTTTCATTGTGAACCAATGTCTTATTTGGTTTTTTTGCAAAATTTATTTATATATACATTGTATTCTTATTAATGCATACATCAAATGAATGGTATAAAAGTTTTTGGTTAGGTTATCTTCTTTCCCTTTTGGTTTGTCCTATGTCAGTTAGGTTGTACAGTAATAGAATGTTTTGGATTGTTCGATCGATGATTCAGGAGGGTACAAAATGTCATTCTGAACGGTGAGTGGAGTGAAGTTGAACGATTTGGCGAGCAATTGTAAACGTTTTTAAGAGAATTGTGAATTGTATTCCTTGTTTGTGAATAAACTATTTCAAGAAATCTAAAATCGTGTTACAATATTATAAACTCACTCCGTATATATTTAACCAGTTTTTCTCACTTAAACTGAAAATTTACTAATCTTTCCCTTGTGATAATAAAAATGTATCGAAAAGAAATTGGACCAATATTTTGATGATTGGATATTTTAAAAAGTTATTGGAAATCAAAAGCCTTGTTATCATGTTGAATCTATTTCCAGATTAAGATAATAAATATTGATGTTTATATGAGAAAAATAATAACTTAATATAAAACAATTCCTTACGAAAGTAGTAAATAACTTTTCGTCGATGCAAATATGTAAGAAAAGTCTACAACAAAAAATTTCCATCCTCATTGAAATGAAAAAGAAATGTGCATTCAAAGATCCTAATTGAAAAGCAAAAACTTACCGTATAGGAATACAAAGCGGTACACTTGAGCAACGGCACTGAAGGAGTTTTGTCCTGTCTGACCAACTCTTCGCTCTCTTCAACGTTTTCTTCGTTGTTGCCCCAATCCACCTGAATAGGGTCATCCCATCCGGCCGTCAACTGTTCTATTCTTTGTCTTTCTTGTTCTAGCATAGCTGCGAAAAAAGAAGGATAGTTTTATATACGTCGTTGACATATTCTCAACAGGAACGTTTCAATATGTGCCATTAAGTCGACCGAACTACAGGGTCATTCACTTTTAGAACGTAATGAATATTTCAGGAAAATTACAGGAAGAAGGCACTTGTCAACAGTCGGATAAAGTAGTAGTCAAGTATGGGGGCGATTTCGTATTCAAGAAGTCTTGGAGAAATTTTAATGTTATACGGGAAGGTTAAAATGAAATGTTACTTTATAAGATTCGATTCCTGAAAATGTTTAATAAATGTTTGGATGAAAATGGATTATTCGTTGGCGTATGTATATAATTTTGTAAAAGGGTTACTTTGATGGTGATACTATGAATTTGATAAATAATTATAATAATAAAAGTTACTTTTTCGACTCTTACTTTGTGGAATCTACTCATACTACTTTTTTAAATGAAACTAAATGTTTTTAAATAATTCCACAATATAACGAAAAATGGTAAAAATTCGAAAAAAATAACAAATGTTTCGATATTTCTGTCGTTGTCAGAATTACAGAAGTTATATTTCATGTGATGTCTACCTGATGTTTAATAATTATTTTTGGCTAGACCAATAAGTGACCTACCTTGCGATTGTCTTAATATATATGAATAGAAAATAAAAAGATGTGATATTGCAAATATTAAAGCTTATATATTATTAGCCCAATAGGGATATCCTGGATATCTTCTTTCCATTTAAGATCAGCGTAACTGCGCAATGATATAGGAAACCAGGAAAACTATATCTGCTGATCTTTACAATTATAGCTGTCAATGAATGTTTGTTGTCAGGTAGATGTTTCGCATTTCCCTGGTTGTTTTAATATGTATGCTCGTAAGTGTTCACTGTGTCTAATTTCAAAATTTCTAAGGGTTTGACCCAAATAGATAGCATTACATTATGGACATTTAAGTTTATATAATGATTAATAAATAATAATTTATTCAGACAACAGTACACTACATAAATACAATATAATAACAATTACACACATGCAGTATTCAAAACAGTATTAGAAAATTAACTCTCTGAATATGTTTCCATAAAGGCAAAGCCTGTCCATGGGGTAGTGTATGGTGTATAATAATAATAATAATAATAATAATAATAATAATAATAATAATAATAATAATAATAATAATAATAAGGGGTCTAAAGGGTAGTGAAGCGACTCTTATAGCCTCTCCTACCAATTCCTGCTCGCACCTCTACGTCGGTAGACCCTAGTAACCATCTATGGAAGTTCAAGATCGGGTAACCAACCCCCGGTGGAGGACTAACAGAAGATGCGCCAACGCGAGAGGGAGAACAACAGCCCATGAAAATGGAGAATAATGGAAATGTTATAGAGCCGCTGCCTGGGGAGCGCCAGGGCACGCCTGGAGCTGGCGCTCGACGTGACAGCATGCGGGACGCCAGTGGCAGAGTGCTGAGGAGGCGGGCACCTGTCAATCAACGAGCTACAGCCCACAACAACAACAACGAACATAATGATGAAGAAGAATTACCACCACCAGGCATAGAAGGACAACCAAACCCACCACCTGGACAGCGCCGAAGTCGCAGAACCGAACGGGCTGCTCCCAGGAGGAACGAAGTAGCAGGGAGAAAGAAATGGAGCAAAGAAATGAATATGGATATCATTAGAACATACTTACTCGTTAACGAATGTAGAGACGATTCTTTGCCTGGATGGAGACAAAAGTTACACGCTGAATTTTCAAGAACTCACCCTGGAATGAATATTTCCGAACAAAATATAGCAGACAGAAAGAACATAATTATTAGAAAGAAGTATCTAACGCAGCTTGAAATCGATACTCTGCGAAGGGAGGCAGGAGCCCAAATAAACAACGAGGGAATACACCAACAAATAGAAGACGTACCACAAAGAGCACCAATGGATCGCAATACACCTCACGAAGAAGAGCTCCAGAATCAAAATAACAGGGAAGAAGTAGAAAGGATACGCCAGAAACTTTTGAGCAATCTGTTGCTATTTCGCGATTCGAACCCTCTTACCAGGCCAATAATACCGAAGCTAAAAGTCAATAAATATACGCAGCAGTACATAAAATCTGTAGATACAGAATTGAAGGTAAGGATGGAGGAACAACTAGATCCTGACTTAGCATCTATACATACAGCTCTATATGCAGCAGCTGCTACTGTCATAGAACTAAATGGGCAGAAGATTCAAGCCCACAAACAAAATAGAAACATTCAGAAACAGAGAAAGCCGGCCTGGAAGATGCGACTTGAAAAGCAAATAGATCTACTGAGAACTGAGGCGAACATTATCAAAGAGTACCTAGGCGGCAATAACAGCAAGAAGGTCAAAAACAAAATTCGTAAAATATGCCGAAAAAAACAAGTGGACTTAAATGGCCCCCAGTTGAAAGAAACCCTCATGAACTACTACGACGATGCTAGACAAAAAAGCAAAGTCAAGGGAGCGAGACTGCGGCGATACAACGAGGCTACGAAACGCAAGGAGCAAAACTACATATTTTCTAGTAACCAGAAGATATTTTATCGCAATCTTGAAAACAATCACCAAGCCAACACGAAACCGGAGACAATTGATCAGAACCGCTTTAGACAATTTTGGCAAGGGATATGGTCAAATACCGTGAGATTCAACCAAGCCGCTACGTGGCTCCAAATAGCGGAGCGCAATGCAAGTGATATTCTAGATATGCCAGATAGTGATATTACCCCTACAGATGTCGAAGAGTGCATAAAGAACACTTTAAGTTGGAAAGCGCCTGGTCCGGACAACATACAGAACTTTTGGTTGAAATCATTCCCAGCCCTATTTCTACATTTTGCCAAAGCATTCAACAAAATTCTTGAAGATCCAACAAGATTTCCCGAATTTCTGGGTCAAGGAGTAACTTACCTTCTACTCAAAAAAGGAGACCTGGAAGACCCGAAAAACTACAGACCAATCACCTGCTTGTCTGTGATCTACAAACTTCTCACGTCATTAATACATAGGCGAATCAATGAACATTGTGAGATAAACAATATAATTGGCCCAGAACAGCGGGGATGCGTAAAGAGATCACTTGGATGCAAGGAGCAATTAACTATAGATGCGGTAACAATCAAGCAAGCTGAAATAAAACATCGAAACATTAGCATGGCCTACATAGACTACAAAAAGGCATTCTACTCGGTACCTCATGACTGGCTGGTAAAAGTTCTAGAGATCTATAAAGTTAGTCCCACCATCATCCGGTTACTAACACATGCAATGACGACATGGGAAACTCAGACAAGAACTGGAGGAAGCACTATTTCGAACATCAAGATTAGAAGAGGGATATATCAGGGGGATTCGCTGAGTCCATTATGGTTTTGCCTCGCTATCAATCCGCTTTCTGCAATACTGAATGACACCACCTACGGTTTCCGAATAGATCCCATGCAACCAAATTCGAGGCTCAGCCATTTGCTGTTTATGGATGACATCAAGCTGTATGCTGAGAATCCAAGACAATTGGAATCACTAGTGGCTAATGTTAAAACATTCAGCGACGATATTAAAATGGAATTTGGGCTGGAGAAATGTGCCGAAATACATGTCACAAAAGGAAGATTAACACAGCAGATGGAAAACACACGTTATTTTGCGCAAATTCGTCCAGAAGAAACGTACAAGTACCTCGGAATTTTGCAGAATAGAAGGATAGACCACACACAACTAAAGAAGGAGTTCAGAGAAAAATACAAACAGCGCTTAAATAAGCTCCTGAATACTAAACTCAACTCTAGGAACATGATTACAGCCATCAACACATATGCTGTCCCTAGTCTGGCGTATTCATTTGGAATACTAAAGTATACAGATACAGACCTGGAAGACCTAGACAGAATGACGAGGACTACACTTACAAAGTTTCGAATGCATCACCCAAAGAGCGCAGTTGAAAGACTATATATGCCTAGAACGCAAGGGGGCAGGGGATTAAGCAGCGTCAAAAGAATGTGCCGAACCCAAGAGAAGAACATGAGACTCTACTTCTATAACTCGAACAGGCCTCTCATTAGGAAAATAGTGGAGTGACAACAGATATACACCGCTTAACCTCAAAGATCGACAACATGCTGTAACGATCCTAACGAACGAGGATATCCAAACAGCATGGCAAGACAAGGTGCTCCACGGAGAGTATCCCAATGCGTTAAACAACCCAGAGATTGATAAGGAAACCTCGCTTCTATGGCTGAAGGAAGGAACGTACACCCAGAGACCGAGGGATTTATAACAGCCATTCAGGATAGCATCATCCAAACTAGAAATTATGAGAAATACATTCTTAAAGTCCCCGACGTTAAGGATGTCTGCAGAGAGTGTAAAGCAGTGGGAGAAACTATCGAACATGTCACTGGGGGCTGCCCTGCTTTGGCTACGGGAATGTATCTGGGAAGATACAAAGAAGTGGCGAAGATCATCCACAGAGAATTAGCACTTGACTTAGGACTTGTTACTAACCCACCACCCTTCTATACATATGTACCTCAAGCTGTTTTAGAAAACGAAGAAACAGTGCTGTACTGGGATAGACCAATCCACTCCGATAGGACTTTAGATTACAACCGCCCTGATATCCTGGTGATCAAAAAGAAAGATAAGAAGACCACCATTATTGATATAGGATGCCCCCTAACCAGCAACCTGCAGAAAACGGAGATTGAAAAGAGAAATAAATACCAAAACTTGGCTATCGAACTTAAACACGTATGGAGATTAGAAGAAGTGAGAACAATCCCAGTCATAATATCGGCTACAGAAATGGTGACGAAGAGGTTCTTGAAATATTTGGAGCAACTCAACCTACCTAAAGGCCTCGCAAAAGTTATCCAGAGGACGGTGATTCTCCAGACATGTCATATCACCAGAAAATTTTTGAACGACGAAGGATAGACCATCGAAACATCCACCGGACTATTGGAACATGATGAACTTCATCCCCATTAACCGTGCCGAGCCCTACCAGCGATGGGTTCGGGCCTTAACCTAACACCATCTAATCCAACTTAGAAAACCCTAGCCCATTTGGCCCGAGCTCCCACAGAGCCAAGCCCCAATGGCGCGCGCGAGGGGTCGGTGAATGTTTTCCGGCTACGGCCGAGAAAGTGAGTCGCTTAAGTCATAATAATAATAATAATGTTTAATGTTATGTGTAATGTAGTGACAATATATAATGTAATCCTTACAGTTTTACAATGGAAAATACAAAAATTTATTTACATTAAAATACATAAATTTAACAGCTGATCAGATTTTTAAAATCTAACACAATTTAAAATTAAAAAGTTACATCACAGATGAGTGAGAACTTTCGGCTCAATCAAATTACGTACTTCTGTTCTACTGAGTGATAGCAAAAATATTTTAAATTTGTGAATTTGTTTTATCTGTCTTATTTCTAATGGCAAGAAATTATATAATCTGTTAGAGAGATAATTATACCCCCTTTGTCCAATTATTTTATTGGCTTGAGTGGTCTTTAACAATAGATTGCATTTTTGTCGTGTGTTATAGTTGTGATCTAGATATATATTTTTTGTTCCGTGTTTATATACTACTGACTTGTAAAAATATATCTGTCTCATATCTAGCTTGTTAAATTCGCGATATAAAATATCGGTTGAGTACAGTGTGGGTCTATATAGAATCATTTTTAAAAAACGCTTCTGTACATTTTCAAGCTTCCTCAAATAAGTGTCTAAGCCCCCCTCCCCCCAACTATAATTCCATATGACAGGCGGGATTCCACTAATGCAGAATAAACGATTTTTAATTACTGGAGGTCTAATATTTTTTGTAAGTATTTGAATATATTAACTAAACTCCTTAGTGTTGTTGCAACATTGTCGATATGTTTATTCCACCTTAGATGCCTATCTATTGTTATTCCCAAATATTTGATACAGTCTTTTGAGAGTATCGTAATATTTTCCTGTTTATTTATTATTTGCAAGGAATCATAGGAAGGAAGTGTATCTGAGTAACAGCTGAAGGTGATAAAATATGTTTTCTTATAATTTATAGTCAAATATCTTTGATTAAAACAGTCTATTATCTCCTTCATGTCTCCTTCTGCTTTTTCTTTTAATTCATTCCAATCGCGGCCTGTATAGAAGATGGCAGTGTCATCTGCAAAACTGCTTATAATCCCCGCTCTTCTACAATTACGAATGGCGTTCATGTACATTATTAACAAAATCGGTCCCAGTACTGTTCCTTGAGGTACTCCATATGCAATTTTCTTTTCGGAACTAATAATATCATTTATTGAAACATACTGTTTCCTATTTTCCAAATAACTGTTCGTTAATTTATACGAAGTACCTCTGAAGCCCATGTTCTCCAAGACCCTCATAAGCCCATGTTCTCCAAAACCCTCATAAGCTGTGTGTGATTCACAATGTCGAAGGCCTTAGCAAGATCGAGAAACACAAACATTGAATGCAGTCCCTTATCTAGATTCTGATATAGTCTGAATGTCAAAAAGTAAACAGAATCCTGCGTAGATAGTTTCTCCCGAAAACCAAAGTGATTATCTGATAAGACACTGTGTTTATTCAGGTAACTTAATATTCTTGCTTTTAAGAGTTTTTCAAAAACTTTTGCGAAACTTGTTATAAATGAAATAGGCCGATAGTTGGTTATTATTTGTCTATCGCCATTTTTAAGCAACGGTTTAATTATACCAACCTTCCGTGCAGAGGGCCACTGTCCCTCTTCAATAATCTTATTGAATAAGAACGCTATCGGCGATGCTATTTCCTCATTGACACTTTTCACCAACTCCGCCCTTATCATATCAAAGCCAGGTGATTTGTTTGATTTAAGTGTTTTTAGGGTTTCAATAACTTCGATTTTATTTGTGGGTGATAGAAATATGAAGAAGCACAAATGTTGAGAAGGTAAGGGAGGATTTTTTGGAACAGTAATTTTCTCGGCCAATTTACTTCCAACTGTTGCGTAATGTTCACTGAAGATTTCTACTATTTCTTCCGTTTCTTTAATCACTTCCCCACTTACGTTCAAAACTTTATTGATGCAATGATGTTTGTTCGCTTTAAATATCGCACCAACAGTGTACCATACATGTTTAGTATCTTTATCTTTGTTTATTTGTTTATTTTTTCTTTATAGTATTCGTTTTTTATAGTTTTTAGTAACTTATTAAGATGATTCCTATAAGTAATAAATTCCTGCTTTAAATTTTCATTTTGTATGTCAGCTCTGTATTTATGATAGAGTTTATCTCTAGTCCCTATAGACTTTATTAGACCTTTTGTAATCCATGGAGTTCGCATTGTTTTTTTAAAATTTAATTTGATTGTAAGAGTATTTTTATTTACAATTTCATTGAACTTGCTGAGGAAATACTCTAAAACATTCATCAGCACTGTTTATGGATTGAAGTTCTGACCAATCATAATTTTTTAGTTGGTTTTTTATGTTTGTATAATTATGAACTTTCTTAAGGGTTATTTTATTTGGGGTGTTGGTATTTGTTTTTCCTATTTCCACAGCGATAACTGTCATGTAGTGATCTGTGATTCTTGTTTTAATTACGGCTGCAATCGTATCGTTTCTCTCCACTTTTTTCCGAAGCAAAATATGATCCAAACATGTACCACTGTCAGGTCTCGTATCCGTATTTATATACGAATGGAAACCTTTCTCATACACGTCATTTAAGTAGTCAATTGCATCGTCACTATCTTCCATAATATTTATATTAAAATCACCGGTGAGTGTATTAAAATCACAATTTTCAGCGGAAAGTTGTGCCAAATATTGTTTAAAATCTTTTATAAATGTTTTGGTTTCGATATCATGCGACCTGTATAAGGCAGAAATAATTATTTTACGGTTTTGGATTGAAACAGATAATTTTAGAACATTACAGAGTCCCACTTTTACTATTTCATAGTTATAGATTCTAGACAATTTTTAATGTAAACCAGGACTCCATCACAAGTATTAACGACTCCACTATTATATAATATATCGTAACCTGGAAGACTGAAATCACTTATATTTTCAATTTTTCTGGTTTCTGTCAGAATAACACAATCTATTTTCCTGCCAAATTCAGACAGATATATTTTCAACTCATCTAGATTTTTCCTAACGCTTCTTATATTCTGTTGTAAAACAATGAATTTATTATTGTTTATATTTTTTAACATGGTATATTGACTAACAGAATCTAATTCTATAGTTTTAAAAGGAGTATGATCATAATTTCGAATGAAGGGGTTCATAGATGTTATATTTAACTAAAATTATTTTTTGACAGAACCAGAACGGGTGTGAGGTTTATTTTTCACAATCTCTTTTTTTATTGCTTGCAGTAGGTGGAATTGGTAAGCTAGTTGCTGTTGTAGGAGTGGGAGGTTCACTATTTGTTTTATTTTCTTCCACCAGAGAGTCTTCTTTCAATTGCTCAAGAGTATAGGAATTTCCGTCTAATATTGATTTACTCCCCCGTATGTAGCACTTTGAAGGATCTCTTGATTTACGGAAGCGGATTAGATATTGTTTAAGGATATTGTACTCTTTCCTTTCCCTCTTACTGAAGTTAGAAATAGCCAATCCAGTACCTTTTAATTTTTTGATGTTTCAAACACCTCTTTTTTCGTTAAAAGAGAAGTGAATTCTACTTTTACTGGAGCAGCATCAGACTTTCCCGGAGAATAAAAGTTGTTTATATCTTGTTCTTAGAGGTTTATTTCTAGATTTCTGTTCAGATTCTTGCATATATCTCCTACTTCGATGGGATGGTTATCTTCTTGGATGCCAAAAATCATGATATTGTTCGCTCTTTTATCTTTCTCGATTAGCTCTAATCTCTGTTTGATGTCTTCGTTCTCTTTTTGTAAGGCTTTCAATATTTTGTTGTGATTTCCAATTCTCATTAATAAATTCGTTTCAGTAGCATCAAGAGCTCGTTTTAATTCTATCTTTGTATTGTTTAATTCTTCTAATATATTTTTCGTAGCCTCTCCTATTAACTTTTTAATTGTCGCTTCATTCATTATTATGATTTAAAGAGTTTAACGTGCATGGTCTACTTTACTAGGTGTAAAATTTTTAGCTAGTAGACTATAAAGTTTATTCTTGAATTTGACCTCTAGTTCTTATCGAAAATATTTTTAATTTACTTAACCTTATTCTTCAAACAAAAGTTTTTATTGGATAAATTTTCGAGAATTATGGCTTATATATTTTGAAATCATTTATGTTGAAAGCAATCCTTGAAATATAATTTTCTAAAGAGGTTTTTACTCACAGTTTTATGACAATTCTTTAAGATAATCACAGTGATATTCTCACTTTAGGCTTTAGGCACTGGAAATAAGTTACTTGTAACCAGCTTTCTTTGTAAACTCACCTTTAATTGGGAAAGAGATATCCCCATAGGGCTAATAATATTTAAGCTTTTATATTTGTAATATCATATCTTCTTCTTTTTATTCATTTATATTAAGTCAATCACAAGGTAGGTCACTTCTTGGTCTAGCAAAAATAATTATGAAACAGCAGGTAGACTTCACATGAAATGTAGCTTCTGTCATTCTGAAGATGATATTTAGTATCGAAACAATTGTCAGAATTTTTAACAATTTTTCAATATATCGCGGAATTATCTAGAAACAGTTTGTTTTATTTGAAAGAAGTATGTTTCATGCTCTATGGATATATGTTTGTCATTATAGTACACAATACATGTCAAGCTATCTATCGACCTATTTCAGAGGAAAAATCTCCAAAATAATATTTCATATCTAATGGTTGAATTTTCAATTTACATTCAGTTCTATTTTAATAGTTTTCTAACGTATATGAAAATCTCCAAAAGTTCACATCTATGCAGTTGATGTAAAACATTTGTTAAATAGGTTGGTCGTAAAGATCTAAGCCATCGCCGAGTTGGGCGCATTAAACTTGCCTCGAAATTGGAATTTTTCTGAATGGAGTAAAAGAGGGTAAAGTCGCAATGAACTCGTAAAATCGGAAAATGAAGAGAGCTGGGATAAATTGCAAGAAATATTGCCTTTGATGAATGGGCAGGTTATTTACTTGGGAAATATTAAAGAAGCTGAAAAAATGTGATGTTTTTTTTGTATAAAGCGAGTTCCCGTTTTATGTTTTGTTAGAATAGTGTATACATATGAAAAAAGTGTTTTGCGAGAGGAATTTCATATCAATTGGAAATGTTTTAAACTTATGGATAATTATGAAATGTATGGATCAACAGAAAACTTGTACTGGCTATAAAAATAACAATTATTGATTTCATTAAGAGTACTTAACACTATACAGGGTATCCCATAAAAAAAGTACCGTAGGTTATAAATATTTGAAGTACCTGAATATAGTTTTTCTCTAGTCATGTTAGTTTGTGAGACGCAGGCTGATAAAGGGTGCATAAGAAATGCATATCACTTAATAGTGCGTCATTTAGAATGAGGTCAAGTATATGGAGATTGAGACATGTTCATACTCAAGTAAGTTTAAATTTATTAATCTTCTTTCTGTATATCTTTAAATTCATAAGAAACGTTAAAAAAAAGTCAACCTCAAAGTTATACATCAAATTGTCAGGAGTAAAACAATAACAAATGGATCAATATACTAGAAACTTACTCTTTGGAAAACATACAAGAATGCAGAGATATTTTGGAAATTAAGATTGTGAAAATTTTAAAATTATACATAATAACATACGAAGCATTAATAAAAACCTAGACGAATTTAAAATTCTCTTAGAAAACTTACATATCGGATTCGATTGTATTGTCTTATCAGAAACATGGGTAATAGGAAATACGGACCTATATAATTTAGAGGGCTACAACAAGTTATATAACGAGGGGGATTTCAACCAAAACGATGGAGTTGTTGTATACATAAAATCAGAATATAATTATACATACCTTTGAATGAAAGCAACATGTTGCAAATTAAAATCATTCTCAATGACAAGAACAACTTTCTTATCAATGCTATATACAGATCCCCAAAAAGCAATCTCGATCAATTCGTTATCAGTTGTCAACATTACTTTGAGAGTTCAGCATTCCAACCAGAAAGTTATAACATTTTCATTGGTGATTTGAATATCGACCTACTAGAGGATAATGAATATAATACATACTATAACAACACACTTAACGAATTCGGTTACATTTGCACGATTAATAATCCGACAAGAATACAGGGTAGGGTGGACGTAGTTCATGCATGGACCACATATTTTTAAAATCCAAATTCAACGTACTCGATCAAATACTGCCCCTAGTATTGCAAACCGACATTACAGATCATTTCTCAACAATACTACAGATAGTACTGGAAAAGACCAAATGCCCCAAGGAACGAGAAATAGTTAAATAGATAGATGAAACAAAACTTAAAAATACAATCAGACAAAAATCTTGGGATTTCTTATACTTGAATCCAGATCCTAACTATGCAACAAATACTTTCATTGAAACGACTGTACATATACAAAAAAATGTAGAAGGAAAAACAAGAAGATCGCCCCTTGGATGCCAAATGCTTTACTTACCTCAACTACCACAAAAAATAAAATGGCTCAACTTTTGAGAAGAAACCCAAATGACAACGAACTAAAACTACAATACAAAAAATATACAAACAAATTGTCGATTCTAATTGAAAAAACTAAGTTCAAATACTATAAAAACAAAATCGAACTCAAAAAATCAAACACAAAAGCTTTATGGAATGTGGTTCAAGAAGTAAGTAACACCAAAAAATCGAAAATCTCTATTGATAATATTGAAAATGAACTAGGAGAGTTATTAACAAATCCTAAGGATATCGCAAACGAATTCAATACCTCATTCAATGGCACTGGGAAAAGACTTGCTCAAAATATAAACCCAGATCCTAATCCAAAATAAATAGACCCTCCCTTCCAAACTCAATTACACTCCTACGCATAAACACACTTGAAGTAAACAACATTATTCAAGAGTTGAAAAACCACAAAGCCGTGGGATCAGACGAAATCAAAACGGAAACGTTCAAAGTTATCGCGTCATTAATAACTGAACCATTAACTTACATCTTCAACAATTGCATAGAAACTGGTATCTGGCCTAGAGCATTCATTCAGTTATCATTCCAATATATAAAAAGGTAACAAAAAACTGACAGAAAATTATAGACCAGTTTCATGAATCACCCACTTATCAAAAATATTTGAGAAACTTCTAAAAAACAGACTACAAAATTTTATAAATAAATATAACATACTTTCCGAAAGACAATATGGTTTTCGAGAAAAAACGTCCACTCAAGATGGTATTCTGACTCTTACTGAAAAAATATATAACTCGTTAAACAACAACAAACCCTGTCTATGTGTTTTCATTGATTTATCGAAAGCATTTGATACTGTTAGCCACGAGTTGCTAATTCAGTCGCTGGAGGACTTCGGTATCAGAAATACTTGCTTAGATTTATTCAAAAGTTATGTTACGAATAGGTATCAGGCAGTCCGAATAAACGGTGTCGACAGTAAATCGTTAATCGTACAATGTGGAGTGCCTCAAGGTACGGTCCTCGGACCCTTACTTTTCAACATCTACATGAATGGATTGTTTTCTGTGAAAAGCAGAGGTAACATTATCGGTTTCGCAGACGATACTGTGATTTTTTACGAGGCGGATACCTGGACAGAACTCAAAGAAATAGTAGATACAGACTTTATTATCATTAAAAAATGGCTTCCAAGTAGGTTGCTAACTATAAACTTTCAAAAAACCAACTTCCTACCATTCAGTTGTAATACAACAAATCTTCCTCACTTTACTCAGCTCAACATCCTCGATGGTAAAAACAATCTTACAATTACAGCCGAAAGTAACATAAAGTACTTAGGAGTCATAATAGACTGGCACTTGAAATGGGACATACACATCAACTACGTAGCCAAAAAACTACAATGTATTCTTTATAAATTAAGATATATGAAAAAAATATTTCCTGTTCATTATTTGCTCACACTATATCATGCATTCGTTGAAAGTCACTTTCGATACGGTTTATTATCATGGGGAGGTGCACTCAAATCGCACATCCGACCCCTTGAAGTTCTACAACGACGATTCCTGAAAATTATTCTAAGTAAAAACTCAAGATATCCAAGTGATCTACTATTTCAAGAATCAGTGGTACTCGACCTTAAAGAACTCTATTACTACAATGTCAACATGAAGTACTATACAACAAAACACTCGTCAAACTTACCAAAACATACGTATAACACTAGACAAAGAAATAACTATGTAATACCACAAATAACAAAATCACTGCTGAAAACTAGTTTTTCATACAACGCTCCAAAAATGTTCAATTAAATTGTATTTTTTGCGAAGCAAGAGTAATAACACTTATCGCCAACCTACTTTATTCACTTCATGTAAAGTTCTTGTAAAACCATCTTTTTGAATAAAGTTATTATTATTATTGCATCTTTTTTCGGAGGATAGACCTACAAATTCATTTTTGTCCGATTGTCTTCAAAACACATCAACAGTATTTATTTTATTAAATTTTATTGGGATAGTTATAAGGAAATCAGCACAACTCGTTACACAAAAAGACACAATCCCGTTCCGTGGTGGAATTACGAATGCGAGAAAGTAATCCAGGCAAGTAAACACGGGTGGTACCGATACCGAAATCATAAAACCACGGATAACCTCACAGAATACAAAAAGCATAAAGCATATTCAAGACTTGTCATAAAAAAACAACAAAAAGATTCATGGCAAAAATATGTAGAATCATTAAATAGCTCTATCCTTATTTCAACTGTATGAAAAAAGTAAAAAAAAATGTCTGGATGTTCTACGAACTACGGAATAAAATCATTACTGAAACACTGTGATACCACCACAAATAATGTAGAAATTGCTGAAGAACTTGCAAAACTATATAGTCTCAATTCTAGCCACGAAATATATGATGCAGAATTTCTCAATTTTAAATTGAATAAAGAGAAGCTAGACATACACATTGAAGACTACTCATATCCAATAAACACCCTGATAACAGAGGAAGAATTTGAATACGCTTTATCTTCCAGGAACAATACGTCACCTGACCCAGATGATATACCAGTTATCTTTCTTCAAAATTTCTATCTATCAGTGCGAGGAAACTTCTTTTGCGAATATTTAACTCAATATGGACCAATCACACATTTCCAGAAGTTTGGAAGAAGGCAATAGTTATACATATTCTAAAACCTAACCAATCTTCTTTATTACCGGAATCATATAGCACTCGCAAACAAGCTATTTGAAAAAATAATCAATTCAGGATTACTTTGGTGCCTTAAAGCATACAATCAACTCATACCCGAACAATATGGTTTCAGAACTAATAGATGAACTTTGGATAATGTTATCACTGAAAGTGAAATGCACGAAGTCTTCAACAAAAACAAAATGTCTAGCAATTTACTTCCACCTTAATCATGCTTTTGACAGAGCTTGGCACCACAAAATTCTCCTAAACCTTAAAAACTGGGCAGCATACTAGTTTTTGTCAAAACTTTCTTTCAAATAGCAACTTTGAAGTAAAGGTGAATGGAACAATTTCCAATTCTAAAAAATAAGAAAATGGAATTTCTCAAGGCACGGTTTTAAGACCCACATTGTTTCTTATTGCAATTAATGACATTACACAAAATATTGATACACCCATAGAAGCTCGACTTTATGCAGATGATTTGATCAGTTCAGATAATCTGCTACAAAGACAACTGCTTGAACTAGAACTATGGTTAAAAACATCTGGCATGAACTTCAGTGCTGAGAAAACAAAATGCATAATATTCTCGAAAAGAAAAATAAGGCAAAAACCACTATTAAAACTTTATAACAAAAATTGATTGTACGCTGAAGAAATAAAATTACTTGGTATGATATACGACCAACATCTAAGTTGGAAAAATTATTAAAAAAGTGATATTTCCTTGCCAATCTGCAGTTACATACTCAAATAAAAGTCTAATAAACACTGGGGAGCCGGTAGAAAACTATTGCTAGTGATATATAGAACACACATCAGATTCAAAATAGATTACGGATGTGTAGCTTACGCTTCAGCTACATAAAATATTTTAAAACCAATAGATACTTCACAAAACAACGCATTACGACTAATATTAGCGATATACTGTGCAACCCCCACAAATAGTTTAAGTTGTGAAGTAGGAGAAGCTCCACTCAAATACAGGTGACAGTACCTTAATCTTTCATGTGCAGGTAGAGTACGAGCCATTCCCAACTCTCCCACTTGCCACAATACTTTCGGCAAAATTTCTTCTTTTCATTCACAACGCAATACCACAAGATATGAAATAATACACCAATATTTACAAACTACTAGCAACGACATTTTCCCATCTGTAATTAACTGGTCTCCAATTTTTGAACTTACTCCTCCCTGGATGATTAATCATCTGTGAACACATCTCTTTCACGACACAGAAAACAACGTACCAGCCCTCATATTTACTCAAAACTCTTCTCACAATCTCTGCTCAACTTCCAAAGGTTTACTAATGCCAATAGTCTGGTGTCTATTTACATAAACCAGACCGATTTCCTTTTACATGCTTACATGCTATTATTATTTTTTTACAATATTGTTTTCTTAATCTACGTTTATATTTAACTTAGATCTACAACCTATTATTAATCGGTTAGTATACCACGACCCCATACTACTAAGTTTTAGATGCTTTCCCCTATGTACATGCAATTGTTTTCATTTTCATTTGTGTTAGTTCCTATGCAAGCTACATGCAAAACATGTATTTATTAGAGCCCTACTTTCAGTCTACTCCTACTATTTCTACTCTTATCTACTACTTATTACTTATTTCTACTACTACATACAACGTCATCCCCAAAGTATGCACCATATGGGAAACTTATTTATTAAGGGTTTTTCGACGAAAAGTTATTCTTGATAAAAGTTTGTGCATCCCCTAAAACTAAACATGCACCAACAAAATACAGTAAAACACACGTAATGTACGAGGAGCCTTCAAATATTTGATTTTAAGACAAGAGTAAGGTACTCTTATTTTAAAACATCTCGGGATATGTTATTCAGAAAAGTTGTTCAGCATCAAAAAATACATCTAGTTTTGAAGTCATGGCCATCTTAGTGAAGTTTTATTTTTTTACCCATTTTTTTTAAATGGGGACTACGAAAAAAATTATTTGCTATAACGATAAATAGACAACATCCTGTATACGACGGTTTATTAAAAAAGTTTATAGTATTTCAAATGACATAACAAATGTGTTAACCACGGTCAGTTTTTCTGAGGAGTAAAATAATTTTCAAATTTTTTGGTGCAAAGTTATTTTTATTTTTTGTTAACACCGAAAATTACTCAAAATTATACAGTTTAGTAACAAGAACTTAATATTCAATAATATCAAATCACAAAACATCTAAATAAAATAGGTATTTCTGGAGATTTTCTTGTCCAAAATAATTCTTATATTCGCTTTAAAAACAAAAGCATGTTTCCGAAAGAAGTATTTTACATCTCAGTATGATGTTCATCCCGCAACATGCACAGTTCGGTTCTTCTTACACAATCCTTGACTGCATTCGTAATTTGCTCCGGTTGAATGGCCCTGACACAATTAGTAATTACATTTTTTAAATGTTCTCTACCCCTAAATGGACGATGTTTGTAAACTTCGTTCTTCAATAAACCCCATAAGAAGAAATCCATTGCGGTTAAATCTGGTGAGCGCGCTGGCATTGGATACTCTGAGTAACGTCCTATCCATTTTCCATTGAATGATTCATTTAAAAATTGTCTTATTGCAACACTACAGTGAACACTAGCTCCATCTAGCTGATAACAAATTCTTTCTCTTTGTCTACGCGGCATTTGATTTAAAATTGGTAATAAATCTTGTTGTAAAAATTGCAAATATCGGTTGGCATTAAGGTTTCTATCAATGAAGAAGGGACCAATTACAGTATTGTTTAACAGCCCACATAAGACATTTACCTTGAATGAGTATTGGTCCTTGCACTCTATAGTGAAATGAGGGTTTTCTAAAGCCCACCATCTACAGTTCTGTGAACTTACGGTTCCATTAGTTGTAAATGTTGCTTCATCAGTCCGTAAAATATTTATTGGGAACCGTGCGTTTTCTTCGTATTCTCCCTGATACCATGCGGAAAACTCAAATCTTGGAATAAAGTCCCATTCTTTTAGGGTATTTATAAATTTTGGTTTGAAAGCTTTCAATGTATTTCTTCTTAAAATGTTTTGTACGGTAGTAATAGGTACATCAAGAGATGTTGATATTTGTTTAATTGATGTCTTACCATTTTCGATAACACTTAAACACACTTCCTCTTCCACTTCTCTAGATACTTTTGCAGCTGAGTGAGGTTTTTTGAAATTGTTGTTAATACTGCCTGTTTCTTTAAATTTATTTAAAATACGGGTAATTGTAGTGTGATTTACATTGCGATTTGGATGCCTGGCATTAAAAATGTTTGTAACCCCACACAACAATATAATCTCAACTTTTTCTTCTTTTGTAAGCATCTTGATATTATTTAAATAGTACTTATTATCAAACGTTAACAAAATAAGCAATAACAATAACTACGTATTGAATATTCAGCAAATATGTCACGTACTTAATGTCAAACATACGTTTGGTTTCAAAGCCAACTTAAAACACTTATTTTGGACAAGAAAATCTCCAGAAAATCAATGAGTTTGTCCCGAAATACGTATTTTATTTAGATGTTTTGTGATTTGATATTATTGAATATTTGTTACTAAACTGTATAATTTTGAGTAATTTTCGTTGTTAACAAAAAATAAAAATAACTTTGCACCAAAATATTTGAAAATTATTTTACTCCTCAGAAAAATTGACCGTGGTTAACTCATTTGTTATGTCATTTGAAATACTATAAACTTTTTTAATAAACCGTCGTATACAGGATGTTGTCTATTTATCGTTTTAGCAAATAATTTTTTTCGTAGTCCCCATTTAAAAAAAATGGGTAAAAAAATAAAACTTCACTAACATGGCCATGACTTCAAAACTAGATGTATTTTTTGATGCTGAACAACTTTTCTAAATAACATATCCCGAGATTTTTCAAAATAAGAGTACTTTACTCTTGTCTTAAAATCAAATATTTGAAGGCTCCTCGTACATTACGTGTGTTTTACTGTATTTTGTTGGTGCATGTTCAGTTTTAGGGGATGCACAAACTGTTATCAAGAATAACTTTTCGTCAAAAAACCCTTAATAAATAAGATTCCCATATGGTGCATACTTTGGGGATGACATTGTATGTCCTCTGGTATTCCGGCGAGCCTTTGGCCCTTGGTCCAGGAATTGTCCAGAGGACTTGACACTATCGGGTATAGACATAATCAGGTTTTTTTATATTTTTACATTTGATTATTGAATTTTCGCGTTATAAACTGCCTGTTTGAATCTGGATATCCTATTTGCCAGTGCATTAAGTTATTTGTATAGTACAGGTGTTTCCAGCATCTGTCTCACATCGTGGTCTCGCAGTTCTCTTCGCAGATCTTCAACGTCTTGGTATCGTCTGCATTTAGGAAGTGCACGAGCCCAGGTGATGGATTGAAATACTCACTTCTCATCCTTCCCTGAGTACTTGGGACGAACTGGTAGAGCCTCCTCGCTGTCGCCCCGGTCTCCCAGACTCGTTGCCATTTCTCATTTATTCTGTGCGTTATATTACGTTTGCTCGTTATTATGGTCCCCAAGAGTCCTTCCACTCGGGTATAGTCTTTTTTCTTTAACCAGTAGTGGGCCGCCTTTCTTCTCACTTCCAGGTTCAGTGGTAACACGCCAACGAGAAGTGTTAGTGCCTGCGTCGGCGTGGTACTAAAAGCTCCTGTCATTCGGATTAGGAACCCTCTCTGGGTTCTGTTTACCTTTTCCTTATTTTTGACATTATTCAGCCTGTGGGCCCATACTCTTGCACCGTACCCAGTCACAGATGCTAGTATTGTGCTTAAATATACTCTTACTTGGTATAGTAGCAACTTAGGCTAGAGAGCTTATGCATTACCACTTTCGCTCTTTCACATACGTCTGTAATGTCTTGCGTGTACAGTCCAGCCTCATCCAGCGTTATTCCCAGGTATACATAGTTTAGCTTTTCGATATTTCTAATTTAACTTTTATGCATCAGTCGGATACGATACCCATTATTTCGTTCGACTTTTTTCTACTGTTTCCCTCAACAACAAGCATCAGGTCATCAGCGTATGCAATACTTCCTTGAACTATTTCATTTATTTCCAAAATGTTTAACAATTCTTCCAGTATGATGTCCCAGAATATGGGACCACACACTGAACCCTGAGGGGACCCCTTGGCGAGGTGTCTGGTTTTCTTCCCGTTTGGGCTGCTTAGGCTTGCATACAAGTCCTGACAGTAGTTTCTGATAGTTTTATACAGCTCCAAGGGACAGTTCATTCTTCGGAGCCTTTCAAACAACGCTGGCCACCTGAGATTGTCGAACGCGCCACATATGTCGATGAAAATTGCTACTACATATTTCATGTTTGAGTTTTGTATCTTTTCTATAGCTGTGTTTATTGTGTCCTCAGTAGACTTCCCTTTTCTGTAGCCATATTGGTTTTGTGATTTCCCAATACGCTCTCGTACCTCATCAAGCCTCCTGCATAGAAGTCTTTCAGATATTTTACGCATCACGTTCAGGAGGCAGATTGGTCTGTACATTTTGGGCTTTGTTGGATCTTTGTCGTCCCCTTTGTTTATAATTACAATATCTGCCTGTTTGTATGAGTGAGGAAATTTTCCCTGTCGCAAACACTCGTTGTACAGCGCGCGCAAAGATAGTGACAGTTTTTCTCCAAGTGCCTGAATTATTTCTGCATGTATGCTGTCTGGCCCTGGGGCTTTTTTCTTTTTACATTGTGCCACGCACTCTTGGATTTCACTTTCAATGAATTCCTGCACTTGCATGTTTCCTTTCCACCATTTTTCTCCTGAGCTGTTGATGCTCTACATTTTCATCTTCCATTTTGTCTTTTGGGAGGAGGACCTCCAGCAGAATGTCTGCCGACTCCTCCCAGTTTTCTGTGTATGTGCCGTCTTCTTTCTGCAGTTTGTGCAACAATGTCGGGCACTTGATTTTATTTGTCACCACCCTATACGGCATACCCCAAGCGTTCACTTCAAGGTTTTCCTCCTCGAACCTTTCCCAGCTCTTTGTTTTTTGTTCTTTAATTGATTTTACATAAATCTCCATTACTCTGCGGTATTCCTGGAGAAGTCTTTCCCTTACCCCGTGAACACCGCATCGCTGGTACGCTTTTCTAGCTTTTCTTGCTCGGCTTTTGAGCCTTGTCAGCTCTTCCGACCAAGCATGGTTTCTGACACCTGTTTTATTCATTTTCTTGGGGATGCTATATTCATTGCACTTCTTATTGCTTTCTCTATGCATTTGGCCTGTTTACGTCCTGTCCTTGTTGTACCAGACGCGGCGGTTCAAATTCCGTTATTAGTTGGTTCCAGTTGGCTTTGCCAATATTGTACTTTGCCTTGTATGTCTTGGATCATACATCTTTCTTTTTCCTATTTCAAATACTATCAAGTTGTGGTCACTGATAGTTACTTGTGGTTTTACTCTCCACTTGCTTACTATGTTTGCTGCAGCAACATTCGACAGAGTTATGTCTATGCTGCTGCTCGCACCTGCTCTGTTTTGAAAAGTTGGTGGATTACCCGGTTCATTGAGGGCATGCAATTGCAGCTCTCCAATCAGGTCCTCTACCTCCTCACCTTTTTTGTCTGTTAGCCCTGAGTGCCACAAAGGTGATTTTGCATTT
This sequence comes from Galeruca laticollis, assembly GCA_963921935.1. Taxonomy (NCBI): domain Eukaryota; kingdom Metazoa; phylum Arthropoda; class Insecta; order Coleoptera; family Chrysomelidae; genus Galeruca; species Galeruca laticollis. Next base: position 212,489,491 of record OY998177.1, read on the forward strand.
GCATCCATCGTAACAATAACAGGCTTATCCCTGTATCTTTCAAAGATTTCTCTCGTCCTCTGTACGTAGGATTGTATCGGCTCCTCAAACTGACAGTATATAATTATATTGATGTTTTCAGTTAACAGTTCCACACATATGCAGTGATTGCTCCCGAATTGACCCAGGTGGCACAGCTTGTGTCTTCCACTAAAGAGTACAGTGACTGCTATGGGTCTTGGCCTAACGCTTGCGATTTGTACCGTTATTGGCATACCTATTAATTTTCAATTTCTGATATATGGCTCCTGAGGGCAGACCATATCCAGATTCTTTTCTTGTGCAACCGCGTCTCTGGGAATGTTACTGCCTTTGAGATGGATTCTATCCACCTCGCCCGGTACTGGAAATTCTTGCTCCATTTGGATGGAGTTGTTTGACTACGTGTCTCAATGCCGCAGTCAACGTTGCTGGCCAAGTCTACTGAGTCGCAAGCTAATCTCTATTTGGTCATATAATTTCTTATTTTACTCTTCGCTATTTGTCTTTTGTGCGATTTCAGTTTTTATAGTTTCTGCCCTTTTCCTTTTCTTTTTTCTGAAGCGTGTCTCTTAATTTTTTAGATTTTGATTTTTTTGCCTTTTTTTGTCCTTCGTTTTCCGTATTTGATTCATGCGTTTTGATATTTGCTTCTATTTGTTCGTCGTTAATCATAATTTGTTTTTTGTATTAGTTTGTCCGTCAACGTACGGCGCGTTGGACAATCCCGGCCTTCAGCACATCTTTTCTTACGGTTAGTACAGGGCATGCACACCTTCAGCAGGTTTCAGCAGAAGAACCTTCAAAATAGGAAGAACCCTTCAAGATATAGTTGGAGAAAATTGCAACCCTCAAAACATTATTTCCTTCCTGAAACTTATGAACATTTTTCACAAACTGTAATAAATTTCTACTGAATTAATTCGTATGTATTTGTCGCTAATTACCCAAGAGGTAGAAGCAGTTATTGTAAATAACAAAAACTACTAATCGGAAGAAGAAACGTAATGTCGATAATTCTAATACCAGTTGATCAGAAAGCGGCGTAGATGTATCTACAGTAGAGAGCAGTGATTCAGACATGGAACAATGACGAGTCAGAATTTTGTTCACAATGTGGTGGATACTATTACGACAAAAAATTGCCCCAAATGTGATTGGTTGCAATGTTTGCAATGTTATTAATGGATTCACCAGCTTTGTTCCTCCTCAGACACCTACTGTGAAGATTGTGTCCGTCTAAATCAAATAGCTATCTAAATCTAATTTAAAACTCAACGCTTGATCTAACTTTTTTTAATGTAACTCAATTTATTACTCACTGTAGCTCTTGGTATTTTTTTTAAATTGAAAGTAAAACATGAACATTCTTTTCAACGCAATAAAATATAGTTTAATTTTTACGAGAATCGCATGTTGCCATATTCTCCAACTTATGTTGCTATATTAACCGTGGGTGTGGGCAATATGGCAATCATTGATCATTGGACATTTTGCTTTGTAACAACTGTGGCAATGGAAATATGGTAACGAGCATTTCACTCAACAAATCTATATGTAAGCTCTAAGATGTATCCTTCAAATTGCCACTGGGACCATTGGTTATTAGAATGTGAACGTTTAAAATTTAAGTTGCCATTTTACTCTTCAATAAAAGACAATGTTCGAACAAATCTCCATTTTGATCCAAACGTTAATTTAATTCTTGTATGTTTTCGCAACTACCCTGGCACATAATGATACGCTGTTCAGAAAGTGTCTAGCGTGCTTTCTACGATGCTCTGTTAACTGGAAAATGGACGTAGACAGTTGAGTGGGATAACAGTATTGCGTCTCTCTCACTTAGCTTAAGTAAATAATCACTAGAAAAGTTCAAGGAGTTTAACATATTTGCTTGTTTACTCTCATGCCAACACTCCAATATTGCTCCATAAAAATTTCAGTTCAAAAATGTGTTGAAGTTGAAGAATGTCATTTTAAATAATTAATGAAATAGCAACGTTTGTTAATGCAGTTAACTACAACATACAAAATAATTTCAATATGTTTATTTATGAGTTAATTTGTTTTCCTTTGCAATATTTTGTACTTAGTTTTAAATTAAATGCACAAATTATAAATTCTTCTTTTTAATTGCAGAACTGGAAATCTGCATCTTGAAATAAGCATCAGTAACACAAATTTTTAAAAATGCCAATATTCCCAAGGTAACGGAATCCATTTTTTCCGACCAAATGGTTCACTTTTTGCCGCGAGAAAATCTAATTCCAACAATCTCGTTGTTTGAAGCTTCTTCATGAAGTTCATTATCTCTGCCCCTATAATGGTTCTAGCGGCTCCAGTGTCTACCAGCAGAGGATACTTCTTGCAATTCACTTCGCCATCCACATATACACTGTTGTTGCGACATCTGAGAGAAGCTATCAGAGGGTGTTTGGAACGATCCTGAGTCGGTGCTGCCCCCTCGTAGCCGACCCGTTCTAGTTTTCCTGTGACTGGGGTTACTGGTTTGCAGGAGTCCTGGGGCGCTTACACGAACTGCGTATATGCCCTAGCACGCAATAATTCCAGCAACTGATCTTTTTCGGCTTTTTGTTCACCCTACTCTTTATCAAGTTGACGATCTGGTCAAATCTGTCTTCGTCACCTTCTTCTTGGATGGTTCTAATTTTGTTATATCCCGAAGCCTTCGTTGCTGTTTCATATTTAAGAGCAGCTGTCAATGCGTCGACTAATGTTTTGGGGTGGGCTAAACGCACCGTCCCCTCCATATCGGGATCACGTAGGCCATCAATAAAGGCCTGGATGCCCAGACATATCATGTGGCCTGGTGCTGATGGATAAGCAAATCGAACAAGTTGGGCAATATCCACTTCATACTCTTTAAGAGTTTCTGCCATAGGTTCTGCAGCTGGGATTTGAAAAAGTTTTCAAGATGTTCATGACCATATCGTATGTCCAACCTCTTCTTTAGCTGCTCGAAGTCATCCGTTTTTTCAAGTGGTGTCGTCTGAAGTATATCTAAGGTATCCCCCCGAAGCGCGATGGTTAAGTTCAATGCCTTCTCCATTTGGGACCAACTATTCACTCTAGCAGCTGCTTCAAACTGTTTTACATAATTGGTCCACGATGTCTTTCCGTCGAACGTTGGGGCCTTGACTCCGGCAAAATTGACAATATCTTCTATATTGGGGTATGTTTCTGGCTTGCAAAGTTTTATTTATTCGATCTTCATTTTTTTCTGCTGGCGTGTCTTTTGTTCTTAAATCTGCCATCTTTCTCTCTAACTCCTTAATTTCCTCACTGGGAATGCCCACGGGCCGCAACGCGACCATTAAAATTTGTTTGAGCAAAACGCAAAGTATATCTCTCATGTCACTATTGGAAAAGTCATTATGGCGTGGCAATTGTTACGCTTTGGGGATAACTCTTAAGAAGTTAAATATTTACATACAGTTTAAGAAAACAAACAACACAAAAATTATACCATGACATATTTATTTGTTTTTATGAAAAACCCTGGAAACTGAAATATAGTAGTAAGATATTGTTTTAGTTGATACATCAAACTAGTATAAATTTGGGATTAAACATAATCGTTTTTTATTGATAACGAATTAAAATATCGAAAAGGAACAAGAGTACATGCTAAATGTCAAAATGGTTGCTCTTTCAGATTTTAAAACCGATTTATACATGGTGAAAAGTTATTATCGAATTTATCATAGCGAGAAGTTGTAAGTAGCGCCCTATATGAGCAATATAAGAAATATTAACATAATAATTTTTATCGTACCAAAAACCGTAAAGCTGCCAATTTTCAAGTCGATAGGCCAAGAAACACGAGGTTAGTAGTAAAAAAGCAAATGAAATTATAACTTTGAACACCCTCAGTGGTTCCCAACCTTTTCTGGACCACCGCCCCCTATAGAAGAGAACAAAAATTTAACCTCCCCCCTCTCAGTCGCTGGTTAGTCCAAAGTAGTTAATTTTATTTGAATATCATCTGTACCGTCCCAATTGGTCTGTATTTAGCTTTAATTTCAGTTAATGTCTAAATTTTATTTTAGAGGAATGATGAAGTAGAAATTTATTAAACGACTACCAAATGTACAATAAAATTGTTAATTAAACTTTTAAATATAAACACAGAATCAATAAGAAATACAAAATTAATAATAAAGAAAAAATCAATGAGACGGTTGAGGCTGGTGGAGTGTTACCAGTTTGTTAATATCGGGTTCCAATTTCGTTAAAAAGAATCGCAGATCGCCACGTTCAGTGATGTGTAGTCTGTTCCTCTTCTTTGACAGCAAATCAGTTACTGTACTGAATGCACGCTCAGCCATATAGGACGAAGGAAATGCAATTAACAACTTCTGTACTATTGTCCACAATCCAGGATAGAGAACTGGTATTGGTTTTTGAAGCCAGAACTCTTGATATCCACGTTTGAATTTTACTTTCAGTTCTTCGTTAGTTGTGAGTTCTAATAGCTCCTCTTTCAAATTTCATGAGCTTTCAGTATCTGTGTTTGCGAAAGGATCTATAGCCCAACTTGGTATTTCCATGTTTAAAATATCTTGGAAACGCTCTGTGAAATTAACATGAAGAACTTCCAAGTGGTGGCAGTAAGTAAGTAAATCTTTCGGTTTTGCAGACACTGTTGATAATGTGGGAAAATGGTTGTACTTACCTCTACCAAGATTTCTTTTGAATATAAGAAGGTTTCCTGCAAAAACAGCTATGACGTTTTTAGTTTTAATTGAATTTAAATCATCACCTTGCAATTGTAGATTAACTTGATTAAATACTTTAAACAGGTCCGTCAAATAAGCGATGTCATTTTTTGACGTAATCAGGTATTCGCGCAATTGTTCGTTTTCTTCAAGAAATTCCAACACTGAGTCAAATAGATTGAAAAAACGATTCAGACAAACACCTTTAGAGAGCCAACGTACTTCTGTGTGCAGCAGCAAGCGATTGTAGTCTTCATCATTTTCATTGCAAAGCTTATGAAACAAAAGGTCATTCAGTGAATTGCTTCTAATGATATTAATTGCTTTAATAACGTTATTGAGGGACGCATGCAGACGTTCATTTAATTTTTTTGCAACCAAATGCTGACGGTGAATAATACAATGTACAACGAGTACATTTGGCACTGCTTTTCTCAAATGTGCTATAAAACCCTTATGACGCCCGGTCATTGCTGGAGCACCATCAGTAGCCGCAGACAAAATATTGCTAATAGGAATATCTTTCTCTTGAAAAAATTCTTGCATGATATTAAATATAGAATGTCCCTTTGTATCAAATTCCAAATTCTTAGCAAATAATAACTCTTGATGAATTTTTTCTTCTTTTATAAATCGTACGTATGATAAGAGTAGAGCTTCGTTACTTGGTAGAGTTGATTCATCCAGTTGAATGGAAAATTTGCAAGTCTTTAGGTAATCGCATAATGATATTTCAACGTCATTTGCCATTTCATCTATTCTTTTTGCACTGAATTATTACTTAGAGGAATTTTTTTAATGATATCAAATGGTGTCTTATGATGGAGAACAGTTTTTAATATCTCTTCGACTGCCGGCAAAATTAATTCCTCGCCAATGGTGTGTGTTTTTCCTGACTTTGCGATTAACAATGAAACGTTATATGAGGCTCATAGCCCATCATCGTCTCGTTTAGAAGACGATGCAAAAAGGTTTGATATAGTTGGTTGTTTTAAATATTGTTTTTCGAGTTCTTGAAAATAGAATATATCTTTGTTCTTCTTATCAGGATGCATTTTATGTAAATGCTCTTGTAGCCTAGAAGGTTTCATAGCTTCATTTGAAAAAACTTTTCGGCAAATTAAACACATAGGTAATGATTTGTTTGTAGAAGATTCCGCAAATCCATATTTTAAATATTCAATACTGTATTGCCGGCATTTCTTTTTTAATTTAGAAGTAGATTCAGCCATTTTCTTACAAAAATTAAATTCTCAATAGATTTATAGATAGTAATGTTTATAAAATGACACACCACTCACGATTATTTACTACGGCAGAGCTTATGATTCACGACTATATATCGCGGCCAAGCACATACAACTAACTAACAAAAAATTCGTAGAGCTGTTGCTTTTATAACGTATGGTCCTAAAGTTTTTGGAAATTTTTTAAATGCTAATAAATTTTTCCAAATTTTTTTAATTTTAAAAGCACATGTGGCAACAATTAACAACACTAATAACGAAAAATAATTACAAATTACATTATGGATAGTGGCCCGTTATCCTCAGTGAGTCGTAATTTTCTTCGGACTTGTCCCATCTTCCTTTGGACAAGAGCAGGTTCTATTTCTTTAATATTTTGGACGATGCGACGCCGCAATTGATCTTCATTTGTAGCTTCCCATCCTTTATCGTACACTTTCCTCGATAGTATTGACCAAAATTCCTCTATTGACCGAGCCTGAGGTACATTAGGAGGATTGTCCAACAGTGTTGTTTTCACTTAACCACTGTCTGGTAATTCTAGCATATTGGCATGAAGCTAGATCAGGCCAAAACATTATATGATCGTTGAGATGATGTGTATTTAAAAAATTATGTAATTTAGTAAGACATCTTTGAATATAAAGTTCTGCATTTAAGGCTTCTCCCCGAACACGACCAACATACGGCTGTGAGATAAATCCTGCTTCAGAAATGACACACCACACTAAAACTTTATCCTCAAATTTCGATTTACTTTTAAATTCAACATTGTCTGGTGTATTTTCTATGTTATCGGTATAAAACCCATCGTTTCCTTTAATCTCTTAATGGGATAAGGTAAAATATTTTTCATCATCCATTACAATCAATTTATTGGCAAAGTGGATACGCCTTAATGCGCGGCAACAACGCGGAATTCTTTCTAGCTGGTCTGCGGTGTATTTTGGCGCCTTTCTTCTTTTCCTAAACACTAAGTTTGTGCGATCAATTGTTCTTAATACAGTGGTTTTCGAAATACCAAATCTCCGGGCTAATTTTCTCTGAGAAATTCCAACTTTCTCTTTAGCAGCTTCCATCAGTCTTCTTTTTCTTCTTACACTCAAAATTCTTGGTCTACCGCTTTTGAGTAAATTAATGCATGGTATACCCTCTTCACAATTCCTTATAGTGTTTTAAATGTTTGACTTACTTTTATTTTGCTCTTGGTAGATTGCAACAATATCATGCTTAGGTATTCGTCCAACTAGATTGTAAATGCCCTGACGAATATCTAATTTGTAAGACATTTTGCTACAATCGATTTGCAAAACTAAACTGTCATAATCAAACTTGATTACGTGTGACGTTTTAGTTTCAATGGCAACTTGATTAAACGACATTGGGTACAAAAATGAATAATTTAAAAATATTCCAAAAACTTTAGGACCATACGTTTCGTTTCATTTCGTGCATGATTCAACTTGTCTGTGTGCGAACATGTCGAAACATGTTATTTTGTATGAACATAGCGCGTTCGCTTATCAACGTGCGAGGATACTTCTATTCTGAACTAAAAGAAATTATTATAATTATTAGTATTATTATTAATGCTAATTTAAAACTGCTTATTAACCCTTATTAAATCATTTTTATTTCACCATTTCTCTTGACTGCTTATTATTTGCTTCTGAATCCGCTACCGCCCCCCTAAAAGGCTGCAGCGCCCACATGGGGGTGGTATCGCCCCCGTTGGGAACCAATGCTGGGCCTAAACCATCAACATTTAGGTAATGCATGTTTGGGTCAATCATCATTGTTTAACCCGTAGTATCTCCAGTTAAAGGTTGCCCCGTTGTTAATGAAACACGTTGTATATCTTATAATGTAAATTCATTATAATAAAGATATTTTCACGACTTGTATAACTCTAAAATTTTTCATTTCCTAAAAAGATAGACCAAATTTCTATAACATTCCAATCACGAACATCGCGACTATGGATATTCTAATTAAAACTAGTACATTATGCAAAATTCCTTTTTCCGATATATTTTTCGCATATCTCCTGCCTAACCAACTCACCATCGACCTCGGCGGCTTCATAATGATCCGACTGGCTCTCCCTTCGTTCTTCGTCTTTACTTTCGATTTCTACTTTTGTTTCCACTGGACCTGGCGTCGTTTCACCCTCAGCGAAGTCGCTGTCGTAGTATGAATCCGAACTGGGATGATCCTTAAACAAAACACAATAACATTCTAACCAAAGAAGAATTCCAAATTGTTGATGTGGATATTATAAAATATTGTAATGTTCTGAAATTTCTACAAATTTACTCAAAAAAGCGATTCTTACCGATAATGAACTAGTAGATCTTTGTATATCTTGTACATTCAGAGATTCCGCTTCTTGCAACCACTCGTCGACGTTGACGCCTCCTGCTCGCAAGCATTCGATTCTCGCCTCTGCTTTTGCTTTAGAAGTCTCGGCTCTTCTAATGGCTTGTTTCATTTCTTCTATTTTCGTTTCCAAGTCATGACCGTTCGGATCATTTGGATCTACCTGAAAATAAAAGAAGATATTGAAAAAATATTCCATGAAAAATGATATTTTTTGGCTAATTATCCAAAATTTTATTTACAACAGTTGAATAGTTATTTAAATAGCACAGTAATCACTGGTAATATATTTCAGTGTGCAAGATCATAGAATTAAGGCGGGGAACTGCTTTGGTGCATGCAGAAGAGAAGTGTACGAGTATATTGCCAATTTACTTGCTTTGGGCGCCAAAGCATTAGTAAAACGACGTATTTTATTAATGTTAAACGGTTGAACCCATTGCCTATAGTTCTTATCAATGGACATACAATATATTTTTCCAATTAATTTCTGCTGATTTTTAAAAATACATCACATGGATTTAAAAAGCAATAAATGTTAAATTTAGAAAAGAAAGACAAATGAGGCAGAAACAAAAACTAAGGGTCAAGTGATGTATAAAAGGTACACCTTCTTTCATGTAAAATTAACCATCTAGGAAATACTTTTGCTACAATACAACCTACTCCAACTAGGATATAATAGATATGTTGGTAACCGAACAATATTCCATTAATAAATAAAAGTAGCAATCCTGAATTGTTACAAATTTTCCAAAGTACAAGAATGTACAGTATAGGGCAATCCTGAGTTTTTTCACTTTTATTACGGCAAAAGTTTATCACAACTTTTCCAACGAGAAAGTAGATCCCAACTTCTGTCAAAATTTTGATTACAGAATGTTTATAAACGTGCTAATTCCAATAGCTTGAACAGATCCTTCTTTAAAGAATTACCATTGAAGGTTTGAATTTATTTCTATAAAGAAAAGCTCTCATGTAATTATAAATGACAACAATAAAATGATTATGCTTAATTTACTGACGTATTGATAAAGCTTAATGAAGAACAAAAAAATAGATATGTAATTTTGTCAACTCAAAAGATTATTTACCTTTTGTCCCGACTCCTTAAGGGCATGGTATAACTGTAACTTTCTAACGCTTTCCCTTACGTTATTATTTTCTCTGGCTATTTTAGTAGCCCATCGACGCGCTTCTTTACTCAAAGTCGCAGCTGATGAATCGTGATCGGCGGTTATTTGATCCACCGGATCAGAGTCACACGGATCGAATTCGTAGTGTATATGCTGCTTTAAAACGGGATAATACAGATAACAACATTGGAGATTGTAGTCTCGGGTAAGCTGTTTGGCTTGGTCTCGAATAGTACTAAAAATAAAATAAAATCTTTTAAGTTTGCTCATTTTTATTTTTTAATGAATTGTGGATGAATTAAGTTTACAAAATTCATTATAATAATCTAAAGTATTTGAAAAGTAAATAAATAAATGCTCGCTGATTGTATTTAATCACAGACGAAATCTTGAAAGCAAATTTCACAGAAAGCCAAAGTAAAAATGATAGATCGGATAAATAATTAACATGAAGTAGATGGCCAGGATGCGGATAAGTAGTCTCAGATATTATTATGATCTTTAAGTCAGGAACAATCTCAATATTACTTGCAAACTAAAGTAAACTATAAAAAATAATAAACCAAAAAGTTGGAAGACAAATTAGAAGACCTCTCAACGAAAAGAGAAATATTAACCCAAAGGAAAGTAAATATTCCATAAAAGAAACAACATTGTAATAACAAAATCTTCGTAAGAAGCAACAAAAAAACATATACAGTGTGAACGTGGAATCAATAAAAGTTATGTATTTAGGTCGGTACATTTCTTGGACATGTTCTAGTGTAGCGTCCTAAAATGTCGTAATATCAAGAAAGGACCCCTGAACATATATTGTCCTAAAGTACAAAATCAAACATTTCAAACATAATGCATAATTGTAAATAATTAATAAAATATATTGTTTATCAACCTGATCTCAAAAACTACTAATTGTTTAGTAAAATGCATCGGAAAGGCAATAACAAAGATAGTTTATTTAAGGAGGTTTTTATAAACATCTACCATATTATTATTATACTAATTATTTAATACACTTCAAAACACATTCGGTATTGCCGATATGTAATTTTTGTAATAAAACAAATTACTTTGTCACCTGAAAATATGACAAATAAAGAAGTGACCATTAGTTCATCTATATTGTCCATTCCCCGTATCCCAGCATCACAATGTCAAAATTATTTTAGGTACGTAGGTATGGATCAAATAATCGAAAGTGTAAACGAGGTTATTGCTGAATTTAAAATGAACAATCGCTACCCGAGAATCCTATGCTCTGCAGATGACGTTATTATTATAGCCGAATATGAAGACGACCTGCAGCGGATCCTATACATGTTCAACAAGACGGCACAAGGACTGAACATGCAAATTTTAAGTGAGAAAATACAAAGCCTGCTAACATCCAAAGATCCGATACGTTGTGATGATCCCGAAAAAGACAGTATTGAAAAAAAAGACATTTTCATAGAAAAATATTAAATTGTGTAGATTATATTTTCCAATGTTAATAGCGGGCATCGATCTGATTAAGGTCGGGCGAACACCCAGAAACCACGTTTCTATTAAACGTAAACATCGCGTTCACATACGCGGAAGGTCGTACCTACGGGTGACTGACTTGCATGTTTCCTATAAAAACAAAGTGTAAACTAACCAATCATTGATTCATTATTATTATTTTGAATAAGTTAAAATGTATAAGATATTGTAATCTGTGTTAATTTTAAATATACTAAATCCCAGTGAGTTTTATAAATGTTGTCGTTTATTCAACCCCCGAAGATCGGTTACTAGGTAAGTGCTTTCCGAAAGATATAATACTTTTATGGTAGACGTAGTTTATACGAGGGGCACTTACTAAGTAACCACCACAACGTTGCAAATTGGTAGTACAGACCAAATTATGAACTTCAATTATTTGAGAAGAACACATCGGGCAGCAGAAGCATATCGGACGAAGTAGACAAGCAGATCAAGAAATCAGCTAGAGTATTGGGATATTTACAGAACATAATACGGGAAAATAAATATATGAACACATAAAGTAAAACCTACTCCGCATAAATTAGAGCAGAAACAAAGAGAAATTTAAGAAGAGATGAAAATATTACAAACAATAAAGGGTACATTGAAAAATACTGCACCAAGTCCTGATGATATTCTATCTTTATTTTTTAAAAACCTTCCGTACAATGCTAAACAAATTCTTTTAGAGCTCTTTAATAACATATTCTTACAAGAAGAATTCCCCAATCTTTGGCGTCAATCAATAGTCATACCTATCCTTAAACCAAGCAAACCAAAAATCGGCCCAGCTTCACATCGTCCCATTTTACTCACATGTAATATGTGCAAACTTCTGGAAAAAATTATAAACTATAGACTGACGTGGCATTTGGAAAATGAGAATATCCTTATACACAATGAAAGCGGCTTTCGAATTTTATAAATGTCAATAACGTGGGAAGATTTTGAAGATAAGTTAAGATTAATTGTGGAAGAAGTTAATAAACAGGGAAAAAGGGTTTTGAAAAAGGAAACTCCTAAAAATCCTGATATACATATTGAAGTAATTAATAGTATAATAGTTCCTTATAATAATTTTGCTAAGTTAACAGCTAAAAATTGGAAAAATTCAAGTTTAGTACAACAAGAGAGTTGTAAAAATTCTTCAGATAGGATTAGAGATAAAACTGCTAGGACATTTCAAACGTTAAATTGTAGTATTAAAATACCTACCTCTATATTCGAGGAAATCGATACTAGTGTATTACAAACAATAAGCAAACATTTGAAAATGGCGCAAAGTATTAATGATTTTTTTAATTTTGCGAGTGAAGTTCCACCGACCGAATTTAACGGTGAAGCAAGCAAATTACAATCATTTTTGGACTAATTAGATTTGCTACAAACAAACACGACAGGTAACGAAGAAAATGCTATTCTACTAATTAAGACGAGATTAACGGGAAAAGCCAGAAGTTTGATCACGACGGAAAACTCCATTACAGAAATCAAGAATAAACTAAAAACAGGAATAAGAGGTGACAATCCAAGCCTTCTCTTAGCGAAACTTGGTAAAGTAAGACAAAATGGAAAAGATGTAACATGAAACGCAACGGAGATTAGAAAAATTAGCAGAGAGACTACAGGCAGCATACGTGCCTGAAGGGATGCCCGAACGACTAGCCGAAAAATATACTAAGGAAGCAACGATTAAGGCAGTAACTACGAATGCCACAACGGATGCAACCAAAACAATAATCGCAGCGGGAAGTTGTGAGACTACGCAAGAAGTACTATCCAAATTAGTTTCAGTAGAAGGTATAGTAGGACAACAACAAGTTTTGCACATGAAGGATAACAGGAATTTCTTCAGTAAGCCAAACTTTGACTTTAGGAATAATCATCGGAGAGGAAACAGCAGAGGATTTTATAACGGTCATCATTCAGGAAGGACATTTCGACAGTTTAATCAACTATGGCAGATACGAAAATTTTAATAAGGATAGGAAATTCAATAGGAATGGAAATTACAATAATCGAGTCAACAATAATGTGAGAATATGCAAGATAGAAAATAAAATTGAGGAAATGAGTAGACAAATAGCACAATTAAAGAAGGAAAACTACGATTCAAGGATGGAAAATATGGAACTAAAGGAAAAAACAGAATTTTTGCAAGGAAACATGACACAGAATTTTAGAGAAAAGAATTTAATAATACATGGTATAGAAGAAGGAAACGAAGAAGATGAGGAACAACTAGAAAACAAATTAGAAGACGTAATAAAAAAGGTTAATAACACAGTAGATGTTAAATCAGATATTTTGAAATGTAAAAGAATAGGAAATAAAAACAGTAACAAAAATAGGCCTGTACTAATAATGATGAAAGATTTGAATAAGAAACTAGAAACTTTAGAAGGAACGAATAAATTAAAAGGAACAAAGATATACATTGATGAAGATTACCCAAAAGAAATACTAGAACAGAGAAAACAGTTAATAAGATACATGAAACAGGCGAGAGAAAGTGGAGCTAAAGCTAAGATAATTGATAATACATTAATGATTAACGATAACGTGTACAGTTTAAAAGAACTAGAAGAAAGGAAGAATAAATTAGAAATACATACAGAATGGATTAAATCAACATATAAGGAAAATAACGAAACTAATCCGAAAATTTTGGATAAAATTTTCAGTGATAAAAGCTTTAAACAACTAAGAGGTAAACAAATTGTCTAGGAAAGATGTGAAATTTGATCGATTTGGAAGAATATGATTTTGAAATACAGTATGTCAAAGGTATAGCGAACTACGCAGATAGCATATCGAGAATATCCATAGACGAACTTAAGGATTTATATATAAATAATTCACATGTCTTGGCAATCGCATGAGTACAAGCGCGAAAAGAAAATGCTCAATCAGAAAAGGATCTAAGGATTAACGAAGAGACAAAGGAAGAAAGAATACAAAAACCTTCAGTAATAAAAGTTTTAAATAATCTTGAGGCACATAAATTACCAATTTTACACTTTGAAAATAACCGTATCTCACTAAGGATGAGCATTCGGATCAAAAATAAATTGAAATTTAGTGAAGTCTTAATTACCGGAATACACAACTTCGACCTAGGACGAACGTTGGAAAAGCTTGAGGAAGAAGGAAATCAAAGGTTAAAAAATATTCAAGTATGTATATGCGAAGTACCAAAAACGGTACAGCAAAAAGAAGAGATCCAAAAGATCCAAAACTAAGAGCAAATTTCAGGTCGAAAAACATCGAGAAAGACGTGAGGAAGTATGTAAAGAATTGCCATAAATGCCAAATGAATAAAGCAAAGCTCAATCATAAGGAAAAATTTGTCATCACAGATACATCTATAAAACCGTATGATATTATTTATATAGACACAATAGGTCTATTTGTAGAAAGTAGCAACGGGAATCGTTATTGTATTACAATACTATGCAAACTAACTAAATACGAAGTTATGATACCGGTCAAGAACAAGGAAGCATACACAATAGCAATAGCAATATTTGACAATTTTATACCGATTTACAGATTGATGAAGGAGATAAGAAAAGATCAAGGGACGGAACATAAGAATGAAATAATGAAGAACTTAGCGGAACTTTTAAAAATAAAACATAATTTTTCAACAGCATACCATCATGAGGCCATAGGCAGTTGTGAAAGATTACATAGAACATTTAATGAGTATATAAGAAACTTTATCAAAGATTCTAGGGATAACTGGTGCGAGTTTGTAAAAATGTTTGCATATTGCTATAATACAGTACCAAACACGTATCACGGATACACTCCTTTTGAGTTATTATACGGGAGAAAACCCAATTTACCAGAATTCTTAAATGTAGAAATAGAACCGTGTTACAATCTTTAAAGATTTAAAATATAAGTTATAATACGCAAATGAAAGAGCCAAACAGTTTTTAATAAAAAACGAAATAATTAGAGTCAATAATATTGAAAAGGAATCTTCACCTGTAAACTTTAGATTAGGGGAATTAGTTTTTTTAAAGAATGAAGGGAGAAATAAGTTCGATCCACACTATTTAGATCCATTTAAAATAACGGGAATAAAAGGCGTAAATTGTGAGATTACATGTCAAAACAGTAAACCACAGACATTTCATAAGAATCTTTTGTATAAATACAATAGCGGAAACAGTTGTAAACAAAGTGAAGTGTGTTCACATACAAACAAATAGTGTTTAATAAACAAAAAATAAAACAATCAATGAACTGTTAACGTTATAGATAATATCGAAAAATTAGCGACGATAATTTTTCTCTTCCAAGAGGGGATGATGTGATGATCCCGAAAAAGACTATAGTGAAAAAAAAAGACATTTTCATAGAAAAAGATTAAATTGTGTAGATTATATTTTCCAATGTTAATAGCGGGCATCGATCTGATTAAGGTCAGGCGAACACCCAGAAACCACGTTTCTATTAAACGTAAACATCGCGTTCACATACGCGGAAGGTCGTACCTACGGGTGACTGACTTGCATGTTTCCTATAAAAACAAGGTGTAAACTAACCAATCATTCATTATTATTGTTTTGAATAAGTTAAAATGTATAAGATATTGTAATCTGTGTTAATTTTAAATATACTAAATCCCAGTGAGTTTTATAAATGTTGTCGTTTATTCAACCCCCGAAGATCGGTTACTAGGTAAGTGCTTTCCCAAAGATATAATACTTTTATGGTAGACGTAGTTTATACGAGGGGAACTTACTAAGTACAACGTTGCAAATTGGTAGTATAGACCAAATTATGAACTTCAATTATTTGAGAAGAACACATCGGGCAGCAGAAGCATATCGGACGAAGTAGACAAGAAGATCAAGAAATCAGCTAGAGTATTGGGATATTTACAGAACATAATACGGGAAAATAAATATATGAACACATAAAGTAAAACCTACTCCGCATAAATTAGAGCAGAAACAAAGAGAAATTTAAGAAGAGATGAAAATATTACAAACAATAAAGGGTACATTGAAAAATACTGCACCAAGTCCTGATGATATTCTATCTTTATTTTTTAAAAACCTTCCGTACAATGCTAAACAAATTCTTTTAGAGCTCTTTAATAACATATTCTTACAAGAAGAATTCCCCAATCTTTGGCGTCAATCAATAGTCATACCTATCCTTAAACCAAGCAAACCAAAAATCGGCCCAGCTTCACATCGTCCCATTTTACTCACATGTAATATGTGCAAACTTCTGGAAAAAATTATAAACTATAGACTGACGTAACATTTGGAAAATGAGAATATCCTTATACACAATGAAAGCGGCTTTCGTAGGGGAAGAAGTACTACTAAAAACTTAGTAACAATCGAATCTGAAATTCATGAGGCTTTCCTAATGGACCAAAAATTAATAGTCATATTCTTATACTTAAATAAAGCTTTTGACACCACTTGGAGATATCACATCCTGAAAACACTCCTAGAATGGAATATTCAGTGCTACATATTAGCATACATAAAAAACTTTTTGAATAATAGAACCTTCCAAGTTTGAGCAAATGTCGACAAATATTCAGTAAGACAACTTCAAAATGGAGCACTCCAAGGATTCATTTTAAGTCCTACTTCATTCCTCGTAGCAATAAACAGTATCGTTAAAGAAATACGCAAACCTATAAAAATCAGCTATTTATATTAGAAGCCAAAATGTAACATTAGCGTCGCAAATTTTACAAACATGCGTACCTGAAGAAAAATTTGCTCTACGTCTGCCACAAAATTGTAGTGTATACACCGGAGAGGTTTTTGCTATACTCCATGCCCTCAAAATGTGCAAAACATCAAATGAAAACAACTTTCTTATTATCTCTGACTTAATAAGTATCCTAACAGATTTAAAAAATTTATATCCTTCACACCCAATCCATGAACTCATTAAAAGGGAACTTTATAACTTGCGATATAAAAGCATCTCGTTTTTATGAGTACCACCACACACGGGAATAAAAGGTAACAGAGAAGTCAACTCCCTAGCCCTAAAATAAACTTCTACTGATAATTTATACCTCCTTACAGAGTTTCCCCACACCGATAACAGATACTCAATAAAAATACACATATACCAAAAATAGTAATCCATTTGGGAAGACACTGAAACCAATCTGAGATAAATAATGCCCGAAATTGAAACCAAACTCCTATTACTCAATAAAAGAAGGGAACAAGTTATAATAAACCGTTTAAGAATTGGACATACACGCCTAACACACCAACTTCACTTAACAAAAGAAACTATACCTCTATCTCAAACATGTCAGACTCAACTCACAGTAAAGCATCTGTTACTTGAATGTCCAGAAAATGAAGAACAAAGAATACGCCACAATTTAGGAAATACTTTAAAATCAATTCTTTCTTCAACTGGAAACAAAGTGCTATCTTATCTCAAAGACATAAACTTAACATCTAAACTTCAATTTTTGTTATTATAAATGTACCACACTATTTTGTAAATAGTAATAACTCTTAGTAGTTGATGCGGGGTTATGTATGTTTAACAGGGCTGATCCTAGGGTATTGGCCGCCCGCGTGCAAATACCAGATGTGCCGCCCCTCCAGAGATTTTTTTCTTATTTTGACTAATATTTAACGTTGACGTTATAAACTCAACTACCTGTATAACGTCTATTTCACAGTTTCACACACAACGATTTTGGACATACTCAGTGCGTATACAGCTTTGTTCCATTGGAGGGAGGACGAGTAATTCTTGGCGCGGGGATGACAGAAAAGGAAAGCGCCCCTGGCGAACTTTTTTTCTGTTCAAGGTTAAATGCATTTAAATTGATAGTTAGGCTGCAGTTTTGTCATTTTTCAGTTCTTAGGAAAAATAGAATAGATAGTTACGTATTTTTATCGTATTCGTACATCACAATCGTTGTGTGTGAAATAAGTGTAAGAAGTGAATCATGAGTAAAAATGCAAATAAAATTTGAAAACTTTATTTTTTGGCCACCTTATAAATAGGTTAATAGCAACAAAATACTTTATCAAAATAAACAACAAACAAGTATATCACCTTTGCATAAAAAAAAGTACCAACTCCACGAAAAGTAAATAAATCACTTGTTCTACAGTCTACACACTAGGTACCTAATCATTATAAGTACATAAGTACCTAATTATAAAATAACCTTTCTGGCTTTCTGAGTGGCAAATTTATCAATAATTTCCGTAAAATCTATCTTTTCACAGATTTCGGATTCAATAGAGACGATGGCCAAATCTGAAAGCCTTTCTTGTGTCATATTATTTCTCAAGTAATTTTTAATAATTTTTAATTTGCTGAAACTTCATTCTCCTGAAGCCACAGAAACAGGTAAGGTTAAAAAAATTCTTATTGTTAGAGCAAAATTACGAAAACAGGAAATGAGGTCATTTTTTTACTATGATTTCTAATACCTCAATTGGTTGTTTCTTACCTGGAAAAATATCTGTGAATGAAGTTATTTCATTAAACAGTTGTAAACCGTCTATATCTTTCACGATACTTCCTTCCTCCTGTACCTGTAACTAAATATCTAAGTCCATGCAGGCTTTCATGAGATCATCACTAGAAATGTTGTGAAACTCCTACAGAAAGCAGAATATTGAAAAGCACTCAGATAATAATGTAAATCTTTAATTTACCGAAGAGATCGCGTGATCATAAATTTAAAAATAGAAAGAAGTCTTGAATTGCTGGAAGAGGTTCAAAAGGGGTTCATCACTGCCCTCGTAATCAAATAAACGGACCTTTTTCCTGAGCCTCGAACTTGGAAATTCGAGATCAATACATAAATCTCTAGCAAGTGTTGTGGCTGATTCGACAAATATTTTGAAATTATCGACTGATCTTTGTGAAACAAAATGTGTTTTTTAAATTATCTAAGCCTTCCATGCATTCCGCGATGTTTAATTTAGGATTTTGAAGCATTTTACTCAGAACATTAGTTATTGATAATAAATCATGCCGAATCAAAATTGAACACAAACATTTGAATGATTCAGATTTTTGATTATTAATTTTGCACCATTTTTTGTTTTCGCGTGTCTGGTGGAATCTTCAATTAAGGCATTTAATGTGGTAATAATGTTTTTGAGGTCTTGCTTTAGAGGTCTAATAGCATGGATACGACTTTCCCACCTTGTTTCACTTAATGGTTTCAAAGTTAGACTTTTCACGTATTTTTTTAGTAAATCCCATCGATATGGGGTCGCATAAAAACATTATATACCTCTTGTACCATATAAATAAATCCAGAAATTTCACCACTGGAGCTGGCAGCGTCATTAACGACGAGGTTCAAGGTGTGAGCCGCACACGGCACGTATAATGCTCTAGGATTAATATCGAGAATCTATTTCTGAAGCCCTATATTTTTCCCCTTCATGTTCGATCCATTGTCGTAGCTCTGACCACGTATATCTTTAAGTTCGAGCTGCAGACTAGGTAATAGCTTCTCTAATAGAAAATTGCACAGACCTTCTCCAGTGGTATTAGTTACTGGAAAAAATCCTAGAAAACATTCTAATATATCTACTTTACTTTTACCATCAGTAGTGCTCACACATCTAATTACAAACGTTCTGTATGACTAATATCGGGCGTAGAGTCGAGAATTATAGTGTAATATTTGGCTTTTTTGACAATGCGTGTTATCTCATTACGAGTAGATTCGGCTAAAATATGAATTACTTCATTTTGAAAATGCTGCCCTAAATAGTGCGGAATACGTGTTTTTTTATCTTTGTATTTACTGATATTATTAAGGTGCTCTGAAATAACTGGATCAAATTTGGCCAACATCTCTACTGCCTTTAAAAAATTACCATTATCTCTATGATACAACTCCGTACTAGTTCCTCTGACTCCTAAATTTTGACTGGCTAAAAATTGTACTACAGCAATCATTCTTTCAATGATAGCGCGCCATCGCTTTTTCTCTCTATTGTAAACATTTTGTTGTTCCGCGTCAATAGTACAATTTTTTCCATCCTCGTCTTCATTTCGCACCACGATTTTATAGAGTTTTTTTCTGTTTATTGAGGTAATCCGAACAATGACGTCAATCAGAAAAGCCAGTACTTACAAGTTGTGTTGAACTATCTCTACTAAACAAGTTACATGCAAAACAAAAAATACAATTTAGTTTTATGGAATAGCAGAGCCACGCGCGATTTATTTTCTCCCCGTTCACTAAAGTTTTGTTATAATATGACTAGCTAAATTTCCTGCCAATCTCATCAATCAGAAATTTGAAATCTGCAACTTGTTTGGGACCGTGCTCTACCAATAAATCAATATATTTTTTTGTCAAAATGTTAGGCCAAGTAGCTGGATCATCTAATGCTACTTGAGCAGAGCCCTCTTCCTCTTTGCTCTCATCTTCACATTCGGCTTCACTGGGGATGGTACTGCTTGATGATGATCTTGCAGCTTTATCACCTTCATCGGTTGTGAAATCTATTGATTTATTGTTTGTGTCACTAGTACTGGTGGATGTTGATGGTTGAGAAGAATCAAACTCCGCGATTTGATTCAAACCTTTTTGTTCGGGCTCACTTTTATCCGGTTTTCCAGAATACTTATTCATTGATCCCGCTTGTTTTAAGATCTCTTCTATTCTTCTCTTTTCTATAGAAGGCACCTGACACTCTTTTAGTCTCTCTGTTTTTGGACGAGGACGATATCTCAATGTAAAAGGTAAGGAGAAAGAAGAACGCTAAGTATATCATAGCTCACAGATGCAGATAAAATGAATAGGAATTCTTCAGAAATTTTGAAATTCATCGAAATGCCCTCTAGAAAGTACCTAATACTTAATACTTTTTTTTACTTAAAGTGTAAGAATATGGGTTATTCATAAGAAATCCCCATTCCTGTTGAAAAAGTTAGAGCAAATTATTTAAAATAAATAATGATTCGTAGCGCTCTTTCAAAATCTGGGTAAAAATTAAAATTTTCATAAACTCCCCCGGTTGGTAACCTACAATTTTGTAAGAAAATTATATTTTGTGCTAACGAATTTTGAAAGAATTGAAAATAAATTTTGAATTTGCAAACATTCTGTACTTATTTTCAAAACGAATCATCGCGGCAAAATTAGTTTAACATTTCATTCGTTCATAAATTTAGTTAAGTGATTTGGTACTTACCACAGTTCTGATTTAAACGATACTCAACAGCAACGCCTTGTCACTAATTTCCAATATTAACTTACACTTACTTGCACTTGATTGTGTTTATGACCAGTCTTATTGTATGTTTATTCAAAGTTAAATGAACATTTTGAAATCAAAATGGTTTATATATAATGGTGAAGTAGCAAAAAAATTTCGATGCCGCATCCCTTTAACTTTGTCGAAACAAACCATTTCTTATCTATAAAGAAAACCGCTAAAATAAAGTTTATTTTGACCATTGACCTAGCCGCGGGCCGACTGTGATATATATAGTCTTTACGAAGTAAGTTGGCACGGCGAAAAAAATTCAAAGGAGGCCGCAGCGGCGAAACCGTTGAAAAAAGCCGCCCGGCGAACAGCAGAACGTTTTTTCAAAGGTTTCTCCGCTGGTA
Organism: Galeruca laticollis; assembly: GCA_963921935.1. Taxonomy (NCBI): domain Eukaryota; kingdom Metazoa; phylum Arthropoda; class Insecta; order Coleoptera; family Chrysomelidae; genus Galeruca; species Galeruca laticollis. The sequence continues at coordinate 212,511,137 of OY998177.1, forward strand.
CCTTCTTCAAAATGTTTTTCGCCGTTCCAACTGACATTCACATCGTATAGATTATACGTACATAAATAAGCCGCCGCGCCGCACACAGGAACCAAACATACTTAGTCGTGTCAAAAATATGGCCCTTTTTTTTCTAGAAATTTCAATTTTTTATTCTGCATTGCCGGCTCTGCCTTGAATTTTACTCTCAAATGAAGAATGTGTGTAGATGAGAGTAGGAGAAGATACCAATTACTAATGCACAATAGACCAACACACAACACAACTGAGCACTAACGTTTCATTTGTCTTCTTTAAAAAAATAGCTGATTGTTATAACTAAATGTGGCCTGCAGCCGCCTCGCGCCACAGTTCCCGACAGAATACGGAACATGGACTGGTATAAGGTGATGGATATCCTCAGATGGATAAGATCAGGGCTCGATTTGAGGCGGAACGGCGTTCCGGGACCTCTCTCTCTGAAAACAAATCAGCACTAAGAAAGTTTAAAAAAATTGACACTCAAATGTCTCTGTCAGTGAGTTAACTACGAACATCTATTAAATTGACACCCTATTACCTAAGATTAGCTCGCCATTTATTAATAAAGCATATAAGTGTAGTTCGATGCTTCATTAAGAATTACCCAAAAAGTGGTATGATTATTATTGATGTATCCACTTTCTTAAGTAATAAGTTAAGTTTGATCGTATACGTTTAGTGTTCTTTGTATAAAATCGGTATGGATGGTTCCACTAACATCTTTTTGGATCTGATTGAACTTGATGGTGTTATTGCTAAATCTGTTTTGACTTTTTAATGAGCTGTCTTCACTCTAATAGAATATCTGACACGTTTTTAAGTAATAACTTGACAAGCCTATCTTGTGATGTCGCTACTACTATGATTGGTAAACACAAAGTTATTGGGACATTATATCGCCAGACATGTTATTGTTTGGCACTTTGCAAACCACAGACTTGAGATGTCAGTATCAGACGTTAATAAATCAGTTTCAGGTGTTAAGTAATAGGTTTAAATCCCTTATTGATAAACATCATGTTGTCTTCAAGCTTCCCCAAAGACCAGCAGGGAACTCCTGCGATGCAAGTCTACTGGAGATAGAAATTTTGAGAATTGGAAGAGTTTTGAGCACCCGTTGCATCTAGTTTCAGATTGATGTAAATTGTTTGGGAGTCCTACGAAGCATTATTCCAACACTTCAAAGAAGCTTTAAATGACCCAACTAGAGACAGCAAAGAAAAAAGTAATTTTCCGGCCTCTATAACAAAAATATAGAAATGAATTTCGTACTAGAACTGGGGTTGATGACTGATGCTTTGCAAGAACTTTCTGAACTAAGCGAAGCTTTACAGTATAGCAATGCAGATGTGAGTTATGCAAACCAAAAGTTACAAATCACAGTTTAATTGAAGAAAGAAAAGATGCTACTCAACAATAGCTCAGGAAGCAGTGAACAACTTGTCTTTTTTCGTAGTTCACCTCCACACAAAAGAAAGTAGAACCAACAAACAGCTGTTGAACCCGGAAATATTTTACGAGGCATGTAAAGCGTCTATTGAAAAGACTGCTTGGTGAAAAAGACGCTGAGTTAGCTGAAACTGAAACACAAAAACTGGTCACAAAAAGTCCCAATAACGTTTGGGGAAAACGAAATGAGGAAACTTGCTTCCCGGATTAAATTTAACGAAACACAGTCAATTAAAGGTTTCATGGAATTTATCTACTCCAGAGCGTTACCAGAAAGCCTCACATCTCTAAAGCAATCAATCAACTCGATTAACATTTTGTCGAGTGAATATGAAAGAGGATTCTGTCAGATGAACTTAATCATGAAACATTACCACAGTTTGTGGCCTGTTGATTGTGAAAATTAATGGACCTCCTCTTCGTCTGTTTGATTCAGAGAAGTATGTTGACTCTGGGCTTGTTTCTGGACACCGCTCAGCGCTAGCTGTCAAGCGTGAAGAGAGGACAAATATGAAGAAAACATGTTATTTTAAGAAAAACTTCTGAGGCAAATAGTGATACTCAGTGGCGTAACTAGGTTGAAGTTCTTGATGAACTACCGGGAGGTCTGAGTACCGGAATTTTTTTTAAATTTTAAGCCCCTATAACTGCATTTTAGCTTTGTTTTTTTTTGATAAAATTGTAGCCTACAGTTCCTGGCTTTTAGTACATTTCAATCAAGTAGGCTTGCTGTGATTTTGTTTTAGAGCTGCCCCCCCCCCGTATTGTTTTACAACTTTTTTTTTGTTAAAAAGTTTGAATTCACTAAAATGTTTTACTATCAAATTCTCACAACCACCAAATATAGAAATTAATAGAAAAACCCAATACGATTCGATAACTTTTCGAATTAAATTTATGACCTCAATAACGTTCAAAACGTATTGTTTGAGACCTTAATTTAAAAAAAATAATAGAAAAAGCACACTACTATTCTACAACTTCTCGAGTCAAGTTTAAGACCTTAAAAGCGTCTAAAACTTCAATTTTAAGACATTTATTTCTCAAAACTCTCCGGACTACCACCCTTTAACTGGCGAGGGCCACCATGGACCCCTTCGGACAGTTCCGGCACCCTTATTTCTAGAAATCGAGCACTGGGTGAGACTATCGCCGGGGGGCACGTGCAACTTAATAAAAATGTTTAGTTGGTTATCAATTTTACAAACAATCGAAATTAATTGAGAAGACAATTAACAGTCTGTAGTTCCCTCACACAGTCATTTGTTGTGATTACAGTAATTCGGTGGACGTTAAACTTTGTCCTTTTTGGGCTGCTAATTGACTATACTTTCAGTTAATATAAACTGTATAAACTTGAATCTTATCGAGATCTGAATACCCCGTATTTTAGCGGTTTTTTTCATAATATCTCTATAATATTGAAGTAATCAATCTTTATCATAGAAGTAAAAATAGTTCTCTTTAATAACTGCAACTTTCTAATTAAAAATTTCGTGAAAGGAGTTATATTTTCCGAGATATTTACAAAAAACCGCTTTTCGCAACTTTGCGAATTATTTTTGCCAAGTTCGACATTTTAGATCGAGTTAGTCAAACCAGGAACATTTCTTAGAGTTTCATCCCCTATACAACCCAATTTTTTTTGGCCAGGTAGTAATTTCTGTAACCTCATCTACCTGTTTCTTGGAATATATGAAAAATGTGTTATGTTGCAATGAAACGTTTTAACTGTAAAATTAGACCAATCTGCAATTAAAAGGCTTCCAACAGCCTAATCAGCAGATTTTATTTCCTAATTACAAAATTTTTCCGGACCTCCCTTTTGTTGGGGGACATTCCCTCAAACCCCCTGGTGTGTCACCCTAATTGAAAGGATCACGCTACGCCTATGGGTCAGAGCAAGGCACCGTCAATAGAGACACCATGTAGACCATATAAATCAGAATAAATTGATGAGGGTCGATTGGCAAAGTGGGCCAAGAATAAAAAATCTGACACAAGACGTGAATTTGGTAGGTCTACAAAATATCGGTTCGACTGCTGGACATCAACGTCACAAGAGGGCAGATGACAAATCATTTTGCTATCTACAAATAAACCATTTTCTATTTTCTTATGAATTATGATGTACTCTAAACGAAATTATCACAATTGACTATTTTTAATATATTGGATTATAAATACCTGAACGAATTCTGCATGGCTGAGCAGGTTAGTAGTTCAGTTCGACCCATTAATGACAAATATTCAGCTACTTTATCGTAAACTCCGCTCTCCATTGTCGTCATGCAGAGTTGAAGGTCAACTACGAAATATCTACAAATAAAGAAAGCAGTCAGACAGTCAGTACACATATATGTAAATAATAATAAAAATACTGATTGTTCAATATTGATTTATATTAACCTGTTTTGATGTGCGTTTGCGGCAGCGAGGCACAAAAGGTAATCGTTCCTTGCTCCTGTTGATTTTTCCTCCAACTGATCCCGTTTTGAAGATACCTTAGCGCTATTCTTCTGTAATGAGGTGATTGACTGGAAAAATGAGCCTTTTTTCTTCTTGAGCCTGGAAACGCAATACATTGTTATTGAAATACAGATTCTGTAACAACGTATATCTTAAGCCGGGTCCAGACTATGTAACAAAACATGTTAATAACAATATTTTACAACACATTTGCTGTACAACTTTGTTTAGTAACCTGTTATAATATAGCACAAGCATCCAGACTATAAAAATGTATTGATATCTAGTTATCCTAGACCAGTTCCATGCATAAACAAAATATTACGTTACCGTAGCAACGAACAATAACTTATTAGAAGTGTCAGTGTAAAGTTTGACGTCACAAAAGTAAATAAGAGTTACGAAATAAATTAAAAGAAAAAAGATGTCCACCTAAATTGTGAAAATCGAAAAATTGGAGTATCGAGCATCATCAAGTACCTGTATATAAAAGGGTTACGAGGTAAGCAGATTTATGAAGATATGCTTAATACCCTTGGTGATTCATGTCCTTCGTATGCGACCGTGAAAAATTGGACTGCGAGCTTCAAAAGAGGTAAATTTTCCATTGAAGTTGATGACCGATCGGAAAGGCCAGTTTCTGTGTCAGTCCCCGAAAATATCGATGCAGTTCATGACATGATTTTATCAGACCGTCGAATTAGGCTAAAGCACTGAATATTTCATACGAACGCGTTCATCATATAGTTCACGTCAATTCGGACATGAGAAAAATTGCTGCAAAATGGATCCCCAAATGTTTGAACGTTGACCAAAAGCGTACAAGGGTAGAAGCATCGCGTTCGATCTGTGCTCGATTTGCAAATGATGTAGACTTCTTAAACCGAACTGTTACTATGGATGATACTTGGATACATTTCTACGATCCAGAAAGAAAGCAACAATCGATGGAATTGCGACTCTGGTTCTTCAAGACCTAAAAAGTTTTGTGTCCAAAAATCTGCTGGAAAAGTTCTTGCTTCAGTTTTTTGGAATTGCCATGGAGTAATCATGATTGATTTTTTGGATAAGGGTAGAACAGTAACTGGAGATTAAAATTCGACATTACTGACCACTCTACGGAAAAAAATTAAAGAGAAAATACGCGGAAAGCTATCCAAAGGTGTTTTGTTTTTGCAGGACAAGGCCCCTTGACACAAATCTCATATTGCCATGCAAAAAATTCGTGATTTAGGGTTTGAATTACTAGAACGCCCCCCTTATTCACCAGATTTGGCTCCGTCCGACTATCATCTCGTTCTTCAACTGAAAAAAAGTTAAAAAGGTCGTAAATTTTCTTCCAACGAGGAGGTAATAAAAGCTGTGGAGGTCTGGTTTAAAGAGCAAGAAGAAACATTTTTTTAAAGGTCTAGAGACGCTGTAATAAATGTATCCAATTAAGAGGAGAATATGTTGAGTAATAAAATATTTTGACATTGAAATTTTGTTTGGTTCTATAGTAGGCTAACATTTTTTCTATATATCCTCGTATAACAAAAGTCGAAACAAACTATTACGCATTATTTATGCAGCATATCAGCTGGTAGGAGGTATTTTTGTAAAAGAGAAATGATTCTATAACATGTTGTTAAGTCTAGGCAAGTCTTTTACAACAAAGTTTTATAACTTCCTTTGATCTTTACCGACATCGGATGGATAACATAGAACATGCTATATAACATGCAAAATGTTGTACAATACTTTGTTTTAGAACTTTTTGAGTTAAATGTCTCTAACAAGTTATTTAACATGTTTTGTTACCTAGTCTGGACCCGGCTTTATAAACAACAATATCAACCAGAGCAGTGGAAAAAGAAAAGTTACCTAATGAAAAATGATAAAAACCATTTAACTATCAGATTTCAATAATCAAATAAAAAAGAAATAAATTCCTATATACATACACAACGCCTTAAATGGAAAATGGAAATAATGGACAGTTAACTTTTTTAGATACGTTAGTAATTAATTAGAAATAAAAATTAGTTAGAGTTTGATATATTTAGGGAAAACGCCGGTACATGCCAATACCGGTTGATTATTTCCATTGTTACGTTTCCGCCCAAAAGTGTTACTTTTTCTATTTCTCAAGGTGGGTCCTCATGGACGGATTTGAAGCGCAGTCAGTTTGACAGCGCATTACGTTCGATTCAGCGTACTGGATCTTGACGATTTCTGTTTATTCCGTTCCAGCGTAGACAGTTTGTTTACAAATAGAGCGTAAGTAAAGCCTTCATTGAAAGTTGATTAATATTCTGTTTTACTTTTCCACCCAACCTATCTAATATGCGAGAAAAGTATTGGTTTACCCCAAAAAAAGTTGGAATTTTGAAAAAATTGTTTGAGTTATTATTACGATTTCCATCAACAACAGTACGAAAAAATGATTTTTAGAAAAAAAATCCTGTGTGTATGCCGTCGTTGTTGTCGTCGGCTACTTTTCGTTACATGTCTTGTTAGCACGATACAGCCTGCGGAGTGCAACAAGTCAACAATTTTATAACCGAATATTGTGAAGGGCATGTCACTGATGAACCCTATTGATTTTCAGCTCACCAGAGCCAGTACAACGGGTGCTATGATACTTAAAGTACGACATTTTGTAGTTTTTTGAGAAATTTCAGTTTGTTAGCACGATGCAGCCTCCGAAGTTCAACAAGTCACCAATTTTATGATTGAATATTATTCGGGACATTCCACTGATAAACTCTATTGATTTTCAGCTCACCAGAGCCAGTACAGCGGGTGCTATGGTACTTGAAGTACGAAATATTTGTCATTTTTTGAGAAATTTCAGTTTGTTAGGATACAGCCTCCGGAGCCCAACAAGTCCCCAATTTTATTATTGAATATTATTCAGAACATCTTACAGATGAACCCTATGTACGACATTTTTGTAATTTTTGGAGAAATTTCAGTTTGTTAATACGATACAGCCTCCGGAGTATATACAAGTGATAAATTTTATGACTGGATATTATTCTGAGCGTCTCAAAGATGAAACCTATCAATGTTCAGCTCACTAAAACCAGTACAACGGGTGCTATGGTACTTGAAGTATCAACTTTTTGTAATTTCTGGAGAATTTTCAGTTTGTTAGCACGATACAGCCTCCAGAGTGTATACAAGGGACCAATTTTATGATTGAATATTGCTCAAGGTGTCTCACAGATATACCCTATTGATTTTCAGCTGACAAGAGCGAGTACAGCGGGTCCTATAAATCCAGATGTACTACATTTTTGGTTATTTTTGGAGAAATTTCGGTTTTTTAGCACGATACATCCCCCGAAGTCTATACAAGTGACAATTTTATGATAGCGTATTGTTCAGAGCCACAGATGGGGAAAAGTTAGTTTTAATCTTCAAAACCGTTTATTTTTAACATAAAATGGCTTTTTTAGTTCACCGGTTGATTACTTTTCCACTCAATATTGAGAGATACAACAAGGAAAATAATCTGATTGAGGATATAGCTGTTTCGAGATCTCACTTTGTTTAAGTTAAATCGCAAAATGCGGAAGAAATAGTTACTTTCACATAAATTTCGAAGGACCAGCCACTGTGATGTGGCAAACGTTGTTTTCTGTTACGTTGATTATGTTACGTTGATTTTAATGTAGGATCAATTAAATGCATATGCACTTTCACTGGGTTTTATTCAACTTTTTATATAAGTCTTGTTCGATTGCTGAACAATTAAGACTGCACTTTTTACTAGCTATAAGGTGTATGATTTATCACATTATTTGATTTGATTTTAGTTAATGATTATTTTACTTTTAATTATACCGGTAACATGCCGGGTGAAAATGAAATGTAAGTACCTTTTTGTACGATGGGTGACTGAAAAGTGAAGAATTGTACGGTTGGAGCCGTATTTATGAGACGCTCAGTGTGGGTGTACGTAGGGGAGATCATGTGGAAAATTGGCGAATGGGTGATAAGATTTTAAACTCTAACTGTCATAAACGACGTGTGTTGCTTGGGTCGCTTTTTTTGTCTTGAAAAAAGTTATTTTCGTCATAGATAAGGAAAGCTTTTAAGATAGTTTTTTGTATGGAGATATAAGGTTAAAATTGATATTTGAAGATTTTGAAGTGCTAAATAGATATTATGAACGAATTTTAAGCAGAAATTATGTGTTTATGTGTAGAAATATATAATGATTATTATACAGGGGTGTAATATAAATGATTTTACAGGAAGAATTTTAGCTTATCTTAATTGCAGCTGTCCTTAACGATTATGATGAGAAAATAGTAGATAACGTAATTAATCGTCATAGAATTAAGACGTTTCTTCGTGAGACTACTTTTTTCCAGAATCGGAGTGTTAAGCAGGAGAAATTTGTTTCATTAGCCTTTGATCCTAGTCATTGACCAGGTAAAAAGAGAGGATATATGGAACACTCTAAAGAATATAAGAGTGTCTGAACTGTAATACAAGGAATACAAAGCTTATATAAACATACTCATAACTATGTAAGAGAGATCAGAACCATTTGAAACCATATTACAGGGATGTATCTTGAACCCACTACTGTTCGCGTTGGTAATATATGAAGCAATTGAAGAAGTAAAGGAAAATGTTGAGTCATATCAAGTAGGATACTGGAAAATGAAAAAGGTACTAATATCAGAGCTTTGCTATGCCGATGACATGGTGATTATAAGTAAAAAAACATGTTAATGAAAATCTGGAGATATTAAACAGGGCGCTACAATAATACGAGGGTAAACAAACAAATACCATTATAATAGGGAAGAAACGACAAGAGCATACAATACATTCAGAAGAAGAGTAAAATATGGAACAATTCCAAAAGTTGAAATATTTGGCTTCAATTATTTCAGAAGATGGGAAATTAGAGGAGGAAATACAGGAAAGAAGAACAGCAAGAGGAAGTCTGTTTATTAGTATAAAAAATACATTCCTCGGGAAGAGAGAGGTACCCAAAGAAATTAGAACACAAGTATTTAAATAAGTAGTAATACCGGTACTTACATATGGCGCAGAAACGTGGACAATCACAGATGAACTAAAACAAAAATTAAACACGACGGAGAGGAGATTTGTAAGGAAAATAGAGAATAAGACCAGGAGAGATGAATTTAGGAATGCAACACATAGAGAAAATCTTAAGTTAAGACCAATAGAAGAACACATTGAAGATAAACAACTGAGATGGTTCCGCCACCTACAAGGAATGGCGGAAGAAAGACTAGCGAAACAGGCATTTGATGCTAGAACATACAAGCAGAAGTCCAGAGGAAGACCAAGAAGAGCATGGTTAGAGGATATTAATGCGGCAGCAATTAAGAGAAACTTAAAATGAGAAGAGATAAAAAAGCGAACGCAGGACAGAAATGAGTGGGAAGAGAGCTGGAGAAGAATACCATCGTACTCAACTCTACTAAATAACCCACATCGCTAAAAGTACATGGTATAATGATTAGTAAATTAAAACAAAGCTTCTGATCCTGCTTATACAAAAGGTATCATAGGATTAAATTTAACTTATAAATCAAAAATAATGCTTTATAATACCTTAACAGTCATTAGGTAACCAACCCTAAGGATAAAATACTAGATTTGGAAAATATTAGTATTTACGAAATTAACTGTAACCATTGTGACGAAAAGTATGTTAGGCAAACTAAGCGGTCTGTCATCGTTCGGTTTAAGGAGCATTCAGCTCAGTTAAAATATGAACATACATAAAAATCGAGTATCGCATGCTATCAATCATAATCATACAATATGTTGAGGTAGGTAATGTGAAATTGTTAAAAAATGTATCCAACAATAAAATGTTGAAATCATTCAAAAGTATTGAAATAGGTGTAAGAATGATTTAAATAGAGGCAAAGAATAAATTTCTTATAGTCCTTTCGACCTATCGGCCTAATATCTTTTGTGCTGAAAGCACTGGATAGTTGGTTGAACGGTATATGAGGGAAAGTGTTGGGTTTAGGTATCCTTTGCATAACAATCAGCATGTGTTCTAGTGTGGCAAGTGAACAGAAAGTACCTTACATTAACTGGTAGCCCAGGTGGAAAACGCGCTGAAAAATGGTATGATTGCTGTGGGTGAATTCCTGGACATGCAAGGAGCTTTCAACAGTACCTCTGTACAATCAATGTGTAGAGCTGTAGTAAATCATGGAATAGAGCCAATGATAACCCACTGGCTTGGAGCCATGCTACGCAACACCACAGAAGAGACTGCATGGAAGGAGCGTGTGGCTAAAAAGGTCATCGACAGGGGATGTACACAAGGGGGTGTTCTTTCGCCCACATTGTGGAACCTGGCAATCGACGAACTAATATACCTATTAAATGGCATGGGCTTTCTAGCAATTGGGTATGCCGATGATGTCGTTGTCCTTGTTGTTGGAAGTAATATTATCGTCCTCAGGGATCTAATGGACAGGGCCCTATATAGGTTACAGGGGTGTTGCAACGATCACGGACTTGCAGAGAATACTGCCAAGGCTGAGGTAGTTGCTTTCACCATGAAGAGAGGTATACGACCTTGGTGGAGTGCCACTTCTAGTGTTTGTACAAGTGAAATATCGGGGAGTGATCCTGGATAAGACACTGACATGGAAGGATCTCCTTCGTAGTCGTCTAGGTAAGGTGGCTAACACGTACTGGGCCTGTAGGAGAGCAATTGGTCCGAAATGGGGACTAACCCCTAAGACTATCTTGTGGTTCTACAAAGTGATCATGCTGCCTATGCTCATATACGCGGCTCTGGTCTGATGGCCGAGAGTAACTTTGCCCACGGCTAGATTGCAACTGGCACGCCTCCAAAGGGTGGTCAGTTTGGGAGCATCTGGCTGCTTGAAGACTATACCAACTGCTGCGTTGGAGGTGATTCTTGGACTTCGGCCTCTTCACCATATGATCGAGGGTTAGGCCGGTAGGGCACTCCTACACTTAAAAAGTTTGGGATATGTGCCAAGCGACGTAGGGTGCAGGTACGTCAAGAAGCTCAGACTGGGAGATGTACCAGTTCTGGCTCGAGCGGCAGGTACTTCTTCATAACCCCCTATATGGTGAAGATCCGGAATAAAGAATTCTGGTAGAGAGAGGGAAATCCACAACCTCATGGGATCGTTTGGTACACAGATGGTTCATGCTCCAGCGATAGGGCGGTGGCTGGAATTAACTCCAGAAACCCAAAGACACAAATTTGTGTTTCTTTGGGTAAGGGTGTATCTGCATATTAGGCTGAGGTATATGCTATTTTGGAATGTGCGCATATAAAACTAGTCAGAGGCTATGTGGACCGACGCAAACCATATACATTTTCAGTCAGATGGCAATGATGGCTTTCCGTGGATATACCATCAACTCAGGGCTTGCTGCTAAATATCGAGAATGGCTTGCTAACATAGCAAGGTGGAACGTGGTGTGGCTAGAATGGTTTCCGACCCACTCTGGTTTTGAAGGCAATGAGAGGACAGACACACTGGCTGTGGAAGGGGCGGCAGCTCCGTTTATCGCCCCGGACTCGACCTTGTGCCTTACAGAACAAGTAATCAGTAAGGAGACTAGGAGTTGGTGAGGAAACCAACACCTCGCTCATTGGAGTGCTCTGCAGGATCTAAGGCAGTACAAGCCCCTATTGAGGGGCTGGACATGCTAGGGCAGCTGTAGAATTACCAAGGAGTAGGCTAAGAAAGTTAACAGTACTCTTAACAGGGCACTGCTGCCTGAGGAAACACCTCCATATCCTAGGAAAATTACCTTATGTAGGCAGTTGCGGCATGGATGACGAAACGTTGGTCCATGTTCTCCTAGTGTGTCCAAATTGGGCTGTGCTACGCAGGCGAATATTCGGAGTCCCTGTTATCGCTCCTCGGGACATAAACAGACATTCACTAAAGAGGATTGAGTCCTTCATCGAAGGATACACAAGTAGCAGGAATAGCACAATGGTCCCGCCAGTGGCCTCAGTGCCGGAACCTTGGCTTCAGGTTGACTTGGCCGAGATTCGCCTTCACATAGTAGTAGTAGTAGTAGCTTTTACTATTAATGAAACAATTTAAAACACAGCAAAACTTTCAAGCAAAACGTTTAAAAACGGCTTTTGACGCGTCTGATATCCATTTTGAATGAACTTTAAGGAACAACTAATGACGTACAATAACTCGTATTTGAACGCTGTTATTAAATACGTGTTTTTTGCATTAGCTTGTCAAATAAGAGAAATTGCATATCGCAAAAATAAAAGGTTTGGTTAATATTGGTTAATACGAGACTTTGTATGTAGCGCAGACATGTACTGATTCAAATGGGTCAATAAAACGATTTTCATCACAAATTTCAAATACGAGGTTTTGCGCCTCCACCGACGATATGTAGAACAGAACTATATAAGATTTAGTTTACCTTCCGTCACTGAAGCGTAATTTATTATCGAAACGCAAGTCAGACAGACAGTGTAATGTCAGTGTTGGTATAGTGAGAGTATATAGTGCGTTCAGTATGAATCTCTCCAACGGTTCCAGTAATTCCAACTTACTCCATGTTATGACACGAAAGCCAAGAAATCCAAGGAAAAATAGAAGACAATGGAAAATATGTTAAAATGAGGTATAGGAATGTATAAGAGCAATACAAATTATTTTCTGTTAAATTGTCTTTTTCATATTGATGGATTTTAAATCTATATACAAGGCTACAGACTCCAGTTGGAGTTGTAACCGCTCAAATTGAGCTCTTTTGACCATGTGTCTTGTGGGGGGTCAGCCCACGCCTTTCTTGCTGTTTATCTACAATTTATTAGAGGTTTTTGCAGTTTCTGTCCTGCATATGTCTCTCCCCGCCTTGTACTCCTAAATGTTTTATATCTTTCACAACCTGATCTTCCCATCTAATTTTTGGGCTTCCTGGTAATCTTTCCTAATTCGGTCTCCATTCTGTAATTCTCCTCACCTCCTGTCCTTTCTCCATTCTTTTAACATGTCCGTACCCGAATCTTTTTTGATTTAATTGTGTTTACTATGTCCTCATTTTCTAATATATTTCTAATTTCATAATTCATAAGTCTTCGGTACTCGTTATACCCTAGTTTGACTGGTCCATAAATTTTTCTAATTATTCTTCTTTCATATATCCTTAGCTGCTCTTCGTCCTCATTTATCAGTGTCATAGTTTCTGCTGCATATGTAACTACCGGTTTTATCGCCGTCCTGTAGACTCTTAATTTTGTTGCTCGGCTTATTCTCTTACTCTGCATGATGTTTATAAATTTATTATATGCTCTGTACCCTGCTTGAATTCTTTGCCTTATCTCGATTTTTGTGTCATTTTTGTTACTAATAATTGTGCCCAGATACTTAAAAGTGTTAACAACTTCAAAACTGAATTCATTTAACTTTACTGCTTCTGGTTGGTAGACTTCCTTCTTTCTTTTCATTTCCGTATATTTTGTTTTCTCCTGATTAATTCTTAATCCCCTTTTTCCCACCTCCTTTACAACTTTCTCTAATGTTTTTTCAAGAATCTTTAAGTCTCTCGCTATTATGGTTAAATCATCAGCATATGCCATTATTTGTTTTGATTTATTAATTATGCGTCCATTGATATTACAAGTCTTAATTATGCCATCCACTGCTATGTTAAACAATACCATCTCCTTGCCTTAGTCCAGCATTTATTTCAAATTCATCCGATGGATATTCCCTTGTCATTACTCTTGCCCTAGAATCTTTCATCGTCGCAACATGGATCCCCAAATGTTTGAATGTTGACCAAAAGCGTGCAAGGGTAGAAGCATCGCGTTCGATCTGTGATCGATTTGAAAACGAGACTTCTTAAACCAAATTTTTACTATGGATGAGACTTGGGTACATTTCTACGATCCAGAAACAAAGCAACAATCGATGGAATAGCGACACTCTGGTTCTCCAAGACCTAAGAAGCTTCGTGTCCAAAAATCTGCTGGAAAAGATCTTGCTTCAGTTTTTTGGGATTGACATGGAGTAATCATGATTAATTTTCTGGATAAGGGTAGAACAATAACTGGAGATTACTATTCGACATTACTGACCACTCTACGGGAAAAAATTAAAAAGAAAAGACGCGGAAAGCTATCCAAAGGTGTTTTGTTTTTGCACGACAACGCCCCTGCACACAAATCTCATGTTGCCATGCAAAAAATTCGTGATTTAGGGTTTGCATTACTAGAACACCCCCCTTATTCACCAGGTCTGGCTCCGTCCGACTATCATCTCTTTCCTCAACTGAAAAAAGTTTAAGGTCATAAATTTTCTGCCAACAAGGAAGTACTAGAAGCTGTGGAGGTCTGGTTTGCTGAGCAAGAAGAAACATTTTTTTTGAAAGGTCTAGAGACGTTGCAGGTTCGCTGTAATAAATGTATCCAATTAAGAGGAGAATATGTTGAGTAATAAAATATTTTGACATTGAAATTTTGTTTTGTTCTATAGTAGGCTAAGAATTTTTCAATGTATCCTCTTATAATGTTACTTTTTATATTTCTCGGTGTTTTGATTTTAGATTACTGACATATTTTCATAGTGTGTTAAATATTTATTTTAATTGTGTGTTCACTGAACTAATTTCATAATATTTATAACAATACTTGTATATATGGTAACAATAAGTGTTTAATAATTTAATGTTCAGGATCTGTAGTCTCCCTTCCCATATATTATAGGTAATAGTAATGATTCATTGCAGGTTCTTGAATTGTCAGTTGTATATACCCTCCTTAAATTTTTCCCATAGCTATTTTATATTTTCTGCAGCTATCTGACTCTCTTCGGGGTTTTCATTGTTTTTCATTTTATTTATAATTTCCTTAGTATCATGTCTTGAATATTTCTTTGATTTTAATTTGTAGTTTCTAGTCCCTCTGGTCCCATCTTGAATATCTCTTTAAAGTATTGAAATTCCGTCTAACTAGTCTTTTTCTTAATATTTTCTATTAAATTTCCTTCTTAATTCTAAATATATATATAAAGGTAGAATTTGGTATCCTTTCCTTATCTATTTAACGTCTTTATAGAAATTTCCTATTTTTTTAAGCAGTAATATCATAAAAAAATAAAGCGCTTTCAAATTACACTCCAAATCACATCGTTCAAATTGTATAAGACGTCAATAAAACTGGATTGATTTTGTTTTGTATAAGTATTTTTTTTCCTGTAAACCTCTCATATTTTCCTTTAAATGTGTGTGTAAATCGAAATCTATTTCACATTATCTACCGGTGAAACGATTCCTTACGAGGCATTAATGGAAATTTAGGAAATAAACCTTGAAGATCGAAATTGGTGACCTCATTTGAGGCGCCGGAAAAGCAGTAGTCATTTGAATTTACTACTACTAGTACGCATTACGTTAACTCATTTTTATGCTAATTATAACATCTATATCTTATTATGTAATAAAACTAATCGGTTTTTGTCAGTTATTTATTGTAATTTTATGAAAAGTATCAACTTTTGTTTATTTTACTTACTTTTCTTCAATATCCCTAGCCTTATCTCTAACTTCATGAGCTCCGTGCTCTTCATCGAAATACAATTTTTTCGTTTTATCTACATCCTGTACACATAATTGTAATTCTTTTTGTACCAGCGCTAGTTGATCCACACACTGTAATGAAAAAAATAACATAATTTCATTTAAATCTACAAAAACAGTACATTGTATTTCTAGTAGTAAGAGCAATATATTTCCGGACGACAATGTAAATGTTAACAACAAGTTCGGAGATGCGCTTTCACTACGAGGTACACATACTATTTTCTGAAATGGCAATCAACATTATCAAATATTAACGAGAATGTTTTTGGATTACCATCTTATTGTCTATGAAATCGTTTACAATCACTCTTTATTTGTTTCTGTGACAAAAGTCAACAATTCACAACTTATTTGGATTTAATATCTACGAATCGCTAAAAAATATTTAAAATGAACAGTGTTGACGATTTTCAGGTGTGCGGGTCACCACCGGTGCTAGAAATGCTGCTGAAATTGCCGTCTTAAATTTATAGCCCAATAAATTCAAGGCAAAATATGAATAGGCTTACAAACGTTTCATGCAATATTGCCGCGAAATAAAGACGACTTTCCAATCTGAAATTGTCATGATTGCATATACTTTTCAGTTTTATCTACAAAGTTGAAGGCATCTACGTTATGGTTAAATTAATCCATGCTGAGAGGTACATTTAGTACAAAAGAAGATTGATAGGGGAGAGTGGGGGACGTTTGACTACTTAAGCACTATTAAAAATTTTAAGTAGTAATATTTGTAATAAGACGACCAAAACGAGAAAATTGCTTGGTTACTTTATCTATTATGAATTTTTGCTACTGATTTTTACTAACAAACAAATGTTTTTTTAAAGGTACGTTTTTAGAAATAGGAAAAAATCGGGTAATTTCGACCGGTAAGATAATATCGACAATGGGACTCATCCCCGATCTTTTAGACCCATCTGCCTAACATAGTTTCTACTCAAAACGAAAGAGAAAGTAGTGGATAACTACATAAGAACAGAGATCCTGGAGAATATACCACTTCATAAATGTCAGCATGCCTACGGAGTGGGTCGATCAACTGAGACGGCTCTGTATCAACTAACCGAAGTCATCCAGAGAACTCTGAACAACAAAGAAATTGCAATGTGCGCATTTCTGGATATATCTGTGCCCTTTGACAACACAACTCATGTGTCTGTCAAAGAAGTACTAAAAAGACGAGGAGTAAATAAAGCCATTGTAAAATGGATGTATGAGTTGTTGACGACGAGGATAGCTGAGACACATGCGGGGAATTAAACCACCTCATCAGTTAAAGCCACTCGCGGAACACCTCAAGGGGGAGTGATATCTCCCCTTCTATGGAGCCTCGTATTAGATAAGTTGCTCTACAGAGGCTAACGGAGCTTGGTTTCGAATGTATGGGATATGCTGAAACACAGTTTTAATAGACAGAGCACCTTGTGTGATTTATTACAAAAGGGTCTCAGAATTATTGAGCAATGGTGCCTGGCTAAATATTAACCCAAACAAGACCATAGAAATTTCATTTACCCGGAAAAGAATACTTGCAGTCATGATAACCCGGGGAAATCATAGAATGGAAATCAGAAGTCAAATATTTAGGGAGAATCCTAGACAGTAAGCTTCTGTGGAATAAGCATGTTGAAATAACTGCTAGTAAAGCAATAAGAGTTTTGATGGCGTGCAGAAATCTAGCTGGTAAGAGTTGGGGCTGTAACCCAGAAATACTGCGATGAATGTACGCCATGATTGTGAGACCTGCATTTACGTATGGGGCAATAGTTTGACATACAAAAGCAAGTCAGTACAGCACGAGGAAAACCCTCGACAAAGTTCAAGGGCTTGCATGTGGGTGCATCACTGGAGCTATGAGAACGTGTCCAACTAGGGCACTTGAGCTTATTACATATCTCACACCTCTACATCTGGTGATAGAAAGATTTGCCCAAGAGGCAATTCTAAGAATATCTAAGGAAGGTTCAGGCAATGAGAGTATTAAAAATCAGGGAGCCTGATCCTCTCTAACAAAATACATCTCATCAGCGAATCTTCCCAGAGATGAAATGATCAAGAAAGTAAGTATCGAAAAGAATTTCACTACGATGCTAAATAAGAGGACAGACTGGAAAAGGAAATACACAAACCAAACTCTCAAAGAAAACCCCATTAGATGGTATACAGATGGTTCAAAAACCACCACTGGAGCAGGCGCTGGAGTATTTGGGCCTGGTACCAGATACTCATTATCGTTAGGTTCCTTCCCGAGCGCCTTTCAGGTAGAAATACTTGCGATCGAAAGATGCGTGGAAATGAACCTAGAAAGAAACTATCAGAAATGTGACATATCGATCCACTCTGATAGTCAAGCAGCTATCAAAGCAATGAACTCCCATGCTCCTATAAGAAAGAGTTTCGGAAGAAAGACGAAACCGAAAGAGAGGCAATCTAGCGGTGCCTTCCCGGGTTGATACATTCCAAAAAAATCCTGCGGAACTTTGACACTGCTAGATCCAAAAAATATTTGGATCTTAGTAAAAATAAGCTACATCTCCTCACGGGCTTTCTTACAGGACACCGCCGCCTTAGGAAGCACCAAATGAGAATAGGTCTAGCAGAAATTGACGAGTGTACATTCTGAGGGGAGGAGAATGAAATTCCGAATCACCTAGTTCTAGAATGCCTCGCCATTGCAAGCCAACGCAAGAAATGCTTCGGACAAGAAACTTGTAAGAGTCAGGATCTAACCTCGTTGAAGCCGTCCCAAATACTAGAGTTCATTCGAACCCTGGAACTGGTAGGCGAGCTGTGGTACTAGCGAGAACAGCTCTGATAGGGGGGGGGCACAAAAAACCTTAGGTTTCAGTGCATTGTAACCCCGTTAAAATCTAATCTAATCTAATCTAATCTAATCTAATCTAATCTAATCTAATCTAATCTAATCTAATCTAATCTAATCTAATCTAATCTAATCTAATCTAATCTAATCTAATCTAATCTAATCTAATCTAATCTAATCTAATCTAATCTAATCTAATCTAATCTAATCTAATCTAATCTAATCTAATCTAATCTAATCTAATCTAATCTAATCTAATCTAATCTAATCTAATCTAATCTAATCTAATCTAATCTAATCTAATCTAATCTAATCTAATCTAATCTAATCTAATCTAATCTAATCTAATCTAATCTAATCTAATCTAATCTAATCTAATCTAATCTAATCTAATCTAATCTAATCTAATCTAATCTAATCTAATCTAATCTAATCTAATCTAATCTAATCTAATCTAATCTAATCTAATCTAATCTAATCTAATCTAATCTAATCTAATCTAATCTAATCTAATCTAATCTAATCTAATCTAATCTAATCTAATCTAATCTAATCTAATCTAATCTAATCTAATCTAATCTAATCTAATCTAATCTAATCTAATCTAATCTAATCTAATCTAATCTAATCTAATCTAATCTAATCTAATCTAATCTAATC
Organism: Galeruca laticollis; assembly: GCA_963921935.1. Lineage (NCBI taxonomy): Eukaryota > Metazoa > Arthropoda > Insecta > Coleoptera > Chrysomelidae > Galeruca > Galeruca laticollis. The sequence continues at coordinate 212,530,167 of OY998177.1, forward strand.
TAATCTAATCTAATCTAATCTAATCTAATCTAATCTAATCTAATCTAATCTAATCTAATCTAATCTAATCTAATCTAATCTAATCTAATCTAATCTAATCTAATCTAATGGCGAAGGACAAAATCGACCAAGCAGTAATATTCTGAAAAACATTTAATATTAACATTTCAACATAATTATTGTTAAGCATAGGTCCCAAATCACTCACGCTTTTTCAGCGCTAGTACAGTCAGCATGAGCCCAAGTTGCACAAGAACGGCACCGCCTTCAAACATTATTATCATATCCAAATTGTTCACAAATATTACGGATTTCATCACCTTCTTTTTTCAGCCTTTGCCTGTTATTTTTCATGTAACATTCTTTAATTTCCAATTTCCCTCTTTTTATGTTTTTCCAATGTCTTATTTTCGAGATATTCTTTTAATGTAGTGGATGTTAATATTTGAGAATTTTGCCTTTTACGCTGCGAAGTTCTTGGTTGAAAAACTGTTTGTTCATTTTTCTTTAATTTTTAGGGTTTTATCATTGTCACCGCTTAAGTTATCTTCAACAACTTCTACCAAACTAAATTCAGAATTAGACGAATTTGATGACATTCTATTACGTAAAATGTTCAGTTTTCCTGGGATAATTTCACTTGTCCCTGGTCTTATGTCTGGATTCTACTTGTTCCGAAATATCCTCGCCGGTTGTTTGTCGAGTCAATGGTTGATCTTCTAGAGCCGTCGTATTTGACCGATCTTCATTATCTTCATAGATAGGTATAAAGTCTTCTTCACAAAACACATCACGATTGATGGGGAATTTTCCGGTTGTTTTAAACCCGTTTAAAGCTTTCTCTATAGTGGTAACCCTATTGTAAGCATTTCCAAAAAGTTCGGCTATATCAGTGTCCTTAATTTTTTCATAATTTTTACTTTTGCTGTACTTATCACATTCTTGCTGATAAGCAGTTTTTAAAGGTTTGAAGAAAACTACATCCAGAGGCAGCGTTCTATGATATGTGTGGGGTGGAAGTTGTTCGACTATGTTTGTTTTTACGAAACACTAAATTTATCTAGGTATTATTTATCTAGGTATTGTGGCAACACCACCTGAAGCGCTGGGGTTGTGAACGATCAGCGTAGGTGATATGTATCATAGATAATACACAATATATGTATGACGACGACAGTGACAGTTGTCAACATTGCCCATAATACTTCACGAATTTAATTTTATTTATATACATCTTTGCAATAAAAAATACGAAATACAGTCCATTGAAAAATATTTGTTTATTTACCACGAAGAATTACCTATTAGTGATGAAACGCAGACTTGGGTCTCACCAGAAGTGATAGTAAATGAATGCCAGAATTTCGACAAAAATTGTACGAAGCTTAAGAGGAATGAGTGGAATGATTATACAGTATAAGAAGAATATGCTGCTCGGGAGTAACATTAGCAAATTTTGCAAATCATTGCGTAAACAGCTTTTCTGTAATCCATCCAGATTTCGAACATTTGTATATCGTGCCAGCGGGTCCATTTTTTCTAAACCATCTTTCATTCTCATTCTTTTAAAAATAAGCATGGGGGAATATATTTGTCCTGATGCACTAAAGCTGCATACTATCATAGTATTTTGTCGCCTTTCTCCGCTTTTTTTGAACATTGGAAATACCCGTTTCGTCATCGTTGTGTAAGCGATGAACTCCAAATTATTGAAAAAAACTTCCATTTCGCCTTTGTTGAATGCGGTACTCCTGCTGAGGCTAGTGGCTTCCGGTTTGCGAAAACTAAGCTGCGGATATCGTCGCATAAACGAATAGAGCCAATCCTTACCGCACATTCCTTTATTCCTTTATTAAAAGTATTGGAATTTTATTTTTCTCTGCATATTCAAACACCAACGTGCGCATGTTTCGAGGCGTCAATGCATAAAATATTTTTGACAGTTTTAATATGGTATTAACAATTTCCTGTTCCTGATCTTAGGAGAAAACAGGTTTTCTTCCAAATGTAAGTTTTTTGGCTAAAATCTACCTGTTAGTCTATCTTGGAGTGTGCCATATGGTACTTCAAACGTTTTGGCAGCACTAATTTTTTTTCTCTCACGGCTTTTATTGCCCTTTTCATGGAATCCTCCGTCCACGAAAAACGTCCAGTTTTTCGAATGTATGTTCGCGGCATCTAAAATGAAATTCTGTCGTGTAATGTTTATGTTTATTATGCACTTAATTTAAAATAGCGATTACTAATTGTGCTGTACCCAAAGTGTGAAGGGTAATATCGATCACTGGAGGGTATCATCGACCAACATGATCGATTTTACCGGAACCAGTATGTTTAACCTAAAAAAATATAAATTAAAAATACACCAATTTAGACCCAAATTGTGGAAAAATATCCGCGTTATCGTAGGAACGTAAAATGCAATATTAAACATGTTTGTGGCCAATCGTATATCTTATATTCAGTCTAAAATTTCTCCAACTCTATGGCATTACATTGATTCAAAGCAAAATGGATCTGATATTGCGTCTTGTGGTGTTTTACCATCAGAATTTGTATCTTTACCCGAGTGGATTATTGGTACTAATTTTCCCTATGACCACCCCTTTTGTTTCCCTACAGTACTCGTGCCCTTATCTTCTAAAAATCTTTCCGAAGAACAACGGACTATAGCTCTTGCGTCCATGTCCTTAGAACTTTCTTTCTTAGAGGACCTTATTTCTTATAAACAGACATTCATCGTTCGCTACATCACAGCGAGTTTGACGATTTATTTATAATCTTCGTCATTTTTCCTCTCGACGCTCAGGTTTCCTCGCTTTTACCGAATTGCATGACTCTCTTTTATGTCTCGTAAAATATTCACAGACTAATTATTTTCACAAAGAACAAACGTCTGAAATCTTCTCGAAACCTCTTCAAAAACTTAGCACCTTCTTGGATGAAGACAAGCTCGTTAGGGTTGGTGGTGGATTAAAACACGCTCCTTTATCGTATGTTTCGAAATACCCCCTTTTATTTCGCTACAGTTCTCCTTTTACATTGATTCTATTTAGATATTTTGACGAGAAAAATGTATATGCCTGGCCAAAAAACCACCCAATTTTTGATATCCCAATGTTTTTGGATATTATCTTCGAAAAGAGCCATAAACTATGTCACTTCAAAATGTATTCGTTGTTGAAAACAGTCCCTTCTAAGTGTTTTCAGCCGCCTATTGGCGATTTACCTTAATTCCTATGGTCCTCGATTAATGCGTTTTCTTAGAATGGTGTTGACTTTGGAGGACCTCTTTACATTACCCCTTCAAGATATCGTACAACCAAAGCCTACATATGTCTCTTTATTTGTTGTGCCACCAAGACTTTACATCTTGAGTTAGTGAGTAATTTAACTTCTGAAGGTTTTATTGCCACTTTGCAAAGATTTATTGCTCGTCGTGGTCGCGTATCCCGCATATTTTGCCACTATGGCACCAATTTTACTGGAGCCGCAAGAATATATGCGCAGTAGAACTGCCAGTTTTCGTTCAGTTCACCTGCCGGACCAAATTTCAATGGTCTTTGGGAAGCCGGTATAAAGTCAGTCAAAACCCATCTTATACACGCGTGGTAAGAGACAAAATTTGATACTGTCTTAGTTTTGATTGAAGTGATCAATTCTCGGCTCCTCACGCCTTTAACTCGTAATATAGAGGACATCAATGATCTCATTCCTGGTCCCTTTCTAACGTTTCATCTTCCTGATTTTTCAACTATTTCTGCATCAAGACTTTTGGTCTCATTGGGAACGCGAATATTTTCATACTCTCCAACAACGCTCAAAGTTGCTAACGCCCACATCACCTTCTCCTGACACAGGGCAACTAGTCTAATGTTTGATCCGGGTGTTGGCTCGAATTTACTGCGTTACATCCTGTTCAAGATGGTATTGTTAGGGTTGTAAGCTCGGGCCGCCATTGGTATTTTAGGTATTTTAAAGCGTCCCTTGATCAAATTGCCCCCTTTGCCGATAGAGGACCGTTAATGTACTCATAATAAGTAGTTTGTTTAGTATTATAGGTATTTTTAGTATTTTGTATATACATATATAACCAGGTATAAAATTTTCAAGGAACACACAATAATTAGTTTTAGTTCTTTATTATTTTCCGATTTTTTTTTCGGAAAATATCTATAATTTCCATTCTTTTTTTTTGTCAAAATGCACTCATGTATTTAGTGGGGAGAATATTCGTGATATCATTATAATAGATTAAAATTAACCCGCTACGATGACATTTTCACCTCGCCTTGTATTGGGTCAATCGGTCGAGTCCAGACCTAAACTAAAGCAGTACCCGAATTGCCTTTGCCCCATGAACATTGATAACCGTAGTACTCATCCTGTTGTACATCGTCGTGTCGGCCGACCAGCAGATTCGAAGACAAGCTCCGTGTATTACCATTATAAGGAAACCTACAATGCAATCTAAATACACCGGGCGTCTCATTATATTCTGACTGTTTTTAAGAGTTTATATCTTCGAAACGGTTGTAGATAATAAAATGCCGTTTTCACAGTTAGGTTTAAAATTACCGTAAGTTTTGTTGTGACATATTTATATAAATGGCTACTTCCGGTTCACCCGCTAGAAAAGTGGCGTATTTTCAGAGTACTGTAGATGTAATTTTTGAAATGGTACACCCCATATATTTAGCAATTTCTTGAAAGACGCATATTTTTACTTCATAACGGTACCTTAAAGTTTAAAATCGGTGCACAGAAAGCGAAGTTAGATAACTTTAACTGGGATACTGTAATGATTCAGATATAAAATTGGAATTGTCATAAACAAAAACTTTATTAGCTAGTAACTAAAAGTGAACAGTAAAAAACAAATAAGAACATGTTTTAGTACACTCTAAAACAAATGTTCGATGTGTCTTCCATCTTGGTCTATACATTTGTGGAATCGAACCATTAAGTTGTCAAATGCTGATGTCAGCATTTCAAGAGGAATATTTTCCATTACCTCCGTATGCTTTTTTTTAATTTCTCAATAGTAGCAGGAGTCTATCCTTCACATATCCCCATACAAAAAAAATTTGGAACAGTCAGGTCTGGAGAATTTGGAGCCCATTCTATTGGACCACTCCTACCAATCCAATTATTTACAAATTGTTGGATAACATATTATCTTGCTATGTTGAAAGTAAACATTTTGGTTTAAAATACCATCTTGTTCTAATTGGGGATAGAAAAAGTTTTTCAATATATCGGTATAATTATTGCCACGAACTGTATTTTCTGCAAAAACGAAAGGCTCATATAATTTTTCACGAGACACTGCACACCAAACATTAACTTTAGGAGAATCTCTTTCATGTAGATGAAATTTTCTTGGATTTTCTAATCCTCAAATTCTACAGTTATGTTTATTAACTCGTCCATTTATATGGACCGCCGCCTTATCAGACATGATAATTCTAAAATTTGGATATGTTCTGTACAAATCTGTTAAAGTTTCACACATAAACACTCTTTTAGTATGGTCCCAAACGTTAATTTTTTGTAGAACTTGAATTTTGTAAGGTTTAAATTTGAGAAATTTTAGAATTCTGAAAACTTTAGTTTTGTCCATTTCCAAATTTGATGCTATTTTTCTAATTGAAATTTTCAGATTTCTGTGTACCATCTCATAAACAGATAACATTTCTTCTAATTTTCCAACTACAGTTCTCCTTTTTCTAGATATAGAAGCAGTATTCCTAAATTTGGTTAACCATGTTTGAATGGTATTTGTAGCAGGAGGATTTTTATTGAACTGTCTTCTAAATCGTCTTCTAGTCTGAACATAGGATTGAGTTTGGGCATATAAAAATATTGTTTGAGATCATTACAGTATCCCAGTTAAAGTCATCTAACTTCGCTTTCTGTGCACCGATTTTAAACTTTAAGGTACCGTTATAAAGTAAAAATATGCGTCTTTTAGGAAAGTGCTAAATATACACATACACATAAATATATACATTGAAAAAATTACATCTACTGTATTCTGAAAATACGCCACTTTTCTAGCGGGTAAACCGGAAGTAGGCCATTTATATAAATGTGCCACAACAATAATTTTAAACCTAACTGTAAAAACCGCATCTTATTATCTAGAACAGTTTCGAAGATATAAGCTCTTAAAAACAGTCAGAATATAATGAGACACCCATTATTTTAATTTTTCTACCTTCATCATAATGTGAATCATCTGCTTGTTTTCAAAAATTTAATACATTGTTCTTGCATTGAATTATTAGACTTACTGGGCCGGTAATTTACAGAAGCTTGCTTCAAAAGTGCTCGAACTTTATGAAAAGTATCTAAATTAATATTGTCTTTCACTTTGAAGGTGCTTTTTAGCATAGAAAATTCAGACCATAATGTAACTGTATTTACATTCTTTGATCTTTCCGATAAATAAGTAAGTAATACATATTCGGTTAGGTTTTTGGCTTTTTAATTTTTTTTCCAATAATTAAAAAAATTCGTATTACTCTGTGAAGCGTTCTTTTGATTTCATGAGTAACAAATAATTGGAAATGTTCTTAGCATGTTCGTGCAACTCCGATGGAGTACATGTAAATACTTTCGTTAATTTTCACTTTTCCACAAATTAGATAAATAACTGAAATTGTAGAAAACTTATCTTAATGTCTGTTATGATTTGAACTGACGTTTAATAAAAAAAATATTAGAAACGTCAAACAGTTGCGCAAATGATAGTCAGTGGTGTCCAGACTGTGATGAAAAACTATAAAGTAGAGACGTTCGGAATTTAGAAGCATAAGGGCAGAAAATCTAGTTTTTAGGGTTGCTATGATTCATTTTCACGTACGCGAGGCGAAAAAAGTATATTGTAAAACAAGTATCACAATAACACATTTTGTTGCGAGTGCGCAAAGCACGAGCACTGCAAAAAGTCATTGCGATACAAACTTTACATACTATTTTTTATAATGAATGTGCAAAAGGGATTTTTATGCTTATTTATTTATGTTGCTAACCCTCACGAAGTGACAGTTGACACAATTTTTAAATTTAAATGTTCAATAAATTACTTATATGTATATAGTTCGGAATTTATGAATATAGAACAAAACAGCGAATTATCATCCATTCCACCAGAACTTCGCAATATTGATTATAATGCAGTTAATAATTTACCTGCAAAATATAAAGAAAAATATGAGGAGGAATATGAATAGTTTTTTAAAGTGGTGTGTAGAAAACATTCTTCAAAATTACACAGAAAATGTCAGCTATAAATGGCAGTCTGTCAGCCATAAGTTAAACAGTCCATCCAACTGTATAAAAAGTTATTAAAAACGATGCTGAATTGGTTTGTGAAACTGTTTTCGATGACCCAAAGTCATAAAGTAAATTTTGTAGACATGAATTATAAAAAACAATTTGACGCATTTGAGCCATAAAACATAAAAAAAATATTAGTGCTATTCAACGCGACAATCGGTTACAATCATTTCTTGTCATTTAAAAAACAACATTTGCAACAATACATTTTCCATATCAATCGATTACTCCGATTATAATCGGTCTAAAATTATGATGCTATTGAAAACAATCGTAAATCGGAAGCATGTGATTGGTCGAAAGATTTAAATAAACTACCGTTTGTCTATGGGTTATGTGATATGAGTGATATTTTGCAATTGTATATTACATTTTTAGTTAACAGAACAGCTTCTATAAAATTAAACGTGATAAAACTAAATGAACTTGTGAAAAGTGTGAAATACACGTGGAACGAACCAAAATAATGATGAGGTTATGTCGATATTGATTTATTTGATTTGTAAAATGACATGACAAATGACAATTTTTTTTGGTCGTTCAACAAACATCAATCCCTTTCCGGTTTCGATTATAAACAAAATCGGAATCAAGATCGAAGTGTTGAATAGCACTATTGTGGTTAGGAAAAGTGAGTTTTGCAACGATTATTTCCCTCGTCTTTATTTCCACCAATCACAAACGCGCAATTTTGAATTACAAATGGTTTCTCGATGGAAAAACTGTATGACAGCACCTGTCAGCAGTTTTTTCGAGTTTACCCGCGGTAAAACTTGACAGCTGTTGTCATCAAAAATTACAATACCTTTGATGACAAGTAATTATGGTCTCCTAGGACACCAGAAAACGATGTTAAACAATTGGTCTGATTTTATTGACAATAAATTTTGTAATAGTGTTTTTAAAAAGTGTTTGTAGTGAAAATAAGTCGCTTCGGAAGTGATTGTATGACTAATATACATCTGGCGTTGGAGAAAAGTGTACCGTACAATACTGTTAAAACCCATACGTCAATATGGAAACAGTTTACGGAATTCTGCAAGGCAAAGAAATACGAGCTTTCGGAAACTACAAGTTTATAGTAACTAAACCTAATCCTGAAAGATTGGGCGTGGAATGTGAAGAAAGAAAACGGTGAAAATGACAAAGAACTAGTTCTGAAGACAATGTGGAACACCTTTGCAAAAAAATGTTAGAGATATATTTTATGAAGTGGAAAATCATTTTTGATCCGTTTAAAGATATTATCTTTCAGTTTAGTAGGGAAGCTCGTAATGCGAAACGAAGGAATTTGAAGATGTGCGCCAATAAAATTGAAACCGAGCTCTAATTCATTAAAATTGGAAGAATATTATTATGGAACGAAGACACTCCAGCGGGACCCAGCGAAAATTTTACCAAATCGCTTCTGTAGAACTTGCCTGGAGAGGTGGAGAAGCAGTCAGTTGCAGAGTTCATTATTTTAAAGAGGAAGTGGATAACTCTGGGATTAAAACAGGTAGATGACATAGTTATCTATTTTTTCAAATAACTGATTTTCAAAAATCCTACCTTTTAGGAAGAGTAGAATATAATCCTCTATTCAATAAAACGGCCCAGGGTCGAGAAAAAAATGGCCGATTTCAAATGGCTGATCCCCAACACGAAGAACCCTACCTTTTGTCCAGTCCGTCTTTTTAAAATTCTAATGGTTCTGTATATGTATCTGTAAAAGTTGGAAGGGTGGGTGACCTCACAGCACTTAGGCCACAATTGGCCCATTGTGCATCCTTCTGAGGTTCAAAACTTCCTTCTAGCTCGTCATACAGCCTACTTCTTCGAAGTAGGCGATAACGTCGCCTGAACTAAGTCCCCTCATACTGGCGTGTGATAGCCTGTGCTCGCCGAATACATGAAACCTAAAATGAGAGAGTGTCTGACATTTGCAAAGAATGTGCTCGACAGTCTCATCTTCTTGCTCACATCCTCTACAAAGTGGGGTATCAGACAGACCCAGTCTGTGGAGGTGTTTTCGTAGGTAACAGTGACCAGTCAGAATACCCGTAGCTGTTCGTAGGTTCCGCCTGTTCATAGTCACGTATTTTTTGGCTACTTTGCTGTCCGGATATTGTAGCGGTTCCTTGGCAAGCCTGCAGCCTTCTGCGTCGTCCCATATACCCTTAAACTGATTGAGGAAGTGTTCCTTCAAGAGGTCGGCCGTCGCTGACGCCGATAGACCAATGAAAGTACCAGGTCCCCAGATTTTGTGGGAGGCCGCCTTCCTGGCTAGCGAATCTGCAATACTGTTTCCTTTCGATTTCTCATGGCCCTTAATCCAGCCTTAAGTGACCGTGTTGTTGTTACAGGCTTCGATTAAGGCCATGTGACATTCTAGTACTAGGCCTGATGTGATACGTGGTCTGTTCAGGGCTAGTACTGTTTGTCTACTGTCCGTAAGGATGTATATATTATTACCTGTGGCTTTCTTAATTCTAATGGTTAAACGTTCAGCTAGAATAACAACTAATCGATTATTATTAACAGTAAACCCATCTTGGAACAAAGAATAATCAAGTGGATGGTACAAAAACACTCCAGGGGGAAAAACGAACTTTCGAAATCGACTAAAGAAGCTGCAGAGAAGGCACGATTAAATACAAAAGAAATAAAAATAACAAACAACTATAACCTAACCTGGCTAAAGGAGGGGCGGGTGAACAAAAATTAATCAACATTACTGGCCACAGTTTAGCCAACTCAATTAAGCCTTATCTGCAAATGGATAATGAGCATTATTCCAATATTGTAAACAAGCCACAGAACCTCTAGCTAAAAAACAGAATCTTCTGTTTTCTGTAGCCACTGCTCAAGCTTCTCACTCTGCCGCTCGACCCATTAACAACATTAAGGATTTACCTACACCCAACGTTACCAATGAGTTAACAAAGATTTCAAACAATACTCCTACTGTGTATCAAAATTGCAATTTATATTTTAATTGTACCATAAATAATTAGATTAGTAGTATTTTGTGATTAAGTGAATTAGGGTAACGACTACAGTTGTTAGCCAGGGGATAGTCCTTGGCCACTTCATTAAAATTAAAAAATCATAAGGTCCATATTCCTTTCCATAACCTCTTTATAGTTTCTCTCGATGCTAGGGATATTTGTTCATCTATTGGTAAATTTTCTATTGTCGGGTAGGCAATTCTGGTAAATTGGCGCCAAATCATCAACGGTGTGTTAAGAGTGTTCTAATTGATATGTGAAAACTAAGAAAACTGGTAAGCTTTCGTATTCGTCAGTTTTATATGAAATTGCTGTTTTGGTGAGTAATCGATAAGATATACATTTATTATGATACTTATAATAATTCTTTATGATTATCTGTTAACTTCAGAAAGTTTGGTTAGGTTTTTGTCGGTTATTTTGGATGGCCAACAACTGGTACACATAATTGTACTCGTACTAGTCATTGGCCGGGGTGGCCAATAACTACTGATACTGTAGGAATTTCTATTTTTTTAGGTTGAGGCTTGTTTTAGTCTAACTTTATTCTGCTTAGCATATTTACATAAAAAAAATTATATTTCGACATGCGGTTGCAGTTGTTGGCCGGGTGGCCAATATTTATTGCTGAGGCGGCCAATCACCCTAAAAGTGCGTATCTTATCTTTCATATCAAATTGTATTTTTACCTAGGTAACTACCTAGGTCAACCAAAACAGGGTCATGACAATGTAAAATTTCTTTCACAGAATATTTTCGCAAAAATGCCTAAAGTAAAGACGGGGACAAAGTACAATAAAAAATATGATGAAGATGCTATCGCCAAAGCATTGCAGCCATTGAGGACGGAATTTCGCAAAGACACGCTTCATTAAAATATAACGTTCCGTGAGCAACTCTTCAATTTAGTCGAGGTGTTAATTTTTGGAATAAGGTTACACCTGGTCCTAGACCGGTACTAACATACGAGGAAAAACAAACCTTAGAAGATGGATTTTTTCCTGCCATGCAATGGGCTTCCCAGTTCAAAACGAAGACGTTCAGACTTCAGTAAAAAAGTTTTTGGACAACCATCCCAGGCCAAATCCTTTCATAGAAAACCTTACAACTCGTGGCTGGAGGAGGGTGTTTTTGCGACGACATACTAACGTTTCCCTGAGAACATCTGAGGCAATCACAGCTGCTAGTGCCAATATTTCTGAAGCAGTCATAAGGAAATGGTTTATAGAAACCGAAACGTATTTGAAAGAAAAAAAATTGTTTGATATTTTGGAAGACCCGAACCGTGTGTTCAATAGTGATGAGACGTGCTTCCTGTTGTGCCCAAAAAACAAGAATGTTCTAGTCTCCAAAGGTACTAAAAATGTCTATGAGGTAGAACATCACCCCAAAAAGAATTTGACAGTCATGTTTACGTTTGCAGCTTCTTGGTTTACTTACACCTCCTATGATCATATATGCCCAATCACGACTAACATCGGCCTTGATTAATGAGGTGTTGGGATTAGTGATAATAGTTGGATGAAACGCCAGTCTTTTTATGAATATATCGGAAATGTCTTGTACCCTTTTTTAAGACGAAGTGGTACAAAATTTTCAATTATACTATTCGTCGATTGTCATTCTACTCATCTAACCTACCAAGTTAGTCAACTGTGTACTGAACACGAAATAATGTTAATTGCTCTGTACCCCAACGCATCCCGAATTTTGCAACCAGCAGATGTTGCTGCTTATAAACCCTTGAAGAATGGTTGGAAGGCAGGGGTCCTCGAATTTCGATGAAAAAACCCCGAACAAATTACCACAAGAGAAAATTTTGCGCTTATTTTAAAAGATGTAATAGACAAAACTTTTAAAATTGAAACAATACAGAATGGCTTTAGTGCTACCGGATTGTGTCCATGAAATTCTTCAGCAATCGATTTCAGAAAATGCGTGGGGAGAAAAACAAGTAATACAAGTACTTGTAGGGAAAATATAAAAGTATACATTGGTGAACAAAAATATCAACTACTTTCCTCTATGAATGCTGACCATACCGAAAATGAAGATTTTGTCTTATTACAAAATTTTTATGGTGAAATGCGTGGCACTCACAATGCACAACATTCAGCAAATCAAAACATAGAAACAGAAGATTTGAATAACAAAGAATACGATAAAGTACATCATACTCAAGAAACATATTTAGACAAGCAGGATACCCAGAATTTGACTGATCAAAGTATTATTCAAGGTGAAGATTTAAACAACTATGAACTTTATCGGAATGAAGATATGCAGAATTCGGCTAATTAAAATACTATTGATTTGAAAAACGATTCTTACTTGACATAGAAAATATGCCCGTTATAATCGATAATTTTACTACCGACGAAATGCCACTCTCTAATTGTTTGGCTAGCACCTCAGAAAAATGTGGGCCTTCCTCTAAAGCAAAAACGTAAAACCGAGAGAATTCAAAAACAACATAAAAAGCAAGATGAGCAGCAAAACAAATTAAATGATAAATTGAAAAAGAAAGGTAAAAAAATACCAGGAAAAATAGTAAATCTGAAGAAAAAGTCTAAAGACAGCACAGCTAGCTCCTAACAAATCCAAGTTCAAATTATTGAAAAAAACAACGAAGAGGCAGCAAATTGTACTACACAACAAAGTATTGATATATTACTTGTTGAAAAGGAAAACAAATCTGACAAGTTCACCTCTTCAAAAAATGCAGAAGCAGCAAGTGAAAATAACACAGAACATCATATGATAAATAAAATTCCTGACTGCCTAGAAACTCCTCCAAAGTTAAAGGATAGTCATATTTCTAATAGTGCTATTGTAAGAAAGATTTTTCAGAATGTTGACAATGATTCCCCAGGCAAAAAAATTAAAATTATTTCAGATATTTCACTGACAAGTGAAAAAGGTTACATGGATCATGCAATGCAAGAACGTCAAAACATCCATAATCCTTTCAAGAATACTACAATAACGAGTGGGATATGCTTTACTTGTCTAAAAAATATGAACATGCGCCAGAATGGGGTAAAATGCGCGACCTGTCTAAGAACGTACCACATATCCTGCATTAGTCCAGGAAAGTAAGGTCGAAAAATCTGTTAAACATCAAAAGTTTCCCAGCGCTGATTTTTCATTTTTAAATGAAAATATATCGACCCAGCATTACTCTCCTAGATTGTCTAATAATTTCCGGTGGAGCTTGCGACGCAGCTTGCAAGCACAGCTCGGACCACATAAAATTCAAGCAATTTATGCTCGTATCATTTCTGGATGTGTTCTTACAAAAAAATCGTAGAGATGAAAATTGCAGCAAATTTTATGCTCTTGAAGGTGAGGTGAATAGTTTTTCAAAGAAAAAATTTTCCGACGTTAAATTTTCCAAAAATTAAAAAAAAATCATGAATCATATTTTTGGCTGGTTATTATAAATAAAATATTAATACGGAGGTCAAAACATAGATAAACATAGAGGGCGAACTTCTAAAAATTTACGTTTTTTCAGATTTGGAAAATTCAAAATGGCAGCTGCTCAAATTCAATCGCGTTTAAATTTATGATCATTAATGATATCGAGAAGCGGTTGGTTGCAATCGACAGAGTGAAAGTTATATTTATATAAATAACAAACAAATTTTTTTTTACATAATTTTTTAGAACATTTACCGAAAAAAAATTTCCATCTAGTTTTTTCTCATTTTGGTGTTGAAAAATTTGTTAAAAATATCTTTTCAAGTTATAAATATGGTTGTTTTTGAAAGACGAGTATTTTCAAAAAAAATTTTTTCAGATGGGACTCTTACAAGCTGAGATAAACAAATTCAAAATCTGCTAGATACTGTCATAATATTAATTGAAATTTTCAAATTTTGATCACTTCGCTATGTTGTTGAATCCCAACTCAACTTAAACACAATTTTTCATTTTTGTACCGGTAATTGGTCCATTCAAAAGACAACAGTAATCCTAGCTCGCTCGGCCAAACGGTGCGGCGGCAGCTGCTTGGCGTAGTGGTGGGGGGTCAGCGCTTATTCTCTTCGAACGCCCTAAAGACCCTTACTAACACACGTACATTTTTCGGTTACCTTTTCTACCTGGACACTGGTATTGCAAAGCCGAAACAGGCATACACAGTTGTAAGGTCGACTCAGTTTGTGTCTACAGTCAGTCCGCATCACATCGTTCAGTTTGTAGGAATTCTGCTATACGTTTTAAAGACATGCATTTATAAGTTTTCGTAGAAACGCAGACTATAAATTTGAAAGGTATGTATTAATTAATCAGTTATTAATTATATTAGATGTAAAAAGTTTATTTCAAATAGTATTTTTCCCTATGGTTCTATAAGTGGATTTATAGATATAAATTTTAAATATCATTGTACCTTATTTCTAGCAATATGTAATCATATTAATAATAATCATACTATAAATGGACAATTTTTACAAAGAAAACCCAAATAAAAGCTTAAGCTTCGTTGAACTGCGAACGAGCGCTGACCCCCCACCACAACGCCAAGCAGCTGCCGCCGCACCGTTTGGCCGAGCGAGCTAGGATTACTGTTTTCTTTTGATTGGACCAATTGACGGTAGAAAAATGAAAAATTGTGTTTAAGTTGAGTTGGGATTCAACAACCTAGCGAAGTGATCAAAATTTGAAAATTTTAATTAATATTATGACAGTATCTAGCAGACTTTGAATTTGTTTATCTCAGCTTGTAAAAGTGGCATCTGAAAAATTTTTTTTTCAAAATACTCGTCTATCAAAAACAAACATATTTATAACGTGAAAAGATATTTTTAAGAAATTTTTCAACGCCAAAATGAGAAAAAACGAAGTAAAATTTTTTTTTCGGAAAATATTCTAAAAAAATTTTAAAAATTTTGATTATGTTATTTATATAAATATAACTTTCACTCTGTCGATTGCAATCAACCTCTTCTCGATATCATTAATGTTCATAAATTTAAACGCGATTGAAAAAAAATTTGTTTCCAATTTGAGCAGCCGCCATTTTGTATTTTGCAAATCTGAAAAAACGTAAATTTTTAGAAGTTCGCCTTCTATGCTTATCTATGTTTTGACCCCGATATTAATATTTTATTTATAATTACCAGCCAAAAGTATGATTTTCGAAATTTTTTTCAATTTTTGGAAAATTTAACCGGAAAAAAATTTTTTTGGAAAAACTATTTACGTCACCTTCAAGAGCACAAGATTTGCTGCAATTTTCATCTCTACAATATTTTGTAAGAACACATCCAGAAATGATATGAGCATAAATCACTTGAATTTTAGGTAATCCGAGCTGTGCTTGCCAAGCTCCAGCGGAAATTATTAGACAATCTAAGAGAGTGATGCTGGGTCGATATATTTTCATTTAAAAATGAAAAATCAGCGCTGGGAAACTTTTGATGTTCAACTTCCTTACTTTCCCGGACTACATTCTCAAAATCAAAAGAGACACGATAACTTCAAATGATTATTTTAAGTGTTTTGCCTGTTTAAAGCTAAAATAGACTTTAGTTAACACTTAGATATCTAGGTAGTTTATTGTGAAAAAATAAATAAATTAGTTAATATTTTTATAAATATTTTGTGTTTCGTTATACTAGCTACTCAGTATAGGTAGATATCTACTAGGTGTACACAAGTATAAATTACCTACTCACATACTAAGTACCTACGTGAAAGTAGTAAAAAACTTCAAAAAAACAGATTAAATATCAAAGGGCCAATCACTGTACAAGACGTATGCCAATAACTGTCTCCTGACGGCCAATAACTATCACATTGTGCAGTTTTGAATAAATGTGTTGGAATTGTTATGAAAACATTTATCTTGA
The DNA here is from genome assembly GCA_963921935.1 of Galeruca laticollis. Lineage (NCBI taxonomy): Eukaryota > Metazoa > Arthropoda > Insecta > Coleoptera > Chrysomelidae > Galeruca > Galeruca laticollis. The sequence goes on from OY998177.1 coordinate 212,546,359, forward strand.
GTAAATGTAGTAGCGCCATCTGATTTTCCACAATTCTTAGCATATAATATGCTATTTATAATATATGTCTATTAAAAACCCTTTATGTTTTAATCTGTCAAAGTTTAGGTAGATGCTTAAGTGGCCAATCAGTGTACCCGTTACCCTATCTGATGTTTTTCAGTTTTCAAATTAATATCTACATATTTATTATGTATGCAAAGTATGTTTTGTAAGCTATGTGTATGCAGAATAATCTGTTACTCGTGAAATAGTATTGTCAATTACCATTCGGGCATCTAATTTTTCCTGTGAAAAAAATCGAAAAAACACAATGCAAAGTAATATATTTTTTAACAAAATGCATTCGTGCAGGTGCAAAAATCCTCGTCTTCGACTCGGATTTATGTTGCCTCCAGCACTCATGCTTCTTCTTAAAATATTACTTAGCAAAGTGTTTTCTCGATTTTTTCAGGAAAAATTAGATGCCCTTATGATATTATTTACGAAAATTGATCCAATAAGGGGATACATTTTACGATCGTAGATAAAAAAAATTGAAATTATGTTGAACACCCACTAACACACATCATGATAACCAAGTTTCACTTCGAAAAACTCTGACGAAGTAAAATATTGGATTCCATTATAGAAAGTTTTATAAGTATTAATAAACTTGATAATTTTATAACCAATATGATTTCTAATTTTTTATAAGGAATGTTTCGTTTTCATTGAACATCGAAGATTTCATGTTCATTTATTAACCAAACAGGGGTGAATGTATTCGCATCGCGTGTTAAACCGAAATAAACTTAATACAAATTATCCTCAAAAGTTTCCTGTAGTAGCAACTAAATCACAATGTTTTTTTAACAATGAGAAGCAATATTTTTACGTTTCTGAATTTAGTACAAAATACGTTTTGAATTAAAGTACATAGAATATTTTAAATGAAAATTGGATCTCAGTAGATAACTTTGATTTATTTTTTTCGGGTGGCAAAAGAAAATTTGGGTAAAAAGTAGCTATTTTCAATAACCGTTACGTAATTATGTATCGCGTTATAAATCTTATTAAACTCAATCGTGAACTGAAGTAGTTTGGCTGATATGAGTAAGAAGATGTATTTTTCTTTTTCTTATGCAGTATCTGTGTTGTACGTGAAGTAAGCGCGTTTGTCCGACTTAAATTTTAAAAAAGTAGTTGGGTTGGTGCCGGGATTTAAACCTGGTGCTTATTACATAACACAGAACACATGATAGATGACACAGAACACATGACAGCTTAAATCACACCCCCACGACTGCGTACGTCACTTTCGTTCCAGAACAGACGTTGCTTATCTACTTAAACATTTCGTGGCTAAATAGATCAAAAGAGTATAAAATCAATGAAGTGACGTTTCATGTCTAAGATTGTAGCATAGATATGTAAGAAATTTATTAAAAATATCAAATAACAGTAAAAATAACTGCATCAAGTAAGTTAATTATTTCAAGTGATTATATTTTATTCAGATCCAACTACTCTAACTACCACGTATGGTAAAATCGAAGAATATGAAACATTTAATGTATATGCACAGTAATTTAATCGATCAAATTTTTTTAAACGCTATCATACTTATTTAAAATTCAAATTACCTCTAATTTTCAGAGAATCAGCTTATTGTTAGTATGCAGTATAATCATGAAAAAACATTTAGCAATAATCACGAAAATACCAGAACTTGAGTCTATATTACAGTTTGCACGAATCAATTTTTTATGGCTCTATTAACAAATCAGAGAAAACTAGTAGTAGTGATATTCAAAACTAACAGTACTTATTCTTTGTCATTATGAACATAATGTAGAATGTTTGTTACAAGCAGATTTACCTATAATTGCGAAATACTGATACATTACATTACATTTCTCACATTCCTTACGAATTTTTCGTTTTACTCAGATAAAAAAAGCAGCGCCAATGCACTGAGTGATGATATCAAATTAGATGCGATACTTGAGTGTGAGGAAAACCTTCATACCTACATCGAGTAGACAAGGATCCACAATATTAAATGTTAGCCATACATCGATACTAAACATATATTCAAATAGGACCTCATGGAAGACGGTTTTGATAGAAGAACTAATTTTTGTTAGCGAATAACATGCCGGATAAGAATATTATCAAATTAGAAGACGTTATATTTTCTGATGAGTAAACTTTTCCACTTGCCCCTACTGGTCAACGGAAAATCATCACTGAATGAGAGAAGAATACACGCAGTACCCTTAAAAGGTTAATGTTTGGGCACTGATTATGGAAACCAAATCATTGGTCTCTTTTCCATCGAGGAATATTTCAATTTGAAAGGCTATAATTATTTGTATTACTTAAAAATGATGTCGTTCCAAAATTTTGGTAATTTTATATTCTGATCCAAGAAGCCCTCAAGTTCCAGCGAATACCAACACAATGTCCGGTAGTACCTCGACGCCATATATCCAAATCATACGCCTCCGTTCTACGAGGCCTGGCAGAAGGTCTACCGATTGATGACATCAAAGAAGGAATGGAAAACACCTACAAACTTAATGTTAAAGATATTTATCATATAAGTACCAAGGGAAGACCTTTGTATCTCGTTGTTACTAACTCAAACACAACTCTGGATTTTTAAAAAAGTTATTGAGCATACAAGAGAATAATGTCGCATCTGCCAACTGTGGGACCACGCAACGTCTTACTGTGGAAGAACACCCATATAGAAATGCCCAGGCCAACATATTACAACCGAATGCCCAAAAGACAAGATAAAACCTGTAAGATGCGCCAACTGCGATGGAGACCATCCCGCCAACGCGAAAATATGTCCAGAGTACATAAAAAAAAGAATCTAGCTCGAAGACAAACGATCCTTTAACCAAGAACCTAAACCTACCCCAGTTAAATACATTCTAGTCCCGATTCCCACGATGAAATCATGGACACTGAAAAACAATAATCAGACCGAATTTCCCAGTTTTCCATCCAAAAGCATCCATCATACTACCCCCAAAACATCACTACTTCTCCTCATAAAAGCATAACTAACAATATAACAAACAACAACATAAATAAATTCGCTAAGTTAAACAGTATATTTAAAGAACTCCACCAAATGGTAAACCAAGACGAACTAGCTAGAGCCGTTTCTGACCTTTTGAAGGAAATGAAAAAAGCCAGAAGCAAGATTGAGAAATATACAATTTTCAACTGTCGCCGGTATAGTCAGCTATGACATCTAGGCAGGTAGGTGGTAAAACAAGCTCTAAAAAACGATATCGGTAATATAAACATTATTTTCTATAATATACAAGGAGCACTTTCTAAATTCCATTTAATCAGACATTTTCTCGACATTTACAAACCAGATATCTTCTTTCTAATCGAGAGACTCTTAAAACCAAATAAATCAATAAATTCGAAAAACCCAGTGATGCCAGAGGAGGCAGTATCGCATTATTAATAAAAAATGGCATACATTTCAAAGAACAATTTACTAAAAGAAGCCGACTTTTTAAACTTAACAAAAACCCACAACAAAGTTTTAATTGTAGGACATTTAAACTGTAAATACCCACATTGGGACAAATATGCAAAACACCCAAATAAAAATGGAAGTATTCTCCTGAGATTCTGCGATAATTCGGAATGCAATATACACACCACCGACGACCCAACACACTTTCCTTTCTCAAACCATTCCCCAAGTACAACTGACATAGCCATTGGAAGAAACATTAATAACATAACTAAAATCAAACCCTCACTGACCTAAACTCTGATCACCATCCTGACCTAATTAATCTAAAACTCCCACATAGTATACAAAACCCCATCATTCACACATATGATTACAGCTCGACGAGTTGGATTAAATTTAGGAACCATATAAATGAAAACATTCAAATTACAAACAAAATTGAAAACCTAGATCACTTAACAAAAATAATAGATACCCTATAAGACACAATTACTACAGCAAGAAACCTTTCAACTACCTTAAACCCTAAAATACACTTACTCAAAATTACAGAATTTTTTTACTAGATTACATTTTACTTTCTATTTTTAATAAAAAAACCCAAGTTTTAATTTCTGAACACACAATAATAAAAACATAAAATTACTTTTTTTTGGTCCATAAATGTTAAATACCCTGTAGAAAATTCAAGGTTCAAATTTCGTCAGTACACTCATGACGTACATATCTGGAATGTTCTAAGCAAATATATTTTTTACAAATTTTGGATTGAAAACGCGTTTTACGATCTTTACAAAAAATTCAACACACTTATGACATACATATCTGAAATATTCTAAGCAAATATATTTTTTGCACGCGGGTTGGAATGACATACTTTCTTCCCTTTCTACTACATACACGCTTGCTACCGGCAATTCATCATATGTAATAGCTAACATTAGGAATACTTCTGTAATTTCTAAATCCACAGACAACTCTTTAGAGCAAGCTAAAGGATTAAAATTTAAAAACTGCACAAATTGCACCTTCAATATTAGTATTGATAATATTCACATTCGTCGAAAAAATGCTACTTTACACACTTGTTACATAAATAACTATTTTTCGAGCTTTCTGTTCCGCAAAAGTGTCTATAACATCATCAAAGTTTAATGATCTGGCCATAGAATTTTCAATGGACAGAATAGCTAAGTTACATAACCTGTCCTATCCCATAGAGTTTCTTAAATAGGTTTTTATCAATTTTAGTTTTGAAATTGATCGTTCAGCACTCGCTGTAGTCACAGGAATTGTAAGAAATAACATCAATGCAGTGCATACTTCAGAAAAGCTGCAGGACATAAAATGATTTTTTATTATTAATAAATCAGCAAGGTCTCTAATACAAGAAGATTTTTCTATTTCGTCTCTGAAAGTGGATCGAAAACTGAGAATTTCTCTGGTAAATGATTCAGATATGTCTTTTTTATATAGATCAGTGTCATTTAAAACTTTTAAAGTGGAAGGCTGCAAAACACTGAAATTTGAAACAATTTCATTCATTGGAAGGAAATGCGATTTCAGTTGGTTTAAAATGATGTCCAATATTCGATAAAATATGTTTTCCGGGTGTTGGAGACGCTCATCTTCGCAAAACTCATCAAAATGGCGTTTTATCTTCCTCTGACGAGTTTTAGAAAATTCAGGGGTGATGGACCATTTTTCTGCTACACTATTTGCTTCCATTTTTAAACTTACTAATTCATTTCGATACCTTTCCAATTCTTCCAGACAAATTTTCAAACGTTTTAAGGCATTTGAAAGATCGGTGGCTTTAGACTGAAGCGCTTTAGAAGCTGCATCGATAGTAAGTAGAATCTTGCAATGGAAAACCAATAACATTATAAAATTGTAGCTTCATTTCTTTCATCTGATTTGCGATTTAACAGAATTGTTGTCGTTAGCGCTTTTTGGACTTCAACAAACCGAACTTTTAAAGTAAAAACGGCATCATAATGTCCTGCCAATCTAGTAGGGTTTAATGTTTTTAATGTTATTGAAGTTGAAGACTCACTTTCTTTATTAGATATAAAACTTGATAAAATATTCCAAAAAAATTATAAATTTGTTGAACTGTTTCAAAAAATTTTTGCATATCAATAACCTCTCTCACTGCATCATTAAGTACTAGATTCAAATTATGAGCAGCACAGTGAACATATACGGCATTTGCCTCGACATCTTTTATGAAATTTTGAACTCCACCATAAGTCTCTTTTCTTATCCTCGATACTTATTTAGAGGAATATTTTTGTCACTTATGGATTTAATAATTTGCTTGAACATTGCTAAGGCAGTTTAATCGTTAACTTCATGAAATCCTAAAAATGTTTCTTTAATGACAAGTGCCTTTGGGATCCCATTATCATCTTTTTCGATCATACAATAACGGTAAAGTTCACACATTTGATCAATTTTTGAAATATCTTGAGTTGTATCGAATACGATAGAGTAGAATGGTGCGGCATTTATTTCATTTATGAGTGCATTTTCTAATTTTAGAACCAGGACAGAAATTAGCTAATTTTGTATTATTGGACTTAAGTATTTTATCTGGCCCTTTGGTTTACTTAACAATTCTCGTAAAATCGGGTCGTATTTTCCTAATAACTCAACAATACTCAAAAAGATTCCTTTGGAGCTTGGATCACTGCCACGAAAGGCTAAATTTAACGTTGAAAGTATCAGAGTAACATCAAAGACCCTAGAAAGTACTTAGCACAAAAATATTTTTCTTTTTTGATTATAGACTCTTGCTCTTCATCGAGTGTTCCATGTAGCCGCCACTGTTGATACGTAAGACAGGAATCCAGATGAATTTTTGATGTCTCGTGTCTTTGTATGGCATCTACAATATGTTTCCAGTCGTCATATCCCTCAATCCAAACATTTTGTATTTTCTTAGATGCCCGATTTGCGAATAACCAACACAGTTCACAATACGCCTTCTGAAGTATTAAAGAATAGGACAGCCATGTACGTTCATGTTTCACGTCAGACTTGGAAACAATATACTAATGTTTTTCTAGAAGAGATCTATTGTCACTATCTTTCAAGAAAGGGCCTTTAGGCTTACAATGTCCGTTTTCAATCACGAACCTTTTCACTTGATCAGTTAGCTCTTTAAAATTACCCTTATCAGTCATATATGGCGAAGATACAATATTGTTCATGCTAAAATATAATTCTCTTTGATTTTTGCTAGTACCCTGATGTGGTTGTTCTGGGTCTGGATAGTCACTTGTGTTGGGTGCTGCATCTGATAGTTCTGGTATACTTTTAGTAAGGTCCAATTCTTCACTTTTGGAGCACTGTTCACTCGACTTTTCATGATTTAAGTCATCATTTTTCAAGTACTGACTAATATTAGGTAGCTTCTTATTTTTTTCTTCAGTCTCCCTCTTTCTCTTTCGTTTTTAGATCCCTCTTAAATATTTTCTGGAACTAGACATTTTAATATCTAACTTTTACAACCATTTTTATATTCAATAAAACAGCAAATACGAAAAATCGAAGGTACAAATCACCAATTGTCAAAAATAATCACACAAAGAATACGCAGTCAGTAGAGCCCTCATAAAACTATATCAAATTCGGAATTCCCCAAACGTAGTGTTGTTAGCTCGCCCCAGCAGCAGCGCCACGATAAATGTGAAAACAAAATGGGGAAATCCCCGATCGTGAATGCTCACCCGCGCTGCCAACGTACCGCGACAAAATATGTAGAAACCAATGGATGCGTTCTAAAATTAATAGAGATGTAGAATTACTGGTATTTTGATTGACAGTTTATTGACGGTCATAAGTACGTAAAATTACTCGTCACGGGTAACGTGTACATCTCTAAAAATGAATCAACATCTTTTTTGTTTAGGTTGGTTGAAATGCTTAACAATTAACTTGAAATTGTATTATGGTCTTTAGTTGTCTCGCTTTGGATTTTAAGCAGAACTTATAAAAATATACTTTCAAATAAAATAAAATACTCAGGTACAATGTAAAAAAATATTTTTGAGCTCGCGCCCTCTTGGGTCGGGGGCCCGTGGCATTTTGCCAGCCCTGCCACCCTATTGTTACGCCAGTGAATAAACATTTTGCTTTTACACACTGCATGTTTATAGTTCATTCTACTGATGTTATTTTTCCTTCATTTGGTATACTACATTACAAATCTCTAATTTTTCGGCTATTTCTCCATGTTTTCCATTATTCTTCTAATCAGTCGTATAAATTTATAAAATATTATCAATGATTAATTTAAGTGTTTTTTGAAAATCTTTACTCATAATTGAAACACGTGTACTACTCCAAATATAGGACTATTAGAGTATGAATTTCACATGAAAATTTGTCGATCGAAGTGTTTCCATACTTCAGTTTTCCTTGGATGAATGCCTAATACTTACCGACTTCTGATTTATGTTTCTTAATCGAAATCAATTTCATTCAAATTATAAGTGAACATTCATCAACACAGAGTATTATCACAACGTCAATTAAAACTTGTTTAGCAGCTACTACGTACAACTAATTTGCTACTAAAGTGTTTAGATTGGTAGAAGTTTCAAATTTTCCGAATTTCTGTATGATATTCACGGAGTGCGGAATGAATGGAATTGATTTTCGAGACTATCGCGAAGCGTTATACAAAGGAAATTCCTATTGCTCTATTTCTATTTTTCCCGAAAGTATGCGACAAAATCTTTATTATGCATAAAATAAAATTATGACACGAACATTTTGAACGGTTGCAAGGAATAAACGGATCGTATATAATAACGAACAGTTGAATCTTACCTTTTTAGCCGTTTGTAATTTATGCGCCCGAAGAATTTTCGCATCGTCCGCAATTTGCTGCTGGAATATTTCGACGGCCGCCAGTCTTGCTCTCGCCAATTTTTCGTTTTCCTCCAATACGGTTCTCCATACGTTCCACATATTCCTGAAACATATAGGGGGCAGTTAATACAGCTATTTTATGTTATTTGCGAATTCATAATCGAAGATGGTAGAAATCTATATTATTTTAGACGCGTCTAATTTTTAAAATCAATATAATATTACAAATAAAATTTTGGAGAAAATGTATAATTAGAATATCAAAAAAGTATGCCGATTTCGAGACCAAGATTGTTGATTTAATAGCAAATAGAGGAAGGGAAAACAAATCAAAGTTGCCCCTCAAGGAGTTGTGTGACCACGAGCGTGGTAGTGGGGTAGGGGTCGAGTAACTGTTTCTCGAGTCTGATGAGACATGATCTGAAACGGGTGAAACTTAGGATAGTTCAAAGGATTTATCACATTGATGTGAAAATCCAAATATCAGGAATGACAGCGTGGAGAGAAAACTGTTGTCTGGACGAGCTCGCTGACAGTCGATTGCAAGATCGAGGTCAGCGGGGGCATCAGGGCGATAGGATTCTTGCGGAAACCTGCCTGATAACCATGTCTAGTGAAATGGTGGTTGTTGAGGTAAAATAACTAGATGTGGGGGTCTGCCCAAATCAGGCGGCCAAGTGGAAGAGGACCATAATAAAAAATCATCCAAGTCAAGGTGGAAACATAGATCTACCCGAACTCGGACAACCCGGAGGAAGGAACGATCCGCTAAGGCGTGGACTCAGCAGAGCAGGGGTCAGATGGTACCTTCGCTTCCTTGAACAGATAATAATACCTGAGGAAGCTAGGAAGAAAGCTGCCGACAGGAATAACCTAGGAGAGGTAGAGAACATCCCTCCCAAAGGAGAAAAGAGAAAGTGGTAAGAAATACCGGAAAAATGTATAATAATAAGAAGTTGAGAGAGGGCACAGTCGGTACCTCCTCTTCAGCAGGCAGCTACGCAGCTGCCGTGAAAGCAATTAAAATTGCGATTCTCCCCAAAGCACACCCTGAGTCCATACTCAATGCAAAATACCAAACTTTGGTGGATAATACACTAGTAGAGGAAATGTTCGCTGGATGGGAGTACAAGCATGCACTTTCGAACTGGGTTTATACTCATAGATTGTGAGACACCAGAGTCTGCAGAGTGACTACAGGTGAAAGTCTATCAGCTGGAAGACAGGAAGGAAATAGAACTGATGGTCAAAAAGGGAGAAGACATCCCAAAAATGCACACCGCCTCGTTCTTTCTTCCAAGAAGTAGGGGCGTTGAGAAACAGAAGCTTCTACACCTGATAGGAGCCCTAAATAAAGGTTTGGCTACACAACAATAGAAGGTTTTGAGCCTGAAAGAAGAAGGAAAAGGCCAGATCTTAATGGCAGGTATAGACAAACTATTCTGCCAGAAAATCAAGGAAAATTAGTACACCATACATTACAGATTTGGGAAAATACCTTTTCATGGCTTGAAAAAGAACACAGAAGAAAAAAAATCCATATACGATGTTGGAGGGTGGGGAGTCGCCGATGGACGAGAAGGAGATGGAAACCGAGGAAGGGGACAACACCCTGACGGCAGGGGATAAAACCCAAAAGAAAGGGGACATCGCCCTAACAAAAGGGGACAGCTCCCTTACACTTGGGCAGCAGGATGGCAGTGATAAACTCCAGTTAATGCTCACCATGTCAAGGGACCCTCTGATGCGTATCTGGTACCCAGCTAACACATGTGACATATTACACACCTGACAGTTGACATATGAAACATGACGTCACTTTTGTTGCCCGCGCAACTTTGCTTACGTAATCAAGATGGCCAACTACCGTAGTAGCATTGCTCATCTACTGCCATGGGATAATAACAACCAGGTAAGAGGAGTAGCAGGCAAGGATGTAACTGTAGTATACAATACAGGTGATGATATACCCAAAATATGTATTATGATAAGGAAAAATATTAATTACTTTATTATTATTTTATTTTATGACCCGAGACCTCGTTACAGTTCGAGCACTCTTCGAAAACGAGAAGGAAGGCATAGAATATTGCAAGGAGAAGAGACTACATACAATCCTAGGATGTAATGCTAACGCACACAATACAGTCTGGGGCAGCACCAACACAAATCTAAGATATGCGCAAATTTTAGATTATATCCGTAGTGAAAACCATAATATAAATAATATTGGGAATACCCCCACGTTTGTAACAAGGGTAAGGCAGAAAGTTTTAGACATTACACTGAGTACGTCAGGCCTGAAACATATCGTTAAAAATTGGAGAGTATCGGGAAAACCTTCCCTCTCCGATCATCGTATTATTACTTTTAGGTTAGAACTGAGCAGACCTCAGATTAGCATGAATAGAAATCCGAAGAAAACTGAGAAAAATATAACACTAGTCTAAAAGAAAATCTTACACATATTCAAAACAGAAGAAAAGCTAGACGTCACCTCAAAATGGAACAGGACCTTGAATATCTGAATAGGGCAATAACCAAAGCATTCGAATCAACGCAGCAGCAGGGATGCATCTTGGTGAAATACACATCTGTCAAAACTAGGATCTCAAACCTGAGGCCTCTTTAATAAAGCAAAACTTACCGGGAAATGGCAAAGACAAAGATACACCGAGGTACGTAACGCTTATTATAACTAAATAATATCTCCGTTAATGTGGAGTCTGACGGTTGACGAACTTCTAGATGGACTGTCCGACCTCGGAATAGCCTGTCAAGGATTTCATTACTCCGATACAAAGTCTTATGGTACTGTTCTGTACAATTTCTAATTTTTTTAGTAAGCTTGGAGTTGCTGTTCCATATAGAGTACACCCATAATCTATAATCGATCTTATATATGTTTTGTAGAAAGTAATGCAATGCAAGAGAATCGGTCCCCACCATGTCCTTCGTATTAATTTTAGGAAGTTCAAACCTTTATTGCATTTTAATAATACTCTCCACATGACTTTTCCAAGTAAGTTTTTTATCTAAAGTAATACCAAGGTAAACAACTGATGTTGAGACTGGGTATGGAATCTCGTTTATTGTAATATTGTACATGCGTGGTAAGTTATGGCGTGTAAAAAACATAATACTCGATTTTTTTGGAGTAACCAGAAAGCCTAATGAGTCCAATTTCTGTGTAATGGAGATGACCGATTCCTTTAGATTTTTTAAAGTATTTGGGTAGGTTTTATCGGAGTTATACACTACAAAGTCATCCGCGTATTGGATTAATTTGTAGTTAATTTCTTAATGGAAACTTGCTGTGAATATATTAAATAATAATGGAGATAGTACTGCTCCTTGAGGTAATCCTGTGGAAGTATTTCGAGGGTTTGTAAGTGAATTGTCTATATATCTAACATAAACTTTTCTATAAATTAACAGATTACACATTACATTACAAATTCTTCTTGGTATCCCAATATTGGCTAACTTTTTCCGTAAAAATACTAAGCCAACCGAATCATATGCTCCCTTAATATCGAGAAATGCTGCTCCCAGGTAATGATTTTTGTGTGTCGGTCACCAGTTGTAATATGGCGACATTGATGCTACATCCTCTTCTAAAACCATATTAATCCGGAGGAAGTGCTGATTTAGAAGTCATGAAAAATTCTAATCACTGTTTGATAATTCGCTCAAATGTTTTCAATATACACGTCAGCAAAGTTATGGGTCGATATGAGTCGGCTAAGTCAGGACTTTTTCCATTTTTATGTATGGGTACTACTATTGATCTTTTCCAATCTTCAATGATATTATTATGAATCCAGATATCGTTGTATAATTCTAGTAAAAATAAGTTTGCGTTATGTGCTAAATTCCATATCATGTCATATGTAATTTGATCTATGTCTGGTGACGTGTTATTAGTTTTTTTAAGAGCGAATAATAATTCACTATAAATTATGGGTTTTTTAAATAATTCAATATCTGTATCATCTTCTTCTTCATTAATATTTGTAAATTCTTGAGATACTGAGCAAGGTGCAATTTTATTCATAAATTCCTGAACTCAATCGTAGTTTTTGCATGTTTTGTTGTTTGAATTACTACCTATTGTGATTCTATGCATTCTTGTTACCATAATTTTGTTTTCATTTTTAGGAATCGTTCTGCTGCAACAATTTATTTGTTGACTATAATATAATTCTCCGATGAACTTAAGACGTTTATATGTACTAATTACTTTTTTTCTGCGTTCTATTGTATAATCGCACTCACTATCGCACTAAGGTGGTGGTGGTGGTTTTTTGTTTATTAACGTTTTTTTCACCGGTATAGCTAAGAAGCTGAAAGTTCTATGCCTTTCATGAAATATTCATATTTTTAATTTAAGTCATTAAAAGTTTTTGGGATTTCCTTAAAATAACTTTGAGAAACTGATATTTTTTCCAGTTAGCTTTCTTAGTATTCCATTTTGTAGTGGGATATATTATCGTTTCTATTTGAGCTCCTGAGTAAAGAAAATTAATTAGAATAGTATAATGGTCTGATTCTAAGGTGTCTGGTATTCCATTCCATTGCAATATCGGAAGTAGCGAATGTTAGATCAATCGCCGACTTATTGGTTGCTCTTGATATCTTAGTTGATGATACATTGTTTAATAGTATCATGTTGTTACACGGATTTAAGGCATTTACAATGTTTGTTCCTGATGGATTGGTTTTGTAAGATCCCCATAATTCGTGATGTCCATTGAAATCACCTACAATTAAAGTGGACTGATCGGTATATTCAAAAAGTTTCACGAAGTCTTGTGTAGTCATTTTAGCGTCTGATGGATAACAAATTGAAATCAATGTAAGACTGAAGTTTGCTCCAATTATTTTAACTGCACAAGTTTGCACATTTTCAATGATATTGTTTTTTATTAGTATTTCCACCCCAGTGGTGGCATCAAGTCTATCTTTGTGTACAATATGATAACTAGGAAATGTATAAGACTTATTTGGATTAAACCACGTTTCTTATATTGAAGCGATATCAATTTTAAGATCAGATATTATATTAATCAAACTGTTTTTATTGGATACAGCGGAACATGCGTTCCACTGAAGAATGTTCAGGTGGTTAGTATTCTTCAAATTTATCGTCAATCATAATAGTCTCTTGTCCAGGGTCTTCATTACTAGAAAATGCATTTTTTTAAATATATTTCACATCTATTGAGGAAATTCTTCAAATTAGTTTATTGAGCTGGGGACCTTTTGGATTGCTACTAAAACTTTTTCTGCTAGATCTTCTTGAGTATCGGAATTCTTAGGATGGTTTCTGGTGTGGTGCGTAACTGGTTTATCAGGTCCGAATCTGAATGGATACATAGATGAAACATCGACTTCTGTAATGGGGGATGAGGCTTTTCGTTTCTTCTGGCCATTAAATTCTGACTGTGTTACGGAGCAGCCATTTCCATGATTTTGTGTATTATGAGGTCTTGCTGTTGTTGTCGAGGAGTAGGTATTACTTTTCCTGTTTGGCGTTTGGATTTGGAAGAGATGGGAACTCTTGTTCATCTAATGTCGTTAGTGTCTGAAATCTATTGATGAGTTTGACTATATTGGCGTAAGAATTGTTATTCATCCGTATAGGTCCTAAAAATGTTAAGTTTTCCTCAGCCATCTTCTTTTTAGTTTCTTGTTGTTTGATATGAGCGGGGCAAGTTTTGAATATTGATGTATGCGTGTTAGTTTTACAATGTATGCAGCAACTGTCTTGCGGATCGCGGCAGACGTGCGTATCGCCTTTATCTTTTTCACAGTTTATACGTAGTGATGTAGTGCTGCGACATTGTTTTGATACATGGCCGTATTTTAGACATTTAAAACATTGAGTAACTTTATGTATATACGGTTCAACATTACATGCTACAGAATTTATGTATATGGCGGACGGTAGTTTATTACCCTCAAAAGTGACAATTACAGATTGTCTTGGTACTAACATTGTCTCATTATTACGTGTTATTTTTCTTTTAATTCTACTAATGTCTGAAATAGTTATAGGAGAGAGAAAGTTACTGAATAAATATTCTTCATCAAAACTACTATCAACATTTTTTATTACTCCTTTTCTATTTAGCAAATTATTTGGTATGTACGCTTTTAAATGTTCATTGATCAGATCAGGATTAGTAACAAGTTTATTAGCATCAGAAATATTTTTAACTTGAACTATAACTCTATTTTTCCCCACATTATCAATATACATTATATTTTGAATATTAAGTTCTTTGTATAGGCTATATCCTACGGCCATGAGATGTAATTTGCAAATATTTTGATCATTGACCCTTTCAATTAATACATAAACAATTTCCGAATATAAATTTGGTTTTTGTAAATTAAACGCATTACTTTTTTGTTGTGTTTTATCACTAATTACTTTTTCGGCTAACTGGTTGTTGTTTTCTTTACCATTCAGGACAACTTTTTCAGTGTTGATAATTTGTGAGGGCACCTTCTCGTTATATTATTGTTTGTTCCCCCTTTATCAGGGGGAGAATCGTCTTCCATAATCACTGTTACAGTCACTAATAATAATATTGAAAATCCAACTCAAAACTATTTTATTAATAATAATATCCGTTTATATTCGACACTCAGAACTAACGTCTTTATCGTACAGAGTATAAATTCGAACTGATTTAATAAGGAATAAAAGTGTGAATATATAGCCATAGCTTACTTTTATTTTAAAGAAATTATAAGTAGATATAGTACTTGGGTCACCCCATACATCGTATGATTTGATATTACATATTTAGGAGTGCATGTACTTGGGTCACCTATTTTTATCTCATCAAGAGATTTTTCTACTGATATATTATTCAATAAACCTCTTTCAAATTGAGACTGCTAACATTTTTCTTCCCTCATTTTATCCGATCCTTATTACTTTGTGATCAGCAATTCTCCTCCATGTCGCAATCATTCGTGTATTATAAACATATCTGAATCCATTTTCTTACCAATCACGTAATTTGTAGTTTTTCAGAATACTTCTTTAAACTTTTACATCGATATTCTTTTTGAGAAGGCTTTTCCATGTCTACCTTCTAGGTACTTCATCAAAATGTTTTTCTCGAAAGGTAACTATAGTTTGTCTTTATTATTATTTGTTCTAAGGAAGGATATTTTGGGAAGATAGCTTCCACTTCATTCTTAATATTTTTCACCAACAACATAAATAACAATATTTACCAATCCACCACATCCATTTTCATAAGATGAAAGTTTAGAAATTTGATAACGATATTCAACCAAAAATTATATAAGAATATCCTTGTAGTAAAAATGTCAACTTGTACTGTTCAACAAAAATCCAGTTTATTCATAAAAAGTTAGTGTTAGCGAAAGATAAAGGATTTTTAGCTGAAGCTTTTCAACTTGTTGCAACCTTTAAGCGTTGCCCGAGTACATTAATTAAGAAAGCTTAGATCAGCTCTTAGAGACGTTTTGTCTCGCTATGAATCTTTTGTATTTCCGGGAAACTTGTGTTATTAAAAATGTATTTATAATTTTTTTTTAAAAAGAAACTCTGCAATCTGATTAAAATATCTGTGTCTTGGGAATGTTTAAAATTGTTATCGGCATAGAACAAGTGGAAAGTTAAACTTAATTTCCACTTCTATCATTGATCCTTTGCTGTACCAAAGGATTTTTCCTTTTATCAAAACGAATCATTTCTTTTAGCGAATTATGTATACGTGTCTTAATTTATTTGAACTATGTTGTTATACTATATAATTGATTCATAACGACTGTCTGGTTTGTCCAATACTTATTTAATTTTTATTCTATTCATATTTCAAATTTATTTTAAAAATCTGACATGTTTCATTTCGAAACTTACTTCGCCAAAATAAAGTTGACTAGACAGGTAGACATAAGGGCTATTTTGACGAAGCAAACCAGTCAAACCCGGTGAACATTTGACATGTGATAAGTGTCAAATGTTCACCAGGTTTGATTCGTCATAATATCCTTATGGTTTTGCGGTGCATGACTTGTTTTTCTTCTTAAACGTCACATAATTTAATGGCATTTCACGCGTTTTTACTTATCCGCCCAACCTTTCTATATGCGAGAAAAGTATTGGTTTACCTCAAAAAAAGGTGAAATTTTGAAATTTTTGAGTTATTATCACGTTTTCCATCAACAACAAAACGAAAAAACGGTTTTTAGTAAAAAAATCCTGTGTGTATGTCGTCGTCGTTGTCGTCGGCCACTTTTCCTTACATGTCTTGTTAGCACGATACAGCCTCCGGAGTGCAATAAGTCAGCAATTTTATTATTGAATATTGTTAAGGACATGTCACATATGAACCCTATTGATTTTCAGTTCACCAGAGCCAGTACAACGGGTGTTATAGTACTTGAAGTACGACATTTTGTCATTTTTTGAGAAATTTCAGTTTGTTAGCACGATACAGCCTCCGGAGTTCAACAAGTCACCAATTTTATGATTGAATATTATTCAGGTCATCTCACTGATGAACCCTATTGATATTCAGCTCACCAGAGCCAATAAAACAGGTGATACAGTACTTTAAGTACGATATTTTTGTAATTTTTGGAGAAGTTTCAGTTTGTTAGCACAATAAAGCCTCCGGAGTATATACAAGTGACCAATTTTACGATTGGATATTGTTCAAAGCGTCTCAAAGATGAACCCCAGACAGCACACAATATCCACTAGATATCCAGTGGATAGCCCAATATCCACTGAATATCCAGTCCATGTAAGATATCTAATGGATATCCACTGAATGTATTTCATAGATATGGAAAAAAAATTACTTTCTATTTTACTGATAATATATTGAATAATCACATAAAAAACTTGAGAAGGAAGTTATAATACATAATACATGCATAAATGTCTTAATCTCCTGATATTATATCCATTGTATATCCATGGATATCTATTATTATTTTCTCTCGCATTTTTTGTCTGTGTTCAATGTATTTTTAGTTTTATTCAAGTGGAATTGAAAAAAGATAGATATACCTAAATTGTATCAGACTATAATGAGTTTAATCAACAATACGAATGCGGCATAATACGTGATGTTCTTAACATACAACAAAAATCTCTCATGACTTAACGTTTAATGCTATAATAGAAAATAATAATAATAATATAATCAGTGGATTTCCATATTGCATACCCGCAAAACTATGCTACCAACTATAGACTGTTCTCTCATTGGTCGATGGCGCGTTTGACCGTTTGATGTAGCCTTGTCCCCTCGTCATTTTGGTTGTGTATCATCGTTTTAGAAACGTGCAAAAGTGGTTGGTTATTTTTTATCGGTAGTTTGGATTTGGAAAAAATAAGGTATGTATATGTTTCTTACCTTAATTCTGAATATTGTTACGTCTCCTATATTTTATTGATATTTATGATTGATTACCTACATTAAAAGCGTTTTGTATATTTATACAATGTAAAATAGCATGGTGTAGAAATGTAAAATAAGTTTTACCTCGGCTTTTACTTTGTTTCATGATAAACTGAGCTGGTGGCTCGGCTGATTTGAGTAAAAATTCTTTTGAGCTCAATAATAATGGTGGTGTTCAGGTGATAAGAAATGTTCTTATTACAGGTATGTGCTCGAATACAAGACGACGGCCAATTTTCAAAATGTTATTTTACAAAAAAAGGTGTATCTTATATTCGGGCGTATAGTTGACCTTGAAAATCGACAATCTTTCTTTTCTCGTTCTTACAGAAATAACCGTGCAGAGTAGATGAGCTGGGTGATGAAGAAGAAGAATTATTGATGTATATGCAAATATGTATATTATATAAAATAAAATATTTTCTATCATTCTATTCCATAGTATATCATTTCATTATATGTCAAATAATACTACTATTATGAAGAATTTAATCCCATTTGTACCTTCTTACACACACTGACTAGTACCTGCTGGGGGAAATTCAAGATGGCCAACAAAAACAACGTTTACCAAAAGTTGTATATATCTATAGATCTGGAATAAAATTAACTGGAAATAATAGTTCTGGTCAATCAGTACAAAATATAACAGACATATGCCATGAGTATTTGAATCTTTTTCACTGGACCACAATATTCTACAGTCATCCACTTAGATACTAGACTATCCACCCTGTGCATTTATTATATTTTGTACTGGTTGACTGGATAAACTATTTTGTCTTAATTTTATTCCACATCTGTAGACATAAAAAACCTTTGATTTGCATTTTTTTGTTGGACTACCTTGTATTTCCTTCAGTAGATACTAGTCATATATTCTCAGATTTTCATGTTTGAGGAGGAAGGATATACCAAATGTGAATATAAAATATCCTATTAATATCCATGGGACGTTAATTGGATATACCAAATGTGAACATAGGATATCCATGGGATAATACGAGATGTCCAGTAGATATCTCCAAACACATCCATAAGATATTACATATATCCTAGATATAGGCGGACATATGGATATACATTGTATGTCTATAGTGTTTTTAAATTAAACTCACGGTCTCTAGTTAATTCCACAATATAATACAAGTTATTGAAAATTCTAAAAAATTGTCTATAGGCTATCCATCTATATCCAATGGATATACTGGATATCCATAAAGGATATCTTGTGGATGTCTAATGGATATTGTGTGCTGTCTGGGACCCTATTGATATTCAGCTCACTAAAGCCAGTACAACGGGTGCTATGGTACTGGAAGTACCAAATGTTTGTCATTTTTGGAGAATTTTCAGTTTGTTAGCACGATACAGCCTCCAGAGAGTATGCGATTGATAAATTTTATGATTGAATATTGTTCAAGGTGTCTCACAGATGTAGCCTATTGATTTTCAGTTGACTAGAGCGAGTACAGTGGGTCATGTAAATCCAGATATACTAAATTTTTGGTTATTTTTGAAGAAATTTCGGTTTGTTAGCACGATAAATCCCCCGAAGTGTATACAAGTAACAATTTTATGATAGAATATTGTTCAGGGCCAAGATGCGGAAAAGAGAGTTTTTAACTTTGAAACCGTTTATTTTATATCCAAAATGGCTCGTTTTGGAAATTGAAATTCTGAAAACATAAAAGCAGAAGTGGCATTTAACGCATTTAACTACCCAAAATACGAAGAAGTCAAAATTAAGCGTATGGAGGAAGTTTCTAATTTTTTGTGCGGAAAGATCCTACAATGTTGAAGATGCAACAATATCGATGGCTGCGTTGGCATCCATTTTAGAATATTATGCGTTTAATATGAAGAAGTAAAATTCTCATGATTACAAAGAATATGTCATTAACGTAAATTACGTACTTTTAGATTCTTTGAAAAAGGTAAAATGGTAAAAAAATATTGAACCGCTAAAAATAATTTTCTTGTTTTGTTTTATGTTATGTGGAACTCTAAGCAAAACAACTTCAAACTTTTTTTTGAAAGTATCCGATTAAATTTGATCTTTTTAATGATGTGGAATTTAGAGGGGCTAGAGCAGCTCGAGACGCGAAGGGAAGACAGATACAAAAGGACCCAGAAAAAAGAAAGAGAAGTGCAGCAGCTTTAACAAGCGAAGATTATAAACAAATATTACAAATATGGGATGAGGATACACCAAGTGGTTTTCAAAAAAAAAACTTTAACATCGCTTCCCACCAATTGCGAAAGTTGAGTATTTTGCCAAAGAGTTCGACAACAAAATCAACTTCACAGTATAGAGTATAACCCCATATTCACAAAGACCGCACAGGGTGGATCAAAAAAAAATTCTGATAGCAAGTGGCTAATTGAAAATACAAAAGATCCTGGAGTTTGTCCAATTAGACTGTTTCATAAGTTAATTGAAAAACGTGGTAATTAAAGTTGACAGATTGTTTCTAATACGGAATCCCAAATGGAAATAATCGAATTGGTTTAAAAACTGTCCTGTTGGAATAAACACGATGTCAAGCTGGTTTAACGAAGCAGCCTCTAAGGTAGCATTGATACCTAGAAAATAAAAATAACGAACCACTCTGCGAGGGCTACAGCTGTTCGTAACCTGGTCAAAAAAGGAGTAAGCGAGCAACAACTTATTAAAATAACTGGACATAGTAACAGCCAATCCATTAAACCTCATCTGTAAATGGACATAGAACATCATCAAGATATTAATGTTGTGAGGGACGAAAACAGTTTACGGTATGCTAAAATATCCAGTACCTAAACATTCCAATGAAACAAAACGATTTGTTGCATTTGCAAATTATTATAGAAAATTCATTGAAAATTTTGCCCCTTAATAAATTATCTAGAAAAGGAGTTACATTTGTTTGGTCTAATGAATGTCAAAGTTCTTGCGAAAAATTGAAATCAGCTTTAGTAAACCCTCCAATTTTAGAATTTCCTTATTTTTCGGAACAAAATAGATTCATATTAAGGACAGATGCCTCTGGAATAGCACTTGGGACGATATTGTCATAAGCCGATAGCATATGCTATTAGGGTACTACATAAAGCTAAAAGAAATTAAGCTGTAAAAGAACGGGAAATGCTCTCGATTGTCTGGGCTATTTCAAAGTTTAGAGCATAACTCTATAATAGAGTTTTCTCTATTTTGACATATCACAGGCTTCTAATTTATCTATTTGGTATGGCAGACCCATCTAGTAGGTTAACTAAATTTAGATTGAAAATAGAAGAATACGATTTTGAAGTCTTTTATGTAAGGAGCTCCGAAAACGTAACGGCCGATGCATTATCTCGAATAGCAATTAGCTCAAACGAGTTAAATAATATGTCGAAAGATAAAGATAAAGAAATTTTTGTAATGACAAGAGCGCAATCAGTTAAATCTAAGCAAGAAATAAATGAAATTGACTGTCTCGACCCTTACGTCGTGGAATATGCTCATATTAGTGTTTTTAAATGAAACTCAAGGTCTCTAGTTAATTCCACAATATAATACAAGTTATTGAAAATTCTAAAAAATTGACAATTGTTTCGATAAATCAATATCATCGTCAGAATGACAGAAGTTACATTTCATTTTATGCCTACCTGATGTTTAGTAGTTATATTTTTGGCTAGACCAAGAAGTAACCTAACTTGTGATTGGCTTAATATATGTTTATAGAAAAAAGAAGAAGATGTGATATTACAAATATAAAAACAAAAATACCACTATTAAAGAAGTCAGGTATATATAAACTCAAATGTCCAGAATGTAATGCTGTCTATTTGGGTCAGACCCTTAGGAATTTTGAAATACGATACAGTGAGCACTTACGAGCTTACAGATTAAAACAACCAGATAAATCTCACTACGCAAAACATCTACTTGACACCAATCATTCATTGACACCTAACACAGAACTAGAAGTGCTGCATATTTGTGAAAAGAAACAAGAACTGGATTTCCTTGAAGAACTGGAAATTAGAAGACATTTAAGAAACCCACAATATGAAGTTGTCAATGAACAGTTAAATCTAGGGAATTCTCCACTAATAAACTGTCTTATTAAGTGATAATTGTAAAGATCAGCAGATATAGTTTTCCTGGTTTTCTATATCATTGCACAGTTATACTGATCTTAATTGGAAAAATGATATCCAGGATATCACCATAGGGCTAATAATATCTAAGCTTCAATATTTGTAATATCACATCTTCTTCTTTTTTCTATAAACATATATTAAGCCAATCACAAGTTAGGTTACTTCTTGGTCTAGCCAAAAATATAACTACTAAACATCAGGTAGGCATAAAATGAAATGTAACTTCTGTCATTCTGACGATGATATTGATTTATCGAAACAATTGTCAATTTTTTAGAATTTTCAATAACTTGTATTATATTGTGGAATTAACTAGAGACCTTGAGTTTCATTTAAAAACACTAACAAGAAATAAATAATTCTAATAATGGCAGGCATGATCAACCTGACGTTGTAGAACTATTGAAACGACCTTGTGATGATGTTGAATTACAAATTTTAGAAAATGAAAAATTTCAAGAGTTAGGTAAAAAATGTCCCCAGATTATATAACAAACAATACATTGTTTGATAATCAAAATACTATTTATTTAAATAAACATTCTTTATCAGCGTTAGCATTCGGTGCATCGTTGAAAGACTTGGTAAAAACGTGTACACAAAATAAAATATCAGAACTGCTGATACTTTTAAAAATAATTTTAAATGGCCAGTAATAAACAAATTAATAAGGGACAATAAAAAATTCAAAAAGAAGGTATTAAGATATGTATATTAGAAGATAAACAATGTATTGAAGATAAAGATTTGCAACAAATAATCTCAAATAACTTTCATATGTTACCAACAGGTGGCCACGTGGTTATAAACCGCATGTACAACAATATAAGAAAATATTACTTTTGGACAGGCTTAAGAAGAGCTGTCAATCGTTGTGAATACTGTCAAAAATGTAAACATATCACGCAGTCTAAACAACCTTTAATTATTACAACAACGGCGCATGCTGCATTTGAAACAATTTTTTTAGATCTCCTAGGTCCTTTAAAATAACAGATTGTAATAAGAATAAATACATATTAACGTTACAGTGTGAGCTAAGTGAATATGTAAAATGGTATAGTATTCAAAACAAAAAAGACAACATTGTGGCTAAGTCATTTGTAGAAAATGTGATACCAAAAAGAATTGTTACAGATCAGGGCACCGAATTCATGGCAAATGTTTTTATGCTTACTAAAAATCGACCAGCTAAACTCAACAACTTATCACCATGAAACAATCGGGGCTCTGGAAAACACACGTAAACAGTTAAACGCTTATCTACGAATTCAAATTTCCAAGCATAAAGAATCTTGGAGTTCTTGGATACCTTTTTGGTGTTTTTCGTATAATACGTCGGCTCATTCTTCCACAGGATATACGCCTTACGAACTAGTTTTCGGAAAAACATGTATTTTGCCATCTAATATGATGGAAAAAATTGAGCCTTTATATAATTTTGGTGACTATCTGCTAGAATTAAAATATAGGTTACAAGTAGCATTAGATGATTCAGAAAAAAAATCAGTTTCATCAAAAAATAGAAGAAAAATCGAATATGATGAATCAGCCCCGGAAAGAAATTATAAAGTAGGTGAAAACGTTTTGCTTTGTGATGAGACCAGTTCTAAGTTAGAACAAGGTAGTTAATGTTGTTATTGATGTAGGAAATAAAAAGTTAGAAGTACACGAAAATAGGGTAAAACAATTCTACCTTTAAGAGATGTAAATGGGAAAAAATACAAATTTCAAGAAAATTTGACTATTTTATTTACAGGGGAGGTTTGAAATGCAAATATCACCCTCTGTATATTTTAGTTAAGTAGGTTAAGTTATTGATGGTATGTATGTATAAATTATTGTTATTCATTTCAACGAGTTTATATTTTATACTGTCGTTCACCAAATAATAGAAGTATATCACACTCATTTCAAGGCTGAGCACAATATTTATTTACTACGTGTCAGAATTCGTCATCGCAGTATCCGCAATTTTCGGCGTAATCATTCAGATAGTTCAAGAGAGACCTTGATCATTGATGTATGTAACTGTAATAAATACCAAAATAAGAAACATGGGGAGAATCATCCTGTATAACAAATTACTTTTTACATTGTAACGTTTAAACTATAGAAAGCGGTCGTTCACATTGATACAATGAAAAAACACTTATCTAAGCGGTCTGGCTGTAGAAAGAAAAAAATAATATTTTAACCGGAAATAATAATTGCGTCAAAATAACGAAATTTTGCGGAATCAAATAAAAACTCAATTGTTAATCGAGGTAAAAAACCTATTACACAATTACGTCGAACGATAAGTTCCACCAATCAAAAAGTAACAGGTACAAAAAAATAGAAGATTGCTGACTAGAAAAAACGGTCGAAAACGGCTAAGGTGTAACAATTGAGGGGCAGTTGGTAAAAACTCGCGGTCGGGAACGGTCCAGTTTTTTTGGGGTTCGCGGATAGCGTTTTTTTGAGGAGTCTTGAGTTTCAGTAGTTTATAATTAAAGTAGTGTTTCAGCAATCAGGTATAATTTTTTTTTCTCGAAAAGGGAAAAGCAGATTACAAGGGAGCGTCTACTGTACGCGCTCTGAAAGAGTTTCTTTTTTTTATTCGAAACGCGAATCGTGTCCGTCGGCGTTTTTGTGAACACCCAGTCCGGGAATTGGTAAGTCTGATTTCGAAATTATACTAACTGTGTATTATGATTTTTTTTCGTAGTTTGGTCAGATTATTAACATTGCCAGCCCGCTTTCTATGATATTATATCTATATAATTTAATTTGTGTTATGATAGTTCATATCGCATCGCATACGAGTATTTAATGGTGATATCTCACCGTATGAATTAGGAATAGGGAGCACATTTGAGTTTGAATATTAAATTGTTAATATCAAAGTTCATATATAGGGTACGCGAAAATATGCAGGTTCTGGCGATTATTTTTTAAAATAACTAATTTCGTTTTGTTCTGCGAGTCATTCGCGTTGATTTAAAAGGGTATCTCAAGTTTTCTCTCGATCCTATCACTGGTTTTATTTAATTACAGTCACAAGACTCTATATACAATTATTCCTGATGCTTTGTAAATTTGGTGTAATTATTTTTATTATATTTTTTTATTAAACTCGTTTAAGAAATCATTGTCGGTTAATTTATTTTCTCAACCAGGAGAGCAGGAATACCTAACATATACACATAAGAGCTACACCTAAAATTTTTCCTCAACACACCCCTCTAACTGACGTAACCCCATAACACAAAACCTCTCATTACCAACGACAACTGGTAGCAGCGGAGGCCGAAGCCAGCTCTTTCGGATATTTCTCACAGGAGCCGTCGACTCCTGTTTCCCACGGAATCGTGGGTGGTGACAGCCAGCTACGCTGCCTTCTCGGTCCATTAGGGATATTTTGACAGCAGAGTTTTTTAGGTTATTACAACTGGTGATAGAATTTTTTTATTTAGGATCATATCGGAATCTATTGATTATTACAGTAGTGACAGCGGTATTTTTAGTTTTATGGCGAACAGTTTTTTTAGGTTATCACATTTGGTGACAGAAGTACCTAGGTTATTACATAACCAAAAGTAATTATTGGCTCCTATAACGTATAATTAAGTTGCCTCTTCAATAACTTTACGTATTTCTAGGTTTGAGGATCCACAGTTATTTTAACTTCTCCCGTTTAAACGAATTGGTGAGTAGATCATCTAATATATAAATAAGTGGTTTATATGATTGTTAGTACTTCTTTTTATGTATATTTAAGTCTCCAGTATGTCAGCGAATAAATTCAGATTTGTGTAAATGCATTGTCATTTGTAATTGGCTGATGATAATGCCTTAAAACTAATCTCACTTCAATTCAAAATTGTTTCTTCGAAACATGATGTTCTTCATCCTTCTACTTCATTGCTAACCTACGATCCAGATATTTCCAAACGTGCTACCATATCATAAAATTCGACAGTCTTGAGCGCGTCTTTGTTCAAAGTCCAATAGCTGGTATCAGCAATTCCAACGTATCATGTTTTCCAAAGTTATGTAAGATATTTTCCCCTATCATTGTATATGCAAGAGTGTTAAACATACTAAAACGATATTTACCACATCATATTCCACAGTTTTGCTACTTTTATAAAATAATATCCAACGCCCACATAAACCATTACGAATGAATCTCTTCATGTTATTTTCAAGCCACCCCAAGAGAGCCATTAGTAGCAAACAGGCGAGATTATTCCAAACTGAAGTGTAACTGACAAAATAGTTTTCGGGCGAATCAAGATATTTCCACTTAGCGAAACTGCACTGGATGGTTGCGTAATCACCATAAAACGGATTATTATCTTTAGAAAATAACCTAGTTAGTGCCAAATCTAGTGTAGGTTTTATAATCCAATAAAAAATAGAATGTTTTGTAATAGCGGTTTTTGAATGTAGAATAAGCTAATTTGTTATTATAATGTTGCGTGTAAACCAAGTTATATTGAAATTGTATAAAATTTGTTGTATTTTAATTTATTTTTTCGAATACTACACTTCAAGTGCATCATTATAGGCCAAACTACAGAGATCTTTTCATGTAGAAAGTGTTAAAAGAAAAAGTTGCTCCATTGTTTGTAGAGTAGTTTCATATGATGTAGTGATATGTTTTTCACTCGACTATATTATTCATACCTTTGTTATTAACAATTTTATGCAAAAATCGCTTTTTTCTAGTTTTTGTGCTTATAAATTAAAGATGTCTACTTTTTTTCTTGTCTTTTACTCTTCAAATGTCTAATAATGATGACCTTAAAAAACTAATTCTCAATTTTGGGAAGTAGAGAAAGTTCCCCAGAGTTCTACACAGAGTATTCTGATGAACAAGACGGCTGTGAAACAATTTTTTGCAATTCAATCCAGAAAATAAATAACAAATTTATCGTTGGCTTACCTTTAAAGCTACCATTAGAAAATATTAGTTTAGATGATTCATTATCCATTGCATGTAAAAGATTTCAAAACTTATAAAAATATTTTCATTGGATCCACAGTTATTTAAACAATATAAAGCGTTTATTGACGAATATTTAGCGTTAGATCATGTAAAAATTGTAAATATTGAAGACTACAATTTAATTAGTGGTTCTGTTTATTTCATGACGCATCACCATGTCATTAGAGAAAATAAAAGAACAACTTCTTTGCGCGTCGTATCTGTCGGCAGCATGAAAACAAAAGCTAAAAGATCCATAAATGATTTTTTGCATAACGGCGCGGTTGTACAAAACTCTTTGTTTGAGATTTTAATTTTGTTTCGTACCTTTAAGTTTGTTATTTTGTCTGATATCAAGCAAATGTACCGGATGATTCTTATCGATATAGATCCTCGCACATTTCAAAACATTGTTTGGAGGGAAAATCCCAATTCCAAATACAACGTTTGCAGTTGCAGACAGTTACATATGGGCTTAAGAATTCTTCCTTCATCCATCCATCTAGATAATACGGAAGGCAATAATTTTCCTTTGGCTTCGAATGCCAGACTTCAACACACTTATGTCGATATCTTAGCTGGCGCAAATAGTCTTCAAGAAGCCCAGCATTTAAAAAAATGAGTTAGTTCGCCTTTTAAAATTACGTTCCTTTGAATTTCATAAATGGTGTAGTAATGGACGTCTTAAGTGAACAAGTGCTCCGAAGTGGCTCCCGAATAAATTTATTAAATCTGGTTTGTCAAAGATAAATATAATTTGAATCAAATTGAATGAACATTCCATGTGATAAACCACGTCCATGTAATAAAATATATTAGTAAAATAGTAGTACTATCGTCAGAAAGATAAAGTGAAAACACAAAACACGTGAACAAACGAATCCTTATCACAGTACCTGAAGTGTTTTTACCGATCCATAGAAATCAAAATAAAAGTGACCATACACGGAAAGAAATGCCCGATTCAGAGATTACTAATGAACAACTACTTGATCAACTATTGAAAGGAAATACGGAATTGAAGTCGGCAATACAAGCGGTTGAAGTGAAGCTTTACTTGAAAATTGAGGAAATCAATCATCGCCTAACTATAGGAGAAAGGGAAAACGAAGAACTGAAGAAAAAAATAGAGCTACTCGAAAGGGGGCAGAAGAAAAATAGCGTAATAATATTTGGATTAGAGAGAGAAGAACATTATATAACTTCTGAATATATCATTCAATTGATGAAAAACATCTTGAAAATTGAGCTTATTGAAAACGATTTCAACAACATATATCTCCTAGGGTCAACTCATAATAGCCCAGTGAAAATTGAATTCATCTCTTACATCAAAAAAGCTAAAGTTCTGAGAAACACCAAAAACTTGAAAGGATCTACAATACGTATAGTACATGATCTCACTGAAGAACAGCGAGCAGAACAGAGAATATTGAGAAAACATCTATATGTCGGTAAGCAGAAACACAATAATATTTGCTTCATAAAGAACAACAAGCTCTATCTCAATAATAAGATCTATACTACTAGTCAACTTGAAACTTTGAAATACGCAAGCAAACTCTACTGTTAAAACAAATCACAAAGTGATCCAGGCACACCAGCCCCTGAGCATCTTACTCTGAAAAAAAATAATCTGGAAGAAACTGGTTTCACATTCATATAGTCAACTCAAACCAAAAATTCTAACTTTCTGATTCCACTAAAGAAAACTCAAAAATTCCGAAAACAGGCACAACGAAAAAAATTATCAAGGAAACAGTACGAGAAAAACCAAACTTGCGCAATCACTCTGCTAGATAGATTCAACGTTCTTACTACCTTTCTCTTCTATTTATCTATATCATCTCCAACTATTCATTCTAATATTATTGTTACCATTCCCACTTCCATTACAAACAAAATTTATACTTTCTTTAATTAAAAATGAATTCATATATTAGAGACTATGAATATGAACTCATTGCAACCAAAAAAGTTGATGATAACAATTTGATTTCATCTGAAGAAAATAGAAAATTTAACTTCAACATTCTTCACCAGAACATAAGGAGTATTGCAAAAAATTTAAGTGAACTAGAAATTAACATTCATGAACTAAAACAACATTTTCACTGCATTGTACTCACAGAAATATGGAATATCCCTGACATAAATATGCTTAAGCTAGATGGCTACGACATATTGTATAACGAGGGTAACATTAATAAATACGATTGCGTTGTTTTCTACGTAAGAGAAATTGTATGCTATTAATATGATATAGGTGTATGCAAATCGATTCAAATCACACTAAAAGTAGACGAAAAACCCATACATCTCACGGGTTTATATCGTCCGACTTCAACAGATGAACAATCATTCGTCAAAAATCTTCAGGAATACCTCTCTAATGTTTCGAAAGTCAATGGTGACTATCACGTATTTTTGGGAGATATCAACTTGAACATTCTAGATGAAGATGACATAATTACTGAATATCTAAATAGCTTTTATGAGTTTGATTATCATTCCGTCATAAACACTGAAACTAGACAGAAAAATAATACATGCATTGATCACATTTTTGTTAAGAAAAAATCGAACGAAATTTCACTTATTGTACTAAAAAGTGCAATTACAGATCATTACACTACAATCGTTAAACTGCCCTCCAAAAATGACGAGGAATATGAGATTTCAGATACAAAATACTGTAAATACACTGATTATTCATCCTTGAAAACATAATTCACCCTCTATGATTGGTCTAATATTATCTCACTAAATATCCACGAAAGTTTCACACGTTTCCTAGAATTGCTGAAGAATCTCATCGCAAAACACACAAAAACATAAAAAGTTAAACACAGAAACATCAAACGAAAACAATGGATCACACGAGGATTGGTAAACTCCATAAATACCAGAGATAGCTTATTCAAAGAAGTTCGAAAAGAGCCAAATAACCTAATTTTGACAAAACAATACAGAAATTATCGAAACAGATTGAATAGTCTTATCAAGAAATCAAAAATCAATTTCTATAAGAGTTGTCTGGATAGATCACAAACTGGCACCAAGGCGCTATGGGAAACGGTGAAGGATATTTCTGGGAAAAATTAAACTATCAAAATTCAAGCAATGAAAAGTGAAACAGGGGGATAAAAAAGAGATTGCAGATTGTTTCAATAATCACTATTTCTCTATTGGGTAAAAACTTGCAAAAAAAATTCAAAAATGTGAATTCTCCCCTGAGGAAAGTATCTTCTGTGCTCTCTAAATTTTTGGAACCTACAACAGAAGGAGAGATTATTGAAACAATATCATCTCTCAAAATGAACAAAACTCCCGGTATCGTTGAAATTAGAGCTGAAACTTTGAAAGAGATAAAAACAGAAATAGCTTTTCCTCTGAACAACATTTTTAATAGAATAATAGACACAGGAAAATTTTCCAAAGAAAAAACAGGAGTTATTAAACCAATTTTCAAAAAAGGAGATAAACGTGAAATTCTAAACTACAGACCAATTACGCTCATTTCAAACATAGCTAAAACAATAGAAAAAATAATCTAAAAAGAATGGTTTCTTACCTTAACAAGCATAATTTCATTTCAAATAATCAGTATGGATTCAGAGAAGGGATTTCTACTCAAGATGCTATTATTTTTCTCACCTCCAAAATATCAGAAAATCTAGAAAAGAGTGAACCAAGTCTATCTGTTTTCTTAGATCTTGCTAAGGCCTTCGACACCGTGAACCACTCACAGCTGTTGATGACCTTGCAAAATATGGGTTTCAGGGGAAGCACATTGAATCTCATGGAGAGTTACCTTAGAGACAGAGAGCAATACGTGAAAACTGATAACGTCGTTAGTGAAAAAAGGATTGTGGAGTACCGCAAGGAACAGTTTATGTCCATTAAACTAAATTGTCGCTTCAGCAAGAAGTTTGATCATTAAGTCCCTTGCTATTTTCTTTGTTTATGCCAGATATTAAAGTTTACTTTAGATCTGCTGGGCACACTGGAATTAACATAGTTGGGCGAAACGACGTGTTACTTCTTCTATACGCCGATGATATAGTAATATTAGGCGATTCTCCAATATATATTAGCCGGAAATTAAAGACGTTAGAATCTCATTCCAACTCGATAAGAATGGAAGTAAACATACAAAAAACCAAACTAATGATATTTAGTAAGGGTGGATATAACAACAACTATAAACTTAATTTTAAATATAATAACGAACGTTTGGAGGTGGTAATTTTCTTTACATATTCAGGTGTTACTTTTTCATCCTCGTCTTTGCTTTTAAATATTCTACAGGTGTTGTTATGAATATTATGTGTCGGTTTAAACTACATCTTGGAATGCACATATGCAACTTTACAACTCTACCATTTTACCTTCTCTATCATATGGAATTGGCATCTGGGGACTACGATATGTAGATTTACTTGAACAAGTTAAGGTACATTTTTTAAAAGATTGCTGTGTCTTCCTCTTTGCACTGCCAATTATATGTTGAAAGTAGAAACTAAAATTGTTGGGCAAGTTTTTTAATATTCAAATCGGCGTTGTTGTGGTTAAATAGAGGGAAAATCATGGGTGATAGTTCATTAACTGAACAATGCTTCTTGAGGTTAAAAGCCCTCGACAGTCACAGTCTAAAGTATAGTTTTCTGGGTCAAGTTAAGCAGCACTTCGACTATGCCGATTGTGATAACCTGTGGTTAGAATTCTTGCACAATAACTCCATGTACATTTTAAATAACATATAAGATTTATATAAAATTAAATTAATCGCACATGATGAACAAAGAATAATAAACTCCTCGTATCCTTTTTTATACAAATATTCAATTTTGTCTGAAAATCCAAATCATGCTTGAATCTCAGATACATTTGTAAGAGCAGCGTCTCTTTCTCGGGTATAATTCGCTGCAGTTGCACTAATGCGTTTATTTGTATGCTCCACAATGGTATTCAAAATTTTATAAGTAAAGAAGATTTTCCAGATCTCAGGTTGATCTGCCAATGTCTTGGTAGATGCCTGTGGCCCGGGTAGCTGTTGTATTAAATTTGCAGCCCTTGTCCTAACATTTTTTGGTGGTTGGTGTTTTCTCCACTTATCTTTTACTATAAAAAATGAACCAGGTGGTTCTTGTTCAGTGTCAGAAATTTCCTGCTCTGAATCTGAATTATCCATTCTTTCTTCCAAATGATTTTCCTCTAAATCATCTTCCTCGTATCGTACTCAATGTCTACGTCATCATTCTCTAACATTGTATCGCCCAGTAACTTTTGAAAATATTTCTGCTATTTTTTATGACATCCTGAAAACAAATTCTTGATCCAAAACGGAAAATTCTATTTAACCTTTCATTCTGACCTGACGAGATTTAGTACCTAAATTAAAAAAAAATACTAAAAATATTACCTTTTGCTGTACATAATGAGAATTGAGTACAGAATTTTTAATATCATTTTTTGTAACGTATCTACACGCGCCGGACTCACAGTTCGCAATCACTGATTACTCTATAACAACTACATGTTCCAAAGGTACACAGGATATTAAGTCTTGCCAGCTCATGCTCGAAAGGTACTGAGAACGATGGTTTGCCGCAAACGGTGCATTTCGAGATGGCGTCAATATTCAAATTTAAGCTGACCGAGAGTCCCGCAAGTGTAGCGGAAGGTTAAATGTTGGGGCTGGTATTTTAGGGGATTACATTGTAACCTAGATGGCGAACGTTACTTACATCTGTTGAAAAATAGATCGATTCAATAACTACCCAAATTCTTGAAGACGGCAACGAATTTTTAGAGCACGAACTGTTTTTTCAACAAGATGGTGCACCATCATATTTTGCTATACCGGTCCGTCAATTTCGGAATAATCACTTTTCTGGACGATGGATTGGAAGAAGAGAACCTGTGTAGTGCCCAGCCCGGTTCCCCGATTCAAACCCTTTACATTTGTTTCTCTGGGGTCGTTTGAAATCGAAGGTATTTGCAACATAACTTGAATCTCTAGAAGATTTACGTCAAAGCATCGTTCGAGAATGCCGCTTATTGACTGCAGATGTGCTCAGAAATGTCAGCGAAGCATTTCAAAATAGATTATACCATTGTATAGGGATTGAGAAAGATGACGATTATGCCCTCTGTCGGGAAAAAATACAAACAAAGTGATGTAAACAGTATCAGTTTTACATTATCAGCGTTTCTATTTATTTTTTTACACTATAATATGTGTTGTTTCTCGCTGAATTTACACAAGAAGAGATAGAACACACATACAACATAGCTTCGGTGAGAATACACCTAAAAGGAGTGAATTTTTTTTCGAAAGTTCCAGTATCTTACTTTGATGAAATTGTATTTATGGTATGAAGCTTGATAAACGTTGCAAAACCGATAATAAAACTAGTGTTTTAAATGAAACTTACTGTTTCTAGTTAACTCCACAATATATTGTGGAGTTAACTAGAAACAGTAAGTTTCATTTCAAATACTAATATAAGTAGATTCCACAAAGTTAGGGTCAAGACAGTTAATTTCGATAATAAAACAATAATCTATAAGCTATACAAATCAACAACAAAAAATTATAATAAAGTTAGCAAACATCCGAAAATTTTTACGAATTTACAAGTTTTTGTTAATTTTTTAATCGAAAAAATTTTTAGAAACATTGTAAATTATCAATAACACAAATTAATGCTTTTTATTGTGTATTTTTTTCAATATATAATAATTTAAGCTACTATGTAACAAAAATGTTATATTAAAATTATTTTTATCGCATTTTTGTGAAGTAAAAATTAACAGTTTGATTATTAAATTAGCAATGAAAATATTTAACGATGAAGTATTTTTTTCACTACTACTAACCTGAGAAATTCACTCCATTCCTCTAACAAGAAGTAATATTTCTCACCCTAGGTAAATAATGATAATAAAAAAACAACTAGGTAAATAATGGGTCATGTCAAATTTTCAACATATTCATGTACTTCCAAAAGCCATAGTTTGGCAGGACCATTAATTTGTTATGCTGATTTAAGCAGCCATTATTATACAGTGCTATTCAAAAGTCCCCTCCCCCCCCTCGTATCTTTTGAACGGCTACACTTACATTAACAAAATTTGGAGGGTGAAAATAAATTGTTGTAAACTTCTCTACGAATGGTAACAGGTAACGTAATAGTAATATATGACGTCACAGTGCCTCATGGCAAGTGATATCTCGTTTGAAAGGCATTAACATTGGCTACATAGCCATATTAATTTTGTTTGGGTTTAAATTAATTTTGATGGATAAATTGAATAAATACCAAAATTATTATTTCACATTTAAATATTGAAGATTTTTCAGTCCGCCTCTGGTTAGTTGTCAAAAAAATTGACGTTTTTAATTTAATAGTATTTGTTGCTTTGCAAAGTTTTTCTAAATAGCTTAAATATTCAATTTTATTGTTGTTTAACGAGACGTTTAAGAGTTTACATAGGCAAAATGGTTCGTACTCAAGCCGACAAAGTAGCAGCTATCTTAATAATTGGTGAATCTAGAAAGAATCTCCATGAAGCGGAACGTTTATTTAATGAGAGATACCCAGATCGCCATATCTCGAGAACTTATTTGAGGGAGCTTCTTCACAAGTTTGAAGCAACAGGTAGTGTTCAAGATGCCAAACGATCTGGTCGACCAACATTTAGTGATGATAAAAAAATTGATATAGTTGCTGAAATGGTAGTAAACACTACTTCCTCTTCAATTAAAGTTGCGTCTATCTGTGAAGTAAGTAAATGTACAGTGTTGGCTGTAAATAAATTTCATCCATACAAGTTAAAAATGGTGCACCACCTTTCGGATGACGACCCCGACTGAAGACTCGAATTCTGTGAATGTATGACAAATAAAATTAGTCAAAACCCACATTACACAAAAACAATTTGTTTTAGTGACGAAAGTACTTTTTGCCTCAATAGAAATGTGAATACACAAAATGTAAGGAATTGGAGTGACACAAATCCTCACACCTTTTGTGAACAACATACCCAATTTCCAGAAAAAGTCAATGTTTGGGCAGGTATTTTGGGAAACCACATAGTTGGTCCTGTTTTCCTAAATTCAAATTTAAGCGGTGAAGTGTATCTGGAGATGTTACAAAATGCAATTGAGCCGTTAATTCTTGAAATTTTGGAAGATATACAAAATGAATTCGGCCATCTGGAAATAACATTTCAACAAGATGGTGCTCCTGCACATTATTATGGTGCAGTAAGACGTTACCTGGATGAAGAATATCGAGGTAGATGGATCGGCCGGCGAGGTCCTATAGAATGGCCACCTCGGTCACCAGATCTGACACCATTAGATTTTTTTTATGGGGGTACTTGAAATCCAAAGTTTATACTACGGCACCAGATAGCATTGGCGCTTTGAAAGAAAGAATTACTGAAGAATGCAATGCTATTTCAGCTGACACATTCGAACGAGTACGACAAGAATTTACTAATAGGATGTATTAGTGTCAGGAAGTAGACGGAGCACATTTCGAACACCTGCTATAAGAATCCATTGTTGGTATTTGATTAATTAAATTTAAAAAAATAATTTCAATAATTTTGGTATTTATTTAATTTATCCGTCAAAAATTAATTTAAACCCAAACAAAATTAATATGGCTATGTAGCCAATGTCAATGCCTTTCAAACGAGATATCACTTGCCATAAGGTCCTATTTAAAATTATTGGCCAGAGTGGCACTGTAACGTCATCTATTACTATTACGTCACCTGTTACCATTCGTAGAGAAGTTTACAACACTTTATTTTCACCCTCCAAATTTTATTAATGTAAGTGTAGCCGTTCAAAAGATACGAGGCAGGGAGGGGACTTTTGAATAGCACTGTATGCTTGTTGAATAATATACTAATATTTACCTCGCGCATTATATATAAAAGTGAATTCAAAGACCTTTTAAAAGAGGTATCACTGAACCCTGCAATTTAAATTTTTTAAGGGGGTGACGTTACTTATACAAGTATTATGATAAATGTCTCCCCTCTAATTCCAATCACCACTTTTTTAGAAAGTTATTACCTCCGCAGTTATTTAGGGTGGGTACTTTTCGATAGGACACCGTGTATAGATATAAACAGTGGAAGGTACAACTAAAGTAGATAGTAAATACAAAAACTCACCATTTTTCTTCGCCACCCTCTAATTTTATATCAGGAATATTAGGAATCTTCTTGTTTAAATAAGCTGATGAGATTTTAAGTAAGGCCTACAACAAAAATTCTCTTATTTATTAAATTTTTTAAATGTCAAATTCTTACTTCCGAATACGACTTTTCTATTGAAGATCTTTTTAGAATAAATGTTCTAATATCTTCTAAGAGATCGCACTCATGTTGATTTTTTAAAATAAGTTTGTTGATTTGTTCCGAGTGTAGATTCTTCAAAAACTTCGCGTAATTTCCCTGTAACAAAAAATGTCAATGAACAAGTCTGATACCTTAAGCTAATTGATATTGGTAATTGGATAATTTTTTCAATCGAGTTTGAATCTGAATACATCAACAAATCGATTAAATCATCGCTTCTCAACATGTTTAATTGTGTGGAATTTCTGTTACTACTAACCTTAATAAATATACAAATAATAAATATGTTGACTGATACATAAGATGTCGAAATTCGTTCATGTATCTGGCTTTGGCCAGCGGTATTGAAGAGGGGTGGATAGAACAATGAAAATGTGTTACTTTTATCATTGTCGAATCTGTCTAATTTAATAGGAAACTAAGAGAACAATTCATTTAATACGAAGTTAAATCATTATCTAGGCATCTATCTGAAACTATCTTCTTCATCCTGGCAAGATAGTAAAAGACACGTATTATTCTCGTCTGTATGTAAATGATTGATTTTCATTGTTCATCCACCGAATAATATAGTGAAAAATTAGTGTTATTATAGCATAACAGCAAGAAGAGGTATGTAAAATAAGATCTCTTTGAAAACCCAAAAATTACCTAGTTTTTAATGAAATAGTGAAATATTGTCCTCCAAGATATTAAAGAATAAATTTAGTCATTAAATTTTCACAAAAACTTGTATTCACCAACTGATAACAAGCATTTAGAACTTAATATAACAGCGCTGTATTTGGAAACATAAATAATTATTAAAATGGATGAAATTTTAGAGAAACTAAACACTATGGATGAAAGGAACATTAGAATGGAAGAGAAAATAGGTGGATTACAAAAAGAACTAACCGCCCTATTGAAAGAAAACTTCGAAAGAAAGTAAGAAAATAAAGTTCTTAAAAAACAGCTAGACAAACAAGATAAAAGGATAGAAGTCGTAGAAAGAGAACTGAGGAGTAAACATTTAATTATTATCTATGGAATCAGCGAAGTACCGGATGAAAATACCGAAACCCAAAAGATGGAAGTATAGGAGGTAATTAACCAACTAGGGGTTCAGCTGAAATTCGAACAAGATATAATGGATATCAGGAGATTAGGAAAGAAAAGGGAAAATTCAACTAGACCAATATTGTTAAAAATGGCACATAAAAGTAAGAAATTTTAAATGTTAAATTTGGCACGGAATTTAAAAAATTCGAAGTGGAGTCTTAGAGAAGATTTTCCAAAAGAAATTCGATATCAGAGAACACAACTTTTGGAACAAATGAAAATAGCTAGGAGTCAAGGCTGCAAAGCTTTTGTTAAATACAATAAACTTGTAGTAAATGGGAAAGAATATGAACTTAAGGATATGGGAGGTTGGAAGCAGCAGATAAGTGCGCAGACACCAACATAATTTAGAAAAGCAGGGGGAAGAACAGTAAGTGATAGATCACCAACACAAGAAGAGCATTCTTCAAAAAACCTGAAACTTTTATAAAAGAAAATAATTTGAAAATAACCACAATTGGAAAGGAATCACACACTAAGAACGAAAGCAAAATTAAACTAAATAAAGCCAAAACACTAAAATGGTGGAAAGGAGAAAATAAATTCAAATGATGGAGAAAAAGCAACAAGCACTTCATCTCGGGATGTGCTCTTGGGCAACCAACGCAGTGTTAGAGTAGTACTCTGGAATGTGCAGGGATTTAAAAATCTCAACAATTTTCTCGTTGAAGACTCGCATGTGCAATATGGTTCCATATGTTTTTGTGAACCGTGGCAGGCTACTGATATTGAGGTACCACATCTTATATGTAATAATTACAGTGTTGTTTACTCCAAAGCAATTAGAGAGAAGTCGGTAGGACGTGCAAAGGGAGGCCTAGCCATATTTTACAAAAACAGTTACAGCCCATGACTCCTGGAGACTTCTCCTTGGTGGCTTATATATCAGCTTACAATGTCTTCTCTTCAGTTCATTGTTTGCCTTGTGTACATTCCACCGAGAAGTAACTACAGTGAATTATTAGAAACTTTTGGAGTTTCACTTGATGTGATACTGAAAAAATATTCCGGCTGTATAACTTTCATAATTGGAGACATTAATGGTCGAATCGCAGAACTTAGTGAGATCCCTGAAGAGACTGTAACAAATACTAAGTTTTTTCCTGACATGTTAAGTCTCGACGAGATGAGTATGCTCAAGGTCGCTATCTCCTTGAATTTATGTCTATTAGAAACTTTTCATTAGTAAATGGTCATGTTAATACTGACAGACCTGCAAATTTTACTTTTTGTAATGCCTTGGGGCAAAGTGTTATTGATCTCTGTTGTAATGATCAACTAGAATTTGTTGACAAATTTAGTGTACTAGATGATCAATATTTGTCAGACCACTTCCCAGTACTTTTGAGTTTCGGGCCTTTAATAAGGAATGAGCCTAACATTGCATTTTCATTCTCATTCACTAGCCTGAAATGGGACAATACTAAAATCATAGATTTCATTATGTCAATTCAGCACTTGCCGAATGTAGGTATGTGTGGAGATGTAGATATTTTATATAATAATCTTTGTTCAAGTATTTGGGACATAGCAAAAAATGTAGGTCTGTTTTCAACGAAAAAAATTAGTAATACAAAAAAACAACCTCGTAACTCTTGGTTTGATGTTGAATGTAAAGAGCTAAAGACTGAAGTAAAAATTAAATTAAAAGTGTGCAAAAAGTATGGGTTTTAAGAACCATATAAAACGAAATACATTACTATGAAAAAAGAATATAAGCAGCTAATTTTAAAAAAGAAACAAGTGTGTGAAAATAATGTTATGGTTGCTCTTTCCAATACTAAAAATCAGTCAGAGTTTTGGAAAACATTAAACTTACTTAGGCGCAGAAATAAATTCTGCCCGTTATCAATTGCGGAATGGGAGTCATTTTACGACCACTTAACTACAATTAAGGTTAAATTTGATATCAGTTTTTTTGGCGTTGGAAATGAGTTTCTGGATTCACCTATAACACTCTCAGAACTTTATCAATCCCTGTTGGTGTGTAAATATGGTAAGGCTCCTGGTAGGGATGGCATAACCTATGAGTTTCTGAAACACTTACCACAAAATTGGCGCTTGTACATGTGTCACTTAAATAATAAAATATTAGAATCAGAAAAAATTCCACTTGGCTGGTGTGATTCTAACAATGCTTCACAAGAAAGGATCCTTAGATGATCCAAACAACTATCGCGGTATATCGCTAATCAATTGCTGCGTTAAAGTATTCACACTTATTTTGCTAAATCGTCTGTCCAGCTGGTGTGAAGATAAAAACATCCTTTCAGAAACACAATATGGCTTCCGAAAAGACAGAGGTTGTTTAGATAATATTTTCATTTATTATTTGTAAACATCGGCAGACATTTATATAACCAGAATAATAGCGCAACTTAGAACCTGTAGTAAAACATTTTTAAAATTGTCTTTTAAAGGAAGTTTTTATATTATTGACAGCACTGAGAAATTCACTGTCTGTAATATGGATTCCCCAAATCATTACATCATATGCTTTTTGAATGTCCCATTTACAGCCCTCTCAGAAAAAATAGTTTTTTTCAGAATGTTCATAATATTAATGATCTGGTACACTACCTTAATATTAATAATACACGAAACGGATTCTTTGAACTTACTAAATTAGCTCATAGCATTATCAGTATATGAAAGCTGCAAGCATTTGCACATGGTGAATGATTGGCTTTATCATGAAGTACACACATATTTTATATTTTGGTTTTTATCTTAACTTTTTTATTAATTTACAAATTCGTTCTATGTCATAAATTCTCTTGAAATTTTGTACCGAACCCTTCTGAAAAGATTTATTTTATGCACAATAAACTATTTATCTATCTATCTATCTTCTTTCATCCTCTTATTTGAGAACTATGTCTTGTTTTTTCAAAGAAGCAACCTAAGTTGTTGAGTTGTTGTACGTATGTGCACGTACATTAATAATTAGCACACTGTTATTCATTCCAGTTATTGTTTTTAGTTAAATAAAAATCAAATTCTGACACTATTACTATATTTACACAGAATTATTACACTATTTACACTTTTTATTAATTGTACAATATTTTTTTAGGGTTGCGAAAATTCACTACTTAATAATCACTCGTTTACTACTCGAGATAGCGAGAGAAAGAATTGCGAAATATTCTTGAGAGTGTAGCTCAAATAGAGTAACTCGCGAGGTATAGAGAGAAAGCGAAGCGTAAAAATAATAACATAAGTTACAACAGTTACTTCAGTAAACTACTGAGAGCCAACTTGCTCTTGACTCAAGTTGAGTTGAACCGATTCACGGCTGAGGGTTGGAATTGAAGCCTTCTAGCAAGAAAGATCGTATGCCATCAATAAAGGACGTGCAAATCTTACAACTCGAAGAGGTATTTAGGTAAAGCTATATTTCATCAATAAACAGAGAATAGCTATCTTTACAAATTGTAGAATCTTTTATGGGAGGTAATATGTCAGATTATATTTCGAACGTAGCAATAAACATTGAATATTATGATAGGGATCACAGTGGTTCAAGCCGCGCGGACAATACTTTTTGAAATACAAAAGAGGGTTGTGAATACTGTTGCAGCACAAAGGCACAAGAATAACTAAATCATATTTATTCTTGTGACAAAGGGTTGTAAATTCGATACAACAGATAATTTATCGGAGAGAAAAAAATATATTTTCGAATATACTGCCCGCGGCCACCACCTAAATGAATATTTACATGTTATGTACAATGTAATACCTATTATAATAACTATTTGTACAAGAGTCGGAGGAGATACAAGAGTCAGTCAATCAATAACAACATTTTTGTGATGGGTCGTGTGTACTGACCTTCACTGGTTTTAAGGCAGGAATTGTGTCATTCACACGAGTAGCCAATTAAGTGTATGAGAGGGTTCATTCTTTACTAGGACCAAATCATTAGGTTTAATATCACCAGTGGGCTATTTTGAAGACGATCGAGATAATCAATCGACCATCTTTTTAGAAGTGTTGCTGAATCTGTTTGCACGTTTGCCACAACGATAAAGTGTTTTCTGCCCGAGTAGATATGTCTTTGTCAAGGTACGCAAATAAAGGGGAGCCGATCTGAAAACGGCCTGGAGTAAGTAAATTCAAATCATTCGACAAAGAGTACAGGAGACTGGAGTTGAGTATGTCTTCTATTTTGTGTTAGGACTGTAGTGAATTGCTCAAAGGTGAAAGTTTGTTTTCCCACAATTCTGTGCAGCTTTAACTCGCCGCTTCTCAGAGCCCTCCCCAATGAGGAGATTTTGGGGATATCAATTTCCATTGTGCTCCGTTCCTAGAGAGAAAGTCGAGTATCGATTTGGAGGATACAGGAGACAGAAATAAGTCGCGCAGTTCTTTCAGTTGATTTCGAGCACCAATGAAGTTGGTAGCATTGTCACTATATATCATGGAAAGATGCCCATGACGAACTACAAACCTCTTGAGAGGAGCTATGAACGCGTCTGTGGATAAACCAGAAACGAGTTCCAAATGAACTGTTTTAGTAGCCATGCAAACAAAAAGCGCCAAGTAAGTTTTTACAATTTGAGCTTTATGTAAGCGATATGGTTTTACCATAAAGGGTCCACCCAAATCTACGCCAACTTTTACAAGAGATCTGGATGGGGATATTCGATCCTTGGGCAAATCTGCTATAATTTGTTGCGACATAACGGTATTGAATCGATGAAACGTTACGCAATGTCTGATGATGCGCTTTAATTCGCGGAGACCGTCGAAGGGCCAAAAGCGTAGCCGGATATTGAAGAAGACATTTTGGGAGCCACTTTGTCCTAGACGAACATGCTCGTGTTTGAGTAAGAAAGAG
This sequence comes from Galeruca laticollis, assembly GCA_963921935.1. Lineage (NCBI taxonomy): Eukaryota > Metazoa > Arthropoda > Insecta > Coleoptera > Chrysomelidae > Galeruca > Galeruca laticollis. Next base: position 212,588,640 of record OY998177.1, read on the forward strand.
ACAACGTAATTTTTGGAAGGCCACGGAATGGGATGTTTTTGCTGATATGGAATAAACGTCCACCAACTCGCAAAAATCCGTCAGTGTCTAAAAATGGCTTAAGTAAGAGAAGGTGCTTGTTTGGTAATTTTTCTCGAGAGAGGGCTTCAATATCTTTGACGAAACATTGAGATTGGATTTTTTAATTATCAAATAAGTAGCGTGCTCAAGTTCTTTTGCCGATAAAGGGCCTGTTAATTGTGTACTATTATTTTTCCTGTTTTGCACAAACCATAGGATATATGGTACTGTCCTCTGAAGCTTAGGGAAAGTCCAGAAATTTTACGAGAGCTTGGGCCAAAACTGTTTTTCAGTTAAAGTAGCAGTTAAAAAGTTTTTCTTTAATTCAGAAGGATCACCTGTGGGACAAAATTGAGTCACTCAAACCAAGATTTGAGTAATGTGGAAACAAGGAGCCGTTAAACCAAAAAGCTAAATTGTCAAATTTTCCCCGTGAGAGCATGTCTGCAGGATTAAGTTCCGAACGAACGTAGTGCCATTGCAAAGTACTAGATCTCAAGATGCCTTATATCTGTGACACACGATTGCTCACAAACAAATTCCACAGCGAGGGATGTCTCTTTAACCAGGACAGTGCGATTTTAGAATCAGACCATAAATTTATTGATTGAAATTGAATTTTTGATTTAAATTTGCATAATTAGTTGAGTGAATTTGGCTAACAGTAACATTGCACACAGTTCTGATTTGGGAATAGTCAGCATGATTTTTAATTGCGCAAGTCTGCATTTAGCACCCACTTATGTATAATGGATTGTCCCTTTTGCATATTTGGAGAGAAGACGTACCGCGAATTATGTTTCAGTCTCAGAGTCTTGCCAGGGGCTGAAATCTGGTCTTCAAGTTTTTCTAATTGCTCGAACTTCTTTCGATAGACGGATGCCAACCCTCGTGCGTTCTTGAGACGGGCGGGGATGTTGTATGCCAGTGAATAATCTTCTGGGAGAATGAACTAATCTTGTCGTTGTTCTGAAGTGACTCCATATTTAGCTTTCCCGGTACCTCCATACGCGCCCATAAATTCATCGAAGGTAGGGTCAGACACATCTCGAATAAGGTTTACTCCTTCCTCTAGGTCATGGTCTCCTTCGAATGGCGCTAGTCGGTTTTGGTGAACTACTTTTGGTTTTCCGTTGGGGATCTTGCTTATGCGATATATAACATTATTGATCCTTTTCTTGATTAAGTATGGACTTTCCCAGGATTTTTGTAATTTTGGAGAAAATCCTTTTCTCCTCGTCGGGTTGTGTAACCACACTTTGTCCCCTTCTTTAAAACCTCCTACTGTGGCCTGCGTGTCGTACCGACTTTTCATTCTGCCGCTGGCAACTTGAAGAACTATTCGAACTAATTCATGAATATCGTCCAGCCTTCTTCTCAATTGGATCACGTAGTCTTCTCCTGCTAGATCTTTTCCAGGCCGACAACCAAATTCCAGGTCACAAGGAAGCCTCATTTCACGTCCACACAGGATTTTCGCCGGTGTTTCACCCGTGGACTCATTTACAGCAGATCGATAAGCGAATAGGGAAAGATACTAGTCCCAATCTCTCTGATGGCTGGATACTACTTTGGACAGGTATTTTCCAATAGTCCTGTTCATTCTCTCGACCATTCCATCTGACTGTGGATGTAATGCTGTTGTCCTGGTCTTCTTCATTCCCAGCTTCTCGCAAATCTCCTGGAATAGATGGCTTTCAAAATTTCTTCCCTGGTCGCTGTGGACTTCCAAGGGCACTCCATATCGGCTGATAAATTCTTCCACCAATACATCCGCAACAGTTGTGGCCTCTTGGTTGGGATAGCGTAAATTTTCACCCACTTTGTAAAATAATCCATTACAACCAGTATGTATTTGCTACCATTTTCAGTCGTCGGAAATGGTCCAGCGATATTTAAAGCAATCCTTTCGAAAGGGCTTCCAGCATTATACTGTTTCATAGGTGCCTTTCTCTTGCGATGTGGTCCATTACTCGTAGCACAAGTCGTACATTTCTTACACCAGTCCTTCACATCATCGGAGCCGTTTATCCAATAAAACCTCTCACGAATTCGCTGGAGGGTTTTCTTCACTCCCAGATGACCTCCCGATGGACTGTCGTGTAACTTCTTTAGTACTTCAGCTACTCTTGTTCTCGGGATAACTAGCTGTCTCTTCATCTCGGAACCATCATCATTTTCAATGACTCAATTCAACAGCCCTTCTTCCAGGACAAGGGAGTCCCACTGAGCCCAATACTCCTTGAGTTTCGGTAAAAATCTTGACACTTCTTACCAGGTATGTGGCCGCTTTTATTCCTTCCATTGCCGGATCATCTTCAGGTGAGGATCATTCTCCTGATCTTCTCTGATCCTGGTGGGTGACCATTCTTCATTGACCACTGTAATTCTTGAAACTGCAACTTCCTTAGATTTCGATTTGTTACATTGTAAATTGTCTACAGGGCATGGCCATCTAGGCAAGGAGTTGGCTTTCCGGTGATTCACATCAGCCGGATGTTCACCCCTGTCTGATTTCCCCTGTGACTGGAGTTCTTGGGTTACTGGAGTCTTGGGTCGGTTAGAAGGACTGCGTACGTGCTCTAGCTCGCCACACTTCCGGCATTTGATCTTCTTCGGCTTCTTGTCTGCCATACCTTTCAACAAGTTGACGATCTGGTCAAGTTTGTCATCGTCATCCTCTTCCTGCATGGTTCTACCTTTGTTGTAGCGCGAGCTCTTCGAGGCTGCTTTGCATTTAAGAGGTTCTTGGTTCGCAGGAGTCGTAGAACGCTTACACGAACTGCGTGCATGCTCTAGCTCGCCACAATTACAACACCTGATTTTCTTCGGCTTCTTGTCTACCACTTATGACCTACACTGCGGAAACAACACCTGATAGAACAAGGACAAAAAGACTGATGGAAACATGTGAAATGAAAATAGTGCGTGATATCACAGGAAAAACACTATGGGACAGACAACGTAGCACAGACCTCAGGCAAAACTGTATTATAGAGAACATAAATGGATGGACACTGAAAAGGAAAAAAGAATGGTATAGCCATGTAAGTAGAATGGGAGAAAGAAGACTAGTAAATACTGCACGACACAGATCCCCAAACGGGCGTAGGAGTATTGGAAGGCCAAGGAAGAGATGGAGTGATAACCTGGATATATAGTGAGGAGGCACCTGAATATGGAACAGGCGCGAGCCTATTAAGGAAGCAGGAAGAAGAAGAAACGAAATTTTATTTTCAATGTCAGCGGCAATGTCATTTTTCATTCATTCATGAGATATCGGCAGAAATCTTGTCCAAGCTGAAATATCGTTCCTCATATTTGAAATCTTCTCGTCCATATGTAACATGTCGCTGAGACATGTTACTATTTTCATCAATTATTTTGGAGCGTAACTTATTCGTCGGCTACTCCCACCTCTAATTCCAATTCCTATTATTTCAAATATTAAGAACACATCGGTAATCGTTTTTGCCATCGTTAAAATATCTACTTAAAATACGATTGAAGTGGAACTCGCTCTTTTGGTTCATTTCTTGGCTGAGAAGTATTCAGTATTCTCCTTTTTAATCATATCATTTTGTGTGTGATTTTTAATTTTCTTCGCTGGTAAGTTATCTATATATTTTCAAATTGTTATTGTGTGCTTACAAATTATTCTATTTCGAATTTTCTATTTAGTTAAAATATTTCGTTTTTTAAAAAAAACAATGTTTTTGTGATGGCGTTTTCCATTTTTTCTTCGCCGGTATTATCTTTCTTTAATAAAAAATATGGTGGCGCCCTAAGTTATTTTATGAAGCGAATTTATAACAGATTCTTTATATGGTTATTTTCCACCGATTTAAATTTGCTTTTTCTGATTATTTTGGGAACAGGACGGATAAGAATGAACAGTTTTCTGTGGTTTCATTTTGAAAATTAAATTCAAATTTTTGTATGTATTGGAGTATAACCTGTTCATTTCATTCCTCCTTTTCAATTTTCAATTTTTTACTGTTTCTCCTGTTTTTTTTAATTCTTTCCCTACAGCTCTGCAGCATGTACCTTCAGGACCACTTTAAGGACCGTTTACAAACTTACCTCCACGGACTTACCTTTACGGACCGCTACAGACTCTACAGACTATCCACTTCACCGGATCATACAGCGTCCAAGTCCAGACAACGATGTCTCAACTTTTGACTACTACTGCGAGCTGTACGTCCCGAGTCCTCCCAAGATAAGTCCTTAACTTATTTTTGATATATATGTAAAATATTGAGTTGGACATTTTTAATGTATAACTAATATTTATTCGTATTTGTATCGAGAATATACGGTTTTTCTAAATTTATTATTGTGTGTCAAATAAATCCATTTGTCCCGAAATTTTGTTTGTTGATTCACCTTAGCCCAATTGAGGTAATAAAAAATAGTGTAACTAAGGCCGAATTCACTACCTGAGCTGAGTCCCAAGGCCGGGTGTTAAGGTTGTGACACATATTAGCAGAAATATCGTTCTTCTTAGTGGAAATCTTCTCAACCATATTAGCAGAAATATCGTTCTTCTTAGTTGAAATCTTCTCGCCCATATTAGCAGAAATATCGTTCGTCATAGCAGAAATTTACGTCAAATTTAGAAATGTCGTGTATTCGGCAAAGTCTATATTGTTCTCTGAGACAGGGCCGGCTTCGAGGGCTACAACAGTGTGCTATTTCGTTACATTATTATTAACTTTTATTCATGACTATTTAATATGTACATACTATGTGCGTGTCCTCATTTATACATATACACATCATTCTACAGTCAGTAATTGGTGCGATTAATCATTATTAACGCGATGTGATAATTATTTTGTCCGTAAGTTGCATTTTATATTAACTTTTTATCTAAATGATCAACTGTATTATTCATAATACATCCTAGATGAAAGACTCCTTAATCTATGAATACATTAGGTCTATTTTATTAAGGGCTTAATCTAGGTATATTAAAACCAATAGGCCAGTCTAATAAAACGTATTTTTTCCACGAATCGTGTTGTTTGTAGGTTTTCTTACTGTTTTCTTGGTGTCACTAAGAAATTAGAACTAAACATTTCATAATGAATAAAGAATATCATATAAAAACATTCTAATAAAATTCATTAATAGCGACAAAAGTTTCATCTAAAACTTTTTTATATAAACAGTTAGAACTCAAGAAATATTTTCTCTTAGTGTAGATGTCAAAATTATATCTACACACGATGATACTTTTGTTTACAGATTATGGTTATTCTAAGCTTATCCTCAACTATTTCATAGCTTTTTCGCCGACACAGTTATTGTATAAGACACTTTAAATTCTATAAAGTTATTCCAAACTAGCATCCATCTATTTTGTAACGAAAAGTCATCTAATTTTGGTCTCTAGCAATTAACAACTAACAGTAGCTCAAAGTTCTGCAAACTTTGTTATCTTACGACACGTTTTGAGAACTTCAACTCCTATTACTATGCACTATAGTTTTTCGAAAGATTTGAGTCTGTTAATTACTTAATGGTTTGGAATAAAATAATTCGTGGAGAAACCGGTCAAATTTTATGTTATGTATTACGTAAATTGTCTGTTAGACCAAACGTATTAGGTTGAATGTCACGTGACAAGTGAGGTATAAATTGACAAATTATATAGTCTAACTTCTCCTTAACAAAATAATTCCCGATTATGTAGTGACAACTAGATAATTGTATAAAAGTTGTATAATTTCATTTATTTTTAATTTTTCAGGATGCTTCTTATACAGTGTTAGGAAAGTTATGAGGGCACATATGTTTTATCGTCAATGTGTCAGAAAGAGACAAAAAACATATAAATTCAGTGTATCATTCTTTTTCGCTAACAGGATATCATAAAGTGGAAAACGTGCAAAAACTGTATGTGTTAAGGCGTGATGGGAGTACACTCCCACCACGTGTAAAGGTATGTCCGGTAGGCACCGCTTTCGAGAGGCGTGCAAATACAGATGTGTAATGTGGACAGTTTAGTTTATTAATTGAGAAATAATAATGAAATTGACTGTCTCGACCCTTACTTCGTGGAATATGCTCATATTAGTGTTTTTAAATGAAACTCAAGGTCTCTAGTTAATTCCACAATATATTGTGGAATTAACTAGAGACCTTGAGTTTCATTTAAAAACACTAAGAGAAATAATAAGATTGTACTAAACTGATAGCTTTATGCAATGAACAAAAAAAATCAAAATTACTTTCGTTTATCCCTTCATGATTAATTTATAAACAGATATGTCAGTAGTAATACTCTAATTCACTATATTAGTTCGATTAGTATTGGAGTAATAACATAACATGAGAAATAAGTCGAATTTAATTTGTATTAATAAATAATATGTGTTTCCAAATATCTCAATTCTTATTTTTCGCTAACAGGATCTCATAAAGTGGAAAATACATGCCTAGAACGCCAGCTAGCTACTAACAGTATTGCCAATTTTCATTGCATATTTATATTAATTGTAAAATGCATTGTTCTAACATGAGAACAAGTTATAAGAAGATTTTAATTATGATAACTCAAGAGGTTGTAACAGATCAAGATATAATTAATTCCATCTATTCGTTGAACATTTTATTGTAATGCTGGAAATTGTTCTAGTTTTCAGTTTGAAAGAGGTTAAAACATTTACTTTTTTTCAGATTTGGCAACGTGAAATTGGTCTCAAAACATCTGCTATGGTTCGAATGTGTTAGTAAAAAAAATGTTCGTATCTTTATCGTTTGTATGAAAATGAGAACGAATTCTCTGTGTAAACACACACACAGTACAAATTTAAAAAAAACGAAAATAAAATCAAATTCTAATGAAAATGCCTACAATTTTTAAATAAAAGTAATATTATGATATGTAATAAATTAAAAAATAAAACTTCTCAATTCTTCAATGAGCTTAAATCAAATGTTCGAATAAATCCCCGTTTTGCACTAAGCAGTAGCCGAGACGGTTATAAAATTCTTGACAAACACGTATGAGCATTTCAGGTGTTATTTGCATAAAAATTTGCAAAATTTGTTCCCTTAGTTCATTTAGAGAAGAGGCTCTGTTTTCTTGAAACCCATAAATTCTCGATTTTATATAACCCCAGAAAAAGAAATCGTTGGCAGCCAGATCTGGAGATTTCGCAGGCCATCTTATGTTACCATACGTGGAGATTATCCGATTGGGAAATTGTGTATTTAAAAAATGTATTGCTAGTCGATAATTATGTGATGCACAACCGTCATGTTGTTACCAGATATCATTATTGAAGTTGACACCTAATTGTATAAAGGCAGGAGTAATTTGATTTTCCAGCATGTCCAAATATTTTTGTCCGGTTAAATTGCCGTCAATAGAAAATGGTCCAATTAAATGTTCACCTAATATTCCAGCCCAAACATTTAACTTTTGGGGATATTGAGTTCTACTATTGCAATATTTGTGTAGATTTGTCCTTGACCAATATCGAATAACGGATGAATTATGTGCAGCGTGTATGGGAAAAGTCGATTCATCTGTGAACAAAATATTTTTCGAAAAGTTTGCGTCCAATTGTATTCTTTCCATAACTATTTCACAAAATTCCATTCTACGAAATTGATCGTATGGAAAAATTTCATGGCTTTTTTTCAGTTTGAAACTACGATAACCATTTTTTTTAATACAGTCCGAATCGTTTTCGGATCAACATCAAAATCCTTTGCTAAATGAGTGGAGGATTGTAGGGGATTATTTTCCACACTGGCACAAATTAAAATATCTCTTTCTTCTTTTTCGGGTTGGGTTTGACGATTTTGTGTACGCGGTCCATGTTTAGTAGGATTGACACATCCATGCTCTTCAAAAATTTTTATAACCGATCTCACTTGTTTTTTGCTAATTGGTTGGGCATTTTCGAATGCCACAATAAACAAATTTTCTGCTATTCCTCGATATGAATGACCCTGGTAGTACCATTTTACAATGTGCACTTTATGGTGTATTTATATACTCATTTTAATAAGATTTGCTAAAGATCGTTACTCATTCGCAAACAAACGTTTAGTGAAGTACTCAGATTGTACAGTTAAACATCTTCAAGAGGCGCACGCGCGATTTGTATTCGTCTGTTAAAATAATCTATGCTGGTTTTTTATTCTCTGTCTCATGGTTGTCCTTCTCTAACACACTGGTAACGCCATGTGACCGTTATAATTTCTCGTTGGCCGTGAGAGGTTATCGTTTTACGTTGAAATTAAATGTAACCGATTTCTCTCACAAATAAAAAGGAAAATTTTAAGGGCACTTACAATCTAACGTGAAGATTGAAAATGAAGAGAGGGGATAGATAAAAGTAGAAGAATTAGAGCTATAAGCGAAATCGTTTTATCAGGAGCGTAGGAAACACGCGGTTTATATTGAGATATTTGTGTACATACAAAACAGTAAACAAATATTAGCATACGACTTATTTATGTTAAAGAAAATAGTGATACACTGAAAACACTTGTTTTATTACAACATATTGTCGCTTTTGGACTCTGTATTGTTGCCATAGATTATTCCTTATGGTGTTAATGAAAATTATTATGCTTATATTCATTAATTGTACCCTCAATATAGACGAATGTATTTTTTTTAGCTATCTTCCAGTGATTTTTTAGTGGTACTTATTTCAAATACGTACTAGGTAGGTTTTAATTCATTGTTCAAATCATATTAGCGTGTACTACCCGAACTGATATAGTGAATTAGATTATTACTACTGAATTAATTCTTTGTAAATTAATGTTAACGAGAGTAATGTTGATTTTTTTTATTGTTCATTGCATTAAGCTATCAGTATAGTACAATCTTATTATTTCTCAATTAATAAACTAAACTGTTCACATTACACATCTGTATTTCTAACCTTAACTTCTTTCATGGCGATCTTTAACATAATGAGTTGTTTATACAACATTTTGCTATGGTAAAGTGACTAGTAATAGCCTGAATGCATTTCTAATTTGTTTATTTAAAACTGTAAGTAAAAGCCAGACATAAGAGCTACTGCACGCTTCTCGAAGGCGGTGCCTGCCAGACATCCCATTACACATATAGTTATTTCGTTTCTCACTATATGATACCCTGTTAGCGAAGAAGCGTAATACACTGAATTTATATCTATTTTGTCTCTTTCTAGCACATTGACGGTAAAACGTATGTTCCCTCGTAATGTTCCCAACACTGTATACAATTAGATAATACACAATACAGGGTGTCCCAAATTTTTTTTACAGGCTGTAACTCAGGAATTAACGAATAGGTTTATTTGAAAATTGGGTAATGTTTTTGGCACTTACAGTAATTTCATCCGAGGTATACGGGGTATCTGTGACGTCATCGTAGGAGCAGGGACGTCATCGCAATGAAAAAAATCAATGGAAGGGGGGGGGGGACAAACTTAGCTCAAATGAAAGGGCTTTTTATTTGACTTGACTTCAAGAAAGTATTTGCATCTTCACAAGCCACAGCATTGCAATTAGGAGAAGAAATAATCTTACCCCGAACATGCAGCCGACAGACACAAAGAGCTAATGTACATTTACCAGCTCAAGATGCAGGACAGTATTACAAGGTGGCAATACACATTCCATTTTTGGATCACCTTATTTCTGAGTCAAACACCAAATTTAGTTCCGTAAATGAGGTTTCACACCTGGAGGAACTAATACCATCTAACTTTTTTAATCACACAGTTGATGAAGTGTTAGAAGCTGCCAATATCAACTGTGAGGATATTTTCGCTTCATCATTAGAGTTATCCACATAAATTGAACTTTGGCGGGAACATTGGAAATCGGCAATCCCCAAGGATCTTCCACAGAGCTGTGGAATCACTTTGTTAAAGTGTAATAGAGATTTTTTCCCAAACGTAGCAATTTTGTTGCAGATCTACGTTATTGGTCACAACTGCCTCGACCGAGCGGAGTTTTCCTTCACTGAGAAGAATCAAAACTTATCTCAGGTCAACGGGTTTGCACTGGCTCGTATTCACAAGGACAGGAACATTGATGCAGATAAAGCTTTAGATCATTTCAGTCAGTCAAAAACATTAAGGTTTCTTTTTTAATACGTTCTTTTGCATTATTACTGTCCTTTGAAATAGTGATCTTATTTCTTTGTTTTGAACAATTTGAACTCTTACCCTTTAAATTCAGGATAAGAGTAAACTAGCTAAAACTACTACTTCTGCTTTAGACCTTTTATAATAAGGAATAATAAGTAATGCATTATAGAAACTTACCACATTCTATACATTTTCATGTATGTTGAGCTGAGCCCCCCCTCCCCCTTACATACACCCTGGATCCGCCACTGGTCTGCATTGGTTTGTTATGATTACTATGCTTTGAGTTTGGAAATGAAGCTTGCCGCATCTTCTCTTCAACCATAACAAAAGCCATATGAGAAGGTGTTCTCCTTTCGGGAATACGCTCCTGGTATAAGACCTGAGCATTTCAAGAATTTATCCTACACTCACCATAGATTAGCACATACAGGGTGGCACATTAGTGTGACAAAGTTCAATATATCGGTTATTATAGAAGATATGGAATAAAGTTACCTTGATGAGATGGTAGAAGTTGTTTTTTCAAAAGGACAACAAACTTTGGTGTACAAGACAGATTTCGACACTGTGGAAGAAAGGAACTGAATTTTCTAAATGCTCGAATGGCTAAGCAAGGTGTGCCAAGACCGTCTCCAAAACACATCCCAAGAGGAAACACCGCAGAAAGAAGAGATCTCATATCATTCAAAATCTGTGAAAGAAATTTTGGGAGGATATTCCTATTTCAACGGAAATTCGAGATTTAAATGATTGAAATCAATGGTAGCTTTTGGGCTGAGATAATAAATACATACTAGGTTTTGTAATACTTCTATAAATACTTATTTGTTTTGTAAAACTTCTATACTTCTCCGTTTTGTAATACAAAAAGTCGTTTTTTTATTCAATAAAGTTACTAACAACTACTCACGTTTGCTGTAGATACGCTTTACTGATGCTTAGCAAAACTAGTATAATGTTAGTGCAAAATGTCGTATCTATCAAAACTCTGATTTCTGATTATTTGTTGAAATGATGCTCTGGATTATTAAATTCTGCTTTACATCCTTTAAATGAAAGTTAAACTCAATTTTCACTACATTATTCCACATTGATGACATAACAAATTTCACTAAATGTGGAATATCTCATAACAATGATTATGTCAGTTACGACTTCTATGTCTAACAAGGCAGAATATAGCCGTGGAAAATTTTTACACAAATATAAATGAAATATTGAACGTAACTGTACCAAAATATAAAACGTATGATGGTTTTAATAAATACCCTGCGTGGTTTAATGCCGAAATTAAAAAACTTAAAAGATTAATGCCAATGCAGAAAACTGAAGAATATTTCAGAATATCATAATAAACTATATGTAGAAACAAGGAAAAAACTGAAAACATTAATACAGAAGGAGCACAAAAAATATCTACGGGACTTTGGTGATAATATAGGTGGTGGCAACATAATTAATTTTTGGAACTATGTAAATCAAAACAAACAAAATTTAAATCAATCACAATTTTCTAACTTTGGAGGTCGGGAAGTCTCTGACAAGGATACTGCAGATTTTTTTTGGATCAGCTCATTCTACTGAAAAATCTTAATAACACTGCGAGCTATAATAATATCTGTAAGACAGAGCATATAAATTTGGTTGACTATGAGGTTGCGGTAAGAAAATTGAAACCAAAGAAATCGGCTGGTATTGACCATCTATCATCCCCTTATATTATAAAAGGTTGCCAAGAGTTCCTTCAGAAACCTCTATTACATATTTTTAACGTATCCCGATTAATGGAAATTAGCAACTTACACTCCTATACACAAAACGGGATATTAAAAAGACATAGAAAATTACAGAGGCGTGGTTATACTTTGTGCTCTTTCCAAATTGTTTGAACATATTATTTACAATAAAATTTACAACCATATTAAAAACATATTAGTTGATGAACAGCATGGTTTTGTGAGTGGAAAATCAATAAACACAAACTTGTTAATATTCACGGAAGTAGCGTCTAGGACTCTTCATGAAAAATCGCAATTAGATACCATTTATACGGATTTCTCGAAAGCGTTTGACCGCGTTAACCACGATATTTTACTTAGAAAAATATATGATATGGGCATTGCAGGAAATTTACTTCAATAGTTAAAAAGCTATTTTCAGAACAGGCGGCAGTTTGTTGTAAAACAGAATGGAATTGTTACGAACCGAAAAAATTCCAACTTGGGAGCACCGCAATGTTCTAATCTGGGACCTTTGCTTTTTTCAATTTTTATCAACGATCTCTGTATCTGTAAAAGTTGGAAGGGTGGGTGACCCCACAGCACTTAGGCCACAACGTCGCCTGAATTAAGTTCCCTCATACTGGCGTGTATTAGCCTGTGCTCGCCGAATACATGAAGCCTAAAATGAGAGAGTGTCTGACATTCGCAAAGAATATGTTCGACAGTCTCATCTTCTTGTTCACATCCTCTACAAAGTGGGGTGTTGGACAGACCAGTCAGAATACCCGTGGCTGTTCGTAGGTTCCGTCTGTTATAAGTCACGTATTTTTTGGCTACTTTGCTGTCCGGATATTGTAGCAGTTCCTTGGCAAGCCTGCAGCCTTCTGCGTCGTCCCATCTACCCTCAAACGTATTAAGGGAGTGTTCCTTTAATAGGTCGGCCGTCGCTGACGCCGATAGACCAATGAAAGTGCCAGGTCCCAAGATTTTGTGGGAGGCTGCCTTCCCGGCTAGCGAGTCTGCAATACGGTTTCCTTTCGATTTCTCATGGCCCTTAATCCAGACAAAAGTGACCGTGTTGTTGTTACAGGCTTCGATTAAGGCCATGTGACATTCTAGTACTAGGCCTGATGTAATACGTGGTCTGTTCAGGGCTAGTAGTGTTTGTCTACTGTCCGTAAGGATGTATATATCATTACCTGTGGCTTTCCTTTTGGTAATCTCTTTTGCAGCGATGCAGATAGCAGTGAGCTTTGTTTGAGCAACACTTGCATTGCAGCCCATTGTCCATTTTATGTTTAGATTCAGGGGTCTGGAGAAAATTCCACATCCTGAGCCTACATTTGATTTAGACCCATCTGTGAAGATGCGGTTGCGCCTTCTTCCAATGGGTCTTGTGCGTTGTTTTTAAAGATTACCTTGTAGAGCCTGTTGAAGGCATATCGCGGTGGAATCGAGTCCGTATTGGCCTGCAGCAGTGGGACCTCCCTGAGGGCCTCATGCCACAAGTTACGTCTCAGTTTACCGGATACTACATCAGGTTTTATACCGGTAGAACGTAGACGTGTAATGGTCATCAAAACAACCTATTTGATGTATATGTCAAGGGGAGTGAGACTGAGGATTACGTCCATAGCTCTTGGTGTGGTTCTCATGCCTCCTGTTGTGTTGAGGCATGCTGTTCTTTGGATTTGATCTAGTTTACGGACGACTGTCAGCTGGTTTGGTTTAGCTCCCCAGGCAATCGCGCCGTACGTTACCATAGGTCTGATGATGACAGTATAGATCCAGGCAGCAACCCTAGGTGCCATTCCCCAGGTGCGGCCGATGGTTCTACGACACTGCTCATAAGAAATATATGCTTTTTTCACTCCGTTTTCTAAGTGAGAGTTCCACGTTAACTTACTGTCAAAGGTGACCCCTTAATATTTTACCTCTGAGGAGAAATTGAGTTTGGTATCTAGGAGCTTTCGGGCTTGATGTTTTGCAAGCTTCATTTTCTTCGTGAAAAGGGCCATCTCTTTTTTGGATTTATTGACAGCGAATGGTCTCTGTACCATTGTTCTATGGTATTGGGGGCCTCTTGCATTAAAGCGCAGAGTGTCTTCTCGAATCTTCCTGTTAGCAGAATCACTAGGTCATCTGCATATACTATTGTGTAGAAGTTGCTATAGTTGAGGTGGCTGACCAAGGAGTCTAAGACCATGTTCCACAGTAGTGGCGAGAGCACCCCTCCCCGTGGACAACCATTTACAACCAAGCCTCTGATGGTTACATCATCCACACTGATTTTTATTGCTATTTTTGAGAGCATGTTATATATCCAGCCATTGATGGTCTATGTCTATGAATACACCCAGGGTGGACTCCTTATTTTCCAACGATCTCTCGATGCGGCCAGCTACGAGATGAAGAGCCGAATCGGTGGATTTCCCTGGAGTGTATGCATGTTGATTTGGATGCAGTGGATTTCGTGTTATCACCACATCTCTTATGTATCAATCGCGCAGCCTCTCTAAAGTCTTTTTTATCAACGACTTATCTACTTATATTGAATATTTGGGGACAACTTCAAATTGTATAACAAAGTTCAAACGGTGAGGGATTGTGTGATGATACAGATAGATTCAGGTAACGCATAATAACTCGAAGAAGAGACCCTGTTATCTTCAATTATATAATGAACAACCAAAATTTGAAACGAGTAGAAGAAACGAAAGACCTAGGGGTCACGTATAATTATCAGTTATCATTTGCTTTACATATTAGATTTGCTGTTCAGAGCGCCAATCGTGTATTGGGTCTTATTTTAAGATAGACTGCTTTATTTCACAATTTAAAGAAAAGTACTCTACTATATAAAACATTAGCCTGGCCAAAATTAGATTTTGCTTGTGTAATTTGGAATCAACAACCACGAATATATTTAAATTCGATAGAAAAAATTCAAAATAAACTGCTAGGTCATTTGTATGATAAAAAATATCATAAGTGGCCAGACTATAATTGTATAAGAGCGCAAATGTTACGGGAAGAATTTTCAATCCTTTCTCTAAGTACGACACGCAACATTATAATGATGAACTTGATATCTAAAGTGATGAAAAACAAAATAAATTGTAGCGCACTTGTATATTATATACCGATTCATGTCCCTTCTAAGAGCACGCGAAACTCCGTAATGTTTAGTTTACAAAATTCTGCTAGTTCTCCACTTCAGTCCATTTGTCGATTGGCCAACACTATTAATGCATTGACAAACGTTTGGAATTTTAATGCTTCTATGATTAAAACACAAATATGAATAACTTCTGATAAGAATTTAAAACATTTCATAATAGACAAATTTTATATCTACCATTTAAAGTGTCACTTCTCTGCAATTGGGATAAAATAAGGTATTCTCTTAGATCACATGTAAAAATATCTTTTTTATAATTTACTATTCATGTAATAAGGCTATTAAGCCTGTTTCAATCTTTATTCAATAAATAAATAAATAATGAATTTGGTCATAATTATGTTAATGTTTTTGAGTGATTCAAGCAACAAGGTAAGTATTCAAATTGAAGCATTTCGTTCGTCTTTTAATTCAAGTAATCGGAAATTCAATTGTTTGTTTAAGTCGGCTTTTAGGAATTCCTATTTTTCACAATGACAAGCATAAATACATAATTGTTATGAACTGTTACTTATACCCAGAAGAAAACTGACCTCAAGTAATAGAAATAAATAAATCATTCCATAATTTTATCTAACAAAAAAATCAATCAGGTACAAATTATTTTCAAGAAAAATTCTATTATATAGTTCCATCACGAAAAAGTTTGCATGTTCTGTTACGAATAGTCATTTTTAATAAATAAATAAACATACCGTTTGATGCGCCATGAGACGAAAAAATTGTTATGCACTAGCTCCAGTTAAGAAAATCTTCATCAATTGTACCTACTTTTAAAAAATAATCTTTATATTCAGATAAATAAATCTTATCGGTCATCTTGTCGAAGATAAACTGATAATGAATTTCGTAATATTCTCGATTATCGTTGATTGTATTCCAATCATTATTTACGAACGAAGTATATTTTTAAGTTCAGACTAAATACATCAAATTTCCGAATCGACTCTGCACCCGACAATTTTTTCCTTCAAATACTCCTTGTTCATGCAATAAAAATTATCGAGTTTAACTCTTACAGTGAACAACAAAAAGGATTGAATGTTTCTATTAATAGTACCTATAACAATGTTTTCATGTTTTCAATATAAGTGCATCATAAACCATCCAAAACAAAATCTAAAGTGTGTAGTGGCATTCCGTACGTATGAAAATCGCTCCAATAAACAATATGTAATTATGAATTGACAAATTTATGAAAATATGTATAACCAGGCCCTCCTTAACCGATAGAAATAGATACAAGAAAGATGCATTTCAATTACCTACCATATTTGAATTCCGAGATATAAAACATCAAAGCCAGCTTTTGTAAGCAGCTCTTACATATTCCAAGCTCAAAGTGGAATAAAGAAAGAGTTTAAAGTGGAAACAGTATACTATTGTGCAGTTTACAGGCAGTTCTAAATATATCTGTAAGTCAATAAATTTCATCTAGTAATATAAGAGATATTTGGTTTTAGAAATATCAATATATAAATAAGTCGCAGTCGGTTGTTTATAATACCAGTTTTTATTGTTCTCTTGATATCGGTCAGATTTTGCCTGACCACATCAGGACAGGACTGTAGTTGGAAACTTTCTGCGAGTATCAATGTAAATCATTTTAATCATGACAGAAAATTTGGCGGAACCCCCTGATCACAGGGGTCATTCTTCGAACCAACCTCAACTGACAAGTTTAGGGAGTGCTTCTGACCACAGAAGTCCCTCTCTTACCCAATCACAAATAAGTTCTTCTCGATCTTATTCAAATGTTGCAGCTAACTCACTCTTTCCCTCCAAAGATCAAGGTATCCTATTTCCTTCTATTGATGGAGTTAAATTAGGAGTACATTTTTGCCGTAGGAGCTAAAAGTCTTCCTAAAAACATCACGTTTGCTTCAAGAATTTCAAACAACAGAGTATGTATTTACCTATCAAACAAGTCAGTGGTTGATCACTTTATGGCAACATATTCTAGCATCACAATCAACATTCAAGACATGCAGGCAAGACGACTCATTACACCAGCAAGCAGAATTACGTTATCCAACGTCTGCCCTAGTATACCACACGGGACTTCGGAGATTGAATTGAAGAAGTTGGGTTTAAACCTTGTATCACCAGTAACTTTCATAAAAATAGGAGTTTCCAACCCAGAATACGGACATATTTTTAGTTTTCGGCGCCAGGTATTCACCTCTCCTCTATCTCCTGAAAGTAACATTCCTGAATCATTCACATTAACCTATGAAGATATTCTATATCGAATTTTCGTATCCGTTGATGGCCTGACCTGCTTCAAGTGCAAACAGCCAGGTCATATTGCTGTCAACTGCTGTAATGCACCCACCGCTCCCAACACTTCCGAAAATAATTCAGAAAGTCCACCTAAACCATCTGATAAGTCAAGTAGTTCTAAGAAAACTCCCAGTATAAAAGATACTGTAGAAGCATATCAATCTATTGTGAATTCACAAAACCAACATATTACAAATGATTACCCTCCACACCAAAAGAACCAGTTCCGACCGGGAAACACCTGATATTGCGGAAGAAAAACATCCAACAAACAATATCTTTGTCACACCCGAACCCCCCCCCCCCCAAAAAAAACAAAGTCCCGATATTGCCGCATTGCTTAAACCAGCAAAAGTTTTCATAAATTCTCACGAACCACCCTTTGTTCTAAATTTTCACCAACTGGTGGATTTGTTCGCAAACAGTTACGGTTCACCACACCCCGACCAAATTGCTATAAATTACACTAATGACTTACCCTTACTTTGCTATATGTTACATGAAATTCATCCTCACTTGAAAGATAGAAGCATAAAAACCCGCTACACCAAGCTTCTGAAAAAATGTGAATTTTTCGACTCGCATTCATCAACTGACAATGAAAGTGACGCGTCATCGGAAGTGAGCAGCTATTAATTTCTTCCAATTAAATTGACAGACTGTAAAAACTTTTTTAAACAGTTAGTCATCAGTCACTGGCAAAACTGCTGGTCTAGATCTCAATCAAAATTGAGGATAGTGAAGAAAAGTGTAGCTGCCTGGAAATTCCTTCCAGCCAAAAGAAGAGATCAAATAATATTAACTCGACTTAGAATTGGACACACCTAATGTCTCATTCTGCGGCACCCATATGTGAAGCATGTCAAGTTCCAGTGCCGGTAGTGCATGTGTTAGTGGAGTGTACCCGCTTTGCCCATCAAAGATCGCGGTATAATTTACCAAATAATATCAGACATTAGTAGAAAGTGGGTGACTTGGGTACCCCCCAGTTATAGTACCCCCGCCATTTTTAGTCCATTGTTAACGTGGCTACAGCGTAATAGATGGCGTATGTCATTTTTTTGTAGATTTCTATAGAGGTGTCGGCCATTTTTTATCCTGTAATTGTAGATTTCTATCGCTAGATGGCGTATGTCATTTTTTGTAGATTTCTATAGTGGTACCGTCCATTTTTTATCCCGTGGATTTTATTTGAAAATTCCCATAGTCCTGATTGGAAACACTGACCTAAGCATATGTCGTAATTTCTAGAACCAAAGGTTTTTATAACGCCATAAGGACATTAGAAATTCTTCTCTGTTATTATTGGCCAACATAGATCAATCGTCGTGGTGATAGAGCTTTTTTTATATACGGAATCTACCAAAAAAGATGCAATAAGGGTGTTATAAATTTGTGGAATAGGTATATATTTCTTATATACCTATAAAATATGTTTAATGCACAGTCGTTATGGTATTATTTTGGGTAAGCGACGCATCAGTTGGATGGGCAGAGAGAAAAATAGCATTATTTTGGACATGCGCAATGGTTACAGAAGTGCTTATGATTTTTGTTTTTTATTATCAGAAGAGTATAGACGCAAATTGAAGGAATTCACTAAAAAAGTAAAGATCGGTATAACAGTACAATGATATATAAAACTACTTAAGAAGACAGTTTGAAAGTGGAGAACTCCCTAGATTTATCTGTTCTTTGAAGATTTCATATTGTGGGTCTCCTAAGTGGCAAATTTCTAACTCTAAATCCAATTCTTGTTTCTTATCACAAATATGTAGTACTTCTAGTTTTGTATTAGGTGTCAATGAAATTACATACATTGTTAAAATCTCGAACTGAGGAATGAAATCAATAAAGTTACTTTTTATAAAGAGAGAGAGAATAGTTATGAAATTTAAATAATATTCTTAGAAATTCACGACGAACGAAATCAAGGTGTATATTAACATAAGATTCCAAATAATGTTAACATGATAACACCTAAGCTTATCAACGAGTTTTTCCGTTTTCGTCATTTAAGCGATAACATAGGAACTAAATTAACGATATACGAGTGAAATCGAAAGTGTTTATTAATAAAAATATTATTCAAATAGATCTCTCTCATTGTAATAATTTTTACGGTGCTGAATGATGTAATCTAAAATTCGATACACGGTGTGTACAAAAAGATGTATCTCAGTTGTTATTGGCTAGATTTTAATGGGACAAACGACGGTATAAATTATTCGTTTATATACAGGATGTCAAAAAGGCACTCTGCTGTTAGTTATTTCATCGAGCAAACGGCGTTATAGACCTTCTTTTGTCGATATATGCCATATAAGCTATGTTGAGCGATTTTGTCATTTCTCTTGATATTTAGCACTGTTTACCGAGAACTAGTAACATTAAGCGACGATCAGGGATTATATGTAATTCTATTCTATTTAATAAATGAAATAAATGCGAATTATAAAAAATATGGTGTAAAACTTGTGCCACAATGACTCGTTTTGTAGTACTCGTGAATTGCGCAACTCACCTCTTCGAGGTTCGTTGCGTAAACTTCATTAGTACTACAAGACGAGTCATTGTGACACAAGTTTTACACAATATTTTTTATGATTCGCATTTATTTCATTTATTAAATAGAATAGAATTACATATAATCCCTGATCTTCGCCTTCCCCTAAAAAAAATTTGATTCCGATTTCGATGAAATTTTGAATAAGGGGGATTTTTAATACGAGGATTCCAATAAATTTGTCAGTTGTTCGTAAAAGAAATTAATTCGGTTGGAAAATTGAGAAAAATGTATGAAAATGAGATTTACCGGAAAACTGTAGGGGAAAGTAGGGAAATTTGATCCCCAGGGAGAGTTGATCCCCACTTTGAATTTACCGCCCAAATATCGTGTACTGAGTTTCGTCGGCAACACTGGTTGAGTATCACGCACTTTTAGTCAACAAGCTTCATCCGAATATGCAGGTATTGCTTGCTATGATTTTATGAGAGTTTTTTAATTTTACTGTGTTTAAAAATATTTTATGGTGAGTACTAGATGTTTATTTACCTACTATGTATAAACAAAATCTGGTTTATAGTATATTAGTGTCGTTGTGTGATATCTGGTGAATATTTTTAGCTAATTTGTGCTGCGTAATTTAGGTTATGTTTTGATTTCTTGCCATTTTAAATATTTAGTGTGTTCTCGGAAGAGTTGATCCCATTGCGTTAAGGAAGATATGATCAGGGGATAAAGTCTACCTTATCGAGTTTTAATTGGGGGGATCAAGTCTCCCTTATGTAATTTTATATATATTTTTTCGATTTTATTCCAGATGCCAAAAAATTACAAACCTAAAGTTGGTGCAAAGAAGCGTGTTCAGTACGATTCTGAAATTATAGCTGCAGCTGCTGTTGCAGTGAAAAATGGGGGGATCCTTTAAAGGTACTGCTAAACAGTTCAACATCAATGTAATGACGTTAAAGCGAATAATTAGACGAGGAAAAGATCGTTTGCCTGGGTTTCAAAAAGCACAAATTATTAAAAGTGAAGAAGAACTGCAGCTTTCAGAATATTTTATTCAAGCATCTCGCTTAAATTATGGTTTATCTTTAAAAAAGTTTCGCGAACTTGCCTATGAGTTCGTTAAGACAAATAATAAAAAGATTCCTCCATCTTGGGAATAAAAAAATAGCAGGCAGGAATTGGGCAAAATGTTTTATGTAAAGACGCAGCCGATTATCTCTCAGAACTCCTGAGCCCACTAGTCTAGCCCGTAGTTCCGCATTTAATAAATTTACAGTGAGAACCTTTTTCGAAAAATTGCGAACTACGCTTGAAAAGTATAGGTTTACTCCTAAAAAAATTTGGAATATTGATGAAACAGGAGTCACAACTGTTCACAAGCCAGGGAAAATTATTGGTGAAAGAGGTGTTAAGCAAGTAGCAAAAGTCACGTCGGGTGAAAGAGAACAGCTCATAACCATTTGTAGTGCAGTAAATGCTTGTGGAAATCATGTTCCTCCCTTCCCAATTTTTCCACGTGTAAACTGGCAAGATCGCATGCTACAAGGTGGGCCACCTGGTTCCGCAGGAGGTCATCATCCATCTGGGTGGATGACAAAAGAAAATTTCTGCAAATATCTGCAACATTTTCAAAAATATTCCCACTGCTCTTCGGACAACAAACAATTAGTTATTCTCGATAATCATGACAGCCACGTAAACCTCGAAGTTATCGATTTTGCCCGAGCCAATGGTCTTATCCTTCTAACGTCTACAGCCACTGTACCGAACCATTTTCGGACCTTTGAAAACGTATTACAATTGTGCTGCATCTGATTGGATGACCAGTCATGGAGGAAAAAATATAACAATATATGACATGCCAGGCCTCCTTGGAGAAGCTTACCCCAAAGCTTTTTCTCCAACGAATATTGTTAGTGGATTCAGAGTGTCCGGAATTTTTCCATTCAATTCCAATATCTTTGGAGACGATGAGTTCTGCTCAAGTTTAGTGACCGATAGGATAAATCCTATGGGAGAAACTCCAGATTCTGATGCTTCAGAAATGCCTAAAATTCGTTCACCTAGTCCTCAGCCCGGACCATCTGGCCATCGTGATCAATCGCTAGTTCAACCTTCTGTGTCTACAATGGTGTCCCCAATGGAAGTTCTTCCATTTCCCAAGGCCCCACCGAGGGTTGCGAAGCAAGCGACAGGTCATAAACAAGGTCGATGTAGAATTTTGACTGATACACCTGAGAAACAGGAATTAGAAGCAGAACGTCAAAAGAGGGCTTCAGGTGTGAAAAATAATTTTTCAAAAACGATGAAAAGTCCCAAAAATAAAAACAATTCAAAGAAAGATAAAGAGCGACCAAAAAGCGAGAGTTCTGAAGATGAAGAAGTTTGGAAGGCCAGTGACGATAGCTTAGATGATATCGACCCATTTTTAGATCCAGGTAGTGATAGTTACAATTTCGAAGTGGAGGTGGATGATTTATTCGATGCATGCGCTCCTAAAATTGGGGACTTTGTATTCGTTAAGTTTAGCAGAATGAAGGGAACATCTTATTTTGTAGGACAGGTGACCAAAGTGCAATCAACAGCTTCAGAGGTACTAGTAAACTTTTTAAGAAAGAAAGAGGCACATTTCCACTTCCCAGTAACTAAAGATGAGGGGCTTGTGCCCACAGATGGCGTAAAAAGAGTTTTACCAGTACCTGAAGTCAGACGTGGACTTTATAACTTCAAAATAAGATTTCCTAATGTTTGTATTGGATAAACTACAAATATTTAAATACATATAAATACTCCCATAGATTATTACTTTATTTATCTGTATAAATTTCCTTATTTAAGTGCACTTTACTAATCAAAAGTAGTAGAGGGAGACATGATCCTAATGGGATCAACTCTCCCAGATAGGGAGATCAAGTCTCCCTGAGAGGGGGACACTTGATCCCATTTTGAAAATAATTAAAAGCATTTTTCCACTTGGTACTTAAACAATTTTTTACGATAATTTAAGTGCTAATGTTTATATTAAGGTTATTACATTGTAGTGAATTTCAGAAACATTAGAAATACCTTGTATAGTACGATCTAGATTCAATATACTAAAAATGGGATAAAGTCTCCCTACTCTCCCCTAAATTAGATTTTGCTCATGTACGAACTTAACCTCAGTTTTCACGTTCTGAACCTACATATAAAATTTCATTAGAAAACTCGGTCGCGTTTTTGAGTTATCGTGTTGATAGATAGACCGACCGACCGACATTTTTACTTTTCCGCCCAACCTATCTAATATGCGAGAAAAGTATTGTTTTACCCCAAATTTTGAAAAAAATTGTTGAGTTATTTTTACGTTTTCCATCAACAACAAGACGAAAAAATGGTTTTTAGAAAAAAATCCTGTGCGTATGTCGTCGTCGTCGGTGTCGTCGTGGTTGTCGTCAGCCACTTTTAGTTACATGTCTTGTTAGCACGATACAGCCTCCTAAAGGCAACAAGTCATCAATTTTATGATTGAATATTGTTCAGGACATCTCACAGATAAACCCTATTGATTTTCAGCTAACCAGAGCCAGTACAACGGGTGCTATGGTACTTGAAATACGACATTTGTGTTATTTATTGAGAAATTTTAGTTTGTTATCATGATACAACCTCCGGAGTGCAACAAGCCACCAATTTTATGATTGAATGTTATTCAGGACATATTACAGATGTACTCTATTGATTTTAGCTCACCAGAGCCAGTACTGTAGGTCTTATAGTACTTTAAGTACGACATTTTTGTCATTTTTGGAGAAATTTCAGTTTGTTAGCACGATACAGCTCCCAGAGTATATACAAGTGACGAATTTTATGATTGGACATTATTCAGGGTGTATCAAAGATGAACCCTATTGATATTCAGCTCACTAAATCTAGTACAACTACTGCTATGGTACTTGAAGTACCAAATTTTTATCATTTTTGGAGAATTTTAGTTTGTTAGCACGATACAGCCTACAGAGTGTATACAAGTGACCAATTTTATGATTGAATATTATTCTTAAAGATGAAACTTATTGATTTTTAGCTAACCAAAGCTAGTACAACGGGTACTATGGTACCTGAAGTGCCACATTTTTGGTCCTTTTTGGAGAAATTTCGGGTTGTTAGCACGATACAGCCTCCGAAGTGTATACAAGTGACAATTTCAAGATATAATATTGTTCAGGACATCTCACAGATGCGGAAAAGTTAGTTTTAATCTTTTAAATAGGTTTTTTGTACTCAGAAACATATGAAACGTGTACATCCACACGAATCTCGAAACGTCAAAATCACTCCATTACAATACTTCCCTTATATGTATATACTATACATTAGGTGAAGTAAAACGTGATGTACGATCAATTGGAGGAGCAAATGCCGATTCAGACCATTTTCTGGTAATAACTAAAATTAACCTTTACGGTTACGGCAAAAGAAAATCAGAACATGTAAAAAGACATAGAACTTTGAAGAGCTAAAAGATAGCCCACAGGAATTCATCAATCAGATGAATAAACTTCTAAAGATAAACTCCGAAGAAACGGACATGAATATAAACTGGCAAAATATAAAAAAACTATTTTGGACACAGTTAATAACAAACTACAAATAAAAAATAGTAAGAGAAAGAAAAATAACTGGTTTAATGAAGACTGCGAAATAGCTTTAAATGAAAAGAAAATGGCAAGAGTACCAACAAAAAAGGAAGATTATGAAGAGTATAAAATATTGAGGAGAAGAAGTGCAACGTTAAACAAAAACAAGAAAGAAGCATGGGTCAATAAAATGATGGAAGCTTTCGAAGAATAATAATACCAAAATTTGTCAATACATAAGCAGGAAGAAAACTATAGTACATGCAGACAGCAGGTCTTGGGAGCAACACTTTAAAAATATTCTAGGGGAAACGATATGAACACAGAAGGAATTTTTACTGAAGAAATAGACGGATAAAAAGATGTAACAATGCTTAATGAAGTAGGTGTCATTAAAAAATGAAAACAGGAGGACCAGATTATATCGTTAATGAGATGGTAAAATTGGGGGGGCAATGAACGGTTGAATAGAATACACCGGTTAATAGAACAAAACTGGAAAAACAAAAAATGCCCGATGGATGGAATAGTGGAGTCATATGGCATATACTCAAAAACGGAGACATAACAATATGCTCTAATTACAGATCAATTACCATACTAAATACTGTCTACAAGATTTTCACTTCCATCGTTAATATGAGATTAAAAAAGTGTACTGAGTTTAGTCATGGAGAATATCAATATGGATTTAAGCCCGGGAGATCAACAACAAATTCATATTCTAGGCCAAATTATAGAAAAAAGTTACGATTGAGATATAAATATCCACATCCTATTTATATATTTAAAACAAGCATTTTTTCAGTCACAAGGGGGTTAGGGTTACCTCTCAGTCATTAATTAGTCTTATTGTGCACCCCCAGTCTCAGGTGCTAAGTAGAGTCCCATCCTAAGTTCTTAGCGAACAATGAGATTCCTCAGACTACGCTTTCTTACAATCCCTCCTGGTTTGTATCTAAGAAGGTATCAAAATGGGAGGCTTTCCTTTTGCATAGAGCAGGACAGTCGAATATAACATGATTGCAGTTTCTTCTTCCTCTCCGCACGTCCTGCATTGGGGGTTTGTTACGACAATCCCCATTTTCGCTAGGTGTGCATTTGCCCATACAGTCTACAGCATTGAATAACGGCTTGTGATGCTTGCTAAATGGCTGTTTCAGGTTAGCTTGTCATCTAACCAGATTCCTAGGTATTTTGCTTCTCTGACTATCTTTATCTGATCGTCGAAGAGTTTTGGCCCCCTAGTGATCTCCACGTTTCGCTGATTCGTATCACTCCATCTCCTCCATCATGGACAGTGTCCTCTGTATTAGTTCCAGGCAGATTCCCTTGTGTTTTCCCCTTATTAGAATAACAACGTTATCAGCATATCCTTGAAAATAACGGATCTCTGTTCTGTTCTAAATAAGTGTGTGAAAAGAGACGTACTACCAAAAGACGTGACAAAATTGCATATCCCAAAAAATGATATATTTGACCACAATGATAATGACAATATGTAAATCACATGTAATTCTTCTTCTTCGAATGCCGTCCCCATTTAACGGAGGTTGGCGACCACTCTCTTAAAAGCATCTCTGTCGTTAGCAACGCCCATGTCTGTCCATTCTCGGATATTCCTCAGCCATGATTTCTTCTTTCTCCCAATTCCCTTCTTTCCTTCAACTCTGCCCTGCATAATCACTTGTAACAGAGAGTATTTATCGTGTCGTAATACATGTCCGAGATATGCTGTCTTACGTATTTTTATTATTTTTAGTAGTTTTCGTTCACGACCAATTCTATGTAGTATTTCATCGTTAGTAATTCATGATACTCTCAGCATACGTCTGTAAATCCACATTTCGAAGGCTTCGATTCTTTTAGTTATTTGTACCTTCAACGGCCATGTTTCTACACCATATAATAGCTGGGACCAAACATAGCACTCCATAAATCTCAACCGGAGTATTAAATTCAAATTTGTATTGCAAAACGTGGATTTAAATTTTAGAAATGCCGATCTGACCATTTCAATCCTTACACGGATTTCCTGGTCCTGATTTAGGTCTTAGTTAATGAAAGCACCCAAGTATTTAAACGTTTCTACCCTTTCTATTGCTTGATCGTTTATTATTAATTGATCATTATGTGCGGGTGTTTTGGAGATTATCATGAGTTTTGTTTTTTTTGTGTTAATATCTATTCCCATTTGCTGACATTCCATATTAACAGCATTTACAAGTATCTGCAGGTCCTCCAGACTCTCTGCCAAGATCACCGTGTTGTCAGCGTATCTTATCATGCTTATTACTTCGCCGCCGATTTTAACCCCGTCACTTCTTCCCCATAAGGCTTTCTCAAAGATAACCTGAGAGTACACGTTAAACAGTGTTAATGAGAGAATACATCCCTGTCTAACACCTCGTGCAATCGAAATATCATTAGTTTCTGTGTTATTGATGCTCACTGTAGCTGACTGATTCCAGTACAGGGTCTTTATTATTTCGATGTCTTTTTTGTATAAATTGATGTTTTTAAGTTCTTCTATTAGTTTTGTGTGTTGTACGCGGTCAAAGGCCTTTTGGAAATCTATAAAGCATGCATATACGGTTTTGTTGTATTTTCTGCACTTATGTGAAAGGACTGTTAAGGCAAACAATGCCTCTCTTGTTCCCATGCCCCTACGAAATCCAAACTGAGTTTTATCTAATTTTTCTTCACATTTCTTATGTATTCTGTTTTGTATAATTTTTAAAAGTATTTTTAGTGAGTGGCTCATAAGGCTTATTAACCGATAGTCATCGCATGATTTGGGGTTGTTCTTCTTTGGCAGGGGAATAAACGTGGACTTGAGCCATTCCGTAGGTATTTTACTTTGCCTGGATATCTGATTTAGAATAACTGTAAACTTTTTCACTATATCGGTATCTAATGCTTTTAGTAGTTCTGTAGGGATTTCGTCTGGACCAGGAGTTTTCTTACATTTAGCCGTTTGTATGGCCTGCTCGACCTTTGACTCTAAAATTTCAAGGCACTGGTCCTCATCTAGCATCTCTTGTCCATATTCCCTTGCATTGCTGAAAAGAGCTTGAATGTATTGTTCCCATACCTTCTTTATTTGTTCATCCTCCGTTTTTAATTGACCCTGGTTATTCCTAGTGACGCAGGGTGTTCTGTGTTTAGTGTTGCCCGTTATGTCTTTCAGTTTTTTATGAAGGTTTGCTGTATCGTGTTTATTATTTAGCTCTTCCAATTCTTTACAGTTTTCTTTCAACCAGTTCTCTTTGGCTCTATCGATTTCGTATTTTATTCTGTTCTTCAGTTCTTTCTATTTTTGCCTGTTTTTGTTTTTATATTTTCTTTTTTCGTTAATAAGCTGAATTATTTCAGGGGTCATCCATTCGTTTTTACTAGCTTTTGTTTCCGTGCCAAGTAACCTACTGCCAGATTCCAGCAAAGCATTTTTTAACGTACTCCAGTTCTCGTCCACGTCTTCGCTTTGAGATACGATGTTCAGCTTGTCCCTTATCTCTTCATTTAGTTGTTCTTTGCGATTTTTAATTTCATTCAGATTTATCACATGTAATTACAGGATGAAAAAACACAAGAATTTGATTTAAGTCGAGGAGCCAGACAAGGTGATGTATTATCAACAACTCTATTTGAGTTTGAGTTTATTTCTTATATAGAAAAACAAAACATCTTCAAAAATAGAAAACAATTAAAAAATACTGTTGTATATATTACCAATGATATGTGCTATGAAGATAGACAAACACAAAATGTATTAAGAGAACATCTTAAAAACGCCAAAAAACAAAACTTACAAGCAAATATTAAGGGGAATAAATTGGTAATTGATGGAAAAGTGTTTTCGCTCCAAGATCTGAGAATATTGGAAGAGGAATCTGAAGGAGGAATTAACGATTTGGAGGAAGATACAAAACAATCTGAAGCAACAGAAACGAATATACAAAAATCGGAAGAAAATATTGAAAATCAAAAACGCAAAAGGTGTAAAATTAATTATAGTCCACAATTCGAGCGGAACTTAAGAGGTAAAAAATAAGCATAAGTATTCAGTATCTAAATATTGTAGTTTTGTTTTTTCCCAAGCATTGCTACTTTTTCCCATTAATTAATTAGGTTAGTATTCTTTCAAATAAATTTTGTAAATCGATTATTGAATGATTTGACCTATTATTAATCTTAAGAAGGAGCTAGTTTTGTGAACTCCTAATATTATTTGTATAAAACATGTCCAAATTTATGAAAATATGTCATGTAAACACACGTTCGATAATTAGTAAATTTCAGAAATTTAAAGAAACTGTTTCCAATAAATTTGACACATAATTACTGTTTCGAAAACTTGGTTGAAACCAGAAATTGCGGATCAAATTATATCTTTGCCAGGTTACAAACTCCATAGAAAATATCGTCTCCAGGGTAGAGTAGGCCCACTAAACAAGAAACATAACAAGTCTTTTTTCTGATGTTATTTTTAGAGACTGTTCGTGATGTTTATTTAAAACGTTAATAAGATATCTCCTAGATGTCTTAATTTTATTACCAACTCTATTAACATCCATGTCATGTGAATAAAACATATTTTTGATGTACACAATAATACTTGAATTCGCAATTACATACACATCCTATGTACTTCTTTTTAGCAACTTCCTATAGGAAACATTCATACGATGTTAATTTGTATATTTCTCACTAATATCACATACAGAACGTTACTGTAATATTACAAATTAACATGTTTCTAAGATGATCACATGTTGCAGTTACTTTCACATTTTTCGAAATAATTTTTAGTAAGTTCGTGTGGTTACGTCTTTATGATGTTAGTTCATAAAACTCTCAGTAATATCTCATATTAAACATCACAGTAACATAAAAAAAAGAAGAAAACAGAAGAGGAACTGACGAACGAACAATATCTGTGGAACAAATGACAAGCATGAAATGGCGGATGGTTTTCAGTTTTGTGTTATATTTCATTTGCAGGAAGCACATTTTTTGCAAGTACTTTAATAAAGGGGTCTTCGTTTTCGTTAGTTTCTACTTAGCTTCAGTTTCTATGCTTATTTATAATGGACGAACAACAGCTGTTATCGGCAAGTACCTATTCCAAAATCATAATTATTAAAAATTAATACTCATTCAATACTTTAATCGGCTATTGTACATTGAAATTCCAGGTGGCGGAATTGTACACTAACATTATATAATAGAGTTTACAAAATAACGGTTTTTCCAACTTTTAAAATATTTTAGTTAGTAAGTATATTTTAAAAACGATTCACAATATTTTAAATCCTAGATATGCATTATACCCTACAAAAAACTTAATATTGCAATAGGGTCGATATTATTATTAATAATCAAACATGCTGATATGTTGGCAGAGATTTGAATCTAGAAGAAAATATTTTCAATGTTCAAGATGTTTCAGAAGCTACTTACATAAATAAAATAAAAAACAAATAGTTGGTAATTATATAAAGAAAGGGGAATAACTATTTCAGATAGTCTGATACAGACATTGTATTAAACAGTACAAAAAATATTGAATCGAGTATCTCTAGTTCCAGTTTTTGTAGTAACAGTCATAGCCATCAATATAGTATTGCAGGTTGAGAAAATTTTAACATTAATACTAACAATTCTTGTGAACAATTAGAGACTGTTTAAGACTTTAAAAACAGAAATTTCTGTTAAAAAGCTCATTTCCATTTGAAAATATACTGAATACAATAAAAAAGCTGTAGTTGTCCCTTACAATGGTACCTATATTAATCTAGTTGAAGAATATGTAACTTATTGCTTATGGCACTGAATGCTCCAGTCAACAAACAAAATTCAATTATTTATTATTTTAGAAACACTGCTATTGGATACAATTAATTATGAACTCATTTAACTTGATAATGTGTTCATATCTCTTCTTCATAAGTAAATTTTTTTGTATACAGTGTATTAATAATGCTTAGTTTCCATTAAGTTACAATTCCATGATGTTAATATACAATATGTTCCAGGATGAAAATAACAAGATGAGAATAGTATATTATTTTATACAGAAAAGAAGTATGAATTTTCATGGCACACCTGAATTTACCTGCGAAACGGAGTGAGGCATGTAATAAAAGGTAAATCATGAAAAGTCAATTCTCGAAATAAAATATGTTATTATTCCTTTGAAGAGCCCCGCATTTATCTTATGGAAAATGGGTCCCAGTCAATTGGCTGGGTACAACTATTACTGAAGACATCCAAATAGTGGCATATGCAGATGATTTGGCGGTAATAACAAGAAGTGTAATGAGCCTAAAGGAAATATTCTTAATAATCGAGCAGGAAGCTAGAAAAAGGGGACTAGAACTGAATGAAGGAAAGACTAAATATATGGAGTTGGGTAGAAAACAAAAGGGCACTAACTATAAGAATATAACTACAGGCAAATATACCTTTGAATGTATAAACAGTTGGGAGTAATAGTTAACAACCATAATGAACGAGAAGAGGAAATGACGCAAAAAAATCAGCAGAAGTACTAAATTGAAAATTTACATAACAGCCATAAGACCAACAGACACCTACCGAGGAGAAACGACGAATCTAACGAAAGCTGATGGAGAAAAACTTAATATCTTCGAAAGAAAAATAATAAGAATATATGGCCCAAAAAAGTTGAGTGACGGTGAACATATGAACTTTGAAATTAGTAAAATTTTAAACGAAGAAACTATCATCCGTTTTACAATGGCTAGGACGCATAAGACGAATGAAAAAAAATAATGTAGTATAAAAAATAAAGAATGGAAGTCCATAGGTAAGCGGTCCAGAGTAAGAACAAAAAGCAAAAAATTATTTCGAAAATGAACTTTTCCATTCGAAAAACAAAACCGTGTTGACCCGTGCAATTAACAAAGGCAACACGTATTTCCATTTCATCCTCTAGAGCGGTGTTTTCTAACATGGGGCCCACGCACCACAGGGTGGTAATTTGATTGTTAAGGGGGGCAATTCCGAAAATTGACTCGACACAAGTTTAACCCTTTTGCTCTGGGCCATTTAAATGAAATGCTATATTTCGGTGCCAAAATTGAACGAAAATAACAAATTATTGAATAATTGTGGCTAATAAATATTATAAATTGTGTTCCAGAGCATTCAGTTGGTGTGAATGTGGAATGTGACGAAAGTAGCATTTTCTGCAAACGAGAGAACAGTTTATCAAACTTTCTCAAGTTTGATAATTTTCTCAAGTTGAAGAAAATGCGTTTCGACGAATAAAACCCTATACTTTTTCTATAACCATGGCTTACTACATAGGATGTACATTAAGTTTGAAAGAGTTGAATTATCTTTAAAATGATCTCGACGAGATCTGCGGTTTAGGGGTAAACCCCATTTTATCATGTTTGTTTTGGCATCTACTTTTATTTTATAATTGAACTTTTCCAAACTTTTGCCATATACATAGGTACTGTATAAAATCCTAAAAATTAAATCTGAATGTATGGTTCCGATTGTGCATCGAAATGCGCCGCTGCATAAGATAAACAATTTGTTCATAATTTCGAATAAACAGATCTGCATTTGGACGCCGCGGTCGCTGCATGCTGCGATTGCACAAGCGGAACCATACCTTAAGATTGCAACAATAATTTTATTTTATCAACAATTTACAAACTTTGAATAACTCAATACTAGAAAAATGTAGGTATTGTGTATTTTAAAATGTATTGATTGATAGTAATATCAGAACAGTTTTTTAAACTGATTGGGCTGTCAGAAATTTAATATCTGAAGTTGCAACCATTTACTTTCGTCACTAGATACGAAAGTTGACGTTATGGGATATTCTATCACTGGTATCGGAACTGGCGTTTTCACATTAGAATGCTAAAAATGCTAAAATAATTGCAACTCGACTCCGGAAAGATCCACCACTGTGTGGAAAAAGCAAAATAATATAATTATGGAAGAAGACACTGTAGGAGACGAAACTAGTGAAAACACCACAGACAACTCAAATCACTCGCAAAAAAATTACTATTCGCTCAAAATGACAATCACTAAAGCTTAAATTCACAACCCATCCAATCTCTCCTGGGCACAAGAAGTTGAACAAGATAATGAAATAAATGCTAATCTACCCATGGCTGACCATTTCACTTCGGAGTATGCAAAACTAATAAAGAAAACCATGACAGCCAGAAATCTAAATAACCAACCCAGAACCGAAGACTTAAATACCATCTGTCATTATTCAAAATGAGCAAATGTAAATAGCGGACATTCCCACACCAGACTTCGTCAAACCAAGAAAATACACTACTTTTAATAAACGATTTCACCAAAAGACTCGAAACCAAATAACCACAAATATACAAAATAAATACAATTCTCTGTCCGAGATCTCAGCCGATGACATCCAAGATGCAAACCCTCCTCAGAAGAAAAAGAAAAAAATGAAATTAAAGATCTCGAAACTTTATCTTCTAGCTCTGATGACGAGAATAAACAAACAAATAAAAAGCTAAAAGAAAACTCAAAATCAACCAAAAAAAGCATCCCTACTTGTCCACCAATAGTTATAGATGGCAACGGCACTGCCCATAGAGAGATG
This sequence comes from Galeruca laticollis, assembly GCA_963921935.1. Taxonomy (NCBI): domain Eukaryota; kingdom Metazoa; phylum Arthropoda; class Insecta; order Coleoptera; family Chrysomelidae; genus Galeruca; species Galeruca laticollis. The sequence goes on from OY998177.1 coordinate 212,621,775, forward strand.
GTAAAACGTCTAAAAGAGGAAGTTAAGAACAATTTCGAAATGAAATATACGGCCAACTCGACGATAATTTTTACCAAAAATGTCACCGATTTTGAAAATCTCAAGAAAATGTTACGCTCAGAAAAAGCCTCCTTTCACTCGTATTCTAGAAGGGAGGACAATACTCATGCCTTTGTTCTCAGAGTGCTTGCAGAAGGGTTGCAATTTGACAAAATCAAGGAAAAATTAATCAAAATATACAAAATATCCGTTAAGGATGTTTTTAGAATGACAACAAAAGGGAGGCCGCTATACTTGATAGTTACAGAACCAAAAATCACGCTTGACTACCTAAACAAATACGTCAAAGTAATAGAACATACACGAATCCAGTGGGAACACAGGAGGCAATCAAAACCTATAATCCAATGCCATATTTGTCAGTTATGGGGTCACGCCACATCAAACTGCGGCAGACCCCCGAGATGTCTGAAATGGGCAGTCCCCCATCTTACACCCGAAGGACAGATCGAAGTCAGCTAAATACGCTAACTGCAAGGGCCACTATCCAGCCTATGCGGAGATCTGTCTCTAATACATCAAGCGACGAGAATTGCTGGAACAAAGAAGATCAACGAACAACCCAAAACCGGCTGCAACAAAGTATATCCCTGCTCCCATCCCGACCATTAATCCTTGGACACAAAATATTCTCTCCAAAAACCAGGATTTCTCAAGCTTACCCTCGAAACCTACCACGATTTTTACCTCACAAAACTATATTACATGTACCCGTCCCAATCAAGCTGCCAACTCGAAAACATCCACACAAATTAACAAGTTCACAGAACTCAACAATCTGTTCAAAAAATTCCACGTTGTAATAAATCTGGACGAACTTACCAGATCGGTAGCCGATCTCCTTCACGAGATGAAGTCTGCATCCAATAAACTAGAGAAATTCACTATATACAACAACTTCGTCGCTAATTTAGATAAATATGACATCTAGGCAGGTATGTGGTAAAACAGGAATTCAAAAACAGTTAGCTTCGTTTAAAAAAGTAATGAAAGCTTTTTGTTTTCCAGAAGCAATGCTTTCCTGACATAACACTATCGGTGAATTCTCCACTTTCATTGTGACAATTTTCTATTAGAATCACAATTTTTGCTTAAGATGTTAAATTTAACTAAGCACTGCAAGAGTAGTCTGAACAAACTAAAAGATGTAATACACATTTCTACCAAGATGAATTAGATCCTATCGACTAATGTAGTCTCCAGAATAAGTGTAGCAAAAAATAGTTATGACCTTCCTTTTTGTTACAATAAACACCGTTCAAATTATAAGCAGTTCAGACATTGAATTATACTTGTAATACATACATATTCACATTACTACTTTATTTGTCAATCATAAAATGATTTTGTGATTTATAAACTCTTTTCAACTCAAATTACTTTTTGACCATGATCAATCAAATATTCTATTTCTAATAGAATCCTAAAATTCGAATCAATTAATTCATACATAAATACCTAATTGTTCATAATAGTTGTAAATTTGAATATTATCTAATTAATAATATTCTAATATCAAATTGCCATTTATTAATCAACATTACTTAAGATCCGTTTCCATCTCACTTATTTGTATATCCATAAAAGTTTGATATTGATTCGATAAGATATTAGTATAAATCTTTTTACATAATTGGTGGTTAAAATAAGGTATAACAAACAAGTTGAAACATCATTAGAATCGGTACTTATCAGAGAGTTAGATCATAAACACAAGGTTAAATGATGGACTAGTTTATAAAAGAGCATCGCAATGTTCTGCCTCTTAAACTGGGTAAAAAGGGCACGATCTACACGAGACTAAAAGTAAGGCTAATCTAAAAATTGTAAACTTTAAATAGTGACTATTGTATGTATACTTTCACAACGAATGATGTATATATTTTGTGCTGAAATGCAAAACAAACTATAATTGTATAAACTGTACAACTTATATAGTAATTCGTTAATTAGAAGGGAAATTTATAAAACGTACAACTTAATTAGCGATAAAAATGCGTATAGATTTTTAAAGAAAATCGTAAATGTTGAAAGCAAACCCTTATTTATATTTTGGTTATCTACTCATATTCTGAGAAATGTGTTAAATAAAAATAAATAGAGCCAACCTTTCTTGGTGGCGGCTGCATCGTTTGCTCCGTGTAACACAATTTCGAAGGGCAATCATTCACAACGCGTTCACTACAACTTCCGTCGTCGTAGCTGAAACTCCCGACGTCGCCATCAACTCCACTAAAGGCACCAGCGAAACTTCTATCGATTATGTGACTTGTGATGGGCGAAGGATGGGGGGTAGATGTAACGACAGCGCCCGAACTCTCTACCGCCGCCTCCGATGACGACACAAATCCGAACCGCCACCTAAAATAATAGTATGGAATGCAATGTTGAATAATCCACTGGAATGTCTCCTAAACTTAGAATTTCAAGAAATGTATTAAAAAATTTCACGGTTGTTGAATTTGTCACATTTAATTTTGTTAGTCAAATTCACACAACTTAATAGATTTTAAGTGGACGTGTTTTTACTTTCAAATTTCAAGTAAGTATTTTTGTTAGTACGTCAATAACTAAAATACCGTTTTCTTTTAAATACACAAGAAGTACCAAAACTCACACTTAATATGAACTCATTGCTAACATTAGATAGGTCTACATCTAATAAAATTACTCTCAGAAGCTCTGGGATTGTTTATTGACAAAATGGGTCAGTTACAATTGCAATTGAATATTATAAACTTGTTATTACAGTATTTAGTTCACCAATTAAGTGTTTTTAAACCATCAAACAACTGAGAATATCTGCTACGGTATTTCAAAGTCCAAGTTGCCTTCTTTTTAATGAGTACTGTTAGAACTCAGTTAGTGGATGTTTGACAGATAAAACGCAGTTGTGCTGATGACATAATGAGGAGATTCAAACGTCAATAGATGGCAATGTATGAAATTTCCATGTGGAATGTATAATTTCGAGGGTGTCGTAAAATAATAACCCATAGATATCCAAAGATAAAGGCTTTATTTAGCAAAACTGTGACATTACAATTAAAGACCTAACGTCAATGGTTGTCAAGGCAATGTGAACATGCAATCACCTCATTCTCCTTCGCAGGAGAAGAGTCCATTGGAGACATAGTCTACAAGATGCTTTGGAGGTCTTCCGTTTCTTCTAGGTCGATCTTCATGCGTTCCTTCTTGACCTGGGGTTGGAGGATCTTGAATATCTGATCTGGAAGGCCCACAGAAAGGGACAGGCGAACAAAGAGGAACAAGGGACTGAAAGGCATGTGCAAGGGGCGGAGAAGGTGGTATGTCTATTGGATCCGGGCGTTCCAAATTCAAGTATCAACTAGAGGCCAGTTGTTTGAGAGATACTGTAGATTCACGTCCGTCATCGAATCGGACATGGGCATATTGAGGATTGGCCTCGATCAACTCGGATTCACTCACAATGGGGTCATATTTACTGGTTCTGTTGTTTCGCCGGACAAGGACAGGTCCACGTTGAAGTAACCAGGCTGGAAGAGGGGGATCGTCTCGAATGAATGAAGAACCTCTCGTGCGGAGTACAGTTTGTACTAGTGTTCAGCAACGATCTTATTGAGTGCAAGGCTTCCGGTAGAACGCTTTCCCAATGGCAAATCTGCAAGTTTTTGGTTTTTAGAGCAAGATTGATTGATTTCCAAATGATCCCGTTGTATCGTTCAACCAGACCATTTCCGGCTGGCTTATATGGTGTGGTCAACCTGGTGGCAACGCCACGTTTATGGAAATCATTTCCTTTGAAATAAATGAAGTTCCCCGATCTGAATGTATGTAGCTAGGCATTCCAAACATCGAAAATAGGTCATTCAGGCACCGTATTACAGTTTCAGAAGTCATCGCCTTGCAAGGGTACGAGAAAGGGAAACGAGAGTATTCGTTGACAATGTTGAGTAAATGCCGATTATGGGCCTATACTGAATGTCGAAGGAATAGGGAAATAATTCAAGACGCCAGCGGTGGATCTTGTCATTCTTTATTTTGCTTGTAAGTCGGGAATTGAAGATATACGACAGAGCTTCTTGGGCCGTGAGCAGCTGAAAGTGTCTACCTAGTAATAAATGACGCCACTTCCTCAACGATAGAACAATCGCTAAAACTTGGGACCCATTTTGAGTAATGAGAGAACATCCCTAGTGCGCGTTTAATGGCTGAAGCGTCAGAAGGAAGAGGCAGCTTCTGTAATGGTTTGAGTCTATCTGGGTCTGGACGCATAGACTTGTTAGAAATTTGATACCCAAGGAGAGTTATTGTATTTATCTAGGTTCAACGTTAAATTATGTTTCTTTGCTGCACTTAGAAATCGTTCAAGGTTCCTATCGTGATCATCTTGCCCTCTTCCACCGATCGTAACGTCATCAAGATATGCATATACTCCATCAAAAGATTCTTTCTTTTTAATATTGTCAATGGTCTTCTGAAAACAGGCTACGCCATTTGTTACCCCGAAAGGAATGCGACGAAATTGGTAAAGAGTTCCATTGGCTTCAAAAGCCGTATACTGTTTTTCCGAGTCTAGTATCGGTATCTGATGGTATGCATTCTTCGAGTCAATCGTACTGAATACATCGTAATTTGCTATAGTTGAGACCAACTTCGCAATATTTGGTAAAGGGTAGGTGTCTATAGTAAAGTGAATTTGTTAATAGTCTGAGAGTAATCTATTACTAAGCGTTTCTTGTGATTTTCGTTTCTCGTTATTAAAACCTGAGCTCTCCAAGGTGATGAACTCTCCTCTATGATCCCTTCACGAACTAGTTTCTCGACTTCAGATTTAATGAATATTCCGTCAACTAGGTGTGCAAATAGTCGAGGTGGTTCAACTTCGGCACAAGCGACGTTACAAAGAGAAAGAGGGGGTTTGGAACCACCGAATTGGAGTCGAACTGAAGAGTGGAGTTTCATAATGTCATGCCCTATAAGAACGTCATAATATAGATTCTGTATTACTAAAAGCTTAGTTTTGGGGTATGATTCGCTTTGAAGATGAAGGTTTGCCAAAATGTACCCATTAATTTTAGATTGAAGGGGAGTGGAAGCCTTCTTCACCTCTCGGTTCTCAAGATTAATTCTGAATTTATTCCTCTTGGCATAGGAGTAGTCAACAAAGCTGTCAGAACTACCAGTGTCTACAAGGATGCTGGATGGGATATCATTTACTCGTCCAAAACGACTGCTCCGGAAAGCCCTCCTGGAGAAGCGGCTGATGTGATAGTAGCTAGCAACGTAGAAGCGGATGTCGACTTACCCTTTGATCTGGATTGGCATACCTTCTGGAAGTGTCCCTTTTTATCACAAGGTTTGCAAATCCCTTCTACAGCAGGACATTCATGTCTAGAACGATGTCTGGGTCCACCACAAAAGTAGTATTTTCCATGTCGAGATTGCTGAAAAGTAGAGGCTGAATTAAGTGTAGATTTACAATTATCTAATGCGTCAGAGGCTGGAAGAGATGTAGGCGTTTCCAAACTATTACAGTTAGAATAGGAAATATAGGTTGCTGTTTTGTATGATACTGCGAGTTTTTGGGTGGATTCTAGGGAACGTGCTATCTTTTCCACTTGCTCAAGATTCAGCGTGACGTTTTCCAAAATGCGTTATCGGATTAGAGGAGAGTTAAGGCCGCTTATGAATGCATCACGTAGATACTCATTACAGTACGTCAGCGCATCTACAGATTTGAAGTTGCAGTCTTTGCTTATTGCTCGGAGGGCCTGCAAGTATTGGTCAACCGACTCTCCATTCTGCTGTCTTCGATTCGCTAATAGGTGCCTAGCAAAGAGTTCATTGGGTTGGGGTGTAAATAGTCCTTTAAGACCGTCAATGGCCTCAGTATAAGTCTTACTCTCGGAAATAAATTCGTAATTTTCGAATGATAAAAACTAACCAATACCTTGAGCTTCTTCTCTTCGGGTACCTTGGATTCCTTAATGAAATTTGTCAGTGTTTGGAGGAAGTATTTCCATTCCTTAGCGGAAGCTGGCGAATCAGGCGATCCGTGGAATTTTTCTAGTTTCAAAATTCGGCTATCCATCACGAAGGTTGTATCGAATACAATTTTTGCTAAATAAATTGTCGTAAAATAATAATCCTTAGATATCGAAAGATAAAGGCTTTATTTAGCAAAGCTGTGACATTACAATTAAACACATAACGTTAATGGTTGTCAAGGCAATGTGAACATGCAATCACCTCAGAGAGGATTCTTGTGTTTTTTTGTATGAGGTAATTCAAATCAGACAGAGGCCCTGCCCGACGAATGGAAGGGAGGGATAATCGTCCCTATTCATAAAAAAGGAGACAGAAAGAAATGCACAAACTATCGTGGAATAACTCTTCTGAATACATGTTATAAGGTACTCTCCAATATCCTACTGGAGAGAATGAAACCATATACCGAAGAGATTGTGGGGGAATACCAATGTGGTTTTAGACCAAATAGGTCCACCGTAGATCAGATTTTCACCATCAGACAAATAATGGAGAAATGCTAGGAATTCGACAGAGAACTCCACCAATTGTTTATTGACTTGACACAGGCATTCGACAGAGTATGCAGATCAAAGCTGTGGCAAGCAATGCAAGAACTTGGATTCCAAAAAAAACTTATATCGATGATGAAAGTATGCATGGAGGGTACGCGATGTAAAGTAAGAGTGGGGCAGAGTCTCTCCGACTCCTTCAATATCAATAATGGTCTCAAGCAAGGGGACGCCCTCTAACCTCAACTCTTTAACATAGCATTGGAATATGTAATTAGGAACTCCAAAATTGAGAAGCCAGCTGCTATCCTTCATAAAGGAGGACCCAACCTGCTTCTGGCTTTCGCAGACGATGTCGATGTGATTGGCAATAGCAGGATTGACCTCAAAGACACCTTCATAAAGTTCGAAAAGGGAGCAGAGAAGATAGGCCTCAAGATAAACGAAGACAAGACCAAGTATATGTACCTCAGCAGAAAAAATCGGAACCGAGATAGAGTAGGACAAAACTTCTCTATCGAAGACTACAACTTTGAGCGGACAAGACAATTTAAATATCTGGGGACAAGTATTAGCGAAAACAACGACATCACAGAAGAGATAAATAACAGGATACAGGCTGCAAACAGATGCCTTTTTGCTCTACAAGACCTAATTAAATCTAGAATACTTACCAGGAAAACTAAGCTGAACATATACAAAACAATTATAAGGCCTGTCGTAATGTATGGATGTGAGACCTGGACTCTAACGGTTGCAAACGAAGAATGACTTAAGGTCTTTGAAAGGAAATTGCTAAGAAAAATATTCGGCCCAAATAGAGACGAAAATACAGGACAATATAGAATAAAAACCAACCAAGAACTCAAAGAACTCTACACTGATACCAACATAATAAACGAAATAAAGGCCAGGAGACTACAGTGGGCAGGACACGTTAAAAGAATGCCAGATGATAGAATAGTAAAACTGGTGTGGGAGGAGGTCCCGTGGGGAAAACGCCCATTAGGTCGACCCCGCCTCAGATGGAGAGATAATATTACAAAGGACCTAAAAGCCATGAATATCGAAGATGGACCCGATCGGATGCTAGATAGAAAAAGATAGAGACGTGTGGTTGAGTCGGCAAAAACCCACCCAGGGTTGTGAAGCCACTGATGATGATGATGAATTCAAATCATCATTGAACATTTGCACAGGAAAATTTGCTGTTGACGCTTATTTTGCTGCACAGTCTGCCATTTCATTTTGATAATGGCACCATGATGGATCTACTAAGCCACCAGTATCTAGGCAATGGTTTAATAAAATATTTTTGACAGAGTTTAATATTTTTTTCAAACCTCCGCGAGTAGACACATGCCCAATGTGTGACTCTTCTAAAACCAAAATAGATACTGCTACAACTGAAGAAGTAAAAGACCTCGCTAAGCAAAAGTTGGGCTTTCATCACAAGCAAGCTGAGAAGGCCAGAAAACTAATGAATAATGATGGAGCAGACTCTAGAAGCCCTAATTCAGATGTTCGAGTGAATCAGCAACAGATGTACCTCCCAACATTAACCCATACACAGATGTACTACAGTCGTCAGCTTGCGTTTGTCAATATGGGAGTTCATTTGGAGGACGAAGGAAAGGGCATCATGTTTCTCTGGAGTGAAACTGTTGGGCAAAGAGGTGGATACACTACAGATAAAAAGAAATTAATTTTGTGGTTAGATAATTGTGGTGGACAAAACAAGAACCAACCTGTACTTGCTATATTCCTCGTTTTAATTGCAAAAGGTTTCTTTTCGGAAATTATTCATAAATTTCCTGTAAAGGGTAATACATTTCTCGCCTGCGATCGTGATTTTGCGATCATTGAAGAAGCGAAAAAGTGTGCAAAGCCACTAGTTCCAAAAGACCTTATTGAGCTTATTGCAAATGCTGGCAAAAACCCATTGTTGGTAGTGGATAATAAAACCTTTTTAATTGGATGAATCTGGCTAAAAATATGATTAATACCAAAAAGCTACAGATATCTTCGGCAACGATGATTCGCATAAAATCTGAAAATTTCGCCGTAATTTTTACAAAGAAAGGTTACGGCGAATTCTCTCCACGGATATCAACTCCGGTGCCTGAACCTGGAATTACTAATTTAGAGAAACTACAAGTTGACATGATCGAGACACCTGTAGCTTTATCTTCCATTTGTGTCATGTTGCCGTATTTAGCCGGAGATAGCAAATTGTTTTATGAAAACCTTGTAAAATAAAGATATTTAAAGTTGATTTGTGTGCAAGTAATATAACACTTACAACGTTACGACTTGCATAAATAATGGCACTTAAAACGGTTTGTTGTTTTCATTTTTTTTATAAAGAAAATAATATTATTTCCTTGTTTTGACGGAGCATAAACTTGTGTTAAATTATTAATAATAAATGATAATTTGATTAAACATTCTTTTTTTTATTGCTTTGCTCTTTCTTTTTCCATTAAAAATGTCTTTTGTGTCTCCTGAAAATTTCACTTTCTGGCACTTGGAACGTTATGGTTTGGCACCCCTCAATTACCTTTTAAGTGAATATGAAAAGAAATACATCATAAATAAAAATCCTCAATCTCCACAATTATATGGTACCGTTAAATTACATAAAATAACGAAACCAATTAGATCTGTAGTTTCTTATGTTAATACTTCTAATAATAAATTAGATAAAGAATTTGACATAAGCACAAATATGGCAGGGAATTTAGGGATACCCTATATATAAATTTTTTTAAATCAAATATAATTTTAATCAAAATACGATACAAAAGTCTAAAAAAGCCACCTAGTTTTCTATTATTGTAGATAGTAAAAATTAAATAAGCAATTATGAAAAATCAACAAATTAGCCCCAAGGTTGTCACGCATAAATGTCGAACACCAAAACACCGTTGTTTATGAACGCCATAAAATACAGACGAATTATGCAATTAGTATAGAGAAATTTAGAACATCAATTAAAGCTAACCTTCAACAATCAAAACGCAAAACATATAGAAGCAAGGACGCATTGAAAAACAGCTACGTTTGCTGAGATGGCAGAACCAACTCGTCCCAAAAAACTCGAAAGAAATAGAAAGAAAACGACGACGACAGGACAGTCCGACACAGCGACGGTACGGTACAGTACAGTATAGTGCGGTTTTTTCCAGTGGTGGTCAAGATACGACAGTGCGCGTTCAGTACGGAGCTCATCTCCTGTCGACCGACCGGAAAAAAAATCCCGACGCATATTTTTGTGTGTGTGGTGAGACGTTCGACCCAGTTTCTCCAAACCGTAAGTTTTTGAATTTGAAAACACTTTTTTCCATTTTTTTCAGAGTTAAAGGAAAACCATATAATTTTTTTTTTAGTCCCGCCATATAGTGCTATACTGAACTTGAGCCGTATATTACTTTAATGAGATATATATTTATATTACCGTAGTCATACATTATAAAGTTTTTTTATGTTAGTTGTTATACAGTTTTGAACGGGGACATCTACGAGGGGGTACACCCACTAACCCCGAGCTACACATACTACTTTAATCGTACATTGTAAAATATTTTCGTTATAGTTATTATATAAGGGGCACGTCACTTCAAATTATATTACTTTCAATTTGGTTCCATGTATGTTGTTTCCAAGAGTAGGGTTCAGGCCTTGTATACCGTAATTAGGGGAGAGTTCTAATCAATACTTGTATGTACCTCTGGCATACAGGAAGCGCCAACGGTCGATTTAATCGTGTTCAGTTCAAGAAAACTAAGATACCACTTGTAAATAAAAATTTGGTCGGATATCGAAGGTCACCCGTGTCAGCGGAGCACGTCCGGTTACGAATTCATTTTTCTGCAGTGTAGACGAAATTGCTAATAGGTAACTTCATATCTAGGGAGCCAATACAGTAACGATTAGCTAGGTCACGGTCTCGGGGTTATATTCTAGTAAGGAGGCCATTCCGTATGTTTGTTTAAAGTAAAGTAAAAAAAAACCCGGACGCTATTCACTGATCCGATACTCACTGGGAGGTAAATAAAAAACACTTAAAGAAACCGGAGTTAAAGGAAAACCCGACGATTAGTTAAAATAGGAAATCCTAGCGATATCTAGTGCACGATACGAATTTCCTTTTGTTATTATTGCGCCCTCATTGTATACCATAGGTATTAAAAATGTAGCTCAAGTCATTTTTTTTGTTTCGGAGTTTTTTTTTTGACTGTGTTGTTATTGTAAAGTTTTTCTAATTTATTTAAACACTAACTCACTAACACTTAATTTATATATACTTAACTAATCACTTAAATTCAATTTATATGCACACAAACTTGATTATTAATTTATATTAGCACTTTACTGTTCGGTGTATTTTTGTTTATTTCTCGAGATCACTTTACCAACTAAACTCTCTCGGGTCGTTTCCTTATTTATACTAGTGCCTTTTTTACTAGAAAATTCCGGCCTGTGGCTTACACACACAAAAACAATTGGTTCTGGCATTTTCTAGATAAGTCTGGTCACAAAAACAATGTTTAGATAAGATAGTCGTAAACAGTTATAAAAAAATAACCCTGCGTATCCGCCATAATTTTAATTTTCTCACCTGGCTTAGACAGAGGCGGATTTAGGGTCTATACCAGTGTGCTGTTTCGTAACATTACCCCCTCCTTAAATGGAAGTTCCTCCTGGAACTTTTGTGTAGCCGAGACTGGATGTTTGAAGCGGCAACTGGCCCCATTTCTACACTTTCCGATCTTATGAAAATAGCAGGGCACCGTCATCATCGGATACTGATAACGGGGGTTGTAGCTGCAAATTAATATCTGGACACCGGTATCTCGAAAGATAATCTCTACCATGTTCCTCATAACTCGCCAATCCAACTGGTTACTCGCTATCTTAGGCATAGCCAGTTTCTCCACGCTGGATTCTAACACATGGTCTCGGAGGTTACGAAGTGCTTACCACACATCGCGGTAGGTAGATCGATCTTTGAATTCATTTTTAGTTACCGCGTAGAAGATGTACCGCGAATTATGTTTCAGTTTCAGTGTTTTGCCAGGGGCTGGAATCTGGTCTTCAAGTTTTTCTAATTGCCCGAACTTCTTACGAAAGACGGTTGCCAGCCCTCGTGCGTTCTTGATACGGGCGGGGATGTTGTATGCCAGTGAATAATCTTCCGGGAGGGTGAACAAATCTTGTTGTTGTTCCGAAGTGACTCCATATCTAGCTTTCCCGGTACCTCCATACGTACCCATAAATTCCTCGAAGGTAGGGTCAGACACATCTCGAAAAAGGTTTACTCCTTCTTCCAGGTCATGGTCTCCTTCGAATGGCGCTAGTCGGTTTTGGTGAACTACTTTTGGTTTTCCGTTGGGGATCTTGCTTATGCGATATATAACATCATTGACCCTTTTCTTGATTAAGTATGGACCTTCCCAGGATTTTTGTAATTTTGGAGAAAATCCTTTTCTCCTCGTCGGGTTGTGTAACCATACTTTGCCCCCTTCTTTCAAACCGCCTTCTGTGGCCTGCGTGTCGTACCGACTTTTCATTCTGTCGCTGGCAATTTGAAGATGTGTTCGAACTAATTCATGAATATCGTCCAGCCTTCTTCTCAATTGGATCGCGCAGTCTTCGCCTGCTAAATCTTCTCCAGGCCGACAGCCAAATTCCAGATCACAAGAAAGCCTCATTTCACGTCCAAACAGAATTTTCGCAGGTGTTTCACCCGTGGACTCATTGACGGCAGATCGATAAGCCAATGCGAATAGGGAAATATACTGGTCCCAATCTCTCTAATGGCTGGATACTACTTTGGACGGGTATTTTTCAATAGTCCTGTTCATTCTCCCGACCATTCCATCTGACTGTGGATGTAATGCTGTTGTCCTGGTCTTCTTCATTCCCAGCTTCTCGCAAATCTCCTGGAATAGATGATTTTCGAAATTTCTTCCCTGGTCGCTGTGGACTTCCAAGAGCCCTCCATATCGGCTGATAAATTCTTCCACCAATACATCCGCAACAGTTGTGGCCTCTTGGTTGGGGATAGCGTAAATTTTCACCCACTTTGTAAAATAATCCATTACAACCAGTATGCATTTTCTACAATTTTCTGTCGTCGGAAATGGTCCAGCGATATCTAAAGCAATCCTTTCGAAAGGGCTTCCAACATTGTACTGTTTCATGGGTGCCTTTCTCTTGCGATGTGGTCCATTACTCGTAGCACAAGTCGTACATTTCTTACACCAGTCCTTCACATCGTCGGAGCTGTTCATCCAATAAAACCTTTCACGGACTCGCTGAAGGGTTTTCTTCACTCTCAGATGACCTCCCGATGGACTGTCGTGTAACTTCTTCAGTACCTCAGCTACTCTTGTTCTCGGGATTACTAGCAGTCTCCTCATCTCAGAACCATCATCGTTTTCAAGGACTCTTCTCAGCAGCCCTTCTTCCAGGACAAGGGAGTCCCACTGAGCCCAATACGCCTTGAGTTTCGGTGAAAATTTTGACACTTCTTGCCAGGTAGGTCGCCGACTTTCTTCCTTCCAATGCCGGATCATCTTCAGGTGAGGATCATTCTCCTGATCTTCTCTGATCCTGGTGGGTGACCCTTCCTCGTTGACTACAGTAGTTCTTGAAACTGCAGCTTCCCTAGATTCCGCCTTGTTACAGTGGGAGCAGTCTGTTGGGTACGGTCGTCTGGACAGGGAGTCGGCATTTCGGTGACTCACGCCAGCTCGATGTTCGATTTTGAAATCATACTTCTGAAATCGTTCAATCCATCTAGCGATCTGGCCCTCGGGATTCTTGAACTGCATCAACCACTTGAGTGCTGCATGATCAGTCCGGATTAAAAACTTCCTACCATAGAGATACTGGTAAAAGTGTTCCACGGACTTCACTACCGCCAAAAGTTCTATTCTTGTGACGCAGTAATTTCGTTCTGGTTTGGAGAGGTCTCTACTAAAATATCCCAGCACTCTTTCTTGCCCTCCTTGGATCTGTGAGAGCACTCCACCAATTCCTACGTTGCTTGCGTCAGTGTCAAGAATAAAGTCTCCCTCTGGTAAAGGGTATCCTAATATCGGCGCCGTGGTTAAATGCTTCTTCAAGGTATCAAAAGTCGTTTGACAGTCTTCGTCCCATTGGAAAGCTCGTGCTTCTTCTGTAAGTCGCGTTAGAGGCTTGGCAATATCTCCAAACTTCCTGATAAATCTTCTATAATACGTGCAAAGTCCAAGGAAACTCCTAATTTGATCTTTGTCGGTTTGTTGCGGCCATTGCTGAATGGAAGCAATTTTCTCAAGATCCACCGCCACTCCTTCATTGCTCACTATATGACCTAGATAGTTGACTCGGTTTTGGAACAGCTGACATTTCTTCGGGTTTAACATAAGCTGGGCAGCTTGGAGTCGTTTGAATACGTCTTCCAAATTCTTCAGATGTTCGTCAAATGTCTTCCCCAGTACTACGATGTCGTCCAAATAGACCAGGCAAGTCGTCCAAGACAACCCTCTCAAGACATTTTCCATGAGTCTTTCAAATGTTGCAGGCGCATTACAGAGCCCGAATGACATGACGTTGAATTGCCATAATCTAGATCAGGTGGTAAAAGCAGTCTTCTCTTTGTCTTCTGGGTTCATCTCCACTAGCCAATAACCAGACTTCAGGTCCAAGGTGGAAAATAGTTTGCTGCCGGCCAAAGTATCATCAATTTGGGGCAGAGGATAGCTGTCTTTCTTCATCACGTTGTTAAGCTGGCGATAATCCACGAAGAATCTCGTAGTTCCATCCTTTTTCTTGACAAGCACTACTGGAGACAACCACGGACTAGTAGATGGTTCTTATTCTTTCAACTTCCTCTCTCTTCGCTCGTGGTAGCCGTCGAGCCGATTGCCTAATTGGCTTGGCATTACCAGTATCAATTTTGTGTTTGACGGCTGATGTTCTACCAGTCTTTCCTCCTTTTGGTACGAATAGGTCTTGATACTGCAAGAGAAATTCTCTCATTCTCTTTTTTCAGCTCGATTCAAAGATTGACCAGCTACTGATAACATCTGTTCGAATCTGACATTAGAATTGTCAGTGGTCGTTGTTTGGCGAACTATAGACGTCACTGGTTTGCAGGATCCAATCCTGGTTTCCTTCTTGGTGGTAACTGGGTAATCATTCACGTTTGTCACACGTACTGGGATCTCTTTCGCCGACGTAACTAATCATTTTCCAATTAGTACTCCTTTGCCAACTTCTTCGTCGTGGTTTCTTGGCTCCATCATTACCGGTGTACCTTCCTCCATGATCCCCTGTAGCCGTGCTACCATCTTCCTGTACAGCTGCCAACACCGCGCTGCCTTCATATGGATAAAGGAATACCTCCTCGAAGCCCACTTTAATCGTTCTGTTTCTAAAGTCTAATTGGAAACCATGTACATTCATTACGTCCATTCCCAGAATCACGTCTTCTTCAATGTCAGCTACGATTACCATGTGCGTGAACTTTTCTGCACCAATTCCCAATTGGATTTGTGTCTCACCGTGAACGTCGGCACTCTCACCTGTGGCGGTCCGTAGTCGCAGTCTCGTTGCTAGAAGCTTCTTCTTGGGGTTTCTTATCTCTGGTCGTATAATGGTTCTAGTTGCTCCAGTGTCAACCATCAGAGTATATTTCTTGCCATTTACTTCGCCATCCACATATACACTGTCGTTGCGACATCTGAGAGAAGCTATCAGTATGAGAGGGTCTTTGGAACGATCACGGGTCGGTGCTGCCCCCTCGTAGCCGACCCGTTTTAGTTTTCCTGTGACTGGGGTTCTTGGTTTGCAGAAGTCTTGGGGCGCTTACACGAACTACGTACATGCCTAGCTCGCCACAGTTCCAGCATCTGATCTTTCTCGGCTTCTTCTCCATTATACTTTTTATTAAACTGACGAACTGGTCAAATCTGTCTTCATCACCTCCTTCTTGGATGGTCCTAATTTTGTTATATCCTGAAGCCTTCGTTGCTACTTCATATTCAAGAGCAGCTGTCAATGCATCAACTGATGTTTTGGGATGGGCTAAACGAAGCGTCCTCTGCATATCGGGGTCACGTAAGCCATCAATAAAGGTCTGGATGCCCAGACATTTCATCATGTTCTCTGGTGCTGACGGATAAGCAAATCGAACTAGTCGGGCAATATCCACTTCATACTCTTGAAGGGCTTCGTCACGTTTCTGCCTTCGGTATCGCATGTCCAACCTCTTCTTCAGCTGCTCGAAATCGTCCGTTTCTTCCAGAGGTATCGTCTGAAGTACATCTAAGGCATCTCCCCGAAGCGCGATAGTTAAATTCACTGCCTTGTCTCTATTGGACCAATTATTCACTCTAGCGGCTGCTTCAAATTGTCTCACATTATTGGTCCACGACATTTTTCCATCGAACGTTGGGGCCTTGACTCGCGTAGAACTGACAATGTCTTCAAACTTAGGTAGTGTTTCTGGCTTGCAAGGTTTCTTTTGCTCGATCTTCTTTTCTTCCTCTGGCGTGCCTCGCGTTCTTGAATCTGCAATCTTTTCCTCTAACTCCTTGATTTTCTCGTCTATCGTTGTAATCTCATTCTCGATTTCAGATTTTAGAGATGAAATTTCATTTTCAACGTCTGCGGCAATGTCGTTTTTCATTCATAAGATATCGGCAGATATATCGTTCTTCAAAGCAGAAATCTTGTCGTCAATATTAGCAGAAATGTCGTTTTTCATAGCAGAAATATCACATTCGTTGAAATTTTCTCTTCCATGGCAGAAATCTTCTCGTCCATGTTAGCAGAGATTGACGAGATTAAAGTGGAAGCCTCGTCATTAAATAAAACTGTTTCTGATCAAAGCCGTCATTTTCCAGTGCCACTTTAAGTCTTTCTACTAATTAACTTTTCTTACCGGGCGTTTCCAACTCACGATTTTCCAATTCTGCTCTTAATTCCGCCCCTTTCAGATCACATAGTCTCTTGGCCATTTTTACGTAGCAATTTATTTATATTATCCCACTTCTGACACCAATGTAATGTTTTTTTCTAATTTATTTAAAACGTAAACGGGTGGGATACATTTTAAACACACGGTATGGCTACTTACTAATTTATTTAAACGTTAACTCACTAACACTTGATTTATATATACTTAACTAATCACATAAATTTAATTTATATGCACACAAACTTGATTAATAATTTATATTAGCACTTTACTGTTCGGTGAATTTTTGTTCATTTCTCGAGATCACTTTATCAACTAAACTCTCTCGGGTCGTTTCCTTATTTATACTAGTGCCTTTTTTACTAGAAAATTCCGGACTGCGGCTTACACACACAAAAATAATTGGTACTGGCATTTTCTAGATAAGTATGGTCACAAAAACAATGTTTAGATAAGATAGTCGTAAACAGTTATAAAAAAAAAACCTGCGTATCCGCCATAATTTTAATTTTCATACCTGTCTTAGACAGAGTCGGATTTAGGGTCTATACCAGTGTGCTGTTACGTAACATTATTTACCTGATTGTAATATAGGCATTAGCTATTTGTTATCTACCTAGTCTGTTTTCCTTATACCCGACATTTCCCCCCTTGGATAGCAAGCGTTGCAAAAATAAAGGTGAAGAATAAAGCAAACGTCCACGAGTTGTTACAATATACTTAATAATTACGGATATATATTTAAATACTCGATTAAAATTCAATAGAACTAATCAAAAAATTAAAAACTCAAGATCACTCTAAACTCATTTCATTTGATCTTACCAATATTCAAAATAAAGGTTTACCAATGCGAAGCCCTATATCACCAATTTTGGCCAACATTTTTATGCACAGTTTAGGAAGAAACATTTTTGAATGTAACATTTCAAAAATATATTCAATTTACAGAAAACCAACACACATGGATGTGACTATTTGACATAGACACCTAACACAGAACTAGAAATACTACATATTTGTGATAATAAACAAGAATTAGATTTCCTTTAAGAGTTAGAAATTAGAAGACACTTAAGAGACCGACAATATGAAGTCGTCAATGAATAGATAAATCTAGGGAGCTCTCCATTTCTAAACTGTCTTTTTAAGTAATAATTGTGAAGATCACCAGATATAGTTTTCCTGGTTTTTTATATCACCGCACAGTTAAAATGATTTTAAATGGGAACAATATATCTAGGATATCCTCATAGGACTAATAAAATCTAAGCTTTAATATTTGTAATATTATATCTTCTTCTTTTTTCTATTCATATATATTAAGTCAATCCCAAAGTATGTCACTTCTTGTTTTATATTGTGAAATTATCTAGAAACAGTTAGTTTCATTGAGTAATATGTTCATATTTGTACAAAAAAGGCTTTTCATTTCTAACACCATCTTGATTTAAATTTTTGGCGGGCGGATAGTTGCATTCGCCAAAAATTTAAATTGAGGTGAAAGTAAAATTATCTTCGAAAATGTTTCATATTTCGGGAGTTAAGGGGAATGAACTGCAACAGATCAACATAAGTAGTATGCAGGGTAATTGTAACGGATGGAGATATGTAGATCATCATAAAACCGAGGAAATTACATAAACAAAATTTAACATGTTTAGGTTACGATCAGCGATGTTGCCAAGATTCACCTTACGATATATAAAAGCAAATTATGTGCTTCATAAATGAACTATGGAACATTTTATCCTCGATAAATTTGTGCAATCATGGGTCAAATTGAAATTTTTCGATTAATTCCAAAGTGATACAAATAAGAAGTTTAAAGACTCGAACAACTTTTACAGGTATTAGTGAGAATCCATAAAATACGCAGTTTTGTATTAACATGATAAAAGGAATCTTTCCTGTTGTTTATCTCTTCTTCCTATATAATCATCGTCATCTATCAGCAGTCCGAAAAACTAATTATTTTGTAATGCATTTTCAAAAAATCATAGTAGTAATTATCCATCTAGTTTTTTTAAAAATTTTGCTGTTATGATTGAAAATTCAAAATAACGGATACTCTCTCTGGTGTCAATTTTTGGAGCTAGACAAATGTACATTGTTGATGTTGAAAAACATTGAAGATTATGGTGCTTTGGCCGTTGTTTCCATAAAAAAATATACTTATTACAATTCTGAAGTGCTTGGTGAAGATTCTATTGAGTAATACATATTATGCAGTGAAAAATTAGTGGTTCTAGTAGTTCAAATCATTATTGTTGTATCTCGGGGTGTGATTATTTTGCAAAACGATCCCGTTGTGAAGACATTAGCTATAATGAAATTTACTGTTTCGACACTTATCTATGGAATCTACTCATATTACTATTTTAAATAAAACTAACTGTTTCTGAATAATTCCATAATATATCAAAAAAATAGTAAGTAGTTAGCTGTTTATGAGTACAAGTACTGTAATGATGGGTATAAATAAATTATAAAAGCGATTATTGGAATTGGGACAACCTGTATCATATAAAAAATGAAATAATATTTCTTCAGTTATTTCGTTACGAACCTATATTAAACAAATAATGTTTATGATTCGTAAAACTAGGTGATTGGAAATTATAGCGTAAGCTATTTCACTTCATTGTAGAACCATAAATTAAAACAAAAAAATTGAGAAACACATTAACTCATATATGAAATCGCAAACTCAGCAACCCATATATGGAGTTTAGTCGACAGGTAACCAAAAAAATTAATGAGGAGGGGAAATTTTGGAACCCGTCGATGGGGAATGAAAAAAATGAAAAGAGTCAGAGTGAGTCCAGCCGGCGTTCAGGAATCACGCGGAGTTTTCGCGACCAGCGCAAATCACTATCATAAGTGATTGCTCCTTCTGTTCTTAACAGAAAAATCAACGTCATTTATCAGACTTAGTTTTTGTTGTTGTTGTGTGCATATTCTCTGGGTCACTCGCTCCACGTCTGAGAGGAAGAGATTTCGTGTCCGGTGAGTAATTTGAAAGTGTATTTAACCTATTAACCATTATTCAGAGGGTGTGTGTAAAGGCCGAATCAGTAGAGAAACCAATATATCCTTCAATACATTGCTTCTCGTGGCCGATGACACATAACTACTAATCAGATTTGACAGGGTAGTATTGCAAAATATCGCCACCGGCATTCATAAAAGGTCATTAACTGATCTACAGATCAAGAGGGCCAGTAAGAGGCGATAGTTTGTAACGGCTTCACAAGAAACTGATTTTTATTTTTATATATTTTATTTATTACTAATTCTTTATTTGATCGAATAGTCCCAGGCAGGTTTGTCATTTTATATTATTTTTAAACACGTATACACTGACATTTAGCGGGTACGAAAGTTTTTTTAACAGAGGGAGGAACTAATCCTCAGTACCCAGCAAACACAAAAACATATTGAATACATACATGTTACATATTTTTTGAAATATAAAAGTCACAGTTATATAAATCTGACGTCACAACTAGATAATATTTATGTATTAAACACTGACAAAGGCCGGCACAGCTATAGAACAGTAATGATATAAGAAATACATATTATAAATTATATCTCAAATATTTCCAAATTACTATGTAATATATATGTAAAAATGAGATAATATCTAGAGAATATTTATGTATTCAATATTA
The DNA here is from genome assembly GCA_963921935.1 of Galeruca laticollis. Taxonomy (NCBI): domain Eukaryota; kingdom Metazoa; phylum Arthropoda; class Insecta; order Coleoptera; family Chrysomelidae; genus Galeruca; species Galeruca laticollis. The sequence continues at coordinate 212,642,009 of OY998177.1, forward strand.
CATAATATAGATGTAACAAAAGTTACATAATTTTTCTTTCACCTCACCCCTTACCTAAAATATTTTATTTCATTGGATCTATGAAAAAAGTCAGTGAAATTCTTAATTTATAATAAATTCAGAAAAATCTGTTGAGACTTTTTTCATAGATGAAATGAAATACAATATTTTTAGTATTGTTGATGGCCAAAAGATTAAGGAACTATTGTTACTATATTATTCAATACCCACCTTATGGATATTTCAAACTTAAAGCAACTTAATACAATTTAGTATTTATATATTGTAAATGGTATTTATCTATCTTTGGAATTTAGTAGATGGTACTTAGTTACTAAAAAAACAGGAAATAGATGCATATAAGTACATTTATTTTATTAACATAAAAAAGAGAAACTAAAAACAAAACACCTAATGACCAAAAATATTGCAAAAATAAAAATATTCAAATACTAAATGATAATAAAATATAAAAAAAGAATGCAAAACAAATAAATATTCAAAAACATAACAACAATTAACCACGGAAAATATTCTCTTAGAAGACTTTTCGAGGTCCACTTGTAAGCGAGTTGGCAATATTAAGGGATATTATCCATTGTTTTGGAGGGTTACAATTTCGCCCTTCTTTTCCCTCTGGGGTCTCTTTACTTAGCCTTATCCACACCAAAGTGATTTGATCAAAATCAGTGCATGTCATATTAAACTGTTTCAGCAAATTTTCTAAAAATGTATGCGTATATATTAATTATATTAAATAAACAAATCATATAGTAACAATACCTTGAAATAACTTATTTGATTTTAAGTTCCTTATTTTGTAGTTATTTCTATGTCCTAACCATGAGTGAGATGTCTCTAAATTATGTATTTCTGGTTCACCGTCACCATTGTAAGATTGTACTACGTATCGTTTTTCTGTTTTATTGATAAATCACAGAAGTCCTTCATTTTTTTTTCGATTTGAACATCTATTCTGCCTAAAATTGTAATTTTTATTAATGTAAGTATTCAAATATAAATAACTTTCAACGGAGAAGTGTTAATTAATCAATTTAAAGATATTTTGTCTTGACTTACTACCTATGGTCAGAGGATTGAAGATGTGTGTTTTATTTGATATTATTACAAAATCTACTTGAGCCCTAAGTGCATACCTGGGCGGCGGTAGTTGTTTCGGATTAACGACTCCCTACAGAGGGAATTATTGTTAAATCATGTCTAAGTTGTAAGTTAAAACGAAAATATTATCTTGAAAAGTACTTTAGTGAGATAGGTATAATGTGATTTGTAATTATTTACTTCATTGTATATTTTAATATAGTTAACCGTTTTAATACGTTTGTTAAATAATCTTTTGTAAACGACAATGAACGGCTTCATCGGCGATGCCCCTGGCCTGTTGAAAATAATAATAACACTTACATGATGTGTTCTCCATTCCTCTACAAATAAAACTATAAACAAACATACAGACAAAACTAAAGAAAAACCTTTTAGAGCGTTATTATACTTACTTGCAGGTATGTGGGCAAATCGACTCGCAGGGCTGCCACATGCACCTGATCAAATATCCGTAGATTGGTTCGGAAATTTTCGTAGATCCAGAATAGAGCTTCAACATACAATATGGGGTTATCTGAACTTATGAACATCTGATCCTTAATGACCTTGAACGCTCAAGTAGCGTGCCTGTGTGAATTTTGAATTCGTTTATTGGACGATATACAATTTTTCAGCTTCAAAGTTATGGCAACTGTAATTGTTTTTAATTTTTTTTGCATGGAGTAGTCGACTCTAGGTAGGTATTGGTAATCAATGAGTTTCTGGTGCTAGTTTTGTTTATATTAATTGAAGAAAAAATTCTCTCTACTGTTGCAGAAATATGTTAGTTCATCATTTGCATTTTTTAAAAACTTATACTTTGGGCCAGAAGTTTTCAAAACTATCCGAGAAATTTAATTCACATTCTCACTAATTACTATAGGAAAATCGGTAGCCGAAGCTGCAATAAATGGATTTCTTTTGGTTTATATTTGTGGGAATTAAATAATGAAGGTTTTTAAGTTTTTCGTCTGTTTTTGGTTATATTCATGATTCATGTAAGTTAAATAACCACAAAATACAGATTGGTATGTCAGGTTATCTACTCTCCGCACTCTTCGTTTTCGTAGTAAGTATTTTGTTAGTGGGTAATATTTTGAGAAATAATTTACTCAGAGAACTCGGAGCAAACAGTATAACAGTACATAGTAATTATTATCATTGTTATTGAAAATTCCGTAGATTTTCGAGACTTTTCGGAGATTCCGTAGACATCTTCTGAATTCCGTAGATCTACGGAAAATTTTGTAGATGTGGCAGGCCTGTACGACTCGTGACAATTTAAAGGTTATAATATTGAAGAGCTTTCTTCTTTTTCTTTCGAAATACACTAGACGAGGTTCGTAAGAAATACATATGAAATATATAAAATATTTTATGTAACAAATTTTACGTGATAAATATATCTACAAAAATTTCATATTTATGTAGCAGAATTTACATCTTGAATACATATAAAATTAGATATATCCAATATATAAAACATTTTATAATATAAATATTGAGAATATATAACAAAATTTATAAGGATTTTGTTACATAAGTACTACATAAAAAATATATAAACATTTTATATAAAAAATAATTCCTCCCCTGTTATATATTTCTATGTAACATATACATTTGTGTTTGCTGGGTAGTTCATGGTATTGTGGACCAAATTTCACTGTAACCGTGTGGACTAGTTCCATTAGATTACGGCCGTATAGGTTATAGCTAAACGACTAAATATATAATTATTTTTGTCATTTAAAAAGGTCCTATTTTAAAGTGTTGTCTACGTTTCTCTTATAAATTTCACCTTGTTTATAATTTTAGTAAAAGCTAATGGGATTGTAACTTCAGCGATTATTTTTTTCCAATCCCTACACAAAATCAACTGAGTCGCCCTGTATGGTACTGGCCTTCACGTAACAGCTCCAGTATTAAAACCTCTGATCAAAACGACACGTTTAATCAAGACTCGGTTTGATCACCCTGTATAATTGAAAATGGTAATTCTAACAAACGGGTCGGCCCTGTATATGGTTGGCTGCCTGCACTATTGGCAATGAAACACAATTTCAAGTAAGCCTAGATAATGGGACCACTCTGTATAAAACTGATAATAAAATAAAATCGACTTGCTTCGTGTAGTAACTGCTTCACCCTGTATAAGCACTGAGACAATTTATGAAACAATAAAACAATTTATACGATGACACGCGCTCCTTATTTCAAACTCCTAAGTAGTGAGCATAATTAAGCTATTCTGGTTCTCCCTGTATGTAGTCTGCTACGATACTTTACAAAAGGAAAAAAAGTATTTCCGGAGTCAATCACGCTGTGTTGGACCATCCGGTAGGTAATATGCAGTGATCCTTTACAAAGAAAACAAAAAAAGATAACTAATGAAAACAACCACGTTATTTAGGACTCTCCTGTATATAATATGCTGCGATCCTTTACAAAAGTCAAGAACAAACAAAAAAAATACGTTGGCTGAAATCATTCAATTTGGATCACCCTGTATATAATTTGTTGCGATCCTGCGAACAAGATAAGACACACAAAATTAGCAAATCTACTTTGAGAACAAAAATCAAAGGAAACCCGAATAGGTTATTAATTATATGGGAGTTTTCAGTTTTTCCCGGTCTTCTACGAGTTCCTTGGTCAAGTGGGCCTACTACAACATCCGTGTGATCCCCAAAATTCTTGTTAACATACAAAATAAAGTTGGAATTTTTCTTCACTCTGAAAATGGATATCCAACAAATAATTTTGCAAGCTCAGCGAATTCCTAACTTCAACTGCCGGCCAATATCCTCTCCTGGAGATGGGAACAGCTATTCACGGCGCCGTTACAAAATAACTATAATTGAAAGATGGAGTCCTTGAGAGGGTTGAGCAGGGTAGGGTAGCTAATTATTTATAGAAAAAAAATACAAATAAAATATAAAATATATATGAATATTTCCAGTTGCTTTGTTCATAAATTCCGCAGTATATTTTCGATCGGCTGTTAACTTGTATTTTTACTCTCTACTCAATGACTGAAAATTAATTGTAGATCTCTTTGGGTCTATTTCAACCTACTTTGATAAATGGATTTTTCGTCAAAAAAATAGATCCTACCTGTCCCTTCAAAAAACGATCCCATCAAAATAAAAGGGACACCTAACCTAACCTGACCGTTCCACCAAAAAAGATAATCCCACCTAACCTAACCTTTTCTTCTAAAAAGACAATCCACCTAACTAACCTTTTCTTTTAAAAATATATCCCACCGCTGTCACCAAATTGTAACCCTAAGGGTCGTTAAAGACCTATTTACGTTCATTTACGGGTTACTGACGAAAGTAATTTTGAGGGAGATTTCACCCCTCTCAATGCGTGGCTATCTGATTGCTTATTTGGTTATACCTAGTGACTGTCACCACAAAAAAAAGGTTATAAAATAAGTACATCCATTTTTAGTTTCTTTCGAGCGTTCTTAAGCTATTTTTCCGAAGAGCTTGAAGTCCCACCTCGGTTTACAATACGAGGATTTATTTTTAGAAAAGGATTTTCTCCTCCTTGTATAAGATTAGAGTGATTTTAAATGAAAAACCTGAGTTTAACTAATCCATATATATATATATATATATATATATATATATATATATATATATATATATATATATATATATATATATATATATATATATATTCCTTTATAAGATAGTCAAAATTTTCTAATCAACGAACCAATAAAAATAAGCAAAAAAAATTAAAGAAAATCCAGAAAGTTTACAATTCGCCTATTCTGTAATTATAACTGCCTGTGGGTATGGTGTACACACTAGATATAAATTGAGTGAATGTAAACTACGAGTACTCAGTGTGTATACATTTATTAAAATGCAGCTAAGCGCTTTCGGCCGTTAGGCCATTCTCAAAGCGGTCGTCATAAAAAAAGATCTTATAACAGGTGTCAAAAAACATCCAGCTAATAAAATTGAAACAATGTATGATGTTAAGTCATTGTTACAATAAAATCATTAAAAAAACATTAAAATACCTCTTTAAAGAGGGTGTACAATTATATTTCACATCATGGAGAGAACCATTCAGAAGTGTAAACTAAATCATGTAGTTTACACTTCTGAATGGTACTTTCTATTATGTGAAATATAATTGTACACCCTTCTAAAGGGGTATTTTAATGTTTTTTTTTGAATGATTTTATTGTAACGACTTAACATCATACATTGTTTCAATTTTATTAGCTGGATGTTTTTTGACAACTGTTATAGGATCTTTTTTTATGACGACAGCTTTGAGAATGGTCTAATGGCCGAAAGCGCTTAGCTGCATTTTAATGAATATATACACACTGAGTACTCGTCGTTTACGTTCACTCAATATATACTCTAATTGGCACAAAAATAGTCAACTCAAAAAAATAATCGCTGAGGTTGCAATCCCATTAGCTTTTAGTAAAATTATAAACAAGGTGAAATTTATAAGTGAAACGGCAGACAACACTTTAAAATAAGACCTTTTTAAATAACAAAAATAATTATATATTCAGCCGTTTAGCTATAACCTATACGGCCGTAATCTAATGGAACTAGTCCACACGGTAGCAGTGAAATTAGGTTCACAATACCATGAACTACTGAGGATTAGTTCCTCCCTCTATTAAAAAAACTTATGTATCCGCTAAATGCCACTGTATACGTGTTTAAAAATAACATGAAATGATTTAAAATTGCCTGGGACTATTTGATTAAATAAAATAAAATATATAAAAATAAAAATCAGTTTCTTGTGAAGCCGTTACAAACTATCGCCTCTTACTGGCCCTCTTGATCTCTAGATCAGTTGATGACCTTTTATGAATTCCGGTGGCGATATTTTGCAATACTTCCCTGTTAAGATAAAATAACTACCCTGTCAAATCTGATTAGTAGTTATATGTCATCGGCCACGAGAAGCAATGTATTGAAGGATATATTGGTTTCTCTACTGATTCTGCCTTTACACACACCCTCTGAATAATGGTTAGTAGGTTAATAAACTTTGAAATTACTCACCGGACACGAAATCTCTTCCTCTCAGACGTGAAGCAAGTGACCCAGAATATATGCACACAACAACAAAAAAACCAAGTCTGAGAAATGACGTTGATTTTTCTGTTAACGAACAGAAGGAGCAATCACTTATGCTAGTGATTTACGCTGGTCTCGAAAACTCCGCGTGATTCCAGAACTCCGGCTGGACCCACTCTGACGCATTTCAATTTTTTCATTCCCCATCGACGGGTTCCAAAATTTCCCCCCCTCATTAATTTTTTTGGTTACCTGTCGACTAAACTCCATATGTGGGTCGCCGAGTTTGCGATTTCATATATGAGTTAATGTATTTCTCAATTTCTTTGTTCTAATTTATGGTTCTACAATGAAGTGAAACAGGTTACGCTATAATTTCCAATCACCTAGTTTTACGAATGATAAACATTTTTTGTTTAATATAGTTTCGTAACGAAATAACTGAAGAAATATTATTTGATGAAATTGACTGTCTCGACCCTTACTTTGTGGAATATGCTCATATTAGTGTTTTTAAATGAAACTCAAGGTCTCTAGTTAATTCCACAATATAATACAAGTTATTGAAAATTCAAAAAAATTGACAATTGTTTCGATAAATCAATATCATCGATGATATTGATTGATTTTTTATATGATACAGGTTGTCTCAATTCAAATAATCGCTTTTATAATTTATTTATACCCATTATTACAGTACCTAGATGAAGTTAGTTGAATATTGTACACATTTTGAAATATGAATGTGAAGTGGTTCAGCATCACTCATCGAATTAATAGTCTAAAAAACAATTTTCGTCAACCATCGTTATTTAAAGTACCAAAGGTAATATCCCATATAATATTTATATACGGTATCGTTTAATAGCTGCACATTGTAATATTAAATAGGTATGTATAATTATTATTTGCATAATTAATCATGGATTTATTTATTTAATAAATTTATCTTAATTGAACTTTTAAAAAATTGTTGAAATTAAGGTTAATTAATTAATGATTCAAGAGAAGATTCTCCATTGGCAGGACTCCATGATATGGAATCAACAGAGATTGTAACAGAAAATGATGTAAGATTATTACATCATATAATAAATCTGCGAGATTTATATATTTTTTGTGTGCATAATTTTCAACATTAGGTCATTATCTCGGACTCGTCTCCACTATCATATGTTACACTAAAAGAGATCCAAGCTCAGTTATACTTAGTACTCCTACAAGGATGTTGATTTTTTCAGTGCCATATTATCCAATAGACTGACTAGGCTATAGCCTAGGGCGCCGTGAAGGAAATAGGCGCCGACTGACCGGACTAACCACTAACGATAGTCACAATTCGTGCAAATCATGTTTGCTGTATACGTATTTTTTCGTGGAGATCGAATGTGTTGAAAGGCACCAATATTAAACGAAATTTTATTGACATTAGTGAATAGAGACATCATTATTTCAGTCGGCCGGGTTTGAATACTTGGATAGATTGAAAAGCACCGCTTTACATCCATATATTTTGATTATCAATGCGGTATTGTGGTAACTATTGACAAATCTCTTTTTGCTGATTTGCGGCAGTGACGGGATGCCGTCAGAGATAAATATGCTAATATGCAAAGTACCGCCACGTCCGACTTGCGCTCGCCAAAACAAAAAAACCGACAAAGGATGATTGGAAACGCAACATCAAAGTTTACAAAAAAAATTGGTAAACTTTGGAAACATTTATTTTAAAAATTGAAGGTAGTCAGTTGAGTTAGTTCAGTCGCTGGCAGTAATCGAGTAATCGTCAATTAAAATAATATCTATGAGTTGCGGTATTTTTGTCTTGTTTATCATTTTATCGAAAACATTGAGTGAAAGTGGAGGAAGTAGAAAACTTAGTGGGTTGGAAAGGAAGAAGGCTGAAAAAGAAAAGCAAGAAAAAATGGAGAAGTTATTGAAAAAAATACCCAAATTAACAACAATAAACTCCCAGTAATGATGATATTATGGATAGAGGTAAGGAGATAGTTGAATAACGCGATGTAAGAATGTAATTTTTATTTTTGTATCCTCTAGAAACCGCGATAAACTCATGCAATTGTAATACTGATGAAGTTCAGGCATGTGCATCTTCATCAAGCAATCCTCAAGAAACGTCAGAATTATTTTCAAAAGTCGATTTCACAGACCCAGCTGGATGGGCTATAACCGAAAGTTTCATAAATTACATTGTAATGAACCCATCTGTGATTGTACAAGAAATTTCTAAAATGGGTTTTCAAAAATCGAAACGAATTTATGATAGTCATGGTAGATTTGCTTCAAAAAATATGTTTTTTAAAACTTTGCACAACGGGGAAACTGTCAATGGCTATTATATTCAGCACTAACAGGAAACGTTTATTGTTTGTATTGTAGATTATTTAACCGGACAAAAACGAATTATTTCATGACTGGATTCAACGACTGGAAAAATACCCATCGGATTTCTGAACATGAAAACTCTTCTGAACACTGTGAAAATGCGAAGGCGTATATTACGCGATCAAATGCCTTAGGGAAAATAGATACCGAAGTTCACAAGCAGTACCTTGCAGGAAGATATTACTGGGTTAACATACTTAAACGAGTAGTTGCAGTTATAAAATTTTTGACATCGCGTGGCTTAACATTTAGGGGTTCTAGTTAAATGTTTGGAGCTATTGATAACGGCAACTACCTAGGTTCGTTCGAGCTTTTAGCAGAATTCGATCCGTTTCTGAAAACCCACGTTGAAACAAAAGGTAATCCAGGAAAAGGAAATGTTTCTTATTTGTCATCAACTATTTGTGATGAATTTATAAAACTCATGGCGGTTGTTCTAAGAGAACAATTTGCATCAGAAATAAAAAACACGAAATATTTTGCAATAATCATAGATTATACACCCGACATATCCCATACTGATCAACTTACTGTTGTTCTCAAATATGTAATTGAAAATGGTTCGGTAGTAGAACGATTTATTACATTTGCTGCTAAGGTAGGGCATAAAGCTTCAAGTATGGAAACGGCAGTTTTGAAAGTTTTAGACATACAGAACTGCAGAGAACAATCTTACGATAACGCTAGCAACATGTCTGGTCGATATTCTGGTTTGCAAGCTAGAATCAAGGAAAATAACAAATTGGCAAAATTTATACCATGTGCTGCCCATTCACTGAATTTAGTAGGAATCTGCGCTGCAGAGTGTTCTCCTGTTGTAACAAATTTCTTCTTGTTTGTGGAAGAAATATACACTTTCTTTTCAGCATCAACCTATAGGTGGGAATTAATGAAAGAGTGTTTAACACGTAACAGAACTGTGAGTGGGTCAGAACTACATGTGCCTAAAAAACTTTCAGCTACTAGATGGTCAGCTAGAGTCGATGCCTGCACCGCTCTTTATGACAGTTACGATGGTTTTAAAGAAGCTTTGAATTTTATTGTGAATGATACCTCGCAAGCACCTAAAACAAAAGCTGAGGGAAAGGATATATTGCAAAAAATGTTAAGCTTGGAGACTGGTTTATACTCTCTTTCTGGAGAGATATTTTAATTCAATTCCACAAAACAAGCCAGTCTTTGCAAAAGCAAAGTATGGATATAGTGACAGCCGGTCAACTCTATAAATCATTAATTCACTTTGTTACGGAAATGAGAATAACTTATAACAAATACGAGGAAAGCGGTAAATTGTAGTACCTATACGTTGGATTCGAAAAGGAAGAAAAAAAGGAAATGTTTGCCAGGAGAGAGTGATGTTGGAGAAACTACTTTTGATGGTAGGACAGATATGGAAGTAAATATGTTGTGGTTATAGACAATAGTATCAGAACTCGAGAGGCGAAAAAATTCGTACGATGAAATCAATGGATCTTTTGGTTTTCTTTTAAACTTAGAAAACACTGAAGACAATATAATAAAAGAAAAGTGCAGACATTTTCAAGGAATTTATACTAGAGATTTGGATTGAAATGTTGAAAATGAATGTGTACAATTCAAATATTTTATTCACTCTCCACTCACCTAACTCCGAGAAAAAAACATCAAAAACTATGTCATGGTTGCAAACACTCCGCAGCAGAAATTTAGTTTGTACGTTTCCCCATATGGACATTATTTTAAGAATATATCTGTGTCTTCCAGTGACGAATTGTACAGGCGAAGTCCTTCTCCATGTTAAAACGAGTAAAAAACTACTTAAGAAATTCTTTAACAGACGATAAAACTGCTGACCTCTCAATATTATGTAAATAATGTGAGGTACTAAAAGAAAGAAATTTTGACGATATCATACAAAAATTTTCAAGTATTAAGTGTCGTAAAATCCACCTTTAAATAATCGATTTGTACATTTTCACAAATACATATATATTTTGTGAAACGCGTTTCATTTTACTTGTATTTATATTTTACTTTTCTAGTTTAGAGGCGTCAGCCTAGGGCGCTCTAATGTCTTAATCCGGCCCCGGATTTTTTGCATATGATGAATAGTTGATATTCAGTCATATCAGTATCAATTATTTATCATTTAAATGATATTCATATGTATAGAAAACAAAACTTGTTATTTAGGAGTATGCAATTGATAATATTGTAAGATGCATATTTGCTACATTTTTTTCTATATAAGTTACAATGTCTATGGCATGATACTTTCAATTGAAATACTTCAAGTTAAGTTTCCAACTTTCAATTTTATTATACTCAAAAGTATTATCGATTTATTCTGATATATTGTCGATTCTCTTTATAATTGTACACTTTACTTTTTTTTAATTCCATTTATACTGTCGCATCAACCATATTGGTTATTAGCGACAAAGATTATTTTACAAGGTTTTGATTACATTAATTTCAATAAGATATCGAACTAATACGGTTATGTCGCAATTTTGATCTAATACCGATTTCAATGTGCTTCTTATATTGTTTTTCACTCGGGCGTCCTCATATATGGGACACTCAACCAGAATATGTTTCACTGTTATCTGCTTGGAACATGTAGTACACTGAGGCATTTCGGTCCTGGCAAGTAAATGTTGATGCGTCCGTTTAGTGTGTCCTTGGTCCTATCCTTAGTCTGTCAGTAGTACTTGATTGGGCCGCCTGCTTGGTATTGTATTCCAGGGTTTTACACTGGGTTTCACCTCGCGTAATTTTGCTTTCGAATCAAGCCACTAACGTTGTCACGCACTTATCGCTTTTTCTTTCACGGTATGCTTCAAATCACTAATGGTCGTCGCGTTTACAACTACCGCACTATCACTTTCCGCTGCTTGTGTTGCCAGTTGGTATGCTTCTTCATTACCCTGGATTTCTATATGTGGGAGGGGATCCACATAAATTTTACATTTATTTGAAATTCTTGTAGTTGGAAGAGTTCCTTCTTTATTTTGATAGCAATGGGACTACTATAAACTTGCTGGATGGATTTTAATGAACTAAGGGAATCTGTGATTATGAGGATGTTGAAAGCATTCGCATTTTTAGACAGTTTAAGGGCTTGTAGCAATGCATATATTTCTCCAGTGAAGACTGTACTGCAGGTAGGTAATTTAAAAGATAAGTTATGATTTGTCATAACAACCGCGGCTCCGACGCCAGATTCAGTTTTCGAGGCATCCGTATATATTTTGATATGGTCATTATATTCAATGAGTTTTGTCTGGAAGATGTTTTTTATCATCAAACTGGATAGTTCATATTTTTTAAAAGAGGTAAGAGTGGCGTCAATTATTGGTTTGTAATTTTGCCAAGGAGTATATATTTGTTCAAACTTAAATATAGGAACATGTTTGATTTGAAGATCTGCTTTGTATTGTCTCACGCAATTACAGAAAGTTGGACCCGGTTGTTGTTGAGCGATATTGTGAATTCCACCTGTATGAAATTTGGGTACATTGGATGCTCAGTATTATCTAATATAGAGGTAGCATATGATAATGTCAATATTTTTCTTCTCGTAGATAAAGATGGTTTCCCTAATTCTGAATAAAGGCTTTCCACCGGTGACGTTCGACATGCATCAGATATTATTCGTAAGGCGTTATTGTGAACTGTATCAAGTTTCTTCAAAATATGGCTTTTGGTGTATGCATAGACAATAGATCCATAATCGAGTTTGGAACGTATAAGATTTTTATATATAATATGTAGAGTTTTTTCATCTGATCCCCCCAGTTACGGTTAGAAAGTATTCTTAGGCCGGTCCCAGACACTACGTGCAGTGGCGTAACTGCCTATGGGCTAGGCGTGGTAGTGCCCCGGGGCCCTCAAGCTCAGGAGGCCCTCGAATCCTTACCAGATGACAGGTTGCAACCCCACTTTAATCATGAAAACTCAGTTGAGAGAAATTCAAAAGTTATGCCTAGGGAATTCCCCTAAATTCTTTCTGTATGTTGGCAGTGTTGTCAATTTGACGGATAGTGATATGTGCCTTTTATTATTCATCGATGTGCGTTTTATTGTGAACTCGAAAGATTTTTTTTTCGAGAACGGTTAAAAAATTAATATTGTATCAGGAGTAAGTAAGCTAATGTCAATAAACTTTTTTGTACTGGTCAATATAGAATATAGTGGCTCAATTTTATTTGCTTTTACCACTCATATTGCTGTCCGTTAAGTCAATAACTCGTGTCAAATCTATAGATTTCGGCTAAACTGGCAACAGTGGTAACACTAACGGTAATAATTTTTTTTCCGGGGATTCCCCAACAACACTTGTAGCTTGTAGCGTATCATTGTGTTTCTCTTTCCTTTTATTTTACTTTTAAATTCGTCAGTGAACAGTGACTACAGTGAGTTGAGTACCTACCTCGAGCACAATCTAATATTGTGTTGTTTCAATAAATAAGAAAACTAAAATTATGGATAAAAAGAAGAAACCCAGTGGTGCATTTAAACGAAAACAACGCCAAGAAAGAGAAGATAGTAAACAAAAATTGCCCAAAATTGACAAGTTTTTTAGTCAGCCTTCTGCAAATACATCTGGCCAAAATATTTCTATTGATAGTGACTCAAATAATGTGGTAACTGCAGTGTTGGTTGAGAAGCCTACTGAAGAAGATTCGATTTGGAGATACCTCCGCCGCCGATCATGTGAACGTGGATGATGTTTGCATGACACACATAAGAGCGGGTTTGCAGGAACCACAGACCTCTACATTTTTCGAAAATGTGTACGACAAATCTTCTTATGACTTGGGAAACTTCACGAACAAAATATTAAGTGATAACGAAAAACGTCAAATTCTTGATATGGGGCCTTTACAGCCTTCAGGACCTTTTCCAACAGACATCAACCAGAACAATAGGTGTTTTTCAAAATCGTACTACGTTTCGTGTTCTATAAATATGGGCCAGTTAATCGTTTTTGGTTGTGTTATTCCAAAATACTAGACGCTGCCTATTGTTAACCCTGTTGGTTATTTGCTTCACAAAGGAATAATGTTTGGTGTACGGGATTTCGAGATTGGAAGCATTTATCAAAAAGAATTAAACAACACAGTTGTTCGAGTGGCCATTCGGAAGCATGTGCTGTGTATGAATTTTGGAAAAAAAACGATACTAATACTATCGACAAGGAACTTGAAAATGAAATTCGCAAAGAAGCATCATTTTGGAAAATGGTTCTTCAAAGGTTATTCGATATCATACTTACCCTAGCAAAGAGTTCTTTGACTTTGAGAGGACATCAATAAGACTTAAGTCAGGAAAAAAACCACGGAAATTTTCTGTCCTTTGTAGAGCTTGTCGCCCGATATGATCACATTTTGCGGCAAGTTTTGGATATGCCCAAAGGTAATAATAATTATTTCTAAGTTTTTTTATTGTTTTATTTTGTTTATAATTATTAACTGTTTAATATCAGGACTTTTTTGAAATTGTGTTTTTTTATGTTTTTAGGATCTACAAGATATCTGAGTGCAACAATTCAAAATGAAATGATTGAGAGCTTGGGGACCAAACTCGAAACCCATCTACTAGAATAAATTAGAGCGTCACCGTTTTTTGCCATCATAATGGATACGACACAGGACATATCGAAGGTAGATCAGCTAAGCATTGTTGTGAGGTATGCAGTAATAACCAGATCGGAAAATGGACAGACAATTGATATAGAAGTGAAAGAAGTGTTTCTAGGCTTTTATGCAGCCTTCAAACATGGCGCAGTAGATTTAGTCTAACAAGTGACAACATTATTTATCGGCACAAATATTGATTTAAAAAAATGTGTGGGGCAAGGCTATGATGGAGCCAGTGTGATGAGTGGTGTGTATAATGGTGTACAAAAACATATTAAGGATATCCAGCCTAACGCAGAGTACGTACATTGTGCCACTCATAATTTAAATTTGGTGATAAATGATGCCGTTAGCAGTTGTGTGGAAATGCAGAATTTTTTCGCAACGTTGCAAAATTTGTATAACTTTTTCGGAAACAGAATCAAACGTTGGGATCTACTGTCAAAATTCACTGGCGAATCGGACACCACTCTAAAAAAACTAAATCCGACTAGATGGTCCAGTAGGGTCAATACGATATCTGCAATAAAACTTCGTTATTTTGATATTATCAGAAATAGTTCTAATTAAAGAGTCCTAATAAAAATGAGCGTAGTGAAGCAGAGACTATTAAAACAAAAATGCTAAATTTCGAGTTCGTGTTGCTTTGCGAATTCATGCACAGTGTATTGAACGACATCAATTATGCATCCAAAACTTTACAAAAATGCGACATCAATTTGGGCGAGGCGAGTAAAGTTTTAGCAGAGACCAAAGCAAAGTTGCAAATTTATAGAAATGATTTCGAATTATTCAAGTGCAAAGCCAGTGAAACTGCAAGAAAATATGGTATTGATCTCCATTTTCAAGAAAAAAGGCAAAGAAAAGTTAAAAAACATTTTGATGAATTAGCTGCTGATCACCGATTTCCAAAGCGAGAAAAAATATTTAAAATTAAGATTTTCAATAATGTACTAGACACAGTAATATCTCAATTAGAAACACGTTTTATTGGTATGAGTGCAGTCTGTCATAAATTCGATTTTCTAACACCAACATTTTTATTACATGTTGATGAAGCAACTTTATTACAAAAGTGTGACGAATTCCAAAGAAAATATTCAGATATAATAGGCCCTAATTTTTCACTTCAATTTATTAATATTTACCACCTAGTTTTACTTCAACTAACTCAAGCAAGGACTGTTCACCAATTATGTAAGGTAATAATGAGCAACTATGGAGTGCTAGAATGCGACCTAACAGAAGTATTTACAGCAATGTTATTATTCTTTACAATTCCTGTCACTTCTGCATCAGCTGAAAGGTCATTTAGCAAATTAAAAATAATAAAAAACTATTTAAGAAATAATATGGGCAAAACTCGACACCGACATTTATCGCTAATAGCAATTGAAAACAAAACCGCTTCAAGCCTGGATTTAAACGAAGTCATTGATACTTTTGCGAAAACTAAAGCTAGGAAAAATTGTAAATATAATTGTTATTTAGTCAGTTGGTAGGCCCGACCTTTATATAATAAACCTTTGAATCTTCTCTATTTCGTTTTATGAGCCAAACCTACACCAAGTATTAATTGTAATTTATGTTGTTACTGTTTAATATTTTTATTACCTGCCCTACAGTGCACAAAAAAGAGCTTAAGAAGTTAAGCAGCTTAGCATTTTTAAAGTATTTGTATATTTCATATTTTTATTTGATAAAACCTAATCAGTTTACATAGCATTGGGGCCCCATTTTTTAATTTGCCCCAGGGCCCTTGGTTCCTAGCTACGCCACTGACTACGTGTATTTGGCGAATAGGCCAATATTTATAATTTGCACGAATGTTTGCTTGATCTCCCACACGGTGCCGTAGTATAGCAAAGGTTTGACTTTGAAAACATTTGGCGAATATTCGCTCAGAAACAGTTGGATTTTCAGTGGCGTGTGGCGTTTTTGTTTTTATGCAACTATATTTTAGTTAATTTAGTTCAGTTTAAAATGGACAGCGATGAAGAGCAGATTGCTCCCGCTGCTAGTTGTGTTATTTATATTAAGCGGTGCCTTTTACTACTTAAAAGAATAAAACAAAAGAATCGTAAAAAGAGAAGATGGTGGATGGTGTCTTTAAATAGAAGTCGTTCTAGGTAGGTATTTATGACTAGATATTTGTTTAAATTTGAGATAGTGACGTAGTGGGTTCCAAATCACAGGTTCATTTTCGAACAACCCCAAAAACACCAACGTTAATTCGTTCCTCCACTCCACTCCATTTTGTAGAAACGAACCTTTCGTCACTGCGGCACTGCATACAATAATACGTGTACTGTATAATCACCGCTAAATTGAAACAAAAAACTATCCCCATACCTCTTCTACTATGCCGAAGCGTGTGGGAGCATTGCCGAAGGTACACGTAGTTTACTACGCCTCACTACGGCACCCTTTACTTCGTGCTAGTTTACCGTCCAGCGCCGGGAAAATGACGAAAGACTAATATTTGCCAAAGTTAACTTCCTACACGCTACGCGAATAAGTCTGAATACCAAATGTTTGCCAAATACACGTAGTGTCGGGGACCGGCCTTAGAAGATTAATACCTCTTTCTGACAATATAATATCAACTTTTTTATATGATCATTCCAGCTCAGTTTCTGGTCAACTATCATACCTAAGAATGTCGTGGAAGTTACATATTGCAGTTTTTCTTCATAACTTATCTTATTTTCTGATAAAAGAATTTTGTGTAGTTCTGGTTTTCCATTTCAGTTTGGCTTATAATTTTCTACCAAACTTTTCGTTTTATTAGTTATTATTGTTTGTATGAATATAAATGAATAATTATGGAAAATATAGTTCATGATGTGCAAAGCAGAATTGTTATTTGGTGCCAAACGTTGGCAGTAGTGTATGATTTTTTTAAAAGTATTTACTTCATTCAATTTATATGATTTAGTAAGTAGCAAAAATCGGAAATCGTTTAAGTAAAACATAATAACCAAATTACAGCGAGAAAAGATATTTAGAATTAAATACCGATGAATTATACATATTTTTCTTTGGTATGAATCATTCATATATTGTTTATCCATCCAATTGAAATAAATCATATCCCAAATTTAAGTGGATCCTCAATATTTTTACCTATAATTCTAAATTTATTTGCAAACTAGATATATTAGTTCTATTTTCAAATAATCAGCACAATCTCTATATAGTTCTTTAGAATACTTATTTATATAACACTTAGCATTTTAAAAAATGGATCTGATATTTACTCACCTCTTTTTCCCAAATTTCATTATTAGATAATAGCACTAATATTTCTAATTGTCAGAGTGACAGGTAACAATCACTGAAATCTTGATTATTGTAAAATAACTAACAATCGTATAAATTTTTCGTAATAATTTCAATA
This sequence comes from Galeruca laticollis, assembly GCA_963921935.1. Lineage (NCBI taxonomy): Eukaryota > Metazoa > Arthropoda > Insecta > Coleoptera > Chrysomelidae > Galeruca > Galeruca laticollis. Next base: position 212,659,618 of record OY998177.1, read on the forward strand.
ATGAAATAATCCTTCTATGAAAATATACTTTAATTAAACGTATTCGTATCACAGTTTTAAAACTGTTTCACTCAAAAACTAATGTACTTTTTTAACATTCCTTTGTTGTGATTAAAACCGATGAATCAACCGACGTAGTATTGGTGTTTTTAATGTTGGTTGTGTTACAATATTGTATGTTACTGATATGAATATTTACATTTCTCAATTCCCGAACTGTATTAAAGATATTGGCATATAAGTGGTAAAAAAAATTAGCATATTATGTTGAAGAGAAATGTATAGTGTGGAAAAGCCAATGTATACTATAGGCAATCCCAAAACAAGTCAATAATTTATAAATTAACATTCATCGCCGTGAAAATGAGGTCCATACCTTCAAGCCCCTTCGAATGGCAGGTACAACGCCCAATTTTTGTAGTAGTAGAAAGTATTGGGATCTATTGCTAAGCGATACGCCACCAAAACCTTAACCGTTGAACTTTTCTATAAGGTACAGTTTCAACATAGATTGGACTTGATGCTTGTTTTATTTATTTCGTGTGTTTTGAACATTGTTTTTCGTATTTTTTATTGGATTTTTAAGTATGTAGTGTGGAAAAGCCAATCAATGTATACTATAGGCAATCCCAAAACAAGTCAATAATTTATAAATTGACATTCATCGCCGTGAAAATGTGGTCCATACCTTCAAGCCCCTTCGAATGGCAGGTACAACGCCCAATTTGTGTAGTAGTAGAAAGTATTGGGATCTATTGCTAAGCGATACGCCACCAAAACCTTAACCGTTGAACTTTTCTATAAGGTACAGTTTCAACATAGATTGGACTTGATGCTTGTTTTATTTATTTCGTGTGTTTTGAACATTGTTTTTCGTATTTTTTATTGGATTTTTAAGTATTAGGTTTAATTTAAGAAACGATTTTTATACTTGTTAATAAAAATGTGAGACAAAACTCGTCAACATTGCTCAGTACCGCAGTGCAAATCGATAAGAAATGAAGACGTACAATTGAGTTTCCATCGATTTCCTTGAAGTAGAAAGTTTGGAGTACAAATAAAAAAGGAGAATTCGAAATGGTGACGCAAGAAAAGCTTGGTAAAGTAATTTAAGAATAGGAAAACCTATATCGAAATATATATTGATGCGTTCACTCAATTTTAAAGGACAAAATTACATTCCAAGAAATATATTGTCATTAAACTCCATATTTTTGTTCGTAATTAACTATTTATTTATATGCGTATATGTTTAGGTGCAACGGCGGAAATAAAACAAAACAACAGTTCCATCGATTAAATTGCCTGTTTATTATTTATAGGTATATTGTCTTTGATATTATCAAGATAAAAGTCTTCTAATCATACATAAAAGAAAATTGAACGCAAAAAAGGTGGAAAACACTAAGCCACACTATTAAAACCATAGATATATCTATGATTAAAACCCTCCTTTTCCCGCGTGAACTTTTAGTACTTAGTAGGGGAAGGTGTCCTATAATGACATACTTATTATAAAAATAATCAAATTTTTTTTTATTGCTCTGTATTTTGAAAATATTTTACTTGGGGAACGTTATGCACTTTAGATGCTTTTAGTCATCCCATTCTCTTTTCTTGTACATCTTTTATAGCTTGATGCACAGATGCGTCATCCCAGGACGTTCTATTAATCTTTCTGACGTACCTTCCAACCATGGTCATCTGAAAAAAAATCGAATTACAATATAAATCATTGTACCAAAAAGACCAGAAATTGTACTGTGCGTCATATAGAATAACATACTATGTCATTCTAACAACTACAATGTCATTTTTAAACCGAATAAGAGATGCTACTTCTATTTTCCTATATAGAGTACAGTGCCTTTATACAAGACAGTGGCGACAATACGTGGTCAGTGTTTTCATTGGTCAGGCTGAAATCCGCCATTAATAATCAAATTTTATTTGTTTACATTTGTGTTTTAGTTGTATTCGCGTCGTATTTTACATCAGATCTTTGTGTACAGCTAAAGTAAAGTGTTTTTTTTAAATTTGCTTGACTTAATTTCATTAGTTCGTTTGCAAATGTTTTTCCCTGATCAGGATTTTGAACCATACCTATACCTACGTTGCGGTTTTGGTGTGGCTGCACATATTATACAGGTGCAATTTGTATGTGGCTGTTAACAATTCATCATATTTGTCGTTAACAAGGTAGATACAAAAAACTACACTTTCAAGTGAATGCATAAAATAATATAACTACTGTTACTTGTTTTAGAAGCAGGGACTGTTTGGAAGTATGAAAGGTTGTTCAGCATTGGGTTGTAAAAATTGTTGTACAAAGATATTGGAATGAAGTATTTTCCCAAAGATCCTACTCCTAGAAAGGAATAGACTATTAAAATGAGAAGGGCCAATTGGTGAAGGCGTTGAATACGCATAATTATATTTATCTAAATGATGGGTTACCAACTCTCATTGGCAATTCGATACAAACACCTTCAGCTATTGACTTAACAATTTGTTCTGCAGACATTGTTCATTTGCTCAATTGGTCATTACTAAACGACTTATACGGATCCGATCACCTATACCTTCAATAGCGCAACTATCAATTTGCAAACACATGTATATACTTCGTCCACAACTCGTAAATGAAACTGCAAAAAGGCAGATTGGGACAGCTACTATCTAGAATCCACTTATCAACTCCCGAAATTAGATTTATAAGAGTACGAATAATTTATTAAAAGAATTGAATATGCATCAGAACACACTCTATCCCAAAATCAAAAACAAGTCAGGTAACCCCAAAAACCAAACCATGGTGTAATGATGCTTGTCATCAAGCAGTACCAACCAGTAAAAGAAGTATGTATAAGTATTTCAACAAACCAAATTTGCAGAACTTGCTAGAATATAAACAAAATAATGCCATAGCCAATAAAAAACCAAAAACTGTCAACAGAGAAAGTTGGAAGAAGCATTGCTCCAACCTCAATAGATCAATGCATTTTAAAGATGTGTGGAATAAAGTAAATAATTTTAAAAACCGAAAATCCCAAAACAAACAAGCAATAAACCTAGAGACCGAATGAGTTTCAAATTTTGAAAGTCAACACCTCAAGTGTGCATTTTGATACATCTATTTTAGACAGAATACCAGTAATAACATCTAGGGTAATCACTCAATTTTCATTACTTCCATTTTCTATGAGTGAGTTACAAATGGCTTTAAAAGGAAATATGTATTTTGGTATACCAGCCACTTTTCTACCTTCACTCATTCTCCAATTTTCTATAATCTCTCTCCACGCTACTTTTAGGGATCGAAAGAAACATCTAATGGTTGAGTAATATGTGTAGAATTGGAGGGTTAGAAAATAAATGATATGTTGTAGGCATGACGAAACAGTTTTATCATGAAAATGTCTTGATAGGTTGTGTGCTATTAAGATTTTTTTCACTGGTAAATCCTTTAATTTTTTCAACCCAATCGCCAAACGAAATAGCATCAAACCAACAACTGGCACTTCTATATCTGGCGCCTTTTATAACTCCAACGGTCCATGAATCATATAAATTTTGTGCTTTGTATACTATATAATGCACTACTAATTTACCAGCTGCTGTTGCTGCGTAATTGACGTACCACTTTTAGAGGAATTTATTACCCTTTCAGGGTATCGGCAGCCTCGCTTTGTAATAATTTTCTTCCTCCCAGGATCGTCACTGAGATTAGTTTCGTCGTAATTTATTATATTTGACGGTGGGATATATTTCAGTTCTTCATACAAATGGTCAAAATAATTATTTATACCTGTTTCTGAAACAGCAGCCCGCGATTGCTTTATGTTTTGAGTTCTCAGCTCTATATGACACCACTTTTTTATGTCAGTATGTACCTAGTTGTTCTTTGTTGGGCTTACGTTTACTCCTTGGGTTATGTTTTTAGTTATGTGGCATTATTCTGCAAGAAAAAGTCTATTTTAAATTGGTACCTGCATATTTGTTTACCTAACTTTGGGATCAATAGAAACAATTGTTTCTATACACTCCAAAATGCCAACTAAATTAAGGTTAGATACAAAATAAACTGTTTAATAAAAAAAAGTCATTAAGGACACTGTTTCACAAATAATTACGTTAACTGGGATATATTAGGACACTTCTTGGTAAATTTTCAAGACACTTACCTTTCTATTTCTAACTGAAATATACAAAGTTTGTTTACTAATGAATATAGGTTCTTTCGGTATCATTATCTTGTCGACAACTGAGACATTAAGGCCAACTCAAAGTTTGTGTTACTGGGTATTAGTACAAGATCTTGGGCGGGCGGCAACCAGCTAAATTTAAAATTAATTTTGTCAGAAAGCAGCATTTTACGTTTCCCATTTTTGTATCTATTTACACTGGAGTTTCTTTTCACCCCGGAATATGGTACCATAGGAAAACTCAATTTCACATGGATCAAGGCACATGCTGGAACTTCTCATAACGAAGAAGTAGACCATCTAGCAAAAGAAGCTGCAGAATCTGGACTTATCATTGAAGAAAAAATTCCTGACTCTGAAATGTATACAACTCTGAAAATGAACCTAAGACGAAATTGGCAACAAGCTTACTCACAAAGGGAAAGCAACAAATATGATATGGACATACAACCAACAGTACGAAGAAAACCATGGTTTATTAATAACTAAAGTAGACTTTTTTTAATCAGAACTATCTGCCGTCTGATAAGTAATCATGCCCTATATCCAGCATACTGAAAAAAAATTGGTCTATTAGATAACGAATTTTGTTTATGCGATAAAATTTCTGATTCGCAACATATTATATTGGAATGCCCACTTCAAATTATAGAAATTGATAAGTTATACCAAGAACTCACTACTGAAGTACAATTTCCAATGAATTTATACAAATCTACTGACACTAGAGGATAACTCAATGTATAACATGTTATATCATTATTTTAATATATTTTTACAGGTTCTTCTTAAATTTGTAAGATAAATCGATGAAATAAACACATCTTTATTATGGAGCGCACATTGTATTTAATTTGACAGAATTATATCAAAATATGACCTCCTCCGTACGTCAGCCATCTAAATCTAAATTATAACACAAAACGATTCATCACACTCCCGGGGCCAAAGTAACAACTATACTACACTAACAACTGTATCAGATGTAGAAATACCATGTAAAAACATCAATGGAGTTAGCGTTCTCAGGGTATAATCCTCTGTCTCTGTGTATGTGAGTGGTCTACTATTAATGACTGCCTTGCAATCGCAGAGTATGGTACTCAACACTATCCATGTTACTCTCGCTTTTCCAAGCATCCTGCGTAATATCTCCTTCATAACACGCACCAGTCTTTCTCACCATCCTCCCCACCAAGGAGAAGCTGGAGGTATGAACTTCCACTGAATTTTGTAGGAACTGGTAGCTTCTTCTACTGCTTCTCATTTTATTTTTCTCAGTAGATTAGCTGTACCCACAAAATTAGTCCCGCTGTCTGTGTAAATTGTTTTAATCCTCCCTCTTCGTGCTATAAACCTACGTAGAGTTAGAATAAAGCTATCGGTGGACAATGAGTCTGTCAACTCTAAGTGTATAGCTCTATACACGGCACATGTAAATAAAACAATCCATACCTTCTGGTTGTTTTTCAAAAATAATGGGCCTGCTAGGTCAATGCCTGTTACTTCAAAGCAAGCTGTGTGTCTGATTCTATCTGCTGGTAATGGTGGTGTAGGAACTTCATCATGCTTCGCTTTGAATCTTTTACCGATGATACAGCTTTTTACAACTTTTTTCACTAACTTTCTTATCCCTGTAATCCAAAATTGGTTTCTTAAACTTGTCATTAGAATTAATGCTCCTGCATGCTTTAACTCTATGTTTTTCTTGCGCCATTCTTTGTACTATTTCGTTCTTTCCTGACAATAAAATAAAATATATGAAATCTTTATCTTCTTCACTATATTCTAATCTGGTCTTTACTTTCATGATACTCTTTTATAGTTTGAAACTTCTTGTCTTTTTTCTTCTCATCGCTGTAGTCTTCTTTTTGCATTAATCTTATCAGTATTCTCTCTGCATTTATATACTCTTCATTTCCAATATTTATCAAGTTGTTGTAAAACTGTTTTCTGATTCTAGGGTGAATTCTTAATAATCTAGCTACAAGTCTCACAATCTTTTTGTAATGTTTATTCTGCTCATTTGCGATTATTTCTTCTTCATATTCTTCATTTAAATGTTGTGACTTTGGCCAGTATTCCTTTTCTAGGAGTAGCCATTGTGGACCACCATTCTGACTCCATCAGCGTCTTTGCACTGCAGCCCCAGGCAAGTGATTCCAACACTGTCTGTCTGTGTTAGCTAAAACTTCTTTCACTCTATTTGTGATAAACATTTTCCAATTTCCTTGCCTCTTCAACCAAGCCAACGTAACAGCTGAATCTGTCCAGCAGCAGAGTTCATAATTACAACAAGAAGATAGCATTCCTGATGTACTCACTTCTTTATACAGTCTCGAAGCTACTAATGCACCCATCAGTTCAAGTCTTCGTAGTGTCATTTGCATTTTGATAGGTGCTACTCTGCTCTTGGCCATTATAAGTCGAACTGTCACATCTCCTTTGTGTTCTGTACGTAGGAAAACACAGCCAGAATAAGCATTTTTACTCGCATCACAGAATACATGTATTGATACCTTGCAATCTCGCAGCGATGCATTTGCTAGTCGTCTGGGTATTTTGCAATGATTTATACAGTCTACAGTACTTATCCAATCTCTATATTCTCTTTCTACGTCTTCAGGTATTTTCTCATCCCACCCAGTTTTTAATAGCCACACCTTCTGTATTATTAGCTTAGGCACTAATGTCACTGGAGCTAGGAACCCAATTGGATCAAAGATCTGTTGTGTTATTGACAGTAGGTCTTGTTTTGTTATGTCTGTAGGTATTGTCTTCAAGTTCACATTGCAACAGAGCTAATCTGTATATCTGTCTCACTGTATACCTGTCTCACTGTATACCTAATACAGAAACTGATTTCTCTTCTGTGTCACAATTTGTCATCCAATCCCTGAGGTAAAATTTTCCTTTTTGCATTATTTCTATAAAATCTTTCTTAAATTTCTCTACCTGTTCTTTGGTGTCGAAACTTGTGACACAATTGTCTACGTAGAATGATTTAAGCTTCTTTGCTGTTTCAGGGTAAGTGTTTGCATGTTTTTCCAGGTGATAGTGAATAGTTGCAGCGAACAAAAATGGGCTCGAGCATGTTGGTACATAATCACTTCCGCTTTCTTATTCGGATCTTTCCACCATAACATTTTCAAGTATTTCCGGTCTTGAGGTGAAACAGCAATTTGTAGAAAAGATTTTCTGATATCTGATATGACGCCATAAGTACCAATTTGAAATAAAATCAATAGCCGTGGTATAACTTCTATAAGATTTGGACCTTTCTTGATACAGGCGTTTAAGCTGTTCTTATTCTTATCGGTACATGAAGCATCCATAACTGGTCTGATCTTGGTTGTAGTACTCTCAAGTTTGATCACCGCATGGTGTGGTAAGTAGTGACCGTCCTCTCTGTTACCTTGTTGTACTTCCTCTATTATACCCACCTTTTTCCAGTCCTCAAAAACTTCATGATATTCTTTTAGTTTTCCCATATCTTCTAACTTCCTTGTTGTAGACAGTAGTCTTCTGTATGCTTGATCATATCCTGGCTCTGGTTGTGGGTAGCTACTCCACATGAGTCCTACTTCATATCTGCTTTCTCTCTTTACAGTAATATTCTCATTAAATTTTTCTAATATTTCAGTCTCAGTCAAGTCACTTTTTTTATAAGGGTCTTTAATTCCTAAAGTTTCAATATTCCATAAGAATTCTAGAGAATTTTGTTGTGATAGAGTACTGACAAAACTGGCACTGACCGTGTTATTGTATATGCCCTGAATGGAGCCTTGAACAGTCCTGATCTTGAATTTAAAAAGTTTGTGCACCTGGATTGCTTTCAGAGAACCACTGAACAGCGAGTGTCCCAGTGTCTCGCTACCCACTGGTTCTAGTCCCAGTTCTTCAATCAACACTGTCTTTACATATGTTTGTTGCACACCTGAGTCCAATAAAGCCCTGACATTCTTTTCTCCTTTGTTACCTGAAATTTTAACAATAGAAGTTTGTAATAATGTAGTGGTATTGTTACTAGTAAAATTACTGGTAATTTCCCTCTTATTTTCTACTTCCTCTTCACTCTTACTTATTATATTTTGCGAAGTTTTTTCCTGATGTAAGTCTGGACACAAAATTACTACATGGGGCTTACTACATGAGATGCGTTTGATAAAGGTTTTACACTGCTTTGCCATATGGCCCTTCTTTAGATAAATATAGCATCCACCTTTTCGTTTCACTGCATCTTTCTTTTCATCCAATGTCATGTTATTTACTTTCATACACTCTAAGGTAATATGAGATTTATTACAAAAGAAACAAAGATCCTTACCTTCCTTTTCCTTGTTCCGGTTCTCCTTGGTTACCTCTTTAGCAACTAAACATGCTGCTGTTGGAATGAAGTTGTCACCTGAAAAAGATGTTCTCGCAAGCCTACACCTGCCTACTGCCTCAACCTCTAATTTTAAATAATCAAGTAGTTGTTTAAGTTTGGACTCATTTTTCAAAGGAGTTTTACTCAATGATATTAACATATCATTTGGTAATGCTGACTCTATTATAGGTAACAATATACACACATTATCAACAAATGATAACATAATTAAAGCCCAACAAAGTTGAAAAAACCATGTTACATTAGTATCAAATAAAACATTTCACTGGCCTGTCGGCTTAGTTCAGAGCCATCTACTCAGTTAAAAAAAAGAACTCGACCAACTTCAAGTCACATACTTTTAAGACAGAGGAAACATTCATTTTATCTTCACCATTTAAGTCCGTTTTGACCAGAAAGTGTTCACCCAATAGAAGCACAAAATCTCCTCAGTGGTTAGCCCCTTGGTCCAGGCCTCCACTCTGTAAAGTAAGACTGGAATTATGTAGCTTTTTAACAGCCATGTTTTAAGGGGAAGATTCACATCCCGGGAAATAAGAATTGTTCAACAAAACTGGCTCTAGATTCCTCAATTCTTATCTTAATTTCAACACTGTGGTCAATCAAGGCATTCACACAACTTCCTAGGTAAGTATAACTCTGTTCTAGTTTAGTCTCTCTGTCCAGTATATAAATGTGTTGTTCAATACATTTCCTTCTTTATTAAGATATTTTGTTTTCCTTGTGTTCAAGGTAAACCCACTTTCATTGCTAGCAAGGATGATCATGTTAAACATTATTTGCAGTGACTGAATGTTCTCAGAGCAGAGCACAGTATTATTGTCTGTATAACTGATGTTATTGATTAAAGTTCCATTAATTCTGATTTCACCGGTTAGGTTTTCTACCGCTTTTTGTATTATTTTCTCTAAGTAAATGTTGAATAACAGTGGTGACACAGCCCTGCCTCACTCCCCGTTTTATACATTAGCATCCCAGTAGTTCCTCAAGTGTAACACTACATCTGTCTGATTGTAGTATAGGTTTCTGATTACTGGGATGTTACACTGTTACGTGAATTTACACTTGTTTTTTTTTAGTATCTGACATAACTGGCTGTGAGAAACCCTGTCTATAGTCCAGAAGAGACAAAACCGGGTTGATTTATATCCAAACATCGTTGTTTGATTACATTGAAAGCAAAATTAATTTCTATTTATTTATTAACATCAAAAACTTTGATATTCAAGATAATAAATAAGCTCATGTTCAATATATATTTAAAAAAATACCAATTCAACTATTTGTGGTCCTATGAAACGGTGATCTGATATCTTCACAATATTTTAAATAGAAATTAACATTAAATTGAATGAATATATAGTTACAAAAATTAAAATTAATCAACACACTTATATCTAACTATTTACATTTGCATTGGTTCAGGTTCATCTTCTCTTTTACGTTTTAAACTCCCTAAAATCTCAAAGTCCATTTCATTGCCATTATTTGAAGGTTCCAATTTCATATTTTGTGTAATCTCTATTTTTGGTTTTAATATGGTTTTCTGAGGCTGGTTAGTAATAACTTTAGTAACTGCTTTAGGTATTGTAACTGTCTGTTTTACAATAGTTGGTGTTGACCGTTTGAGAAACTGTATGTTTGTTTTTGGAGTAATTTTCAATGTTGGGGTACCAGGCATGCCAAAATTAGCTCTTGAAGCTTTTTTCATACTTCTTAGGGTATAGTTACATGATGACAAACAATATCTATCAGGAGGCAATCTCAAGCCACAGTGGGGTTTAACTTGTGGTAAAACAGAGTAATTTTTCACATGTGCCAATTCCATCAATACTTCCCTTGGTGGAGGAGTGGTGAATGTAGATTCACAGGTTAATTGCAAAGCCAAACGAACATCATCGACTCCCAAAAATTTCTGTTTTGAATTATTTGTATACATACGAGCTTCTTCTAATATGGAAGTGGCATACCTGTTGATTAAAATTATTTTATAGTATATAAAATCAATATTTAGAAATGATTACTAATATATATATAAAAAATGTTCTGTATTACCTGTAAACGAATTCTGTGAGTTGAACTATTGTTTTAGGCTCATAGTCAGTGATGCCCATCTCCTTCATTATCGCCATTATAACTTGTCCATCTTTAGGTATATGCTTAGTTTGAGGTGTTTTAGCTTTGTCTTTATCACCCATTTTAATGTAATTTGTACATTTAATGTCTATTTGAATTTATTAAAACACTATTTACCTAAAAGTATATAAAGGTTATCTATAGCTCAAATATCAACAGTTGCTGACAGTTGACAGTAGACAGGTGTCTTCAGATTTGACAATTATGACATATGACCAGTGCTAGCAACACTGGAGATGTGCCAGGGGCCGTAACTTTAAGGTAAATTTAAAAAAATTATAGTAGATTAGAAAAAACTATAAAGCAATCGTCAAATTCTATTTTATCGCATTACAAATGGCTCAAGTTTCGTTTAGCCGAAATCAGTTACATGGCATATCGGTTTATAGGATGATTCTATACAAGAAAGCGAGCACTACATAATTTGATTTTTGCCGCGGAAATTCTTCGTTTCGGAGAAAACTAGAATTTTTTTTTCTACTATTAACTAAAATTCGAAACTTTACGTTGTTTTTAATATTTTTTTTGTTATATAATGACGTAAAAACATTCATTATAACGATGTGAACTACTTTTTATTCGAAAATGTATTTATATCACAATAATTTTTATTGATTTTTCCGGGTTTAGAAGTTCCTAAATGTAATAGAAAGATAAAAACTACATATTTTTGTTTAATTAATAATTTGCTATAACTTTTCTAAATAACTTTTTCCGCGGAAATTTTCCATAAGGGCGGTGTAATAGAAAATCTTCAATATTTCGAAGTTTTCCATAGTATTATCAACTTTTAATACTTTCGGTATCGTGGAGTGAAGTGGGGTGCTGGGTGGGGAATATTATATATGTGCGGTTTTTTTTGCATTTATTGGAGATTTTGACCTTCTTACTGCGTCTTATAATTCACAGAAAAACAGATTTCGTTTGAAATATTATTTATTTTTGAAATTGCCATATTCTAAATGGATACAACGAATAAGCTCCATGAATGGATCCAAGTTATTTTTTTTGCAATGGCGTCGCCATAAATATTCGTAAAGGCGATCTGCGAATTCATCTGGTGGAATGTGTTTGCCTTTTAAAGATTTTTTGGCAGCAGACCAACATGACTCAATTATTTGAGTATGGACACCTTCCTGGGTAACAAATTCGTCACTATGGTTTACAGTGCGATGCTGATACCCATATTTCATAAGCTTCTTGTCGCGAACGCGGAAGAGCCATTTCTACAACTTAAGTAGATATTTTGTTAATAATATGAACGAAATGATTTAACTCAACTCAATATAGAATATTAAATTCACATATATGTACAATGTAATAGATTATCATTTTTATGCTTTATTGACATTTTTTTTTATTTTCGCATTTATTGACCATATCGATATTAAGTTGATAGGAATAGATATTCATTGATCTGTGTTAAAGGTCGGGAAGAGGATTATTTCACAGTGGCGAAACAACGCATTTCCGCGGATTTTCATTTTCGTATCGGTGCTTAAAAATAAGTCTACAATATAAAATAACATTAATTTTTCATGTATCTCATTTCGTTACTTCTAAACCGCATTCAAAAATGGCAACAGCGCATTTTCCGCGGCAAAATTTTTTCAGTAATATACTCCTTGAGGTATCTGAATGACAATTTTTTTTTTCTTTTTTACATATTTCGGCTAAACGAAACTTGCCCCTTACATATTGGCGTGTTTGGAAGAAAAACCGCTGACGAGCACTTGTAAGCAAAATGGTGATCACTAAAAGCGGTAAGTGCTGTCAACTGCTAATTAGCTATTTTCCTCTAGGACGCTAAAGGGCTTTACGGAAACGGTAATGTCGGTAATCCTAGATCAAATAGATCACTTATCAGCTGATTGCGGATCCTAACCCAGAACGAGATTTTTATCAGAGTTTCCGAACGACTCGTTTTGTTTTCTGTGGAAATGCTAAATTTAAAACTTAACAAAAACTTTTTTATTTTTACTAGAGGACCCGTGCTGCTCCGCAGCATTAGGATAGACTATTTATGAGAGGGTGTAGTTATTACATAAAATCATTTTACCTACGACCACCCCTGTAAGTAGTCAAAAACACACAGTCGGCAATCAATGTAAGACGTCTATTACGCACGGTAAAACAAAACGCACGGCTGTAAAGTAAATCGCACGGCTTCCATAGCGATCACGTAGCAATTTTATTCAAAATGTATTACCCTTGTTTATATATAACGCTATATATAAATAAGGGTATTACTTAGATATTTGACGTTTAATTTATTAGATATGAGATTGCATTTAATACTAAGAGTTATTTGGAATTATATGATAATCGGTTCCGTTTCATTCAATCCGCATCTTTTAGCTGTCTGAATGTATTTCATATTAGTAAACAATAATATATTATACATCAAGCGACTAAAGTGGCCCATTTAATCCCGCGGGTGGTATTTGATTCCTGAGGGAAGTAATCCACCTAAGGGATTAATGTCACTTTCGTTGAGAGGTGTATACGCTATTTTATGCAATTCCGGTAATTCTACATACATTTTTAGTAAAAATAAATACTACTTAGGAGGGACTTTTACGAAACTTGGCTGGGAATCGAGGGTGAACTTCTAAGATGCTTGGCTGGTCATCGAGAAGCGACTTTTATACAACTTGGCTGGGCATCGAGGATGTACGTTTTTACTTGTACTTTAAATACCTTAATAAGATTATAAACAAAAGTACAAGTGGGTCGTAGGTAAAGTATAGTACGTAACTCGTGTTGTAACGCATTTTACGCACTCACGGGATTACGCACTCGCCGCTACGCGGCTTCGTGCGTAATTTTTCCGTTCGTGCGTAAAATGCTTCTTACAACACACGTTACGTAATATACTATTACCTACGACCACCCCTGTAAGTAATCAATAACACACAGTCGGCAATCAGTGTAAGACGTCTATTACGCACGGTAAAACAAAACGCACGGCTGTAAAGTAAATCGCACGGCTTCCATAGCAACCACATAGCAACTGTCAATAGACGTAGCCATTTTATTCAAAATTTATTACTTAGATATTGGACGTTGAATTTTATTCTATATATAAATGGTAGATAACGTTTATTAGATATGAGATTGCATTTAATACTAAGAGTTATTTGGAATTATATGATAATTGGTTCCGTTTCATTCAATCCACATCTTTTAGCTGTCTGAATGTATATCATATTTGTAAACAATAGTATATTATACACCAAGGGACTAAAGTAGCCCATTCAATCCCGCGGGTAGTGTTTGATTCCTGAGGGAAGTAATCCATCTAAGGGATTAATGTCACTTTAGTCGAGAGGTGTATACGCTATTTTATGCAATTCCGGTAATTCTACATACATTTTTAATAAAAATAAATATTACTTAGGACGGACTTTTACGATTACGCTATAGATTGAGTTGATTCTCGCCACTCTTCTTAAGAGACAATTGGTTTACCTTTGGACATGAATCAACAATGTTCAGTTAAAATCAAAATGCGGTTCAATTTTGTCTATTAAATCTTTTTATTTTTCAGTTTCCCAACTCTGCAGAAAAATTCATATTGATAATCAACTGAACTGTCCACACTGCATAAGCCCCATGGATGACAAGCATATGTATATTTTTCCCTCAAGAAATTTGGACTCTTATTATTTCAATTACAAATGAAAGTGTAGTTCTTCTTGTCGATTTAGGAACTAATGGCAGTGTATCTGACAGCGGAATACTTCAAAATACACGTTTTTATAAAAAAATAGTACAGAAAAATTAATTCTGCCAAGAAAAGAGGTTTTTAACTATCGTATATCTCACCCAAAGCAGATAGTTGAAAACGAATTTGGTACTCTTGCATCGAGATATCCTATCTAATATGCGAGAAAAGTATTGGTTTACCTCAAAAAAAGTTGGAATTTTGAAATTTTTTTTTGAGTTATTTTCACGTTTTCCATCAACAACAACACGAAAAAACGGTATTTAGAAAAAAATCCTGTGTGTATATGTAGTCGTCGTCGTTGTCGTCGGCCACTTTTTCTTACATGTCTTGTTAGCACGATACAGCCTCCGGAGTGCAATAACTCACCAATTTTATGATTGAATATTGCTAAGGACATGTCACAGATGAACCCTATTGATTTTCAGCTCACCAGAGCCAATACAACAGGTGCTACAGTACTTTAAGTAGATATTTTTGTCATTTTTGGAGAAGTTTCAGTTTGTTAACACGATACAGCCTCCGGAGTATATACAAGTGACCATTTTTATGATTGAATATTATTCAGAGCGTCTTAAAGATGAACCCCATTGATATTCAGTTCGGTAAAGCTAGTACAACGGGTGCTATGGTACTTGTAGTACGAAATTTTTGTAATTTTAGAAGAATTTTCATGAAATTAACTGTCTCGACCCTTACTTCGTGGAATCTGCTCATATTAGTGTTTTAAATTAAACTCACGGTTTCTAGTTAATTCCACAATATAATAAAAATTATTGAAAATTCGAAAAAATTGACAATTGTTTCGATAAATCAATATCATCGTCAGAATGACAGAAGTTACATTTTATTTGATGCCTACCTGATGTTTAGTAGTTATTTTTGGCGAGACCAAGAAGTGACCTAACTTGTGATTGACTTAATATATGTTTATAGAAAAAAGAAGAAGATGTGAAATTACAAATATTGAAGTTTAGATATTATTAGCCCTGTGGTGATATCCTGGATATCATTTTTCCAATTAAGATCAGTATAACTGTGCAATGATATAGAAAACCAGGAAAACTATATCTGCTGATCTTTACAATTATCACTTAAGAAGACAGTTTATTAGTGGAGAACTCCCTAGATTTAACTGTTCATTGACAACTTCATATTGTGGGTTTCTTAAATGTCTTCTAATTTCCAATTCTTCAAGGAAATCTAGTTCTTGTTTCTTTTCAGAAATATGCAGTACTTCTAGTTTTGTGTTAGGTATCAATGAATGATTGGTGTCAAGTAGATGTTAAACAACCAGATAAATCCCACTACGCAAAACATCTACTTGACACCAATCATTCATTGACACCTAACACAAAACTAGAAGTACTGCATATTTCTGAAAAGAAACAAGAACTAGATTTCCTTGAAGAACTGGAAATTAGAAGACATTTAAGAAACCCACAATATGAAGTTGTCAATGAACAGTTAAATCTAGTGAGTTCTCCACTAATAAACTGTGTTCTTAAGTGATAATTGTAAAGATCAGCAGATATAGTTTTCCTGGTTTTCTATATCATTGCACAGTTATACTGATCTTAATTGGAAAAATGATATCCAGGATATCACCATAGGGCTAATAATATCTAAGCTTCAATATTTGTAATATCACATCTTCTTCTTTTTTCTATAAACATATATTAAGTCAATCACAAGTTAGGTCACTTCTTGGTCTAGCCAAAAATAACTACTAAACATCAGGTAGGCATCAAATAAAATGTAACTTCTGTCATTCTGACGATGATATTGATTTATCGAAACAATTGTCAATTTTTTAGAATTTTCAATAACTTTTATTATATTGTGGAATTTAACTAGAAACCGTGAGTTTAATTTAAAACACTAATAAGAATTTTCAGTTTGTTAGCACGATACAGCCTCCAGAGAGTATACGATAGATCAATTTTATGATTGAATATTGTTCAAGGTCTCTCACAGATGTACCCTATGGATTTTCAGTTGTCTAGAGCGAGTACAGCGGGTCCTATAAATCCAGATTTACTACATTTTTGGTTATTTTTGAAGAAATTTCCGTTTGTTAGCACGATACATCCCCCAAACTGTATACACGTAACAATTTTATGGTAGAATATTGTTCAGGGCCACAGATGCGGAAAAGTTAAAACCATATATTTTCTTGGAGTTTTGAGTTAAATATATATAGCAAAAACCCAAAAAAAGTAAAAACGTTGTGCTTACCATTCCTTAACAATTGGCAATTCTCCTTATTCGCCCAAACTGACAGATTCTTGCCACTAATAATAAAATCAACAGATTCCATTAGTACTAGTAAAAAAAAGAAAAAAAACAGACAAAACTTGAAAATTTTTAGAATATTGGCCAAAAATACAATTCGTTCCAACGACTACCAATTTCAGTAACCGTGCTGCCATGGAATACTAGCTCCATGCATGCTGCAGATCTCGTTGTGCGATTTGACAGACCAAAAAGGGTCCCAAAGTTAGCTTGACATCATCGTTTTTCGAAACGAAATCGATTAGTATATGTATTTGAAAGACCAAAGTGGGGTACCAATTAAAGCGGGCCGAAATCGCCTTAAGGGTAGAAAGCTTAGACTAGGAAAGAGAGGGGATGCGTAACTCTCTATGCAAGCTGTGTAGTCAGTTTAAATACCTGTTTTAAAACCGACGCCATTTTTTGGTGGTCAACGTTATAGTGAATACCAGAGAGTTTTTTGCGATTATTGAGCGATTAAAGTGATTTTAAAGTGGACTTTTGATTTTGTTAAGATGGTTAATTATTGTGCTTACCAGTGTAAGAGTTCTAGCAGAAAGAAAGAACCTGAAATTTCGTTTCATAGGTAAGTTATTTCTTACTTATTTTTTTGGTAGCTACTTTTTTCTTTATATCTTAAAAAATAAGCTTTTAATCATAAAACCCCACTAGTGAGTTAAAACGTATTTCATAATAAATTTAATTATGTTAGTAGAAAAGGCATTACGAAACTTTTTCATTGAAAATTAACAAATTTATTGTTCAGGTTCTCGGAATTCCTAACCCCAAAAGATCATAATTACTAATTAATACTGCCTACAATTTTGATATAAGTTAAATAAATCAATATAGTTTTATTTTTAAATTTCCCATGTATTAAGATTAATTTATAAAATAAAAATTTTAGTCCTTTAGAACTATCATATAACGACAATGAAGTTTATGACTT
The DNA here is from genome assembly GCA_963921935.1 of Galeruca laticollis. NCBI lineage: Eukaryota > Metazoa > Arthropoda > Insecta > Coleoptera > Chrysomelidae > Galeruca > Galeruca laticollis. Next base: position 212,677,299 of record OY998177.1, read on the forward strand.
GGTGGGCATTGGTATCACAATAGTTGACAGCGTTACGAGTCCCCTCTCTTTCCTTGTCTAAGGTAGAAAGGATCCAAACAATCGAAACATATAATTATGATCCGCTTAGTTCGTACAGTTTCCGAACGTGATCCAGATTACTTTCCGAACTTATGGTTAGCTTTAACCGGGAAACCTAATAAAAATTGAATATATGTTTATAATGTATTCATACGCATACCTATTAAACATTATCAGTTATGAATAACATATTTAAATATTGTAGTGAATGATGAAGAAGAAATGGAAAATATTTTTGGTGATATCTCTTATACACTGATTTCAAAACAAACAAAATAAATGAGCAAAATGGTAGATTGTGTTAGAGCTGTTGAAGTTAGCAAACGTGTCCTGGCCGACAACTGTATAGTTCGTTTCTCAGCGCTCACAAGCGCTTTTTTCTGCCACATACACGGAATGGTTAAATGTTTATAAACTTTTCATAGAATTGTTGAATTGAAAGTTTAATTTAAATTCAACAGATTATTAAAAATCTGGTTACTGGGTGTGTTTGGCAGAAAAAGCGCTAGGAAGCTCTTGTAAACAAAATGGCGATTGCTAAGCTCTGTCAACTGCTAAATAGCCATTTTCCTGTAGGACGCTAAGTTAGCTTTAAGCGGGAAACCTAACCTAACTTAAATATATGTTTGTAAAGTATTCATTCTAAAAAAATATCAATTATGAAGATCATATCAAATAATGTAGTGGAAGATATTTTTGGTGATGAAATTGCTTAAAACTGATTTCAAAACAATAAGGGCCACTTGCACCGTAGTTGTTAACTATGGTTTATGACCTAAACCAAGTTTTAAGTAAATTATTATCTTGCACCGTCACTTAAACCGAGTTTAATTGCCTAAACTAGATGTTAAATTGAATCTCCCAAATTTGAGGGATTGTTCAACGTTTAAGCACAGCATATAGAACATTAGGCTGTGGTTTAAGGCTAAGCTATGAATCTTAACCCTACATTTTATGTGTCTACGCATACTCTGCTTACAAGTGGTATTTTTTTGTATAGAAATATGGATTATTTGGAATTGGAAGAAGAAATTTTCTTAGAGGATTTTTTAGATACTTTGGAAATTAACGATTTCGGCTTTCGTAGGTGTATTTATGAAAGGTCAAATTATTTTGATGACTTCGATGAATTGAGTTTTTTTAGAAGATTCAGATTATTAAAAGGGACAGCTATAACTTCTGGAAATAATAGAAGATCAAGTAGAGAATATCCCCATGATTTGTAAGTTTATCATAGAATCATTATTTTTTGGTTAGTGATAAGGAAAAAAAGGGGAAAATAAAAGTACATGATTACTACTTCCTTATTTTTTAGAAACCATGTACCGTATCACCAATTAATCAGCTCCTAACCATCCTAAAATTTTATGCAAGTTCAGGAATTTAGACCCACACAAAAAAAGGATCCCACTTTGTGTGAGATTCTTTTTATTTTTAGTTCAAAGAGATCCTTAAACATTTCGAGAGTTTAATTTTTATTAATAATCCTAAATTAATCGCACTGATGTTTATCTATACTATATAATAAAGAAATATTTAAGAAACTGTCTGGAGTTTAATTTTAGGTCATCTTTGAGAACATGTCCAGAGAAAAAATACACAAAAAGTATTTAAACAAAATAACAAGCTTTTTGTTTTGATAAACCTGTTTCTGGTTTATCCAAACCAGATAATAAAAAATTGTTAGGTAACAGTGGTAATAAAAAATAAATAACCCTAGAGCGGCGGACGCGTGAAATATTTGGAAAATAGCAGGCGCGTCCGTCTCACAGACCGATTTTATAACATATTGTAATTTTTGAAATATTTATATTTTATATTTGGGGTTGTAAAATAAAATAACACTGTTTTAAAATTATTAGTTTCATTTTTAACATAAAAAAACATGTTTGAAGAAAACCTTTGAACTAAAAATGACTACTTATAGAAATCGTAAAACTTTTTAATTATTTTCATAACAGTCATTACAAATAATGCCCACGGGTACTAGACGTAAAAACTTAAAACATTTTTGACAACAAAAACGTGTCTTTCGGCTTTTCTTTGTGCTGCATATAGCGCATCGTCCTGTCTGTCCATCCGGTGGAGCATCTTGTTGGTGCGTAGTGTCGTGGTTTCCAGATATTTCGCGAAGTCTGTCTCTCAAAGTCATAAAAATACAGTTTCGTTTCTAATTTACTATTTACTTTTAGATATTTTAATAAAAATACATCAACAATAACATAATTTAAAAAACTATGTGCAATTTAACTTACCTTACTACTGTAAAATATTCACTAACAAACTCGTATACAGCAGGCGCGTTTTTACAATATTTCACCTATGACCGACCGGTATGGTTAAACGTTTAACACTAGTGTGTGGATTGATGATCTAGGAAGGTAGAAGGGGGGTGTAGGCGGTAAGATCGCGCGTAAACAAAAATCAATAAATTAAAAATTTCTTCGGTCTCTCAGACATGAAGCGCCCGCTGTAGGGTTAATAATTAAAATATATATATTAGGTGGTTAATTAACACATTTCGGAATTTTAAATGGTCTTTTTGACTAAACCCTATTTTCCCATGTACAGGGTCATGATTTATGTCATTACTCGGCATACAATTATAATAAATTATCGACAGTAGATTTTAGAATCCTAGGATTACTGCATAAACTAAATACTCCCACAAAAAACACTCACATTTGTTGTCCAAACAAGTATAATCTAGGTTAAGAATTATGCAAGTGAAGATAGTCACAGTACCAACTTATAGAAAAATTAGCAGAACTGTGCCTTAACTTTAATCTAGTTTAAATAAATGACGGTACAAGCAAAACAGTTTTAATACGTTGAACCTGGTTTTGTTAACAGAAGCTTTGCACTAGTACGGTGCAAGTGGCCCTAAATAAGCAAAATGGTGGATTGTGTCAGCGCTATTGAAATTAGGATAGCAAACGTGTCCTGGACGACAACTATATGCCTAGTTCATTTCTCAACGCTAGCAAGTGCTTTTTATCTGCCAAACTCAAGCACTGACTCGTGATAGGTTCAGATAAAGGCGCGTGTACAATTCGCATTTTATGTTTATACACATCATAGTACGTTTCATCACATGCCAAGCTGTCATATTGAAAGAACAGTAGTTGAAAAGTTTCATACTGTTTTGTGCAATATTAGGTACTTTTAGCTTGTCTTAAATTTCTCACGTATCTGTAACGAACTGCGCATGTGTAGACCCTTTACGGTTCAGCCGATACGATGCGTTGAACGGATTATTACGTTCCTTCTCCGTATACGTAAACATGTCCGTATCCCGACCAAAATCAGTATTCTGTGCTATTTTACAGGTCTTTTTGATATTGCTTTGGTTTGATTATAACCAAAAAGTTCATTTTTAGTTTATTTTTCATTATTTTTTACTTTTACCAAAGAATCGTGCCTTGACCATCCTGGTTTTAGCACGAAACCATACGTTATCTGCTAAAAAGGTTTTCTTGACAACTTCTTCACGTCAACGTAACTCCAATAAGGATACGGATACGTGTAAAAACTTATGACAAGCTAAAAGTGTCTAATGACTGGGAAATCATATTACCTCTAAAAACAATCCATCTCATTAAAACAAAATATTGATGATTCTGTACTTGTTCACAATTCAGTTGTAGTATTTGTAGTAAATAATGTCAAACGTGCTTTGTTTATTATGAGTAGGGAGTAATAATTCAGTTCTTTCGCTTTTATGTGTTTTTTAAGACTTTTAGTAACTTTTAATTAAAATATTTTGGATTATCATTTGCTACTCAGTGTCAAGTTTCTCAGAAAAATAGCCTAAATTACCAAGGCCATGTATCCACAATACCATCCCCACTTTTGGTATTGTATTGTACTGGCTCTCTCATTATATTCTAACTGTTTTTAAGAGCTTATATCTTCGAAACGGTTCTAGATAATAAGATGCGGTTTTCACAGTTAGGTTTAAAATTACCGTTAGTTTTGTTGTGATACATTTATATAAATGGCCTACTTCCGGTTTACCCGCTAGAAAAGTGGCGTATTTTCAGAATAAAGAAGATGTAATTTTTTAAATGGGATATGGGGGTATATTTAGCAATTTCTTAAAAGACGCATGTTTTTACTTTATAACGGTACCTTAAAGTTTTAAATCGGTGCACAGAAAGCGAAGTTAGATGACTTTAACTTCACGCATGCACACAAAATAAATTTGCCATGAAAAGGCCGATAAACGATTCGTGTTAAGCGATACGCCCTTTTGCGGAGACTGTAAGAACGGAGCTGAAAGCTATTGTGCGGTCATTTTCTTTGTTGTTGTTTATTACAAAACATTTAGCTTCAGTTATGTTTGTTAATTTTTTGTGCTTATACTGTTTGTTGGAGATGTTTTAAATAAATCAGTATTGCTGCGTTTCCAAGTGTTCATCGTGGATCAAGCGAAATCTTAATTTAAGTTTTCATCTTTTCACAAAAGCAAGAAAATCGAAGGTTTTTGTGGAAACTGAGCTTGGATCCGACGAACTAATACGATGAAAGAGTGCTTCATTACATTTTCTCGAAAATTATTTTTTACCGAAAGGTAAGTGTACTATGATTAAATTCCTTTTTATTCCATTATTTTCTTTTTAGCTAGAGTAAAACGTGGAACATTAAAATCATTTGTTGTGCCGTACCAGAATCTGCCATTAGGGTCATTATAGTATATCGCCAGCAGGGCTATCATCCAGAGCTCTTCGAAATGTGGGCCCGAGTTGGGCCCACTATTGAGGATCAACAAGAGGACATTTTGAACAAAGATTTTGAGGGCCACGAATATCTAAAAAAGACAGATTTTATAATACACACAAACGTAAACAATAGTAGGTATAATGGTACTTCTGCTATCACCGTCATGGCGTTGCGATCTTAACCCGAGTTGTCAGTACTTTTCATCACATGACAAGCGCATGCGCAGCCGCCATCTTGGAAAAGTGGGAGTTTGAAAGTTTCGTACTGTTTTGTACGAAGGGGCTGGGGCGCAACATTATCTCCACAAACAAATCCATCATTAAAACAAATTATTGATGGTGCTGTACTTGTTGACAAATCAGTTGAAGCGTATAATTGTGAACAATTAAAATGTGGTTAAAGTGTTATGGGCGTTCTAAAAAAGGCGGAATAAATCTGTAAGTTGCATAGATATATCTATGGTTAGTTGAGAGATTAGCTATCAATCCAATCTATTATCTAAGTAAAAAAGATACTGAAATAATTATTATCTAAATAAAATTAGGTAAGTACATAATTTTATCCTAATTTAACATAATTTATTGTCAGCACATGTAGAAACTCTAAAATTAACATTTAGGTTCGTAATGAATATTATTAATAATATTAAAATTAAATTTTTTCTGATATAAATATATTATATTTTTAATCATAAGGTTACGCGTATATATTAAGTACATGTATATATTGCAAGTAAAGGTTAAGGAAAATTTATAAAATGATATATATATTATGTATTGGTTTAAATAATTTGTAGAGTGATTGAGGTGATTGCATGTTCACATTGCCTTGACAACCATTGACGTTATGTGTTTAATTGTAATGTCACAGTTTTGCCAAAAAAAGCCTTTATCTTTCGATATCTAAGGGTTATTATTTTACGACAATTTATTTAGCAAAAATTGTATTTGATACAATCTTCGTGATGGATAGCCGAATTTTGAAACCAGAAAAATTCAACGGATCGCCTGATTCGCCAACTTCCGCTAACGAATGGAAATACTTCCTTCAAACACTGACAAGTTTCATTGAGGAATCCAAGGTACCCGAAGAGAAGAAGCATAAGGTATTGGTTAATTTTTTATCATTCCAAAATTACGATTTCATTTCCGAGAGTAAGACTTATACTGAGTCCATTGACGTTCTTAAAGGACTATTTGCGCCCCAATCCAATGAACTCTTTGCTAGGCACCTATTAGCGAATCGAAGACAGCAGAATGGAGAGTCGGTTGACCAATACTTGCAGGCTCTCCGAGCAATAAGCAAAGATTGCAACTTCAAATCTGTAGATGCGCTGACGTACTCTAATGAGTATCTACGTGGCCTTAACTCTCCTCTAATCCGACAACGCATTTTGGAAAATATCACACTGAATCTTAAGCAAGTGAAAAAGATAGCGCGTTCCCTAGAATCCGCCCAAAAACTCGCAGTATCTTACAAAACAGCAACCTATATTTCCGATTCTAACTGCAATAGTTTGGAAACTCCTACATCTCTTTCAGCCTCTGACGGATCAGATAATTGTAAATCTACACTTAATTCAACCTCTACTCTTCAGCAATCTCGACATGGAAAATGCTACTTTTGTGGAGGACCAAGGCATCGTTCGAGACATGAGTGTCCTGCTGTAGAAGCGATTTGCAAATCTTGTGATAAAAAGGGACACTTCCAGAAGGTATGCCAATCCAGGTCAAAGGGTAAGTCGACATTCGCTTTTACGTTGCTAGCTACTATCACATCAGCCGCTTCTCCAGGAGGGCTCTCCAGAGCAATCGTTTTTGGACGAGTGAATGATATTCCATTCAGCATCCTTGTAGACACTGGTAGTTCTGATAGCTTTGTTGACTACTCCTATGCCAAGAGGAATAAATTCAAAATTCATCCTGAGAACCGAGAGGTGAAGATGGGTACATTTTGGCAAACCTTCATCTTCAAAGCGAATCATACCCCAAAACTAAGTTTTTAGTAATACACAGTTTATGTTATGACATTCTTATAGGGCATGACATTATGAAACTCCACTCTTCAGTTCGACTCCAATTCGGTGGTTCCAAACCCCCTCTTTCTGTTTGTAACGTCGCTTGTGCCAAAGTTGAACCACCTCGACTATTTGAACACCTAGTTGACGGCTGCCGATCCGTGCTACTAAATCTCGCCATTTTTCCGAAGCTGATGAAATATTCATTAAATCTGAAGTCGAGAAACTAGTTCGTGAAGGGATCATAGAGGAGAGTTCATCACCTTGGAGAGCTCAGGTTTTAATAACGAGAAACGAAAATCACAAGAAACGCTTAGTAATAGATTACTCTGAGACTATTAACAAATTCACTTTACTAGACGCCTACCCTTCACCAAATATTGAAAAGTTAGTCTCAACTATAGCAAATTACGATGTATTCAGCACGATTGATTTGAAGAATGCATACCATCAGATACCGATACGCGACTAGGAAAAACAGTATACGGCTTTTGAAGCCAATGGAACTCTACCAATTTTGTCCCATTCCTTTCGGGATAACAAATGGAGTAGCCTGTTTTCACAAGACCATTGACAGTATTATAAGGAAATAATGTCTTGATGGAGTATATGCATATTTTGGTGACGTTACGATCGGTGGAGGAGGCAAGATGATCACGATAAGAACCATGAATGATTTCTAAGGGCAGCAAAGAAAGATAGATAAATGCAGATTCTCTCAAAATACAATAACTCTCCTTGGGTATAAAATTTCTAACAAGTCTATGCGTCCAGACCCAGATATATTCAAACCATTACAGGAGCTGCCTCTTCCTTCTGACGCTTCAGCCATGAAACGCGCACTAGGTATGTTCTCTCATTACTCAAAATGGGCCCCAAGATATTCCGACAAGATAAGGACTTTGGTTGACTTCAAATATTTCCCTATTCTACCGGACTAGCCTGTAGCTGGAAATTTTCGGCTAATTAAAGAAGACATAGCCAAGTAATTTCTCACGACAATTCAAGATGATCTACCACTTACAGTTGAAACTGACGCATCGGGCATTGCTGTAGCGGCTACTCTTAGTCCGAATGGGCGCATCGTTGCGTTTTTTTTCAAAAACCTTATCCGATAACGAAAAACGGCATTCTGCTATAGAGAGAGGCCTTAGCCATTGTTGTGTCGTTGAGGAAGTGTCGTCATTTCTTACTAGGTAGACACTTTCAGCTGCTCACGGACCAAGAAGCTCTGTCGTATATCTTCAATTCCCGACTTACAAGCAAAATAAAGAATGACAAGATCCACCGCTGGCGTCTTAAATTATCTCCCTACTCCTCCGACATTCGGTATAGGCCTGGCGTTGAAAATCATTTAACCGACGTTCTTCCTCGCATCTGCGGTTCTTTACACACTCAGGACAAACTTTATGGATTTCATAAAGTACTGTGCCACCCTGGTATTACAAGGATGTACCAATGGGTTAAAAGCAAAAATTTACCTCTAGGAATAGACCAAATTAAAAAGATCAGCGCTGCCTGCCCTACTTGCGCTGCTGTCAAACCAAGGTTCTACAGAAATAACAACCAGCATCTGATTAAAGCAACATTGCCGTTTGAAAGGCTTAATATTGACTTCAAGGGCCCTTTACCTTCTTACAGCCACAATCGGTATTTACTCAACATTGTCGACGAATACTCTCGTTTCCCTTTCTCGTACCCTTGCAAGGACATGACGTCTGAAACTGTAATACGGTGCCTGAATGAACTATCTTCGATGTTTGGAATGCCTAGCTACATACATTCAGATCGGGGAACTTCATTCATTTCAAAGGAAATGATTTCCATAAACGTGGCGTTGCCACCAAGTTGACCACACCATATAAGCCAGCCGGAAATGATCTGGTTGAACGATACAACGGGATCATTTGGAAATCAATCAATCTTGCTCTGAAAACCAACAACTTGCATATTTGCCATTGGGAAAGCGTTCTACCGGAAGCCTTGCACTCAATAAGATCGTTGCTGAACACTAGTACAATATGTACTCCACACGAGAGGCTCTTCATTCATCCGAGACGATCCCCTAATGGCACGACTTTTGCAGCCTGGTTACTTCAACCTGGACCTGTCCTTGTCCGGCGAAACAACAGAACCAGTAAATATGACCCCGCATTGTGGATGAAGCCGAGTTGATCGAGGCCAATCCTCAATATGCCCATGTCCGATTTGATGACGGACGTGAATCTACAGTTTCTCTTAAACAACTGGCCCCTAGTAGAGACTTGAATTTGGAACGCCCGGATCCAATAGACCTTCTCCGCCCCTTGCAAATGCCTTTCAGCCACCTGTTCCTCTTTGTTCGCCTGCCCCTTTCTGTGGGCCTTCCAGATCAGATATTCAAGATCTTCCAACCCCAGGTCAAGAAGGAACGCATGAAGATCGACCTAGAAGAAACGGAATACCTCCAAAGCATCTTGAAGACTATGTCTCCAATGGACTCTTCTCCTGCGAAGGAGAATGAGGTGATTGCATGTTCACATTGCCTTGACAACCATTGACGTTATGTGTTTAATTGTAATGTCACAATTTTGCTAATTAAAGCCTTTATCTTTCGATATCTAAGGGTTATTATTTTACGACAGTGATACATGCTATAAATTGTTATGATTGTTATAAATTATAACATGTATCACTCTATATACGTAATCTATAGAAAGATCGTTTTATTTTTCCTTTTCGTACAGATAATATAGTCGACTTGAAAATTTTATTTTTTAATTTAGACAGTTCTTTTTTTAATTTTCTCTTAATTTATTTTTAATAAGTATTATGTTTAATGTTTGTTCATTTTTACTATTTGTACATAAGTATTTTAACATGCGTATTTACAAAACAGTACGAAAAAGATGGCAGAACTGCACGCATGCGCACAAACAAAATTGTGATGAAAATGAAGCATTATACGGTAGAAGCGGTAAATTGAAATGTACTCTACATCCTCATTTCGGCGCCAAATGAGAAAAAAATTGAGATTTATTACGAAAAATTTGTTTTTTCGGTAAAAATATGGTTTATAAAAATTATAGTAGATATAAGGATTGCTGTAAAGGCATGATGGTACATAGGTAGGTAGTAAAATGGAGTGTAGTATGTATAGCATTATTATTATAGTATGGTTGTTAACATTGCATATCACACATGAAAAGCAAGCCTTCTACACCTTAAACAAGAGCTGCGGAATAATTCCAATTTTCGAATACCTAAATATATATGGAATAATATATTACCTGCCAACTACAATACTGATTTTTACAAATTCAATCTTAAACGTCAAAATATTATTATATTTTATTTAAATTTTATTGAAGACCATCGAAAAAACCATTAAATAAAGTTACAACCCATCGAACAGTTCTCTTTATCTCTTTGATAGTTGTCAGTGTCAGTTGTCATCACTTTACCTTAACCTCAATTATAACCTACTTTTATTTATATTTAGTATACTTTTAGTGAAATTTAAAAAAAATGCCCATAGATTTCGGCGATTTGGAGAATGACAAAAAAATCCAAGAAAAGTTGACAAATCTTCATAACAGTGTAGAAAGAATTGAGATAATGCTTGAAAAACTTCGTACTGCAGACATTTATGAACAGCTATCTCAAAAGCAAAAAGTTGATTATGACTTGTTCATAGCCTACACCCTAAATACATTGTATTGGCTCTATTTACGAATTAAAAATGAAGATCCAAATAAGAATGATGTGAAAAATCAATTAAATAGGGTTAAAGAATACATGCTTAAAGCAAAACAGGTAATGTAAATATACAAAAGCTTAATTTTTCATATGGAAATAATTGTTCTTTTTATTATCAAACTAATCACTGCTACACCATATTGTAATTTATGAAATGGTAGTCAATTATTCCTTACTATTAAGAAAATTTTGTATTTAATTGAATAGCAGAATTTATAAATCCAATATTTTATGTTTTAGGCCCATGAAAGAAATACTATTAGACCAAAATTAGATCAAGCAGTTGCCGGAAGATTTATAAGACATGGAATTAGCAAAGATGGTGAAAGTGAACCAACTCTAAATAAAAAAATTAAATTTCAAGACTGAAAAACTATTTCAAAACAATTTTATACAATAATCATAGTTGTTGAAAATATTTAACTAGATTATTATGAGCAATTTGTTACTCATTAGTTGGTAAAAAAATATAAATTACGCAGTATGCAATTGTAAAATTTGGGAGTACTAAATTTAAAAGCATTTGTAAAAAACAATATGCATACTCATTTATTAAAATTAAGAATTTTTCATATCTTCTTCTCTTTTACTTCTACCTTTTTAGGTATGGTACGAGGATCTTGTACCCAATGCCTCCACTCTCCTGTCTCTTGCTAGTCTTTTCATTTCATCTAGGTTTTTTCTATTCTTATTCCCTGCCTTCCTTATTTGGTCTGTCCACATCCCAAAATAACTTATCTCTTTATTTTTTCTATTGTTGGTTCTTGTTTTGTTATTTGTCTTATCTCTTCAATTCTATATTTGTCCCACTTTGTTTTCCTCACTGTTCTGGTGTTTCATCTCCATTGTGTTCATCTTGGCTTCATCCTTCTTTCTCAATATCCAATTTTCACTTGCATATATTGTTAGTATCGTTATAGTACATATTCATTTTCTCTTTCAAGTCAAGATCTCTCTCAGTATTGTCTTATTTAGTATATAGTAAAATCTTGTTGATTTATTCTCCCTATTTGTTATTTCAGCCTCTATCTTCCCATCGTCTATCAGTATAGTTTTCAGATATTCATGTCGTTACTATTTCTTATTTCTGGCATTTGATCAATATAGTCTGCATATAGTAGTGAATTAATTTTCACTGGTTTCAGTTTTTTGTAGCAAATTACTGTGTTCAACTGTTCAGTTTTTTTATTCGCTTTGTTATATCTATAATTAATATAAATAAAAGCAGACTTAAGCTATCCCCGTTTTATCCCACTCTTCATTAAAATCTCTTCTGATTTCATACCTGCTATTTGTACTTTAGCCCTTACATTCTCGTATGTGCTTCCGATAGCCCCTTTAAGTCCCCAAGACATATCCATCTCATCCAAGCATCTTTAGATATCTGTTTTTTACTAGTTTTACTTTTCCGCCAACCTATCTAATATGCGAGAAAAGTATTGGTTTTACCCACAAAAAAGTTGGAAATTTGAAATTTTTTGAGTTATTTTTACGTTATCCATCAACAACAACACGAAAAAACGGTTTTTAGAAAAAAAATCCTGTGTGTATGTCGTCGTCGTTGTCGTCGGCCACTTTTCCTTGCAAGTCTTGTTAGCACGATACAGCCTCCGGAGTGCAATAAGTCACCAATTTTATGATGGAATATTGTTAAGGACATTTCACAGATGAACCCTATTGATTTTCAGCTCACCACAGCCAGTACAACGGGTGCTATGGTACTTGAAGTACGACATTTTGTTGTTTTTCAAGAAATTTCAGTTTGTTAGCACGATACAGCCTCAGGAGTTCAACAAGTCACCAATTTTATGATTGAATATTATTCAGGGCATCTCACTGATGAACCCTAATGATTTTCAGTTCACCAGAGCCAATACAACCGGTGCTACAGTACTTTAAGTACAATATTTTTGTCATTTTTGGAGAAGTTTCAGTTTGTTAGCACGATACAGCCTCCGGAGTATATACAAGTGATGAATTTTATGATTGGATATTATTCAGAGCGTCTTAAAGATGAACCCTATTAATATTGAGCTCACTAAAGCCAGTACAACGGGCGCTGTGGTACTTCAAGTACCAAATTTTTGTAATTTTTGGAGAATTTTCAGTTTATTAGCACTATACAGCCTCCAGAGAGTATACGATTGATCAACTTTATGAATAAGTATTGTTCAAGGTGTCTCACAGATGTACCCTATTGATTTTCAGTTGACTAGAGCGAGTGCAGCGGGTCCTATAAAACTAGATATACTAAATTTTTGGTTATTTTTGGAGAAATTTGGGTTTGTTAGCACGATACATCCCCCGAAGTGTATACAAGTAACAATTTTATGATAGAATATTGTTCAGGGCCACAGACGCGGAAAAGTTAGTTTTAATCTTTAAAACCGTTTATTTTATATATTGGTTTTATCAAATTATTTTCAGAGTCTCCGTATATTTTCTAAATCCTCTCTGTCCCAGCCATTTGATCATTTCTGGAGCTATGCCATCTTCTCCACTTGCTTTTCCTGTTCTTATTTTATATGTAGCTTTTTCTACTTCTCTACTTATTTCGTGCTGTTCTTGATCTTCTCTGTTTATCTTTTCTTCCTGTGTTGAGTATTAAATTTATCTTCATAATATTTAGCTCATGTTTCCATTCTCTGTCTTTCCTGTTTGTAAGTGATTATTCAAATTCCTCACTGCTTTAATTTCTTTTCCTTTACTTCCTCTCATTCTTTTTATCTGTGTCCAGAATTTTCTGTTATCTCCCTTATGTGCTTCTGTCAAATGTGCACCAAATTTTTTCCCTGACTTCTTTTCTCTTGTCTTGCAGTATGTTTTTAAATTTTTCTATTATAGTCATCTATATTTTCTTGTGTTCTTGTTTGCATATATTTTTTCTTTTTTTTACCGTATTCTTTCTCTTCCTCGTTCTCTTTGGATGATTTTTATGTGTTCTCTGTTCATATATCTTCTCCGCAGCTGTTAATACTATTGTTTTAAATGCCGTACATCTTTCTTCTAAGTTCCACACTCTACTCTTTCATTTTCTAGATTTCGAAATTCCTTATTCATATATTCATATCTATTTTTTTTAATTTTTAATATCAAATTTATAAATAAAATATCATGTTCAATATTTTGTATCACTTACATTGTTGATATTTCAATTATAGTCCATGAGAATTAGACCCCAAACCCCTGAAATATGGCTGTATCGTGACGTAGATTAGATATTGGTTGGAATTGCTCGGAAATCATGTAAGAAAAGAAAATATGAAGGTACGCCAGCTGAAAAAGTTGTGCTATTTGCAGGAAAAATCATAATCTGCAAAAAATCGCAAAAATCGCTCATTTTTTCCGATATTTCTTAATATAACTCTTTTAATATGCAAGATAGAGAAAAAAGTATAAGGTAAAGCCACCAATAGATAACACCCCCAAATTCCATGCCAATGCATGACACCCTTTCAAAAACTACCTATATTAAAACATACGAACATTTCCTACTGAAGTCCGACAGTTGGCAACAGGATATATCAAACCTTAACTCGTTCCAGAGCAAATGTCACCAGCGAAAATTTAGAACAATGGTTCAAAGAAGTATGGTCCTATATTTCAGAAAGAGAGCTCGTCAATGCAATGCAGAATCCGTCTAGATTGTTCAATGCGGACGAAACTACATGAACCCCAAAAGTGGTAGAGTATTGGCTGAGAAAAGTAGCAAATCGGTATACTTAGCAGGAGCTAATGATGAAAAAGAAAACATTACTGTCTTATTAACTGCCAATGGCTCTGGCCACATAGCTCGTCCAATGATTGTTTTTCGTTACAAGAGAATACCGCTACAAATTGCTGAGGCAGTCCCTGAGGACTGGGCAATAGGAAGATCCGAAAACGGGTGGATGACCCAGGAAATTTTCTATGAATATATGGCGAACATTTTTCATCCGAGGCTCCAGAAAGAGAACATTGAACTTCCCGTTGTTTTCTTCCTTGACGGACATTCTTCCCACATTTCTCTACATGTATCAGAATTTTGCGTGAAGAATGGTATTGAGCTAATTGCATTATATCCTAATGCAACCCACCTTATACAACCCATGGACGTTGCGGTCTTTCATAGCTTGAAACACACTGGAGAAAACAGGTTCAAGACTGGAGAATGTCTCACACAGGAGAAGAGCTGAAGAAAAAAGATTTTCCTCCACTTCTCATTTTTTCCGATATTTCTTAATATAACTCTTTAAATATGCAAGATAGAGAAAAAAAGTATACTTACGGATTTGTTCTTTATGAAATTCTCTATAAGATAGAATTGGTTTAAAATCAATATATTCAATTTTTTCGTTGAGAAATGGGGATAAATGCAAAAAAGTAGCTAAAAAACGAGGTTACGTTAAAGCATTTGTTTCGCAGATAAGAAATCATCCAATCACGCTATAAATTGGGATTTAAGAACCTTATTATAGTATTAAACAATATGCCAAAGGCCGATTAAATTGGCCTGATAGTTTTCACATGAATTAATTGTTAATTAATTTACGCGAAAAAATTAATGTCATTTTTGCGTTCATGCCAGGCTTACATTTTTGAGTTGTAATAGGCGCCGATTTTTTTACAACTACTTAGACCTCTAAACTATAATACACAATAGTTATAATGAACAATTTTTAAGTTTTTATCATTTTTTACGCGATTTTGAAAAGTTGAAATCGACGCTTCAAATCGAGCGCGACGCAAAAAGTTCCTGTATCTCGGCTTCTATTGGGCCGATTTTGATGATTTTTTTTAAATCGATGTAGCAAAATGAAATAAACTTATTTTTCAGAATGGCGTCTACCAATTATGACAATTTAAGCATCTACAGTAACTACTTATAATTTGGCATTTTTTTATGTTGATAATAATAATTGATTATAATTATGTCCATGCTAGGATTGTGTTGTTCGTTGCAAATTCGTATAGTTAAAATAATTAGTAATCAAAATTATAGGTAGTACAATTAATTTTTATGTATATTAATGGTATATTTTATTTCATTATAAGATCTACATACAATAAATAATGATATTTCGCTTTTTTCATACAACATTATTGTATTTTATTTTAACTATACGAATTTGCAATGAACAACACAATCCTAGCATGGACATAATTATAATCATTGATTATTATCAACATGAAAAAATGCCTAATTATAAGTAGTTACTGTAGATGCTTAAATTGTCATAATTGATAGACGCCATTCTGAAAAATGAGTTTCTTTCATGTTGCTACATCGATTTTAAAAAAAAATCATCAAAATCGGCCCAATAGAAGCCGAGATACAGCAACTTTTTGCGCCGCGCTCGATTTGAAGCGTCGATTTCAACTTTTCAAAATCGCGTAAAAAAATGATAAAAACTTAAAAATTGTTCATTATAACTATTGTGTATTATAGTTTAGAGGTCTAAGTAGTTGTAAAAAAATCGGCGCCTATTACAACTCAAAAATGTAAGTCTGGCATGAACGCAAAAATGACGTTAATTTTTTCGCGGAAATTAATTAACAATTAATTCATGTAAAAAATATCAGGCCAATTAATCGGCCTTTGGCATATTGTTTTATACTATAATAAGGTTTTCAAATCCCAATTTATAGCGTGATTGGATGATTTCTTATCTGCGAAACAAATGCTTTAATGTAACCTCGTTTTTTAGCTACTTTTTTTGCATTTATCGCCATTTCTCAACGAAAAAAATGAATATATTGATTTTAAACCAATTCTATCTTGTAGAGAATTTCATAAAGAAGAAATTCGTAAGTAAGGTAAAACCCTCAATACATGACACTATTAAGGAAATAAAATGAAAAATAACTGAAATTTTCAATATTTTTAATAAAATTTGAAAAGTGAATACATCATGAGATACTCTAAGGTTTTCTAGAACTGATCATCATTATCATATGAATATTTTATTAAAAACTGAACAAGAAAAAATATTTTACTTCCACCCATCATTACTACCTAAAGATGACACATCTGAATTGAAATAGTCCAATGGATGACATGTTTCTGACCAATAGATGACTTGATTATTTTCAAACTTCTTTAACCGGCAATGATCTTGGAAAAGCATAACTGATTCTTTCCCCTCTTCTCAAGATTTCTGGTTGAGATACTTTGCCATTTACTTGGTCCATGGATATAAAAGAGATGTCCTCTTGATGTGGAACAAACTCCTTTTTCATTCTGTCTGTGGATTTTAATCCCATAACTTGAATGTCTGATTTTTTATCTGGCACCACACATAGATAAACAAATTTAGTTTGATTACGTTTACCACCTAAGAATTCACACAAGACAAAATCTCCCTCCTTGAGAAGTTCGAAATTAACTGGTTCATATGATAAATCGTCTTCCTCATTGTTGACGTCTTCGAAATCTTCATCCCATGGAGAAGAGTCGGCACTTTCAATCGATAATGATTCTGAACTCGTTGAATCACTATCAACCTGTCCTTTAAGTGTGCCGTTTCTTTTTTTGCCTTTGTTTTTTTTTCTTATTCTGTTCCGCAGCAGATTCTTTCTTTTCTTGTAACTCTTTTCGTTTTTGTTCTCTTTCTTCCTTCCTCTTAGCTTGATTTTCAGCTTTCTGTTGCTTATCTTCTTCCTTCTTCCGGTAATACATAATCGTTTGGGGCGATGTGAGTACACAAGTAATTTTTTCCTTTTTCATCCTTTTAGACGTTTGTGGTTTTGTATCAGGCCAAAATATCACTCGCTTGAATGGAGATGGAATTGTGGGTTCTACGGTGTTTGTTGACTTCATGCTGCAATTTGTATTATTTTTTTTGTTTGGTGTTAACTCATGAATTACTTCTTTCAACTGTATTCCAGATGGCCCTGGTTCTGCTATGAAACTCTCAGGTATCTGTTCTTGCTGTGGGGCCGCTGCGTTACTGCCAGATGCTAGTGGCTCGGCAACAACATTTTCAGAAGCTGAAAGATCATTATTTTCCTATTGATTATTGTCTGAAGTTTCCGGAACTTCTTGCAGCGGCATCTGAAAAATAAAACATACATTAGTGGTTCTAATCGTAAAATATAATGCTGATTTACCCGTTCAATTTTAGATTTACTTTGTCTCCAAATGTTGTAGGAAGACCAATCTTCTTTGGGCCCTTTCCTGTCACCCTCATTATTTTTAAACTGCGACATATTCTCTTCCCCAATTTCTTTCTCCAAATGTAGCAGAAATGTATTTATTACATTCATATCCATTTTTGCTTTTTGCGTTGGGTTATTTAGAGGCAAATTTATAGTTTGGGGGTTCCAAGGTACCAGTCCGCATTTCTTAAGCCCGTTTTGTAAAATGGAAGGATCAATTTTTTCTATAACTTCTTTGAGAAGTGGAGGAAAATCTTTTTTCTTCAGCTCTTCTCCTGTGTGAGACATTCTCCAGTCTTGAACCTTTTTTCTCCACTGTGTTTCAAGCTATGAAAGACCGCAACGTCCATGGGTTGTATAAGGTGGGTTGCATTAGGATATAATGCAATTAGCTCAATACCATTCTTCACGCAAAATTCTGATACATGTAGTGAAATGTGGGAAGAATGTCCGTCAAGGAAGAAAACAACGGGAAGTTCAATGTTCTCTTTCTGGAGCCACGGATGAAAAATGTTCGCCATATATTCATAGAAAATGTCCTGGGTCATCCACCCGTTTTCGGATCTTCCTATTGCCCAGTCCTCAGGGACTGCCTCAGCAATTTGTAGCGGTATTCTCTTGTAACGAAAAACAATCATTGGACGAGCTATGTGGCCAGAGCCATTGGCAGTTAATAAGACAGTAATGTTTTCTTTTTCATCATTAGCTCCTGCTAAGTATACCGATTTGCTACTTTTCTCAGCCAATACTTTACCACTTTTGGGGTTCAGTAGAACGCAGTTTCGTCCGCATTGAACACTAGACGGATTCTGCATTGCATTGACGAGTTCTCTTTCTGAAATATAGGACCATACTTCTTTGAACCATTGTCTAAATTTTCGCTGGTGACGTTTGCTCTGGAACGAGTTAAGGTTTGATATATCCTGTTGCCAACTGTCGGACTTCAGTAGGAAATGTTCGTATGTTTTAATATAGGTAGTTTTTGAAAGGGTGTCATGCATTGGCATGGAATTTGGGGGTATTATCTATTGGTGGCTTTACCTTATACTTTTTTCTCTATCTTGCATATTTAAAGAGTTATATTAAGAAATATCGGAAAAATGAGCGATTTTCGCGTTTTTTTTGCAGTTTATGAGTTTTCCTGCAAATAGCACAACTTTTTCAGCTGGCGGACCTTCATATTTTCTTTTTTTAGATGATTTCCGAGCAATTTCAACCAATATCTAATCTACATCACGACACAGCCATGTCAAACTGTAGTGCTCCTGGTCTATTATAGATATTTACTGCTTTATGTGACAACTTCAACAATTAGTATCACTGTTAAAAGGTTGAGGCAAACTGTTAGAAACTGTGGTCAGGACAAAATTAAGGCCTCAAGTTAAACTCAAGCATTCTCCATCAACAGGGGTTAATAATTAGTAAATGTATAGGTAAAGAGCTAAGTAATCATTTCATAAGTATCAGTAATGTCAGAATTTCTGCTTCAATTGATGGAACAAGACTAAAGAAGCCCTTTTTTGAAGAGTTTCTACCACACTGCTGTTAAACATAGAAGGTTTGCTAGTGATCATGAATAATTGGACTATCAATGAATAGGAAAGTTTTATTCACAAAAAAATAAGTCTATAAACTACAGATCAGAATGATTTTATGATTACACTATCAGAGCTACTGGCGCCTGTTTGCAAAAAACGGTTTTGGCGCCCCTTAATATATTTTGGATAATGTTTTTTTTTGAAGGTAAGTAGGTAGATGCTTGAAAACAAGCAAAAAACTGAACTTTAGAAATCATATTTATTTGTAGACTAAAATATCAAAATGAAACTAACAAAATAAATTCTGGTTCACGCCCATGTTAAAGCATTTACTTAACTAATGGTTAAGGACACGTTGTTTATAAATACTAGAAAGTAACCCAAAACTAAAAAGCAC
This sequence comes from Galeruca laticollis, assembly GCA_963921935.1. Classification (NCBI taxonomy): domain Eukaryota; kingdom Metazoa; phylum Arthropoda; class Insecta; order Coleoptera; family Chrysomelidae; genus Galeruca; species Galeruca laticollis. The sequence continues at coordinate 212,696,908 of OY998177.1, forward strand.
ATTTTTACTTTTCCGCCCAACCTATCTAATATGCGAGAAAAGTATTGGTTTACCCCAAAAAAAGTTGGAATTTTGAAAAAAAACTTGAGTTATTTTTACGTTTTTTCATCAAGAACAACACGAAAAAAATCCTGTGTGTATGTCGTCGTCGGCCACTTTTCGTTACATGTCTTTTTCGCACAATACAGCCTTCGGAGTGCAACAAGTCACCAATTTTATGATTGAATATTGTTCAGAACATCTAACAGAAGAACCCTATTGATTTTCAGTTCACCAGAGCCAGTACAACGGGTGCTATGGTATTGGAAGTACCACATTTTTGTAATTTTTTGAGAAATTTCAGCTTGTTAGCACGATACAGCCTCCGGAGTGCAACAAGTCACCAATTTTATCATTGAATATTATTCAAGACATATCACAGATGAACCCTATTGGTTTTCAGCTCACCAGAGCCAGTACATTTTTGGAGAAATTTCGGTTTGTAAGCATGATACAGCCTCCGGAGTATATAAGTGACCAATTTTATGATTGGATATTCAGTGCGTCTCAAAGATGAACCCTATCCATATTAAGTCACTAAAGCCAGTACAACGAGTGCTATGGTACTTGAAGTACCAACTTTTGTCATTTTTGGATAATTTTCAGTTTGTTAGCACGATACTGCCTCCAAAATGTATACAAGTGACCAATTTTATAATTGAATATTATTCAGGGCGTCTTATAGATGAACCTAATTGATTTTTAGCAAATCAGAGCTAGTACAAAGGGTGCTATGGTACCCGAAGTGCCACATTTTTGGTCCTTTTTGGAGACATTTCCGGTTGATGGTACGATACAGCCTCCGGAGTGTATACAAATGACCAATTTCATAATTGGATATTTTTCAAGGTATCTCAAAGTTGTACCCTATTGCTTTTCAGCTGAATCGATCGAGTACAGCGGGTTCTATAAATCAAGATATACTACGTTTTTGGTTATTTTTGGAGAAATTTCGGTTTGTTAGCACGATACATCCCCCAAAGTGTATACAAGTAACAATTTAATGATAGAATATTGTTCAGGGCAACTCACAGATGCGGAAAAGTTAGTTTTAATCCTTAAAACCATTTACTTTTAAGAACTAATAACAGAAATATTGCCTAATGTCTACATATATATTAGATATTTAAAAAAATATGCAGTTACTTCTGATAATATATACCTAGATAACTTCGTTGTAAAATCAAAAATGATGGCTAGGTACAATAGAAAATAAAAAATAGCTATTGTAGTAGCGATATTTTCCGAGACTTTGCTGTTGCAAATTCACTAATTACATCGCTAAAATTTATACCATCAAAAATGTCTTGTTCAATTGCTAATATTGCTAGCACAGACAATCTTTCTTGAAGCATTGTCGATCTTAAATAATTTTTAACTTTGAAAAAGATGGCTCGCCAGAAGCTACAGATACAGGCAATGTCAGAAGAATTCTTAGTGAAATGGTTACATTTGGAAGGGTGGAGATTAAATTGTTTTCAAATATATATTGTAAAATACTTAAGGGGTCAGTATCATCAGGTAATGAAAACAACTTTAATGCTTTAATTTCATTAAACAAATCATTGCAGTCTATATCCTTATTATCCTAATCTGTCAGTGATTCTTCAAGAGCAGAACAACGTTTTAAAAGATCGCTGTCACTTAATTTGAAAATGTCGCTAAAAAATCCGAAAATATTATCATATACTCATTTAATAAGTCAAATCGGCTTTATAGAGAGCTTAAAGTTTGATCTATAATTTTTAACAAAAAACTAATTTTAAAGGTGGTTTTTGGATCATGAGGGGCCTCATCTCGGTGTTCGTAGTCAAACAGTTTTGGTTTAAATTTCCTTCTGACCCCTGGTAACGGTGGAAAGTTATACTGTAGGGGAAATCATCAATAAAAATAAACGGTTTTAAAGATTAAAACTAACTTTTCCGCATTTGTGGCCCAGAACAATATTCTATGATAAAATTGTTACTTGTATACACTTCGGGGGATGTATCGTGCTAACAAACCGAATTTTTTCAAAAATAACCAAAAATTTAGTATATCTGGATTTAGAGGACCCGCTGTACTCGCTCTAGTGAACTAAAAATCAATAAGGTACATCTGTGAGACACATTGAACAATATTCAATCCTAAAATTGATCAATCGTATACTCTCTGAAGGCTGTATCGTGCTAACAAACTGAAAATTCTCCAAAAATGACGAAAATTTGGTACTTCAAGTACCATAGCACCCGTTGTACTGGCTTTACTGAGTTGAATATCAATAGGGTTCATCTTTGAGACGCTCTGAATAATATCCAATCATAAAATTAGTCACTTGTATATACTCCGGAGGCTGTATCGTGCTAACAAACTGAAACTTCTTCAAAAATGACAAAAATATCGTACTTAAAGTACTGTATCACTAATTGTATTGGCTCCGGTGAGCTGGAAATCAATAGGGTTCATCAGTGAGAAGCCCTGAAAAATATGCAATCATAAAATTGGTGACTTGTTGAACTGCGCAGGCTGTATCGTGCTAACAAACTGAAATTTCTCAAAAAATTACAAAATGTCGTACTTCAAGTACCATAACAACCGTTGTACTGACTCTGGTGAACTGAAAATCAATAGAGATCATTTGTGACATGTCCTTAACAATATTCAATCATAAAATTGCTGACTTATCGCACTCCGGAGACTGTATCGTGCTAACAAGACATGTAAGGAAAAGTGGACGACGACGACATACACACAGGATTTTTTTCTAAAAACCGTTTTTTCGTGTTGTTGTTGATAGAAAACGTAAAAATAACTCAAAATAAATTTCAAAATTTCAACTTTTTTTGGGGTAAACCAATACTTTTCTCGCATATATAGAAAGGTTGGGCGGAAAAGTAATAGTAATGAAAAAAATCTTCATAACTATGTAAAACGTCGAGCACAATAAAATAAAATTAAACAAAACAGGACAACATTATGAAAAGTCATAAAAAATTGGTCAAAGTATAAAAGAAAAAAAAAACGACATCGTCGAATGACAGAATATGTCCGAAGCTAAAAGTCCAGTATCGTAGTATGTAAGAGCACTAAGCACAGTGACTCAGTAAATCCGAAATAGACAAGATGGTCGGAGAACTGACAAATGACAAGAACCAACAATGACGGCCCTCAATAACAAAATAAAAATCTTTCAAAACAGAAATGAATGAGACACATTAACTATCATGTAAAGAAACTATCTAAAACACAGTATAATGCAAGGACAATGAAACTAGCTGTTTCTAAATAATTCCACAATATATTCTGGAATCATTTAGAAATAGTCAGTTTCATTTAAAAAAGTAATATGAGTAGATTCCATAGAGTAAGGGTCGAAACAGTAAATTTCAGTTGTAAAGTTATCTAGCTCTTATCAAACTAATCAAAATTTCCTGTTTTAATTTCATATCATCTCCTTTAAGATTAAATGCCCGGACTGATAACTTTGGAATCATAAAGGTAGATGAAATTCGCATTTGCGTTTACCCTGTATACATTTGAGTATTTGTCCATTACTTTTAACTTAATTCAAAGTTGACAGCTATAACACAAATTATTTAATTCACAAGAATGGAAATATAATTGAAAGTAAAACCTGTTTGTTAAAATACTGCTGTGGAAATAACTGAATTATTTTATTTTTTCTACAGTCACTATACAATAGTATATTGTGCAAAAGTGCGGAATGTTCAACTTTTCTCACGAGTGAGAGAGAGAAAGAGAGACACATAAGCTTTATTGTCATGAAAAATTATTCAATTTTATGGACAAAGCGAAATAATTTAAAAATAGATAAATATAAAAAATACTGACTATACTAACAATACAAAACATAATATATAAAAATACGAATTTTAATTATTAATTATAATACAATGTTACCATCGTACATCATACCAAATATTGATCTACGCCGATGTAACTCAAAAGTCTAGTGTAGATTGCAGAATTCTGCCACTGAATAATAAGTTCTCTCAAGGAAAAACGCCGTTGTCAATCTCCGGAACCTATTGAATGTATTTGCCACTTTTAATTCTAAAGGTAGTGGTAGTGTGGATGCGCAAACACACGACTGAGAAAAATACTTTTCCTCACATGTTGCACACTAACCTTTTTCTACAACCGCACAAATTTAAAGAATACTAGAAAATAGTTATAGAGAAAAAGTCTTGTCATCGAGGTTCCCCACTGGAAAAATGTAGGCACATAGGACCCCCTACTGGAAAAAGTGTTTATTCTCCATATACTCTAAGATCCGATATAAGAAATGTATTCCTTCATCTGTTATTTTTGTTTGGGATAAGAAATAAATGATAGATAATAGACTCAATGACATATCGCGAATAGGCTGCCTAGTTAAATTGTTTGCGGATAATAAATAATTAAATTAATTAAATCTACTTCTCTCATTAGTAGACAGCTAAAATATTTTTTCAAGTTACACCTCGAGTATTTTCGTATGATATAAGATTTGTATAAATATAATATATCGGGTGTACACTTATGTTTTCACCTAATTAACCTGCTTATAACTTCTAAACAGCTGAAGGTAAAAAAGTGCAATTTTATTTTTCCACATGGTATGTTAAGAACATTGTGTCATACTGGTTATATAGATATAAGGGTTTAAACTGTGACTTTTAAACTACGTTACGTTCATAAATAATAAATTTAATATAAAACCTTACCAGTATAAGTAAAGCTACTTCTTACAAATCAGAATAAGATGAATGTCGCAACCAATATTTACAATGAGTAGCTCGATCATTTCATCAGTATCAGTAATATTGTGCAACTTCCACATTTTCTCTTCTTCTTTCATCGTATGATTTACTGCCTTTTCTCAGTTTTCAAGCTTCGCATTATTTACCGCCTCCAAAACAACTGTTTAACATCACTCATTTTAAAAGAATTATTTTTTCTTTAAACTTCTCCCTTTAACTGTACCCATATCAGTTCAATCGGGTTTAGTTCGCAATGATATGGTGGTCACCTAACCACCGTCATCCCAGGATTCTTCGCAATTTCATATTTTTTGAATTTCTATTTTTGAAGGGAACACAGAGACAGTTCTTTTCTCACGGAACCGGAGATGGAACTTAATATTCTTTGAATTTAGCCAATTCAGTAAATATTTTTTTAACCACTTGGCTGTGGGCAAATTTTCTAGTGATATCTTCTTCTTCTTCTTTTAAATAGACCTATTGGTCTGTTGCTTGCTGAAGCCGTCTCTGGATGGTTTCTTGCGAGGTGGACTGCCAGCTTTCCTGCCACCTTTTTGGGGGTCTTCCTGGTGGGCGATTTCCATGTGGCTTGCTTTCCATCATTATTCTCGGTAATCTGTTGTCGTCCATTCTTCATACGTGCGCGTACCATTCTCTTCGTCTCTGTCTGCCCCATCTGACTATGTCTACTATGCTGCATTGAGCTCGTATGTCAGTGTTTCTTATCCTGTCCCGTCTGGTCTTCCCTAGGATAGTTCGTAGGATTTTCATTTCGGCCGAGCGCAGCATACTTTTTGTTTTATTTGTGTGAGTGATATAACTTGCATTATCCATTACTATTATACAGTTCTGAGGAACATTTGTTCGAACCATTCTTTAAAGACGTCAGTATGCATGTCCACATGGTAGTCAACAGTACGATTAAATTCAAAAGTCAATAAACCACTTTTATCAAAACCGTCTGAACTGCCGATGTGTACTATTATCAGTCTGCGCCCTTTCCTGATGGTGGATTTAAACCAGTAGATTATTTTTAGAAGCCAGTCTTCGACTTGAAACAGTTTCATCTTTCCAAAATTTATTTGGCGTATATACCTCGTTGATCCATGTTTCATCTAAATAAAATATATCTCTTCTTCGGTTTTTCATTTCTTTTATAGTCCTTAGGTAATTTCTTCTCCATACTACAATATCGCTGCTTTCTATTAAAATAGACTTTATGAAATGCTTTTTCCAAAGAAAACTTATTTTAAAAGTTGCCATAATGTGCTTCGACTCATTTCAGGGTAATCCTTATCATCTCGAACCGTGGCAAGAACTTTGTCTACTGTCGGAAATTCTTTTCTAAAGAAGAACGCGTGCACTTTTCTTCGAAGTCTTTCAAATGATTTTCTATTTGAAATTTTGGTTTTCCTGTAGCTTTACGTGCTGTTTGAAACACATTTCTTTTATTTAATAACTCTGTAAATCAAAGATTTCCCAACACCAAGCGTACTACTAACTGATTCCACTGTCATAAACATTTTTACATAAATGTTTGTCTGTAAATTATTTAAAACAATCAAATATTATTGTATTTTTATTAACTGTTAAAGGACCGATTTTTCGGCGTTTACGCGGCCCTTCCCAATTTTCCATAATCACACTAGAGTTCACAATATACTGCACACTGCACCTTCCAAGTTGCAACTAAACGACTTTTATAAACTGTTAAGAATACACAACGTGCTCCTCCTTACTAACTGGAAAAATCTACAATCGCATTTTCGGTGAAATTTGTTGGGAAGGTAAATGTATAAGTTGTAAAGATTCGCAGTAATTTCGAGTTCACTGAGTATTTAAGACGAATTTTAAATTACCAAGGAAAGACAAAATAGTGATAAAATGTATCAAATCTTCTGATAAAATAATCACGTAATGATATCGGTTGTCCTATCATTAGAGGTCATAATAAATCAGGGAATTTTTTAAATATCATGAACACTTTGCAGAATAATGCTCTGTTGTTATTCGAGGAAAATTTTCGTAAAAAAACTACATTTTTGAAAATAATAAATATTTTTCAAAGTTCTGATGGTTTTCCGAAGGCTATATTATTCCGCGTAAAACGTGAAATAGAAAAAACTTTGTCGTATGATTTGATGTCGACTAGGCTCAATGATATATGGCAAGAAATTAATTACATTGATATTTAGAATATCAATGAGATTTTTATTTGCAAAGTTAATATTTAATACATCCAGGACCTTCTTATGCAAACTATAATTTTGTGTCCTCTCGTTACAATACATAAAAGTGTAATTTAATGACAATTAGTAAACAGTAGTTGTTGCTGATTTGGAATACCGTTATACGTATCTTTGTTACTCTACTTTGACAATCTATATTAGGGCTAGCTCATTTTCATATACAACGTGTGTCAAAGTGATTGAAAACAAAGACCCATAATTTAATCTGTAATCTTTATTAAAAACGAAGTCAGCTTAAAAAAAATTACTGGCATAAGTTGCTGTGGTGATGTTAAAATTTATGATTAGTTCTGCCAACTTCTGCTATTATTAGTTATAAGTATAATTTATTTATTTTATTTATTATTAACCAGTTAATTACAATGCAACCCTACATAGGCAATGTAATGCCTGTTCGTAGGTCTGGTAAAAACTACAAAGTTATTAAAACTATCTTAACTGAAATCTTACAGAGTAAATAGAAATATGTATATGTAGCGTACTTTGCTAATTTTCATCACGTCACTCAGTCCGACTAAGATGTTAGCTAGTCTTGGTGGATATATCGGTAACCACGATATTTCACCGGTGAATGTAAAATCACTGGCGCTACCGATGATTCAGTTTCAACCGAATACTGCAATATCTGCGTCATCGATTATCGACACTAGCATGGTAAAACCGCGCCGATTGAAAATCGATATAAAATATCATTATTTACAAATATTATGTGAAGGAAAAACGGTGATTTAAGCCGATTTGATGTTATTATACAAGGCCGCAATCGGTATAGATAATATAAGTATATCGGCGGTGGCGGGCGCCATCAAGTCAAAGAGAAAATACAAACATGCGGCCCGACCCGACACCGATAAGGGCAAACGTGTCGCGTTTTTGTGAATTGTTTTTTTTTCGGGGAGAAATATTAAAATAAATTTGCAATCAGGATAATATTTAGTGTTTTAAAATAAGCCGACAAGAGATACATAAATAATATAATTGTATGCGACGCCAGTCACCGCGCGCTGGTCTAATATTTTGATTTGATTCAATTCACCGTTTAGAATCATGGTGATTTAGAAATCACTGTCCCCGTTTCACCGGTTACCGGAAAATTACCGTATTTCCCAACACTAATGTTAGCAGGACGAACGTAATTTGAAAGCATAAATTTATTTTAACGAATTTTATAAGGATATTTGCTTTAAAAATGTTGATTTGTTAAACGTATTAGGTGCTGTTCGAAAACCCAGTTTTCTCCCTGAGAAAATGAATATTCATTCATTTTCAATCCCAAACTTTTAATGACGTCGCACTCTTTCAAATCAATATATTTCATAATGTACTCTTTCCCTCCCCGTGTATGCTCTTCTCCGACCCAATCAGATTCTCCGAACTCATAAAAACAACGCAGTTAATTTGATCTCTAAAAATCGTTACTGTTGGTGTAAGTGACAAAAAAAAAGTGTGTGACATGTCTGTCAAGAGCTACATTCATATTTGTAAAAAATGTATATAGTTATTTTAGATTAATGAATATTATTATAACTGAATTATAAACCAGTGTACTACAGTTCCTTTTACCCCAAACGATTGGACGTGAAAACTAAAACAGTCCAATACGTTCATGGTCCTTCGAAGCAGATTTTTAAAAGAAAAAGAAATACGCTACAGCATCATCAGAATCGTAAGTCTTGAAAATACCTTAAAATTAAGAAAATCATCACGTGGTATCAGACACAACGACGGAAGTGCTACGGTATCCATCTTGGACGACTCCTCCCGAAATCCGAACTCTAGCGGACAGTAGACGAACTTCTTGCAGTTCAATACATCGCCCTCTAGCAGTCAGCCGCCTCGCTCTCATCACGGAATCTGTCTCTTCTCTTGGAAGAAAACTACTAGCAAATCGAGGTAAAAAAAAACATTGGAAGGTCAGTTACTCTCGACATTTATTTTAAACTCTGTGTTGTATTGTCGATTTTTTAAAATTTGAATTTTAAGAGAAATTTTTCAGCACAAAATGTCAGACGACGAGAATAAAATCCAATATTTTAAAACAATCAGAAAAAATGCCAAAGCGCAATTCACTAGAATTTTTAATTGGTTTGAAAAGCACAAAGACACTTTAGTAGATAAAAACGAGTTCAAAAATAGAATTAAATTATTAGAAAATCACTTTGAAAAATATTCTAATGCCGAAGATGAAATTAATCTCTTGGACATCGATGGCATTGACTCGGATAATAGGGAAGAATTTGAAAATAAATTTATAGCTTTGTTATCAAACTTACAGACTAAACTAGAAACCCAGTGTCAAAACATAGATAAAGTAGATTACACATCTCAAAAGAATAATATCAAACTACCCAATATACAAATACCAACTTTCACAGGAAACGCTCCTGAATTCACATCTTTTATGGACTTATTCACAGCCTTGATAATAAACAACCCTAATTTATCATCAAATGCTGAAAAGTTTTTCTATCTAAAAACTTATCTTAAAGGAGAACCACTTAATATTATTGATCAACTACCTGTAACCGAACATAATTTCCAAATTGCATTACAATTGTTAGACAGAAGATACAATAATAGTAGACAGTTAATTAATAATCATTTTAAAAATTTGTTAAACGCACCTGTTTTAAATAAAAGTAATTATGTGAGCTTACGGCAATTGGTAACGAACTCGAGAGCAAATATTGATGCATTAAAAAATTATAAACATACTGTTGAAGAGCTATACGAAAATTTGATTATCTATATACTAGAACGAAAACTTGATTTCAATACAAAAAAAGCATACGAGGAGCATACAAAATCATCATTATCCACCTTAGATGAATTCTTTGAATTTTTGGAACATAGATGCCAAGTCTTAGACAACTTGAATACCACAGAATCTAACAAGGATAATAATTTTGATAAAACTCACTCTTATAGTTATTCCTCCCGAGAGGTCAATCACCACAAATACACTAACAACACTTCATTTAATTACTCACAAAATCATCATAGAGATAAATTCAATAATAAAGTAACACTGCACACCAATAATTCTAACACTAGTGGTAACGTTTCTCATTCCAATTCACAAAATAGACTTCTTAGATCGCCTCCGCCAGGCACTCCTCCTCACAATAAAATCTGCAACTGTTGTAATTCGAGAACTCACAAAATATATACTTGTCCTGATTTCTCTCTCTTGGTCCCGTTAGAAAGAATTAACGCAGCACGGAGCAGCAAACTATGCTTCAATTGTTTAGGTAATAAACATCTGATACCCCAATGTCCCTCCATACTCACATGTACCATCTGTCATAAAAAGCACCATACACTCCTCCTACACAATGGGAACTCCAACAATTCAGATATCACTCCAGATCGCACAGCCTCACTGAACAATGATACCAACAACACCACACAGACTCAAACAAGTTGTTCAAGGCAGAGCGAAATTCCGCAAGGAGCTGCTTCACTGTCAGCAGTCACTATAAAAAATACCCATGTACTATTAGCCACCGCAAAGGTACGAGCATACTCGAAACAAGGTCATCCACTAATTTTAAAAGCTTTGTTAGATAATGGAAGTCAAACTTCATTTATTAAACGTAACACAGCCCTTAGGTTAGGAAACACATGTTACTCTTACAACTTGCAAATTTCAGGCATTCTTTCTAGCAATAACCTTGTAGATACAATGACCGATGTCAACATTTATTCAGTCTTGGATAACCAAAAGTTCAAAGTGTCATGTGCTGTCGTAGAAAATATAACACAACTCTTACCCCAAATACGAATTGATCCACAAAAATTGGAAATTCCGCCTTCTCTCGTGCAGAATTTAGCTGATGATGAGTTTTTCATACCATCTGAGATTGACATGCTAATTGGAGCCGATGTATATTACTCTTTGCTTAAGGGAGGTTTTATCACCCTAGGTAGAAATGGTCCCACTCTAGTAGACACTCATTTAGGATGGATTGTAGCTGGCACAATACCCTCTAATTGCATAGATTACTCTTCTCGAGAAAGCACCCCCACTATTGTTTCTCACACTTTCTTTGCAACTAACGTTAACCCCTCTCCTCTCGAAGATAAATTAGACACGATGCTCGAAAAGTTTTGGTCTCAAGAAGAGATTGAAAATCCTCCTCATCTGTCACCGGAAGATGAATTAGCTGAAACAATTTTCACTTCCACCACTCAAATTATGAACAATGGAAGATACCAAGTCGACTTACCGCTGATTCACCCCAACGCTCATAAAAAGCTTGGTGAATCGTTTGCACAAGCCAAAAACAGATTTATCTCCCTCGAAAAAAAGTTTGAAAAAAACCCTGAGCGTTTTATTGAGTATAAAAAGTTCATTACTGAATATGTTGACTTAGGTCACGCTAGGTATATACCCCTCGAGCTCACGAATATCACATATGATCACAAATATTTTGTACCACATCTCTGCATCATAAGAGAGCAAAGCGCCAGTACGAAGCTGCGCATAGTTTTTGATTTTAGCTGCAAAACAAGTTCTCGTCTTAGCCTTAATGATATCACTCTCAAAGGCCCTCAAGTTCAGCCCGAGCTATATGATATCTTAAGTAGATTTCGCTCATTCAAATTCGTATTAACTGCGGACATAAAACAGATGTACCGACAAGTGATAATGAATCCTAAATTCAACTTTCTTCAAAATGTGTTATGGAGAAATTCTCCATCAGAACAATTTTCGTGTATCGAATTGAACAGAGTTTCTTTTGGACAAAAAAGTGCCCCCTATTTGGCGTGTCGAGTGCTTAAGGATATTGCAAAACGAAATGCAAACTTGATCCTCGCTTCTGATGCCCTACTCAATCAAACCTATGTTGATGACATATTAACAGGTACGAACTCACCCCATGATCTTGTCATTTTATTAAGTGATTTGAAAATGATTCTAGGGAAAGCTGGTTTTCATCTTCATAAAATATGTTCCAACACTAAAGATATTTTTAATCAAGACTCTGTCAATTCCGAAACCGAAATCGACTTTAATTCATCAGACTCCCCCTGTAAAATACTAGGAATGACATGGAATCCTCACACCGATGAATTAAAGATTAATGTTTTTACCTCACTCGAGTTGAACGTTCTTACAAAACGAACAATTCTATCGCATTTATGTCAATGTTTTCACCCGTTAGGTCTTATCAACCCTATTATAGTTAAGGGTAAACTGATAATGCAAAAGATATGGTTACAAAAACTTGAATGGGATGAGGAAATAAGAGACCCACATATTATTAAAGAATGGAACAATTTTTCAAGAACAATCTTACGAGTTAAAAATTTGAAAATTCCCCGTCATTTATTTTTAACAAAAGAGATAGCGAAAATTGAACTTCACGGATTTTCGGATGCTTCTCAAGAAGCCTTTGCTTGTAATATTTACATTCGCTCAACTTATTCAGATAATTCCACCCATTGCTCTCTAGTCAGTTCAAAATCTCGTGTTGCACCTTTACGAAAAACCAGAACCATCCCTCAGTTAGAACTCAATGCCATGTTACTTTTGTCGAAACTAACTAAGAAGAATTTACAAGTATTTGAAAATAAATTTATTATAGATTCAGTTAATTTATGGACCGATTCCTCAATTGCATTAACATGGGTTAACAGTCCTCCTTCTCGTTGGACAACCTTTGTAAGCAACAGAGTTTCTCAAATTCAAGAGATCACTCAAAACTGTCATTGGAGACACATTCGCTCAGCTCTCAATCCCGCAGACATGTTATCTCGTGGTAAATTCGAAGATAAAGACTTCTCATTTTGGTTTTCTGGTCCAGAATTCCTGAAAGACCCAAACTTCGATTTTAATTCACTCAATATCTTTTCTCCTGTCCCTAATCCTCCAGATCAGAAAAAAACTGCATTAACTTCTTCGTATATAGCCGAAAATTTCTGGCAAAACATTTTTTCCAAGTTCTCTTCACTTCACAGGTTAAAAAGAACAGTGGCGTACGTCTTTAGATTCGTTCACAACTCAAAGGCTACACATGCAAAAACATCAGGCCCTCTTCAAGTCTATGAGCTTGAAAAATCGCTCAATTTTATTCTTAAAACTATCCAAAATCAACATTTCGAATTAGAAATGAAAGCAATCTCTCTTTCCAGACCAATTACAAACAAACAGATTCTTTCGCTTCACCCGTTTGTAGATTCTGATGGGTTTCTACGTGTAGGTGGTCGATTAACTCACGCACCCATTTCGTTCGCTCAAAAACATCCTATTCTTTTGCCATCCAAGAATCATGTGGTATCTCTTCTTCTTAAATTTGAACACAACCGGCTAGGTCACAGTGGAGCACAAAATGTTCTCTCTAACATACGCTTACGATATTGGCCTTTAGACGGTTTACGCGAAACCAAACGAATTATCCATAGATGTCTCATTTGTCACCGATTTAGTTCACAAGCAGCCCAACAAATTATGTCGGACCTGCCTAAAGATCGCATCACAATTTCCCGGCCTTTTCAAAAAGTCGGAATAGATTTCGGAGGCTATTTTTTAGTTAAATCCTCTCCTCTGCGTAAGGCTCCTATGTATAAAACTTATTTAGCCCTGTTTGTATGTATGGTAACCAAAGCTATACACATCGAATTAGTTTCAGACCTCTCTACTGATTCATTTTTAGCCTCGCTCAAACGGTTTATAGCTCGTAGAGGAAATCCTACCATTATTTACTGCGATAACGGCACTAATTTTGTTGGAGCTGCACATCGGTTGAAAGATTTATATACCTTCCTTAAATCCGAAAGCACAAACACCGCGATTGAAAGTTATTTGTCTACCAATGAAATTAAATGGAAATTTATACCCTCACAATCTCCACACTGGGGAGGCATATGGGAAGCAGGCATAAAAAGTGCTAAACATCATCTCCATCGAATCGTAGGCAATTCTCAATTCACGTACGAGCAATTTTTCACAATTCTAACTCAAATCGAGGCAATACTCAACTCCAGGCCCCTGTTCCCCTTGTCAACTGACCCCAAGGATTTACAACCCTTGACCCCGGGTCATTTTCTTATCGGATCTGCTCTTACCGCTTACCCTGAAAAAGACATTTCTTCTCAGCCCACAAATAGACTCTCATTCTGGAACAAATGTTATCAAATTCAACAAGTTTTTTGGAAACGGTGGACACTAGACTACATGAATCGACTTCAAAATCGCCCAAAATGGATGATTCCCCGTCCCAACATTCAGGTAAACGATATGGTTCTGGTAAAGGATATTAATCTTCCTCCTCTCAAATGGCCATTGGCTAGGGTAAAGACGGCAAGGTTCGTTGCGCCACAGTTTTGACTAGTGATGGACAATATACTAGACCTATTACTAAACTGATATATCTCCCAAGTGATTCAGGGTAAACAACACCTCATAACAAAAATAATCTACTCACATACAATCCAAATCTCAACCCCATACCATCAGCACCCTTACACTATTTTACTATTAATACCAGAACTCTATAAACTCTCTCCCATTCTCGCCCGCGTGGCAGTATGTTCGAAAACCCAGTTTTCTCCCTGAGAAAATGAATATTCATTCATTTTCAATCCCAAACTTTTAATGACGTCGCACTCTTTCAAATCAATATATTTCATAATGTACTCTTTCCCTCCCCGTGTATGCTCTTCTCCGACCCAATCAGATTCTCCGAACTCATAAAAACAACGCAGTTAATTTGATCTCTAAAAATCGTTACTGTTGGTGTAAGTGACAAAAAAAAAGTGTGTGACATGTCTGTCAAGAGCTACATTCATATTTGTAAAAAATGTATATAGTTATTTTAGATTCATGAATATTATTATAACTGAATTATAAACCAGTGTACTACAGTTCCTTTTACCCCAAACGATTGGACGTGAAAACTAAAACAGTCCAATACGTTCAGGTGCGTTTAATGATAATGCCAGTGCGGTAGTTCCCCGACTGTTGGATTGGATGAAATGGATCTGTACTATGGCCTCCTAGATCACCAGATCTAAATCCTTTAGATTTTATTCTTCTAGGTATTCTCGAAAGAAAAGATTTACTTTGAACCTGTTAGATTAACAAGCAGACTGAGTAGGCTGAAGCCTAGAGTGGCATATTTTAGCGGGTGACAAAAATTATTTTGTCTTACAAAAATAAAAAAACGCCTATTACGTACGCACATAAGAAGCTATACTCCTTTGTTGTTGTCAGAAAAATTACTTCTTTGAGTTAACAAAAAGTTTTTGTAGGAAATCACTCCGTAAGTTTTTCGGAGCTGAACGAGAAAATTTCAATGATTTCGAAGACAAGGTGTTGTAGATGTTTAAAAATAGTATATTGTGTACCTAGGCGCGAAAGTGCTGGTTTTCCGGGCCGACAGAAGAGATGGCCAGGCGAGGCGTAGCCGAGCCTGGCCACTTCTGGAGGCCCGGAAAACCACTTTCGCGGCGTGGAACACACAATAGTTTTTATCCTACACATACAATTATTAAATTCTAAAATGTCAAAAAGGTAAATAGGAAATATTTTGATTGTACCGTTTAATGTTATGAGATGAACGAGTCATAGAAAATGGCAAATTAGTTGTTGAAACGTGGTTTATTTAGAATCAATTTCACCATTGCAAATCGTAAACGTACGCTTCTTATTAGTCTTGGTATCTGGGATATCTATTACTAATATATCGTCTTTATCTAATACGTCATCAGTTGACATTCGTGTCAACTCAATCGATCTGCACGCTCCAGCAATTCCTATTATAAGTACCACCTATAAGAACATTTGAATTAACCAATATTATTATACAGAGTGGCCCGAAAGTCTGGAAACGGCCAATTATCTCGTAAACTGCTAGTCCTAATTGTACAAAATTTGAGGTACACCTATTTTGCGATACGGAGATTCCAGATTTAATATTTGCAATGTTGCCAGATTTCCCGTTTCTCTTATATTATTAGTAACTTTGGTTTTTCAAATGCATCACCCTGTATATTTAATCATTTTTGGAATCTCCTATTCAATACGAGTTCAATCATATGTAACACTTATGATTTTATGTAGTCTAGAAGGTCTTAAATAAATAAAACACAAGTCTGGCAACGCCTAATTGTCTCATTAAATGTTTTAATACAAACTATTTTCAACTACATTAAACCGTAACAATTGAAATATCGCAACATTTTTAACTCAATGGTTACTTTATCAAGTGTTCAAAATGTGCTCCATTTGTGAGTTGACAGTACCCTAATCGATGGTAGAATGCATCTACCACATTTCTCCATGATTGTCTAGAAATTAATCGAGATTCATCGATAATTCGTTGCCTTAGATCTGCAAGACTTGCTGGTTTAGTTTTGTAAACTGAATTTTTCAAGTATCCCCAATAAAAATAATCTTTAGGATTGAAATCAGGTGAACGTGGAGGCCATTCAATTCTACCTCGTCTACCAATCCATCGTCCGGGAAATATCCCATCTAAATAACGCCGGACATTTACACCAAAATGAGCTGGAGCTCCATCTTGCTGAAACCATATAATATTAAAATTGGCTTCAAACAAGTTTCTCAGTGTAGGTACAATTTCATTTCTAAGTAGAAGTTCATATTTATCTGACGTTAAATTTCCTTCGATAAAAAATGGCCCAATTAACTGAGTACCTATTATACCTGACCATACATTTAATTTTTGTGGTCTTTGAGTATGGTTCTCACGCATCCAGTGGGGATTTACGTCACTCCAGTACCTTAAATTGTGTCGATTTACACTGCCACAAAGTGTAAAGGTTGCTTCATCGGGAAAACATATTCTGTTAACAAAATTTTCATCATTTTCATTTTTATCCATCATTACCTCAGTAAACTCTAATCTACGATCGAAGTCATCTTCACTTAATTCTTGCAATAACTGAATTTTGTATGGTTTAAATTTAGTCTTATGTAGTATACGTAAGACTGAAGAACGACCTACATCATGTACTTGTGCAACCCTGCGTGAGGATGTATGTGGATCTTCAACAAAACTCTGCATTATATCTAAAGTTTTGTTGTCATTCATAACTGTTTTCGGTCTACCTGATCGGTATCTGTCTTTTACTCCTCCAGATTCCTCAAATCGCTTTACAGTTTTTTGTACCGTCGCCTTATGAATAGGAGAACGGTTTGGGAAAGTATCGATGAACAAGTTGGCTACTTCACAATAAGATCTTTTTCTGTCGCCGTACCCTCTCATCATTAGAATAGTAATTCGTTTTTTTTCGTTAAGAGCCATTTTAGAGAAGCAATTTACCTTGCAGAACTTTTCAAAACACATCAAACTACTGTCAGTTTTAGTTAATAATGTAAATGGTGGACAAATGTCAAAATCACAGCATTCTACATTTAAATTACTTCAAATCTACATATTTTTTACTGTTTTATGTATTTAAGACCTTCCAGACTACAGAAAATCATAAGTGTTACATATGGTTGAACTCGTATTGAATAGGAGGTTCCAAAAACGACTGAATATACAGGGTGATGCATTTGAAAAACCAAAGTTACTAATAATATAAGAGAAACAGGAAATCTGGCAACATTGCAAATATTAAATCTGGAATCTCCGTATCGCATAATAGGTGTACCCCAAATTTTGTACAATTAGGACTAGCAGTTTACGAGATAATTGGCCGTTTCCAGACTTTTGGGCCACTCTGTATTAGCAGTATATATTACCTTAAACATTAAATAAATCTCATCGGGCGCTTCCAGCAAAAATTTGTTTATATCTTGCCTGTTGAATACATTTGATTTTTTAGGAACGTAACCTTTCGTTTCCTTTTTTAGAAATGCATATACTTTGGTATATGTTCGAATATCTATGTCATGTTTGGCCAATAGCGATGTTTTAATCATTGAAAAAATTGACCATAAAGTGGATGATTTGTATTTTGAAGGCAACTCTGACATGTAACTTAAAATAACATTTTCACTGTATCTTTTAATGTTATGCAATGAACATCAATCCATAAAATGATCATATCTTTGGTTATGTTTTCTCTTCGATTTTTCAGGTAGTAGATTTAATGTAGCCTGTCTTGCTATTTGGGTTATCTCTTCCGGTGTAGAATAGCCGTCAGATTCATCCATATTGTGTAATACACTGTTTTCTATTTTAGTTTTAATGACAAAGAAATAATAAAGCCACAATTTGAAATTTAAAAGTGACAGCCGTCATTTCTAATAGGGTGCCATCTAGTGTCATTTTTGTGAAGTTGTTTTCCCTGCCTAGCCATTCTATGCCATTTTTCTCGCCTAGCCGTGAAAATACCTACTTTCCCGTCCCGATAGAGAAACGAAAATTGGGTTTTCGAGTAGTGTAGGATAAAAATATATAATAATGACAAGCAATATTAGCTGTCAAGAAAAATGTAAACGTCAAATAACTTCTCTCTCAATTATTGTAAATTGTGCAAGCAATAAACCTTTCTTAATTGAAATTAATAGTTTTTTTATGCTCTTTGCAACATAAAATTTGGTGTCGTGATGAAGTCGACATACAGTGTACCTGGAAAAATAATAGTTTTTGTTGGTTCCGTCAGATTTCATACCTCTTTGGGAGTGTGCCTAATGTGTCGCCCGGGGAGTGCGTGAGACAACATATGAAAGGCAAGATGCAAGTCGGAATTAGCAATATTTTAACGGAAGACGCCCTCAATAGTAAGTAAAAGAAAAATATTGATCAAGCGTAAAATTTTCCGAACGAGTAATTCCATTCAAGCACGTCATCTCTTTCATTCTTGCCCATCCCTAGCTAATTTGAAGCCAGTTCCGATAAAGATGAAAAAAGAACTGTATTGTTGTGTTGCGTATATTTCAGCGAAGTCAGTCTCTTCATGTAGCCTTACTTTCATTTTTGAGCGGTTATTTAGTGTCTGTATAATGTTAATATATCGCTGGTCTATTCTTGCATTTTTCATTGACCTGATAATAACCCAAAATTCAAATGTGTCGAAGGCCTTTCTAAAGTCTATGTAGGCGACCCATATTGGGATGTTATATTCGGTTGCTTTTTAGTTCAGTATCCTTACGGTGTGGAGATGTTCTACTGTACTCATGCCTTTTCTGAAGCCCGCCTGTTCATAGGGTTGGTATGTGTCGAGTTTGTATTCAAGACGGTTTGTTATTATTCTCATAAATAACTTGTAGATCTGTGTTAGCAGGCTGATTCGTCTATAGTTTTCTAGGTTGCTTGGATAGCCTTTCTTATATATCAGTATGACTATCGTGGTGTTCCAATCCTGTGGTAATTTCCCCTCGGTTAGGAATGCATTGAATAGTGATTTAAGCTCCCTTACCAGTAGGCTTCCACCTTCCTTCAGCATTTCCTCGCCTGCTGCCTTTCCGTTTTTTAGTTGATTCAGAACTTACCGAATTTCTTCTTCCTCAATCTCCGGTATATCTTCGCAGCCAACATTAGATATCCTGTTTTTCTGGTCGCTGTTTGCTCTTCTGGCATCCTCATTATCTATTTGGGACTCGAATCCTGTGTAGAACGTCCCTGTTTCCTTGAGTATCTCTCTTCGTTCCTCTGTTATGTTACCCTGTCTGTCTCTCAGCTTGATCATCTCTTTTTTATGTGCGTTTTCTTTTTTAAAGATGATTAAGCCTCTGTTTTGCTGTATCAACTCTTCTATTCGATTCTCTGGATGCTTTCTTATGTCCTGCTTGGCCATTTTCCTTGCTGTTTGGTTGTGTTCGGCATACTCTACTGTATTCCTTTTGTTGTCTTAATAAGCTATCTTTTTTTCCAGTAGCTGTTTGGTTTGTGTTGTAAGCTTTTCTATTCTTTTAGTATTTGATGTTACTAAACTTGCGGTTGTATCTTTCAATGTGTTTATCAATTTACTGTTCATTTCTTCCAAACTCTCGTGTAGTGATAAAACTGTTTAACTTTGATTTCTGTTGAATTGATTTGGCGACTGATAATTCAAAGTTGGGTTTGTTAAACTCGACAAATTAATTAATAATATTCAAGATATAATACTACCCCATAATACTAAATTCATATCGTTCCATGTAACAAATCAATTCCCTAGTATACCTCCTAAAGAAACTATAACTCTTGTTGACAACTTGCTCACATACAATAATGTTAATTCTATAATTCACTCTGATATCATTACTTTATTAAAATTGTGTCTGAATCAAAATTATTTTCATTTCAATGGAGAGGTTTATAGCAGTAAAGACGGTTTGATTATGGGCAACCCCCTCAGCCCCCTAATAGCAGAAATTTTCATGGACAATATAGAAAAAATAATTCATGAACACTCCCTTAGTAAAAAATTTATGTACTGGCACCGATATGTGGACGACATTTTAGCTAGCTTCATCGGTACAAATAGACAATTAGAGAGCTTCATTACTTACATAAACTCGATTCGCAATAATATCAAATTTACCGTAGAGCTTGAACAAAATAAGTCTATAAAAAACTTTCTAGACCTTACAATTTCAAATATAAACAATAAACATGATTTTTCTATATTTCATAAACCATCACATACAGATATTACAATTCATAATAGTTCGGTCCACCCATTCAGTCATAAACTAGCAGCTTTCAATAGTATGATGCACAGACTCTTAACAGTCCCAATTAATATTAATAATTATAACAAAGAATTAAATATCATAAAACAAATAGCAGTTAATAATAATTACGATCCAAATTTAATTGACAATATCATAAATAAAAAGATTAAAAAAACAGACTTTAGAACAAGTATTCCCTTCAGATAAAAATAATAATAAACAATTTAAAAGCTTAACATACTTTGGAACACCATCCTTAAAAATTAAATAATTTTTAGAAACGTTAGACATGAATATTTCCTTTAAAACTGATTACAATTTATCCAAATTCATTAAAAATAATAAATCTAAATCTTCAAAATTAAACAAATCAGGAGTTTATAAATTAAAATGTAGTAATGACAACCGTGATAAAATTTATATCGGTAGAACTTTTAGAAATTTTAAAACTAGAATTTCGGAGCACATACGTTAGCTATGACAACAAAAAATTAGATTCCAACTATTCAAATCATTTATTAGAAAACCAACAGTTTCGACCCAAATTTTGAAATTCTCCATGTAGTCGGTAAATACTTTAGTTTAAATTTATTAGAGGCCTTAGAGATTAATAAAAATAAATATTCAGGTAATCTCCTTAACGACCAAATATATATCAGTCTCCTTTGTTAAACCTTTTTACCTAGAAGATAGCTTAGGAATGTTTGTAGTGAATGAATTTGCAGGTAATTTCTTCCAATATCATTGTTAACATCAGTAAATAGAATTCTGTATTTATGCACTGTATATATTAAGACATTTTTATATTATACCTTCATTCGTTTTGACAAAGCTACTGTGTTAGTGAAACGCGTCAACAAGTTTAAATTCAATATTAGTTCAAATAAATGAAGATTCAAAGAAATTATATTGATTTATTTGAACGTTCAGGGAAAATGTGTTTTAAAAAAGGAAACTCCTAAAAATCCAGAGATACATAGCGAAAAAGTTAACAATATAATAATTCTTTACAATAATTTTACAAAATTAATAAGTAAAAATTGGAAATACAAGAAGAAAGTTGTAAAAATTATTGTGATAAGATTAGGGATAAAACTTCATTCAAGTCATTTCAATCACTAAATTGTACTATTAAAATACCTACATCTATATTTGAGGAGATTGATACGTCCGTATTACAAGCAATAAGCAAACAAGTGAAAATGGTTACGAGCATGAATAATTTCTTTAATTTCGCGAGAATTTATTGACGAAGCGTGCAAGTTACAATCATTCTTGGATTCGTTAGATGTACTACAAATAAACGCAATAGGTAACGAAGAAAACGCAGTTCTATTAATTAAAACCAGACTGACGGGGAAAGCAAGAGGTCTGATAACGGCAGAAAACTCAATTGCAGAAATCAAGAACAAGCTTAAGTCCGGAATAAGAGGAGATAATCCAAGTCTTCTCTTGGCGAAACTGAACAAAGTAAGGCAAAATGGGAAGGACATAACACACTACGCAACAGAGGTATAGAAGTTGGCGGATAAATTAAAGGCAGCATATGTGTCGGAAGGTATGCCAGAGAATGTAGCAGATAAATATACCAAAGAGGCAACGATTAAGTCAGTGACGAGGAACGCCACAACGGACGCGACGAAAACAATTATAGCAACGGGAAGTTTCGAAAACCCTCAAGAAGTACTATCTAAGCTGGTGTCCGTTGAAGGCTTAGTAAGCCAGCAACAGGTATTACATTTTAAAGACAATAGGAATTTCTTCAGAAAACCAGACTTCAACTATAGGAACAATCAGAGAAGAGGAAACAACAGCATAATGTATAACGGCAACCTCAAGGAAGGACATTCAGACAGTACAACCAAGGAAACGGTTATAACAGAGATACGTAGATTACAATAAAGACAAGAAATTTAACAGGAATAGTAATTACAATACTAATAATAATAATGTAAAAATATGCAAAATAGTACATAAAATCGAAGAAATGAGCAGACAAATAGCACAGTTAAACAAGAAAAACTACGAATTAAAGATGGATCTAAAGGAAAAAAACAATTTTTGCGAGGAAACATGACACATCAGACCCAGAAAAATTTTAGAGAGAAGAGTTTTATAATACATGGTATAAGAAGAAGGCAACGAAGAATATGAGGGACAACTAGAGAATAAATTAGAAGATGTAATGAAGATGTTAAAGCAGATATTTCGAAATATAAAAGAATAGGAAATAAAAACAGTAACAAAAATAGGCCAGTAGGTACTAATAATGATGAAAGACTTGAATAAGAAAGTAGAAACTTTGGAAGGAACGAATAAATTAAAAGGAACTGGAACAGAGAAAACAGCTAATAAGATATATGAAACAGACGACAGAAAGTAGAGCCAAAGCTAAGATAATTGATAATACATTAATGATAAATGACAACGTATAAAGTCTAAAAGAAATAGTTAGAAATACATACAGGTTGGAATAAATCAACGTTTAAGGAAATAGTCTAAAGGCGATAAATTGGGAGATCTGGCTGGCCACTCAATTGTGCACCTTCTTCCAATCCACCTGTCATGGAAAACTTCATTTAAGTAATTTCGAACAGCAACACTAAAGTGTGGTGATGCACCATCCTGCTGAAACCAACCGTCATTAAAATTGTTACCAACTGCATTTATCACTGCAGGAACTATTTGATTTCTTAATAAATCTAAATATTTTGGTCCGTTCAAATTTCCTTCTACAAAGAATGGTCCGATAACAGTGGTGCCGATAATACCTGCCCAAACATTAACTTTTGAAGGTCTTTGTGTGCTATGTTCACGCATCCACTTGGGATTAGTATCACTCCAATATCTACAAATGTTGCGATTAACAGTACCATTTAACATAAACGTGGCCTCGTCGGAAAATACTATCTTACTTGTAAAATGAGGGACTTCATAAACCTTTTGCATTATAGTTACACAAAATTCTATTCTGCGGTCACAATCATCTTCAGATAATTCTTGTAATAGAGTTACTTTATAAGGATGAAAATTCTTCTTCTTAATAATGGTACAGATGGATCCCGCACTAAAATCATCTTCTAATGCAGTTTTCCGAATGGATGTGAAAGGATTTTCTACAAAGCTTTACATAACGTCCAAGGATTTTTCATCATTAGTTACGGTCTTTGGTCGGCCAGTTTTAGGGCGATTTTTAGTTGAACCCACTTCTTCAAAAAGTTTCATAATCCTCCAAACTGCAGTTTTGGTAATTTGGTTGCGATTTGAATAAGCATCTTTAAATAAGTGAGCTACTTCATCATAAGTTCTTTTACGATCACCGTAACCTCTCATCATAAGAATTTTTATTCTTTCCTGTTCGGTAAACATACTTAAATTTTAAAAGCAACTAATTACAATAAACATCTTTCACTAATGGCAATGAGAAATAATTCATGACGTTTAACCCTCCGTCGGTCGCACCTGTGCAAAAAACGCACAGCTACACTTTTACAGTTGGCTCCCCTGCTTAAAGGCCACTGGCGGTGCTCCCCACCCCAGTACCCTCCTCGCTCGGGGAGAGCTTCCTGAATTCCTACAGTAGTTGTCGCTGCGTCGTCATAGGGAGCGGAGCTGAAGCAAGTGGCCAAAAAAGCACATTGCGACCGAAGACGTCACACTTTCCAAAGTTCGTATTTTAATTTGTTTTCCTTACATTCATTTATTTTGGTTATATTTCACTAGTTTATAAGGTTATTTTGTCGGATTTATAGAAAACAAGGGATTTTCGTGAGGTGTGCGTAATTTGCACATTGCGACTGAACTCGTTATGGCGAAACTAATTTACTTTTTTTATTATTTGTTTCAGATTTTTGGATAATATGGCGAATAGGACGTTCGATTTGAGTAATGAGAAGAATGTCGAAGATGTGATAAGACTTTTGACAGCTGATGATGAGGATCCAGAAGATTTAGGTGAAGAAAGCGATATTGCATCAGAAGATGGGATTGAAGAAAAAACAGATGCTACTGCTACTGAACAAGAGTATACTGATGTCGAAGAGGCTTGTGACACTGAAGCAGAAGATGCGTCATTCGCATTGGGAAGGGATAAGAAGACCAAATGGAGCAGGAAGCCACCAAATAAGGGTAAGCGTAGAGGACCTGAAAATATTATCACTCACCTTCCAGGGGTTATAGGAGCAGCTAGATTGGCCAAAACCCCAGTTGACTGCTGAAATCACTTTTTCACTGATACCATGCTTGAAATGATTGGGAAATATACCGATCAATATATCGAAAACATCAAAGGGAATTTTGCTCGATCGAGGGACATTAGGCCAACGAACATGATTGAAGTTCGGGCATTTATTGGTTTACTGTACCTTCCAGGTGCCTATAAAGCAAATCGTCAAAGTTTGGAAGAGCTCTGGGGTCATGGAAACGATGGAATTGAAAAATTTGGTCTGGTTATGAGCCTAAGACGCTTTAAAACCTTGATCAGGTGCCTTCGTTTTGATAATCGCAATTCCCGAGAGCAAAAGAAAAAATATGATAGGCTCTGCCCTATTCGTATATTTGAACTTTTCGTGAAGAACTGCCAAAAGAACTATTCTGTTGGAGAGAACGTCACCCTCGACGAAATGCTCCCAGGTTTCAGAGGTAGATGCCCTTTCCGTCAATACATTCCATCAAAGCCCAACAAGTATGGGATCAAAGTTTTCGCCCTTGTGGATGCAAAGATGAATTACACATACAATTTGGAAGTGTATACTGGCACACTACCTGAAGGAGAGAGAGCAACAAACCACCTGATGTTGTGAAACGAATGGTTCAGCCCTTATTGGGAAGTGGAAGAAATATCACGTCAGACAACTGGTTTACCGACATTGCCCTTGTTGATGAGCTCAAAAAGCACAAGCTCACCTACGTTGGTACGGTAAGAAAAAACAAGAGGGAGTTGCCTCCATCTTTTGTGAATGTGAAAGGAAGAAAGCAGTATGACAGCATGTTCGGGTTCAATGATGGAAAAACTCTAGTTTCGTATATTCCAAGACAGCAACTAAATGTGATCCTCGTTTCATCTCTTCACAATTATGATGCTATTGATCCTTCATCTGGACAGGCCACGAAGCCAGAGATCATAACTTTCTACAACTCCACAAAAGAGGCAGTGGATACTGCAGACCAAATGTGTACAAATTATGATGTATGCAGAAATAATAAGCGTTGGCCAATGGTCATCTTTTATTTGATGATGAATGTGGCTGGGATTAACTCCCTTCTCGTTTACCTTGGCAATGGTCTTGAGCCACGAGCTTACTCTCCCAGAGCTGCAGATGAGGAGCCAGAAGAGGCATGGAATCCCCACTAGCCTACAAGTCCGTCTGAAGAAGTTCAACCCCATAAGGAATGCTGCTACTGGTGACCATAAGGACCAACCACCCTTCAAGAGGAGTATGTGCATTCCCTGCACGACTGAAACTGGTTTGAGGCGGCTTACTGTGTCGAGATGTCTGCGCTGTGCCAAGCCGATATGTAATAAGCACGCAAACGACGTCTGTGATGAGTGCAAAGTTGCCATCATTCCAACTTTATCTGAGGAGCCCAAATCCAGCGAATCTGAAGAGGACTGAGCTTACTACAATCAGACTGAAGTGCCTATGTAGTTTTTTGTGCTTTCATTTAATGTTTAGGTCACTATTCAGTCCAAATGTTGAATCAAGTACAGTGGAGGACTAAAATATTGCTTTTTTAAAAATTGTGTATTTTGAGTAATAAAAATCTTATTTTCCCAAGTTCTTTTTTAAAATCCCTTAATATATACCCTAAAGAATTTAAGTATGAAGCAATATCTCACAGCTCCAAAGGAGATGGGAGTTATGACAATTTGAAATGTGTGCTTTTCTGGCACATTGTGACTGAACGAAGTTACGAAAAGGTTGCGACTGACGGAGGGTTAAAAACAATTCATGACAGAAAAACCTACTACTTTTTTGACATAAACAATTTTTTTATAATTTTACCTTCAAATCAATGTGACTTTGGAATTATCGAAGGTAGAATTATGCGGTTTTGACGGTTGTATTTATATTTAATATATTATGAAAAACTGAAAATTTATACATGGTGTACTATTTGAAAAAATATGTTAATAAGTTATTTTGGAGCAACGGTATACTTCCAATCGACTTATGCAGATGGTCTGGATTATTTGAAAAAACTTTTATTCAACATTTTTTTTGTATACCTAACGGAAATCGAAATATTAGCAAGTTACGTTACTTTATGTACACACTGTATATAGATAAATTTTGAATAAATAATCACCTGTGACATAATGTTATCACACTTGTTATTGATATAATTAGAGCAATAGCCTTGTGAATATTCCCTGACATGTGTATTTTTATCTATTTCATACTTCAATTAAACTGAACAGTACTTTTTGGTTATGGTCTAATTAATCATGTGTATAATGTTAGTATTTACATGAAACGTTGATAACTTTCTGACCTATGTCTACTTAGAACCTATAAATTCAAAATATTCGTGACTGCCCAAAAACAATATTTATTGGAATTCATATTAGTCACCAAATATATGAAAATGTCTTAAAATTAATTGAAATTTGTGCCAATTTCGGTAGAACAGCGTTGACCATTTAATGCGAAATTTTATTCGTGTCTTGTTCTAAAGGCGGCTCCACACTTGCGTTCACGAATATTCACGAATTCGGCAAATAAATGGAGATGTAGTAACAATATAAAATTAAAAAAAAATAGTTTGTTGTGAAGTTTGAAGCGAGTAAAATACATTTAAACTCAGTAAGTAACATTGAAGATATCCACGAAGACACTTATTTTACCATAATCTTCTTAAGGAAGAAATATTCAGAAAAAATGGGAGAATACAACTATCATTTTGTCTAACCGAATGTAGCAGGTAGGTCAATAGTTTCAAGAAAGGATATTGTAATATTATTGGGAAACTACATTGACCCAAGAAGAAATCGCTTTCAGTTCCGGGAAGATCTCGAAAACGATTCTGTTATTCTTGCCTAATTCATCAAGTTTTCTTCGGCACTTCCATGCCAACTTTGAGTCAATGACATGGGAGCTCAATGCTTTGATAGCTGCTTGACTATCAGAATGGATCGATATGTCACATTTCTGGTAGTTTCTTTCTAGGTTCATTTCCACGCATCTTTCGATCGCAAGCATTTCTGCCTGAAAGACGCTTGGGAAGGAGCCTAACGATAATGAGTATCTGGTGCCAGGCCCAAATACTCCAGCGCCTGCTCCAATGGTGGTTTTTGAACCATCCGTATACCATCTAATGGTGTTTTCTTTGAGAGTTTGGGTGGTGTATTCCCTTTCCCAGTCTCTCCTCGTATTTAGCATCGTGGTGAAATTCTTTTCGATGCTTACTTTCCTGATCATTTCGTCACTGGGAAGATTCGCTAATGAGGTGTATCATATCAGAGAGGACCAAGCTTCCTGATTTTTAATACTCTCATTGCCTGAACCTTCCTTAGATATTCTAAGAATTGCCTCTTGGGCAGATCTTTCTATCACCAGAGTAGATATACTAAGCCGGTTCTGGGACGGAAGTCGGCCATGTTGGATTTCGTTGACTGTGCGCGCGCACCGGAAGTGGCATCCATCTTGTGTCAATGGAGGACATGTTGGTGTGACGTGTGTCGTATCCATCTTGTGTCAATGGCGGGTCGTTGGCGAGTATTTCGAATGTCGCGACTGTGACGGCATCCATCTTCTGTGACGTCAATCATGGTCCATCCACATGTGTGACGTAGCACTTCCAATTTGGTGGGTTGTGTCGTTGGCGGGTGATTCGAATGTCGCGACAGCATCTTCTGTGACGTCAGTAAAATCCCTACGGCATCCATCTTCTGTGACGTCAATCGTGGTCCACCACAACACTTCCAATTTATAAAATTGAAAAAATGGTCGACCGTGAGATTCGAACTCACGACACACACAGCGACTTTCTCGTTCCTAACACAGTCCCTAACCGTTGCGCTATCGAGGTTATATGTATAAATTTCTTATTTGGGTTTTACCTTCATCCGTTGGGTGTCAGTGACCCCAGATACTTTTGGCGCTCTTGTTAAAAAAGATAGTTGAGTGGGACGTCTAAATTTCATATGGTGTGTATGTAAAAAAAAAAATCCGCTTGAAAAAAAAAATCATGCAATTTATAAAATTGAAAAAAAAAATGGTTGTCTGTGAAATTCGAACTAAGAACACACAGCATCTTCTCGTTCCTAACACAGTCCGTAACCGTTGCGCTATCATGGTTTATTTATAAATGTCTTATTTGGGTTTTAACACTTTGCGTTGGGTGTCAGTGACCCCACGTAATTTTGAAAGTTGCACTTTACATTTTAATATTCCAAGATTGATGCCTTCACAGCATACGAGTGAAATCAAAAGTGTCTATGATTCTTTGTCATAAAATGTATACAGGGGTTGTTTCACGTTTCTTGTTAAAAAAGATATTTAGTTTGTTGAGTGGGACGTCTAAATGGTGTGTGTAAAAAAAAATCCACTTTAAAAAAATCATTTATTATTGATATAATAATTACAAAGGTAACGCAATATTTAAAAACCATTGTCGGAGATATTGTACATTTCTGGAGGATCCTCCAGTGGCGTGACAGGAATCACGTTCAAAGTTTCCAGTTGCCAATGATGTACCATCAAACTTGCAGACGTCAATAATGATGGGAAAGACACTAAAAATGTGACATTTCTTTTGTAGAAATTCAGCCTTTTGCTGTCCGCGTACGTAAATGAAGTCTGCAGCATACAACAGCTTAGTTTCCAATATTACATTTATTTCGCTATACTCGATGTCACCTGAAGAGTATCGAATGCCATGCACATTTTTTTTCCAGGTATTTCACAGTTTTCTTATCACGCTGACTTAATGTATTAAACGATTGAGGTGGCAAAAACATGTAGTGACTCTGCTTAAAACCAATCTCGATGGTGAGTTCTTTGGGAACAAAGCATCCATCAACGACGAATCCTTGGATGTCCACGAATGCAACTCTCATGATGATGATTGCTAGAATACTAACGTGCAGCAGCAGTAGCACATTCTAGTTTAAATTCTTAACAATTTCGGTGAGGGGGAAATACTCCATTACGCAATCGTGTATTATGATGCAATATACTTTGGTATTTTCGGGGAAACCAATGTTTGCTTCAATGTCAAGTTTTACATCAACTGTAGATGCCTTCATGCTTTCTTCTTGTTTCGAGCAATCGATAACAAACAATGCACGCCTCTTGAATGAGGAATAATCCAACAGAGGACGCTTCTGTGTCGAATTCATATAGCTAGGATAAAATTCAGTATAGTTGAAATATGCCTCATTGTAATCATTCTTGGTAAAATCCAACTGCATTCTTTCATTGGGATAATACTCTCCATTTAGCGATAACCTGATACTTTGAATGTCTGCATTGTCAAATAAAGTTGGATCAGTTGTGTTGTTGTCACGTTTGTTGGTTTGAAAGAAAACAATAACATAACGAGGTCGTTCCACTGAAGTTGTAGTTTTAACAGCCCAAACTTCACGTCTAGCATTTCTGGTGATGGATGGCAGTTCATGTATCTCCCACTTTCTAAATGGAATAACTATAGGCTGATCCTTTTGAATGGTCCTCATCAGTTCCAACTTAATATCATCATTAGGGTAGATATGCTTGATTTTCAATTCGATGTTGGTAATGTTTATGCTAACAGTTGTAGTGGAAGTCACACCGGCAACATTTTTTTCTGTGATATATACACAATCATTATCGTTTCGAGCTCGAACCAAACGTATTGTTTGCCGTCCACATGTAATCATGGGATAGTCATTGAAAATGTTGAAAATGTGCTTGAGAGGAATTTGTAGGTTGAATGATTTATCTGGAGCATTAAGGATGGGATCTTTGGGATAATTCCAGCCTGCTATAGCCATATGATTGGAATCTTCTTGATTGTAGCACGTCATGGCACGTACAGCACTCACGATTCCAGGATCTCGAACCGTTTCCATTTCTCTTGCGCTTTCACTGTATGTGCACGAATCGAAAAGGAAAGCACCAAAATTATTTGCCAGCTTTACATCACCGGCTCCATGTATATTGAGCGAACCTTTAATGCACAACAATGTTTCGTTCATTGCAAAAAACGAATCAACTTGATTGATGCTAAATTCCACAATGTCACTGCAACTGAACGATTTGATGAACGGAGCATATGTTCTGTATTCAGCTTTGCGAATCGATTCATCGAATCTCGGCTTGCGATAGATATCAAACATTGGAGGCATATCGTTCATACGAGAACGTTTTCCATACATGGTTGTCATCGTTTTTCTTTCAACAAAAAGCCTAAAGATTGCAAGAACAATTTGTTAGCAAACGTAAGATGCTGCTGCTGTTGCTTTGAAGGACGTCGTTTAACTAATGGAACTGAATGTGCAGCGGAACGTCTTTTATGATTAATTATCAATCCCATCTGTTGCTTCTCGCTCTAAGCTCCAACACCAAGGTACTCTTTTCACCACGAAAGTTGATAGGATGTCCGTCTTGGTCCAAAGCCAACACAGTAACGTTAGTAATTTCACGTTGTGGTATAACAGGTAAATAAAGTAAATTATGTGGAGTTTCGTCAATGGCGTACCCAGGATCTACTTTTATAACTAATTCGTAAATAGTATGAGCAGGTCTGTCTGCGTCAAAGGCTCCAGTGGTAATGTTACATTCGAAGCGTATGCTAGATACTTTTATAATTTTGACGGGTAGATCTGAAGAGTACCATTTTTTGGCTTCGAGTATCTGTCTAGAAAAACCCAATATGTCGCCAAGACAGTTGGGAGTATCCTGCTCGCCGAACGGAATTCTATATTTACTGTAAATCATACATTGTAACGTATTATTATTGGGTTTTAACGCAAATACAGTTTCAAATGGATTGCTGGTGCCACCACCACCACCACCTAACTTGTCTAGTATGAACGCTTCAATATCAGCGATTTCGTAACATCCCGTTGGTATATCAAAACTCTGCATCATGTTGTTATCATCGTAGTAGTGAAATTTGCGATTTTCAATGTTTGGTATACTATGGTATGAGTGAAAGGAACGTAGTGCTAACTCATAGTCTTTCTCAGGATAGAGTACAATAGGCGTAGGAGGTTGGAATGTAAATACGTGATTTGTGCTATTTACTCTCAACAACTGCGACATGATGACTGATGCATGTCAAGGGATGAAGGTACTTTAAATAATACACAGAACTATGTTCAAGATTTATTTAATACACTTTGACATAGAAAACAAGATGCCTGAGAACTTGCAGGACCATCCCAATGCGTTGTCCAATCGGGACGGTTGTAGTGAACGAAGCACGGCAGACGAATTTGTAGCTCAAAATTTGTTTTGTAGTCATTAGGTAGTTTATGCCATATATCCAACAATTCAGACGGGCTGACAAACCCAATCAGATATTGAATGGGGACTTTTTTCAGCGCATCAACAGTAAAACTTCGTGGCTTTTGCATTAATAATGTTTTAATGTCATCCCACTCCTCTCCCATTGTTCCAAGGATGTTGAAGTAGAAATTTCAAACACAAATGTCCACAATTGATTTGATCGTAGTTTTGATACTGATTATTGTTATAAAAAATATTTTTTCCTCCTCCTCCTAGATACTTTACAAGTTCTTTGGGCGGTTTCAAATTACCAAATGAATCGAAATACTCGATGACATTGTTTTTCTTTATATATGCTACCCAATGTGTTCCACTGTTTTTGGATGAGTCCAAGTTAACCACTGCACACTCTTGTTGTCGTCGAGGACCGGATTTAGGTAGAGTGTCACGCATGAAAACACCACGAAAGTGTGAGATTTTATATAATTTTGCATAACGCGCAATATCGGTGTCGTACAGTGGACGATTGGGTAGCTTTATCGCGAGTTTTTTTTTAAATACAATCCAAATCCTCTGCCACTAGGATACTTTTTCAGATATAAACCATTTCCGACATGTTCCATAACCTTATTATGGCGGTGGTCTTCTTCCAATTTTTTTCGAGCATTATTTGCATCAATGACAGTCTTTGCAATCCCAGCAGCTCCACCCGATAGTGCTCCGAGTGCTGAGAGACCGGCAAACAGAGGTATAAGTGGTAGAAAACCTCCAGATTTTACTGGTATCACTCGAGGAACAACAATTTTCTTCGATCCACCAAATTGTTTAATAAGTGATTTGGCTGCTCGTAAGGCAAACAAGGCGCTTTCTTTTAGAGATGCTCCTCTCTTCATTGATTTTCCCACCTTTAGCACTACGTCTCGATTAAAGGAACGTCGTTGTTTCTTTGGACGACTTCCCATTCCCAACTTTCGTTTCACTTTCATGGTACCAGTAACAAGTAATGCAGCAGCTTTTTCACCAAAAGATCCCTCTTTTGATTTTACTCGAGCCCAAGCCTTATCTTCCAACTCCTTATCTGCTTTGTGACGTTCTTCAAGAGATTTATTTTGCGAATAAGCTATATCGTGTTGTTTGCAGGCGTCGTCTAAAGGATTAATGCCTGCGTCACCACGTGCAAGTCTCTTTTGTAGTTTTGTTCCAGCTATAAATGTACGTAATATATGTTTAACGAAAAAAAAAGACAAGTTATATTCACTTACGACCACAATAATTGTAGGTAGGCAAGTGAAGTTCGAATGGCAGTTTATTTATTAGAGAATTCAAAAGACCTTCTCCCTCAAACACCAACATTAAGACTGATGTATGATAATGCTGCGATATCCATATTTATAGAATAACACTCTAATAAAATTCTTCACAAGATGAAGATCGTTCAACAAGAGCAGACGCTACCCATTGAAAACTTGGACTTTACCTCTAATCCATCATCTGTTGGTAAACATGGTAAACTACTACCAAATTCTTTTCGTGCAATCATCTGTGGTCCTAGTGGGTGTGGAAAGACAAATGTTATGTTGTCGCTCCTATTCGATCCAAATGGTGCTAAATTCAAAAATGTTTACGTTTATTCCAAGTCGTTATTTCAACCAAAATATAAATTGTTGCAAGAAGTCTTAGGAGAAGTTAAAGGTGTTGGTTATTTTCCATTTAAAGACAATGAGGAAATTATTAGTCCAGATAAAGCGCAGTCAAACTCGATATTCATATTTGATGATGTTGCCTGCGATGGACAACAGAAAATTCGTGAATATTATTCAATGTGTAGGCACAAGCTCATTGACGCGGCCTACTTATGTCAAACATATTCGAAAATACCAAAACAGCTCATACGTGACAATTGTAATATGATTGTGTTATTCAAGCAGGATGAAATTAATCTAAAACATATATTTGAGGAACATGTGTCACCAGACATGACATTTGAAGAATTTAAAAAGATTTGCTCAGAATGCTGGTCGACTACTAACAACTATGGAACATTGGTGATTGTAAAAGATTTTGCTTTAAATAATGGTAGGTACCGTAAAGGATTCGATAAATTCATAAAGCACTAGACATTATCCTCAGTCATCGTCACCATGTCCAACGATAAGGTTGCTATTGCCATGCGTAAGAAAAAAATCAGTGAATTGGCGAGATCTATTCGCAAGAAATATTTAGCGTTAAAATTAGGAAAATCAGAACATGATACATCTCTAAATAAGCTATTTAAACCGATATCTGTACCGCTAAAAGAAATGGTCAAATCCTCAAAATCATTACAACAAGCCATAGTTTCAAAATTCATCCCTCCAAAAGAGGAAACAACGACAAAAAAAGAAAAAAATGCTGATGTATCATTTCTCGATACAAAACCCATAGCCGAGACGGATGAATCAGGAAATATACGTTATGATGATGAAGAAGGAGAAGACGATTATTATTATGATGATTATGATATAGGCACACATCCCAACGTTTCGCGTGATGTCATAGAAGATTATTTAGATCAATATCCAATAATTAGTCAACCATATCTTGAAGATTACTTTCGCAAAGATGATGAAATTGATAGAAGTTATGGTCCATTATATAATGATGAAATTGGTTGGATGTTGGGCAGACGTAGAATTGCATTCGATAAAAGAAACGGTAATATAAACATATTACGAGAGAAGGATGAGGGGGGTGGAGAAGGAAATATACCGGGGACTTCGGGATTGTATCAGCTTGTGTTTTACAATCATCCCAATGAATACTCTGATGATGATTTGAATAATTACAAAGCTCTGCTAACAATAACAAAAGCTCATCTCAATGCAGCAGATCGTCTGAAAAGTACTGCTACCGAAAAGTATCGCAACATAATTAGACCGTTGTTTAAAACTGACTCATCAAATATTAGTAGTAGTACTATAACCAAACCTCCATCAGCTCGAATATTAAAGAAACAACGACAACAACAACAACAACAATCCATTCAAACCGCTCCATATACTAATGTAGGAAAAGGTCTTGTTGTCGGCGGCGGCGGTGGTGGTGGCCCTCTTTTGTCATACAACGAAAAACCGATGGAATACATTTATTGGGACGATCCCAATGAGCTGTGTGACCGTTTAAGATTACTGATTGCATCCAAGGAAGCTGGCAACACCTCATTCTCACACAACAACGAGATAATTGCAATAATCAATGAGTTGAAAGAGGCCAATATAATTGAATAACAAACGGAAAACATAATCATTTCAATCATGTCTGTCGATAAGTTTGGACATCGCCGCAATCATGCTAATGAGCGGGTTAAGCCGTATATGCCGAAAGTATCGTATCCACATACTCTAGACGGTAATATTGATGCAGAAAACGTAAAAATTTGTAATGTAAAGATGCCGACTGCAAATAGCGATGTTGCTAACAAACTATATGTTGATGCACAATTACGTGTGTACCATAATGAGCTCGAAACACTTCAAAAAACAATAATCCCCTCATTACAAACGCAATTGGTATCTCATCAAAATAAAATCAACGAAATTGCTGCATTTATTTCGAGAAATCCTCCCGTCAGAGCTCGAGATATGGCAACTAAAATATACGTCGACGAGGTAGTTGCTATGGGCAAGGAATTTTTGAGAAATGATTTGGAGAGTTTTAAACAAGAAATACAGGATAAATTGTCGAAAAGTAATACTCTAATCAGTGATAAGATCGATATGTATAATACATACATAGAACGTTCGTTTCAAGTTTTGGACAGGGACTTGAAGAAGAAGCATGAAATTGAACAAAAGAAGAAAATAGATGAGAAGAGTAATGGATCATCAGTTTAGAAAGTGCATGCGCTTACGAAACATGTCATCCAAAGTCCAGCTTGTTAACGAACTCCATAAACCTATACGTAAAAATTATCCACGCAGACGTACAATTGTCAAAGGCATAGATGATTTATGGCAAATGGATTTAGCTGAAATGCGACCTTACGCTAATCAAAATAAAAATCACAAAATGATACTAGTCGTCATCGATTGCTTTTCAAAGTTTTTATGGACACGTCCATTAAAGACAAAAACCGGTGAAGAGTTAACTCGTGCATTCTCAGACATTCTCACCAACACAAAACGAGTTCCTAAAAATCTCCAATCAGACCAAGGAACGGAATTTTACAACAGCAAGTTTCAACAACTAATGAAAAAACATGGGATTAATCATTATAGTGTATTTAGCACGAAAAAAGCTTCTATGGCAGAAAGAGTTATTAGAACATTGAAATTAAAGCTTTACAAACATTTCAGTTTAAATGGTACCTATAGATGGATTGACATTCTCCCTAAAATTACACGAGATTACAATAACACAAAACATTCAACAACCAAATATAAACCTTCCAATGTCAATAAATCCAACGAAAAAGATATTTTAAACAAAACCTATACACATCTAAAGATTGCCGGACTTCGTAAATTTAAAGTTGGTGATATTGTTCGTATAAGCAAGTCGAAACATGTCTTTGAAAAGGGATACACACCCAATTGGACGACTGAACTATTCAAAATCATTAAAGTTAAAATAACCAATCCCACCACATATTTGCTCGAAGACTTGCAAGGTATCCCAATCAGTGGAGGGTTTTACGAAGAAGAGCTACAGAAAACGTCAAATCCACACATTTACTTGGTGGAGAAAGTACTTAAAAGAAAAGGCAACAAGATGTTTGTTACATGGTTAGGTTTAGATAGAAAACACAACACCTGGATACAAAGCACAGATGTAGTCACGTAATTACATCGCTTCACTACTCATGAATATATTGTTTTGTAGTAGTAGGAGATGTGAATGAGTATAAATAGAGGAGAGAGTTGTAGGTTAGATTCTCAGTCGTCAATATGAGTTCTCAAGACAGCGGCTATTTTAGTGCTACACAAAGTCATGTTAATTATGACACACAATTAGATCATATTTTACAAGTGTATGAAATGGCAGCCAAACAGGAAAACCACTACTTATTGTACACAGAGTATTGTACAGATGGAGATTTTCGAATTGGTTGTGGTTTGAGCCCCGCAAGAACGTTCAGTACTGCGATCACTCTATCATACACCGATAAACATAAGAAAATCAACTTCAGCTCATACGAATGGTTCACATTTATCGACATTTTAAATAATAATTCATTTATAAGTGCATCATTTCACGAAGAAGAAAAAAAAGAAGAAGCTGTGTTATCTTGTGGAGACTACTGCACCATTCGACAAATGGTATTTGATCGTGTTAAATGGTTGGAGGTGACCAAACATGATATCAGTGTACCTTTAAGAAAAGAAGATGTTTATCAAATACTACAAGCGGATCGTTGCCTCATCTCCCCACGTCTCACTCATTTAGAATCCATAAATTTTGGTGAATACTATGAAAATTTGGTGGAAAACATTAGAAATTTCAGTCAAACTAATGAAAATTTGACTAAATTTGAACTGATTCAAGTAATGTGTGACATCAACAATAGCGAATTAGCCATTGCACTAAGAGAATATATGTTTTTTTGTAAAGTTAACATTGTCAGTGATTTAGAGAAGTATTAAAACTAATTAATTAAAATTATTGTGTTTTATTTCATGTTCCCATCGTATGTGAGTTGATAAATGAAACGAAAATTGTCAATGATTTTGTTTCATGTTTCCAAGTTGATAGAAGGAGATCACTAATTATTTTTTATGTATTGCTTTTGAAAATTACAATACTTTTTATATTGATGAAATATATTTGAGAATAATATTTCATATATATATGTGTGTGGGTCTTAGAATAAATAAAACATTTACATTTTAAATCAATATTTAACTTTAATGGATAGACATAATTATAACGGTATAGAGAAATTAGATTTTTCGTGGGAACACCGTTTATTAAATTGCTTTTTTCAGTGCGTAGGTTAAGAATAAATAAACCATTTCAAATCAACATTTAGATAGACGTAATTATAATGGTACAGAGTAGTTCGTTTTCTCGTGGGAACATCGTTTATTAAATTGCTTTTTTTTTTTAGTTTGTATGTTTGAGAATAAATAAAACATTTCAAATCAACATTTTAATAGATAGACGTAATTATAATGGTACAGAGTAGTTCGTTTTTTCGTGGGAACACCGTTTATTGCTTTTTTTCAATATTAGGAGAAGCTATTAAATTTTAATTTGTGTGGGTATCGTTGAGAGAACCACCTTGCAAATAGTGGGGGATATCGTTCCATATAAATTTGATATTTCACATCATACAAATCAGTTATCATTGAACAGTGATAGAATATTAAAATTAATCTGTGTGTTGTGTGAAGGCTACTCAGAAAAAAGTAAGTTTTTCATTTATTTCTTCAAATAACAAATCGTTCACTTTTGTTTTTTATGATATAAAGTTCCACTAAAAAGGTAGAGTTTATTAACACATATTTATTCTTTTGTAGATGGATCTACCTTCATTAAATTCAGTGTCGTTAATTACAGAGAAGAAGCCTATTATTAAACTTCAACATTTGACGCTTGGGGAAGCATACCCTATCTTAGGCGCAAAATTAGTTTCAAGCAAATTTGGTGGTGAAGTCATTTTGATAGAATTCGCAGACAATATCACATTCCTGCCCAAGAGAGTGACGGAACAGTACCGATGTCAACTTGATTATTTCAAAGCTCAAAAGCATTCTCTCATATTTAGAGGATTAATTGAAGTGGGCAGACCAAATCGTGCAATATCGTTTGAAATTGTTGAAAATTAGTTTTCGCTTGGTGAGTTTTTATTTATTATATATGTATATTATATATTTAAAGTGAAAAAATGGTGAATTTAATGAACAAAGCTGATCAAACGTTAACTTTCCTAAAAGAACATTATTCTAAACCGCTAGCTAATTCAATAATTAAATTAATAGACCGTCATGTTAGGAGATGTGTCTTGACTTTGGTTAAGTTCAAATTTTCCATTGGTGAGAAGAGAAAAATTCAATCAAAAATTGGGGAACTTAAGCGATTACGTCATCAAATTAATTCAATTACAAAAAAAAATATGGGTTATGGGTTGAGAAAACGAAGTGTAAAATGGTTAGATGTTGGGGTTATTTTTAATTGTAGAATTAGGACAGGGCTTATTGTAAATTTGAAACATAAAGTAATCGATGAATTTTTCAAAGATGCTTTTAATTTATTCAACGTTAAAATTTCACAAATATTGAAGGATCTAAAAATAATAAAAGTTAATACTACTCTCATTGGTGATTATATAAAGCAATCGAATGATCGGGAGGTGGTAAATCAAAAACATTTTAGTACACCCAATGCAATCATTGATGAGGGAACTGATTTAATAGAATGGTTTAAAAATAATGTCGTAGATCGTATTTTGAATAAAATGTCAGAGTTTCAAGAGAAACAGAGCGGTTGGGCATTAAGCAAAATCATTTCACTAGAGATAGCAATTAACAAATACGAAATGGGTAATGGTTCATCTTTCATTCGATTGCCTGAGCAGATACAGAAAAAACATGCATGCATCAACATCCAGAACAATGATGAAGCGTGTTTTTTCTGGAGCGTTGTTGCAGGTTTACACGCTCCCACAGGGCAGGTGAGCCGAACATCATCATATCCACACTATTCCACCGTTTTGAAAACTCGAGGCTTAGATATGCCAATGAAACTGCCTCAAATTAAGAAGTTTGAAACACTAAATGAAATTTCCATAAACGTTTATATGTTAGAGTACAATGAAACAGTGAACAAAACATTTTACACAGTATTGCCGGCAAGATTGACTAGGAAAAAATTAGACCGTCACGTCAACTTATTACTCATTCAAGATAAATACTTTCCGAAATTAAACGAATATGAAACAACGCCATCTCATAATGATTACAGTACTATTGTTGAGGTAAAATATCATTATTGTTGGGTTAAAGATTTATCGCGTTTAATTAGTTCACAGTTAAATAGAAACGATCATAAAAAATATGTTTGTGATAGATGTCTCAATTACTTTTCATTGCGTGAGAGACTGGATGATCATTCCGAACTTTGTGAGAATTTAAACAATGAAAAGATTTCATTTCCCAAATATGATTTTGTTGAGTTTAAGAATTATACATACAAGCAAAAATGTCCTTTTATTATTTATGCTGATTTTGAATCTCAATTGACACAATGTAATGAAATCATTTCTAAAACAACAAACAAATATCAACATCATAAAACTTACAGTGCAGGCTACTATATAAAATGTTCTTTTGACGATTCTCTATCGTTTTACAAAAGTTACAGAGGTGTGGATTGTATGGATTGGTTCGCTAACGAAATGACTGATATAGCTAAATTTGTAGATTCAAAAATTAAAATAATTGTACCAATGGTAGTCAAACCAAGAACTACTAATGATGCAACTGTTTGTCATATATGTGAAAAAAAGTTTAATAAAAAAGATATAGTTGTACGTGATCACAATCATTTTACGGGGGAGTTTCGAGGATTTGCGCACCAATCCTGCAATTTAAATTTTAGAAAACTGTTTGTTGTGCCGATTGTATTTCACAATTTGTCTGGTTATGATAGCCATTTTATCATAAGAGATATTGCCAAACGTGGTAGAGTCAGCCTTTTACCAATCAATAAGGAAAAATACATTTCATTCACACAATACGATTCGGAAACAAACATAAAATTCAGATTTATTGATTCGTTTCGTTTTTTGGGATCTAGTTTGGATGCTGTCGTTAAAACTTTGGACACCAATTATTTGAAAATTTTGAAAAAAGAAAACCATAATTTAACCAATATCCAATTTACATTATTGACACGTAAAGGTATCTTTCCTTATGACTATATTAATAACTTGGAAAAATTGAATGATGATAAATTACCACCGATTGAATGTTTTTATAATAAATTAAATGAAGCGAACGTAACTGATGATGATTATGCTCACGCTAAAAATGTTTGGCGGTCTTTCAATGTAAAAACACTTGGAGAATATAGCGATATATACATGCGCACCGATATTCTTCTTCTAGCAGATGTGTTTGAAAATTTTAGAGAGACAGCTTTAGCAACGTATGGTCTTGATCCTGGATGGTTCTACAGTATACCAGGATATGCGTGGAATGTGATGCTAAAGTTTACAAAATGTAAACTGCAAATTTTAAAAAATATTGATATGATAATGTTTATTGAAAAGGCTATTAGAGGAGGAATATCACAGTGTTGCAATAGGTACAGTGAAGCAAATAATAAATATATGTCTGAATATGATGTTGAGAAACCATCAATGTATATTCTCTATACAGATGTAAATAATTTGTATGGAAAAGCGATGTGTGAACATTTGCCCTTTGATGGCTTCGAGTGGATCGAAAATGATATGGAGAAATTTAACGACATCAATTTCATAAAATCCATCCCAGATGATAACCCCGAAGGCTATATTCTTCAAGTGGATTTGTTATATCCAGACAAGTTGCATAATCTACATAAAGACTTTCCTATGTGTCCCGAACACCACAAACCACCCGATTCAAAATTAACAAAATTAATGACTACCCTACACGATAAAAAAAGTTACACTTTACATTATAGAAATTTAAAGCAAGCCCTAGAACATGGACTAGTATTGGAAAAAGTTCACAAAGTTTTGAAATTCCAACAATCTGCATGGCTTCAACCCTACATCGAATTAAACAATCGATTGAGGACTTTAGCCACCAGCGACTTTGAGAAAGATTTGAGAAAACTAATGAATAATGCTGTGTTTGGGAAATGTATGGAATCCATCCGTAAACATAGAATTTGTAAATTGGTATCTACATATGAGGGTCGTTATGGTGCTAAAAATCTTATTGCTAGTCCGCGTTATCACAATAGAACAGTTTTCGATGATGGTGATCCACCTTTGATGGCAATCGAATTGAAAAAGTCTGAACTAATTTTCAATAAACCGATATACGTGGGTATGGTTATTCTTGACATCTCGAAAACTGTAATGTATGACTTCCATTACAATTTTATGCTTCCCACAATGGGAGTAGACAATTGTAAGTTGATGTACACCGACACTGATAGTTTTGTTTATCAACTTACTTGTGAAGATGCATACGAACAGTTAATTGACGCAAACATTGACAAATTTGATACATCAGATTATCCCATTAACAATATCTACAACATACCCCGAGTTAATAAAAAAATACTAGGTTTGATGAAAGATGAAGCTAATGGACAAATAATCACCCATTTTGTTGGTTTAAGGTCCAAAATGTATAGTTACAAAGTTCAGGGGGGCAAAGTTGTCAAAAAATCAAAGGGGATTAAAAAATGTGTTGTGAAAAATAAAATAATTTTCGATGATTATGTGGATTGTTTGAAAAATTGGAAACAGATGACAATTACTCAAAATACGATACGTTCCTTCGCTCATAATGTGTATAGCATTGAACAAACAAAAATCGCTTTGAGTCCTCACGATGATAAAAGGAAATTACTTCCCGATTCATTTGATACGCTTCCATGGGGACATTACAGTATTTTGGAATAATGTTTTTTGTTTTTAGATAAAAAATGTCTCCTACTCCCGAAACTGAAGATCGTGCCAAACGGCGTGTAAAATTTCTTAAGAAATCACGTAAATTAATCAGAGATTTTCGAAGTGCTGTTGCAATGATTAAAGTACCTCGATCACTATCTAAAAATGATTGTCGAAGAGTACTAAAACTCATATATACTGATTTTCCAATAGAAATTTTAAATGGATTAATTCTTCATTTCAATTTACCTACAGAACCTGAAGATTCTGACTATGATTCAGATGAAACTATTTTTGCTGACTTTTGAATACAACTTTGTAAAACCATTTTTCACTTTTCACATATATTTAAATATATAATAATATGAACTCAAATATAGTTTTATACTTTTATATTAAACTATTACATATTAAGTTATAGCATGTATTACTACTTTGTGAATTATGGCATTTGTTTGTAGTATTATTAATCTTTCATATTAATTTATAACATATATTA
This sequence comes from Galeruca laticollis, assembly GCA_963921935.1. Lineage (NCBI taxonomy): Eukaryota > Metazoa > Arthropoda > Insecta > Coleoptera > Chrysomelidae > Galeruca > Galeruca laticollis. Next base: position 212,740,042 of record OY998177.1, read on the forward strand.
CTATACTTTCATATTAAAATGTAACATATTGTTTTTTCCAATATAATTTTAGGATATTGCCTAAATATTTTTGTTAAATGAAACAATGTTTTTTTTTTATGAGTAAAACATCAGGTTAATTTCCAAATAAAATCTTCTTCAATGTTCAATGATAGCTCAATTATATCAAGAATAAATAATTTTTCAAGTAAATGGATTAAGTTATAGCATATATTACTACTTTGTGAATTATGACATTCGTTTGTAGTATTATTACTCTTTCATATTAATTTATAACATATATTACTATACTTTCATATTAAAATGTAAAATATTGTTTTTTCCAATATAATTTTAGACTATTGCATAAATATTTCTGTTAATTGAAACAATGTTTTTTTTTTATGAGTAAAACATCAGGTTAATTTCCAAATGAAATCTTCTTCAATGTTCAATGATAACTCAATTATATCAAGAATAAATAATTTTTCAAGTAAATGGATTTTTTTTTATTACCTAGTATCTACTCATCAGCTGAAAAATTACAGCATGGCATTCGATACTCTTTTATGTGGCATCAAGTATTACAGAATAAAAATGATTGGAAACTATGCTGCAAACACACAGCAATAAGCTGAATTTCTACTAAAGAAATGCCTCGTGTGTTTCCCTTTAGTCTACTAGTTTGATGACACACACACACACACACACACACACACACATCATGGGTAACTGGAAACTTTGAACACTACACCACTGGAGGACCCTACAGAAATATACAACGTCTCCAACAATGGTTTTTTAAATACTACATTACCTTTGTAATTATTATATCAATAATAAATTATTTTTTTAAAGTGGATTTTTTTTTTATTAAAACACCCAATCTACTCATCAGCGGATATATTACATGAAGATTTAAATTTACGTTTAACAATTTTTGGTAAAATTTTAAATAATAAAACGAATATGAATGCTAATAATATACATAGAGTCATTGAAAATATATTATTAAGTTCATTTTTCATACTATGGAACATGCTGCTAGTGTTGGTTATATTGATCATGGTGAAAGCTTTGTAGGTTGAATTCTGTTTAATGGATATGTTGTTGTTTGCGGACATCTAAAGATATAATCTACAGCACTTGAAATCTCCTGTCGTCGAGCTCCGTTTTGTAATTCGTCTGGCACCCAATTTATTGTAAGCTTCTCCCACTTCTTTTGATCTGAGTCGGTAGTATCAGCAGCAGAAAGGCACAGGTTTGCAATTTGCTTCATAACCCTTCGTTTTTCTTCATAAAATATTACATCCTTATTCAATCGATCTATTTTTATAATAAACTCCTCAAATAGACGTCTATACTCAACTAATGACATACTACAACTGATTCGTTTACAGATATATTAGTGTCCTATATTTTGTGTATCTCCACACACACACACACACACAATAATGTCTCAACCTCCTAGTCGGACGGAACGGTTTTTTCTCATAAAGACCTGTGAAGAAATTTGTTATAAAACCCCTCACACCTCCCCATTAATCCATTAAATACTGTCTTTGTAATTATTATTTTTCTCACCCCCTGCGACCCCCCCCCCCCCAAACGTTGGATGATGTCATAGACACACACCATATGAAATTTAGACGTCCCACTCAACTATCTTTTTTAACAAGAGCGCCAAAAGTATCTGGGGTCACTGACACCCAACGGATGAAGGTAAAACCCAAATAAGAAATTTATACATATAACCTCGATAGCGCAACGGTTAGGGACTGTGTTAGGAACGAGAAAGTCGCTGTGTGTGTCGTGAGTTCGAATCTCACGGTCGACCATTTTTTCAATTTTATAAATTGGAAGTGTTGTGGTGGACCACGATTGACGTCACAGAAGATGGATGCCGTAGGGATTTTACTGACGTCACAGAAGATGCTGTCGCGACATTCGAATCACCCGCCAACGACACAACCCACCAAATTGGAAGTGCTACGTCACACATGTGGATGGACCATGATTGACGTCACAGAAGATGGATGCCGTCACAGTCGCGACATTCGAAATACTCGCCAACGACCCGCCATTGACACAAGATGGATACGACACACGTCACACCAACATGTCCTCCATTGACACAAGATGGATGCCACTTCCGGTGCGCGCGCACAGTCAACGAAATCCAACATGGCCGACTTCCGTCCCAGAACCGGCTTAGTATATCTACTCACCAGATGTAGAGGTGTGAGATCTGTAATGATCTCAAGTGCCCTAGTTGGACACGTTCTCATAGCTCCAGTGATGCACACACAGGCAAGCCTTTGAACTTTATCGAGGGTTTTCCTCGTGCTGTACTGACTTTCTTTTGTGTGCCAAACTATTGCCCCATACGTAATTGCTGGTCTCACAATCATGGCGTACATCCATCGCAGTATTTTTGGGTTACAGCCCCACCTCTTACCAGCTGGATTTCTGCACGCCATCAAAGCTCTTATTGCTTTACTGGCAGTTATTTCAACATGCTTATTCCACAGAAGCTTACTGTCTAGGGTTATCCCTAGATATTTAACCTCTGATTTCCATTCTATGATTTCCCCATTTAAGGATATGGGTTTCATGGCTGGAAGTGTTCTTTTCCGGGTAAATGGAATTACTATGGTCTTGCTTGGGTTAATGTTTAACCCCACTGACAAGTACCATTGCTCAATGATTCTGAGGCCCTTTTGTAATAAATCACACAAGGTGCTCTCGAACTTGCGTCTGACTATTAAAACAATGTCATCGGCGTAGCCCATACATTCGAAGCCAAGCTCCGTTAGCCTGTAGAGCAACTCATCTACTACGAGGCTCCATAGAACGGGAGATATCACTCCCCCTTGAGGTGTCCCCCGAGTGGCTTTAACTGAGGTGGTTTGATTCCCCACCTGTGTCTCAGCTATCCTCGTTGTTAACAACTCATACATCCATTTTACAATGGTTTCATTCACTCCTCGCCTTTTTAGTGCTTCTTTGACAGACACATGAGTTGTGTTGTCAAAGGCCCCTGATATATCCAGGATTGCGCACATTGCGATTTCTTTGTTGTTCAGAGTTCTCCTGGATGACTTCTGTCAGCTGATACAGAGCCGTCTCAGTTGATCGACCCGCTCTGTAGGCATGCTGACATTTATGAAGTGGTATATTCTCCAGATTCTCTGTTCTTATGTAGTTATCCACTACTTTCTCCATCGATTTGAGTAGAAACGATGTTAGGCAGATGGGTCTAAAAGATCGGGGATCAGTCTCATATTTTTTCCCTATTTTTGGTATGAAGGTTACCCTTGCCCTTCTTCATTTTCTAGGTATTAGACCCACTGCTAGACTGCTTCATGTAATCTTCAGCAGGTGAGGAAGAAGAATCTCCTCTATCCCTTGCTGTTGGAGTGCTGGAAATATTCCATCCACTCCTGGTGATTTATATGGTTGGAAGGTACTTATTGCCCATTCCAACCGTTGTCTGGTAAATATTTTCTTAGCAATGTCCCAACCTTCCTTGCGGGATTTTTTGGTGTAGTTCATTGCTATTTCGGTGCTTGTTGCTGGTTCACTACCTGGGAAGTGGGTTTTAAGAAGAAGAATCGATCGTTCCTCTTCACCTTCCGTGTATGATCCCTCTGGCTTTTTCAGCGACATTGTGGGGTTAGTTCCCCCATTTGCCATGACCTTTTGTAGTCTGGCCGCAGTGTAGAGAACTGTTAAGGTTTAACAGTGAGAGTGTTGATTTCCTTGCGCTACAGTTTCTTGAAGAAAGTGATAATCGTGGCGGTGGTATTTCCAAAAGACAGCAAATGGAAATATTTCTGAGGTTTGTGGGTGATCCTGGCTTTCAGTCTGGTGTAGCTCAAGATGTGGGTGTACATCGTACTACTGCTAACAAGACTATAAGGTACGTGATGAGTAGAGTAGTTGAACAATCACATAATTGGATACGGTTTCCAACTACAGCTGAAGATATGGCCGAGGCTAAAGTTTTGTGGCAGAGACATTTTCGTTTGCCGTCAGTAATTGGTGCCCTTGATTGTATTCAAATTGAGATACAAAAGCCTGGGCTGCACGGTGATGAGTATATTTGTAGAAAAGGATATCCTAGTATAAATGTCCAGGCAACATGCAATGCATTGGAACAGTTTACAAGTATTAGTGCAGAGTGGCCCGGCAGTGTTCACGACGGCAGAGTATGGAGGAATAGTCATGTCAGAGACATCGTGTCACAGTATGATGGAGCAGTTTGTTTTTTAGGAGATTAAGGATACGGTTTATCGGCGTGGTTGATTACACCGTTCAAGCCTGCACGAACGCATCAAGAACGAGAGTTTAATCTAATCCATGCTAGAGAAATGGTTATAATAGAAAGGTGTTTTGGCCAGTTAAAAAGGAGATTCTCAATCCTGGGAAACTGTGTTAGGGTTGCATTAAACAACATTCCACAAGTGGTAGTCAGTTGCGCTGTGCTACACAACATTGCCAAGCATCTAAAGGATGACTTTAAGTATGGGGATCTTGATAGCGTCCCAAATGAAGATGACCAACCTGGGGTGGTTCGTTATGAAAATCCCGACACAACATTAAGAGGCAAAGACAAGCGTGCCAATATAATGGATTATTTGAATATTCAGTTAGGAAATTTTTGCGAAATTGAACTTATTAACGTTTTCATGTTTTTCTCACGCAAGCACCTACTTGCACACAATTTTGTATATTTATTTTTTATTTTTTTTGGGATATGGGTTTCGTTTATTTACTGAATAAAATTATCTTATTTTATATACTAGTTTTTATTCACACCATTACTGAATTATTTCAAATTACAAGTTTGATTACAATGGTAACAATTATAATCCTAAGAATCCTACATTATGACAATCCATAGGAAAATACAACTTATGTAGCTTACAATTAATTACAATGTGAATAAAGTATGGCAATCATCAACAGTTACATCAGTTTGAGTAGACTTTTCAACGGTTTGCTTCTTCATGGTTTCCAACAATATAGTTTCCTTCTCCAGTTTGATCTTATTCAGTTTGTATTATTGCAACAAAACAATCCTTTGCAACTGCGGTGTGGACAGGTCTTTAGTTTCATCTGCTTCATGATTCGACACAATTATTTCACTTTTTCTGATCTTATTTTTGTGGTGGTCGACAGCAGATTTAGTTGTTTTGTTTGGTTTCCCTTCAGTTTCTGTATTCGGCAATCTTTCTTGGATGTCATCACTGGTTGGTTGCTGAACTGGGGGCCCGGCATTTGTGCCAACTGAAATATTACCCGGGATTTTATGGAATAGTGGGTTATCATCTTCTATCAACTCCAAGAATGTTTTTTCCCACGGTTGTAGTTTTATTTTCCTGTTTCCCGCCACTTTTACGTCAGTCTTCTTCTTGACGGTAGACTTCACATTGTTCAATGCTTTTATTAGTGGGCCTACAGTAACTTGTTTCCCCAATGCACCACAGTAATCAGAACGTAAGGTTTCCCAAGCTTCTTTCTTAGCATTCATCACAGCAGGGGTTTTTGATTTGCTAAGTAAGACAATGTGATCCGAAAGGAGACGTAGAAACAGAGTGCGATCAATTTTTTCTATTTTATTAAAATCATTGTCAGATTCTTCTGATGATGAATACATCTTCTAGCACGTGATTGAACAGATTGAGAGAGGGATATGCCGCCGATGTGGAGTAGACTGAAAAGTAGTGGAGGGGAGAACGTGTCGTGGCAGGAACGTTAAAACCTAGCATTTACTTGGTCTAGCATGTACTACCCCGCGAGTAAGTGCTTGGGTTTTTCCGGATTCTACTAAACTTGCCCTAGTATTTTCTACAAATCTTTATTCACACTGATTTGACCAAATACTTACTAGACCTAGCATATGCTAGTTAGAAAGTGCTAGTTTTTATTCACTTGACTTATTGAGTTCCTCGAGCATAACGTCTAACAAAATATCCACGTGGTTGTTTAAATCCTGCAAAAATCCTGGATCTCGCTGCTCATCGGAACGGTTTTCCACAGCAAAACGCTGGGTCGGCCCCCCTAGATACTAATTCACGCCGTATTTTACTTCCCTAATCAGGTAATATACTTTTCACGTGAAATGGCTGCCTAAGTGCACGAATTTTTCAGAACTCACACAACGTGGTCTATGATTCGACGGCTGATGGGGAACTAGCTTCATTCTCATTACACTGGCCTCTCGTCAAAACCATCAACAGTCTTGCCAAATTTAATTTCCAACGGTCGGGAGATTTTTCGCGTTACATTTCCCCCCATTTCGTCAAAGAAAATGAGCCCAGAAGGGTTAATTTTCATCTTCAGGCGGTTGCGCAGAGTATGGCTTCAAGTCCTTGCAGTGCCAGACCCCTGCCGAAGTTCCATCCTTATCATACAACTCATAAGTCCACGGAGATAACCTCTTAGATATCGAGAAAGGCTCTGTGTACTTAGGCGCTAACTTGCGAGTGTAAAACCTCGATGCATCCGAAAGGACAAATCTCTTCTTCCACAGCAAATCGTGTGGGAGATACTCTACGTGTCTACGCCTCAGATTATGACTATCACAGGCCTTCTGATTATCAACCTCTAACCGTTTCATAATATCAGCGTATAGTTTCCTAAAACCCTCATTACTACTACTCTCGGGAGTCTTCACACTATCTTCCAGATCCAAATCCGAATTGGCAACATAATCGGCACCAGCCAATAGCATAGACCTTCCGAAATTAGCAAAATACGATGTTACCTTCCTAACTTCATGAGTAGACGTTCTAATCACACAACCTATCTGAGCGAGATTCTCGTCCCAACAATTCCTAAGTTAACTTAGAACGTGCAGCTTTTAATTCTTAGAGCCGGTTAATCAGAGCTTCAAATATTTCTGTGGCATATCATAAGACGCCAACACTACTATGTATTTTTCAAAGTTTTTAGTATGCAACTGGCAATGTATGTTTTTACGGTTGCAATCTTGCAACTCCGTTTTGAAGCAGATATCTTCAACCGATTGATTTGAAATTCTATATATACGTCTAGTTTGCATGCCAATCCATAATTAGGTATGTGACGTCATTTTAAATTCAACATGGCGGATCACCAAAGTTGGCGGAATAAAGAAAGTGGACTAATTTTTTTATGCTTTCTTACAATATGTGTATGAAATGGAAGGCAGCAAAATTGATTATTATTTTTCGAAAAACTAGGTATAATCCATCTGAAGTTTTCATCGGACTTTTTAAAAGGGTCGTTAAACCAAGTCTATCGTTAAAATTTGAATTATTTTTATAATGCCGTTTTTATGGGTCTTAAGAGTAAATAAAATTCTTGCAGGTACATTCAAACTGGCCTATTCAGATGCTTGGGTTAAGAAAGGGTTTCCCCGAAGGGCTGATGGTTGTAATAATATGTATTCTTTCTAATAATATTACAAGCAACATGGACTATATAAGTAAAACTAATGATCTAACTATTTTCACGAGTGTAATTCGATAGAATATTTCTCGATTAGACGACATAAAACTGTATTAATGCGAAATTTATATTACGTATTTAAACAACATTACATGGTTCATTTTCAATCACTTATTTTTGGATTAAGCTTGAAGAATCGTTTTCAAACCGTGACATTTATATGATATTTTAAATTAAAATTATTATAATAACAACAATTGCTACTTAGACGTTACTTAGATACGGACTTAAAAGGGAAATTATCGGCCCTGCCGGAGAGTCATCTCCGAAAAGATCCTGCTTAATTTGGAATTTTTATCATATGAGTGGAATGCTCCGAAAATTTTTCGTAACTACAGTAAGAAACAATTAAACCAGCCATTTTAGATATATATTCAACCTATTCATTTATCCATTCATTTATTCATCGAGTAAGTATAGCGTTATTTCACTCCCCAGCATCAAGAGTGTAGTTAGTGTGCTTGCTATAAAAAATGGTGTGCTAGATTGTGTTAGGTGTCCTTTATCTGTGCTAGCATTTTGGCGAAAAAATTCCAACCGGGGGGGGGGGCTAGCGTTAACCTGGCCCCACACGAATTCAAAAGCATTTTATTGTGACCTGTTGGTGTGCTAGCTATAAAAATGGTCGTGCTAGGTGTCCTTTATCTGTGCTAGCATTTTGGCGAAAAAATTCCAACCGGGGGGGGGGGGCTAACGTTAACCTGGCCCCACCCGAATTCAAAAGCATTTTTATTGTGACCTGTTGGTGTGCTAGCTATAAAAATGGTTGTGCTAGGTGTCCTTTATCTGTGCTAGCATTTTGGCGATAAAATTCCAACCGGGGGGGGGGCTAGCGTTAACCTGGCTCCACCCGAATTCAAAAGCATTTTTATTATGACCTGTTGGTGTGCTAGCTATAAAAATGGTTGTGTTAGGTTGTGCTAGGTGCCCTTTATGTGTGCTAGCATTTTGGTAGAAAAATTCCAACCGGTGGGGGGGGGGGCAGCTTCACGGACCTGTTTAAATCATTTCGGAGGCTTGGCGATTATGTGGCGCAAAATAGTTACATTTTTGGTTTAGTAAAAGCTTCAGCCGTGAATAGAAAACGCCCAAAAGATGGATCTCGTTTAGGAAAGCATACCCATTTTCAATACGTGCTGAAGACTAATAATAAAATATATAGAGTTTGCAAGAAATATTTTCTTGATACATTTAAAATAAGTAACGGCCGTCTGCACAGATGCATTTCGAAACGAGAAGCCTCAGATTGCAGAAAGCTAGGAGGTACTACAGACTCTAGAAAGTTGGACGATTCTGATATTGTGATGCATATAAAAAGATTTCCGGCTTATCAAAGCCATTATTCTAAAATTAAAAATCCAAATAGAAAGTATTTGAACAGTGGTTTAACTGTAAAGAAGATGTACGATCTTTATGTAGAGGAATGTCGAATCCAGAATATTGAACCAAAAAAATTGAAATACTATTATCAGGTATTTAATACCAAATTTAATTTGCATTTTAAAATTCCCCATCAAGACACCTGCAAGTTGTGCGATGATCTAGAGTTTAAACTAAAAGGTGCCGACAACGAAGATATCAAAAAAAATCTTTCAGCTCAAAAGGAGTTGCATTTACGGATAGCAGAATCGGCGAGAGAGCGTTTAAGAAACGATTCAAAGAAAACTGCAGAAGCATACATAGTAACATAGTAACATTTGATATACAAAAGGCTTTGTCTTTTCCTAAGCTTACAACGTCTGTGGCTTACTACAAAAGAAATCTGTATTTGTATAATCTGGGAATACATTCCTTCAACAGCAATACTGGTTACATATACGTATGGAATGAAACACAGGGAGAGCGCGGTTCACAAGACATTGCAACTTGTTTAGTAAAGCATTTAAAGCTTCATGCTGGAAATCATAAACATGTCATTGCTTATTAAGATTTTTGTACAGGACAGAATGGGAATATAAAGATGAGTTTATCTCTGCTAAAACTTGTACAATATCCAGAAGTTGAAATCAACGTCATATATCTTAAATTTTTGGTATCTGGACACTCTTTTCTTCCTAACGATGGCGAATTTGGTATAATAAAGTCTGAAAGCAGACGCCATGGCATGATTTATCATCCAGATGAGTGGATATATATAATTAAAACCTCCAAGCGAAAGGAACCTAAGTTTGTAGTATCTGAAATTCAACATGAAGAGTTTTTAAGCACGACAAATTTAGAAAATTTGATTACCAATCGGAAAATTACTACGGATGGATATAACTTTAGCTGGCTTAAAATAAGATGGCTTCGATTTCAGAGAGATCTACCCCTTCAATTTCAATTTAAGGAAACTCTAAATCCAGAAACTGAATTTCATATTGTTGATCTTTCCAAAAAGAAAAGTGTTGGTAGGCCTAGTAGAGGTTTGACTAATGTAATGCAACAACCACTTTATCACACAAGAATAACTGTGACAGCTGCAAAGAAGAAAGACATGATGGACTTGCTGCCCTACATACCACCCGTACACGATAATTTTTATGAAAACTTGCCCACTGAGACAGTCACCCGAGGTTCTGCTCAACAAAACCTGGAAGATAGATCTTCTGACGATTAAATGATTTATGATTAGACCAACTTGAACAAAATCGTTCAGATTTATAGTGGTCTAAGTCCACATTTTTTTGTTTGCCTCTTAGTTTTAAGGTGTCTTTTTTTGGAAAAATTCTCGATGTGTTATAAAACCTACTTATGGTTTACTGTGTTGGTTGAGAATAAACATTCACGTTATGTTCAAAAAATTTTTATTCGAATTTTTATAATGAGCCTAATTTTTAGAAATTAACTTGTTTGGAGTTAGACCATTATTATTCTATGTGCCTCAAATATTAAGTCAATCACAAGGTAGGTCACTTCTTGGTCTAGTAAAAAATAACTACTAAACATCAGGTAGGCATCAAATGAAATGTAACTTCTGTCATTCTGACGATGTCATTTTTCATTATATTGTGGAATTAGCTAGAAACATTGAGTTTCATTTAAAACACAAATAAAATAAATATATTTTTTGAAAAAAATAATCTCAGTTGGAACGATTGCATTCACATTTGTACAGATGGGGCCAAGGCGATGACGGGTAAAACAACAGGAGCAGTGTCACAAATAAAAAGTACAGCGCCTAATTGTAGTTCCAACCATTGTATTCAGCATAGACAAGCCCTTGCGATGAAGCAAATGCCGTCAAATTTAAAATTAGTTATGGATGAAGATGTGAAAATAATTAATTTCATCAAATCACGACCACTACAATCCCGATTGTTCTCATTATTGTGTGAAGATTATGGTAGCAAACACAAAACACTGCTGTTCCATACAGAAGTGCGATAGCTGTCTCGGCGACAAACTTTAACAAGGCTATTTGAACTTAGAGCCGAGTTACAAATATTTCTTTCAGATACTTCTTTTAATTTGAAATATCGTTTGTATGATAAAACAAGGTTGTTCCGACTGACAGACAACAGTGTTTCAGGCCTGTAACAAAATAACTGCCTTCAAAAGAAAATTAGATTTTTGGATTATTTGCGTTGGTAAGCAAAAATAAAATCTTTTTGGCACTCAGTGAGTTTGTTAGCGATAACGACTCAGAAATGTTTCAAGATGATGTATTTGAAGAATTGGTCCAATATCTCACTTCGATGCGCGCAACTGTTGAGAAGTATTTTCCCGAAGTACAGAAAACGAAAAGGAAACTGAGCTCATGGATTCATAATCCTTTTTTATTCAACTTGCAAAAGCCCTAAAAGATGGCAAACGAGATATTATATGAATCTCTTTTAGAAATGTCGTTAGGTACAAGTATGGAGTCACTGTTCAAAACGACCCCTCGCAACGATTTTTGGTGCAGAATTCGTATAAGTATCCAATGCTTGCCAAAATGGCTCTGAATGTTCTTCTCCCCTTCTCAACAACATATTTTAGTCCAGGAAAATCAGACCTAAAATGATCATTTTGCGTCATTTTCGAGGTAACGGCTGATACTTGGTAAAAAGTTAGTAAAAATGGTGTACAACAAAACTTAACTTATGCGACCTCTCAAATCGGACCGGAACATTGTTTATTATTCGATTTACACTCATTTTTCATGCTTTTTGTAGATTTTTCAGGTATATTTTTTTCCTCGTGCATAGTACAGACAAAAAGTTGAATACTTTTTTTTTCTTCTTTTAAAGACCTACAATTCTAGACCTTACACGTAAAAAAAATTGATTGGGTCAAAAGTTATTGGCAAATAAACAACTGATAACGTTATTGTTAATAAATAAAAAAATAATGAGTATTTTTTACACTAACACTTCCACATCACGCTTATCTATTCTCACTCATTAAGAAATTATACTCACGAAAGATGGAGTCTGTAAGTTTAATAGTTTATGAATTATGGCCTTATAAACAAATTAACTAAAAATTGACTTGCAGAATTCTGTAAGCTATGCGACCTCGCGCCAATTTTTTCACTGCTAGATTTCATAATAAGACATCGATACCCATATCATTGTTTTTTTAAAAAATACATTTTTGCAACAACGCGAATTTTTTTTCATATTTGGCTTAGTTGCATACTTAATTTGACACTATATCCGCCGATTTTTGTCGAGAATTAAGTACGCACATAGGAGGGGCATGGAAAGAGCTTTGATTGAAAAAAAATACGTTAAGATTTATTGACAAACGACTGAGTTACGGACAATCGAAGTCGGAGGCCTGTCAGTCAACAATTTATGCGAGTATCGAAAAACAAAACTTTAGCTCGACTGCACCCTCTGAGGTTCACCGTACGACTGCCAACACAAAATACGGACGATGATAGAATGAAAAGCTAGGCGTTCCCCCCACTCCGCTGCCACGCAGTAGCCAGCCGAAATATCTGTCCGCTGCTGACTTTCGAAATTTTTTTTGATAGGGTTGCAATTGACGCGACCTCTCGCTATTTCGTACAATAAAAGTACATTGACTAAAAATTTTAGGGATATTTTTTGTTTTTCGATACTCGCATAAATTGTTGACTGACAGGCCTCCGACTTCGATTGTCCGTAACTCAGTCGTTTGTCAATAAATCTTAACGTATTTTTTTTTTCAATTAAAGCTCTTTCCATGCCCCTCCTATGTGCGTACTTAATTCTCAACAAAAATCGGCGGATATAGTGTCAAATTAATTATGCAACTAAGCCAAATATGAAAAAAAATTCGCGTTGATGCAAAAATGTATTTTTTTAAAAAACAATGATGGGTATCGATGTCTTATTATGACATCTAACAGTGAAAAAATTGGCGCGAGGTCGCATAGCTTACAGAACTCTACAAGTCAATTTTTAGTTAATTTGTTTATAAGGCCATAATTCATAAACTATTGAACTTACAAACTCCATCTTTCGTGAGTATCATTTTTTAATGAGTGAGAATAGATAAGCGTTATGTGGAAGTGTTAGTGTGAAAAATGCTCATTATATTTTTATTTATTAACAATAACGTTATCAGTTGTTTATTTGCCAATAACTTTTGACCCAATCAATTTTTTTACGTGCAAGGTCTAGAATTGTAGGTCTTTAAAAGAAGAAAAAAAAAGTGTTTAACTTTTTGTCTGTACTATACACGAGAAAAAAGATATAACTGAAAAATCTACAAAAGGCATGAAAAATGAGTGTAAATTGAATCATAAACAATGTTCCGGTCCGATTTGAGAGGTCGCATAAGTTAAGTTTTGTTGTACACCATTTTTACTAACTTTTTACCAAGTATCAGCCGTTACCTCGAAAATGACGCTTACATACTCAGATTTCCTGGACTAATTTGTGCGAAATAGGATTCTCAAACCTATGCAGCCACGAAAACAAAATATTGCAATTGAATGGACGCCGAACCTGATATCAACCAGTTGATGAAAAATAAAAAACAGTTTCATACCTTCCATTAGCTAGATTTTTTTCCTTTTTAGTATCTTCTATTATAATACTTGTTATATAGTAATTTACTAAGTGAAGTAAATAATAAGTAGTAACTGTTACATTGTACTTTTATGACGCTTATTAATAAATAATGCATTTTTAAAAACAGTTGTTTATTGTAGGGTTTCGTCCAGAATTTCGCTTTCCAAAAGGATCCCGTCACCAAAAAAGTTTGAGAAATGTGTTACGTGTTCGATCGAATAATTATTGCGTACATTCATTTGGAAAATATATTATTTTCAAGAAATTCGGTTCCCCCGTCTCAAAGAGTAAAAATAAAATAAAAATAAACGGTTTTAAGGATTAAAACTTTTCCGCATCTGTGGCCCTGAACAATATTCTATCATAAAATTGCTACTTGTATACACTTCGGGGGATGTATCGTGCTAACAAACCGAAATTTCTCCAAAAATAACCAAAAATTCAGTATATCTGGATTTATAGGAGCCGCTGTACTCGCTCTAGTCAACTGAGAATCAATAAGGTACATCTGTGAGACACCTTGAACAATATTCAATCAAAAAATTGATCAATCGTATACTCTTTGGAGGCTGTATCGTGCTGAAAATCTGAAAATTCTCCAAAAATGACAAAAATTTGGTACCTCAAGTACCATAGCACCCGTTGTATTGGCTTTAGTGAGCTGAATATCAATAGGGTTCATCTTTCAGGCGCTCTGAATAATATTCAATCATAAAAGTGGTCACTTGTATATACTCCAGAGGCTGTATCTCCAAAAATGACAAAAATATCGTACTTAAAGTACTGTAACACCTGTTGTATTGGCTCTGGTGAGCTGAAAATCAATAGGTTTCATGAGTGAGATGCCTTAAATAATAATCAATAATAAAATTGGTGACTTGTTGGACTCCGGAGGCTGTATCGTGCTAACAAACTGAAATTTCTCAAAAAATGACAAAATGTCGTACTTCAAGTACCATAGCACCCGTTGTACTGGCTCTGGTGAACTGAAAATCAATAGGAATCATATGTGACATGTCCTTAACAATATTCTATCATCAAATTGCTGACTTATTGCACTCCGGAGACTGTATCGTGCTAACAAGACATGTAAGGAAAAATGGCCGACGACAACGACGACGACATACACACAGGATTTTTTTCTAAAAACCGTTTTTTCGTGTTGTTGTTGGGCGGAAAAGAAAAACAATCTAATAGCAATTCCTTACTGTTTTTTATCTTTATAAATTTTGTTTTGACGATGTTGTTTGTAGCTTTATCTTTTTTTATTTTTTCGGCGCCGCCGTACACCACACCACTTTGCCCTTATGTGCGGTGCGGGCCTGTCTCGAATTGTCAAAATCATTCCATTACAACACTTCCCCTATACAGGGTGTTTTCAAATGTCACTTACAACGTTTGCATGTAGATACCTCTCGTAAAATTGGACAAGATGATATGGGGATTTAGGGGTCCAACCATTTACTTTTCGAAATACAGGGTGTTAAAGTTATGAAAAATATAAAGTTTTAATTTGATAACTTTAAAATGGATGAATATATTGATCTGAGATTTGGCAGGTTGTTTTTAAATGAAAAAGGGCATATTTTGATGGAAAAACATGTTTCAATTCTTGATCCAGTGGTGTACATTTGGAAGAATATGTCACCTTTCCCCTCCTATTTTGTACGCCACTGGCATTTTATTTGATTTTGTATTCCTCAAAAGTTTTCACGTGAAAAACGCATAACTTTTACATATTAAAAAATTTGTAGTTTTCAATATATTTAATGTTTTTATGAATTCTGCAAGATCACTTAATAAAAAAATAAAAAAATATTTTTCTTGAATGTTTTTTAGTAACTACCAAGCTACTAATAGTTAGAATATGTAACAGGAACTAATTTGTGAAACAGCAGTGCATATAAAATATTGAGAGAGGATTGTTGAAAATACTTTTCCAAACTTGTGATTTTTTTAACAAAAGAATTAATGACAATAAAAAATAAAATAATTACTAAGTTAAATAATATCCCATTCAAACATAATTTTTAACTAAGCAGTCAACAAATTACAGAAGGTGTTCAAAATTTTGTCAATTTACATTTACACATAATCTGCAACGTTTTCTCATTGAAAATCGCATAGCTTGGAAATACTGGCCGGAAATAATTTGAGGACCTGCTTGGATTCTTGCTATCAGTTCCTCCTCCGTTTCTACTATTGTATCGTAGACTAGGGATTTCATGTAATCCCACAGAAAGAAATCGATTGGATTTAAATCCGGTGACCTCGCCGGCCACATATTGGGTCCACCTCGGCCTATCCGGTTGTTTACGTATTGTTGGGTTATAAGTTGTCTGGCCGCTAGAGAATAATGTACAGATGCCCCATCGTGCTGAAACCATACATTATTCATATTCGCCCTAATATTTGATGGTAAATCGTCGTTTAATAAATCAGGCAGGGTTTCTCTCAAAAACTTACAATAAATATTACCATTGCGTTTATTAGGTAATAAATATGGACCCACTATACAATCTCCAAGAATGGTTGCCCACACATTAAGCGAGAATTTTTCCTGAAATCCACGTTGTCGAATAACATATGGATTTTCGTCATTCCACACGTGGCTATTTCTTGAATTAAAAATTCCTTCACATGTGAATTCGGCTTCATCAGTAAATAGAACAAATTCGCTAAAATTCCTATCTTCTAAACATTTTTGGGTGTACCAATTGGCAAACTCCACTCTTTGAGGACAATCTGTTGGTTTTAGGGCCTCAACTTGTTGGCTGCTTAATTAAAAATTATGTTTGAATGGGATAATATTTAACTTTGTAATTATCTTATTTTTTATTGTCAATAATTCTTTTGTTAATAAAATCACAAGTTTGGAAAAGTATTTCCAACAATCCTCTCTCAATGTCTTATATGCATTGCTGTTTCACAAATTAGTTCCTGTTACATATTCTAACCAATAGTAGTTTGGTAGTAAAAAACATTCAAGAAAAATATTTTTATTAAAAAGTGATCTTGCAGACTTCATAAAAGCATTAAATATCGTGAAAACTACAAATTTTTTGATATGTAAAGGTTATGCGTTATCACGTGAAAACTATTGACGAATACAAAATCAAATAAAAATTGCTTGAAACGTCAGTGGCGTAAAAAGTGGGAGGGGAAAGGTGACATATTCTTCCAAATATACACCACTGGATCAAAAATTGAAAGATGTTTTTCCATCAAAATATGCCCTTTTACATTTGAAAACAACCTGCCAAATGTCAGATCAATATATTCATCCAATTTAAAGTTATCAAATTAAAACATTATATTTTTCATAACTTTAACACCCTGTATTTCGAAAAGTAAATGGGTTCGACCCCTCAATCCCTATATCATCTTGTCCAATTTTACGAGAGGTATCTACATGCAAACGTTGTAAGTGTTATTTGAAAACACCCTGTATATACATATTGCATATATTATACATAAGTTGAAGTAAAAATCAAGCATCAACGCTTGTTCCGCTAATAATTTTGATAATGGTCCGTAAATAAATAATAAATAGGCAGCTTACAATAATATGAGTTTGCGTAATAAACAATCAGTCCGCAAACTAACTCCTTGGCCAGCAATATTTCACTATTCGTCAGCAGAGAAAAACATGTCTATAAGGATAAGCAGTGTATTTTACCGGTATGCATATTTAAAACATGGTTAGCAAAATTACTAATTGTATTGCGTTTTCGTTATAAATCGGCAATGTATGGTAAGTTACGTTAGGTTAGGTTTTCTCCTTTTATATGCTGTACAAAATTAAATTTTTGTTTACCCTCTGTGTGCTTACCTAAGCTTTATTTTATCACACATGAGTAACTCATCGCAACTTATACAATTAATACGCTGTACAAAAAATTTTGTAGCTGTCCAGACTGACATAAATTGCTAATTGATTCTAAAATGTTTGCTAATAGCCATGAGTTGCAGGACAATTAGGACAGTTTAAATGTCTCTGCTCAAAAAATGCGAATACTATACTCTTTAAATTGTTTATTCTCGTTTCCAACACTTCAAATACATTTTATCCAATATTGTAAAATAAAGTAGAATAAGTTGTAGAGGCTGGTGTACATACGTAAAAAATCGTCTGAAATTGCACAGAATACATAAAATACTATCAACTCCACATTAAAAAAATTTAATTCATTTAATGTGGAATTTATTTTCAATTTATCATTTTTTGATATCAGTGTTCAACTTAGGCTATATGTTCCAATTTCTTCCTAATCCTTAATTGTTTATTAAAAGTACATTTAAGTGATCGTAGGTACTTACATTTTGTTGTTGTTGTGAAATGAAAATTTTTCTAATTTGCAGTAATTATATCATAATATGTATCAATGTCAAATTCGCAAAAAATCGTGATGCCATCTACTCCAAAGTGTACAGACGAACGTTGATTAACATCTAGTTTAAATTTTAGTGCATAAACAATATCATTCACGTTATGTAACGATATTGTTTTCATTTAGAATTTAATATACGCGATAAGAAATTTCTCTTCCAAAGAAATGATAAAACGCCTTAATTGCTTTTAAAAAGAAACATGTTTTTTTAAACAAATATGTGACTTTTGTCGAGAACTTGTTTTAACAGTCGGCCACGGTTTAAATTTTTTTCTTTCTCCGTCTCTCTCTTCCGAAAATCAGAAGGATACTTAATAGCAGAATCTATGGAAATATTCTAATTGTCTGCTGTCAGTCTGGTGCGCGCTTATGAAATTCTAAATTTACCACATCAAAAATCCACAAGTGGCACTAAAAATAGTAAAAATAAAAAACTGGGTATAGCTCCGATCTACCGCACGCAGTTCTAAAATGAGTTTCTTGGTTTCGAATACGGCGGTTTCTCAAAAAGTACTCAGTCGTATGCAAGTTCTTATCGTTTTGGTGGTAATAGTGTCGGAAATTCTCAGTGTCGATTGTTTCAAAAATTCGTGTCATTCTGGACAAATAGGTATCGCCGATTTTGATTTAAAATTAAGATGTGGAGAAAGTCAACTTCCCTGTGGAAAGCCGCAGAAAAGGGCTATGTTATTAAGGACACTGTTGGAATTGAATCTCACAACTCCTACAACACCTAATATGGTTATACTTTACAGGTATTTTCACTATTTAATATCACTATAATTTCTTTAAGTATAAAAACTGAAACACGTTTTCCACAATAAAATCACCTTAAAAACCATTTTACATCCCATTAAAGTCACATATTGGAGGTTAATATCGAATAAAATGAAAGTTTTTAAATCAAAGAACAACAGTTAATAAATGTTTAAATAAGTACCAATATGTATATCATGATGTGTAGGATTCTTACAAATGTATATTTTTTTTAAATTTAGCCTTTGACCACATAATCAGCAGCTTTAATTTTGTTTATTCGGGGATAACAGCAACTGGTAAACATTTTTCTGGTATTTAAATTCAACGATGATACAAAGGGTATTTCCAATTTATAAAGTAGGTTCGTTTTTTACATAAAAAAAACGTAGTTAAAAAAACAAATGTTAATTATCCCTTATCTATTTTTACCGGTAAAACAGCACAAATTATAAACGAAATGAATAAAAGAATATATTCAAATAAAGTTGAATGTTTTTGGTCAAAATAGACAGTGGCGTGGTAGCTTCTAGAGTGTCGCGTGGCAAAACTAAAGGTACATGCTTTTATAACGATAACAACTAAAAGATAGATATCTTTTAGGCTGAAATAATTATCTGTAAATCGATATAATTGAATTTATTTGTATGCGTTTAAAATCCAGTTATCAAAAAACATGGACCTTAACATATTTTTAAATAAATTTAATTTTTTTTTAATATTCGTTAGCTGTAACGAAATGTATTGGACCTTTCTATCCCTCCTACTGCATTCTTGGAAGTAGAGATACCTAAGTGATTGAAATTATTATTAATGTCGATTCTACTTACTCACTAATATTTTTTTGATTGAACTTACACTATCGAATTTATTTTTGTTGGTATCATCCCAGATAGCACTAGATATTCAATGGACGTACTAAAAATATTCGATTTCGGATATTGTAATATTCTATGTACCCACTTTAAATATTTATATCCTTTCTCGAATATTCTATGGACCACGAAATGGGAAATATCTAAGTAATTTCTATTCTACTGTGATTTTTGTGTATGTATGTATAACAATTTGAAATGTAATCTTGAAAACTGAAACTTAAAAGATGAAATTAAACAAGCATGTAATGCCAAAAAAAAGTTTTGCAGAAGACATTGGAAAAGCGAAATAATGCAAACAAAATAGTGATTAGAAGTTAGTTGTTTCTTGTACATGCTATATTAAATTAATTTACATGCACATTCCAAAAGAAAATAACATGATTATACCTATTTCCCTTTATATGCATGCATATACTGTAGCCCTCCATTAGATACTCTGTCAGGATTTTTTGCAAGAATCTTCTAATATATTGTTACAAATAAGTACCTTCCAATCTTGCCAGAAGTACAACCTAAAATTATATTAATATGGAAGTTAATGCCATAAGTTATAAAAATTGAACAATTACAGTTTAAAAGCAAAGTTATAACAAACGAACAAAAATATAAGACTGCTTCATTTGTGTGAACAGTATACATATGAATTAAACTATACAAATAACCAACAATTACTTTTATTTACCAAATGTCAGAACTAATTTAACTTCGAATTATCAGATTACCAGTTGTGTAGAGCTTTCAAGTAAATCTCAATTAATAAAATAAATAGAGGTAACTATACGCAATTTGATTAAGGAACTCATAGCATACATCTCGGTAACATAATTACGTGAAACTACCTGAGAGAATAAAATTTTGTTGTACCTTTAGCAACGAGATCAATTTCTACTCAGTTACAAGCATTCTTTCGCTATTGGGAGTTATGCGAAAATTTATATGATAAAAGGAATAATTACAACTGAAAACATTTAACCATTAATTTTGTTACAGAAATTTGGGAAATCAACAATTATTTGAATATTTTCATTCACTAAAATATAAAAAGTAACACATAAATACTCCAACATTTCGAGGCAGTTTCATTTTGATTTGGATATAATATTGAATGTTCAACTTACAACAAATTCATTTGTTCAGCATAGCTGACTCAACTTCTTCAAACTTTTCCTCATAATTTATTGGACATTGTAGCAGCAACTCGATAATTTTCTAGAAAATGCTTTGATAAATCAACAGGCAATAAAAACATACAATAAAACGTACCTGTTTTGATGAGTGAGGTCGTATGTATTAGTTCCACCCGTAGCATAGGACACACCGTAGAAACAAATTTGAACAACTTATCACTGGTAAAAAATTGACTGATTAATTAATGTTCAAAAATAATTAATCATACTATTACTATTTCACCAATAACAATAACCTATATAAGATGGTCGAACCGCCATTTTTCGCTGGTCGTTACCGTCAACTGTCAACTGCAACCACAGACTGCAACTACTGACGCATGCGGATGGAACAGAAAGAGCGATTGAACAAAAATCAATAATCATAGAATATTCCTAGAATTATTTGATTCGAATATTCGAAGAAGAATAATCTGAGGATATTCCAGCTGGACTTACAATGAATATTCGATGTAGGTATACCGACAGATATTCTAGATATCCCCAGAATAACCCTATAATATTTGGATATATATCTTCCAAATCGAAGACTGTCAGAGCATCCCATGGATATCTGGTGCTATCTGGGATGTGCTTAAAAAACTTGTTTCTTATCTGAACACATGGGATATTGAAAAATAAATTGGTAAATGTAAAAACAGAACTTATATTGAGATCCAGAACGCCAATAAATGTTTTTTATAAATATTTTTGACAAATACTTCGAAGCTAGACTTAACATTGCCATGAAATTGGTTAGGTTAGGAGTATTGTTTTAGACATTTTCGAAAAATGGCACTATTAGGGCTCCAGTGTACAGATCCTTTAACTTTTTGAAGTTAGAATTTTTTCATATACAGAGTTGAAAGTCTAACTGGAACAAATTCTGTAACTTGATAAATAAATGTTTATCGCAAAATTTCTGAAACACTCAATTTTTATTCTCAATGGGGCATATTACAAAGAGATTTGTTTATCTTTTTAATTATCAGGGGAGGTTGCAGACAACCCCAACTTTTTTTTTAATGGAAGGGTAGGTTGATTACTTTTTCATTTGAAAGCTTTTTCAATTGTAGATACAATTCCACTTTTTTTTGTTACTTTTTATTAGCAATGTGTCGGAAAAAAATTAAATAAGGAAATATTTACTCAAATTACTTTAATGCAATAAACGTTCAAAGTGCTCTTCACCTTCTTGCTGACAATATCCTAATCGATTATAAATAGCATTCCGAACATTTTGTAACACTTCCGGCGTTACTTGCCTAATTTCGTCCCTAATTCTTTGTTGAAGCTCGGCGATGCCGTTAGGTTTAGTGGCATAAATTTTGCTCTTCAGATATTCCCATAAAAGAATCTAATGGAGTAAGATCGGGTGATCTTGCTGCCCACTCAATTGGGCCCCATCTTCCAATCTACCTATTTGGAAACACTTCGTTAAGATAGGTCCGTACATTTTGAACAAAATGTGGTGGTGCCCCATCTTGTTGAAACCACATACGTTGGTCAAATAAGTTGGGATCGAAATTATTGGGGAATAAATTTACTAAAGTAGGAATCAGTTCTTCTTGGAGCATATTAAGGTATGTTTCTCCGGTTACGTTTCTATTGAAAAAAAGGACCTACTATGCGATCCCTAATAATTCCAGCCCAGATGTTTGTTTTTTGAGGCCTTTGGGTATGGGATTCACGTATCTAACGGGGATTTTCGTCAGCCCAATAACGGCAGTTCTGTCGATTGACGTGCCCATGTAATGTGAACATAGCCTCATCAGATAACAGCACCCATTCCAAAGCAATTTGTCCACCATCGATAGTAGCCATAATTCGTTCGCAAAATTCGAGTCTACGATCAGGATCATCTTCGTTAAGCTCCTGCAGGTTTTGCATCTTATATGGGTGCTTTTTGGCTTTTTTAGGAATTTTTAAAACGCTTGTGTGACTGACACCATGAATGCAAACTATTTGCCTAGCTGGAGTAACTGGATTTTCTTCAGCTTCCAACAATATGTTCAACTGGGCTTCTTCGTCAACTTTTAAAACCTTTTGTCGAGGAGCATCCCTTACGTGGTCCAACTCCCGATATCGAGTTTCAATTTTGCTAATCGTACTTCGATTAATTGAAGGTAATTCTGGATGAACTTCAGTAAACAAACGAGCGACTTCAGCCTGCGTCTCGGTTAAATAGGGCATTTTCTTATTTTTCGTTTGTTATTTACACGTTAAAATGCAAACAAGTACTAACAAATCAGTTCAAATTGGCCAAAAAACTATCGAGCAGGTTTTTTATTGGGCTTATCACAAGTAAGAAAAATGTACCTAAACATTAAAGTAATTTGAGTAAATATTTCCTTATTTCATTTTTTTCCGACACATTGCTTATAAAAAGTAACAAAAAATAATAATATGCCCCATTGAAAATAAAAATTGACGCGATTCAGGAATTTTGCGATAAACCCTTATTTATCAAGTTACAGAATTTGTTCCATTCATTGTATAATATAACAAGTGAAAAAGCCGAATAGCAACAAACTTGAATAAAAGTGGATATCATGGATATCTTTTTCAAATTAAGGATCAGAATAATTGTGATATGTGCAATGATATAGAAAACCAGGAAAACTATATCTGCTGACCTTTACAATTATTACTTAGGAAGACAGATTAAAAGTGAAGAACTCCCTGATTTATCTGTTAATTGACGACTTTATATTGTGGGTCTCTTAAGTATCTCCTAATTTCTAACTCTTCAAGGAAATCCAGTTCTTGTTTCTAATCACAAGTATGTAGTACTTCTAGTTCTGTGTTAGGTGTCAAGTAGATGTTTTGCGTCATGGGATTTCTCTGGTTGTTTTAATCTGTATGCTCGTAAGTGTTCACTGTATCTAATTTAAAAATGTCTAAGGGTTTGATCCAATTAGACAGCTTTACATTCTGTACATTTAAGTTTATATATACCAGACATCTTCAATGGGGATATTTTTGTTTTTACATTTAATAATTTTGCACTCACATTACTTTCTGTTTTAAAAGAAGTTGTTGTATGTTTTGCTAAAGATATTATTTTTGAAATATTATTAGAAATATTATCTGAATATGTGATGGTTTTATATATTTAAATTTTTTTATTTTGTTTAGAAAATATTAGTTGTAATGCCACTTTTTCCTCTTTTTAATAATTTATTTATTTATCATACGTAGGGTAAATTGGTAGAGACGCCCCACTTATTTTTAATTTGACCTAAATTTTAAGAAAATAATTATTAACAGAAAATAAGCATGAAGAATTTTTTTTGTAATTTGCACTCTCTCTCTGTCACGGTATGGCTGAGATGCCCCACACAGGGTGGTAGTGATGGTCTATGTACTCCGATATAAATTAATGAGCAAAATAAGTTAAGCCTTCTTTTTGGTAGCTACTCTTCCACAGGGATCGCAAAAATTAACGAACTTGCTGCATCCATCGTGAAACCATTGCTCGCAATGTATACATTTAATCCAGTTATAACGAGGAAAACCTACAAACCCTCTCAGTGCTCGTTACAGGTATGCGGGTTGTCTCACGTGGTACAACCCGTGCTCGCCAGTCGACTAGCTTCGAGTCGAAGAAGGGGTGGATTCTTCAAAAAAATTATTGAGTATACAAAAAGGGCGCCAGAGAAGTTTTGGCAAGCACCCAAGACTTCCTAAGTTAGCCCACAACTCCTCAGTGGGTTAACAACACTCACTACACACTCCAAAGGTTAAACTGATAGGTAAATTATCATCAATAAATAAAAGTCAGCAAATACACCCTGATTGAAATTTTAATTAATCTTGGTGGACCAAAGGTCTCTTTTCAAAATATATGATACAATATCACTACCAAAAGAAAAATATTATAAATAACGTCTGAGCTCAGCTGAAGGCTGAAATCTCAGGGTGCAGTAGAGCTGAGGGCCCCAAACTACACCGATGTCTCAATCCAAAGATTCTAGAGAATCGACCAAATTAGTCATGTACAAAATTCCAAAAATTACAACGATAATATATTATATATATGTCAAAAAAACACCAATGTATAGTTACAAGGGTTCACACTTCCGCAATTTATACCAATATAATAATTGCATAAGCCAGAAATTTAAATTACAACGAGTTTAGCGTTGCTGGAGAATATACAGCTCAAAATTATATACGGCGCAAAGTTATATACAAGAAACCATTAGAAATAGGTAAAAAAAACTACTAAATATCGCAATACTAGGTACGTACCAAGTGTTCCAGCGTATCTTAATCTATGAGCAAGATTTCAAAAGTATTTTAAATACAAAATTCAAGGATAAACGAGATTACAGTAATCGCCGCAAGAAAAAAAATAAATAAAACTTAATATAAAAAAAACGGTAATATGTGAAGCATAGATGTGAATTTACTACTGAGTTTGAAGTAATAAGAAAAGGAAAATTGTTAACCTTTCCTTTCCCGGCACCAGAACAGGAACTGAAATTTCTCCAGATTAATCCAGGCCTCCTGGAACTGGTCTCACCGACCCATTAAATTCCAATCAGCGTTTTAATGTCCATATACTAAAACCCCCCTTTTTATTGAATCCTACCAGCTAACGCCGTCTACGGGAATTTTCCACGTGGTTTCCTAAATCTACCAATTCTACTGGAATCCTTTGGTCATCGGCACCCCCTGGTTCAGTATATTATTGGGTCAGACCTTCGATTTGTTAAATCGAGCGATATTTTCTTCCCCTACGTAGAATTTATCAGGCTTTCCGTGAAATAACGTTATGGCTCCCAGAGCACATGCAAATATCTCTTGTTGAAAATGATGTGTATTCACCTTGACGGCAATTGGAGGACTGAAATTTTTAACTCGGTTCCGACAGCGCTGTGACTTCTCTCAGTCGACAGGTTAGCCAAATTAAATTTACGACGGCTCGGCGAATTTTTCGCGTTACACAGTCATCTTTCCTGGGGGTCTCGAAATATTTTTCTCCACGTCCCACGCACTTATCATTTTCTGCATTATCAGATTCCTCGTCGTCAAGCATAGTGAGGTCTCAACTTCGGATTCGTTTGTTGAAGAAATTTTTCTTTCTCTGTTCTTCTTCGGCTTCAATTTGTTGCTGTTTTTTAACAGACTTAGGAATTTTTCTTTTCTTTTGCTTTTTTGCTGAATATAATTGGCATCAGTTAACACAGTAGAAATATGCTGAGCCCTTCTTCGGATACCTTCCAATGCCCGAATCGTTGGTGGGGGTGAAACTTGATCCAACATTTTTCCTGGGGTTACATTAGAGTTTTTTGGAAAAATCATTGATTCAGTTAAATTTTGTGAAGCAGTGGATGTGCTAGGCTAAGTAGACATTTCTCTTATGGTTATTGTTCTTGGGTTTGGTGACATTTCTTGAGAAGTACTCATAGCAGGCTGTTGAAGTGACAGTGCTTCTTCTTTGTCCATAGTTTCATTCAAAGTTATAGAATCGGATGTGGTCTCGTTGGAGGGATTTAGTCTTATATCTGTACGTGGTATGGCAGTTTCAAATAAGAAGGCGTATTCTGGAATGGCTTCTGGATTTAACTGGTGTACACCAGTTGCTTTAAATGCGGAAATTGTATTTCCTTGTACAGCTGCCTTACACCATGCCTTATTTAATAAATGTCCAAATTGAAAACGACCAATATTTCTGGAAGGATTTGCTCGAATCCAGTTATTCGATGAAACAGTATAAGCAGATTTCAGTTATTTAAAAACCGCCCTATCGAGAGGTTGTAACCAGTGCGTGGTATGACTGATCATTATAATATTGTTCTGTCTAGCAAATTCTAGCATCTCGACACAGCAATGAGGGCTGTGATCATCCCCCAATAATCAAACAATACCTTCAGGTTTGCGCGGTGTAATGTGGGTCTTTAGCCACCTCAAAAACAAATCTGATTATATGTAGGCTGATTTTTCGTTCATGTAGATCTCAGACCCAGGAGGCATTCCATCTTTGTACTCAGGTTTCAGATTTTTGCCTCTCATAATACTTAGTGGAGGTATGAATGTACCCTCAACGTAACAGCATGCTACGACTGTGATTGTCTCGCCCTTCTCTCCTGAAGTTATTGCAGCCACGTTTTTAGAACCTTTCCGAGCGATCACCTTTCCTGGGACATTATTTAACTGTCTCATCCATGTTAAAAAAATGGCTGGGTTTATCAAACAAGTTAAACTTCTCTAGAACAGAACAGAGTTGATAAAAATAATGATTTACTCTATCTTGAGACATTCCTAGTCCTCTGGCTATGGAAACGCCTAAAATATAAAAAACAATTATTAAGATTAATTATAAATTGATGAAATTGACTGTCTCGACCCTTACTTCGTGGAATATGCTCATATTATTGTTTTTAAATGGAACTCAAGGTCTCTAGTTAATTCCACAATATAATACAAGTTATTGAAAATTCTAAAAATTTGACAATTGTTTCGATAAATCAATATCATCGTCAGAATGACAGAAGTTACATTTCATTTTATGCCTACCTGATGTTTAGTAGTTATATTTTTGGCTAGACCAAGAAGTAACCTAACTTGTGATTGGCTTAATATATGTTTATAGAAAAAGAAGAAGATGTGATATTACAAATATTGAAGCTTAGATATTATTAGCCTTAGAAAAAAGGTAATACCAAATTATGTGAATATAAAATGTCACACTAAAACACCACAAGCACAAAAAGCTATAAAATGTGCTCAACGAGTTTGGATAAAATCTGAATGTAAGAAATGGTTCAAAATTAGAGACTCCTTAGACAACTACATAAAAGTTGTACATTCAGAACTCACATTCCAATTACATCCAGTAGAATTTGACTGTTTGGATGACAAAATTAGAGAAAATATCAGCACTATGAAGCATATGAAATTTAAGAAACAAGAAAAGAAGCTACAGAATCTTGAACACACACAACATAAAATTCAATACTCAAAACATCATGAAACTGTAAGTACCTACATACCAACACACTTTGCACCACGATTTGAAAACCTTTCAGACACTAATTTTACAAATAGTGAAATAGAATTTTTAAATAAAGGTTTAAAGTACAGCATACCACCTAAATTTACGAATAATATTAAACAAATTTTAGCTACAGAGTCAGAAATAGCTTTAAAATCTAATTCAAATAATTTTCTTTATGAGAAATTAAAAATTGCCAATTTAATCAAAAATATTGAACCTTCAAAAGTTAAACGTCAAACAAAAAATGACATTTCAGTTTTAAACGCAATAAAAGAGAAGATAGAGAACAATAACCTAACAGTTACAAAATCCGATAAGGGGAATGCTACTGTCATTTTGACGACTGAAAATTACAATTCCAAAGTATATAACTTTATAGAATCCAGCGATGTAAAAGTTCTTAAAGCAGACCCAACAAAGAAGTTTTCTAATAATGTAAGGGATATTGTTAATAATTCAAATTATCTTTTAAATGATTACGAAAAGAGGTCTATCATACATAAGAATCCTCATTGTCCACAATTATATGGAACAGTTAAATTACATAAAATAACGAAACCAATTAGACCTGTAGTCTCTTATGTTAATGCTCCTAATAATATATTGGCAAAAAAGCTCAACAATATACTCAATACTTACGGATATGAATCTCAGTACTCAATTAGAAATTCAATAGAACTAATCAAAAAGTTGAAATCAATCCACTTGCAAGATAACTATAAACTCATATCGTTCGATGTAACTAATATGTTTACTAAAATTCCTCCTAAAGAATGTCTAATACTTGTAAGAAAATTACTAGAAGATAAAAATATTAATCCAGGAATAATATCAGATATACTTAATTTATTTGATGTATGCATTAATCAGAATTATTTCACTTTTGACAATAAGATATATATTCAAAATGAAGGTTTACCAATGGGAAGCCCTATATCACCTATTTTAGCAAACATTTTTATGGACAATTTAGAAAGAAAGATCTTTGAAAGTAATATTTCGAAAAATATTTTATTTTGGTATAGATATGTGGATGACATATTAGCTTGTTTTATGGGTAGTGAGCGACAATTAGATGTGTTTTTCAACCACATCAATAATTGACACCCGAAAATTAAATTTACATTAGAAATTGAAGAAAATAACTCAATCAATTTTCTTGATTTAAAAATTCAAAGAGTTAATAATGTACTTGATTATTCAATTTACCGAAAACCAACACAGACTGATGTGACAATTCCATTCAATTCTAACCACCCTGTCTCACACAGACTAGCAGCATATAATTCAATGATACATAGAGCTTTTTCAGTTCCTATGAACAAATGTAATTTTGATAGAGAGATTAATACAATTAGACAAATAGCAACATCTAACGGTTATCCATTAGATATGATAAATAAACTAATTAGTAAAAAAGAGAAAAAAGTGGCATTACAACTAATATATCCTAAGCAAGCTGATGAAATTAAAACTTATAAAACCATCACATATGCAGGAAATATTTCTAATAATATTTCAAAGATAATATCTTCAGCAACGAATGCAACAATTTCTTTCAAAACAGAAAGTAACGTTAGTACAAAATTGTTAAATGTAAAAACAAAAATACCACTATTAAAGAAGTCAGGTATATATAAACTCAAATGTCCAGAATGTAATGCTGTCTATTTGGGTCAGACCCTTAGGAATTTTGAAATACGATACAGTGAGCACTTACGAGCTTACAGATTAAAACAACCAGATAAATCCCACTACGCAAAACATCTACTTGACACCAATCATTCATTGACACCTAACATAGAACTAGAAGTGCTGCATATTTGTGAAAAGAAACAAGAACTGGATTTCCTTGAAGAACTGGAAATTAGAAGACATTTAAGAAACCCACAATATGAAGTTGTCAATGAACAGTTAAATCTAGGGAATTCCTCACTAATAAACTGTCTTCTTAAGTGATAATTGTAAAGATTAGCAGATATAGTTTTCCTGGTTTTCTATATCATTGCACAGTTATACTGATCTTAATTGGAAAAATGATATCCAGGATATCACCATAGGGCTAATAATATCTAAGCTTCAATATTTGTAATATCACATCTTCTTCTTTTTCTATAAACATATATTAAGCCAATCACAAGTTAGGTTACTTCTTGGTCTAGCCAAAAATATAACTACTAAACATCAGGTAGGCATAAAATGAAATGTAACTTCTGTCATTCTGACGATGATATTGATTTATCGAAACAATTGTCAATTTTTTAGAATTTTCAATAACTTGTATTATATTGTGGAATTAACTAGAGACCTTGAGTTTCATTTAAAAACAATAAATTGATGATTTGTAGACCCTCACCTTCAGCTTTTCTCACAGAGTGCTCGGGATTTCTACTGAAAAAAGAGCGAAGCCAATCTTTTGCTTCCAGTTCATTTTTAAATTTATGTGGAATGTTTAAAGCGACTGCTAATTTGTAGGTCATTTGTCGAAGATCTATATGACGAGGCGCGAATCCATGGTTTTGTAGTTTTATAATATATCCAACCAATTTCTTTTCATTTTCAGCTCCTACGCTGTTATCTGGGCCCATTCTTCCTTTTTTAGAATCGTTTGACTTCAGCTTTCTACGAAGAATTCTTGATGACACGCCATAATTGCGAGCTGGTGCATTAGTACCCAGTTCTCCATTACGAACTGCTTGAATAGCTGCTTCTGTCCACATCCCTCGTTGAGGACAAATCAGTTTATATGTGGATGACATAATGATCTTAAAAGAAATTGATAAATTAATAGGCCATCTCTACCCACTTTGACTGGGGCATCTATACCAAAAGGTGGTATAAGATGTCCCACCATGCAGTTTGTAAAAACCAACATGTACATGCGTTTTGATGTTAGAATGATGTAGCACAAGCATTCCGCAATTGTTTGACGAAACTCCGGATTAAATAAATAAATATTGATGATTTTACAACCTATACCGTAATCATGTATAAAAATTTGCACCTACCTCAAAAAGACAGCATAAAATTTTGTCAAAACAAGACAATTGTCAGCAGCAAAATCACTTACCGTTCGTGAATCATGAACAACTGATTGGGTAGGGACAAGCCGCACGATCGCACATGTAAAAGTTTTCGAGTAATAAACCCTAATGGATAACCGTTGGATGTTGCTATTTGTTTAATTGTATGAATTACATTTGTTCATAGAAACTGAAAATGCTGTATGTATCATTGAATTATATGCTGCTAATTTATGTGACATGGAATGATTGGAACTATATGGAATAGTCACATTAGTGTGTGTTGGTTTTCTGTAAATTGAATAATCAAGTATATTATTAACTCTTTGAATTTTTAAATCAAGAAAATTGATTGAGTTATTTTCTTCAACATCTAATGTAAATTTAATTTTAGGGTATAAATTATTAATATGGTTGAAAAATACATCTAATTGTCGTTCACTACCTATAAAACAAGCTAATATGTCATCTACATATCTTTACTAAAATAAATATTTTTGGAAAGATTACTTCCAAAGATTTTTCTTTCTAAAGTGGGCGCAACACCCAGTTATATCATTTAATTGACATTTGATTAATTTAAAATTTTGGTGGTTTAAAAAGGTCGGCAAGAGAACTATTTTAACTTATTAACATTTTATTATAGTCAGTAGCGTACATTTTTAGAGGTCTTCAAAACGTCGATTTTTCAAAAAAGTTATTAGCGATTTTTTTATTGGATTTTCGGTTACCACACTGTAAAGAGTATCCCTTGAAACCCCTTAATCCAAATAAATGTCAGTAATGTCACTTCACCGGTGTCTGAGATGTAAGTCGTCAAAAATTGTTTTTTTGATTTTTGAACGGCCCTGTATACACGGTAGTCGACGTTTTACGAACTCCACATTTTGGTGTTCAGTAAAAAACAATTAGTTGAATAGTTGCCCTTGTCAATATTTGGTTTTTTGTCAGTAGCGTACGTCTATAGGGGACTTCAAAAATTTGTGTTTAAAAAAATTCTGTAGGACCAAACACATTTATTTAGGATTAAATAAATAAACAAAATTTTTATGAAATTTCAACTACATCAATTTAAAAATAACCAAACAATAGATAAACAGAAATTAACTTATATAGAGGTGGCTTCTACTAAACCTCCATTAAGTTCAATACATTTGTCATATCGTTTCCTTATGTTCTGTACTGCATTCCTTATCTGTTGGGGTGTGATTTCTGTACAAGCTCGACGTATTTGTTTATCTAGCGTTTGGTTATTTTCAAATTGGTGTAGTTCAAATTTCATAAAAATTTTGTTTATTTATTTAATCCTAAATAAATGTATTTGGTCCTACAGGATTTTTTAAACACGAATTTTTGAAGTCCTCTATAGACGTACGCTACTGACAAAAACGAAATATTGGCAACGGCAACTAGTCAACTAATTGTTTTTTACTGAACACCAAAATATGGAGTTCGTAAAACGTCGACTACCGTGTATACAAGGCCGTTCAAACATCAAAAAAACAATTTTTGACGACTTACATCTCAGACACCGGTGAAGTGACATTACTCAAAATTTGGATTCAGGAGTTTCAAGGGATACTCTTTACAGTATGGTAACCGAAAATCCAATAAAAAAATCGCTAATAACTTTTTTTGAAATATCGACGTTTTGATGCCCCCTAAAAATGTACGCTACTGACATTAATAAAATGTTAATAAGTAAAAATAGTTCTCTTGCCGACCTTTTCAAACCACCAAAATTTTAAATTAATCAAATGTCAATTAAACGCTATAACTGGGTGTTGCGATCTTATGTTGGTCACACTGTATATATCTTATTGTCAAGAGTGAAATAATTCTGATTAATACCTACAAAATAACTTTTCACATTCGGAAAAAGGTTTTTTAAAAATTATTTATCTAACAAAAGTTACAAGTTCCAAGATTCGAAGTAAATTCTAGACTGACAATATAAACTAAACGATTCAAAAGGTAAAAATTACATTGTAAGCACAAAAAAGATTCAATAATTTATAAAATAACAGGTTATTACACAATATACTGATTAAGCAATTTATTTAATATATAGTAAGTAATTTAAGGATATAACACCTCCCCCATTAGATCGAGGCACCCCCTGGAAGTTGAATTTTCTTTTCTTGTAATTCCATTGGAGTTTCTTCTGATTTTCTAAATTTTCTTCAAGAGTAGCCAAATAATTATCAATACTCCGCTAGAATATAGAAATATAGTCCATATGCTAGGAATATGGAGATTAAATTGTTCTTCATGAATTGGTGTCAATCCTTGCGAAGATATTTCTTTTAAATTTAATTTTTTCAAATTTATTTCCAAAGGCTGGAATTAAATTTTATTAAAATGTGTCTGAAGTTTATTCGGTACCAGTGGTTGACCAAAAGTTCTATCTTGAAATATTAATTCTTGATTTTTAAAAGTTATTTTACATGGCGAGTTTTTGATTAGGAAAATTCTTTTTAAAATTTGGATTTCTGTGTCTTCTGAACATTTAATTATCAATTTTCCTTCTTCTGGAAATACTACTAGGTATTGGTTTATTTCTGGTATAATTTCCAAATGATTTTCAATAATTTTGGTTTTAGTGTAATCGCAGTTAGTAGAGTTTTCCATTAATAATATTTGTTCTTCACATAACTGTTTATTATTGTCTTGAAGGTGTGAAGCACATTGAAAAGTTTCGCTTCTTGTACAAATATCGTTTAGAGGTTTTATCTGTTAAATCAGATCTTAGCAAATACTTTGAATTTGGTATTATTATTACGAATTCTGATTCTAACTTAGTAGGTATAGGTAATAAATAAAATAATTCAAACTCAATAATAAAATGTATGGGAATTGATAAAAAATATTCTATTCTATTTTTTACTTTTCCGCCCAGCCTTTCTATATGCGAGAAAAGTATTGGTTTACCCCAAAAAAAGTTGGAATCTTGAAATTTTTTTTCGAGTTATTTTTACGTTTTCCATCAACAACAACACGAAAAAACGGTTTTTAGAAAAAAAATCCTGTGTGTATGTCGTCGTCGTCGTCGTCGTCGTCGTCGTCGTTGTCGTCGGCCACTTTTCCTTACATGTCTTGTTAGCACGATACAGCCTCCGGAGTGCAATAAGTCAGCAATTTTATAATTGGATATTGTTAAGGACATGTCACAGATGATCCCTATTGATTTTCAGTTCACCAGAGCCAGTACAACGGGTGCTATGGTACTTGAAGTACATTTTGTAATTTTTTGAGAAATTTCAGTTTGTTAGCACGATACAGCCTCCGCAGTTCAACAAGTCACCAATTTTATGATTGAATATTATTCAGGGCATCTCACTTATGAACCCCATTGATTTTCAGCTCACCGGGGCCAATACAGCAGGTGCTACAGTACTTTAAGTACGATATTTTTGTCATTTTTGGAGAAGTTTCAGTTTGTTAGCACGATACAGCCTCCAGAGAGTATACGATTGATCAATTTTATGATTGAATATTGTTCAAGGTGTCTCACAGATGTACCCTATTGATTTTCAGTTAACTAGAGCGAGTATAGCGGGTCCTATAAATCCAGATATACTGAATTTTTGGTTATTTTTGGAGAAATTTCGGTTTGTTAGCACGATACATCCCCCGAAGTGTATACAAGTAACAGTTTTATGATAGAATATTGTTCAGGGCCACGGATGCGGAAAAGTTAGTTTTAATCCTTAAAACCTTTTATTCTTACTCAATATGTTATATCTAAAATTGATTCGAAGTTTAAAATATTCTCGTATTTCAATTCCAACGGTAATTGTAATTTATAATACGAAGATATTTTTTGCAACTCTGTAAATAATTCACTTGATTTAATTTTACTCGAATGCAATGTCCTTAGTTCGCAGAATGTACAGGAAATCTCTACAGTTTCTATTATATCTAATATTACATTATACATAATTAAAACTTAATTTAACATTGTTTAATGAAAATAAAGTTATCATGTAACATCTGTAGATAAACTTCATTTGTTTTAAATGTTCTAATATTAAACTTATTCTGTAATGAAAGTATAAAGTTTCTTCCTAGGTCGTTTTATATTTGAAATGTGAACATCTTCAGCGGTATTAAAATGACGTGTTACAATTTTCGCAGTTTTATTTTTGCTGTTTACGGATTGAATTTTTTCAGGTTGAATATCTATTTTTTGTTTTACTTTTAATCTGCTTATTTTTGACAAATACTTTTGTAGGTAGAAGGTCTTCTCTACTTTTATTAGCTTTTGAAATAACTTTATCTTTAGTTTCTTGCAATGATTTATTTATTTTAGAATAAAGTAATTTCATTTTTTCTTTGTGATTATGAATATGATTATTTACTAATTGTCGATCAATGTCTAAATCAAAAGAAGAGTTATTCTCTAAATGACCTGTAATAATATCGTATGGTTTTAGTTTCGTTACTGAGTGAATACTATTATTATAATGAAATTGACTGTCTCGACCCTTACTTCGTGGAATATGCTCATATTAGTGTTTTTAAATGAAACTCGCGGTCTCCAGTTAATTCCACAATATAATACAAGTTATTGAAAATTCTAAAAAATTGACAATTGTTTCGATAAATCAATATCATCGTCAGAATGACAGAAGTTACATTTCATTTTATGCCTACCTGATGTTTAGTAGTTATTTTTGGCTAGACCAAGAAGTAACCTAACTTGTGATTGGCTTAATATATGTTTATAGAAAAAAGAAGAAGATGTGATATTACAAATATTGAAGCTTAGTACAAAATTGTTAAATGTAAAAACAAAAATACCACTATTAAAGAAGTCAGGTATATATAAACTCAAATGTCCAGAATGTAATGCTGTCTATTCGGGTCGGACCCTTAGGAATTTAGAAATACGATACAGTGAGCACTTACGAGTATACAGATTAAAACAACCAGATAAATCCCACTACGCAAAACATCTACTTGACACCAATCATTCATTGACACCTAACACAGAACTAGAAGTGCAGCATATTTGTGAAAAGAAACAAGAACTGGATTTCCTTGAAGAACTGGAAATTAGAAGACATTAAGAAACCCACAATATGAAGTTGTCAATGAACAGTTAAATCTGTGGAATTCTCCACTAATAAACTGTCTTCTTAAGTGATAATTGTAAAGATCAGCAGATATAGTTTTCCTGGTTTTCTATATCATTGCACAGTTATACTGATCTTAATTGGAAAAATGATATCCAGGATATCACCATAGGGCTAATAATATCTAAGCTTCAATATTTGTATTATCACATCTTCTTCTTTTTTCTATAAACATATATTAAGCCAATCACAAGTTAGGTTACTTCTTGGTCTAGTCAAAAATAACTACTAAACATCAGGTAGGCACAAAATGAAATGTAACTTCTGTCATTCTGACGATGATATTGATTTATCGAAACAATTGTCAATTTTTTAGAATTTTCAATAACTTGTATTATATTGTGGAATTAACTAGAGACCGTGAGTTTCATTTAAAAACACTAACTATTATTATATGCCAAAATATGCATAATTTACTTTTATTTCAATAGGTTCTTTCTTAAATTCGGTCTGATTATTTAAAAGTCTAATATGTTCAATAACTGTTGAAAGAAATCGTTCGGCGATGCCGTTTGCTTCAGCATGTTGTGAACTGGTAAAATGAATTTGTATTTTATCAGTTTCTAATAAATCTTTGACTAAACTATTTTTTAATTCTGTTCCGTTATCGGATATTATTTGTTCCGATATACAATGATGGGTGAAATATCTAATTAAATTATTAACTATCTCTATACATTGGACTGAGTTCAATTTATACAACTGCCCGTATTTTGAAAATGAGTCTATAATAGTAAGAAATTTCGTATTTTCTAAAGTAATAGTGTCTAAATGTATTATTTGAAATGGTTTAATAGCTGTAGGGTAATATTTAAATATGGTTTCACGGGTTTGCGATCATATTTTATTATTTGACATATTTCGCATTCGTTAATGTACGTTTGAATAGAAGATCTTTGATCAGGCCAATAGTATCGAGATTTTATATTATTTTCGGTTTCATCTAATCCTCTATGATTCCGTTCACCTTCATGATTAATCAATTAATTTTTTATTACATTTGATAAATGAAATGTGTGAATTTTTGAAATATGTTTGTATAACAGTGCTGAATTTTTCGTATAAGGAATCTTCAAAATAAATATGATATTTTGCTTTTGGTGCTACATATTCTTTCACAAAATTTATTACGTCTTGTTCAAAGTTATTTTTAGAAAATTGCAATAGAATTCTTTGCTTAGTTTCATATAATTTAATTATAGTTGGTATAGCTGGTTCAAAATTAACTTCAGAGATTATAATTTGATTTTTTCCCACATTTACTGCAGATTCCGAAATAGGTATTCCTGCAATAGGATTTTCTATGTTAGTGTGAATAGTATTATTATCGTCATCGATTTTGTCATTAAAATCTTCAGCTTCTACAATAAGTGATTCGGTTTCTACATTTTACTTTTTCGCCCAACATTTCTATATGCGAGAAAAGTATTGGTTTACCCCAAAAAAAGTTGGAATTTTGAAATTTATTTTTATTTATTTTCACGTTTTTCATCAACAACAACCCGAAAAAAAGGTTTTTAGAAAAAAAATCCTGTGTGTATGTCGTCGTCGACGTCGTTGTCGTCGGCCACTTTTCCTTATATGTCTTGTTAGTACGATACAGCCTCCGGAGTGCAATAAGTCAGCAATTTTATGATTGAATATTGTTTAGGACATGTCACAGATGATCCCTATTGATTTTCAATTCACCAGAGCCAGTACCACGGGTGCTATGGTACTTGAAGTACGACATTTTGAATTTTTTTGAGAAACTGCAGTTTGTTAACACGATACAGCCTCCGGAGTTCAACAAGTCACCAATTTTATGATTGAATATTATTCAGGGCATCTCACTGATGAACCCTATTGATTTTCAATTCACCAGAGCCAATACAACAAGTGCTACAGTACTTTAAGTACGATATTTTTGTCATTTTTGGAGAAGTTTCAGTTTGTTAACACGATACAGCCTCCGGAGTATATACAAGTGACCAATTTTATGATTGGATATTATTCAGAGCGTCTCAAAGATGAACCCTATTGATATTCAACTCAGTAAAGCCAGTACAACGGGTGATATGGTACTTGAAGTACCAAACTTTCGTCATTTTTGGAGAATTTTCAGTTTGTTAGCACGATACAGCCTCCAGAGAGTATGCGATTGATCAATTTTATGATTGAATATTGTTCAAGGTGTCTCACGAATGTACCCTATTGATTTTCAGTTGACTAGAGCGAGTACAGGGGGTCCTATAAATCCAGATATACTGAATTTTTGGTAATTTTTGGAGAAATTCCGGTTTGTTAGCACGATACATCCCCCGAAGTGTATACAAGTAACAATTTTATGATAAAATATTGTTCAGGGCCACAGATGCGGAAAAGTTAGTTTTAATCCTTAAAACCGTTTATTTATTTTTAGTATTATTTGAAAGTGAGTCATTAAATCTTTCCATATCAACTAATAATTTTTTGGGAGGATTATCCGAAGAATTTACTTCATTCATATTTAGTTGGATTCGTGATAAACAGGCACTATTAGTGTTCAATGCACCTTTCTTGTACACTATATTATAGTCGTATTCTTCGAGTTTCAACCGCCATCTAACTAATCTAGAATTGGGTTCTTTTAAAGAAAATAACCATTGAAGTGATTTATGATCTGTTACTATTGTGAATTTTCTTCCGAAAAGATATGGGCGGAACTATTTTACAGCCCAAACAATTGCAAGGAGCTCCTTTTCAATTGTGGAATAATTTACTTCAGAATTATTAAGTGTTCTGCTAGCATATGCCACAGGTAAATCGGTTCCGATTTTTCCTTGGCTGAGAACAGCGCCTAGAGCAAAATTGCTTGCGTCTGTTGTGAGATTAAATGGACGGAAAAAGTCGGGGTATTGTAAAATAGGATCATTTAATAACATATTTTTACAAGTATCAAAACAATTAATATAATCAGGATCTTTTATGTTAATTACTGCATTTTTCTTAAGACGAATAGTTAAAAGTTTAGTCAGTTTTGAAAAATCTTTAATGAATTTTCTATATCCAAGAAGTCCGAGAAAAGCTTTAATTTATTTGCTAGTTTTTGGTATGGAAAATTTTTGTATAGCACTTATTTTATCGGGATTTGGTTTTACACCTTCGGGGGTAACAATATGTCACAAATAAGCAACTTCTCTCCTCAAAAATTCGGATTTGTCAATTTGTATTTTAAAATTCGATTCGCGTAACCTTTTAAATACTTCTTTTGAATTATTTATGTGTTCTAGCAAGCTTGTACTAAATATAATGATATCGTCAAGATAAACTAAACATTTTTCGTTTTGGATACCTCTTAAAATATTGTCCATCACTCTTTGAAAAGTTGCTGGAGCTCCCTTTAGTCCGAATGGCATTCTCAAAAATTCCCAGTGGCTATTTTCAGTAGTAAAAGCCGGTTTGGGTATATCTCCTTCAGCCATCTCAATTTGGTGAAATCCGGAGGCAAGATCCAAGGTAGTGAAGTATTGGTAACGTCCTAATTTATCCAATAGATCGGTTATGTTTGGTAATGGATATCTATCTCCAATAGTTATTTCGTTAAGCTTGCGATAGTCTACGACGACTCTGAATTTTTGTTTACCGGTAGAGTCTAATTTTTTTGGAACAACTCAGATACTACTCGACCACGGTGACGATGAGGCTCTTATGATATTTTGATCTAACATACTCTGTATTTGATTTTGGACTTCTTTTTTATATACTTCTGGATATCTGTACGATTTAGTATAAATAGGTACATCATTTGTAGTTTTTATTTGATGCTTGATTTTACTCGTAAAGGTTAGTTGATTACCATCAACATGAAAAATGTCAGAATATTCTTTAATTAATTCAAGAATAGCATTGCGTTCTTCAGAATTCATACGTTCTGTTCGAACTTTATCAATATCAAATTTGAATTTTTCTGCATAAATAGCATTAAAATTAGGGATCAAGGTTTGTTCGTATTCGTCGAACTGTTCAACCTCTAACGGATCACTTAAATCTACTTTAAAATATAACTCAGACGGATTTAAAATAGTACATACAGCTTGACTATTTTCCGCTTTTGTAAGACATTCTGGAATTTCTAATTTTCCGATTTTTATATAAGGTATAATTATATCACCATTATTAATATTATCAATATTCAATTTAATTATTTGTTCAGTTCGCGGAGGCACTACTATACAATTCGTGTTCTCGCTTCTGATTATAAAATAATTTATTTTTATTTCACTATAAGGCGTAATTAAAACATTATTTACTAAATCAATAGTAACATTTAATTTTTTCAGATTATCTAAACCTAATAAGCAATCAAAATGATTGTGAAATTTAAATATACAGTATTCTAAGTTCATTTTATTTTTCATTTTAAATACCTTTGAAGATGGAATTACTGTACAATAATTCTGTTGACTTGAGCCTAAAGCAGAAGTTACTTTGAAAGATTTTTTCATAGTCGATTTTGAAAAATATTTCTTTGCAATTTCAGGTGTTACAAAAGATTTTGTACTACCTGTGTCAATCATTACTTTTAAATTTTGTTCAGGAAATATTATGTACGGTAATTCACTTTCATAATTCGTGAAATTAAATATTTCTACGTGTCTGTCTCTTCCGAGGCAATTTCGTCTAAAAAACAATCTTCAACATCAGTGTGACGTTCAGTATCGTCCATATTATATTCTTCCGAAATAAAATTTTTTCTATTACCTACGAAATGCGATTGATTTTGTCCATTATTTTTATTCTGTACATTGGGTTTATTGTACGTATTAGAAGTAGATATACTCATTGGAGTAGGTTTTTGAATTTCATAATTTCTATTAGGTTTGAAAACATTAGTATTTCTATTCGGAAAATTTGTATCTCTACTTGTACTAGGTAAATTATTTTCATTGTTGAAATTTCTATTAAATTGTGGTTGATAATTATGTTGTAAATTTGGCCTGCTTAAACTGAGACTTAGGCTTATTAAATGAATTTTTTGGATGTGTATTGTTATTATTATTACTTAAATAATCTTGAAAGTCATTCGTTAGAACATTTAAATCTGAATTTAGATCGCTAGGATTCTTGGTACGCATTAGTGTACCGAGAGGTTCCTTTAATCCGCGCAATAATACTCTTAGTGCTAAATTCCTGAAATAGTTGCCTAAAATGGCTTGTTCACTTGCATTAGAGCGTGTCATTAATAATGATGTTTGTAGATTTAAAAGATGCTGTATCCTATTGTAAAAGTCAAAAGGTGATTAATTTCCTTACTTTAATTCCGATATTTCAATACTTAACGTGTAAATGTCTCCTTTATCTGCATATGTGTTTAATAAAGCATCTTTCAAATTCTGCCAATTTGTTATACTACAAGCTGAAATGTTTATGGCGGCTTGGCCTTTAATTTTAGATAAAATACTAGACATCAAATATTCATTTTGAAAGTCTGTTAAATCTACTGTTTTGTAAAATTTATTTACTAATTTTTCAGAAATTTCTATGAATCTAGGTAATAAAGCATTTTCGCCATGGAATTCTGGAATAATGTCCAGACATTCCTTTTTCAATTGCGGTACCACTTGATCTACTGGCAGTTTATATAATGTATTTAATTTAAATCTAGGTTTTGATAATTCAATATTTATTTTACGGTTACGATATGTTTGTGAGCCACAATCTAAATCAGAATCGGAGTTGTCAGAGCTTTCTGAATTAAATAAACAATTATTTCCTCTATACGACATAAAGTACTTACATCAAGAGCAGGACTGCTTTCGCCATCTAGTTGCACCTGTAGTTGGAATTACCAATGTTCCCTTGAAATTCCTCTTCGTACGAGCCAACTGTCTTCGAGTTAAGCTACTGAATTCACTTCACCAAGAGTACCGATGATTCACTTTAGGTATGTTAATAAATCGTTGATACGAACCGGTAGTTATATTCACTAACGCCCGTTTAACATATCCTACTGACTGCGCCAAATAACTTTTCATATTCGGAAAAAGGTTTTTTAAAAATTATTTATTTATCAAAAGTTACAAGTTCCAAGATTCGAAGTAAATTCTAGACTGACAATATAAACTAAACAATTCAAAAGGTAAAAATTACAATGTAAGCAAAAATAAGGTTCAATAATTCATAAAATAACAGTTTATTACACAATATACTGATTAAGCAATTTATTTAATATATAGTAAGTAATTTAAGGTATATAACATACAAATAAATTAAGTATATTTGATATTATTTGGTGTATGTATTAATCAGAATTATTTCACTTTTGACAATAAAATAGATATTCAAATGAAGTTACCGAGAGTTTAGAAAGAAAAATCTTTGAAAGTAATATTTCAAAAAATATCTTATTTTTGTATAGATACGTAGATGGCATATTAGCTTGTTTTATAGGTAGTGAACGACAATTAGATATATTTTACAACCTTATTAATAATTTACACTCACAAATTAAATTTTCATTAGAATTTGAAGGAAATAAATCAATAAATTTTCTTGATTTAAAAATTCAAAGAGTTAATAATATATTTGATTATCCAATTTACAGAAAATCAACGCACACTGAAGTACATCTATGGCATCTCCCCGAAGCGCGATGGTTAAGTTTTACCTGTCGGACCAATTATTCACTCTAGCGGCTGCTTCAAAATGTTTCAAATAATTGGTCCACGATGTCTGTCCGTCGAATGTTGAAGCCTTGACTCGGGCAAAACTGCTAATATCTTCTGTCTTGGATTGTGTTTCTGGTTTGCACATCTCGATCTTCTTTTGTTCTTCTGGCGTGTCTTGTGTTCTTGAGTCTGTCATCTTTCTCTCTAACTCTTCGATTTTCTTGTCCATCGTTGTCATTTTATCCTCAATATCCGATTTTAGAGACGAACTTTTATTTTCAACGTCAGCGACAATGTCGCTTTTCATTAATAAAATATCGGCAGAAAGTTTGTCCGTGTTAGCAGAGATATCGTTCTTCATGGTTGAAATCTTCTATTCCATGGCAAAAATATCGTTTTTATATTAGCAGAAATTGACTAGATTAAGGTGGAAGCCTCGTCATCGAATGAAAATGTTTCTGGATCCAAGCCGTCACTTACCAGTGGCACTTTGAGTCTTTCTACTAACTCACTCTTCTTACCGGTCGTTTCTAACTCGCGACTTTCCAATTCTGCCTTTATCTCTGTCACTTTGAGGCCACTAAGTCTCTTGGCCATGCTTACGTCTTATTTATTTAAACGTTTTTATTACGGGGGGATAAATATATACACACACGTTATGTCTACTAACTTAATTTATTTATTCACTACTCTATTCATTAATTTATATTATATACACAGTATATTCACTTAAACTAATTTATATAAACACTTCACTACTTAGATTATTTACTTGTTCGCTGTTTATATCACGAGATCACTTTATAAACTGACTCTTCCGCTGGTCGGTCCTTTATATATAAGTGGCCTTTTTTTCTAGATAATTCTAGTTTGCGGCTTACACAAAAACAATCTCCTTTTCGGGATATTTCTCGTTTATTTGTCGGCTCAATCCTTAAAAGATCTTCGGAGAAAATGTCTATAAAAAACGGTCACAAAAAATCCCAATAGACCTTCTCAGAATTTGGCGTGCTCGCCATTTTTTTAACACCGTTAACATAAGGTTGCTTCCGTGTGCGAGTTCGTAACAATTCTAAATAAAACAATGAATATAATATCGATAAACATACAAACAATTATTTCAACAATTATAAAATTTGTCCCATTTATTATATAATTTGAGTACCTTGAATATAATCACCACGGTATAGAGCCTATGTAGTTTATTTAAATTATATGCAAGAATTGAATGTACTCATTATCACTTTCATGTGTTTCGTGATTACAAAGGACTACAAAAAGGGTGGTAGATTTTCTTTGAAAGCTGGAAATGCGCGCAATTCGAATTTAGCCTCAGAAGTTTTTTATTAGTAACTCATAGTATTCCAATGAATAATTTAGAAGTTATGAATGAATTTTTATTTCGAAAAATTTAGAGACCCATACCTCAGAAACGAATGTTCGTGTGATAAAAATTTAATTGAACTTCTTACATTATTTAGACCTCTTCTACTAGCTACCGAAATTTTGTCATTAAGTTCCTAGACATCCTGTACAGAAATTCACATGAGTTTTAACGAAAATGAATTCTAAAAGTAGCATACATTTCGAACTTACCAATACAATTCCGAGGTCCTGCACTGAAAGGAGTATAAACAAAAGAATTGATTCTATTTGCTTCACCATCAAATCTCTCAGGATTTAATTTCAATGGTTCTGGAAAATATATCGGATCTCTGTGCATTCCGAATATTGAAACAATGATATCTATACTTTTAGGTAACTTATATTCACCTAAAAAGTTAACGTCAGGTCAGCAAAAAATAATTTAAGTATATGAAAGGCAGTAAAGCTTTGCTCAATACAGTCTAGAAAAGAGATCTGTAATGTTTTTCTTATAAATTTAAACAGTAAACGGGTGGGATAAATTGTAAACACACGGTATGGCTACTTACTAATTTATTTGAACACTAAAGTAATCACTAACATTTAATTTATATATACTCAACTAATCACTTAAATTTATATCAACACTTTACTGTTCGCTATTTCGGTGTATT
Source organism: Galeruca laticollis (assembly GCA_963921935.1). NCBI lineage: Eukaryota > Metazoa > Arthropoda > Insecta > Coleoptera > Chrysomelidae > Galeruca > Galeruca laticollis. The sequence continues at coordinate 212,784,510 of OY998177.1, forward strand.
CTTGTTTATTTCTCGAGATCACTTTATCAACTAAACTGAACTGCTGGTTGGTCCTTTATATATATCAGTGCCTTTTTTACTAGATAATTCTAGATTGTGGCTTACACAAAAACAATTGGCTCCCGCATTTTCTAGATAAGACTGGTCACAAAAACAATGTCTAGATAAGATAGTCACAATCGTAAACAATTCTAAGAAATCCCTGCGCGTCCGTCATAATTTTAACTTTCATACATGGCTTAGACAGAGTCGGATTCAGGGACTATACCAGTGTGCTGTTTAGTAACAGATCGTTCATGTTACAGTAATATCATTTTACATCAGATTGAGTCTGTATGTATTCAATGTGTTACCTTCAATCTAAATCACGGCCTTAAATTCGGTAATGTTGAACATTAGATGTTTTTAGCATGTTTATTAGTTAGCTATAAAGTAGTATTTTGTTTGGTTGGCAGACATTAGTTTGACAGTTGTCAGTTTTGTGAAATTTGTAATTTGCAGTTTACTGCAACTTGTAAAATATTTTTGAAGAATACAAAGAAACCGTCCGAATAGTTCTTGTTGAGACACCAACGTACAGGTTGGCAAATTAATTTTGGCAGTTGACGATGCGCGAGAAAGCCATATAACTTGACAACGTTGTAAGCGCAGTTACCGGGAAGAGCAGGCGACGTACATTCCTAACAAAACCTAACAAAAAAATTCGATTAATCTTTCCTTCGTTAATTGAAGTTTAGTATTTTTGTCTCAAGAGGCTGAATCTTCGATTGGTCTTGCCTTATTTATGAGCTGACATCATGTGTGCTTAGAGTACGAATCCGCCATACTGGGAATTCGAATTTTTATGTATACGAATACCAAAAAGGTCGAACTTTATGATGCCAATGACAGATTCCAGCTGGAAACGCTAGTGCTGTCAGTTCTAGTGACCGTTTTAGACATAGATTAGATTACCTATATGTAAATATGATGGACAGTTTTAGTGAATGAATATGGATTTAATCAGGGTTTAAAGTACATTGCATCAATATAATGTGAAACTAGAACGCTAGGTTGTTGTCTTGTTTACGTAATTTTTAAGTAGTAAACACTATCAGAAATTATATGTCATTCATTAATTACTTACACCGTACTTTCTTTTATAGTGATACTGTTTATATTTACAACAAAATAGATTAAAAATAAATTTGTTTTATCAAACCAATTAAACACGAACTAATAATGCTCTTTCTCTGTAAACTATTTAAATTTCATGATGTCCTTGATCGTTAACTATTTAAAATTGTGTTAATTAGTATATTTCATTTATTTTTAATACGTTTTACAACCACTTTTTCTAAACACAAAAAAATATCTTGTTTTAATGAAGTTGTCAAGGAAACTATATTGCAAATATAGGAATAATTTATGATTATCGAATAATTCACAAAATCTTTATATCAATTAAAGAAAAAACTAACAATTAGACATCGATTTCTCCTCATCTTTTTGTATTTGAAACATCTGAATCATTTTCAATATCTACATAGCACAACTTAATATATTTCTGTTATCCCGTAGAAGGCATGGAGAACAATTCAATGAGGGTTAATATCAACAAAATTCTTATTTCAATAGTCTTCTTCTGCTCTAGAACTATTTTTGGATGATTAGACTAATCAGTTCATGTGATTTTCATTGTTTGTTGTAAGTTTGATAAAAAGTATGGCCTTCGCAAATATAGTGAGTTATAATGTTTGAGACCGAAATGTTATTCCTAGACTCTCAAAGCGTTTAAATAGAGGAGATATTATGGATGAGTTGTAAATTGCAAAATATCGTTGATAAGCTGCGGTAAATTCACCTATTGATATTTACGATGATAAACAAATATGTTTTTCTGTTTTTCTTCTCCCTATATTGTAAACAACCATTTTGGAGGACGTAAGTAACAATTACCAAAAGGGTATCGATTGCCCTTGACGACGAGTTGTAAGTCAACTTACCACCCTTGGGTGGTAATAATTTATGCCATATAAATGTGTATCTTCTGTGCTTAAGAAACATATTAGATTCATTAAGTTTCAACTAAAAACATAGGAGATACCTTTAATTTTTCATTTCATCAACAGCGTCAAGGTTGGTCAATAATTGATAGGAAGGAATTTGTCTCCATTTTTATATGAGGCTATGAGTGCAATAACGGACTAACCCCAATATTAAGAAACAATAGAAAATAGTAGCTTTAAAAAAGAAAGAGGAACATTAGTTGATGCAAATAAACTTGTTTAAGAATATTTTGAATTCCGAAACAATTGAAACATGTTAAGAGTTACTTATATTTTATAAACATCTTTAAAAATTTTAGATAAAAACCTAATTTGAATTTTGAGCGTGGGTTGATCCACTTTGCAATTAAAATAGTTTCAGTTCATTGGCGGGTTATCATAATAAAAATTGCTCAATATTACATCATAAACTTTATTATAACGTATCCATTAACACGTTAGATACAAAAAACTCGGAACCCAAAACAAAATTTCACCCCTAGTTACTTGGAATAAAGATCTTATATTTTTGTAAAATTCCTGGTTTACTGCAGGAATAAATGCCATTAACTCGAGAAGGCTTGTCTTCTTGGTATGTTTCCATTTGAATATAGAAGTTTAAGTTCTGATATTTCTTTAGAAACCGATTTTCTTTTACTGTTTCAAAAGGCACCTCTTCTTGGTTTGAATATTTGTATTGGATGGTATTAGGAAATGCTTTTCTAAACCTTAACCATTGAATTTTCATCCACTCAACGTTTGTTTTTGCTTCACTAACTTTTATATTAGTCATGTTGTCTTCAAGTATTTTTGTAGAAAAAAATTTGACTTTGTCATATCAATCAATTTAAACGTATGTTTCTTTCTAGCATGCTTTATGACGGCGGGCCAGTCTTGAGGTACAAAGATATGCGGGTGGAATTTCTTTTCCTTTTCAATAATTCCAAAATTTTGGTCGCATGGTAAGTATGAGTGACCACTTACCAGACATTTGTGATCTATTTCCTCCACAGTAAAATCTGCATATGCGGTAATATAATTACAAAACAAACACAGCTAAATATTACGATTCTATCCTCCACATTGGTCAAAAGACATAATAACTCGCTTAGATTTAACGAAATGGTTTATATAATATTAGCAGAACCCGGCAGACGTTGTCCTGCCAAACATTGGTCACTTTTTACATGCTATGGCACTTTTCTCCATGGAAACGTCAATGTCAAAATTTGTTTGACAATCCATCATTATCTTTATAGTGAATTTCCTGGACACTATAATTAATTTAATCTCATTATCAAAAAAAATAGACCAGATATAATAATTCAATATTGTTCAAATTTCACTATTACCTATGCCTACGTTCAACTGATTTTTCTATATTCAATATTCAATTTTGAAATTCTTTCTGTTCAAAGTTTAAATAAAATACCTATATAAGTTACTTTTTGCTTTCATTAATAAACGTGGTCGTAGAAAAAATATTGTATACAACTCGTACGCAAAGCACATTTACCGCTCGTTTGATTTGCAGCACCACAAACTTTACCGCTCATGGAAAAAGTGAACGATATATAGAAGTTGATAAACTGAAGCGCCATCTGGTTGAAAGGAAATATCAATATCAAAATTATTTTTGACAATATAAACTCATTTTCATAAGATTTTCGTTCATAAACACTAATATTACAGTTGATTCAAAACTCTTCAAATTTCACTATTAACTGTAGCTACGTTTAACTGATTTTTCTATATTCAATATTAATTTCTTAAATTGTTTCTGTTCAAAATTTAAATAAAATACCTATATAAGTTACTTTTTTCTTTCATTTCAAATATTAATTTTTTTATATATTGTTCATGCCGCTTAACCACCGTATGTTATATTATTTACAACTGACAGTTGTTGTCAAAATATTTTCCGGCTAGCAATAATCTCTTTATTTAAAGATGAATTTATTCAATTATGAATTATTATTATGCTCTTTTCTCAGGATGAGTTCAGTTATTTATCAAAATAATTAATATAATTTCTAAGTATTCTACAAAATTGAATGTTAATTTTTATTTTTTTCCTAGATTATTGACCCAGTTGTATCCTGTAACTGTATACAATCAATTAATTAGGCTATTTAATTACGTTCTGACATTTACTATATTTAATAATATATCTGTCACCACTAATAAAAAAAATGGCACTGTCCAATTAAGATTTCTTATAATTGAATTAAGTGAATTTATTTTACAAAATAATTCAAAATCTTTCACACAATTACCTTTTACAGTAAGTTCAATTCAATTATGTGTATGTACCATACTAAAAATTACAAAATCAACTTTAGTTTTTCTTTTTAACAATTGAAATACCTTATCTATTCTAATACAAATTAAATTTAAGTAAATTACGAACTAAAATACAGAATATCTATTTTGAAAATTTCATAAATTTATCGAATTGTTCAAATGATTTTCGAATTGTCAATTGAATTTGCAAACGTCAAACACCCGATCACAGTCCTAATTTTGTTCAATTTAGTCTCTCCAATTATGATTATTTATTATGTATGCTTAAATTTCCTTTTCTTTTTTATTTTGAATTCAAAATTTATATATAGAACTATTTTAGTTGCATATATATTTAATATGTAAAGGACTGATATGTCTCTTAGAAATAACGCTTTATTTCCGCTGGTAATACTTTGATATAGACTCACCAATATTCTGGATTAGGGTACATCAGACTGGAATAATTCTGAATATTATTCAACCGAATGACAATTAATACAATTACTAACACTTTTAAATACTATATACAACTTTTCAAATGTGTTTGGAGAAATCTTGAAATTTTTAGATGTTTACCGTTGGGAAGATGTAATCAGACTGAAACTCTTTTTTCAATCAACAAAAAAACATTCTCATTTTGGTTACACCTTTCTTCTTTAAATAAAAACGAAATTTGTTTTCTGATTTGTCTTGTTTACTTTACATAACTTCTATCTAAAATGAGATTTGTATTCTTTATTATTATAAAATGTCTACTGTGACATCTGCTCTTAATTTGAAATATTTCATGACATGACTTGTCTATTATTCAATATACTCTGTGTAAATGTCATTTGAAACTAAATCATGCCTAATTTGACATATACTAGGTAAATCGAAAATTTTGAATATCGTAAACAATAATAGGTATCAAAAGTATTGCAACATAAATAAGTAAATACATGATTTCTTTAAATTTAAATAAAGGAACTGTATTAAATGCCCTCAATAAAAGAATAACAAATCGAGTTTTCTATACTCTTATAAATCCATTTTTTAAAATTAACACCAATATTACTCTATTATATTCATAATTTCTCCAAATAATTACTAATTTATTTATATTATACAATCTAAACTAATATTAATCAATTAGCCTGAATCCCCATACAACGCTATTAATTCTACAATATCTATTTTTAAAATTTCACGTGATTTCTATTTTCATTTTCATAATTCCTATTTACATGTCTATAATTTCTTCTATTGTAAAACCCTTGCTCCTATGATTTCTATTTTCATATGATTTTTTTTTATTATTTATTAATGATAAAATTTCTATTTATACTTCATTTCTATATCCTTCCCTTACCAAACAATTCCTATTTCGTTTTCTAGATTTCGTTCGTATACTCCTGTCTTATTATTCAATTTGCTTTTCTCTTCTTAAAATTGTTTCTTCTCTTACTGTTTGATTTTCTCTTCGATTACTAAATGTCTTTCTATTATAATTCATTCCTGGATTTTCTAGAGAGTAGTTTCTTCTATCATTGAAATTATTTCTTCCAGTCCCTCTATTTTGTCGCCAATTTTCATTTCTATTTTCATTATCATTTCTTCTATCAAGGTTTCTAAAATCTCTTCTATTCTCAAAATACTTATTATCATTATTTTTATCCCCATTTCCATATTTTCGATCTTCATTTCTGTAATTTCTATTCATTTCCTCTAATTTCTCGTTAAATAATTTGCCTACATTTTCACTCTTTTCTTACACGTTCCTGTTTGTTCTTCTACCTTTACATTCAAATCATTAAATTTCTTATCCATAAATTTGCATTATTTCCTCATTTGTTCGTCCTTGTACTTTTATAGATTGTATTTCTCCAGTTATATTCTCATTTTGTTTCTTTACTTCCACTTGAATAGCACCAGATAAATTTTCTTCTAGACATCCACCTAATTCTTGAACTTCTTCATCTACCTGTTTTTCAATTTCTTCTCTGATTTTAATTCCATTTTCTTGGATTTCCACTCTCAAATTTTTATTTTGATCTTTCATATCTATTTTCACCTCGGCCATTTGTTTCCTAAATTGCTCGTTTTCATTGCTAACTTTCTTAATTTCATTTGAGCTTTCCATTTTTACTCCTTCTATTTTCTTTTCTAATCTGTTCATGTTTTCCTTTATATCATTCATACTTCCATTCATCTTGTTCATTTTTCCATTTGAATCTCCACTCATACCATATCTCCCCTCATATTCTTTCCCATACTATTCATATCTTCTCGCATGCTGTCTAGTTTTCTATTTAAACCTTTCCATATTATTCATATCTCCCCTCATGTTGTCATTTTTCCATTCATACTATTCATATTCCCCTCTATTCTCTTTTCCATACTATTCATATTCTCATTTTGTTTGGTAAATAAATGTTGCAACATTTCCGTCAATGCATCATGTCCGCTTGTTATTCTTTGTGTCTCCTGTCTAATATCCTCTTGTTGTTCTTCATTTTCTTCTCCCGTCAAATCTCCTTCTGATCTTTGTCTTTCCTGTTCTAAATATTATGTCTGAAAATCACCTCTTCCACTACTCCTTTATTCCCTTTATTCATCAGATCCATTTTCTATTCCTACTTGCTTTTCACCCTACAATGTTATTCGTCTCTCCATTTTATTTTAATTATTACTAACGTTTCCATAAAATTTCTTAAAACCTTTCCAAAATTTATTGAGCGTTTTTTATTCGTGTCCCACGTTGTTAGCGACAATATTGTACATGCGGCTAAACCACCGTATGTTATATTATGTTATACAACTGGCAGTTGGTGTCAAATTTCATTATGTATTATTATTATGCTCTTCTCTCAGGGTGAGTTCAGTTATTTATCAAAATAATTTCTGAGTATTGTACAAAATTGAATGTTAATTGTTTTCTAGTTTATTTACCCAGTTGTATCATGTAACTGTATACAATCAATTATTCAGGCTATTTAATTACGTTCTGACATTTACTATATTTAATAATATATCTGTCACCACTGATCAAAAAAAATGTCACTGTCAAATTAAGATTCCTTATAATTGAATTAAGTAGATCAAATTTACAAAATAATTCAAAATCTTTCACAAAATTACCATTTACAGTTCAATTCAAGTATGTGTATGTATCAATCTAAAAGTTACAAAATCAACTTCCCTTTTAACAATTTCAATACCTTATCTATACTAATACAAAATATAAATTTAAGTAAATTAAGAACTAAAATACAGAATACCTATTCATGAAATTTTATAAATTTATCGAACTGTTCAAATGATTTTCGAATTGTCAATTGAATTTGTAAATGTCAAACACCCGATCACAGTCCTAATTTTGTACAATTTAGTCTCTCCAATTATGATTATTATGTATGCTTAAATTTTCTTGTCCCGTCTAATCTACCGGCAGAAACTTGAACAAATAGTTTTCACATCTTATGTTCTACACCTTCCACAATAGGTAAATAATAAAGCTAGGTTTTTACTCTCTTAAGATACTGAGTGTAGGTACGCAACTTATTTACCACATTTAATCATGGCAAATAAATAAGCCGTTTGTAAGCATAAGTGGAATATCTTTTTTGTTTGATCTTTCTACATTCATTGATATTTAAAAAAAATTATATTCGAATTGTAGGTTTCTTTTTGATGCGGATATGGTTATCGTTAAAATTTCCAAACCAAAATAAATGTAATATTTGTAGTTGGGTAAAATAATGCAGTGACATGTGATTTAATTTCAAATTGAGATTTAGCAGAAGCTAGAATAATTATCTGAACCAGATATTCGCAATTTCGCCTCAACTCGCTGTGAATAATAGTTGAACTTGTTCGCCATGGAAGAGGTTCATTCCCATTTGATTCAATCTAAAATAAAATGTTGAATACATGGCAAATAAATAAGCCGTTTGTAAGTCGAAGCTTTCTAAGGCATAGAAATTTCTATGTAATTCCTCTTGTAGCTCTGCAGGAATGAAGGCTGAGCAGTTACCCTTGCAAGTGCATTGAAATGGTTTAAAATATTTTGTTGGACCATTTCTACCAGATTTAGTTGTATATTCTTTTCCAGCGCACTTCCTTCTTTTGTTCACATTTCTCTTACATAGTTCAGGATTGCGAGCCTAAATCTTGAAAAGGAATCGAATCTGAGAATTCTGCAAAAAAACACAGTGAAAATTGTTTCTCTAAAAAATAAACAACCAAAAGTGGACCAACCCACTGAAACAAAATAGTGCATACCACTAGTTAGTAGTTTTATTTATAGTACAAAATTATTATGAAGACACTATTAATTTCGCAGTAAAACTAATAGGCAATCAAAAAACGGTTACAGAGTCACAGTAAATGGAAATTACAAAACTAACCTCATTTTTTTTACTTTTATGTTTAATTGAAATTTAAAAATATACGTACTAACCTCCAATTGTAACAGTTTCACTGGTATCCATATCCTTTAGATACAGAAAGCACAATAAACAACAAAACCAAAGTTTTTCACGAAAATATCAAAATAAAGGTTATAAACCGTACACATACAGTTTAAAGATCAGCAGCATAGTGGGCTAACCCACAGACCACAGATAACCCAATGAGACACTGATTGTGGCGCCATCTAGAAAGCCTGTCCACTAAACAATTGAGTGATTTTGGAAAGATTTCTGTAATTTTAGGTTTTGGCGGTATATTCAAATTTACTGTATTTTAATTATTTTATTTCAAAATAACCATTTATAGTCCATCATTTAAAATTTCCTTCAATTTAACTCAATAATAATTAGATGTTGAGTTAAACTAAATGAAATATAAAATGATGGACCATAAATGGTTAATTAAATTGGAAAAACTAAAACAGTAATCATATAAACAGTTTATTTATTATGGTATAAAAATACACAACAAATAATTTCTTTCACAAAGTACTTTTCTCATGAAACAGAATGACAATAAATAAACTATAATGTAAAAACAAGGAAATTAAAAAATAATACATACGTTCTAGATTGGAGTATCATTAGATTTTTGAATGATGTTAAATCAAGATAAAAGTAGAAACTTATTTATGATAAGTTTATATTAATTTGTTTATTATTACACTCGTATAAACACACAGAGCTGGACAAACTGCTGGAGTATAACTGCTACTTACTTAGTCAAAAAAAGTGTTAGCAATGAGTAGTTAACTACTATATTTGGCAACTTTCTGTGAAAGAAAGCATTTGAGTATAATGACTGTGAATGTTAGAACAAAAGTAATTGAAATATTTTTAAAGGAAAATTTGTTAAATACTGCCCAGCTCTGTAAATACAAGGTGCCAAGTAATTACATATAAGAGTGCTAAAAAGCACTTGTGACTGTACAACATTTAAAATAATATATCACAAGCTTAAACCTAGTATATTGCATATTTCTACATTTAAAAGCATTCCGTTCTTATGAAACCATCGCATAAGGCAGTTTAAGTTACTCTGCAGCTCCTGGCAGTCTATGATTGTTAAAATGTTTCTTAAGGGCTCTTAAAAATTCCACCGTCGCGTGGAAGTCCTTTCTCGTTTCTGGTTGAGGTTCTACAAGTAAACACAAAATAACAACAATAAATAAGTAAACACACAAATACGTTTGAAAATTTATGTCAACAAAAGAAAACAAAATGCGCTTACTATTGAACTAATAAGTTTACACATGTTTTTGTACTAAGCCAAAAAAATATCAAAAAATGTTTGAATGTTTAAATTTTTTTGGTTTTTTGAATTCCTGTTTTGGAGCTTTCGATTTATTTAGGAATTCTTGATTTTTTTTTGGTTTCTTAAATATTTTTTGATTTATTGATTTTTTTATTTTTTGTCTTTATTGGATATTTTTGATTACAGCTAGACCAAATACTTAGACGTAATGCCTCATCAAAAGTCAATACTCACTTTCATTTCCCATAAATTGTCATACCATGGGCTATATATTAAAATCGGCAAGGGGTCAATACCTTCCATCCCATAGCTGGTGGAGGGAATAGTTATAACATAAAATAAAACCCAGATTATTATTTCTCCAATGGGAACATTTTAAAATGGAATTGTCTGAGTATGGTGTACACACTAGATATATATTGAGCGTATGAAAAGACAAGTACTGAGTGTGTCATTTTATTAAAATTCCAGCTAAGCGCTTTCAGCCATTAGGTCATTCTCAAATCTGTCGACAAGAGAAAAAGGTGGACAATGTACACACAATGAAATAAAATGTTTGATGTTACATCATTATTTAAGTGAAATTTGTTAAAATTACCTTATAAAGAGGGTGTACACACATATCATATAGTTGATAATTTCAAATTAGACGTTTCGTTATGTGAATTATAATTGTACACGCTCTTTATAGAGTAATTTTGACAAATTTTATTTTATTGTATGTAGCAGTTACAGAGTTTGATGTTTTTTGACACCTTTTGCATGTTTTTTTTCTTGACGAAAGCTTTCAGAACTGTAAAAATAAATATTTATTTTATTAATGCAGCAATTTTCAGTTTAGCTAATGTAAAAAACAACCATGATCTCTAAAGTTGTCGATTAAATTAGTAAAAATTCTGTGTTTTATAAAAATAAAGATAATGGTTGTTAATTGTAAAAGAAAAAAATGCTCAAATTTTTGTATAAAACTTACCGAGTACACCACTTATTGGACTCCTTCAGAATAAACTTTGACATTGTCATTTCAATTCATAACAATAAAGCAACGAAACAACAGATAAATATTACACTATAACAATTAGAAAATACACCATAATACCGTAACCTTATAATAACATCTACACATGAACTAAGAAATGATAACAGTATAACATATAACATGTGGGGACGATCAATATGATATCGCGCATATGCAGTAATAAAAATCAATAAAATTTGATTACTAACGACGTTACAGTCTTCGTTAATTTTTTGGATTTATCTACCGATTTAAGTTACTCGACAGGCTCTATAGATGGCACGGTCTGCAGTGTCCCTAGCCTGGGTCCAACCACACGAATAAAGAGCGGGAATTGAATGGCGACAACCTGTAAATGGCGCTTAATTTAAAACAGACTCACTGCACCCCATGACACACCGAACCCCTCACTCTCCTATATTTGTTTTATAGTAGTCGCTACAGCATTTATAAAATATATTATATAAACAAACTGTTTTATAAATTGTGCCCATTTTATGTTTATAGACATTATTGTGTGTTCAGTAGAGAGTAAAATAATAACGGGAGGTACAAATTTACCTAACTAAATATATTTAATTATTTACAACAAAATGAAAGTTCATTAATTCATGGCATCTGATAATGCTCTACCGCCCTGTCAGCTGTCACCGTTCACTCCTCGTGATAGGTGGTCCCGATGGTAAGAATTACCAGCCAACAGTGGCTGAGGGAGGCCTGGTCCTAGGCGCAGGCGTTACAATATTTTATAAACATTTTGAAAACGTTTCTGAGACTAACATTGTTTTATAATATTTATCATCAAAACATTTCTACGACTATTATAAATTGTTAGTTGTGTTGTATCTAGGAAACACAAACGTTGTCTTTCTTGATTCTCGCGAAACGTATTTATAGTAAAATTTGTATTGATTTTATGAATGGGCCCCTCAAAACCAAAACCCCCTCTATGAGCCAACTCCCTGAATTACTCTTCATTGAACAACTATAGCGTAGCGTTATATATAAACAAGGGTATAATTTTAGCTCATGTTCCTCATTTTATTTTTTTTACGTCCTGAAAATTCTGAGTTCGTCTAGTGACATTGAGTTTTATCGAATAAAGTTCGAAGCTCGTTTACTTGTTATTTGGGTACAAGGATTTGTATATCTTCTCGTCCTCTCAACTCCGTATATATAAAATCAAATGTTGGCAGCACAGCTTCAATTTTAATTCGAGACCTAAACTTCGACTTTCTCCGTTAAAATGTATTTACATGTATTTTCTACTCGGGAAAAACATAACATTTCATTTGAGTAGTCAAAACATAATGTTTCTATTCTAATTTTAGTTTTTAATTGAATATTTGCGTTTAAATGAATGCGATGTGCCACAAATTGACAGCTCAAAGTTATTAGTGGAAATTAATGACGTTGATTATGTTCGAATTTAACTTGAGACAGACAAGCGCATACAACATTTCTGATCAGATTACTGGACTTTAATTTGAAATGGTGTACCTATGTACGAGGTACATTGAAAATTATAGAAAACTTGATAACCATTAGTTTTTAATGGGTGACACTTTTAGTTCGTTTCCTTTGGAGCCGAATACGTCAAATAGCAGTTATATGACACAAAAAATTTTCAACGACATTGCTACCGTGGTCAGGAAAGTGTCTTAAAGTTTGGTGCAGATTTTTATTGCATTGAGGGAGAATTTGTTAAAACTGACACTAAAGACTAAATAAGACTAAAATGTGTTCGATATATTATTATAAAAATCGCAAGCCATCCTTGAGTTGTACCTAATTTAATGGTACTTGCAGAACCACAAGGCCAGACAACGTGGTTTTCTTAAAATTTGAGTAAGTTAACAATGTTTTGATAGTGATAAAGCGAAATAAATGTTGACACGCCTAAGTCTTTTTTTATATAGAACCTTTCCAAAACAATCTGAATCTTTGAGGTGATATTTTTTTATTAAATTATGAGACCGATAGTTTATAATAAACTGTGGCAATCTGCCTAATTGATGGGACCTATGCCCGAAGCCACCATAAATGAACGAAGAATATTAACATATTTTTTCTTCACATGAATACGAGGCCAGGAATAAAAATAATCCAGATCCCCAACCAAAATGATGAAGAAACCTTCTACGTGAAAAACAAGAAATCCCAAAAGCCCAAAAACGATTCAAGTTCGATTCAACGTCGAAACCTCGTTGTAAGAAATGTAACCGTTATAATCACATAGCGGAGCATTGTCACGCCAAAACGAAGCTCGTTGAGCGAACTTCTCTGAAGAAGTATGCCTGTTGTTAAGGTCAGACCATCCGGTCAGCGCACTCTCGTGGTGTCTCGATTCGGGAAGCACATCTTACAACTCTGTGGGTTATCTGTGCTTACAACCTACCGAATGGAGTTGTAATGATAATACGGATTATCGTCTAAAAGCGTACGCCTATGTTAATAGCCAAGCAGTTTTTCTAACGTTAATATGGAACTTAGGAGGGGCCTCCTCACAGGTATATAAACCTAAAAACCTACACAATACTAGTTACTAATTTAGTAATTATTTGGTTCAAAATACTTACGATAGATGTCGATAGTAGTACTGAATCGGCTTTTACTTATTCAACATATTTTCTCTCTCTGTCTTTCCACTCTTGACGGTTCAAAGAAACGCATCTCTGTTCGAATGTTTTGATTTCAAATAATTCAACTTCTTGTGAGCACAGAAACCTTATCTCTGTTTTTTATGTTGTCTTCAAACCACAGCACACCTGTGCATAGATAAGAGAATATTATATACACGGATCTAAACAAAATTTGTTGTTATAATTTCCATTTGAGTGTAAAATTTAAATTTCATAAATGTTTTTGAAATGAATAAATTGTTAAAAAGTACGTAATCGTATCGACCCGATATCAAAAATTATAGTTATGATAATGTAAATTATCCTGCAATCCGTATTTTTTAATTTTAAAAAGCTATGTTTGAGGTTATGTTTACTGGGTTATTTGATTAATGTGAAAATGTGAGATAAATAATACTGATGGTTTGTTCTAGTATCATCAAACCATCTTTCAACATTCTCTTGAAACCCTGTTTCAATGATAATATGGGTTTGTTAGCGAAAAGCGAAAAATGCTTTATTGAAGTGACCTTTGAAGTATCTGAATGAAGAAAAATTAAAACCGCTCTCAAAAGAGAAGAATTGCATAATTCATTTTGATGAATATATAATAATGATAATTGAAAAATATAACTATTATCACCTGATACAAGGTGCATTACATATTGCATGAAAGGACATGTGCTATTTAATAATATGGATACCAAGTGACAGCATTGCGGAAATTGCTAGAAATTAAGAATGGAAGAAAAGTATACATACTTTAAAAACATTCCACCTTTCAAAATTTGTACCATTTATACTAACATAATAAAATGTTTTTATGATTATAAATTTTTGTTTGTTTCATGCTAAGAAAATTAAACTGCGGAAAAGTTGCAAATTTACATGATTTAAAATAGGCCATTTAGTCTGAAAACACAAAACGTCGTGTCACAACTTTGCCTCAATCTAATCATATTTGTATCAGTTTCAGAGTTCCTGTTGGTTGCTTTCAAATTTCATTTGCCATGTAGGCTCTTTTTTCAACTACATGTGTAAATATATTCAATTTTATCTAGAAACCAATAATATAAACAAAGAGTTTCCAAATTTATTATACAAAGAAATATTTACTTGTAATACAATGCTTTACATTTAATAGAAAGAGGAAAGTAAGGTACAGTGAAGAATTTAAATTTAAAATAGCAAACGTTTAAAAAACTTACAAAGCAACTATATATAATTTAAAGCGGAAGATCTGTAATGACAAATAATAATGTATATTTTGTGGGGAGATCGATATATACAGTACAAAATCAAACATACAATCAACATGTATAAGTTTGCTTCTATCTTGTTTGCAAAGATTGATCATATGTGTTGTGGAGATTGGAACTGAAACATTTTTCCTTATTATTATTATACAAAAAAATAGTTGGTTCATTCTCTTTTTTCCATGACAGATACACATATGTGTGATCACCTGAATGGTAAATATTTTTTTTGTTTTTGTATAATACATTATTGGTACTCGTATTATTACTTTTCTATCCAACCCATCTAATATGCGAGAAAAGTATAGTTTTACCCAAAAAAAAGTTGGAATTTTGTATTTTTTTGAGTTGTTTTTACGTTTTTCAGCAAGAACAACACAAAAAAATGGTTTTTAGAAAAGAAAACCTATCTGTATAACTCGATACAGCCCCCGAAGTGCAACAAGTAGACAAAATTAACTTTTTAGCCGTCCTTTGTTTTACAATCTTTTTTTTAATATCAACAACTAAGACTATTACTAAGTCATCCTTTAATAATAATTTGGTTTCTTATTTTCTTTGATTTTTTGAAATGCTTATATAATCAAACAATTTGCATGGAAATTTTGACTATTAGCTAGACAAAGTTTTAAAATATTTATGGTTCAAAGATTTTTAAAATATAATGTTACCTACTTCATTCATTAATTTTATTCAACAATTACTATTACCTATGGTGCATAGGCTAAGGCAAGCTAAAAAGTGGATAACCATCCTAATTTCTTATAAAATCTTTGGACAAGTTGTTAAGAGAAAAACAAATACACCTTGTCATTCTCTTGTTAAAACTGTTCTTAAAAAGACTTATTGTATGACGGAGGTAATGGAGTATGGAACTCTTAAGGAAAAAGTGGCTAAGAGCATTTTTGAACAAGTACAAAATGTTGTGGTTGATTCAGGATTGTGGGTAGATGTTCAACACGAGTTTCTAGGTGCTTCTCCTGATGGTAAATATATTTAACATAACAAATAATTACCATGTGTTGTTGTAGGTGATGATGCACTACTTGAAATAAAATGCTTCCACTCTGCACCAAAACTGAATTTACAAACGAATACAATAAGTGAAATAATTGACCTCATGCAGAACAAAATTTGTCTAGAAAAACACAACAATAAAATTGAACTTAAGCGGAATAACAATTACTATTATCAGGTATAAACATGATATATTTATTCCAAAGAACAAAAACTCAAAATCATTCTCACATAATATATTTAATCACTTTGATGTATTTACCAACAATAAATAAGAATAACATTAAAAAGTATTTATTTGGGTAATAGGTGCAAAATGTGCAATTTTGTTGCAACAAAGCATGAAGCACTAAACACAATCTTGTGGAGTAAATATAAATAGCATTTCCGAAGCACAAATTCACTTATTTAGCATGAAAATTACTTAATTATAATCACTTACAAATACAATACATACTAAACTATAAATTTGGGATATTTTTATGAACACAAAACATATGACAACAACATTTGATCCATAGAGAAAGTTATATTATTTGTCTATGAATTGATCGTCGTCTTCTGTCATTGTTCTATATTGTTCTATACAGCGCCATGCATCAAGACGGTGGAGCGGTTGAACTAAAGTAAAAAGATGTTCATTTGCAAAAATTTGCGCACAACAAATCTCAAAAAATACAATGATTTGAGATTTCATATTTTCAGAATCGAATTCTCTAGGCTTCCTTTTGGGGATCAGGTTTTAGTGTCCAGATTGGTGACCACAAATTGTCAAAACTGTCAAAATCACACCATCACTTAATGGCTTATATCTTTTTTATAACAATATAAAACTCAACCAAAATTCCTGATCCCCAAGACAAAGGTCCAAGTTATATTGTGTTAAAATTTCAACACTTAATTTCCCTGCGTTCTTTAGATTTGTTGTGTACAAAATGACCTAAATTTTGTTACAAATCACGGGTGCCAACTGTTTTCAGGTTCCTAAAACGTGAGGCCCCTCTTAAATTAGTATAAAAGACCGAACAATCGTGGGTAAAAAAAGTACAGATCTTTACGCGTTGATTCTAGATCGGTCCCTCTACCTGAACTTTCGCGTTGAGATTGTTCATCCCTATGCCACCGTACATATAAAAGCATAGTAGCGACTGTGGGTTATCTGTGGTAGCGACACTCTCAACTCGTCCCTTTGAAATCTGTGTGGATAATTTCGCCGACAACGTTCTAGAAGTCGGACAGTTGTTCACTGGCCGGCGGATTTACGAGGGAGTGCTGGCGTGCTACTTCTATGGAAATATATACGGGAGCGTGTTACCATCATGTACCATGGGAGAATCTAATGAACGATTTTTTACTTTGAGATGGTTTATTATATTTTTTCTACGTCCGTTATAATATTCACGTTTTTTTTTCATTCATTTGCATTCATAAAGAATGTAATTTCTGAATCGGTCAAAAAGCGTGAAAAAAAAATACCGTAGCGCTTTTGCGTTAAAAAAAGTGCCGTAACGTGTCATTTTTTAACGCAGTTATAAAATTGTTTTATCAAAGTAGTGGGCTGTGAACGCTTTCTTTCTCATGTCAATTCGTTTCTCCCATAAACTGTCACACTTTTATTTCATGATATTCGTTCAAGAAAATCCATTTTGTGTCTAATTAAAAGGAGTGTAGTATTATTATTAGTGAGTGGTAATGAAGAAAGTTTAAACTGCACACCAGTACCTGATACAAAAACTCATGTTTAACCTCGATTTACTGTTATTGACGAAATATCTGACAATAGATTGAACTTGATAAACATTTATAAAAAATATAAAAAAACGACCCACAAATGTCAAAACAGATCATTTCTTTTTGCAGTATAGAAATCGAAAATGCAAAACTCAAGTTGTAGGTTTCAATACCTTATCAAAAATTCCCTCGCTTATCGCAACATATTTGAATTTACCTAATCCAAAAAACTACACTGGGCATACATTTCGACGCACTTCGGCGTCTCTATTAGTGGATTCTGGTGGTGATATAATTGAACTAAAGAAGCACGGTGGGTGGAAATCCACACAGTTGCGGAGGGTTACGTAGACGACTCAATAAAAAAAAATGGATTCCGCACAACTAGTTCGACTTCAAGCAACATTGTAAATGTTCACGATCCTACCAACAATCCAATAAGTACTAATACAACTATAGACGATGTTATTTCTTTGAACTCGTTAAATGCTGCCAATTCAAGTACCAATAGTAATGTAACTTCTTCTTCACTTCAAATTAATAATGCTCACAGTTGTACTTTTAATATTACTATTACAAAATAAAAATTGATAAAAGTATGGTCGAATTTTTTTAAGTCTACGGACGTAGACAAATTTTTGTATGAAACTCGTGAGTGAAGTAACTTTTTTCACTCGTAGGAATTGCCGTCCTACTCGTGAAAAAAACTATTGCTTCACTCACTTGTTGCATAAATAACTATTCTTATCTTATTTTTGTATGAGAATGAATAAATAGCGAGTTGTGGATCTGCATTGAATAATAATTACAAAAATAACTAGTAAATGTGGAAGTTATATTAACACTAGATATATTTTATACTTACACTATATACTTATGTGTATTACTAGGATAAGCAAATTTTAGAGTAGTAGACTAAAAACAAATCAAAAACTTATAAATTTTGCAAAATTGTAAGCTTGGCATTCGGTTTAAGCAATTTGTTAGCTTTCATGTACCTATTTAAAAATTTCAATGTGTAATAAATACGAACGCGTGTGTACAAAAAAACTAGGTAGGAATGTGGGAAATTGGCGCAAGGATGGGTAAAAGGAACTTTCATGAAAAAAGATTTTAATATAGAACCAATACAATTTGTGCAAGCTATTTCATTGAAATGTTGAACAAAAAGATTTTCCAATTCTATAATGTATTCCGCAAAATTTTTTGGGGGAACTACTAAGCCGCCAAACGTTTTTTTTTTCACAGTTGTATGCCTTCAGTTTAGAAAAAAGTGTTGCTTGCTCATCTAACGTAATTGAGTTGTTGAACGCTATGCATATTTCACAAGAGTGTTGCAGCAAACATTTTTTTAAAAGATACCCTGTCTCATACACAAGAGGGTTACCCTCAGTACTATGCAAGATTTTGTAATCAGTTGTGAATACTTTGAGTAAGTTTCTTGGCAACAATTTCAGGAGAAAGAGACAATAAAACTTCATTTACATCTTGCATACAATTTGCACCTCCCGCTTGGTCAAAATATCATAATGCAAATATCTTCTTAAACGCCCGACAGAACTGAATGGGGGTTGGATTTCTAGCATTACCGCAACAGTTTCTAACTTGTCCAAAGAAGTTCTCTAGGCAGTCTTGGTTGAGGTTTCTTGTTAGTAAAATAGAATAGCTCTTGGCTTTAAGGATTTCCCATAAACCTAAAATTCCTTTAATGGTTAACTTCCAACCAAATATGAATTTCATTTGCTTGGTAACTGATTTTCCGTTGCAGTTCACAACGGTCAGATGTTCAAACAGGACTATCATCTCTTTCAGAAAATTTATTTGTTTTTCTGTGCCTATAAATACATTAAAATTATTCAGATGACAAGAGTTCAGCACGTCGAATAAATTGTTCATTTTCTCAACGAATTTGGCTGTTATTTTCCCTTCAATGGGCAAAATTTTAAAATCGACATAAGTATTTAGTGCTACTGTTACTGAATGACTGAATACTTGTGTAGCTAATTTCACCTTCATTTTTCGGAAGTTATTTGGATAAATGTGATCATCTGTTAACTTAGGACACGATCTATACTCTTTCAACTTATCAAAATTATACATGGTTTCCAAATAACACTTGTTCGTTTCTCCGTCAACCAAGTTAAAGATGTAGGGAGAAAAGTTATTTCCAGTTGATTTTATAAGATGAAGCACGTCAAATAAATAAACAAGTTTTTTATTATCTACGAAAAAGAAAGGGTTGTCTTCTGTCAGTTCCAAACAATTATTGACTAATTTTTGAAAATTGGGCCCTTGATCTGAAACAACACCAAGCACATTTAGACCAATAGCGTCTAATTTCCTCACACTTCCGAACAAAATATCTTGAATATCAACAGAAGAAGCCGCATATTTATAGAAAAAATATGCATTCGGTTGCTTTCAGTTGCAGGCAACACCTCGGGCCATTATTACCAAAGCGCTACTTGCTATATCCACGCTACTTTTACTATGTGCTTGTTGCAATCCTATAATTCTGTCTTTTGAAATGTCATAAAAAAGGTTCGACTTTAGAGACAATTCATCTACGCTAATTATGCAATCCCTTTATTTTTCTTTTAGTAATCGAACCCTAAGTTCTGTTATACGGAAAATAAAATCGTTAAATCCAGGGTTAATGGTCCATCTTTTGGTGAAACGTTCGAATGTTCTTTTGGAATGTAGTCTACATAGAGTGGAAAATTTTCTATAAACTTTGGGACCTAAGAAATATACTCTTAAAGCAAACCTCTTAAAATCATCAGAGTGCCGACATTCTTTTGGTGCTTTGCTCAAAAAGTTTAGTTGTGCTTTCAAAAGTGTACACGAGTGTTCTGAATAATTTTTTTCCAAAAATCTTACAACATCTTCCATATTGATGTCGTACTTCAGTGTTTTCCTGCAATCAGATGAATTAGCTGTTGTCTCCAGAGTTCTGATTTTGTTTCTAAGTGAGGTTTTTTTGCTGAAAGCACCGAAGTGGTCTAAGTTGACGCATCCAAATCTGAAACAAAATTTCCATGTTCTTTACAACAAGAACAAGTGCATAAAGTAAAACTTTTTAATACTCCAAGCTACAATAACCTTTTTTAAAAGTTAAAAAATATACTCACTTCTCTTAATAGCTGTTTCTTTGCTGTCTTTATCAGTTAGCTACCTTTTACATTATGCAGCCTTAACGAAGGAATGGCATATTTTCTAATATGGTTCTGCGAATCGTTCGTAAAAGATCCACTTGTAAAATGTAGACTGCAAACTTTTATACGGCAACTACATTGTTCTGCAATAATACTTGCATATCTATGATTACCCGTAAATCCCAAAGCATTTCTCCAAAGCTCGCATCTGCAAAAAATTAATAAAAGGGTTAGTAAAACCAAAATATATTTCTACTATATACCCGATGCTCAGTTATGATTCGTAGTCTGTATAAGCCTAAATATCGTTAATACTAAAATTAAGCCACAGCTGTAAAAACCTTCTCAATTCGCCCATATTTAACTATTTAAAATATATCTTACCTAGCTTCATCTTTTGGACATCGGAAAAATGAGATACGAGCACTACCTACTTCGCTAAAGCAACCATTCACATAACAATATGTCGCACACATTTTTAATATCAAGGAGCCGCAAATAAGAGTCCAGCTGTGCCGCTCTGTATACTGCAGAGCTTCGTGCCGCATGCTGTAACGCGAACTACTCAATACTAAGCACACTTAATAGTAATTTATGCACAAGTGCAGAAAGTGGTACTTTTTTTCACGAATGGAAAAAGCAATTCCATGAGTGAAAAATAGACACTTTATGCACATGTTGCATACATTATTTTCTCTACAGCCCTATATAAAAAAATAAAATGCAAATAGAAATTTGGGATATTTTAATTAAGCTCCTTTGGTAAATTACAATTATATGTATTCCAAGTTTCATGAAAGTTCATCCTCGATGCTCAGCCAAGTATCTTAGAAGTCCATCCTCGATGGCCAGCCAAGTTTCAATGTGTTATCTTATGGAAAGCGTGAAATAAAGTTAACGTTATGGCACTTTTTTTAACGCTTTTTTACTTTTTTTCACTCTAACCATAAACAACCACTTTAAGCGCTACAAACCGATGAAATACAAGGTACTTTAAAGATAGGGCGTAGAAAAATTACTATTTCTCTTTTCTGGGTGATGTTGCCTACATATTATCCGCAACCGACAGCAAAATGTATTGAATTTAAAGCATTTATATATTTCGGTACCATGAGAAGCAATACAGATAGTAATTATATTTTTTATTACAAGCAATAACTTGCACATTTTTGCCATCATAATAATTTAATTCTATCCAGCTGTCAACACCCCTTATAAGTATTGTTGAATTTCAAAAATTCAGGTAGGTAAATATCATAAATTATTTTTTAAATGTACAATTGAAATTAAAGGTTGCTCATATTGCAATATTCGTCAGAAACATAACCAGTTTTATTTACCGGTAAACGTTGACATAATTTCTAACTCAATATCACCACTTGACGAATCCATTGAAAGTTGCGTTTTAATAGTATATTAAAGTATAAGTTGATAAAGAGGTTTGAAAGACCAGTTATCCACGAATACTTTACGCTATTTTTTTTATTGGTGCACTTTGGAATCATAAAATATTATTATTATATTATTACTACAAAAAAATGGAAGTCCATCCTCGATGCCCAGCCAAGTTTCGTGAACGTCAAATAGTATTTATTTTTAGTTGACGTTAGATCATTAATCAAAAAGTTTCTTCATTTATATTTAAAGGGAAACAATGTATATATGAATATATAAATACATTTTGCAGAAAAAACCAAATAAGACATTGGTTCCCAATGATAATATACAATTTAAAAACTAATCAAAAAAGTTGTCATTGATACTTACGTTTCTCAAGTTGTTGTTGTTACCATGGGGACTTTAAAAAACGCGCGTGTTTGAAAGTTCGATTTAAACACGCTGACGCGTGCTTTAGAAAGGTAATATGCGGCATCAATAAAAAAAAATATTAAATGTAGAAAATGTAGCAAAGAGTGTAATACCGTATAACAAATAATCAAATATTTATAGAGCTTCCGGATATGTCTAAAAGTACGGGATATTCCTTTGATAATTAATGTTTACGTTTAGAGGAGCTGTTATATTTTATAAACCAGCTTCTAATGACCTTATTGGCCATTATGTAGCTGTGTGTAAAGGAAATTATGGATGTATTGAACTTTATGACGATCTGTCTGAAAAAGTAAAAAATGTGGACAAAGAAAGATCCTTTATATTTCAACTCCTATTTTATACTGTGTAAGTAAACTGTATAATAGTTCTCTCAAGTTATCAAACAAACATTTTCTACAAAATTACAAACTCACAGTTTTATGTCACTTATATACTTAGACAGACCGATAACATTATATAAATAACAGATATCTCCATTATTATTAGTTCTAGAGAAATGGGTAGATAAAGTTATAGAATTTTCTCAGAACCTTCCGAAAATTAAATGAACGAAAACATCTGAGTATCGGAAGGGACAGTTTTTTGACAAGTGACAGTTTTTTCAAATGGAACACCACCTATTTTTTTAATTGTATCCATTCTATTCGACTTAACCCGTGCACTGGAAATAACTGGAACTGAAATAATCTCCAAATATATTTTTTCTAAATAAATAAAACATTGGACCTTATCAATATCCTTGGTAATTGGTTGTTGTTTGGTTATTTGATCATAGGTATAAAAGGAAAATGGAGGTTTCGTATTTAAGTCATACCAAACTTGAATGATACCGGGCGCCAAAAAAGTAAAAATTTCTTAATCGAAAGATCAATCCAATATTTTCATTTTCTTCCATTGTTTTAAATCGTTTTACCAAAATGCATCGTATATTGAAATATTTTAGTATCCGCCACTATATAACTTGAGAAATAATAAAAGTTGGTAACTAAAAGGACTTTCAGGACTTTGATTTATGAGTCGATCCTTTCCTGTTCTTCTTGACATGCCAAAAATAATGGCTAATTGTTAACGGCAAATTTGATCTACTTATAAATTGAAATATTGATACATGCATTATATTAAGTTATGTGCTATTTTTGTCTTTTGGCATCATTGCGATTTAAATAGTTTAAATAAATTAATGACAAAAGTTAAAGAACGAATGAAATTAATGGCTCTAAACATATTCGATCCTGATATATCGATAACCAATAAAGTACTAGCGAAAATTATTGAAGTGCTAAAGTGCACTAACGAAGCACTAAAGAATGCACTAAATTGGAATTAATTGTAAAGTCAAATATCTCGAAAGCCAATAAAGCACTAACGAAAATAATTGAAGCACTAAAGAGCACTAACGAATGACACTAATTTGGAAGTAATTCTAAAAACTTTGGGGGCTGACCTTGAAATAAATGACTATTCAATATCTACCATACCACGGAAGCACTATTTATAGAAGCACTAAGAGGCAGTAACGATGCACCAACCGATGACACTAAATTTAGTTAAATCGTGAAAACTTTGGGGGCTAATTTCACGGACCTGACCCCTTCAAGTGCAAGGCCGAGGGCGCCACTGATACGCCACTGCTGTTGTCATATGTATGGAAAAAGGTAATGTTCTTTCTGTCCTATCTTCCGATTGTACTGATACAAACGCCGATAATTACGCAGTGCCCAGTAACAAATTATAAGATTTGCAAGTACACTTTGTCTATATAAATATAGAAGCGAATAAATAAATAGTTGGCTGCTTTTCACTAATTTTTTATGAAATAGGAAACTAATCGCTGAAAATCCAATTGAATTTCTGCTAAAATATACAAGGTGTTTAATTAAGAATTATTCATATAGTAACTGGAGAAACCTTAGCACGAAATATGAAGATTTAAGCCAAAACACTCCTAACCGAGATACAGGGTGTTTTATTTTAAATATTCTAAATGATTTTAGCTTATAGTTTTGACTCCTTCCAATATTTTTGTTCATACTTGGCAAAGAGTTTACACATGTTAGGATACTTCAAACAATTGTAAAAGATATTTTTCCTTTTTACCAGAGGCATGCGGTAGGGATGGATACTTTCTTTTATCCCCCTAAAATCGACGCTACTATCGTAATTGTCTCAGTGCAATAGAGTAATTTTCGAGTTATTTGTATTTAAAGGTAATGTTTAAAATATCCAATTTTGTTTTATTGCTTATTTCACATGAGCGTCGTTAATAATTAAACCACGTTGATGATAAAATTTGTTAATTCTAATCATAAATTCACATGAGTCAATAACTATTTCACTAAATAAATACAATTTATTAGTTTCAAATGATTTTTTCATATTAATATTTATCAAAATGTCAGTTTTAAATTTATGACAAATCAGAACTATAATTTTTATTATGAAATAACATGATGAGTACATAAGATAAACGATATTCTATGTATTAGTATTTGATAATCAAAATAATATTTCTGAATTTTCATAAATTTAAAGTTGATAAACATTAATATGAAAAAATTATTTGAAATGGAATTTACTGAAAGTAATGAATTTTATTTATTTAGTGGAATAGTTATTGACATGAAAATTTACGAGTAGAATGTAGATACTGCCAATACATGTCTCCCTGCTCCCCTAGTAGTTTATGTCAATAATGACATCGAACCAATTCTTTCCCGTCTGAAAAATTTATGTGATATGTTAATCGCATTATCGAATCGGGTAACGTAATCTCTAAAAACACATTCCTCATACCCTGGATTGCAAACAGACGGCCAATCGTTGATAAACCCAAGAGGAAGGTTTCTTATACTCCAGAGTGGCTACTGGCCACCGCTTACGATGACCTTCCCAATGATTATCTCAAATACCTAGACAATTATCCGATTTCCATTAGATAATCACCCCAAATCCTTATACGTAAATACATACTTCAACCATACCTATCCCTCGTTGGTATTGCAGGTTTTCTGCGGTTTCCCTGTAACCTGGTGAATTTGTTCACCAGCCAAATGGCCGACGACAGGGAAGAATACTGCCGCAGCTGTACCCGCCTCCATTTGTTTGATTGTTGTTATTATTGCTTAAAACCAAAGCGCCCATCACAAATACATCAAACTCCCGCAAGCTCGTTTGTTCGAGCACAATAAAGTCCACCGCTACCATATATCATTAATTCTATACACCTTACTAAACTGTCTCCTAGTCACTTTTCTAATAAAAATCCTAAAAATTCCAAATATAAAAATTCTTCCAAAGACAATAGAGACATCTCAAATCCCTATAAATATAACGTCTACCTCTCAATTCATAACTAATTTCTAACACCAAGCCAACCCAGACGTATATGTATCCGCAACACAGTGTTGTTCTAGTCACTTTACTGTCTTCCATTCTAAACACCTTTTAACCACGATTCTCCCCAATAACATCCTTCGTTGCTGACTGAGCTGGCCTATCTTTCTGATCATTGTCTAGCAAAAAGCCCGCTCAATTCTATTCACTTTACAAAAAAGCAATTCTAGACATTTTTTAACCACCAATAACATCTATTTGATCTGCGAGCGCCGATGAACGAAACTCCCAACAAACACATCCAATCTCAGCCCTGCAGTGGAAATTAATCCTATATCAGGGTCATTCTAGATAAAGTAACATTCCTCAGCTTTTTAAATAAAAATCCCAAATCAACACAATTTCTTTCGAACTTATATATCTGTCTCTCTTCTAAAACGCGATCTCCAAAATGAGATGCGCTGACGAAGCCGTTCAGGAATTGAAGGCAGCAGACTTTCAATATACTGTTTTAAATGAAACTTACTGTTTCTAGTTAATTCCACTTTCAATAGATTCTACAAAATGCAGATATAAATAACAATATCTTCTCATGTGAAGCTCATTTTAAATGGTGCCATGAATAGATAATCAAAACTGTTGTTAAATATTTTTAGAATCTACGTTCCTGTATATTTTATTTAATATGACAGAAACCAAAAAAAATGTCATAAAAAGATTTTGATGGTTGTTGATAGATTGTCAGATTCACTGTGACTGATACGAATAAAGTTTTTGATCGTTAATCGATATAATTAATTGTTACAATCTTCTAAGAAACTGATATTGTGGATTGAAAGATTGGTCCTTCGAGAAGAGAAATAATCATTGGAAGATAATATGTCTTTACCAGAACTCTCAGAAACTTCAAGGGTTAGGAGGAGTACAAGGATCAATTTTGGTGTTCCTCCTACAAGATACGGAACTGAGGAAGAATCGAGAAGAATATCCGGTAGACATATAGAACCAGTTATAATAGAAGAGCACACCGAATTTGCAAATTCATATGACAGCTCTGTTAATAGCGATGACAAACTACACCGACTTAATGAAAGAGAAAGAGAGATTACAAGAAAATTACTGTCTCTAGAGTTAGAATCTATCCAACAAGAGAAAGAATCAATAAGAAAATCATCTACCAGAGGGTTAAAGAAGAACTCTGGAGCTACATATCAAGAGGAATTGAAAACGAGATCTACATTCAGTTATCAATATGATGAACCATACGTAGCAGATTGGGTAAACAGGGCAGCACAGCAAAGAAATGAAACGCTGGAGTGGGAGAATTCAAATTGCAAACCAGTACACATGTGTGAAATATTCAGCGGAAAATATTGATTTCTCTCATAAACCTAATATCCCTGGCTCTTGTAATTGCTTTCCTGAAATGCTAACTAAATGTATGGAAAATCTAAGTTCGAACATTGAAAAATTGGTAACTAAGCAGTAATTAAAACCTTTACCAGATTTCAATGGTGATATTCATGAATTCCCGTTTTGGCTCAGCGAGTTTCAACGAACCAGCTTTGGAGAAAAATATATCTGATTCAGAAAACTTGAATCGCCTCATCAGATGTCTGAAGGGAAGAGCCAGAGAGTCTGTGAAGTCCCGATAATGTGGATACCATCGTCGAAACTTTGAAACTAAACTTTGGCGGAGACGAATGGATCATTTTGAGCCAGATTGATAGGGCTAAGAGTTGTGCGAACCCACAAGAAGACAATATTGAATCTTTCATGGATTTCTCGACCATTGTTACAAATATGGTTGTTGCTATGAGTACCACCCACAACTGTCACCTAGATAATACCGAACTATTGTTGAGTTTGGAGGAGAAATTACCGAGAATTTCAAGACGTTCTTGGGGTCAAGTTAAAATTTTGAAACATCAAATGAAGGAAGTTGTTAATTTGAAAATCTTTGCTGAATGGCTCAAATCTGAGGTGAATTTGTTAATGTCAATTACGGTTCCCACTCAGATATCATCATCAAACAAATCGATGATGAAGAAAGAAAAAATATTTAGTATCCAAAGCAAACCGGAAGATAAGATTTGCAAACTCTGCAAAAAAGAAAACCATCGACTGTACCAATGCAAAGACTTTTTGGAAATGTGCCAAGATGATAGGAGAAAGTATGTTCAGGAAAATCACTTGTGCTTCAAGTGCTTGTTATCAGGCCACAGCGTTGCTAGATGTTTCAGAAAGATTTTCTGTAATGTCAATTTTTGTCGTGGAAGACACAATAGACTTCTTCATCCTGTACCTAAAGAAGGATATAAAGTTATCAGAAATAGAGATCAGGAAAATATAGTAGAAAGGATTCCAGAAACAGTAAATGGCATCGGATCGACTGAATTCTCAGGTGTAATTGGAAAATCCTCTTCGCTTTTGAAGATCGCGAAAGTTCGTCTATTCGGTCAAGACAGGTACATCGAAACATTTAACCTTTTAGACGAAGGATCTACCGTTACTTTCGTTGATTCAGAAATATGCAAGTCAATACAACTTGTTGGTCCGAAAATCCCACTTTGCTTACAGTGGACGAAGGATATCACCCATGCTGAAGAAGAATCCATGTTGGTTTTGATATTTCCGGAGCTCAAGGGATTGCCAAGAAGTACAGGGTGAAACATGCCAAAACAATTGACAACCTGCTTTTGCCAGGTACAAGTATCTTGACAAATCAATCTTGAAGAGTATACAACACTGTCGACCCACTGTTTTAATAGGACAAGATAATGTTTTCTTGATATCATCCCAGCAAATCATCCAGTCAAACTTCGATTCACCTGCAATGAGTAAAACGAAGCTGGAATGGGTGATTCATGGTCCTTGTTCAAAGTCAGGTAACGAATTATACCTGAATATATCCGTTTGTTACCATGATGACATGCATCTACAAAGAATCATTGAAGACAACTTCAAACTAGAAGATTCAGATTTGTCATCTCGTGAAACATTTTCCAGAGATGATAGAAAAGCTTTGAAGCTGTTGGAAAGTTCAACCAAAAGAATTGGCGATAGATTTGAAGTTGGTTGCCGTGGAAGCATGAGCATTTGGTTTTTCCAGAATCCAAAGATGGATCAAGATCCTCAATTTGGAGCAGAATACTGCAAGAAAATTGAGGACTATCTTGCAAAAGTATATGCAGAGAAGGTAACTGAGGATGAAGCGGAACGAGATAGTGGAAGAACCTGGTATCTACAACATTTTGCTGTGAAAGATATAAATAAACCAGGCAAAATCAGACTCGTTTTCGATGCAGCAGCAAAGAATTCTACAATGAGTCTAAACGATTTTCTGTTGAAAGGTCCCGATTTATATCCCCTACTCGTAGCACTTATATGGAGATTTCGTGAGAGAAAGGTGGCGTTCGCAGGTGATATCAGAGATATGTTCCACCAGATCATCATCAGAAAACAAGATAGATGAAGCCAGAGGTTTCTCTTTCGAGGAATGGACAGAGATAGATCACCAGATATCTACCAAATGCGAGTCATGATTTTCGGTGCTGTCTGTTCGCCATTTATTGCACAATTCGGCAAAAACCATAATGGCAGAGAGTTTGAAGATGAGTTTCCAGGAATTTTGAGAAAAATGACACATCAACATTACGTCGATGATTTCCTGGACTCAGCAGACACCGTAGAAGAAGCCATAAAAACAATCCACAGCATCATTGAAGTCCATCCTCGTGGAGGATTCCCGATGGTGAACTGGTTCAGTAACTCTCCAGAAATCTCACAAGTTCTTCCTCAGAATTACCTAACTGAGAGTATGACGCTAAACTTAGGTTCATGGAACGTTGAAAGAGTTCTTGGCCTACGATGGAACACCAATGAAGACACTTTAATTTTCACTATAAGGGTCAACAACGTTCCGGAGGAATTATCCAGAGGGGAGAAAACCCCTACGAAGAGGGAAATTCTAAGAATTGTGATGTCGATTTTTGACCCTATTGGATTCCTTGCACCACTCCAAGGTAAACTCATTATGCAAGAGTCTTGGAGTTAGAAAATGGATTGGGATATAGTTATTTCTGACAACATCGCAGAAAAATGGAAATTATGGTTTTTATCGCTGAGAAAGATTGAAGAATTCAAAATCAGTAAATGTTACTTCTCATCATCACCTGGTGAAGTAGAGTTACACGTCTTTTCTGATGCCAGCAATATAGTTTTTTGTGCAGTGGCTTACTACAGATCATCAAGAAACAGATATGTGGAGACATCCATTGTCGCACCCAAATGCATACTTGGTCCACTCAACAAAGTCACTTCAGTACCTAGAATGGAACTTCAAGGAGCTGTTGTAGCTGCTAGACTTTCTAATACGATTAAGAAGGAGTCAACTTTCGATATTCAGCGAATTTTTTGGTGGACTGACTCTGAAATAGTTTTTAAATGGCTCAGAAATAACTCGAGACGTTTGAAACCTTACGAATCGCACAGAATCCAGGAGATTGAAGAGCTTGCAGACATTTCAAACTGGAAATGGGTCCCATCTGCTTTGAATCCAGCAGATTTGGCTACTAAACGAAAGAAAGAGGTAGATCTCATGAATCCACTGTGGTTACAAGGCCCATCATTTTTAAAGAAACCAGAAGATGAATGGCCCATAGAGCAGATATACCAATTACAAGAAGATGTCACGACTGAAATTGTGGCAGTACTGAAAGAAACCTCATATCCATTGCTCGATGCTAACAGATTCTCTAAATGACTGAAATTTATCCGTACAATAGCATGGATCTTGAGGTTCTGCAATAATTCCAAATCGCCAGAATTTGAGAGTAAGAAAAGAAGACAAACAATATATCAAATTATCAAGAGAAGAAATGAAAGAATAAAAGTTGACGTAGTTTTGAAGTTATCTGAATTGCAACCCGAAGAATTACATCGTGCAGAACGTTTGTGGCTGAAAAATGTTCAAGCAAACCATTTCTCAGAACAAATAACTTCCATACAAAAACATGATTATCCTAGCAAATCTTCAAAACTCTTTAAATTATCTCCATTTTTGGACGAATTCGGAGTTCTGAGAATGAACTGCCGAATAGAGTATGCAGATATTGCTTATGACTTGAAATATCCCATCATTTTGCCGACAGCAAATCAAGATATTTCCCTCCAATTGCTCATTCTACATCTCCATGAAGAATTGAAACACACAGGACTCGAGACATTGATAAATAATCTGAAACAAAGATTTCTGGATCATCAAAACCCGACAATCTGTGAGATGACTGTGAGAAGATGTCAATTGTGCAGAATAAAGAAGTCTAAGGCAGTCCAACCTGAGATGGCCCCACTACCAATTTCACGTCTCGCACCATATACAAGACCATTCAGCTTTTGTGGTTTAGACTATTTCGGTCCGTTGTTGGTTAAAGTGAAAAGGAGTGTGGAAAAAAGGTATGGAGTTATCTTTACATGTTTCAATACACGAGCAATCCATATCGAATTGGTTAGTTCTCTGTCAACAGATTCAGCCTTGATGGCAATTCACAGATTCATGTCTAGACGAGGACAGCCTTTGGAGATTTATTCCGATAATGGAACGAATTTCGTTGGAGCAGAAAATGAAATGAAAAGATGTTTGGAGGACATAGATCGTGCGAAATTCGCCCAAGATTTATCTAAATATAAAATAAAATGGAAATTCAATACTCCAGCAGCACCCTTTCAAGGAGGTGTATGGGAGAGAATGATCCAATGTGTGAAGAAGGTCTTGTATGTTATTCTAAAAGAACAACATCCATCAGAAGAGCTATCATCAACTTTTCTGGCTGAAACTGAAAGCGTTGTTAACTCTAGGCCCATAAGCTTTGTATCGAGTGAATGTGGGGAACTGGAAGCTCTTACTCCAATGCATTTCCTCATTAGTTCAGCGAATACTTCGAATATTCCCGGAGTCTTTGGACCTGATGATATTTATCGGCGCAAGCAGTGGAAGATTGCGCAGTTGATGGCGGAGAGATATTGGAAAAGATGGTGCAAAGAGTATATTCCCTCGCTCAGAAAAAGAAGCAGATGGTACCAAAAAGAGAAGTCCTTGCGAGTAGGTGATGTAATAGCTCTTCCTGAAAGCAAGTGCCGCAAAAAATGGATTCTTGGAAGAGTTTCCAAAGAAATACCAGGACATGACGGCCAAATCCGCTCTGTGGAAATGAAAACCCAAGAGGGCACTTTACTTAGACAACAGTATTCTCAAGCTGGAGGTTGGAGAATGTTAAATATTTTTAGAATCTATGTTCCTGTATATTTTATTTAATATGACAAAAACAAAAAAAATGTCATAAAAAGATTTTGATGGTTGTTGATAGATTGTCAGATTCACTGTGACTGATACGAATAAAGTTTTTGATCGTTAATCGATATAATTAATTGTTACAATCTTCTAAGAAAATGATATTGTGGATTGAAACAACTGTAGATATAAATAAGGCGTGGGATACTTCTCAAAATGGTTTTTTTTAATTATTCGCTTACATTTATTTCACCTGCCTATAAAAGTAATAATTCCTAATTGCCGTTAATATCTCAAATAAAAAGCGAAGTTTTGTAATAAGTAGGTAATCAAGAATAAAGTACAATTTTTCTAAACGTGGCATGATCTTTAGCAATGGGGTAAGAGAAGAATGTGGTCAAGTGAGTATAGTAAGTTGATAAAAAAATATAGATTACAGCACATTGAGATAAATCAATGTATACTGTGTGAATAGCGGTTGCTTTCAGGCTTTCAAGGTTTCTGGCGTAATCAATATGATAACAATAAAGTTATAATACAATTGAAAAATGTTAGAAAACTACTGGAACGAGTGAGTCTTTTAGAGGTACATTAAAAATATCGATAACTTATCGCACCAGTACACATTTTAATATACAATTTTAAACATCAAAGTAATTGTACGCGAAAATCATCAAACTTATGAGTGTTTGTAAACAAAGGTTTGAACCTGGTTAATATATTTGATGTGTAATCTCTGTACTTGGCGCTGTGCCAAGCACTAAGCAAATTTTATGCATAATAAACTTAATGATGCGGATCTAATGAAAGGAGATAACGAGACGAACCAATAGCTGCTATATATCGCATTTTTTCACATGCCAAATTCAACATAAATAAACGGTTTTAAAGATTAGGTAAAACTAACTTTTTCTACAACTGCTATGAAAAGTAGCGTATTTCTCATAGCTTACTTAATTTCAAAATCACATATTGCTCACACTGTGAGCAATATTATTTCTCACGGCACTCTGTCCACGCTACTTACACTTATATGGAGAATCCAGTTGGGGATTGTAATAATAAACCTAAACAGAATTGAGGCTTTAATCAACTTTCAACTTGACAGTGACAATAAACAAATAACATAATAGCAAAGTAAACTATATAACATTCTTCCCCTCTTCAGTTTCTTATGAAATCTTTAAAATGCTTTGGAGAGTTTCTATTTCGTTCTGAACGACGAGGTAAAATCTCTTTCACTTGATCAAATTGAACATCGGGATTGCTTTCTTCCTTATCTGAGCCTTTCTCTAATATCACCGAATCATCAGTTCAACCAGAAACCAAATTTTCTTGATCCAGATTTGTACTGGTTCCTCGAGGTGCCAGATGTCGAGTTGAAACAGTAGTTTCTCTATCATTAGAAAACCGTACGTGAGCATAATCTGGATTTACTTCGACCAGTTCCACTTCTTCCACTGAAGGTTCGTATTTATTCGCTGTAACGTGCCTTCTTAAGAATACAGTGCCAAGAATAGATGATAGAATAAACATTCTCTCATGAGGAGAACAATTAGTTGCCGTACATAGAAGGGACCTTATTGAATGCAGAGCTTCTTGCAAAACTGAATCCCATTTATCTACCTTCAGGTTCTTAGATTTTAGTGCCAACTGAATGGTTTTCCATATTATACCATTATATCTCTCGCATTGTCCATGTCCTTGAGGATTATACGCAGTTGTACGACTTGAAGCAATACCGTTTGATTGAAAATATTCTTTCATCTCATGGGATATCAGCGAGGTTCCTTGGTCAGAATGTATATACGTAGGCATTCCAAAGATTGCAAAAAGTTGTTTCAAGCACCAGATAACGGTTGCGGAAAGCAAAAGGGAATCGTGAATATTCATCAACAACAGTTAAAACATACTTATTTTTAGTTGTTGATGGTAGGGGTCTTTTGAAATCAACGTTGAGCCTCTCAAATGGAGATGTCGATTTTATTAGAGTTCCCTGGGTTTAATGAAATCTTGGCTTGATTTCAGCGCAAACTGGACACAATGCGGTAATTTTTCGAATATCATCCAAGGAGAGAGGTAGTTTTACGTCGAATCCAATTATACAACCGAGTCACTCCGGGATGACATTAGGAGGTATGCAAGTTATATAAAGTTTTATCACTTTGTTCTCTTGATATACCTGAAGTTATTCTTGAAAAAGTATCAGCTACTGTATTTTCTAGGCCAGGTCTATAAATGATGTCGTAACTGAAACAGGATAATTCTAGGCGCCACCGCATAATCTTTCCATTTTTTATTTCGCTTGAAACTATGATCAAACATGAAAGACACTGATCTCTGGACTGTTATGAGTTTGAAATGTCGTCCAATTAGGAAGTGTCTCCACTTCTTGCGTGCTTCAACTATAGCGTATACTTCTTTTTCCACAGATGAATGCCTTCTTTCAGTACTAGAGAGAGTCCTTGAGAAAAATGCTACAGGTTTGCCATCTTGGGAGAGCTGAGCTGCTATCGTATTCTCTGAGGCATCGGTTTCCACAGTGAACATAGCAGTGTCATCAATTGATTTAACAGTTGCATTAGCAATGCTTTTCTTCAAAATTTCAAAGGCTGCTACAGCACTCTCAGACAGACAGCGTTCTACTAATGGGTGAATCTTTTCAGAAAACTTGGGAACCCATTTTGAGTAATGTGCAAACATTCCCATTATTCGACGGAGAGAGGAGATGTTGTTTGGTATATGTAGTTCCAGAAGTGGCTTCAGTCTATCAGGGTCAGGTTTGATTGTTTTATTCTCTATACAATAACCAAGAATTTTTATTTTGTTCGAAGAAAACACACACTTTTCTTTATTTAAAGTTAGGTTATACTTCTCGGCAGCTTTCATGAAAAGATGAAGATTATGATCATGATGTGCTTTATCGGATCCGCAAATCGTCACGTCGTCTAAATACGCAAAAGTATCTTTCAAACCCTCTTTGTTGATGATGTTTTGAATTACCCTCTGAAAGCAGGCAACTCCATTGGTAACTCCGAACGCAATTCTAAGAAATTGATAAAGGTTACCACAAGCTTCTAAAGCGGTGAACTTCTTTTCTTCTCGTCTGATGGGGATCTGATGGTAGGCACTGATTAATGCATACATCAAATAAATTAAGTATATCTGATATTATTCCTGGATTAATATTTTTATCTTCTAGTAATTTTCTTACAAGTATTAGGCATTCTATAGGAGGAATTTTAGTAAACATATTAGTTACATCGAACGAAATGAGTTTATAGTTATCTTGCAAGTGGATTGCTTTCAACTTTTTGATTAGTTCTATTGAATGTCTAATTGAGTACTGAGATTCATATCCGTAACTATTGAGTATATTGTTGAGCCTCTTTGCCAATATATTATTAGGAGCATTAACATAAGAAACTACAGGTCTAATTAGTTTCGTTATTTTATGTAATTTAACGGTTCCATATAATTGTGGACAATGAGGATTCTTATGTATGATAGACCTCTTTTCGTAATCACTTAAAAGATAATTTGAATTATTAACAATATCCCTTACATTATTAGAAAACTTTTTTGTAGTGTCTGCTTTAAGAACTTTTACATCGCTAGAATCTATAAAGTTATATATTTTGGAATTGTAATTTTCAGTCGTCAAAATGACAGTTCTGTTCCCCTTATCAAATTTTGTAACTGTTAGGTTATTATCTTCTATCTTCTTTTTTATTGCATTTAAAACTGTAATATCATTATTTGTTTGACGTTTAACTTTTGAAGGTTCAATATTTTTGATCAAATTGGCAATTTTTAATTGCTCATAAAGAAAATTATTTGAATTAGATATTAAAGCTATTTCTGACTCTGTAGCTATAATTTGTTTTATATTATTCGTAAATTTTGGTGGTACGCTGTACTTTAAACATTTATTTAAAAATTCTATTTCACTATCTGTAAAATTAGTGTCTGAAAGGTTTTCAAATCGTGGTACAAAGTTTGTTGGTATGTAGGTACTTACAGTTTCATGATGTTTTGAGTATTGAATTTTATGTTGTGTGTGTTCAAGATTCTGTAGCTTCTTTTCTTGTTTCTCAAATTTCTTATGCTTCATCGTGCTGACACTTTCTCTAATTTTGTTATCCAAAGAGTCAAATTCTACTGGATGTAATTGGAATGTGAGTTCTGAATGTACAACTTTTATGTAGTTGTCTAAGGAGTCTCTAACTTTGAACCATTTCTTACATTCTGCCTTTATCCAAACTCGTTGAGCACATTTTATAGCTTTTTGTGCTTGTGGTGTTTTAGTATGACATTTTATATTCACATAATTTGGTATTACCTTTTTCCTAAGGCATTCTTGGTTAAACCAAATCTTTTGTGATGTTTTGTAACGTTTTTGTAGTAACTTCTGTAATAGGTTTACAGTCTATAGATAAATTTGAGAATAGAGGAATTGGGTCCAGATGAGCAATAGCTAAACTACATACTGTGAGTGGACACCTCGATCTACCAAAAGTTACTTTCACATCTGAGTGTTCTTTGATCAAATTG
Source organism: Galeruca laticollis (assembly GCA_963921935.1). Classification (NCBI taxonomy): domain Eukaryota; kingdom Metazoa; phylum Arthropoda; class Insecta; order Coleoptera; family Chrysomelidae; genus Galeruca; species Galeruca laticollis. Next base: position 212,821,339 of record OY998177.1, read on the forward strand.
TGACCAATGCGCATAATTCATCCATTAGAAGTTTGAAATCTCGATAGATATTATCCAGTATTCTTATAGAAACGATACAATATCCAATCACTTGTGATACTAACGATGTGGAGGCCATTGCTACACCACATGCATAAGGAAATATCTTCAATTTTTTGGATCTTACAACTTTACTTGATATATAACTATCCGAACTTCCCGTATCGATCAATGCATCTGTCACAACTCCGTCAACTTCAACTTGAAGGTAGATGAATTTAACACATTTCTTGGATTTTTACGTTTTTATGATATTCAGTTTTGATAATAAACATTTGCAGTAAACAATAAAATGTTTTAATTTCCATTTTTATTGCTGTAGTTTGCACTTAAATACAAAAAATAATACTTATCTGAAATTTTGTGTTTACATAACTTCAACTAGCTTTTAAATAATATACTAAAATATATATTATCGATTCTTTTAGATAAATGTGAGGCACCTTATTCTGTTAAATGAAGCTTATTTTAGCCTTTCATAATTCATTTAGAATGCTTAAATTTGTGGAACATCTTTATTTCTGTTTCAGTATTTTTATAGAAGTAATTTTAAAATATTTAAATGAAGGATATAAAAATCAAATTATAAAATGTCATAATGTCAAACGTTGACAGAAAATTTTCCACATATTAAATTCATGCAGCCTACCCACTACGAAAAATTAGACCAGGATGAATCACTGTCGTCATGGTAACATCAACAAAATAAAGAAATTTAATTGGTCTATATAGAAGAAGTGCAATTTTCATAGAAAATGTGCTTACATAGCTAACAATATACATTAAACTTTTGACGTAATCTCTAATGATTGATAAATAAGAATTCCAAGTGGGTTGTAAACGTATACATAGTTCTCATAAACTGTAAAAAGATTGCGGCTAATGAGTAATTTTATTTTAGGTGCGAAGACAGCGGATGTTGTGCCCGAAACCACGAAAGATGTTCAAATAGTAGTGCGACGGAGCATCAAATAAATTTTATTACTAACACAGGATTGCAAAAATCAATGATGATATACAACCACACCGCCTGTTCGTGTATGTACATTCCAGAGACGCAGGAATGCTTTCTATAAATACCCAGTCGATTAGGAGTATAATGAATATATTAAAAAAACGCACACAGTATTAGACGATGAGGTGCCTTCGATTCAGGTACTAAAACGAGACGTCAAAAAAGAAACATGTTTTAAGTAGAGAAGACAAAAATCCAATTTAGATGAAATTGGTGTTTGCAAAAAAAAATTATATTCTGATGATTGTACGAAAACGTCCGAGACAGGAATGAAGAAAATGTATTTTAAATGTACTTATTTAAGGGCCAGTTTGAAAAGAAATGTATCAATCATTTATGCAAGATGTATAAGTATTTGTAGAGACCCTACTTTAAACCGATTAACGAAAGTCGTGCAAAGAATATCAATTTGTACAGTAATATATTATTACTATATTCAAATTACTTATTGCGTCATACTTCACGACAATTTAAGATTAAACAGGTCACATAATTTGATTAAAGATTTTATTTTTTATTAAAAATTTTAAAATTTCGAGGTAGACAAAATTTCTTGTTTTTTAATAATTCTATAATGTCTCAACAAACCTTATATTTCTTGTACCGACAAGGTTAATATTTGGTCCGAATGAATGAAGAAGGTGTGGTGATTTTAAAGACTTTTAGTTAAGAATCAGTATTCTAAGAATTGATGTATATTTTGTATTATAGACTTAACTTTAAGAAATGAAAGTTATTTATTATCATTTTCATTATCGAGAACTAATCAAATTTGACTATAGTTTATTTCATAGAAATACGAACTTCGATAAAAAAAAATTGCGGTCTTTTGACGAAGAAAATGTAGTTGAAATAAACTAATCAAATTTGACTATAGTTTATTTCATAGAAATACGAACTTCGATAAAAAAAATTGCGGTCTTTTGACGAAGAAAATGTAGTTGAAATAAACTGTAAGTAGTGAATAAAAGTCTTAGGGTAAGTCCGGGAGAGATGCCGATTTTTCATATCGACTTTGATTAATGCTTCCAAATAACCATGCCACAATCAAAAAATACGTCGTTAGATTCAACGTTTATTTATCAAAACAGAAACATAAGTTTTATTCCGCAATAAACATGTAACAAATATTAAAAAAATATTTGTCAAAACTCTGCAAATCGGCATCTCTACCTAACCCTGCGGGAGAGACGACGTCAGGTTAAGGTAGAGATGCCACTACACTATACGCCTCTTAATAAGCACTTTTACACAGATCTCGCATGTATTTTGATACTTTGTACATTCCTCATGCACCCACTGCTGGCAATGAATGCATTGAATCCAATCTTCATCTTTAGTTGTCTCCGTATACTCTTCGCAACATTCAGTGCAGGTTGCGTCATCATGATTTTCCAAATCTGAACTGCTATCATGAAGAGACAAGCTTGAATCTTCGTCACTGGACTCCTCTACCTGCAGTTTTAGGGTCTTCTGTTTTCCTATTGGCACCGTTTTCGCAGTAAATTTCTCCTCTTTAGATACCACAAGTGTTTTAGCTGCCTTTGTGCCACGTTTAATTTTGTTGAGATTCACTTGTTTGTGCTCCTGAATGCTTTTGCGCCTTTCTATGGCTTCTGCATTATTTAAAATCTCTGCGAGTTTCCCTACTTTTCTTTTAGCGTCTAGCACAGCAGCAGCTGGAATATGAGAAACAATATCCAAGGCTTTTTCAGGCGTAATTTTTGGAGGAGTAGATGTTTAGGTGTGAACTATAGGCTCATCAGCTAAATCAGCAGCACGTGAAGTTGAAGGTTGGGGTTTGGTAATTCGTTCCTCCTCTTGGCACAGCATTTTCGCAGACGTTTCTTGTATTCCCACATCGGTACCTCCATTGGCGTAGTCCGGGATACTTTGCGGATTAAATGGATAAATTCCAGCCGCCTTAAAACCTGATGTTGCATTTTGAACACTTGCAGCCTTTCCCCAAAGCAACACCTAGGAGTCGTCCGAATTGTAGCCTTCCGATTTTTCTATCAGCATTGGATTTAACCCAAGTATCGCAAGCTTGATAAAATGCTGCCCTCAACGACTTAGAAAAGGATCTATCGAGAGGTTGGAGATAGTGGGTAGTATGTGGGGGAAGGCAAAGCAGGAATATGTCATTCTCATCAGCGTATGTCAGATCTTCCACTGAGCTGCAGTGAGATCCGTGGCCATCAAGAATTAGGAGCACTTTTCCCGCAGTTTTTCTTGGGACGAAATGAAACTTGAGCGAGAAAATATCTGTGTTGATGTAGGCTGACTTCTAATTCATGTACACAATAGATCCGGGTGGCATTCCATCCTCGAATTCTGGTTCCTTATTTTTCCTTTGAGAAGGCACGCAGGCGGCAAGAAAGTGCCTTCCGCGTAGCAACAGCTTATAACTGTTATTGTTTCGCCCCGTTCCGCAGTCGTCAAAGTAGACACAACTTTAGAGACTTTTTTGCCAATCACTTCGCCTGGGCGGTTGTTTAGCTGGAGCCCCGTCTCGTCCATGTTGTAAACACAAGCGGGTTTGTCGAACAACGGGTGTTCCTCCATTGTAGAAGCCATCAGTTCAAAGTAGTTTGTAACTATCTTTTTAGCCATGCTGAAGCATCTACTGCGGGATAAGGCTTCAGCTTTCCTTATGGCCAGTTCAGGATGTCTTCGTAAAAAGGACGTAAGCCAGTCGTAACCTGCGAGTTCAGCTTGTCTGTCAAATTTTGCAGACCTGACATCCGGGTTCCGGGAGCTTATTTGACATAATATTAGCTATATTTTAAGAAAGTTTCATTCCCTTTGAGGGATTTTAAAAATTTCAATTTTAACCTTGAAAAAACCATGCAATTTTTTTCGATTTTTCAAATTAATTTTTGCAAGTATGACTATCGGACCGGTACCGTTTTGTAGCTATTTATATTACGAATAAAGTTTGTATTGGACATTTTTTCATACGAAGTCATCCCGATGAGCTGGAAAATAAAATCTGCTTAAAAACGGCTTCTGGCGCCGTAATTTGTTAATAAACAATATAGCGGGGCTCCGATCGCGGTTCTAACTTTTTACCTTATTCTCCATATCATTTCAAATAGATTTGCACAAAAACCGTGCTGTTACCAAGAAAATGCACTCCTGATCTCTCATCGACTGGACTAGTAGTCACAAAACGTCTACATCTCGAGCTCGGGCTATTTCATCTACACAATATTTATTGGTTAATTGGCAGTATGAAAATTTTCAATTTTTATATAATTAATGGTTCTTTGCCAACTTCTTTTATAAGAAATAAAACTTCAAAAGCTTTTCTTTTTTTCTTTTTCCAACGTTTCGAATCCTTTATTTAGGTCATCATCAGGGCTATTCGTATAATACACATAATGAATGTTCTATTACAATTTCGTTATAAGACAATCAGCTACTTTAACATATCCATTTTGGTTTTTTTTAAAAACAATTATAATGAAACATACATATAAGACGAGGACAGTGAACTTTTTAAAATCATCTAAGTCATTTTCAGAATGAAATTGTGGTAATTTTTATGGTCTACATATTTCCATTGTTCAATTCATTTTATATTTCAAATAGGTAGAGAACTGGAAAAAGAAAAAAAGAAAAGCTTTTGAATTATATAAAAATTGAATATTTATTAAATTTAGGAAAATGCTGCTTGGCAAGTTTGATTTATTTTTGGTTTTAGTAACGATCAAAGTCTATATTTTTCTCGTGCCAATTTTGAACTTTATCTTTTGTCCATGCATTTGTTGGCAACTGTTCGAGTTTCCAACTGTGATAATGAGCATTGTTCATAACTATTACTGAAGAAGGCGTCATTTTGCCCTGAATTCTCCCAAACCAGTCCTCAAAAATTGCCGCATTCATTTCTTCATGATAGTCGCCTGTTTTTTTAAACTCAAAAAGAAGAAGTCTATTATCTACAAATCCATTTTCGGTACCAATGTGCAATAATTAGTCGACGTCCTTTTCACAGTAACCCATAGTTCGCTTAAATAAAAAATGTGTGTTCCTTGTTGGCATGTTCTATTCACTAATCGTAAGTAGTCTCTGCACCAACGAATAATGTCCTCTCTTTCAATGAGCATACTTTTTCATAAGGAATATTAGTTTCTTTTAGGACTCTCCATAATATTCTTTCACTCATATCTGGCAAATCAGGATCTTGTTGTAAATCTTGAGGTAATTTTTTTATAGAGGGTCTTTTGTTTTTGAAAATTACGAGTAAATTTTTCGGCGAAGATCATTTTTACAAAATTCATCAATTGTTATTGTAGACTTTCTGCCAGGGGTTTTCTTCGGTTCTTGAATTCCCCCATGGTCATGATTTTCCTTAAAAATCTTGAAAATAGCGGTTCTGCCAACCCTTGTGTATCTACAACATATATCGACAAGTTCTACCTTATTTTTTATAGGATTATCTTCAATAAATGCAGAAAACACATTCACAACCATTTCATTTACCTGAACACTTAATTTTTTTCGAGATTTCGTCAGCTTAAAACAACTGCTAACAGTAACAGACATTTTACTTTTCAAGAGGTTAACAAAGAGCATAATCACCAAAAGAATAAGTCGACTTCAAATCTAATATCGTATTAGTAGATTAATATCTACTATATTATAAAAGAAAGCAAAACCGAAATTTTAGAAAAAACATCAGTGGAATTCCCTGTGTGGGAAATGGTTAAAACATATTCATATATATTATTTGCATACAAAAAATGTTTGTTTTTTATGCATTTATGTAGATTAAAGCCGAACGCCACTGCATCTTATTATGTTTAGGTTCGTGTTTCTATGAATAAACTATAACTGATCGCTGAAAAAATTTTACCACTATATATGAAAACTATTGTCACTAGTCAAAAATAGGAGGAAACGTGAGTTTGTTGAAAATATTTTTAATAAAATTACCTTTTTTTATATGAAAACATCAAACTGACAACAGGCAATAATTATATTTTAAAAGTTCGCCTGTCATTTAATATTTTTTTAAATTATATAAAGAAACGTGTAAAATGTTGTGAATGTAACCGTGATGTGGGAAAATGTTTCAATTGAATATTTGTTTCCTAGAAATGTAAATATGTTAATAGAAATAGTTGTGCAAATTTTATATTAGAAACCTTATAACGACAGCAAAAATTGAATTCAAGTCCGCCACCATTACAATTTTAAAATTTAATTTTTCATAATATAATGTTTTGTCTATTTTAAATGTTGCCATCAATTTTTAATTTGTATTTTTTTTAAATCTCGTTGTAATTTATTGTCTTTTTAGATATGACATAGAGAACTGTTTATGAATGAAAATTTTATAAATATTTTTTAAAAGTAAAAATTGTAACATTAAAATGTTTTATTGTATAATGAAAATCAAAATATCTTAAATTATTAAATTAGCTTTATAGTTATCAAATTTGGCAGGAAAATGAAAATGTTTACTCAACAAAATATGCTACATGGTAGTTAAAAGCTATATTCAATCATAGATTTTCTGACATCAAATTTGTTTGCGTGCAGTTTTATTGAAAATTGGTTGTTTTAATTGAGTGTTTACTGTTTCAATATCCTATTTCTGTTCCGCTTTTTACCTTGGAATATTGACAATATTTTGTGCTACAAATAGAAAATATATGTAATCACTTAGATATAGAACTAGCAAGTTTCAATAACTAACTTTTCCATATTATTTTACATTAGTGTCAAACACTGAAATTAAAAAAACACTTGGATTTGTATATTTTTGTTTTATTTAGTACTGTTCTATCTTTGAAACAATTTGACGTGTATGCCCGCAACCAATTTCTTATTAGGCTCGTTTTTCTTTTAGAAAATATTTATCTAATAAAGTAATTAAAAATATATGAATGAACAATGAATAACATTGAAGTTAAATGAAAAATATTATGTTTGAAAAACAAAGACAGTTCTCTATTGTGACAATTTAGAAAATAATACTGTATGAATTCGTGTTGAATTAGAAAAAGAAAAAATATTTTATTACCAATTTTATTTTAGAAATTATAGAAATAGACTGAGCATTCCCTATTTAGTTGTGTAGTGAATACAGACGGAAAAGTACGAGAGAGACAAAGCGAATATGGGGCCAGTAGTCTAGTATTCTGATTAATCCACGTCACTGGTCTTTGTTATTACACGTTTGAAGAAAAGAGACAGATATTGGCAGCACTAATGAACTGTACAGCAACGTAATTGAAACGGCCCCGTAAATCGAAAAAGTGGGGCAAATCGAAAATGTAGGCAACCTGTCGTTGTGACGGGTATCTATCTTTTTCTATCTTATTGAGTGAAAAGGCGTATTACGAGATTCTGCGATTTTTATAATTGTTTTAGTTTTATTTTATTCAAGTAAAGTACCCCTTTTGTTGATAAAAAAATTGAATGATAAGAAAAATTTTAGCAATAAAAGTCCCTAAAAAGCATAACTATAAACATTAACATGATAACAGAAATCTCATGACAACCAATTACGGGCCCATTGGTTTTTCTGTATAACCGTTAAAGATTAAGAAAGAATATTAGGTAATATAACGTTTTTAACGTTCCAGATAGTATACATGGTGTTTCCTAATTGCGTACATTAAAGTTAGGGGCGTATTCTTGAGCTATTTTCATGAAAAAAGTCCGGCGAGGCAAGTTACATTTTTTGTGATACCGGGAAGTTTTTTATGTGGTTAATTAAATTAAATACATAGGGTAAATGCACCAGTGAATGAATATCACCAGTGAATGAACAAATTGAAATATATCTGAAATTATTAAGAATATGGTGTCTTTCTCGCAAACACTGCAATATCCCTAATGACGTGCAACATGTTCCTCTTACCGTGATACTTCGTTAGTTCAAGTTAGTTCTTTTGAATGAACGTACCGCTGTGTTTTTGTTGACAAAATTTGAGAAACATATCTATTATTGGAACGATACTAAGCAATAACCAGGTGAGCAATAGTGCAGAATAAGATGTGTGGTGTGTCGTCATTATCAAATCAATTAATTGATTTCAACTGATTTTATCGAAAACCTAACCTCAAAATACACCGAAATCGTTATTGAATTCAATAGTTTGAGTGTTCATTCATTGGTGGATGTGCTGAACCCAGTAAACGAACAAAATGTTCATACATTGGGATTTTACGTGTTAATCTAGATTTCGTCTATCTGATTCTTATATACTCGTTTAAAAAGGCTGTTTCACGGGTTCCGTCAGGAAATGTCTACTAAGCTTGCTATCCAGTAAATGAACGACTTTGTTCATTCATTGAATCATAACATAGATCAATGGTGCTCCAGTGAATGAACAATTTATTCTTTCTTTGTTTTTTCTGATTTCATATTTTTTTCAATCATTCGACAGAAATATGGAAGGTGGAAAGTCCAAGCCAGAACATCAGAACATCAGAAAAAGTATGTAAGATTCTGATATTCCGATGACTGTCTCCAGAAGGCCGTGGAAGCAATAAGAAAAAAGGAAATCCCCATCAATGCGGCCAGAGGACAATATGGGATTCCGAAAAGTACACTTTTCAACAAAACCACTGTAAAAACTCCCATGATTCGAAAAATGGGACCTCCGAAGAAGAATCTACTCTAGAATCTTGAATTCTATCCAAAGCTCTATTAGGATTTCCCATGCATCCCGATGAGGTGAAGGACTCAGTGCAACGTGTCCTCAAAGCTGTTGATAGACCCAATAAATTCGTGGATGATAGACCGGGTAGGAAATGGTTACATCTTTTTTTACAAAGTCATCCAAAATAACCACAAGGAATACAGAATTAATATCCAAGGCGAGAGCATCTGTAACAGAAAAAAATATTCGAAAATGGTTTCAGGAGATGAACGAATATTTAATTGGAGATGGCGTTGAAGACATCCTTTCTGAGCCTGATAGAATGGGGGATGAAACCGGTTTGCAAACTTGTCCCAAAACTGGAAAGCTTCTCTGGGTCCCAAAAATTACAGGAATTTTTATGAAATTGCTAGCGGCCCAGAAAAAGAATGCATAACAGTTCTCTGTATATTTTCTGCCTCAGAAGAATCTGTTTCACCTATGATTGTGTACCCGTACAAGCATATTCCAAGACATATTGTACAAACTATACCTGAGGAGTGGGGTATTGGCCGTTCAGATAGTGGACGGATGACAAGTGCAACATTCTACGAATTTATTGCGAATATTTTCTTCCCTTGGCTTCAAGAAAACAGCATTAAATTTCGCATATCAATATGGATTTGTATAGTTTCTGTGTACAGAAAAGAATAATACTATACTGCCTTCTGCCCAATGCAACACATATCTTGCAACCTTGTGACTTATCAGTATTCAAGTCTCTCAAAGGACACTGGAAAAAGACCATTTTGAAACATAAACAGAACACCAATACATCAGTTACAAAAAATACCTTTGCCCCCCTTTTCCAAAAAGCTTTTGAAGAATCGATCAAACCGGAAATCATCAAAAACGGTTTCAGAAAATATGGATTGTTTCCATTTAGTGCAGACGCTGTGAATTATTCCCAATGCATTTCAACAAGGAGACAACAGCTTGACATTGTGACAAGGAAGTTTCTGTGACCAGAGACGAATATGAAACTGTTCTGAAAGTCATTAAACATCATGTAGATTCAAAAACTTTTATAGAATTCAATAGTGCCTATGAAGGTGAAAAAGCAGTCGACATTCAGTTCTACAACTTTTGGAAAATATGTAAAGAAGCAACCGATGCCAATGGAACGAATAATTTGAGAAATGCTTATGGAATGAACCAAGAATGTGATGAAGCCTTCGAAGAAAACTCGCAGAATATTGCTAATTTTGACATACCGGATATACAAGAATACACAACAGACTTAACAGATGACCTTTTGAACCTACCATTAGAAATTGATGGTATTCTCCATCCAGCTAACATATCTGACAATTCCACAATAATATTGAATGTGAATAGAACGAAAGATATAGAAAACGTTATCATAGAAGAAATTGAAAATCCTGAAGATATATTGGACGGTACCGAGCAAGAGAGTATAACTAATAATGATACTCTAATAGAAGGTTACGAGAAAAAAACAAGTAAAACAGATGATCTGAATGCTGTCGAAGAACTCGAGATTCCCGATAAAATAGACGTAGTAATAGATAACAGTAGTGTCGATTTCCATAATCAAGAGCCGCAGAAGCCGAAAACTACCAGAGACGAATGGATACAACATCTTCATTGGCCAAATATTGAAAAAAAGTGTGGCAAAAGGAAACAGGCAACTTTAATGCCGTTTGCCATCACTTCCAAAAATTGGAAAGACTATACAGATACAAAAGAACCTGAGAAAAAGGAAAAAGAAGCTGAGTAATTGAAACAAAAATCAATTAGAGAGAAAAAAAACAAGAAGCAACCACAAGAAGAATAGCGAAAAGAACCAAAGCACCACCAGCAATAGAAGTTACCTGTTTACAGGCTGATATAATCGATACTGGCAATCAAGATAAAAATCCTAGTGTTTCCCAAGATATCAATGTAGGAACTTATGTTATAATAACGTATAACCAGAAATATTTTCCGGGCATAGTAGAATCTATTGACAACGATGAATATGAAGTCCGCGCTATGGCATCAGCTGGTCTTAATGCCTTTAGATGGCCAGATTGTGTTGACCAGATATGGTACAAGAAGTCTTCAATTGCAGACGTGATCGAAGCACCTAAGCTTATTAGACGAGTGTCCCGAAATTCGTAAATATTCTGAAAATATCAATCCGAGCAACATAAGGAATATACTATCTTCCCCAGAGGATGATATCAACAAGGATAAAAATGGAGCAAAAATCAATGATTCACAAGAAATTACTATTGGAGCATATGTCATATTAATGTATAACCAAAAATATTTTCCTGGAATACTGGAAAATGCAGAAGGTGATGAATATGAAGTTCGCGCTATGACACCAGCAGGTCCCAATACTTTCAAATGGCCAGAACGTGTTGACCAAATATGGTACGAGAAATCTTCAATTGTGGAAAAGATTGAAGCACCCAAGCTTATAAGACGTGGTTTTTTCGAATGTCCAGAAATGCTGAAATTTGTCTGAAATAATATTGTATCACCATATGTTGTGTTGTCGTTGATAATCATTGATTAAAAATTGTTCAACGTCTATTTTCTTCATAAGTTCATTCATTGGATCAGTCATGTTCAATCAATGGTAGCATTCGTTCATTTACTGGGGTAATATGCAACATTTTACATTTTATTTTTTTAATAAGTCTTAAACTGTCTACTTCTGTCACTGCAACGTATTCACTATTTCATTGAACACGAAGTGTTATTTTTCTGGAGCTGAAAATCAGTACGGATGGTTTATAAAAATACACTGAAGTTCAAAAATGTCTTGAGTGTTCATTCACTGGTGCATTTACTCTAATTATTGTTATCAAGTTTTTCCCCCAAAAGGTTAAAAATAAAAGAAAAGTGACGGGTAAAGGGTGGGGACAAGCATAGGGAAATTAAAAAAAAACAACCAATAGTTTAATATTCCAAAAAAGAGAATATTATATTAATAAAAATAAAAGTTAATACAAAGAAGAAAAATATAAATCCTAATAATTAAGTGAATTTATACTAACACTAACAATTCCTAAACAGTTTCATGGCTATAATATCTCTATTTTCAACTTACGTATGAAATAGAATTTTCCGTCTATCCTGCTCATTATTACAACCATACGCGACACACGAAATCACCATGTCTTTAAACTAGAAGTATTTGTCTTTGTATAACACCTTTAAAAGAACAAAATACAATTTTTACACCGGCTTTTAAAATGTCACACGAGACTAAACGCTTTCAAATCCGCACTACTAAACACTCCCTAAATTCTATTACAACCCAGAATTAAATAAAAAGCCGGTTTAGTCTGTTTAGATCCAAAAAAAGCAAAATAATTATCTCAGGTATCATTTACCAAAATATAACGCAATGGGTAGGAGAGAGAAAGGTTACCGTCACAATGAGTCTATCTTTGTCGTTGCCCATGACACAAAAATGCTTACATTTTACAACGGTTGGTTCCTTTCCAGGTACGTAAGTATAGAGTTCATTGGGCAGCACAGTCGCTTTGTCTCTTTCTAAAGAGTGATCACTTTTGTAGTGATATCACTCAGTCCATTTCTATATGTCTATGGAAATAGCTATATGTAAATTATTTTTAAATCTGTGATTACTGAATTTCAATTCACCAAAACATCTGTATATGTTCACATTTCACTTAAATCCATCTTTTTATCTGCTCGTGACGTATTTTTAGAACACATTTACAGGTCTGCAAAAAAGGTCACTTGATATTTGATTGATTGTCTTGGAGTTTGTAGGGTTAGGTTCGAATCTGCCATATTGGAAATTCAGATTTCAGTTTTCGAACTTTATATTATTAGTTCTAAGCGGTTCCAAAACCTACAAATACTCATAAAGATATCTGCCTTCAAAGGTTTATTGCGAATACTCGCGATATTAATAGAACATCTCTTAACTACGAACTAGTTGATCGAAAGCAGAGGCATGGGCATTGATCTTTGAGTTGGTTAAGGATTAAACAACGAATTATGTTTGCAGTTAAATAATAAAGACTTTCCATTAGACTATGAAAGGCTCAAGCTCTGAAAAACCACACACAGAACCGACATCTTGCTCTGAAAAGCATTGGGTAAATGGGTTACGAAATCGTGACGCCATTTGACGTAAAGTACAACAGAATACACTGAGAAAACAAGCTCAAAAATACATATATTTTTATTCCAAAAACGTATGAGATAGAACTTCTTCGACATTCTATCTACAATTAAATAAAAAAAAATTACCACAATAAAATATATTTCAAATAATTAGGGGAGAGTTGGACATAATCGGATAGCTAACGTAATTTGCCCGAAACTCTCTAACTAGGCTATTATAAATTGTTTTTTAACTGTAACATCTCCATTAATCCCTTCCTACGTTTAGGAAGCTGAATAACTTGACGATAACATTTTTAAAAAAGGTAGAGTATCCCGTTTTGCCCACCTGGTTGGGTAAATCGGGATGATGTTTGAATTCGAATGGAAAAATATATTGAATTAACTTGAGAACAGAAACGTTATGGGTCTTATATTTATAATACAAAACCAATTAATAGTTTATTTAACACCGACAGAAGTCGCACGAGTACGACTCACCATCGTTCTCCACTCGGCGCAAGCTTCGTGAACCCAAAGTCGACAGTCCTGGCATATTAACCAACCGTCGTTCGTCGTATAGTTAGAATACAGTTCTGTGCAATAAATGCAAACTTCGTCGTCGTCCTCCTCCTCATCTTCTGAACTACTGTCCGTTTTCTCTCTTTCTTCAATTTCTTTCTTTGGCTTTGTTACACATTTTTTAAAAATTTTCCTTTGTTATTCTTTACTTGTTCATTATCTTCCAAGTTCAGTTTGGGTTTCTTGATAGGCTTGTACACTATATATATTTCCAGTTCTTCATTGGAAGGCGTTGAAGTTAGTACAGCCGATTTTCCTCTGCTTTTATTATTTGCATTAATTTTCCTTTCTGCTTGAGGAAGCGGAACTACTTGGTGATGTACTCCTTTTCATTTTGTGATGGTGTGTGAACAAGAGGTATCTGTAAGAAACAGGAGGAGTATTATACAAATTTCCTTCACTTTCAAGCACCTGGGAAGTTTTTTGTGGTCTAATAGGACCTGGAGACAATGCCGGTGTTGTTGGGCAGTTGTCAACATTTTCTACATCAACTCGGTTTTGTGATAATCGCAGTAAACAAGGTTTTGTTGTATCGGAGATGGTGTATGGTATAATTTATTTTCACATGTAAATTATCTCACCACTTCTTATGGGAATCGCAGACTCAGCAACCTCATTTCCAAAGATTTGCTAATCATATCATTTTTCGTTTTAACTGTTTTAATCTCTGAATTGCTCACTTTTAAGTCAAGCTTTGTAGATATCAGATGCATTTTTATTGTAATAATTAATTTTGAATAATAAAATAATTTTTAAAAAACAAACTTTGAGACTTGGAAACATTTCTGGCGCAGTCAGTAGGATTTCCAAATTGCCGCGTATCGAACGTAACAATTTCGTTTCAACGATTGATTGGAAATCGAACCCAGTGTCGCGATTCGTGAGTGGAGGTGTTCGCAGTAGAGTAGTTCACAAAAAATCGAGAATCTCATCCATAGAGGACCACTACGACTTTTCACAACGCTTAGTGTCGAAAGCTGAGACAAAAATGGCTCAACTTTGCAAGGAGTGCATACCCAGGAATAGGTACTGCTCATCCTTATAGTTTTGGATAGGGAGATGCTCAAATTCGTAATATTATTGTAAGTAATTTATTTTGTCATTACATGTCTATTGATTCATTTCGTGATTTTGACTTTGAAAACTTAATCGATCTTCCTAGACCAGAGAAAGAAAGCTGTTCTAGATTCAGTAAAAGATCAAAAAATAAAAATATTGAAGTCAAATATAATTGTAATAACATGGCAGATTTTGAACCAGAGTATTTAAACTGCGTACCGGAGTTCTACGGTAATCCTAATGAACTCAATAGGTACTTATGCGAATCACTTATTAATAATTTTTATAATAGGGAACAACCAAATCATTTCCAAAATATATATTTGAATAATTCCTGATTTTCTAGACTTCGTGGTAATGCTAAACTGGTTGTATATAGTCAAAACGTCACTTCATGGACATCACTTAGGGACACCCTTTCTAGAAATTTTGCAGGTCAAAGAGATGAGGCCTGTTTAAATCGTGATCTTGTCATAATGAGAATGATGTTTTCGAACTTCGAGAAGGACTTTTTAAAAACGAACTACACACTTGAGACGTTTATTAAGTGAATTTAACAATACAATCTGACAATCTTTTTAGTACATTAATATTTATATGTTTTATAATATGCTTATTGGACAAAATACATTACTGCATAATACACAATATCCATTGACGTAACTCCTCCGCCCTAGGAAAGAACTATGGGGATGGACCAGAGTTCGACATGATGGGAAAATTTTTCAGAACATCTTCTTCACTTGTTGTCGTCCGTTTGGATTGACTTTTCTTCTTTCTATTCTTGAGTACTAGGTAGATAATGCAGGCTGTAACTATAAAGTAGAATAAAATTGAATAAAAGCTTATACTTTTGAAATGAATCGGTGACCAATCTCGGCTAAAGTTTTATCTTCTTGAATGGCACTGATGACATTGTTCATTTCGTTAAGATCAATTGAATCTAAATACACAGGTTTTAGCTTAACGGTATCTAAAGTGTAATTATTTTTATTAATTTGTAATTTCGGTAAATCAATGTTTTTATATTCTGGCACTTTGGTCTTAAAAGTTCTTAAATAAATATTGTCTATTAAAATTTCACAGCGGTTATTAAGTTCGATTAAGTAACTACCGTTTACAGGAATGTTCGTAATGTCTTTGTTACAATTTTGTCTGGCTATAACACTATACGGGGTGATCACAATCCAATGGTCAATTTCCAATTTCTGCACTTTAACTTCACTAATGGTAGATGGAATTTCTCGACAACTGTTTGTAGATTGGGAATATTTTAGAAGTTGGACTTCGCAAGGAGCTTTCTGTGAGATTACTCTTGTTTGTATCTATCGGCAGATGAATTCTTCTTGAATAATTTCTTCACACTTCGAATTTGTAGATGCATAGCTCAGCTCATTTAAAAGGAGAAATTTGGTTTGGGGTATTATAAGTTTAAAATTTTGGTTTGAAGGTGTAGGTATGGGATATAGATGATAGTAGTTATATTCACTAAGCTCTACAATCGGTACTTCTAATATGAAAATAATCCTATTATATTTACTGTAACTTTTAACGTTGATAATTTTCTCGAATAATAGAATATTGTTTAAAGAAGTTTCGAAAGGAAATCTGTTATTTTTGTTAATATTTTTCTTAACTGTGTTTATCTCTAAAAGTATTTCGCTTGGGTTTGCTATAGAATTGTGAAAGGTATTTATTTTTGCGAAGCTTATAGCTACTTCTATTTTATCGAGCATATCATATATTATTTGAAAGCTAATAGAGAATTGATAAACGATCTGTTCTATTGAGAAGAAATGGAAAGTTTCTATATTTTCAATTTTTATATTTCGTAATTCTTTTTGTAAATCGTTAATACGTGAGCTTAATATTTCTTGGTTGTGGGATAATATTCTAGAATGGTTTTCAAATATTTTCATTGATGATTCGAGTAATGTTACTTGGTGTTCTAACAATGTTGTTGTTTTGATTATCAGATAAGGCTTCAATAGCTTCGTCATATCGTATTGCATCGTCTTGGTCTAAATTACCTGTCAAGAATTTTATTGCTGAGCCAAGTCCGTTAAAAAGTGATCGTTTTACCTGCTTTCTCCATAGTGTGTTTATTTGATTGATTTGTGAATATATTTTATTTTCTAATACTTGAATTATATGATAGGAATTATCGAAGTGTTCTGTAAAATTAAATATGCTGGGGTGTTTTGATAGAGATTCATGTAGATTGTCATATTGGTTTTTTAACGTTAAAAAGTGATCTGTCAAGTTTGTAATATCATAAATGTGTATAAAGGTCCAAAAATCTGTTTGTACATATGCTGTTCCTAGTCGTAAGGATAGGAGGCCAGGATTATCGTTTAGGTTATGGAATTTAGGGGTATTTAATCTTCCTTCGGTGGTCCAACAGAGGAACCTGTAATGGGAGGTTTTTTTAGTTCATTAATGTGAATAATTTCTTGATGTGCTGTAAGTTTTTTATGTTTGAGTAAATTTTCAGAAATTTCAACACGATTCCTGTCAAGTATTTGAGTAATTTCGAAAGGGCCTAGAAAACGTTTATCTTTTTTATTTCGTTTCTTGGGGTTATGCTTGTATACAATTTGACCGATTTTAAATTCATTATTCGAGTCATCTTTTGTATTACGTTTCTCTATAATTTTTTCTTTGTTTTGTTTCAATTTGTCGTGTACATCTTTATAAACATGTTGTAATTTTGATTGATGACTGTTCACATAATCGTTATAGAAAGCTTGGGGTATGAAAATTTCGTTAGGATTTCTAGAATCTGTGTGACCAAAAGTAAGTTCAAACGGGGTAAAAGTTGTAGAACTATGTATAGAATTATTATAACCTATTATTGCGTAATCCATTAAATCATCTTCGTCGGGATAGAGTTCTCGTAATAATCTTAGATGTTCAATTAAGGTTGAATGTACTCTTTCGGCTATAGAGTTGGATTCATGATGACCAGCTGTGGTAAAGTGTATTTTAATTTTGTGTAACGCTAAGAGTTCTTTAATAGTTTCGTTATTAAATTCTGTACCTTTATCTAAAATAATTAATTGTGGTACTCCGAAAGATGTGAAATATTTTATTAAAGCTTTGCTTATAATAACAGCTGTTTTAGAAGGAATGTGCACTGCTTGTGCAAATTTTGTAAATGCATCTGTTAACGTTAGATAAGACTTTCCGTCGTAAATAAAAACATCAATGTGTATAATTTGAAACGGTTTGGACGCGGTTTCAGTTAGCATTAGCGGAACATACGGTTTTTGTCTAGCATATTTATTTTTCTGGCAAATAGTACAAGAATTTATGTAATTAGTTATTGTATTCTTCATATTTTTCCAATAATAATTTATTTTTAATTTTTCTAATGTTTCCTGAATTCCTCTGTGTGTGGTCTTGCTTTCATGGTAATTTTTCAATAAAATCATTTGTTCTTCCTTATCAGATACAGTGTTTACTAATTTAGTGCATTTAATGAGTCTTGGTTCGTTTGAAGAGAAATGTTTTAAGTAAACTTTATTGAAATCGTTATATAAATTTTCTTTGTTAAAATAAATGTAAAACGTGTTATTAAGAGCTGTGTATTCTACTAAAAATTCAAATATGAAACGTTCATTGTCGTTTTCAGGGATTTTAACTTTTATAATTTTATGATTTTCATACGTATGCTGAGAGATATCTATTTTTTGATATAAATTTGAGTATACTAAGATTTGGTGAACTTTGTTATTTATAATTTCGTCTAATATAGGAATACCTTGATTAGTGGTTTCATTATCAGCTCTGGAATGAACGGTTAAAGAATTAGATTTAGGAGTAGAAAGTTTCGTCCAGTCAGGTTGAGGTGTATTGAGTTCGTCTCTAGAATTTGTAGGTATATCAGCGGTATTATTAGGAGGCTGTATTTGTATATCTGAAATTATGTTTATTTTTGATTGGTTTTGCGCACTCGTAGAAGCTTTTTCCTTTTCTAATGAGCTTTCAAACTCACGTAAGAATTCTAAAATTTCTTGATTAGTGTCACCAGGGTTATTAATAACTGATTCAGTGTCTAATGCGTTAATTGGTATTCTACTCAAGCAATCATTTCTTAATGCATATTTCTCTTCTTTATTACAATGATCTAATCTGCCATTTTTCAAATCTTCTTTCAATTTATTATCATCGGAATTACTTAATTTTATTTCTGAATCTACTCCCATTTTTTCTAAGAAATCAACTTCAACTAAACTCAAGGGTTCGATGTTAATAGGTTCATTAATATCAAGTTTAACTGGATTCTCATTAGAATTTATTATTGTAGTTATTGCAAAATTATCAACTATATTTACTAAAGCTTTTGGTGTCTCGGGTCCATTACCTAACTTCTCATAATCAAGTATTCCAATGCCATTTTTGTAATTAATGGGTAATTTAACAACTTGTTGAGTATGACCTGGTATTATTAATGGATAATTTTTCATATTTTCCTCAGTATTTGAACCAAATAGAGGAATAACTGTGTTAGGGGTAACAATTTCCCTTTTACTAACATTAACGCTAGCATTTAATTGTTTAAGTAAATCTACGCCTATGATTCCATCAAATCTTTCAATAAACTTGAAAAGATAAAATTTATGAGTTTTGTTTATATTAAAGATATCAAACAACGGAATATGAGCTACCTCGTCATGATACGTGATATTATGAGCAGTTTGAATGTTAAATTTTTCTTTAAAAATGCAATTATTATAAAATTTATACGCAAGTTCCGGATCTATAAGTGACTTTGAACTTCGTGTGTCAACTAAAAACTTTGCACTTATTTCTGAAATTTCTATGAATGGCAAATTCGTTTTCAAGGCGTTAACATAGATTATGTTATTTGGTTTAGACATGTGCGAGTATGAAAAATCCAGAATATGATTATTTGATATTTCCGTAACTTGAGAGTCTACATAAGAATCTCTGTAAAAATCATTGTAACTTGTCGGATCATTTACATGAGGATATTCTATTTCCGGCGTATAATAATTATCAGCATTTTCGTCAGTTTCATAAGTATATGAATTTTCGTAATTAAATAATTTTTCGTAATTTTCTGTATCAAATTTGTTATCGGTTTGAAGGGAACTATTGCTTTCTTGATTTTGATAAGGACTGTCTACAGTTTGATTGAAAAGTTCTGTTGATGTAAATTTGGGATTTGATCGGGATTTAAGTACAGTGTTTCCTGAAGAAATATCCATAGGTTCTGATTTGAAACTTTGAGAATTATTTAGACGATTAAACTGTTGATTATTATGGCGAACATTTTGCTGGTTGAAATTTGGAATTGGCTGTGAGGGTCGTTGTATTGGGTTGTAAGTTTGATTTGTGAAAAATGGATGACGTTGAGTCGGATATTTGTTATTTGGACGCCAATTGTAAGATTGATTTGGAGGAGAAGGTTGTGTATACATACCTCTGTGGGTATGATACTGGAGGACGAGTTATTAAATTAATTGGAAATATTGGTCGGCTTGGTTGAAATTGTGTTGGTGATTGATGTGGATGTATATTATTATAATTTGGGGTAAATGAAGGATACTGATTGAAATTTTGAATCCTTGTAGGTGTTACTCTTAAACTAGGCTTAAATGATACATTAGAATTTAAGTTACTTAATCTTTGAGTGGAATATAGAAAATTTTCTTCTTCTACAACTAAACTCATAGCTTTTTCTAAGCTGTCAGGTGATCTTAAACGTACGTTAGTTTGTATTGGTACAGGTAATCCACGAACAAAAGTTTTTAAGGCTAAATTATCATAATTTTTAAGATGTAGGCGTTTTTCATTTATGTCTAAGTCTAAAGAATTTAATTTGGAAATAATAAGGCTCCTAGAATCTTGGCATCGCTTACCAAAATTATAAGGACTTTCATTTTTTAAAGGTTTTAAATTAATAAGATCTTGTACCAAACAGTCAATGTTTCTTTGGTCTCCAAAACTTAAATTTGAAGCTTGTTTAATTTCATCCCACGTTTTCAATTCTGTGCGGGAACCAATTAATATTTGAGCTCTACCTATTAATTTACCTATAATAGCTCTAAGTAAAAATGTATTTAAAGAAGCATCTGTGTTACTAGCGAACGCAGAAATAAAACTTTCACAATTACCTATAAAAATATTAAGTGTATGAGGGTTTCCATCAAAATTTGGAATTGAGTCTAAATATAATCTAAGTAGTTGGTAGTTTGTACCTGATGAAGTCATTTCTAAGTCTAAACTTTCTAAATTATTTTCAGTTATATTATTTTCAAAATTATTGTTTTCACTTTCTTGTAAATTTAAAATATTTTCAAGTAATATACTTATATTCTCTAGTTCAGATTCACTCATCAAATTATATTAATTATTTTTATATTATATATATATATATATATATATATATATATATATATATATATATATATATACAACTATAACTACCAAAGAAATGGTTATGGAAAATAAAGGAAAATAATGAGCACTTACGTTATAACTAAAGCTATCATATTCTAGGGTCCTAAAGGTTGGAACGATGCTAGTTCTTAACCCAGGTGGTTTGTGGTCTTCGTTTTTCTTGCTCTTCTGAAGTTCTTTCTGGTGTCGTCCACTGGAACTGCTGGAATCGCTCGATGTCCACTCGAACTATCTGCAGCTTCGATATGCACTCGAATACAGTTTCTGAACACTAATTCGAATATTTCGGTTAATCGTTGAAACGAACAATTTCCCGTGCGATACGTTAAACTTCCGAAATATCCTACTGACTGCGCCAATGATGTTTTCGAACTTCGAGAAGGACTTTTTAAAAACGAACTACACACTTGAGACGTTTATTAAGTACATTTAACAATACAATCTGACGTTTATTTTGGTACAATGATATTTATATGTTTTATAATATGCTTATTGGACAAAATACATTACTGCATAATATACAATATCCATTGACGTAACTTGAGACAAGAAAATAACGAACGACCTCAACATTTCTATAACAGAATTTTAAACATTTTAAATTTAATATGCAGTTACGTTGAGTTACTTGAAACAACACATCATAATAAATTGCTGAAATAGTAGTTTGTACAACAAGTGCGCAAAGCCTTACTTTTCCCACGAGCGCAGAAGTTTGTGGCACGAGCCGTAAGGCGAGTGCCGCAAATTCAGCGAGCGGGAAAAGTGCTTGGCGTACGAGTTGTACACAATATTTTTTCTACAACTACGTTTATTAATTAAAGAGAAAAGTAACTTATATATGTATTTTATTTAACTTAAACAGAACGAATTTAAGAAATGAACACAGAATATAGAAAAATTAGTTAAAAGTTGATAGTAAAATTGGAACAATTTCGAATTGTTATGCCTGGTATATTATCTATTGTTGATGATAAGTTATCGTTAATGTTTGTCAACGAAGATGTTGATGCTTGTTCTTCATTAGGAATAATATTATATGAAGTCGAAGCCCCAGGTATAATAGATTTTTCAATTTTGTTGGCAATATCAATTTTGTTTGATATCAAGTCGTCAATATATCCCTCCGCCACTGTATTTGAGCGCCATCCACCATGTCGCTTCAATGTTAATAAGTCTCCGCCTGAATTTGCTAAAATTGTAGCTGAAGATCGTCTAAAACAATGACCCGTGTACAATTTAGAGTTAGGTAATTTTAAATATTCTGCAATTTGTTTAGGCATATTTCCGAATTTATTTGTGCCCACTACGACTTGATGCGTGCATTTTCCGTGTTGGTAATTAAGAAATAACCTCTTCTCATTTGTATTTTGTGGACGCAGACGTGCATATTTTTTGTATAAATCATAGAATTTTCCAACTACAGTAAATGTACGTGGTATTTTTGTCTTAGTTATTGGAACAGTAACCAATAAGGCTTCTTGTAAATATTTTACGTTATCAATAGTTAATTTCCATAATTCTTCCCTTCGACATTCTCCGGCTAATCCAAAAGGCATGACAACCTACAAGTAAATTTGTGATTAAAATTAAAACTTAAATTTAGTTCCAAAATTAAAGTAAAAAGATTAAATAAATTGCAAATATATAAAAAAGTTGACAGGATTTGAACCCGGGCCTCTTCGTTCCAATGCTGATGTGTTTTCCACTAAGCTATCGCGGCAACAATTATGAAATACTGTATTTAGGTCTTTCCGCTGCTTTATTTTATTTTAAGTTTTTTATTTCGATTTTTCTATATTATAAAGTACATTGGTTACTAAATAACAATAGATTGAATAACTAAATATAATCTTTAAAATTATGACTTACTTTGACGATTACATAGATATTGTCTGGCGCTTCTTCTAAAAATTTATGGATTTCATCAGATGTCAATGTAGGGGTTTTTTTTTGTCACAGCTTTTTTTGTTTTGCTTTTTTAAATATGCTCAAAGTTTTGTATACTTTGAAATATCTATGTTATGTTTGATACTTATGAGGCTCCTTATCATTGAATATATAGACCACAGTGTAGACGGTTTAAAGTTTGCAGAAATTTCTTGAAAATAAGCAAACAAAACATTTTCTGAGAATGATTTAATATTGTTTATTTCCCTCCAGTTCATAAATTTGCTGTATTGTTTTTGATATTTGTTTTTTGAAACTCCAGGTAACAAATTTTCGATTGCATTTTGAGCCTTTTCGATAATATCTGGAGAAGTATTCTCAATATCGGAATTCGACAATTCGAAGGATAAATTATGATCTCGGTTCATAGTTCCTAAAATAATGGGTAATAAATGAATTTGTTTATACTCTATAATCAATAAACTGAAATACATAATCTAAAAAATAGTTTACTTACAGAATTTTTAGTTTAAATTTAAAATTTGAACACCCAGAAAACCACTATAAACTATTGTCAAAAAAATTTTACATTGACATTTCCGTGGGCAAAGTGACATTTCCGTGCGGAAAAGTACCATAACGTGTACTTTTCCCACACTCTACATTATTACTTTTCTAACGGATATCAAACTAATTAAGAAAAGGCTTGCTTCGCGCATAAAAATTTGTGTAGAAAAGCGTGTTTTGCATAGTAGTTGTAGAAAAAAAGACTTGTATAACAATTTAACCTTGAAAACCTTTTTGTCAGAACTCAGAGAACCGCGTGGAACAACAATACGCTGTATGAAGCCTGAGTCTTTAAACCAAGCTTTACAATATGTTTGGGATGAAGATAATATTCAATATTTTCAAAATAAAAATGTAAATAAACAAAAACCAAATAATAATTTTAACAATAGGAACAATTTTAATAATCGAGGTAATTTTAATAATAGAAATAACTTCTACAATCAAGGTTATAATGCACAAACTCCAAATAATAATAATTATCCAAACAATAATTTTTTTTAAGCCCAAAACTCTTTTCCGGCGGGTCCAGTGAATATTTAACCGCGGCCCCCAATAAATCAAAATTTTCCAACCAATTCTCAAACCTTTAATCAAAATAGAAATGTCAATGTTTTTCAACCTAATCAATTACCCAAACAAAATTTACCGAACCCGACGCCGATGTTCATTTTCACACGTAATACATTTCATAGAGGCATGCCAATGAATGCTAATACCAGGAACGGTACAAATTTCGCAAATCCTTTTAACCAAAATCAACCTCGAAGAAATTTTATATCTGAAGAATTATTCAATGCAGAATGTCAGGATAATGATTTTTATCCTCAAAATTCCAATTCAGATCCTTATAATACACTTGTAAATAGTTCTGAAAATGATCTAATTAATTTTAATGATCCCGAAATAAATTTTCAGGATCAACCTCACAACAGTCCTACCACGTAGAACCACAAGTAATATCACTTAATAATGTAAATAAAAGTGAATTTACCCTATATATATATATATATATATATATATATATATATATATATATATATATATATATATTCCTGAATACAAATTAAAATTTTTAATAGATTCCGGGTCTTCAAAGTCCTTCGTTGACCCAAATGTAGCACTTAAATTATTTTCTAAGCATATTAAAGATGACCCGTTTATCGTATCAATTGTCCTTCAAAAATCTGCTCATAGATATAGTACCTTAATACCTATATCAAAAATATTTAAGTTACCAAAACCTTCATATCAAAAATTCTTTTTGTTTAAATTTCATAGTATATTAGACGGCTTAATAGGAATGGATATCCTTAAAATTTTACAAGCTAACATAGATATTAATAAAGGATACTTGTCAGCTCCTTATATAAAAATACAGTTACTTATCATCCCACTAACAACGGAGTCGACAAACTACATTATCATTCAATCACTTAAAATATTACGTTTCAAGAAACATTAATTATACTGGTGAATTGGAAAAAAGAGGACTTATCGATGGGTTAGGATCTGTATTTAAAGGCCTAACTGGTAATCTAGATGCTGAGGACAGTAAAAGATATGATCAACTTATTAAAAATCTCCAAGAAAATCAAAACCAATTAGCTGACAAAATTAAAACACAAAACTCACTGTCAATATCTTTAAGTAATAAGTTTAATACGACAATAAGTCAAATAAGTCACAACGAAAAACTTTTAGAGGCACAATTAAACCAAATTGCGTTAATAGTTGACGGATCTGTATACCGAGAAAACGCTATGTTTATTAAAGATACCATTAATCAAATTATTAACATGTTTGAAATAATTATTTCTATATTACAAGATATAGAAACTGCAATACTGTTCTCATGGCTAAAAATTATGCATCCTAGTATAATAAAGACTAGCGAAATTTACAACGAGTTAATTGCACTACAAAGAAATTTAGAAAAAGGTAAATTAGCAAAAGAAATAAACTCAGAAAATATTTTGTCATTTGAAAAATTTATAAAAATTGATAGCTATATTTCTAATAATAGAATCACTTACATATTACGAATACCTATAACTTTATCCGAAAACTTTGATCACTATCATTTGTATCCAATACCAATTGGTAAGCAAGGTCGATTAAAAGCAGTAATTCCTAGAAAGATATTTTTGTTAAAAAACAATAATCAATACGCATTTATGAGCGAACCCTGTCCTAAATTCTATCCGACCAATCAGTACTTCTGCGAGAACATCGAACTACACGACATTAAACAAAAGAATCCTTGTGAAATCGAATTAATAAATATTAAAAACACCTCCACTTGCCACGAATCGTCATCATTCATCCATTCTTCGAGCGACTAGAAGAAACAAACGATTGGATTACTATTTTTCCTTTTAAAGAAACAATGACTTTGAACTGCCAAAACATAGAATAAGTAATTGAAGTTACCGGCACCTACCTAATCAATATTCCACTAGATTGTTGGTTGAAATCAAACCAAATTAAAATCCTAAATAAAAACGACACCGAAATTCCTGGGCAACACATTTTATTTCCAGAATTAAAATTTGACACTTCATATACACCTACGAGTACTACCAGTATCAAATTAAAAGAAATCAACCTAGACGATCTACAAGAAATAAAATCAAAACTCGTCGATAACGATCCTGAATTAAATTTTCAAGAAATCTACTCAAGGCCCAGTGTATGGACAATAATCATTTATTGTCTTCTTATTCTAATCGGAGGAACCATAGTTGGCAAGAAACTTCAATCCCGGTGGATGCAACCAAGGGAAGACCACCTTATTGACCTGGCTAGTGTTCAACTTCCTCGCTAGCCCTCGAAGTTGAATTTTCGAAGGGAGGAATTATCTCACTACTTCTTATGGGAATCGTAGACTCAGCAACCTCATTTCCAAGGATTTGCTAATCATATCATTTTTCATTTTAACTGTTTTAATCCGTGACCCGTCAGAATAGCCCAGGTCAAAATAGCCCCGACAAAACAACTCCGGACAAAATAGCCTCGGAGAAAACAGCCCCGGACAAAACAGCCCCGAACAAAACAGCCCCGGACAAAATAGCCCCGGACAAAATAGCCCCGACAAAATAGTAATCAGGTAAATATCTGATTTACCTGAGTATTTATTTGAGGAATGTCTATGACAGTCGCTCGTCTATTTATATATTATACTTATTTTTTATTCACAAACTATTTCTTATATTCCTCAGAAAGTTTTTCAAAGCAAAAAATAGTAAATATTGTAGGTATAATAAACAAAATTAATAGAAATAACAACTTAAAATTATTAGTTTAATTCGTAGCTGTAAAAATAATTCGTGTAAAAGTAAATAATCCGGTCCATGCCGTCTGTTATCGTTGGCAAGTTACCGATTTACAAAGCACCCAAAGGGATAATAGGCATTTAGGTAAAGGGATTTATGGATTAATTTTCTTTTAAGTTGAAATGCACAATACTTAAATACTTGCCGATAGTTAAGCAGTTAATTAAAATAATAAGGGATGAGGGGGTATACCGGATTAGGGTGATGAGCTTTTACAAGAAGCGACCGTTCGTCACCTCGTTAACCGTAACCACTTTGATGACTTTCTTGGAAGATACTAGTCATAAATAGGTAGTTAAAAATTCTATAGAAATTGGATTGGCTCGTGATTGGTTAATAATCAGGGATTTAGAGGACCAACGATCACTGAATACCACCCATCGATGTATAAAGCCAGTGGAAAAGCCAGTTTTCAAGTTATTCTGTAAGTAGCTGTTTAGCGGTAACGCTGTATTATTGAGTTAATCCAGTGCTGAAAAGTAGAAATGGAGAAGATTCTGACGAAAAAAGGCAAAGATATGCTTTTGAAAGATGGACATCGGTATCGGAAAGCCAGAGCTAATCGCGACGGAAGCACATCTTGGAGGTGTGCATTGCCTGGACGCAGGGGACGTCTGAAAATATTCAATGTGGACTGCCAAGTCGTAACAGACCACAACCATGCTCCAAATCCAGCGAAAAGTTTGGCTTTGAAGTGCACGTCCCAGATGAAACACCGAGCCCAAAGTACTATGGAGAAGCCCAGGCAAATTTATCAAGTCTGCTCTAGTGGAGAATCCCTGGAAGCAGCAGTGCAACTTCCAACCTATACTGCTATCCAGAGAACAGTCGAACGCATCCGAAGAAGAACAAGTCATCCATATCCAAATCCAAGAACTGTTGCAGAGATTATAATTCTAATCCATCTCCAGACAACGACGAGAAACGCAAACTTCGTTCTATGGGACTCACGAGAAAATGATCCGGATCGAATATTTATGTTTGGCACCGAGGAAAATCTGACCATCTTGGAGAATAATCAACACTGGTTCGTTGATGGTACATTTAAAATATCACCGGAACTATGTTTTCAGTTATTCACCGTGCATGTACTTATAGACAAGTCGTGCGTGCCTTTAATCTATGTGCTGCTGAAAAACAAATCTGAAGCGACATATATTCGTGTATTCCAAAAGCTGTTGGAACTAAAACCAACTTTAAATCCGAGAAGCATTTGGAGTAACTACGAGAAGGCCATTCAGAATGCTGTGACACAAGTTTTTAACAACACAGAAATTTTTGGCGGCTTGTTTCACTTAGGCGAAAAGTGCAAGAGTTAAACTTGAGCGAACGTTATGTGCATGATGACAATGTATGTGTGCACATCAAAATGCTGCTTGCGCTGATTTTTTCACCTGTTGGTGATTTTGTCAGACTTTTCGAAGAGATTGTCGAGGACTATACCCCGACGAAATAAACCCGATCATCGATTACTGGGAAGATACTTACATAGGACGAATTAGACGTAATAGACGGTTGCAACCACGTTTTCCTGTCAATATCTGGAATGTTCATCAACGTGTGCTCGATGGGTTCCCAAGAACAAATAATTCAGTGGAAGGATGGCATAGAGCATTTAAGCAAACTATTGATTGCCAACATCCATCTATATTTAAGCTCATCGAGCATTTTCGCAAGGAGCAAGATATGATCGAGATCCGACTAGCTCGCATTGCTGCTGGAATTTCCAACTGGAGGCAAGTAAGTCTAAATATGTGCAACTAAATCACCGATTACAAGTGTTAGTTGGAAATTATGCAAATATGGAGAGTCTAGACTTTCTTCGGAGCGTTTCCCATAATCTGGAAATGTAATTTTTTGGTAACAATAATCTAGAGATGCGTTTTCTTTTATTTTTGACTTTTTCAAATAAAATACCTTTTGAAGTGATCTTTTTTTTCTTTGGCTTGCAATTATCAAAACATTTTACACTACACACATTAATTTGTCTGAGGCTAATTTGTCGGGCCTATTTTGTCAGGGGCTATTTTGTACGGGGCTGTTTTGTCCGGGGCTGTTTTCTCTGAGGCTGTTTTGTCGGGGCTGTTTTGTCGGGGCTATTTTGACGTGGGCTATTTCGACGGGGTACCGTTTTAATCTCTGAATTGTTCACTTTTAAGTCAAGCTTTGTAGATATCAGATGCATTCTCATTGTAATAATTAATTTTGAATGATAAAATAAGTTTTAAAAAACAAACTTTGAGACTTCGAAACATTTCTTGAAAGTTTTTGTGCAAGTTATTATATAAAGTAATATGAACAAAAAGTAGTAAGAACTAGTGTTTTTAAATGAAACTCAAGGTCTCTAGTTAATTCCACAATATAATACAAGTTATTGAAAATTCTAAAAAATTGACAATTGTTTTCCTCGTTTTCCGGTTTCTCAGTTGCTTAGGTCGACTTCGCTTTCTTCCTTTATTCCAAACTTGTCTAGCTTCAGCCTTAGAATAAGGCTGAACCTGCTCAGGTACAACAAAAGTCACGGTTGATGTTGAAGGACCTTGGTTATCTACTGCGTCAAGGCCGTTAATACAGAAAAATTTGGCTGGTGATTAGTAATAGTTTAGACGTTAGTTCCACTTGTTTGAGGTGTTGGGCCTGGACGGTCTGTAACGTAGGACCTTAAAAACTGATCGTTACTGAAAACATGTTTGTCGAAGGGACAGATACCTGATATCTTATTCAGGGGTTGGATTGAGTTATTAGAGAACCAAATATTCAAAAATATGATTTTTTTAGAAAGTGGACATAGCGCCTGCATCAACTCATGTCTCCATTGCATAGATTTATTTCGTTTCACTAAAATTTTCGTCAGATATTTGCTTAAACTCTTAAATAAGATGAGATGAGAAAAATGAAAATGTACATTCAAATATAAATAATGTTTTGGTTGCTGTTTTATATGACCTGTGTCTACTTCACAAAAAAGATGGATGTATGTTGTACAGTTGCTTTATAAGTCATGTAACTTATCTGTTTTATGTAATAGTAAACAATTTTTATACCTGCTTTTTATATATGTACATAAAGAAGTAAATTTATTTTCATAAATGCTTTCTAAACAAAATGTTTTTTTAATATCTGAACCTGAACGATTATAATTAATTGTTAATGACCTATTATTGATTCTCAACAAAACACGTCTCCAATCTGACATTATCAAAATAAACCGGAATATCTGAAGTTAAGGGTGTACCGAAAGCATGATTGGGCATGTCACAACGAGCTTACACTGGGAACGACTTGCGCTTATTCTGGATGTCTGTTAAGCTTTAATTTAAATGGAACACTGTTATTTTATTATATTGATTCCCATTGTATGAACAATTCCACTAATTTATAATAATTTCCATTTGTGAGTACAAAAATCGTAGTTTGCTATCGGCTGAATAGCAGAAATGCAAGTGGGATTAAAATAGTCCCATAGGTCTTTTAAATAGTTTTTGTCAAAACGCCGTGTAAAAATTAGCTTGGCGAGGAGGTTAAGCTGCAAACTGCAAACTGCAAACTGCAAACCCTATTTTAAAGAAGAAAAATCAAATAATGGTGATTTAACTAGTAGCATTGAATATAATATTGTTTTTTCCAAAACATGTCAGGGTAATGAAGTTAACTGTCTCGAGCCTTACTTCGTGGAATCTGTTTATATTAGTGTTTTAAATGAAACTCACGGTTTC
Source organism: Galeruca laticollis (assembly GCA_963921935.1). Classification (NCBI taxonomy): domain Eukaryota; kingdom Metazoa; phylum Arthropoda; class Insecta; order Coleoptera; family Chrysomelidae; genus Galeruca; species Galeruca laticollis. The sequence continues at coordinate 212,851,724 of OY998177.1, forward strand.
TAGTTAATTCCACAATATAATAAAAGTTATTGAAAATTCTAAAAAATTGACAATTGTTTCGATAAATCAATATCATCGTCAGAATGACAGAAGTTACATTTTATTTGATGCCTACCTGATGTTTAGTAGTTATTTTTGGCTAGATCAAGAAGTGACCTAACTTGTGATTGACTTAATATATGTTTATAGAAAAAAGAAGAAGATGTGATATTACAAATATTGAAGCTTAGATATTATTAGCCCTATGGTGATATCCTGGATATCATTTTTCCAATTAAGATCAGTATAACTATGCAATGATATAGAAAACCGGGAAAACTATATCTGCTGATCTTTACAATTATCACTTAAGAAGACAGTTTATTAGTGGAAAACTCCCTAGATTTAACTGTTCGTTGACAACTTCATATTGTGGGTTTACCAATGGGAAGCCCTATATCACCTATTTTAGCAAACATTTTTATGGACAATTTAGAAAGAAGGATCTTTGAAAGTAATATTTCGAAAAATATTTTATTTTGGTATAGATATGTAGATGACATATTAGCTTGTTTTATGGGTAGTGAACGACAATTAGATGTATTTTTCAACCACATCAATAATTTACACCTAAAAATTAAATTTACATTAGAAATTGAAGAAAATAGCTCTATCAATTTTCTTGATTTAAAAATTCAAAGAGTTAATAATGTACTTGATTATTCAATTTACCGAAAACCAACACAGACTGATGTGACAATTCCATTAAATTCCAATCACCCTATGTCACACAGACTAGCGGCATATAATTCAATGATACATAGAGCTTTTTCAGTTCCTATGAACAAATGTAATTTTGATAGAGAGATTAATACAAATAGCCATATCCAACGGTTATCCATTAGATATGATATATTAGCTAATTAGTAAAAAAGAGGTAAAAGTGGCATTACAACTAATATTTCCTAAACAAGCTGATGAAATAAAAACTTATAAAACCATCACATATGCAGGAAATATTTCTAATAATATTTCAAAGATAATATCTTCAGCAACGAATACAACAATTTCTTTTAAAACAGAAAGTAACGTTAGTACAAAATTTAGGAGGAATTTTAGTAAACATATTAGTTACATCGAACGAAATGAGTTTATAGTTATCTTACAAGTGGATTGCTTTCAACTTTTTGATTAGTTCTATTGAATTTTTAATTGAGTACTGAGATTCATATCCGTAAGTAACAGAAAGTAACGTTAGTACAAAATTGTTAAATGTAAAAACAAAAATACCACTATTAAAGAAGTCAGGTATATATAAACTCAAATGTCCAGAATGTAATGCTGTCTATTTGGGTCAGACCCTTAGGAAGTTTGAAATCCGATACAGTGTACACTTACGAGCATACAGATTAAAACAACCAGATAAATCCCACTACGCAAAACATCTACTTGACACCAATCATTCATTGACACCTAACACAAAACTAGAAGTGCTGCATATTTGTGAAAAGAAACAAGAACTGGATTTCCTTGAAGAATTGGAAATTAGAAGACATTTAAGAAACCCACAGTATGAAGTTGTCAACGAACAGTTAAATCTAGAGAGTTCTCCACTAATAAACTGTCTTCTTAAGTGATAATTGTAAAGATCAGCAGATATAGTTTTCCTGGTTTTCTGTATTATTGCGCAGTTATACTGATCTTAATTGGAAAACTGATATCCAGGATATCACCATAGGGCTAATAATATCTAAGCTTCAATATTTGTAACATCACATCTTCTCCTTTTTTCTATAAACATATATTAAGTCAATCACAAGTTAGGTCACTTCTTGGTCTAGCCAAAAATAACTACTAAACATCAGGTGGGCATCAAATAAAATGTAACTTCTGTCATTCTGACGATGATATTGATTTATCGAAACAATTGTCAGTTTTTTAGAATTTTCAATAACTTTTATTATATTGTGGAATTAACTAGAAACCGTGAGTTTCATTTAAAACACTAACATGTCAGGGTGGCTCAAACAAGTGCTGCGATAGTAGATGGCTAATAAAAAATATAGAAAACCCTAGCATATGTCCAGTAACATTGTTTTATAAAATATTATCACGTAGACCGAACCATATTACAACTGATATTTATTTATAACCCCCAATCCGTTTTGGAAATAATTCATTAAAAGGTTGGTACGAAAATGATCCTATAGGGGTCAACGAAATTCTTAAGTAGACGAAAATTTCACCTGAAACAATGGGATTGAATACAAAGAATAAAAAAATAGTAGTCCAGCCATATTTCAGTCAACTATGGAACAAATTTTGAAAGGTTTAGAGTTTGTAGGTGTCTAGATGATTGTGTAATTTCCGGAAGGAATCTAGAAGATTGTATTAAAAATGTTGAGCTAGTCTTGCAACGATTTGAAAAACATAATATCAAATTAAATTGTGACAAAACTATATTTCTTCAGTCAGAAATTGAGTTTTTAGGTCACACCTTAAGTGAAGCTGGTATAAAACCTTTAAAATCAAAAGTAAAAGAAATTAACGATGCACCTGTCCCTAAGAATTTAACTCAACTCAAAAGTTTTCTTGGTTTGTTGAATTTTTATGCTAAATTTGTACCTCATTGTTCAGATATTTTAAGTCCACTCAATGATTTACTAAGAAAAAGTCAACCTTTTAATTGGGGAAAATCTCAACAGGCAGCATTTGAAAAATGTTAAGATATGGTTAATAACTGTGTTACCTTAAAACACTATGACCCTAATATGAAACTTACAGTCGCTGCTGATGCTAGTCCATATGGGTTGGGAGCAATTTTAAGCATGGTAGAAGATGGTGTCTGTAAGCCAATCTAGTTTGCATCTTGCACACTATCACCAGCAGAAAGAAATTATTCTCAAGTACAGAGAGAAGCTTATGCAGTCGTGTTTGCAGTTCACAATTTTTTCCGATCACCAGCCATTAAAAACCATTTTTGGGAAAAAACATGGGTTGCCTACATTATCTCATGCCAGGATACAGCGATGGGCTGTAATATTATCTGAATATAACTATGAGATTAAATACAAGAAAGCTAGTGAGATGTCTAATGTTGATTGTCTTTCGAGATTCCCACTCTCTGAGATGTATGAAGAGAGTAAGATAGAGGAACACGTTTTTGCGTTCACATATGAAGATAATTTGCCTATCACCGCAGAGCTGATTTGTGAAGAGACAAAGAAAGATAAATACTTGACTAAAATTATTGAAAACATTAAACACGGATGGTTTCACTGCAACGAAGATAAATTAAAATCCTATTTTCAAAGAACAAATGAGCTGAGTGTAGAATGCGATTATCAAACTTGGGGCAACCGAGTTGTAATTCCAGAATGTTTGAGAGATACTCTGTTGGAAATCTTACATGAAAGTCATCCCAGAATTGTAAGAAGAAACTAAGAGCTAGAAGCGACTTTTGGTGGCCAAAGATCAACGACCATATTGAGCGATTTGTTAGCCAGTGTCAAGAATGCCAAATTTTAAGTAATCGAGAAAAAAATGTCACCCTATGTCGGAATTGTCGGGTTTTCGAATAAAACGTTTATGGCTCCCAGAGCACATGCGAAAATTTTAAATTGAACGATGTCTGTTTACACCTTTACGGCAATTGGAGGACTGACTTTTAACTTAGTACCGACAGCGCTGTGACTTCTCTTAGTCGACAGGTTAGCCAATATTAAGTCTCCGACGGCTCGGTAAATTTTCGCGTTACAGATTCCCCCCCTTTCGTCAAAGAAAATTAACCCGGAAGGGTTAATTTTTACTTTCAGGCGGTTGCGTAGAGTATGGTTTCAAGTCCTTGCAGTGCCATACTCCTGCCGTAGCTCCATCCTTATCATGCAACTCATACGTCCACGGAGATAAACTCTTAGCTATCGCGAAGGGCCCTATATACTTAGGCGCTAGCTTACGCGTGTAATACCTCGCAGCATCCGAAAGGACAAAATTCCTCTTCCACACTAAATCGTGCGGGAGATACTCCACATGCCTACTTCGCAGATTATGACTATCACAGGCCTTCTGATTGGCATCCTCTAACCGTTTCCTGATGTCAGCGAACAATTTCCTAAAACTCTCATTACGACTACTCTGGGGAGTTCTCACACTATCTACCAGATCTAAATCTGAATTATCAACATAATCGGCACCAGACAACAGCATAGACCTACCAAAATTAGCGAAATACGGTGTTACCTTTGTGACTTCATGAGTAGATGTTCTAATCGCACAACCTATCTGAGCGAGATGCTCGTCCCAACAACGATGATTATCCGAGACATAGGAAGCCATCATAGTCTTAATCACACGGTTAACTGTTTCACACGGGTTAGCCCTTGGGTGATAATTGGCATTCAGCTTGATACGGCAGCTATATCGGGAAGCTAAGCTTCGGAAAAGATTACTACGGTATTGGGGACCATTGTCACACAAAATCACCTTGGGTACCCCATATACAAGAAATACTTCATCTTCAATCTTACGAGCAACGGCCGCTGCAGACGCTGTTCTAAGTGGGTATATCAGCACATACTTGGTCAAATTATCCGTAACGACAAAGTTGAAAGAATTGCTCCGTTTCGACCTTGGGAGAGGCCCCATCAGATCTGTGCAAATCATTTCCCACGGCCTGCTAGGCTTTGGATGGGACGCCATCTTATCAACAGGTTTATCTTGTGACACCTTATGCGCAGCACACACCTCACAGCGGTTAACATACCTTGCGACATCAACTCTCATTTTCGGCCAGTAAAAACGGTCAGCTACTCTGTGGAAGGTTTTAAAAATACACGTATGCACAGATGTGGGAGGGACATGGGCTTCCATGATAATACGCGACCTACCAGCTTTGGGAACTACCAGTTTCCAAGATTCACCAGGCGACAGCGGTTGTGTGTACTTATTGACAACATGTTTGAAGAGAATATTATCCTTCACACGCCAATCCGGAAATTTAAGGGGATTACTAGCGACATTATTTACCATCTTACAATACCACTTATCATTGGTTGTATCAAACGGAGGGGGCGGTACCTCTTCAGACGAAAACTCCACAGACACCTCATCGACAACAGGGACGGACCGAGAAAGAGCATCTGGTACTACGTGTTCACGACCTTTGCGATGTATAATTTGGAAGTTATACCGTTGCATTTTGACTACCCATCGGGCTAGACGACCCTTTGGACTCTGCAACTTCTGTAGCCTGAGTTTGAAGCCTTCAGCTCTGCTCAGAGTTTATAGAATCTGCTTGACAGTAATTTACTTGAGTTGTAACTGATAAATTAGTTGGAAATTTTTGGATTTATATAGTTTTCGGCCTTCAGCCCATCTACGTTCTGAGATCACAGCCTTCAGCTGAGCTCAGACGTTATTTGTAACATTTTTGGTAGTGACATTGTAATAAATATTTTGAAAAGAGACCTTTGGTCCACAAAGACTAATTAAATCTACAATCAGGGTATACTTGCTGACTTTTATTTACTTATGATAATTTACCTATCAGTTTAATCTTTGGAGTGTGTAGTGAGTGTTGTTAGCCCACTGAGGAGTTGTGGGCTAACTTAGGAAGTCTTGGGTGCTTGCCAAAACTTCTCTGGCGCCCTTTTGTAAACTTAATAATTTTTTGAAGAATCCACCCCTTCTTCGACTCGACTGGCGAGCACGGGTTGTACCACGTGAGACAACCCGCATACCTATAACGAGCACTGAGAGGGTTAGTAGGTTTTTCTCGTTATATGTTTTTGGTGCCCATAACGTGGGGCCGTTAGTAATTTTTGTTATTGTCAGCAATACATATCCCGTAATTTAAACTTAAACTTTTAAAATTAAATTTTTTTTTAGCATCTTTGATTAAACTTAAACTTTAAAAATCAAAATTTTATTTGTAGCCATTTGATTAAACTTGAACTTTTGATAAGTTAGATTTGCAGATATATTTTCAGTTAGTTTTTTTTTGCTTTTTTTAGCTATTGGCTGCACCAGATTTAAGTGGATTTTGTAGGAAATCTGGGGCTTGCTTCAATTTAGAGGGTAATTGTTTTATTGGGGCGTACCTGGAAATAATTTCCCTTAATATGTTTTGATTGTGCCAGATTTAAGTATTTTTAGTAAATCTGGGGTTGTGTTCAATTCGAAGGGAATTGTTTTATTGGGCGTAATTTGTAAACAACTCACCTTATTCTGTGAGACTATAATAGATATCAAACTGAAAAATTTTATGGTAGAAATCGGACAAGAGTTCATTGGTTCGTGGGCAACCGTTATTTTATTTTCATACTGATTGATGATTGAAAGTTTGAAAAATTCAATATTGTAAATTTGATCTTTTTTTTTAAAAAAAAAACTTTGATAAATTTTCAACTTTTTCTTAGGAACTTACAGTCATTGTAGATTTAACTTCAGTTATTGTGTCATTTGTAATTTATTGCACCGGATTTAATTGGTTTTTATAGTAAATCTGGGGATTGCTTAACTGAAGGTAATTGTTTCAATTGTGGGCGTAACCTGTGAATAATTTCCCCTAATTAGTTATTGATAGTGCCAGATTTAAGTGTTTGTAGTAAATCTGGGGTTTGAGGTCTTGAAGGGAGTTGTTTTATGGGGCGTAAGTGGTAAACAATTTACCGAATTTTGTTGAGCAGTGTTAAATATTAAATTGAAGTTCTAATACAGGAGACGGACAAATTGTTCATTGTTTGATGTGCTCTGTTTTTTTTTCTTCTTTTTCAGGTAGCAAGTGAATAAGAAGATCCCTGATATTGATATTATTGTTTCAATAAAAATTGTAATTTTGAAAATTTTATTTGATTATCTATTGTAAAATATTTGTAATTTATAGATATCGTAAATTTAAAAGGTGAGTTACATATTGGGTCACACTGTGTATAAATTTTAGTGCCAGAACAGTAACTGAATTCGTAAGTACCTTGCTTTATGGTAAGTTTATTTGACTTTCGACGATTGTAGGCTGCATTGTGGGTTCGAACCTTAGCGTATCGGTGTTTTGGAAGTGGTGCCTTGGGCTCGTGGACTCCTGTATTTTGGAATCGCTTTTGAGGAAGGAACGTTGCGTTGGTTCGAGAAGTACACTTCGTGGAAACTCTGTGGGTTGGAGATGTTGGGTGGACAAATAGGGACTTTTGGACATTCGGTATCTGGATTTGGGTTTAAAATTCCTTATTAGGTTTCAGTTGAAGGGAGGCCACTTGAGGTACAGGTGTGTCTGTGAAGAATTATTATTCCGCTAGGTTGGAGATTGGTTTGTTGCCTGGATTACTTGTCAGATTGAACTTAAAGAGGAAAAATGTCTCGCAGGTTTGTAGTTAATCGGTTGGTTCAGGATGAGCTTGTGTATGAGTTGACAATACGCGGTATTGCAAGTGGCACGGTGTCTGAGAGGCGGCGTAGTTTAGTTTTAGCGTTGCAGGTAGAGAAGGAAGGTGATAGTATAGATCCGCCAGAGTATCCGTATACAGCTGCCGAAGACTTGAGTGCAGTTGAGAATAAGTTAGATCAGATTGAGCCCGGTGTAAAAGAGTTCAATGAAACTCGTGTGAGTGATAATTTCCAGAAATTACAGAGTCAGTTGGTGCATGTCATAGGACGGTTGGAACGTGTGACTAATTTCGAAGCAGGTGATGCTGGTGTTCGACAAAGGGCGAAAGTAGATGAACTAATGGCTAAAGCTCTCTCTTTATTCGAATCATTGGGAAGTAAGGCTTCTAGACATAAGCGTTCTCGTCAATCTCAACCCCCCTAGTTAGAAACTATTTCTCAACCTGGGCCGTCTTTTGCACATTTGTCAACAATCCGTAGATCGACTTCCTAATCCTGGTAATGCGTCGAGGAACTTATCTAGTATTAAGACGATCTTGCCTAGTAGGTGGGGTTTGGTGTTTTCTGGAGATCCCAAAGGTATTTCACTATCGAGCTTTCTGGAAAAAGTGGAAGAGTATCGAGTTTCACGTAATGTGGATAAGGAAATTTTGTTAGCTAGTGTTATCGATTTATTTTCTGGTAGGGCTTATCAATTTTATTTAGCTTATAGAGAAGAGTATTTATCAGTAGATTACAATGAAAAACTGTTCGACGAAATTAAGAGTATAACTCAGGGTTCTGATGAAAGTATGGGAATTTACTTGGCTGTGATGTCTGGTTATTTTAAAAGGTTGACTTGTCCCATTTCGGAGGAAACTAAACTTAAAATATTGTTGAGGAACATCATGCCTTACTACCAACATCATCTTGGACTTATGGAAATTAATAGCGTGCGTGAGTTATTGACTTTGGGTCGTAAATTGGAGGCTAGGAAATCGGCTATCGAGAATTACAGTGTACCATCGAGGGAACTAAATTGTATGGAGCCAGACCTAGCTTATGTGTCATCGCATGAGGAACCTGTGTCTGAGGTTGGAACTCTAATCCTCCCTACTCCATCATCTATTCCTAAAGTTCATGAGCTCGTTTGTTTCCGTTGTAAGCAGCCAGGTCATCGGGCCCCACGTTGGGCGCCAAAAACATATAACGAGAAAAACCTACTAACCCTCTCAGTGCTCGTTATAGGTATGCGGGTTGTCTAACGTGGTACAACCCGTGCTCGCCAGTCTACTAGCTTCAAGTCGAAGAAGGGGTGGATTTTTCAAAGAATTATTAAGTTTACAAAAGGGCGCCAGAGAAGTTTTGGCAAGCGCCCAATACTTCCTAAGTTAGCCCACAACTCCTCAGTGGGTTAACAACACTCACTACACACTCCAAAGGTTAAACTGATAGGTAAATTATCATAAGTAAATAAAAGTCAGCAAGTATCCCCTGATTGTAGATTTAATTAGTATTTGTGGACCAAAGGTCTCTTTTCAAAATATGTATTACAATATCACTACCAAAAATGTTACAAATAACGTCTGAGCTCAGCTGAAGGCTGTGATCTCAGAACGTAGATGGGCTGAAGGCCGAAAACTACATAAATCCAAAAATTTCCAACTAATTTATCAGTTACAACTCAAGTAAATTACTGTCAAGCAGATTCTATAAACTCTGAGCAGAGCTGAAGGCTTCAAACTCAGGGTGCAGAAGAGCTGAGGGCCCCAAACTACACCGATGTCTCAATTCTAAAATTCTAGAGAATCGACCAAATTGTTCATGTACAATACCTCAAAAATACAACGATACTATATATATCAAAATCAACAATGTACAGTTACAAGGGTTCACACTTCCGCAATTTATACCAGTATCAATATAAATATAAATAATTGCATGAGCCAAAAATTTAAATAACAACGAGTTTAGCGTTGCTAGAGAAAATACAACTCAAAATTATGTACGGTGCAAGTTATATACATAAATCGTCAGAAATGGGCAAAAAATCCACTAAATAACGCAATACCAGATACGTACCGTAGTGTCTTAGCGTATCTTAAATTATGAGCAAAGATTTCGATTTTTTTTTTAAATATCAAGTACAAGTGTAAGCGAAATTATAGTAATTGCCGCAAAAAAAAGAAATAAAACTTTATATGGAAAACAGTAATATGTGAAGCATAAATGTGAGTTTACTAATGAAGTTGAAGAATAAAGAAAAGGAAAACTGTTCACTTATCCTTTTCCGGCACCAGAACAGGAACTGAAGTTTCTCCAGAATATCCCAGCTCTCCTGGAACTGGTCTCACTGACCCATTAAATTCCAATCAGTGATTTTTTTTAATGTCCATATACAAAAACCCCCCTTGTTAACGAATCCTTCTAACTAATACCGTCTACGGAAATTTACCTCAAAACCGCAATTCCTCTAAATTCTTATGGTACCCACAGTCATCGACCGATTTTGGACCAGAAACCTATCGGGTCGGAGTCGCCAGTTGTTGGTTTCAGCCGTATTTCTCTTCCCCTATGTCGGAATTGTCGGGTTTTCCAATAAAACGTTTATGGCTCCCAGAGCACATGCGAAAATTTTAAATTGAACGATGTGCCTTGACGGCAATTGGAGGACTGACTTTTAACTTCGTACCGACAGCGCTGTGGCTTCTCTCAATCGACAGGTTAGCCAATATTAAGTCTCCGACGGCTCGGCAAATTTTGGCGTTACAATATCATCTTGGGAAAAAAGTGAGAGAAACTTTTCAAGAATTCATGTGGATTTCTTCGATTTGGAAGGCTACAAATTCTTTTTAGTGATAGATACCACGTCAAAATGGTTAGAAATTTTTCGAATTAATGGAACAAATCCTTTGAAGACAATCATAAAACTTCGTGAAGTCTTTAGTAGATTCGGTCTACCTGAAGTCTTGGTGGCAGATAATGGACCCCCGTTTAACAGTGAATAATTCCATAAATTTTGTAGATCCAATGTAATACATGTAATAAACACTCCACCTTATCACCCAGAATCGAATGGCAGTGCCGAAAAATCAGTTCCAACAGCAAAAAAATCTTTAAAGAAAGTGTTTTCACAGGATGAATTGTCAGTTTTGAACATCAAAATAGCTATGCAAAATGATTTGTTCAATCGAGATCGTATGAGAAATGTGAAACTATTGAACAAAAGTTGGATTATTTTTTGTTCAATTATAGGAACACTTCAAGTACTTTTACACTAAAGACACCAGCAGAACTGATATTTAAACAGATTCCCCGAACTAAACTTAATATGTTCCATCCAAAATATTTAAAAGGGAAGGTAGAAAATAAAAGAGAAGAAGTTGTATAGTATTTAGTGAATCAGTCTGTGATGCTATATATAACACAGGTGAAGAAATGGGTTACAGCCAAAGTTTTAAAAGCAGTTAGTATGAATTTTTACCTAGTCATGACCTTAGAAGGAAGGGTCCGGTATGTTCACGCGGATTATTTAAAACCAACCCTCCTACAATTTCCAGAAATAGCTATTTCCAGAGATAGATAAGCTAACACTAGTAAGCCAGTGGTAGAAAATTTCCATAAGTCTGTTATGCCTGACAGTAGTACTGAAAATACCCGCGACCGGAAATCTATAGAGAATAAAGAGTTTGAAGGTAATGAGGTTCCCTCCTCAATTAAAGTAGTAAAACCAAAGATTTCTGTGAGCCCTATTACTCATATACCTAAATCTCCTCTTAAATATGATAGGGTCAAAGTTTCCACTCCTAAGTATTCAAAGACACCTCTATCAGTGGTACGTAAATCTAAACGAATTATTAAAGCTCCTGATAGGTTGGATTTCTAACCATTGCTAGGACCTTGAACAAAGCTAAGTGGGAAGGAGTGTAATATATGCGACAGTGTAAACGCACCTTAATGGGATTTTGACAGCCGACATAATTAGTCCCTAGAGGGGTACCGGCAATTGCCATTATTAAGAAATGTGTTTTTTTATCTAGGTAGTCCTGTCATGGCGTCTAACAAGGAACGCCACACAAAAAACTGCCTAATTTATAAATGTAATCCATAGTGTCTAACAAAGTATAATTAGTAAACTGTTAGAAGGATTATAGGTGTTTTATTGTTGTGTGAGTACACAATAGCCCTAAGCCAAAAAAATTGGAAAATTGCCAAAATTATTGCAAACCATAGTGAAAAAGAACCCGGAAAGTTATCTAGAGGTCAGAAAACGTCTTTTCATCGGTTGTTTTGTTAAGTGAGTAGTTATCGTATGCTCGCAGGAAAAATGATGTAATCCTTTCACACTGTTTCGGTGAACTACTATAAAATCTCATAACTCAGAATTTGGACTGATAGGTAAACAACGCGTAAATATAACTTACAATTCATTCTGGTACCTAGGAGTTTCAAATCTCTTAAAGTTATTCAATTGAACTCTACAAATATCCAAAAAAAAATTAAATCGTATGGTGGAGCATGTTGTATGTGCTTCTAATGTATATTATACTGCAGTTCCCAATGATGCCGTACCTAAAGTTGGCAATGAGAGGAATAAACAAACAGCTTTGTATATACAAGAAATAGTTATAACCTTTTTATTGAAATAAATTCTCCAAAAATGAATAACATGTATTTACACTTAAAATATTTACTATAGGTTATCTATATCAGTCGGAGGGTAAATTGCTGATTCGATAGTTCAAAAATAATTTAGCGAACAGATTAAATGTAGCTGTCCGTGAAGTCAGCGGTTGCTATGTAAAATTTCTCAATTTTAGAGAACTTCACGATCAGATAACGAGCATAAAAAACGGTAATAAAGTAGATACAATGAGAAACAGTAAAAAGCACAATCGAAATACTAAAGATCTTGACCTTGATGATACATTTTCATTGAATCCTTTAAAGCATTAACAAGATTTCTTATATTATTGAGAAGTACTAACAGAGCATTAACGCATAAGAAAAAATATTCTACGATAAAGTGTGGCTGATGATCATGAAAGAAGAAAAAATTTAATATCTCTAAAGCTAAAGAAGTATAATCGAAATTATTAGAAGCAGTAAAACGTATTAACAAGACAATAACCCCGGTGAAATTTTGTTTAAGAAATTTTACACGTTAGCTAATGGGACCCTAAATTTTCAACGCATGCCGATTGAACTACATATATTTGAAAAAAGGTTTTTAAAATCTCACATTTGCAACCTTGTCAAAAAATATAACATGTAGTGACAACTTGATATGCGACTAAATTTAAATGCTATATAGAATTATTTGTATTCTTACTTCTTAATACGTTGAACGTTTTCCGCATTTTTGATGACTATCTATCATTATTCATTTCCCGCATATTGTTGGGCCTAGGTTCGAAGGCAACGAAGTGACCAAGTGCTAAATCGTAACCTCTGTATGCAACCCAACCCCTCAAAATGTATTGAACGTCACCCACGTGAATATTTTTTGGTATTTCCTCCAATTTGCACTTGACCACACACATTTTAGTGCTTGTTCATATCAGTTCCACAAAAAAGAAAACTGAATTCAAATAGAAACGTTTTCGTAAGTACCCGCACCCCTCATTATCGCGACATTGGATAAAGTAGTTCAGCTTTTTGATCTGCGCCTCTAAATTATAAATGTTTTGCAATTCTACGACCATAAAAGGAGCATGTTAAATCTTTTCATATGCACAAAACTATTCACTAATTTATATTTTATACACAGTATATTCACTTAAACTAATTTATATAAACACTTCAATACTTAGGCTTAATTTATATTTACTTGTTCACTTGTTTATCTCACGAGATCACTTTATAAACTAAACTCTCCCGTTGGTTGGTCCTTTATATATAAGTGGCCTTTTTTCTAGATAATTCTAGTTTGCGGCTTACTCAAAAACAATCGCCTTTCGGGATATTTCTCGAATGCCAGCTCAATCCATAAAAGATCTTTGGAAAACATGTCTATAAAAACGGTAACAAAAAATCCCAATAGACCTTCTTAGAATTCGGCGCGCTCGCCATTTTTTTTGCTCCATTAACGTGAGGTTATAGGATCGTACTAAAGGCCGCTTGACATGACGCAATACAATCTGCAAGTAATTGCTTGCAATTTATTGCAAGGTCAGAATATTGCATGTGATGAATCTTGCAAGTTGTTTGACATTGCAAGGCAAATAAAAAACTTGAAAAAAATGGCATTAACAAAAATCACGAATCAACAAGAAGGTTAGTTCTACAAGAAAAGTGCTACAGTTAATCAAGTGCACAGAAAACGGACCCGTCGTCAGTATTTTGTGATCAAGGTATTTCACTGACATTTGATTGGTTGTTAAACCAAAAGTAACTAGATTTCTTCCTAGAATTGCAACTTGTATGCAATAGAAATGGCACCAAACCGATAAAGTTGCAATTTCGAGATCTATCAGCTGAGCTTCATCTGCGCATGCTTGTGATCAAGAAATATTGCGTCTTGCATTGCATTGCAGGTAGTATTGCTCCATGTCAAGCGGCCTTTAGTATCTACTTCGGTGTGCAAGTTCGTGACAATATAATTTGGATTTTTATTATATACAAAAACTTTAGATAACATAACTCATCTCGAAGCTTGTAAATTTTTGTATTTACACCCTCGTTCACAACAGTACCTACATACAATTGCTGCCAGTTCGCTTTTATTTATGGCAAATGGGGTTAAGAAATCTTTAAAAGATTGACTATCGCTGAAACCGCTGGCGAGTATTTCAACTACCCAATCAAATCCACAAATGTTGGATATTGTAACATAGCTTCTATTGGTTTTTATAGGTTTGAAGCCTTCTTGGTTGCTATTTCGCATTAGTCCAACCCCCTATCACTTTTTTGTTCCAAAAATTGGTCGATAAAAACTCTGCTACTGTTTCCAAGTAGCTTGTCCTTTTCCTCGTCTTCAATGTCATATTTTTCCAATTTTCAACCCGATTTTGCTACATGTATTTTTTTTTCTGAAATTGCCATTTGGGGGAGGGGGGTAGAAAGTTTACTTTAAATAATGAGCTTTAAGTAACTAGGGAAGGAGGGATTTTGTTTTTGTTATTTATTTTTGGAGAATTAACTTCTATAAAAAAAGTAATAAATAAATATTATTTTTATATACCAAGAATATTTTGTTTTTGTTGGTGGTGCATTAGAATGCATTAGGAGTGGAGTCCACCTAATCTTTTTCGGAAATTGTCATTAAGGGGGCCAACTTTATATAATAAGGTTGAAATAACTATAGGTGGAGGGATGATTCTGTTTCTGTTTGTGGTGCATAATAGTGGATTCGACTGCAGTTTATCTATTCAGATCATTGGGGGGAGGGGCAACTTTACTCTAAATAATGCGATACTACTAACTGGGGGAGGGGTGCAAAGTATTATTTTGGTGGAACATTATGGTGCATTACAAGCGCTTGTTGGTGCAAAGTACAGGATTTGAAAATTCCGAATGAGGGGGGCTAGCGTTTATATGGCTACCCCATAAATAAATAGCTGTAATCTCTCGGGGATTGCGATGCAAAGAGAATCATTCATGGAGCATATTGGAGCATGAGGAGTGCATTACGACCATATATGTTTTTGTTGAAAATATCCATTGGGGAGGCCAACTAAACTGAGCTCTTTTTTGTTTACTTAAAAAAGTAACGATCTATGTTGGAAATTAATATATTATTAGTAAAACTGACTTTTTATTCACTTTTTACAACATATTGTTTAGAAAACTGATAAATATTTAACTCAACAACTCTGTTTAGAGTACGAGTATAGCAGCAAGTGTAATACTGTGTTTCCTGCTTCCATAGAGGGAGAAATATGTTGTTCACTTCAGGTATATAGTTTATAAATTTTGCATCTACTATTGCTCTCTATGATATTTTACATATGGAAGATATTTGCTAGAAATATTTAAAAAAATTATTATAGTGTTACGAAACAGCACACTGGTATAGTCCCTAAATCCGACTCTGTCTAAGCCAGGTATGAAAGTTAAAATTATAGCGGATACGCTGGTTTTTTTTATAACTGTTTACGATTGTGACTATCTTATCATTGTTTTTGTGACCAGTCTTATCTTGAAATTACCAGAAAGCCAATTGTTTTTGAGTAAGCCGGAATCTAGAATTTTCTAGTGAAAAAGGTATTATTATATAAGGGACCGACCAGGAAGAGTTTAGTTTAGTTGATAATTTGACATCCTGAGATAAACAAGTGAATAAGTGAATATAAATTAGTGAACTGTTTATATAAATTAGTTTAAGTGAATATACTGTGTATATAATTAGTGAATAGTGTAGTGAATAAATACATTAAGTAAGTGAACCTACCGAATGTTTAAAATTTATCCCACCAGTTTGCTGTTTAAATAAATTAGAAAAACATTACATTGGTGTCAACTGTGGGGTAATATAAATTAATATCTACGTAAAAATTGCCAAGAGATTGAGGGATCTGAAAGTGGCGGAATTAAGAGCGGAATTGGAAGATCGTGAGTTGGAAACGTCCGGTAAGAGAAGTGAATTAGTAGGAAGACTTAAAGTGGCACTGGAAAATGACGGCTTTGATCCAGAAACAGTTTAATTTAATGACGAGGCTTCCACCTTAATCTCGTCAATTTCTGCTAACATGGACGAGAAGATTTCTGCCATGGAAGAGAACATGGACGAGAAGATTTCTGCTATGAAGAACGACATTTCTGCTAACATGGACGAGAAGATTTCTGATATGAAGAAGGATATTTCTACTATGAAGAATGATATTTCGGCTAACATGGACGAGAAGATTTCTGCCATGGAAGAGAAGATTTAAACGAATGTGAAAAGCGATATTTCGGCTATAAATACGATATTTCTACTTTGAAGAACGACATATCTGCCGATATCTTATTAATGAAAAACGACATTGCCGCTGACATTGAAAATGAAATTTCGTCACTAAAATCTGAAATCGAAGATAAGATGACAACGGTGGAAAATCAGATGGACGAGAAAATCAAGGAGTTAGAGACAAAGATTGCCGATTTAAAAACACAAGACACTTCAGCAGAAGAAAAGAAGATCGAGATCTGCAAGTCAAAAACACAACACAAGACAGATGATATTGGCAGTTTTACCCGAGTCAAGGCCCTAACTTTCGATGGGAAAATGTCGTGGATCAACTACGTAAAACAGTTTGAAGCAGTCGCTAGAATGAATAATTGGTCCGATAAAGAAAAGGCAGTGAACTTAACCATCGCGCTTCGCGGAGTTGCCTTAGATGTACTTCAGACGATACCTCTTGAAGAAGCGAATGACTTTGAGCAGCTAAAAAAGAAGTTGGATATGTGATACGGTCACGAACATTTGGAACATTTGTACAGATTCCAGCTGAAGAACCGAAGGCGGAAACGTGACGAAACACTTCAAGAGTATGAAATGGATATTGCCCGACTAATTCGATTTGCTTATCCATCAGCACCAGATAACATGATGGAATGTTTAGGCATCCAAGCCTTTATTGACGGTTTATGTGACCACGATATGGAGAAGACGCTTCGATTAGCCCATCCCAAAACAATAGTTGACGCATTGACAGCTGCTCTTGAATATGAAGCAGCAACGAAGGCTTCGGGTTACAACAAAGGTAGGACCATGCAGGAAAAAGGTGACGATGACAGACTTGACCAGATCGTCAACCTATTGAAAGGTATGGTAGACGTGAAGCCGAAGAAGATCAGGTGCTGTAATTGTGGCGAGCCAGAGCATGCACGCAGTTCGTGTAAGCGTCCTACGACTCCTGCAAAACAAGAACCTCTTAAATGCAAAGCAGCCACGAAGGGCTCGCGGTACAACAAAGGTAGGACCATGCAGGAAGAATATGACGATGACAAACTTGACCAGATCGTCAATTTGTTGAAAGGTATGGCAGACAAGATGCCTATGAAGATCAAATGCCGGAAGTGTGGCAAGCTACAGCACGTACGCATTCTGTCTAAGCGCCCCAAGACTCCTGTAACCCAAGAACTTCAGTCACAGGGGAAATCAGACAGGGGTGAACATCCAGCTGATGTGAATCACCGAAAAGCCAACTCTTTGCCTAGACGGTCATGCCTTGTAGACTATACACAATGCAACAAGTCGAAATCTAAGGAAGTTGCACTTTAAAGAATTACAGTAGTGAATGAGGAATGGTCACCCACCAGGATCAGAGAAGATCAGGAGAATGATCCTCACCCGAAGATGATCCGGCAATGGGAGGAAGAAAATCGCCGACCCACCTGGCAAGAAGTGTCAAGATTGTCACCGAAACTCAAGGCGTATTGGGCTCAGTGGGACTCCCTTGTCCTGGAAGAAGGGCTGTTGAAAAGAGTCCTTGAAAACAATGATGGTTTCGAGATAAGGAGACAGCTAGTTATCCCGAGAACAAGAGTAGCTGAAGTACTAAAGAAGATACACGAAAGTCCATCGGGAGATCATCTGGGAGTGAAGAAAACCCTCCAGCGAATCCGTGAGAGGTTTTATTGGATAAACAGCTCCTATGATGTGAAGGACTGGTGTAAGAAATGTACGACATGTGCTACGAGTAATGGACCACATCGCAAGAGAAAGGCACCTATGAAACAGTATAATGTTGGAAGCCCTTTCGAAAGGACTGCTTTAGATATCGCTGGACCATTTCCGACGACAGAAAATGGTAGCAAATACATACTGATTGTAATGGATTATTTCACAAAGTGAGTGGAAATTTACGCTATCCCGAACCAGGAGGCCACAACTGTCGCATATGTATTGGTGAAGGAATTTATCAGCCGATATGGAGTGCCCTTGTAAGTTCACAGTGACCAGGGAATAAATTTGGAAAGCCATCTATTCCAGGAGATTTGCGAGAAGCTGGGAATGAAGAATACCAGGACTACAGCATCACATCCACAGTCAGATGGAATGGTCGAGAGAATGAACAGGACTATTGGAAAATACCTGTCCAAATTGATTTCCAGCCATCAGAGAGATTGGGACCAGTATCTTTCCCTATTCGCATTGGCTTATCGATATGCCATCAATGAGTCCACGGGTGAAACACCTGCGAAAATCCTGTTTGGACGTGAAATGAGGCTTCTTTGTGACCTGGAGTTTGGCTGTTGGCCTGGAGAAGATCTAGCAGGCGACGACCACGTGATCTAATTGAGAAGAAGGCTGGAAGATATTCATGAATTAGTTCGAACAAATCGTCAAGTTGTCAGCGACATAATGAAAAGTCGGTACGACACGCAGGCCACAGAAGGCGGTTTTAAAGAAGGGGACAAAGTATGGTTACACAACCCGACGAGAAAAAAAGGATTTTCTCCAAAATTACAAAGTAGTTCACTGAAACCGACTAGCGCCACTCGAAGGAGACCATGACCTAGAGGAAGGAGTAAACCTTATTCGAGATGTGTCTGACCCTACCTTCGATGAATTTATGGGCGCGTATGGAGGTACCGGGAAAGCTAGATATGGAGTCACTTCGGAACAACAACAAGGTTTGTTCACTGTTTCGGAAGATTATTCACTGGCATACAACGTCCCCGCCCGTATCAAGAATGCACGAGGGTTGGCAACCGTCTTTCGAAAGAAGTTCGGGCAATTATAGAAAAACTTGAAGACCAGATTCCAGCCCCTGGCAAGACACTGAAACTGAAACATAATTCGCGGTACGTCTTCTACATGGTAACTAAAAATGAGTTTCAAGATCGATCTACCTACCGCGATGTGTGGGAAGCACTTCGAAACGTACGAGACCATGTGTTGGAATCCAGCGTCAAGAAACTGGCTATGCCCAAGATAGCGAGTAACCAGTTGGATTGGCGAATCATCAGGAACATGGTAGAGATTATCTCTCAAGATACCTGTGTCCAGATAATAATTTGCAGCTACAACCGCCGTTATCAGTATCCGATGAATACAGTGCCCTGCTATTTCCATAAGATCGGAAAGTGTAGAAATGGGGCCAGTTGCGGATACAAACATCCAGTCTCGGCTACACAAAAGTTCCAGCAGGAACTTCCATTTAAGGAGGGGTAATGTTACGAAACAGCACGCTGGTATAGTCCCTAAATCCGACTCTGTCTAAGCCAGGTATGAAAGTTAAAATTATGGCGGATACGCAGGGTTTTTTTATAACTGTTTACGATTGTGACTATCTTATCATTGTTTTTGTGACCAGTCTTATCTAGAAATTGCCAGAAAGCCAATTGTTTTTGAGTAATCCGCAATCTAGAATTATCTAGTGAAAAAGGCATTATTATATAAGGGACCGACTAGGAAGAGTTTAGTTTAGTTGATAATTTCACATCGTGAGATAAACAAAGTAAATAAGTGAATATAAATTAGTGAACTGTTTATATAAATTAGTTTAAGTGAATATACTGTGTATATAATTAGTGAATAGTGTAGTGAATAAATAAATTAAGCAAGTGAACATACCGTGTGTTTAAAATTTATCCCACCCGTTTGCTGTTTAAATAAATTAGAAAAACATTACAATAGGTTTTAATGCATCCAAATTAGTTGGATATTGTTTTAGATACTTTCTGCTGATATCCAGTGCAGTGACATTTTAACAAATTATAGTCAAAACTCTGTGTGTACTGTTTACTGTATTCGACCCAGAAAATAATTTCGTAACTCTATGCTATAGCAAAACAGTAGTAACACTTACAATATTTTAATAGTTATTTAAAGTAGATATTTAAATACTCTTGTCCTAAAACATTAAAAACTTAAATACTATCAAAAGCCACATTATCATTAAGTTAAGAGGTACCTTGAATTTCAATGTCATTTAATTTTAGAAACGCCTTCAAAGTGATCGGTCTAAGATCATATTTAAGAGTGCTATTATATCTATTAATAGTCTAAGTTAATAGTATATTAGGATGCTTCCAATAATAATCTAACTGTGTAACATTTCAAGTGCATTCCGTTTTCAAGTTTTTTTTTTAAAGTAGACACATTAAAAGAAGATATAATTGTAACGGATGTTGAATACGAGTATGTCTGAAACGAATAATTTTTCTTGTGTACCTAGATAAAACTGGTTTTATTAATTTGAAAATAAAAATATATGTGACGTGTAAATTCTCGTCCGCTTAAGATATATGTTTTTGTTTATGTTATGACTAAATGGAAATGAATGAATAAAATGTATTTCAGTAAACAAAAACTAAACAAAGTATACAAATCTCTTTTAAAGTTTTGGTGGAGGATTACCCTAGGCTCAGTTTTTATGACAATAAAATAACAGCACCAATAATATTTGTGAAGCCCGGGCACGAATAAATAATTTCGAGTTCTGTTTTCAGCCCAAGCGGACATCATTGTGGGTAAGAAGAAGTAACAGTGTCTAACTTGTCAGTCTCAAGTCAATCTCTACAGTATGCAGTAATTATATTGTAGTCAACCCTCTCGGGTATAAAATCGAATTCTTGTAAATAAATGTTAGATTAAGTGAATAGTTTATGTAATAATCGAAATCTATTGCAAATTAGAACAATAAATAGTCCAAATGAATAGTTTTGAGTTTCAATTCATTACAAAATTGGTGTCAGAAATGGGATGCAGTTAGCGAAGTTATTTAGATTTCTGTAAGAAAGAAGAATAATGGAAAAAACTTCAAGAAACAAATAAAATTTCCTCCGGAAAAATTGTTACGAAGTTTTCAGTTTAATTCATTGCACTACTACAGACTACATATGGATTCCAGTTCCAGAAATCACGAGTCGAAAAGAGAAGTTGCTGTTCCAGCCTATATGCGGTTCCTGTCAAAGAAGTAGTAAAGCACAGGATTGAAAAACTATCATACGACCAAGAGCAGTATTAATTTGCATGTGAGTAATCTTAATTGTGTCACTAACTTAAATTTATGTCTATTTCAAATCTATATTCTGATATAAGATCACATCTTGACGAACAAGTACTTTCTTCAGATAGTTCTAATAACAATTAAAACAATAATTCATCCAGTATGTCACTGTCAATAGATATAGCCGAAAAATGCCTAAGTAGATTCGACGGTACCAAATCAAAACCTTACGAATTCATAGACAATTGCGTGGTAAAGCATACAAACTAGTTAAACCTCAATATAAATCTATTTTATTCACAATAATACTAAGTTGTTAAAAAATCAAGCTCTTAATGTTTTCATCAGAGGTTTAAATAAATAGTTATCTATTTTAATAAAAGCTATATATCCAGATTCACTAGAAAACGCCATTGCTCTAGCAATTTCTGCTCAATATGTAAACGCAAAACCACTCATCAAACCAATGTAGGTATATAAATCTGACCGAAATATAAGGCATTTTCAGACTAGATCAAATATGTTATATTGCAATTATCAGAGTTCCCATAGACGTCAGAAAATACAAAATCAAGACAATTAAAATCCTAATTATTTCACGAATGAATATCAAAACAAATCCACACCACGGTTTTGGCAGATATTGCAAAAAATCAGGACATGTTATCGAAGAATGTAGGAATAACCATTCTTTAAGCTCGCAGAATCCTCGACCGGTCGAATCTCGAGGAATCCGTTTAGTTCAGCATCATAACCATCAACTTCCCAGTTACCTCCTATGTAAATTTAACAATGATAAGCCATCAAATCAATTTTCATGTAAATTTCTGATATATAGAGGTGCCGACATTTCATTAATTGAATATTCAAAAATCTTAGATTATCCAAAAATTTACAATGAACCTAACAGTCTTAAAGGAATCGATAAAATCGTTTTCAATCCAAATAAAACTATCTGTAGCGGTATTAAACATAACAAAATATCAGATTATGTTCATGCTAACCATGCTCATAACTTTTACGTTATTCAGGACGATTTTCCTCTTCAGTTTGATAGTATATTAGTTAGTGATATCTACCAATGCAATAAATTTAAAATTGATTACAATGCAGATAAACTAATTGTTCTATACCAATCGAGCACATAAAACTTCCTTTAACCTTCATAGGACTGGCCGGGGTCCGTTTGTACCCCATGACGTATGTTTTTGCTGTATCTTTGCAAACGCAAATTTTTAAACATTGATCTTTCATCTAGCTGCAGTTTATGAATTATTTTGATAACATATGATGTATTTAGTAGTTATTATTGGCTGGTATAAACAAAAAATAGTTTTATATTCCAGGGGTCTCTTCAGATCCCGGTCAGCCTTTTACGTCCGATAAAATAATCCCGGTAACTGTTAGTAAAATCGGGGAATCCCATACATTTAACGTTTGTTTACTCACAGGGAATTTACCCATATAATTGTAAAATGTAAATTACCAGTTCAAATGGGGGATTCCCCGCACTGCGATATAATTTTTAGACTTGTATATTCGGGTTAGTCTCTTGTGATATTGCGAGTAGGGTACATCGTTTTGAAAATGAGTCAGTTTTTATTTAGAAACAATCGCAAGGGGTTTACTGACGATGAGATGTTACGTATACTTGAAAGTGATGATCCAGAGTTTGATAGTGTTATCAATGAGGAAACATCGAGTGACATAGAAGATGGAGACATTGTCACAGAAGTAGAAGAAGAAAATGATGTAATAGTTGTTGATCAAAGTATAGAGAAATGAACCCAGAGGAACCAACAGTTAGTAACAGCCAGGGCATTCCAGTATATAAATCTAAAGATGGAACTGAGTGGTCAAAAAATTCCAGGAAGCACAAAAGTTAGACGTTCAAAAGCTAATATTCGGAGACATGCTCTAGGCCTTACAAATTACAGTTCTGATATCTCAAGTATAAAAGACGCTTTTCTTCTTTTCCTATCTCCGGATATTCTGAACATAATAGTAACCGAAACAAACAGAAAGGCACGAACATATTATGATGAATGGAATATAGAATATCCGAATAAAATTAAAGTTTTTGTACCTGTTGATTCTACAGAGATTGAAGCTTATATTGGACTGTTGCTTATTATTGGCGCACTTCACGGATCGAAAGAGGTTATCGATAAGCTCTGGTGTCAAGATATTTCTTACTGTCGTCCTATAATTCCTGCTGCAATATCAAGAGACAGATTCAAACAAATTACTTCATTTTTACGCTTTGATAATTTTCAAACAAGACGAGAATGAAGATAAGTAGATAAGCTAGCTCCGATAAGAGATATATTCGATATTTTCACTCCTAATTGTAAAAAATCACTTAATCCTGGCGACCATCTATGTGTAGATAAGCAGCTTGTTCCATTTAGGGGTAAGGCACTATATAAAGAGTAATCCTGATAAGTATGGAATCAAAATATGGGCTCTTGTGGACTGCACCACTTTTTATATTGCAAACATGCAAGTTTATTTGGGTAAGTTATTTGAAAAGCAATATAGGCAAACTTTATATTCCTATGTATCTATCAATTTTTAGGAAAACAAGGTAACAATGGTCAAGGTCAAAGGGTTGTCCTAGATTTGACAGACCATTTGGAAGGCGGAATTGGAATAATGACCGATAATTTTTTTACAAGTTTAGAACTTGCTGACAAGTTGTGGAAAAAAATATTACTTTATGTGGACCCCTCCGGAAAAATAAAACATTTATTCCCAGGGAACTTGTACCGGCATCGTACAAGAAAGAGTTTTCAAGTATGTTTGCTTTTAGAAATCAAAGAACGCTAGTATCCTATGTTCCAAAACAAAAACATGCTGTCATCTTACTTTCAAGTGAGGATACTGATAGTAAAGTAGCTGGAGAAGAACAGCACTATAAACCAGAAATTATTCTTCATTACAACAAAACAAAAGGTGCTGTCGACACTTCAGATAAGTTGGCCAAAGAATATACAGTGCAGATAAAGTCAAACCGCTGGCCAATGGCAATATTTTCGCATCTTATAGATATCGCAGGAATAAATGCTTATAAATTGTGGTTATTGCAAAATCCGGATTGGCGAAAAAACAGTTTGGATAAACGTAAAATGTATATTTTGGGACTAGGAAAAGAACTCATAAAGAAAAACGTTTTCCGGCGATATAATAATAAATACTTTCAGGCGATTAGAAAACGGCATATGACAGACGTTTTTCCCGAACTACTGGATGCAACAGAACATATAGAGTTGAACAACAAAACATTACCAGGGGGCGCTGCCATATGTGTCAAAGAGGAAAAGACAGAAAATCCAGAAAAATATGTATTAGATGTAATAACTTTGTGTGCCTAGAACATTCAAAATCGGAGATATAATTTGTAAAAAATGTTAAAATGATATGTAGCTAGTAGTATTAGTGATTAGGGTATTTTATATTTTTTCGTGATGATTTTTGACTAATAAATGGTTAATAGTAAAACTTTAATAAAACTTCTTTTCTATATATTTAATTTAAAGAAAAATACAGCATTTCTGTAATTTTACGCATGGGGTCTTCTCGGACCCCAGTTAGGCCTTTTCGTAAAATTTTGATGTCCGTCCCATGAAGGTTAAATAAGAATCAAAATTTTATACCAGTCATTTTCAACCAATCAAATGCGTTATTTCGACATTGTTACTACGGTAACCATCAAATTTTCTGAAAATTTTCCATTCACATGAGCATGTAGACGTAAAATTAATAAGTGGAAATTTCCAGGCACATGACTGCTATCATATAATTAGACAATAATAAACTCCAAATAGTGAGTACACACAATTGCTTTAGACTTTTTGGTAATGTACACGTGGAATTTGTTGAGTGATCCAGTGACTGACAGTCGAAATTACCTCTATTCATAAATTCTAAGCCCATACACTCATCAATCATCGTTGCTATTCCTCGTAACATATACTGCTCTCCTAAGCAAAAAGGTAAAGTTATGGCTACGTGCGTTTTTCCAAAGTTATATACCACACCCATGTTTTATTTTGTTTCAAAAAATTTATTATTTAGATTTACAGTATTAATGAAAAAGCACATAACGATATTAAATTTCAGATATATTTTTTAACAATTTGTGCGTCTTCTAAGACACGTCTAATTTGCTTAGGAAATGTTACGAAAAATATGATTACGGCTTACAAGTCTAACAAAAATAAAATAAACTGAAGGTGTTTACCACTTTAATATTATAATAGTAACAGAAAGAAAAACAAACATAAAATACTTAAATATAGTTTTAACTTTAAAATTTGCAATGAAAAAAATTAGGTACACCAAAAGCCATAATAAATGTTTTAGATATCTTCGTTTACAACCGGAAGATTTTCCCAAAATGGCAGACGATTTCGTCCGAACAGTTCACCAAGATGTTTAAGAATATTTTTCTTCTTTTCAGGAGTCACTCCTTTCACATTTAGTGGTCTGGTTGGCTCAGGCAGTAATTTGACTTCACCAAAATCATTTTTGTATCTCATGTCCATTGATCCTCTATTGAAAACCACCTCAGCCATGTCGTGGAGATATGGCCTAGGTTCAATTCTACCTAATTTGTAAGCTAATGAGTAATCTGGCCACGTGGAGATGCACGCTTAACACATTCAACTAAATCTGTGAAGTCATATAATTTGTTACCCATACTTTGCATAGACAGTTCTACCCTGAGGTGAAAAGAGTCAGCAGCCATAAATGTATAGCCTGGTATACTATTTCATCACCGTTTATTACATAGATAAAAAATGAGAAGAGAGACCAATTTTTGTTCTGAGCAGAACAATTGTTCAGCCATATTATTATTTTATCTGCGTCTCTCTTAAACTACAGAAGCTGATAAAAACTGCTAATAAGTTCATCTTTGGTTTGTCCAAAAAGATCATCATGCCAGAGAGCAGCAAACAGCTTGGAACTTTTTTGATTTTTTCCAACAGGAACAAAACTTTCATTATATATTGCGATTGGATGTGTAAATATTGCAGACTTAAACATTTCTAGGCAGAGCAACATTATAACTTTTTCCATATCTGCACAATATATGATACAGTATTTGTTCTATTTTTACGTTTTTCAGTGAGAAAGCCACAATAAACGGGTTTTTAGAAACAAAATCCTGTGAGTATATTGTCATCAGTCACTTTTTGTAACATGCCTTGTTAGCACAATACAGCTTCCGGAGTGTATAAGGTCACCAATTCTATGATTGGGTATTCTTCAGGACTTCTCATAGATGAACCCTATTGATTTTCAGCCCACCAGAGCCAGTAAGTACAACAGGTCCTATAAATCCGCCGTGTGAGTGAAAGTGATATTTTCGCAAAAGGCTTGAAAATTAAGCCTTCTGGCCTTCCTAATCTCATTATTGTACTGAGTAAGCTTCTCAGTGTACCCCTGCCAATTACCGTCACGTTTGGCTCTATTAAAGAGCCGATGGACATCTTTTCTGAGGTTTGACAGGTTCTCATTCCACCAAGAAGCGTCCTTTTCTGAACTAGCTTTTGACAGTAGGCAACTGGAATGAAAAGCTTCCATTATTGCCTCACTGATCTGTTCGACTCTTTGTTCCAGGTCGTAGTGCGGGTGATTTACCCCATTCACATCGACTTGTTCCAAATTGTCCTTCAGATTGGTCTTGGGGGGGGGGGGGGGTTGGGCGCTGAATAGCCTGCTTCCTGGCCTCTTCAGGGGATATTCCCTGATTGAGGAGTCGCAGGTATTTTCGCACCCCTGCTCCACTGAGGCCTTTTCTCAGGTAACTATACTAAAACCAAAAAGTTTGAAAAGTGCAATAACCTGGTAATGTACACATAAAGATGAAAGCGTTGTTGTCATATTTATTTCTAAAATCTCTTTATCTTTGTGTATAATTCGGAAATACTTTAAAAACCACTAGAACTAATAATTTTAACATGTATTCTTGAATTTTTCAAAATTTAGTTATGTATGTAATACTATGAGTCATGACTCACATAGAAAAATGCTATTTTCATGAAATAAACTTTATACGTATATTTCTAATGTTTAAGAACTTTCTTCAAATAATGGCAACGTCTCACTGAATTACGACTCGAAGGACGCATGTCTCGCTTTTGCTCATTCCTTAGACGCGGAAAGACGAATGGACGAGTAACAGTTAGGACCAAACCGATTAAACAGGCACATCAGTGGCGGAACTATAATGTGAACATAAACTAAATTAGGATGGAAATAAAAATATTACGAATTTCAATTATTTTATTTGTTGGAGTTGAATTGTATTATCTAAAATCTATTAAATATTGTTAAATATCTAAAGTAATCAAAAATTTCTCATTAGATACAGACTTGAAATATTAAATTAGAACACCTATCAAGAAATAAATTTACACATTTTAAAATCAAAACAATATTTATTATAAAATTATGTACATTACAAATAAAAATCAAACAAATAATAGAAAAATATGAATACATAATATTCTCATCTCCTATTGTATCGAGAACAAAATCATTTTACTTAAATGGTTTCTAATTGCTGTCTCAATTTCACTTTTCTTCTTAACAATAAAGTGTATTCTGATGTTTAGGTATTTTGTGCATATGGCTATTAATAAGTAAATGTGATAAACATCATTATCCAACACATGCTTATTCAAACCTGCATACAAATTAATTGTTAGAGCTTTGTTCATAACTGTGTTCGTTCACAGTTCAAAGGACTTTTTCCTATGCAGATTTTGTTCAAGTATTCTTAAAACACTTCCTGAAATTTTACAAATGCGTATAACATCATCTGAAGGATATGTTAATCCTCCTTTACTTTAATGGGCAATCAAATAGTACTGTAATGTTTTTCTTATTTATTTAAAATAGTTTATCCTGACGGGTGGGATAACTTCATACACACGGTAAGTTCACTTACTTAATTTATTTATTCACTACACTATTCACTAATTTATATTATATACACAGTATATGCACTAATTTATATAAATACTTCACTACTATTTACTTATTCACTTCATTATTTCACGAGATCACTTTATGAACTGACTTTACGGCATGTAGGTAATCTCTTTATATACTAGACGGCCTTCTAAAATATTCTTTTTTGGGATATTTCTCGATTGCCGGTTCAATCCCTAAAAGATCTTCGGAGAACATGTCTTTAAAAAACGGTCACAAAAAATCCCAATAGACCTTCCCAGAATTCGGCGCGCTCGCCATAAGGTTACAGGACCGTACTTAGTATCAACTTCGGTGTGCGAGTTCGTAACATTACCCCCTCGTTAAATGGAAGTGCCTCCTGGAACTGTTGTGTAGCCGAGACTGAATGTTTGAATCGACAACAGGCCCAATTTCTACACTTACTGATCTTATGGAAATAACAGGGCACCGTCTTCATCGGATACTGATAACGTGGGTTGTAGCTGCAAATTAATATCTGGACACCAGTATCTTTTAAGATCACCTCTACCATGTTCCTGATGATTCGCCGATCCAACTGGTTACTCGCTATCTTAAGCATAGCCAGTTTCTTCACGCCGGATTCCAACACATGTTCTCGGAGGTATCGAAGTGCTTCCCACACATCTTGAAATTCATTTTTAGTTACCACGTAAAAGACGTCCGCTCAGTGTCTTGCCAGGGTCTGGAATCTGGTCTTCAAGTTTTTCTAGTTTTTCGAACTTCTTTCGAAAGACGGTTGCCAACCCTCGTGCGTGTTTGTCACTGACGGAGATGTTATGGGCCAGTGACTACTCTTCCGGAAGCGTGAATAAATCTTGTCTTTGTTCTGTGGTGACTCCGTATCTAACTTTCCCGGTACCTCCGTATGCGCTCGTAAATACTTCGAAGGCTGAGTCAGAATCTTGTTGTAGATGGTTCACCCCTTCCTCATGGTCTGCTTCGAATGGTGCTAGTCGGTTTTGGTAGACTGCTCTCGGTTTTCCATTAGGGGTCTTGCTTATACGATAGATGATGTCGTTGATCCTCTTCTTGATTACGTATGGACCTTCCCAAGATTTTTATAATTTTGGGAAAAATAATTTTCTCCTCGTCGGGTTGTGTAACCATACTTTGTCCCATTCTTTAAAACCTCCTACTGTGGCCTGCGTGTCGTAACGACTTCTCATTCTGTCGCTGACAACTTGAAGATTTCTTCGAACTAATTCATGAATATCGTCCAGCATTCTTCTCTATTCGATCATGTAGTCTTCTCGTGCTAGATCTTCTCCAGGTCGACAGCCAAATTCCAGGTCACAAGGAAGCCTCATTTCACGTCCAAACAGGATTTTCGCAGGTGTTTCACCCGTGGACTGATTGACGGCAAATAGGAAAAGATACCGGTCCCAATCTCTCCGATGGCTGGAAACTACTTTGGACAGATATTTTCAAATAGTCCTGTTCATTCTCTCGAACATTACCTGCTTATCGCAAATCGCCTGGAATAAATGACTTTCGAAATTTATTTCCTGGTCGCTGTGGACTTCCAAGGGCGCTCCATATCGGCTGATCAATTCTTTCACCAATACATCCGCGACAGTTGTGGCCTCTTGGTTCGGGATAGCGTAAATTTCCAACCACTTTGTGAAATAATCCATCACAACCAGGATGTATTTACCACCGTTTTATGTCGTCGGAAATGGTTCAGTAATGTCTAAAGCAATCCTTTCTAAAGGGCTTCCAGCATTATATTGTTTCATGGTTGCCTTTCTTTTGCGATGTGGTCCATTACTCGTAGCACAAGTCGTACATTTCTTACACCAGTCCCTCACAGCATCGGAGCTTCATTGCTCACTATATGACCTAGATAGTTGACTCGGTTTTGAAATAGCTGACATTTCTTCGGGTTTAACATAAGCTGGGCAACTTGGAGTCTTTTGAATGCATCTTCCAAATTCTAGAGGTGATCGTCAAATGTCTTCCCTAGTACTACGATGTCGTCCAAATACACCAGGCATGTCTTCCAAGACAACTCTCTCAAGACATGAGTCTTTCAAATGTCGCAGGCCGATTACAGAGCCCGAATAGCATGACGTTGAATTGCCATAATCCAGATCCGGTGGTAAAAGCAGTCTTCTCTTTGTCTTCTGGGTCCATTTTCACTTGCCAATAACCAGACTTCAGGTACAAGGTGGAAAACAGTTTGCTGCCGGCCAAAGTCGAATCGTCATGTTGTTTAGCTGACGCAGAATCTCGTAGTTCCATCCTTATTCTTGACGAGCACTACTGGAGACGCCCATGGACTAGTAGATGGTTCTATTACTTTTTCTTCTGCCATCTCTCACATTATTCTTTTAGCTTCCTCCTCTCTCTTAGCTCGTGGTAGTCTTCGAGCTGACTGCCTAATTGGCTTGGCATTACCCGTATCGATTTTGTGCTTGACGTCTGATGTTCTACCAGTCTTCCCTCCTTTTGGTACGATTAGAGCTGCAAGAGAAATTATCTAATTATCCTTTTCTCAGCTCGATTCAAAGATTGACCAGCTACTGATAACATTTGTTCGAATCTGGCAATAGAATTATCAGTGGTCGTTGTTTGACGAACTATAGACGTCACTGGTACGCAGGATCCAATCTTGGTTTCCTTCTTGATGGCAATTAGGTAATCGTTCACGTTTATCAATCGTACTGGGATCTCCTTCGCCGACGTAACCAATCATTTTACAATTAGTACTCCTTTGCCAACTTCTTCGTCGTGGTTCCTTGGCTCCATCAAAACCGGTGTACCCTCCTCCATGATTCCCTGTAGCCGCGCTACTGTCATGGTTTCACTTTGTGCAGGTAGAACGGTATCTTCCAGTACAGCTGCCAATACCGTGCTGCCTTCATATGGATGAAGGAATACCTCCTTGGAACCCACTTTAATGGTTTCTAAAGTCCAGTTGGGAACCATGTAGATTCATTACGTCCATTCCCAGAATCACGTCTTCTTCAATATCAGCTACGATCACCATATGCGTGAACTTTTCTGCGCCAATTCCCAATTGGATTTGTGTCTCCCCGTGAACATTGGCACTCTCACATGTGGCGGTTCGCAGTCGCAGTCTCGTTGGTAAAAGCTTCTTCTTCGAATTTATTATCTCTGGTCGTATAATGGTTCTAGTTGCTCCAGTGTCTACCAGCATAGTATATTTTTTGCCATTCACTTCGCCGTCTATATATACACTACCGTTGCGACATCTGAGATAAGCTATCAGTATGAGAGGGTCTTTGGAACGATCATGGGTCGGTGCTGCCCCCTCGTAGCCGACCCGTTCTAGTTCTCCTGTGACTGGGGTTTTTGGTTTGCAGGAGGTCTGGGGCGCATACACGAATTGCGTACGTGTCCTAGCTCGCCACAATTCCTGCATCTGATCTTTGTCGGCTTCTTGTCCATCATACTTTTGATCAAGCTGACGATCTGGTCACACTTGTTCTCGTCGCCTTCTTCTCGGATGGTCCTATCTTTGTTATAACCCGAATCCTTCGTTGCTGCTTCATATTCAAGATCAGCTGTCAATGCGTCAACTAATGTTTTGGGATGGGCTAAACAAAGCGTCCTCTACATATCGGGGTCACGTAAGCCATCAATAAAGACATGGATGCCCAAACATTCCATCATGTTCTCTGGTGCTGATGGATAAGCAAATCGAACGAGTCGGGCAATATCCACTACATACTCTTGAAGGGCTTCGTCACGTTTCTGCCTGTGGTTCTTCAGCTGGGACTGGTACAAATGATCTAGAAATTCATGACCGTATCGCATGTCCAACCTCCTCTTGAGCTGCTCGAAGTCATCCATTTCTTCCAGAGGTATCGTCTGGAGTACATCTAAGGCATCTCCCCTAAGCGCGATAGTTTAGTTCACTGCCTTCTCCCTGTCGGACCAATTATTCACTCTAGCAGCTGCTTCAAACTGTTTCACATAATTGGTCCACGATGACATTCCGTCGAATGTTGGGGTCTTGACTTGTGCAAAACTGCCAAAGTCTTATATACTGGAGTTTAATTCTGGCTTGCAGGGTTTTATATGTTCAATCTTATTTTCTTCTGCTGACATGTCTTGTGTTCTTAAATCTGCCATATTTCTCTATAATTCCTTGATTTTCTCGTCTATCGTTGTCATCTTATTTTCAATGTCTGATTTTAGAGACTAAATTTCATTTTCGACGTCAGCAGCAATATCATTTTTTAACGATAAGATATCGGCAGAAATGTCATTCTTCATAGTGGAAATCTTCTCGTCCATATTAGTAGAAATATCGTTCTTCATAGTGGAAATATCGCTCTTTATAGTTGAAATCTTCTCGTCCATATTCGCAGAAATATCATTCTTTATGGCAGAAATTGACAAGACTAAGGTGGAAGCCTCGTTATCGAATAAAAATTTTTCTGGATCCAAGCCGTCATTTTCCAGTGCCATTTTTAGTCTTTCACTCTTCTTACCGGTCGTTTCCAACTCACGATTTTCCCATTCTGCCTTTAATTATGTCACTTTCAAGTCACTTAGTCTCTTGGCCATGATTACCTGATTATTTATTTATATTATTCCACTTCTGACACCAATGTAATGTTTTTCTTACTTATTTAAAACAGTTTATCCTGACGGGTGGGATAACTTCATACACACGGTAAGTTCACTTACTTAATTTATTTATTCACTACACTATTCACTAATTTATATTATATACACAGTTTATGCACTTAAACTAATTTATATAAACACTTCACCACTATTTACTTGTTCACTTATTGATTTCACGAGATCACTTTATAAAAGGACTTTACGGCAAGTACGTAATCTCTTTATATACTAGACGTCCTTCTTGAATATTCTTTTTTCGGGATATTTCTCGAATGCCGGCTCAATCCTTAAAAGATTTTCGGAGAGCATGTCTATAAAAAACGGTCACAAAAAAGCCCAATAGACCTTCCCAGAATTTGGCGTGCTTGCCATTTTTTGAACACCGTTAACATAAGGTTACAGGACCGTACTTAGTATCTACCTCGGTGTGCGAGTTCGTAACAGTACAGTTAATATTCCAATACATTTCAAGGTGTTTGTCAATTGTAAAACAACAAATCCAGCTTTATACATGATCATTTGTTCAGTACATGTTGAAAAAATAAATGGATTCCTTGCCTCTTCATCATTATCAAACGGAATCTGTTTTTACTGGTCTACAGGACACAACTAAAATGGGAATTTGTTCCAAAGGTGAACAATTACCAATGCCTCTTCTTGTCACTTCTGATCTTATTAACAAACTCTTGTAAGATAACCTAAACTGACAAGCTGTTGGATTTTTATTCCATCCACCTTTGAATGGTGAATTAATATTCAAGTCCAAGAAAACGGGAGACTACCATGAAGAGATGAACGCAGAGGTGTACGAGAAGTGGTTTGGATGCATTACGGAAAATTTGGAACCAGGATCAGTCGTCGTTATGGATAATACTCCTTACCACAGTCGACAATGCGAAAAAATGCCACAGCAGGCAAGTAGAAAAGCTCAAATTCATGAATGGTTATGGGATAAAAGCAGCCCTTACGATGAAAGCAGTGTAAATTACGAATTGCCTCAAATTGTGAAGATACATGCCTATAAATATAAGAAACTTGCTGTAGATCAATTAGCATTCATTGAGCCTTGGAATTAAGATTACCTCCATATCATTATTGTGAGTTGAATCCAATTGAATTAATTTGGGCACAAGTTGAAGGGGATGTGGCACGGAAAATCGAACGGTTAAGTTAGCCGATGTGGAACGCCTTCTTAAGAAATCATTGGAACGAGTGACACCAGAAGCTGGAGCGAGGTTCATGTTCAAAACGAAGGAAAAATATTGTGGGATGTAGATAATATAGCTGATAAAGTTATGTATGATATTATTATCAATGTAGGTACTAGTGATAGTGATATTGATAATGAAAAATCGGGAAATGACAAAGGGTAAGTTCTAACATTGTTTTTCGGTGTTACGAGTTTTACTATTGTAATTCTTATTTTTGTACCTATGATTTCTTTTATTGAAAAAAATTCCTTTTGGTTTCATAAAAGAATTTTCTTTATTTTATAAATGTTTCCCACAAATAGTTCAGGAAAATGTAACAATACAATTTTTGATCCCGCAAAAAAACGCCCACGCCACTGTGCAAGACTTATATCAGTACAGGCGGAGGTCATTGCATTTTCCAAACTTCATGGTTCGACTTTAACTGTCTATATTTACCAATACTTATATGTAAAAAGGAAAAATCTTACAGATTAAATTCACTATATTTTGCTCTAATAGAACGATGTAAGTAAACTCTTCGATAATAAGGTCATCCAAATTCCGCAAAGTTTCAATAGCTCATTTTATAGTTTAAGAGTCTAATATTCCACACAACAACCTTTGAGCTTTTCCTTTCAAATATCAATGGAGTTTAATTGTTTTTTTCCCATTATTTTAATCATATGTATCCCTCAGATTATGCACTTTTTTATAGAAAAGAAGAATTATGCGTCAAATTAACAGATGGCTACATAAAGGAAGCCACTTTCTGGTTATATCATTTTTGATATTTAATTCTTTTTATTTATTTTACTCATTTCTTCTATCTGAAATCCTATTCTATTAGGGCCGATGGACAGATTGTGTAGTAAGTTTTTATTAATTAAAAATATGTGCAATAATTATTGAATTTTGTATCTTAGTTATAGAAACCGAGGTAATCTATAACCAATTTCCCGTACCCATTCTTACTGTCTCCATTCCCAACTAATTCCCTATATTTCTATTATAAAAACGATTCCTTGGATTGACCTCACTGCAAATTATCTTCAGCATTTAGTACTCAATTGGAATAAATGAACGACCAATAAAAAGACAATAAATCATTTATTAACAATATCACAGACTAGTTATTATTTGCATACACGACGTACAACAAAAAATACACACCCTAAATAACTGAGGAGGTAATAAGTTTCCAAAAAAGTGATGTCAAAGGGAACACATTCTACCATTATAGTTGTATACGTAACGTCACCCTTCTACCCTTCACAGTCACCCCCTTCAAAAATTTAAATTGCAAGGGTGGTCGAGTGATACTTATTTTAAAATATCTTTGAATTCTCTTTACAATCGTCTATGATTTTTTATAAAATGTATTGATGGGTTTGTGGAAATAACTGTTTCAATAATTTTTGATTTTAAAAATAAAAACACGAAATGAAATTGATGGCTTATTTCTTCAACAGATGATTGTTGGAACTACCCAAATACAAGACACTGAATAGCACACCAAGTACTTAGTAAGACTTTTTTGACAAAAACTTATCTTTTTCGTTTGGTTGTCGATCAATAAATTATTAATACACATTTATTTCGTGCACACAAAACAAAATTTTAGGTACATTTACTTACTACATTACGTTTTTAAAATGTTTATACCAGTGTTTCTCAACCTTTCAGTATTCGGGGCCCAATTTTCAATAACAATTTTTATGGCGCCCCCTAACTTTCTTTTTCATATAATACTAAATTACGACGAATATTATACGTTGAAAATTTGGATCCTAAACCTTATCCCTAGACTCTAGGACTCTGGGCTTAGAGCCCTAATATAGAACTTAAATTATAGACCTTCAAAATTACCGAGAATAAGTGAATTTATTGAAACTTGGCAATGCCGCGCCGCTACATCCCATCTATATAAGTAGGTAAAACGTATAGCCAGAATCGGGCTTCGCTGCTTCCAGAGACCAACCCCCAATTCACCCCAACGCAGCACAACCCTCCAGTCACCTTCTGGCGAAAAGCCCACCCAACAACTCTCATCCTAGACACTTCTAAACAAATTTTCCTAGACACTTTTAAAAATTTTTCTACTAGACACTTTTAAACCCCAACCTAATTTCTCGGTCAACGCGCACTAATACACCCAACACACCCCCAACACAGTCCTGAAGAGGAAACCTATCCTATACCAGGGCGGCATCAAGAAAACGACAAATCAACCAAGAAAACCCCAACCCACCCCAAACTCATTCACGAATCTCTCTCTCTCTCTCTCTCTATAGCCAGAATCGAGGATTCTCATCTGCTCTCTGTCATTTATGACGGACATCGAACATTCTCGTGGCTTACCGTCGCTACAAGAAGTTTCGAGCGTAGTTTTGATTTTCTTGGAATATTATGCAAGATCTGTTAGACAGCGGAGCAAGCGTGTATAAATGACGCGGCTGTTAAAGGTTCCGGTTAGGCTAGGGACACTGCATACCGTGCCATCTATAGAACCTGTCGAGTAACTAAAATAGATAGATTTCAAAAAATTCCAAAAAATATAACGAAAACTGTAACGTCGTTAGTAATCAAATTTTATTATTTTTTATAAGTGCGTATGCGCGATGTCATATTGCTCGTCCAATCATTTTCGTTTATCCTGTTGTGACCGTTTCGGGTTATCTGTTATTGTTTCTTAGTTCAAGTGTTAAGGTTATTATGTGCTTTCAGTATTTTGGTGTATAGTGTAATATTTATTTGTTGTTTCGTTGCTTTATTATTATTTTATTGTTATTAATTGAAAAGACAATGTCAAAGTGTATTGTAAAGGAGTCTAATAAGTGGTGTACACGGTAGGTTTTATTTAAAAAATAGAGCATTTTTCTTAATTAATTTTTATAAAATATAGAATTTTTACTAATTTAATCGACAACTTTAGAGATCATGGTAGTTTTTTACATTATCTAAACTGAAAACTGTTCCATTACTAAAGTAAATATTTCCTTATACAGTTTCGTTCCTCCAACCTAGGAAGATATAAGTTTAATATAGCTGGAGCGCAGTGGTAATAAATCATTAAATTTGTCGACGGGGAACCAATGGAAGATATGTCCCCTTCATTTTCAAAAACAGTGTTTCTTCAGATTTGAGAAAGACGAAGGAAGGTATTAAGACAATTTGATCTGCCTTCCCATATGAGAGGAAATTAACAAAAATTGAGTTTTATTGTTTTCAATATAGGATGCTATAATTTTGAACATTTTAAAATGTACCCCTTGAAAAAATAATAATCTGAGTTTTATTTTATGTTATAGCTACTCCTTCCACCAGTAAAGGTGTTGAGCCATTACCACCTTCACCACATGTGGAAGATATTCCTTCCATCAGCTATGGGATGGAAGGTATTGAGCCCTTGCCAAAAAAACCAAAAAAATTTAAACATTCAATCAATTTTTGATATTTTTTTGGCTTAGTACAAAAACATGTGCAAAATGATCATTTCAATAGTAAGCGCCATTTTGTTTTCTTTTGTTGATATAAATTTTCAAACATATTTTTGTGTTTACTTATATATTGTTGTTATTTTGTGTGTTTACTTGTAGAAGCTC
The DNA here is from genome assembly GCA_963921935.1 of Galeruca laticollis. Classification (NCBI taxonomy): domain Eukaryota; kingdom Metazoa; phylum Arthropoda; class Insecta; order Coleoptera; family Chrysomelidae; genus Galeruca; species Galeruca laticollis. The sequence continues at coordinate 212,889,344 of OY998177.1, forward strand.
AAGCAGAAACGAGAAAGGACTTCCACAGGACGGTGGGATTTTTAAGAGCCCTTAAGAAACATTTGAACAATCATAGACTGCCAGGAGCTGCAGAGTAACTTAAACTGCCTTATACGATAGTTTCATAACAACCAAATGCTTTTAAATGTAGAAATATGCAAAAATGCAATATACTAGATTTAAGCTTGAGATATATACCTATTTAATACTTCCAGTAAAGAAATAAAGATGTGTTTTAAATGGAAATGAAATGTTACATATATTATTCTGAATTTTGTACAGTCACAAGTGCTGTTTAGCACTCTTATATGTAATTACTTGGCACCTTGTATTTACAGCACTGGGCAGTAGTTAACTACTTTTCCCTTAAAAATATTTTAATTATGTTTGTTCTAACAGTCACAGTAATTATACTCAAATATTTTCTTTCACAGAAAGTTGCCAAAAATAGTAGTTAACTACTCATTGCTAACACTTTTTTGATTAAGTAGCTAGCAGTTATAGTTAGTAATTTGCCCAGCTCTGTGTGTTTATAGGAGTATAATACTAAATAAATAAATTAATGTAAACTTATCATAAATAATTTTCTATTTTTATCTTGATTTAACATCATTTAAAAATCTAATGATACTCCAATCTAGAATGTATGTTACTCAAATTATTTTTTAATTATTGCATTGTTTTTACATTATAGTTTATTTATTGTCATTCTGTTTGTTAAGAAAAGTACTTTGTGAAAGAAATTATTTGTTGTGTATTTTTGTACCAAAATAAATAAACTGTTTATTTTATTATTGTCTCATTTTTTCCAATTTAACCATTTATGGTCCATCATTTTATATTTCAATGAAATGTCAAATGATGGACTATAAATGGTTATTTTGAAATAAAATAATTAGAATACAGTAAATTTGAATATACCGCCAAAACCTAAAATTGCAAAATTCTTTTTAACATCACTCAACTGTTTAGTCGACAGGCTCTTTAGATGGCGCCACAATCAGTGTCTCATCTATCTGTGGGTTATCTGTGGTTCCGGTCAGTTTTAGTCGTGTCGCGGTGTGTGAGTTTTGTGTAATTGTACCTTATCACCGTATAAAATATTTACGTAAATTTTACGGCAGTAAATTCATACAGAACTATGGATAGATATTTAATTGGACGCAAGCGAGTATTAGACAATAGTGAAGCATCAACAAAAGCACAGTCGACCATGGTTTCGAAGATAACATCAATAAAATATTCCCAAGAATACCTAAATTTTGAATTTACCACTACTAAAATAAATGAAGAAGAAATACCTATGTGCGTCATTTGTTTAAATTTTTTGGTAGCAGACAGCATCAAACCTAATAAACTTAGACGCCATTTGGAAACACTTCATAGTGAGTACGTTAACAAAAGCTCCGAGAAGGCATATACAGCAAACATCATTCTTTCAAAAAACTTTGTCTGTGAACGAAAAAGCTTTATTTGCCTCTTACAAAGTATCATATAAAATAGCCAGATGTAAAAAAGCTCACACCATTGGTGAAGACCTTATCCTGCCAGCTGCGATGTACATTGTAGAAAGTATGCTTTGAGATAATTTTGCCAAACAATTGCAATCCATACCTCTATCAAATGATACTGTTGCCCGCCGAATGGTGATATAGCCGAAGATGTACAGCATCAGCTTATTGAAAAGTTGCGTGACAAATTGTTTTCGATTCAGCTTGACGAGGCAACAGATAGCAATAAAGACGCTCACTTAATTTCCTATGTGATGGTATATCGACAGTAGAAGAACTAGTCTTCTGCAAACCCATAGAACTTAAAGCAACAGCACTCGGTTTGTTTGATATTTTAAATGATCTTATTAATGAGGCAAACGTATAGTTGTTGAATTGCGTTGGAATATGCACCGATGGTGCTCGTACAATGTCTGGAAAATTCCAAAGTGTGTAAGCACTTGTTAAACAAAAATCTCCGTAATGTGTCTGGACCCATTGCATGATCCACAGAGAGGCTCTGGCTTCCAAAGCATGAGTCATGGTCTCAATATTGTGATAGCGACGGTTGTAACTATAGTAAATTATATAAAAATGAGACCCCTAAACAACACGAACCTCAGCGACCGATCAGAAATAAGGCAGTCGAGGTGGCAGTCTGGGGTCACTTTTAGATGAATAATAAGGAAAGTAGCTCAGGCTTCTGGTGTACCGTGAAGTAGTGTTAATCGAATTTGAAAGTCCCACAAATTTCATCCATATAAAATTCGATTGGTACAAGAGTTAAACGAATATGATCTCGACCGTCGGCTTGATTTCTGCGAGTTACAGGGCTATTACAGGATAATGCCAATCTGCTATACAATACATACTTTTCAGATGAATGCACCTTTTATTTAAATGATGAAGTAAACAGACACAATTGCAAGTATTGGAGTGAAACTATCAGATCCGCACTTTCTGCATGTTGGTGTGTCTATTAGCCTCATAATATGGAGGTTTCCGTAGTTGACAGTAACCACTCAGGAATCCCACAACCAACCGTAGGTTCGACCTGGAATCGTCAAGTATTTCTTTGGCGTTGGCTTGTCAGGATTCTTAAGCGTTTCCTTGATAAGTCTGCATCCTTGCAGGATGTTCTTTATTCCTGGCAACCTAGATGATTACTCAAATCATTAAAGATAACAACGACCTTTTGGAGCACGAACCGTTTTTTCAACATTATAATGCTCCACCACATTTTGTTGTACCGGCTGTCAATTATTGAATAATCACATTCCTGGTCGATGGATAGGAAGAAGAGGACCCGTGGAGTGGATTTAAACCCTTTAGATTTCTTTCTCTGAGATAATTTGAAATCGAAGGGATTTGCAACACAACCCGAATCTCTAGAAGATTTACGTCAAAGAATCGTCCGGGAATACAGATTATTGACTCCTTATGTTCTCAGAAATGACCGCGAAGCATTTGAAGATATATTATACCAATGTTAACGGAGATCGTTTTGAACAATACATACGATAATTTAAATTCTATCCCTCGTGTTTTTATTTTAAAACTCTAAAACATTCATTTCCACAAACCCATTGATACATTTTATGAACAATTGTTGACGCCTGTAAAGAGAATTCAAAGATTTGTTAAAAAGGTATCACTCGACCCCCCTTACAATTTGATTTTTTTAAGGGGGTGACTTGAATGGTGGGCGTATTTAATCACTTTCTTAGAAAGTTATTACCTCCGCAGTTATTTAGGGTGGGTACTTTTCGTTGGGACACCATGTATAATGCAAATTTTATATACAAACACCAAAGGGAATAAATGTTGTTGATCCATCCAACTTTCTGTCACGTTTTCCGATGAGATATATTTCAATTCCTGTCGTATCACGCAGTCCAAGTAGTTGCTGCTTCTGATTCGGAAGACATCCATTTCTGATAGACGCATAACCTCTAATTAGGTTTGTCATTTTTCAAGACATTATCCCATGGGATTCATAAAAACGAAAAAATTAAGCAGTTTCATGTAATTGAATTATCCAACTCACATATACATTCCGTATCATTGATTGTCTTGAGTGACACGTATTCACCTTTAGAAGCAATGAGAAATATTAAGTTTACTTGTTCTTCAAATTTCGCCCTACATATTTGATTGTATTTTTCACAACATCCACTTCCTTGGCATCGATGAAGCACTGTTGCAAAAGGTCTGATCTGAAAAATAGAAAAAAAAATCTTAAAAATACATTTTTTTCTAAATATAATCTCTATGTTATGATGAACATTTTTTCTGAATTGTTTGGACGCTTTCTGGAGAAAACAACAACTACTTCTCTCTAATATACATGTCTCTAATATATTTGTCCAAAAATAGTTTGTCATTGGCCATTATAAACATTCCTTTTAGTTTGAAATTAAGAGTATAGTATATCAGAAGTCAATGTGAAGACATAAAAAAACCAAAGGTTGCCAGATATATTTTCTAAAATTGCTAAGCTTACTATACAATTGTTCTCCTTTATTCGGTAAACTGTTAGTTCATGCCGTTCTTAGAAAGCCAGTTTGGAAATAGTTAAAAAATACATGTTATAATGAAATTAACGATGATATTTAATATTGAAACAATTGTCAATTATCTTAGAATTTTTAAAATATTTTCAATATATTGTGGAATTAACTAGGAACAGTTAAAAAATCCTGGGATATACCTTTATTGTACATTGTAGAAGAAAATCTGCTTCAGAAAGTTATCAATTCACCAGACAAGGCTCGTTTGAATGCAGCATTTTCAAAGGAATCAGGTTGAACACTATACCGTCGGCCCCATTAGGTATGCTTTTAGATGACGAAAGTTTCCGTATTTCTATTGGTCTCCGTTTAGGTTGTCAAATTTTTGTAAAACATCGCTGTCGTTGCGGAGCTGATGTTGATGAATATGGTAGACACGGCCTAAGCTGCAAATTAAGTGCCGGCCGTTTTTCACGTCATTCTGCAGTAAATGACCTAATCAAACGAGGCCTGTCGTCTGAAAAGATTCCCTGTTCGTTGGAACCGTTAGGTACTTGCCGCTACGACGGTAAACGTCCAGATGGTATGACCCTCATTCCATAGCAACGCGGAAAACCAGTTATATGGGATTTCACTTGCACTGACACTTGGGCTCCGTCCCATGTCCGATCCACATCTACTTCCGCAGGCGCTGCAGCTTTACAAGGCAAAACTTTTAAAATCAATAAATACAAAAATTTGGAGAACATTTACATTTTTATTCCTGTAGCAATTGAAACCTCTCGTGTTTTCGGTCATGAATCTTTAAAATTCATTAAAAAAATCGGTAAAAAAATATCAGTAGAAACCAATGATTCAAGAGCAACTTTTTTCTTCATACAACAAATAAGTATTGCAATTCAAAGAGGAAACGCTTCATCTTTTCTCGGTACGTTTCCCCGTTCTAAGCCTCTAGAAGAATTTTTCATGAAACCTAATCATAAGAAACCTAATTCTTCTACCACTTTCAAACTTTCTCATATTACCGACCCTAAAACATGTGATCTTTTTTTTCCGAAATTCTTATTTAACATCTTCATTCTGTTCTTCAGAATGTGTGCCTTCTGATAATACATGTGTTGGCAATTTTATAAATTATGTCTCCAACAAGCTTTTGAGCCTCAGTGTACTTAAAAATATAGATAACCACCAGCCAGATGATGTCCCATTCATAGGAATACTGAAGAAGATGACTATGCTAAAGAATGATGCGATTCAAACACGCAATAAATTATCTTTGGCCAAAACAAAATATAAAACTGGTTTGCCCCCAATAGAGTTGAAGACATCAAATAAAAAATAAACGACCAAATGGAAGTTATTTATACTAATAGTGTGGCATACTCTAACAATACTAATATAGACAATTTGTATGATGAAGAGGATAACGGGAATTACACATCAGTAACCGATTTGAGTAAAAATTTTAATGACAAACTCTCCAAAACAGTAAAAAATGGTACTAACCTCGCCAATAAGACAGCTGAGGTTAGATCCAAAATATCTGATGTGACCAATGGAGTGAATCCACTAAGTACAAAATCAATATCAACCAGAGTTAAAAAATCTAGTAATAATTTTTCGGTGACCAAAAAAAGAAATTGCCTCCAACAAATGTCAAAATAACCCCGATGTTTTGCAAACAAATTCAAAATGGGAAAAGAATGAAAAGGTAGAAAAAAATAATGGTTCACAAGTCGATAGGGTCGTAGTAACTTAGGAATCAATAAACATCAATTCCCTTTCTAAAAATAATCCTAGAGTTAACAACTTCTCTTCATGCATTTTATTTTCGATTAAAGATTTTCAGAACGGGGATGGAACTCAACAAGAACAAAAGGAAACGTCTAAAAATGATTTAGGTAACAAGGAATATTTTAACAAAGTGAACCAGACCAATGATCTATCGACATTAACCAAACTTTCCAAAACCGCAATATCTACATCCAATTGGATAGCAAACAACATCAATTCAAATTCCTTATCACGCCGATCAAGTGAGAAAGACAATAATAAAATCCCAGATTATTCGTACAATGATAGTAGTTGCGAAAGAGCTCTTAACAATATCTCCACAATCAGATCCATAAAGGGTGTTCCCCAAGAATCTTTGGGTCTCAAAGGCCTCAAAAATATTGTTAACACATGTTTCTTGAATAGTACTATCCAATGCCTATAAAACACAAGGTGGCTATTAGAATATCTAAAGAAAGACGCATACATAAGAGATATTAACATAAACATATCTAGAATGAAAGGAGCACTAATTAAAGCATTTGCTGAAGTTATTCAAGAGCTTTGGTCTGAAGATGGTTCAGACAGAGTGGTTAATACAGTATCATTGAAAAGTCAGATTCAGCGATTTACTTCAAGGTTCATGGGATACACTCAACATGATGCACAGGAGTTTCTTCGTTACCTATTAGCAGGACTTCACGAAGTGTCAACAAGGTATATGAAAAACCAAAGCCCATATTTACAGAAATTGATGACAAACTTAGTGTCATTGAGAAAGCACAAGAATCTTGGTTGAGATATCCGAGAATGGACAACTCCAAGATTGTGGATAACTTTGTCGGTCAATTAAAATCAACAATCAAGTGAACACATTGTGGTCACTGTTCTGTTACCTACGATCCCTTTTGGGATTTATCCCTTTCGATACCTCAAAGATCAGGTCAATTACGACTTTAACAATATTTAGATTCGTTTACAAGAGAAGAAACACTCGACGGTGATGAGAAATCAAAATGTTCGAAATGTAAGGAACGAAGACGATGCACTAAATCATTCTCAATTCTTAAATTTCCGAATATATTGGTTATTCACCTGAAGCGCTTTTCGCAAACCGAAAGATTTAGTGGAAAACTTAATATTGCAATAGATTTTCCAATAGAAGGGCTTGATATGAGCCATTACGCGGCTGATAATGTGACACCTTGTATGTACAACCTCTACGCTATACCAAATCACTGTGAAACTAGTTATAATGGTCACTACACAGCATATTGCCAACATCCCTACACGGGACAGTGACACGAATATAATGATTCAAGGGTGCTATTAATATCGTGGAAATCCTTAGTCAGTGGAGAAGCATATGTTCTCTTCTATGAACAAGATGAACCAATGTCTTATTTGGTTTTTTCTGCAAAATTTATTTATATATTCATATATACATTGTATTCTTATTAAAGACTCTTCATAATAATAAAAATAACCAGATGTTTGTATATATTTGTTTAGTATGATATAGACGGACCGACGAATGCTTAGGATATGGAAATAATCTTCTTCAGTTGATCCAGTACGGATATTGGTGATGGGGGATGCAAGTTGAAGTTCGAGATCGTTTTTAGAGCCTGTTGGATGAGTTGATTCATACATTCACTATTAGTAATCTTTTAGAAGGGCTGATAAGTCTGCGTATGGGGACGATTCCTTCTTTAATGGCAAATGAAGAGTGGTTTTTAAGGAGGTTATCAACGACTAAAGTAGAAGTGAGAAAGATGCAAATATGTTGGCTAGATATACGGGAACCATGGGTGATTCCCTTTGGTGTCACAATTTCACCGATTGCCTTTGTGTAACGAAGAGAACCGTGGGTTGAGTTGACATGTTAAAATATTTTGGATGCCAAAATATTTAATAACTGTATAGAGCACAAGCAACTGGCCTATAGATGAATTAATTTTAAGTATCAAATCGACTCATATCAATATGGGCCAGCAAATACAAGACACAAAAAATGTATCACTTTTGTTAAAGATAACGTTATTGAGCAATCGAACGAAAATAATACCTTTACGTTCGGATGCCACACGTGGAATGGTAGAAGGGATAAGGAGTGTTTAATAAAGTAACCTAACTATGCAAAGCAAGCCTAAATATGAGCCATAAAAGTGTTGTTATTCTCAATAAAATATTCATGGTTCAATAAATGCAATTGTATCTATTAATAAAAACTCTTATTTGAAGAAAAATAGAAGAGAAAATATTGAACCAAATTGAACCTCAAATTACTTATCTATTATCTAGTATAAATGGGCATATTTAATAGAAAACTGGTTTTAAATTGTCTTCATTTAACAATAAAATTAAAAACTTGAAAAATATTTCCAACAATTTGCTTTGGGCATATTTATCCAGTGTGTCCTAAATTAGTAAGGTGGGTAGCCTAACCCGTACATATTTGAGGCGGATTCGACAGACGGATCTACAATTACGTTGCCTACATCACCGTCTGTTTAACCCGAATTGTATTGAAACAATAGTTTTATCACAATCAAAGTCCACTGATAACATAACAATTTAATTTATGATTTAATTCTTGAATAATGAACGTATAAAAATATATCAACAACAAACATAATATTCTGTAGTTATTGCCCAGAAAGCCTGCAAATTATGGGAGTAGGAACATCCTAGTTGGCATAAGACAACTTGGAGACACTCTGGTGGGTAGGTAGAAAACCAGACCATTTTCTAGCTACTAAAGGAATTTCCAACAAAACGATCGACACTATAAAGAAGCGCTAATGCTGACACCGATCACTATCTGGTAATCACATAAATTCGTGACTTAAATGAGGGAGAGGTAGATTATAAACTAAGAAACAAAAATAAGTAAGTTCAACAGAGCAAACAAGGAAAAAATACGAAGAAGTATATATTAAACGTACACAAAAATCAAACAACAATGAATACAATTAATATAGAATCGATGTGAAATAACATGAAAATCAAAATATTAAAAACAGCAGAAGAAGTGTTCGAAAACATAAAAAACTACAAAAAAATGACTGGTATCATGAAGACTGTGAACAAGAAAGAAAACAGAAAAATTCGGCAATAATTACATGGGTTAATACAAAAAGAAAAGCAGAAAGGAGGGAATGTGAAATAAAAATAATCGCGGCCAATATTATCTACAGGGTAAAAAAGAATGAGTAGATAAATAAACAACTAGACGATATCGAACAAGACAGTACTAACCACAAAATAAAGCAATTATACAAAAAGATAAAAGCTCAATATAATAATCTGAGTGGGTTAATTATTGAAACCGGCCAAACAGAAAACGATCCACAAAAAATAGTTGATATCTGTAAAGATTATTAGAAAACAGCCTTGAGTGAAGACACAAAATACCTCCTAGAAAACAACACCATACCACAACAAAGAGAAGAAGAAACTTATTCATTAAACGAAGAAATTAACGAAGTATTAAGAAAATTAAAAAATGGTAAATATCCAGGAGAAGATGAATTAGAGTAAGAAGTGTTGACATATGACGGTTAAAAATTACATCAATACTTATAGCTCCTAATAAAACAAATATAAATTCAAAATATAATTTACAGGAATGGAATACGGGAATAATCACACCTATTCGCAAAAAAGGGACAAAAACATGCCAAAATTACCGAGCAGTAACGTTATTGGACTCCGCATATAAAACGCTTTTTAATTAACACTAGATTAAAAGTGGAAGTGGAAAATATGTTAGGTGACTATAAAAACGGGTTCAAATCTAATAGATCAAGAGATCCACTATCAATGCAATACATACGCTAGAACAAATATTTGAAAAAGCATGGGATTCCAATAGGGAAGTTAATACAATTTTCCACATAAATAACAGAGTCAAACAGGGAGACTTAATTTCCCCAACTTTATTTCACTTGACATTGGAGAGTATACTCGTACTAAGAACAGCAAAACTAGAAAACAAAAACGTCATAACAGACCATATGTAAATTATACCATATGTAAACGATTTAACCATAGTAGCAAATTCAAAACCAGAACATATAAAAGCAATAGAAAAGGTAGAGAATGAGGCAAAACAGCTTGGAATGGAATAGTTGGTAAGAATAACAGAAGCACCAAAGGGACTTTAAAAACGCAGAGGCATACATTTGAAAAAACAACAACACTTAATTACTTGGGTGTGACCATAGGACAAACGGGAAAAGAACGGGTGCAAGGAAGAATACTTAACTGGGATCACTCGCGCTCTCTTGTGTAACACGACAGCTCGTGCGTATAGATTTCACTTTTCCACCCAACCTATCTAATATGCGAGAAAAGCATTGGTTTGCACTACGAATTATGAGTTATTTTTACGTTTTTCATCAAGAATAGCACGAAAACACAGTTTTTAGAAAAAAATCATGTGTGTATGTTAACGTCGTCGTTGTCGGCCACTTTTCGTTACATGTCTTGTTAGCACGATACAACCTCCGGAGTGCAACAAGTCACGAATTTCATGATTGAATATTGTTTAGCACATCTCACAGATGAACCCTATGAACCCAGACCCAGTACAACGGGTGTTATGGTACAACATTTTTGTCATTTTTTGAGAAATTTCAGTTTGTTAGCACGATACAGCATCCTGAGTGCAACAAGTCACCAACTTTATGATTGAATATTATTCAGAACATTTCACAGATGAACCCTATGGATTTTCAGCTCACCAGAGCCCGTACAACAGCTGCAATAGTATTTTAAGTACGACATTTTTGTCATTTTTGGAGAAATTTCAGTTTATTAGCACATTACAGCTTCCGGAGTATATGCAAGTGACCAATTTTATGATTGTATATTAGTCAGGGCGTGTCAATGATGAACATTGTTGATATTTAGCTCACTAAAGCCAATACAACGAGTGCTATGGTACTTAATGTACCAAATTTTTGTCATTTTTGGAGAATTTTCAGTTTGTTAGCACGATACAACCTCCAGAGTGTCTACAAGTGACCAATTTTATGATTGAATATTGTTCAGGGCATCTTATAGACGAACTTAATTGACTTTTAGCACACTAGAGCTAGTACAACGGTTGCTATGGTACCTGAAGTGCCACATTTTTGGTCCTTTTTGGATAAATTTCGGGTTGTTAGCACGATACAGCCTCCGGAATATATACAAGTGACCAATTTTATAATTGGATATTTTTCAAGGTGTCTCACAGATGTACCCTATTGATTTTCAGCTGATTCGAGCGAGTACAGCGGGTGCTGCAAATTCAGATATACTACATTTTTGGTTATTTTGGGAGAAATTTCGGTTTATTAGCACGAAGCATCCCCCAAAGTGTATACAAGTGACAATTTTATGATAGAATATTGTTCAGGGCATCTCGCAGATGCGGAAAAGTTAGTTTTTTTTCTTTAAAACCGTTTATTTTCTAACAATAATAGAACGTGAAAATTAAAGTGTGTAGATATTTGAAACTGAACCTAACTATAGAAAGAAACTTATTGGGCGTATTTATTTTATATTTCACTTATTTTCGAGAACACACAACTTATAGTATGTATACAGTGTTAGGAATATTCTATGACAACATATGATTTTTAATACGGAGTCCAAAAGCGACAATGGGTACGTTCCACTTAATGCCCACAACGCCCACGATCGCGACCGCAGAAATACCCACTCCACTTAGGTAAAAAGACCACGGTCTTTGTAGGCGAAAGTTATCAGTGGAATGCACATTTGAGCAGGGTAGGCTCACAATATGGCGGCTTGGTGAAAACGTGCAGTTTATGTGTATAATAATAAATAGAATTATTAATTAAAGGCCGACGTAAAATTTTATTCATCATGGATTTCCGTGAATTTATGGTTGCGTTTTTGACAAAACGAATGAGAGACTATCACCATTTTTGAATTGCCGCCAAGTTTTGATGAAAGCCCACTTAGACCTACCAATTTGTGTGGGCGAAGTGGGCATGACGCGGTCGCAAACAGTGACGTCAACTATGACGTTGAACGACCGTTTGCGACGACCACGGGCCCTAAGTGGAACGATAAAGTAGGTATTGCGATCGTTGTGGGCTTTAAGTGGAACGCACCCAATATGTTGTAATGAAACAAGTATATTCAGTGCATCGTATCACCTATGTTCTTTAATAGGGTATCATAACATGCCAAAGAAGTATCGTTGCAACTGTTAGTTTATTTACTAATGTCACAAATATGTAATTTCTACTCTCCTGATAAAACAATTTCGTCTACAGCCGTAATTCTTCTATTTTTATCTATCCCCTCTCTTCATTTTCAATATACACGTTAAAATTATAAGTACCCATATAATATTCCTTTTTAATAACAACAGAAATCATTCTTCATCAAATTTTAACGTAGAACGATAATCCTCTCATAGTCAACGGGAAAAAGTAAGAGGCACATGACATTACCAGTTTATTAGAGAGGCTCTATGGTGAAATAGACAATCAAAAGTGAGCGTAGATTATTACATTTAAAATAAGGATACTAGAATATACGAATCGCGTGTGCGTCTCTCGAGTGCGTTTAACTGTACGTCTGGGTACGTCACTACCTGTTTGTTAGCGATTGAGGAACGATCTTTGTAAATCTTATATAATGAGTATGCAAATACACCGAAAAGTGCAAATTGTAAAATGGTATTATCAGGGTAATTCATATCGAGAAATAGCAGAAAATTTGTTCATTGTGGCATTCGAAAATACCCAACCAATTAGCAAGAAATAAATGAGAACGGTTATAAAAAAATTTGAAGAGCATGGATGTGTCACTTCTACAAAACATGGACCGCGTGCACAAAATCATCAAACTCAACCCGAAAAAGAGAAAGAGATATTGTAATTTGTGCAAGTGTGGTTAATAATCCTCAACAGTTAAATGTTTGGGCTGAAATATTAGGTGAAGATTTAATTGGGCCATTTTTTATTGACGGCAATTTAACCGGACAAAAATATTTGAATATGCTGCAAAATCAAATTACTCCTGCCCTTATATGATTAGGTATCAACATCAATGATATTTGGTACCAATATGACGTTGTACATCACATAATTATCGATTAGTAATAAATTTTTTAAATACGCAATTTCCCAAACGGATAATCTCCACGAATGGTAACATTAGATGGCCTGCTAGATCTTCAGATTTGGCACCCAACGATTTCTTTTTCTGGGGTCATGTGAAATCGAGAATTTATGGATTCCAGAAGAACAGAACAGAACATTTGATTTAAATTCATTGATGAATTAAGAGTTTCATATTTATTTTTTAATTTATTACCTATCAGAACAATACTTTTATTTAAAAATATTAGGTATTTTCATTAGAATTCTACTTTTATGTTTATTATCGAAAGCGTTTGCTAATTTGTACTATATGTACACAAAAAGTTCGTTTCTCATTTGGAAACAAACGTAAAAACAGTAAAACCTTTTTTATTAATACATACAAAACCAAACCAAGTGTTTAGCGACCTCTTTCACGTTGCCAAATCTGAAAAAAGTAAAGGTTTTACACGCTTTCAAACTCAAAACTAGAGCAACTTCCAGCATTACAATACAATGTTCAACAAATAGATCGGATTAATTATTTTGATATGTTACAACCTCTCGAATAATTAAAAGCTTCTTATAACTTGTTCTCGTGTTAGAACAATGCATTTTACAATCAATATAAATGTACGATGAAAGTTGGCAACACTGTTACTGATATCCTGCTAGTACATACAAAGAATTGTATCACATTGTCGTATATCAAATTTTTTAGTAGTATACGAGGTTTGTCAAAAAATATGAGTTGATCAGAATTAAAAACTACGTTTAAATATGCAAGTACATCCATTTAAATTAAAACTTCGGATTATTTTATTTTTTATTAATATTTCTATTTTGAATAAACATTTATCTCTTGTGGTTGGATAACCTTTTAGTTTTTCGATGTTTTCTAATAATTTTGCAAATAAAATACGTAATAAGTGCATATTCATTTATTTTGCAAATAATAAAATGCATTCAAATACTAAGTTATAAATCTAACATCATATTAATATTAGAAACAAACAAATTTAATTTTCACTCATACTAATGCTTCGACATATCCGCCCTCTAGTTCAATACACTTAATCGTTTTATTGGAAAATTCACCTAATACATTCCTTATCATTTTTGGAGAAATATCTTGACATGTTTCTAAAATTATCTTCAAACGGCGCTTTCTGGTAAACTTTTTGTTTCAGGTAACCCCATAAAAAGTAATCAAGGGGAGTTAGGTCAGGGGATCTAGCAGGCCAAAAGAGATCAGAATATCTGTGAATAACTTTTCCCTAAATCAAATTTTCAAGATAGTTCCTAATATTTATTGTACTGTGACATGCGGCACCGTCTTGTTGGTAGCAAATACGTTGACGTTCTATTAAGGTCAGTTCGTCCATGAATTCATTGATATGAGTTTGTAAAAACTGTAAATAACGTTCGGCATTCATAGATTCGCGAAAAAAAAATCCCATTAATTTGTTATCATAAATGACACACCACACGTTCGTCTTAAACGAATATTGGTCATGAGACTTTAATACAAAATTGGGATTTTCCTCAGACCACCAGCGACAATGTTGCGACGAGACAGTTCCGTTTGACGAAAATGTCGCCTCATCGGGAAAAATTATATGCCTCGTAAAAAAAGGATCCTCCTCTAACTCTCCTTGGATGAGAGAGAAAAAATCAAAGCGCCTACAATAATCCCTTTCTTTTAATGTGTGTACTATTTTTGGTTTGTATGGCTTCTATTTATTTAGTTTTAAAACTCTTGCCATTGTATTTTTACATACATTTTGTTGTAACAACGACTTTCTTTTGTGCAATGACAATTTTGGATCTGCTACAACAGACAGTATTACATCAAACTGCGTATTCTCATCAGCAACCAGTTTTCAACATTTTCCATCAAAATTATTTTTAATACTTCCAGTTTTTCTAAATATATTTACTATTTTCGTTACAGTTGATTGGTTATATTTTTATTGGGATGTCTATTATTGAAAATATTTGCTACTTCTCTATGCGTTTTATAGTAATCTCCCACAATCAAAACAATTTATATTTTCTCTTCATCAGTTAATAACGCTACCATTTTTATGTGTCTAATAAATTCTAACGCGGTTTGAAATTTACTATCAACAAATTATTTGTTTGTCAGTGCATCATAGATTACATGTAACTACAGTTAAATTTGCATTATTTTGGACATACGTTTTATAAATAATTTTATTAATGTAAATGAATGTAATTACACATTTAATCGTGATTTTTAATTCTGATCAACTTTTTTTAGTAACATTGCTCGATATTTTCCAATTTAAAGGTACTATACTCTTAAATAAGACTCATATTTTTTTACAAACCCCGAATACGACTAAAAAATTTGATATTTGACTGTATTTTAGGTTTTAGATAATGCAGAACTTTTTACGAAGAATAACTTTTTTTCCTAAAATTAATAATAAAAAAGTTTTCCATATGATTCCAACTCTACGGTCGAATTATTCTCTGAGGTGTTGGTTTTCAATTGTAACTGAAGATGGCGCCAGCTAACTACTTCTGGTAAGTGTGTACCCCCACAAGCCAAATAGAGGTTGTTAGTTTGGATTAGAGACTTCGGCCTAGAAGGCCTAGACCTAGAAGGCATTACGGCGCTCTTGAAGAGACCCCTGAAGGTCGAAACCGGTTAGCGTACTATGCCCTTTCTTCTTACAGTTGCGAATCAACACAAATTCTGTATCGACAAAAAGGTCGATCGTCGTCACGTTCTTCGAAGGGGATTTAATTTAATATTCTGCGTGGTATTAGCCAGAAAAGTAGTTGTTGTCCTCTTCGAGAGACGGTCAGACTACTATTTTTGAAATTATTAATGTTTCGAAAAAATCGTAGGTGTATAGTAGAAAATCGCTATTTAAATTATGATATATACACACCTCGTATAAAAGTAGAATTGGCGGCGAAATGTTTATATGATATATTTATCTAGCAAATTTGTTTATGTGACCTCATACTCGGTATTTGACGTGCATCAATTTTTATAGTGTAACATCCTCAGATTAACGCATAAAATAGATATGTTTGTTTTGACTTTTTGATGCCCCAAACATCGAGTTATATTTTAAGATCACTTCCTGACACTTCCACCGATTTGCTATATTTATAAATTCTCTTTAGTTGCAGGAAAAATGAAATTAGAAACTATGCAAGTAACAAAAAAGTCAAATCAATCGCTAAAAGTGGTAACATTTCTCAAAATTCAAGTACCTGCTTTATGTGTCTGGGGTAATCTATTTAGTTGTTTTGTCCTTGTTTAATTACCATATAAAGAGAGTCAGAGTGTACCCGACGATAATTATGATCGTTGTAGTATTTGTAGTAAATAATGTCAAACGTGTTTTGTTTATTATGAGTAGGGAGTAAAAATTTAGTTCTTTCTTTTTTATATGTTTCTAAAACTTTTAGTCACTTTAAAGTTAATCAATTTAATTGAATGAATTAAAGGACGAATACTAAGTGTGCATAATAAAATACACACTAAGTATTCGTCGTTTTATTTATTCAATTTATATACAGTGTGTACACCAATTCCAGACAATTCTAATTAATTTAATGTAATTGGATTATCATCGTTCCTCAGTACCAAGTTTGTCAGAAAAACAGCCGAAAGTGAAGACCCTGGTGCAAGAAGGAGACAAGTAACAATATGTAAATTTTTCAGGAGAAGCAAAATCAGTTTTTATTTTAAATTTAAAATTTTTGTTGGTCATGCAATGTTGCCAAACTAGTACAACAACTATATATGATTTAAACAGCATTTTACAGTCAAATAACTATGATATAAGGAAAACAAATTTGTGGTGCAATAATGGGATCCCAGCAAACATGCATGAGCGGTAGATAGACGGGTCATAGCTGTTAACTGCGGTTAGATGTCGGCAGCGGCACAGCGATGTCGGTAAATAATTGGAATGATATCAGTTTTGCCGCCTTGGCTGAACATACGCATATCTATGGTGGATGTTTGTAATTTAGCCACAAATTACCCGTTGAAAATTTGAGATAGTCGCGCCGATGTCGTTTTGACACAGTATACATGGCGGCATGCGACCTGTAATGAAAATAAAACATTGGCATTACTGAATATCACCTTTGCAGTTGGCACTACTGCTTATTTGCTAGACGTTGTGTTGAACACGTGTTGAAAATCAACCTAATCTAGTTGTGTTGTGGTGTGGTAATTAATAATTACCCACTGTAGCGACAATTTTATTAGATTTGGGCGTTGTATCCAATCTATTCGGAGCAAAGGCATGAGCAGATATGCCCGGAAACACAGAAACGTAAGTACATACATCATTTATGTTGCATCATATACCATCATAATATATGTTTCCTCTAGAAAACCCCTGCATAATATCTCCAAGAGCACTCGTCAAAAACAGCGTCTTGCGAAAAATGCTGTTAAGGATATAGTCTCCATTGTAGAGGCTGAGGTTATAATAGACAATATATCTCGTAGAAGTAATAATCTTTGTGTTGATAGTGAGCCCGGACCCAGTAAAGCTATTGGCGAACATATTTTTTTATATTTATATATATTTAATATTGGAATATTTTTTTGATTTTTCATTATATTTCTTTGTTTTAGTCATCATGTTTCATTGTTAAACCTATAAGTATATATATAGCCTGTAGATTTGCATAAATCATTGATGAAGCCCCAACAGTGGGATTCCGGCGGTTGATTAGTAGGATACCCGCAATCGCGCCATAATTTGTACAATGCAATATCAGTTCACCCTAACTTAGTCAATCCGCTAAAGTCCCGCTATGTAACGAAGCGGGTGGTAGTCTGGAGGCCTACTGGTGGCCGTCGCGACACGGGCTAGCCGGGCCGGCGATGTATCATGATTGTGGCCCACTTATGTTGTCCGTCGGTTGTTTTTAAAGTGCCTCTAGAGGCCCACGTGTAACATGTTTGCTGGGATAAGTTTAAAACTTTTTATAATGTAATTTAGAGCAGGTGCAAAAGGGGATAAGTTACAAAAAAAGGGGATGAGTTACA
Organism: Galeruca laticollis; assembly: GCA_963921935.1. Classification (NCBI taxonomy): domain Eukaryota; kingdom Metazoa; phylum Arthropoda; class Insecta; order Coleoptera; family Chrysomelidae; genus Galeruca; species Galeruca laticollis. The sequence goes on from OY998177.1 coordinate 212,907,282, forward strand.
ATTAAACAATTTTCAGTAGAAAAGCTTTATTATTAAATGTGAACCATGGCAACAATAAAAATGAATAGAAACTAAAACAAATGCTAATAATTTTAACAGAAAGTCAAATGTTTCTTATATGAATGAATAATATTATAATTAGCCAACCAAGTATCAAAAATACATGCATTCTTTTAATTTTAAAGAAATAAAAATAGCGTGATCATACTCAAAATCCCCAGAGCTATGTGAGGTGAGTCCTGAATCAACGTCTACCTGTACTAATGTAATTTTGTTTGATTTGAGAGATTCATAGGAATGCATTTCGTTTTTTCCGACATATTCCTGGGCTAGCAACATAAAATTTGATATTTAGCATCTTTAATATGTAGGGGATTTTCGTAAGATTTTGGCATTAAATTTAAATTTGGTTTTGAATTCTTTTTATGCATCGTAAAATATGTAAAAAGGGGTACTAGCATACTGACTACATTCAACACCATCTAAATTTTTAGTGTATTTAAATACACGATATGTAGAAATAGTGAACTTTTCTTTAGACACGGCTTTCTCACAGGAATGAAAAATTCTTTTAAGCCTTCCACATAGTTATGCATTATGTCCTGAGTTACAGAAACAACAAAAAAGTTTTTTGATGATGATTTAACTATATTCATATATTCGCCAGGTAAGAAAACCCTTTCAATACATTTCTTCTTTTTTTTTTGATTATGCCAAATATACGATCGCAGGGAACGAAAGTATGCCCTGGTTCAGGGAAACGATGAATTATGGTATACAATGCAACCAAAAATCTAACCAAAATATTATTTTTGCGCCAAATAAATATAAGATTTTGACATTGGGATTTAAATTTGGTCCTTTTTTAGCTATAGATTCAGCATACATATGTAACAAGCCGATCGGCTGTTACGATTTCCATCGGACTAGGGTATTTTAATTTCATCGTACTAATGATTTGGAATTGAAAAACTTGTTTCACTTCCAAATTTTGTATATTTAAACGACATCGTACATAGGAAAAGTCTCTTCCTATAGTAACAATTATAAGTTGATACCTACATCGTAGTTGTTTCAAATATTTGCTGCTCTGCAGCCCTTGGGTAGGCCCTATGACTGAACACCACTAGGGATGGCAACGATATTCAATATATCGATATTTTTTCAAATATATCGATATATAAATATCGATGTAATAGTTTCGATATATCGCAAAATATATCGATATTTTAGTGTAAATACCTAAGGTAGGTGAAGGGAATATGCCCATGTTCGTAATATGCCCACCGGCTCCATTTTTTATTAGTTTGACTTTTGATTAACAGATGGCTGACGAGTCACTTATGTTCATGCTTAAAGTTAATATTAAACCAACCCGCGCTCAGTTGCATTCAAGCGGACTTGAGGTGCACGTGGTTTGTGTTGGGAAGTCATCAGTTACAAAAAATTGTGTATGTAAATCGTTTGTAATTGTACTAAGGATTAACATTTAAAATAAGGTAAATATATGAGAAGAAAGCTTGTTTTTTGCGCTTAATATTGCCATGTATTTTTTTGATAAATATGTTGATATTATGAAAAAAAATTAGAAATATTGTTTAAGTCACTTGTAGGTAATATGCCCACATTCAGGTGAAGTTAATATGCCCACTGGGCGTATTGCCTACAGCCCAGCGAATTACATACAGCTGGGTATCTAATTTATTTTTTCTGGGTTTCAGATGTCACCTTATAAATCTAAAGGCCAAAGATCTCAATGGACAGAAGAAAATCTTCAGCGAGCACTAAATGCTGTTGCAAATGGACAGTCAAAGAACTCAGCAGCGAAAGAATTTCGTATATCAAGGAAAACCCTTAATCGTTACATAGAAAAAGGTGTCAATAGAAAGCAGCGACTAGGTAGGAAAACTATACTCACAGATGACCAAGAGAATGAACTGGTGAGACGTATTATCAGACTGGCTGAGGTAGGCTACCCTATGACAAAAGGAATTGTCAAATGGTGCGTTTACAATTATTGCGAAAAAAATCATATTCCTCATTTATTCTCACGAGAAAAACGAGTAGCTGGACGATATTGGTTAAAGGCATTTTTAAGAAGACACTCGGGCATTTCTCCTAGGCGAGCCCAGAATATGAATCCGGCGCGGGCCCAAAAACTTAATAAAAGTATTGTAAGTGATTATTTTAATAAACTTAAGGCTGTTCTATTGGAATTAGATCTCATGGACAAACCTGAAAGAATATTTAATGTAGATGAAAAGGGGTGTAGGTTGATGCTCCACCATCAACAATCTGTCTTGGCTAAAAAGGGAGCAAAAAGGGTGCACCTAGTGGCACCAGAGCACGCCGAAAATGTGACGATTGTTAGTTGTGGGTCTGCGATTGGGGGACGAATTCCACCTGCCATTGTTTTTAAAGGTCAGAGACTAAAACCAGAATGGTGTGATAATCTACCCGCAGGGACTTTAACTCTTATGACACCAAAGGCCAGTATGACGATCGGGACATTTAATACCTGGATAAATCATCTGGCAAGATATACACCTCCTGGCAAATGTTTATTAATTTTTGATGGCGCATCTTGCCATTTGGATACATCCATCGTAGACACTTCCGAAGCTCATGACATTACGCTTTTCTGTCTTCCCAGTAATACGACACATGAAGTTCAACCGATGGATAAAGCACACAAGAATCGTTGCATAACAAAACAAAGATTTGGAGAAAGTTTTTCTATTGTTTGGGACGAAGCAGTTACGCCCCAAAACATCACATCCGGTTTTTCTTCCACAGGCATATATCCATTTAATCCCCAAGCAATTCCTGAAGAAGCTTTTGCCCCCAGCATTTTAACCGAAAGAGAATTCCCCCCACCAGATTTTTAGGAAAACCAACAACAAAGAGAATTTTCTCCAGAACCGGGACCCTCTGGATGTCAAAATAAGACTTTCCAAAGTTCAATTGAAAATACTCCACCTTCAAAAATTACCCATAGCCAAAAATCTTTCAAACCCAGACAAAAACATAATAAGAAGAAGGACGAGTGGACATCCTCAAGTGGCTCTTCAGAAGACGAAATATCTCTGTACAGTGACACATTATCAGAAACGTTTTCTTTGGAAGAAGAGAAAAGAGCGGAAGATAAAAACATTGAATCAGCCAAAGTGGAAACACAGTATTAGGTCTATAAGCGGTGTTGTGTTGTTGCTCCGTTAAATGTCGTGAGTTTTGGTGGTTTTTGAGGCAAGTTAGTATACAAATTTGATATCAAATTAAGCAGAAAACTGTCATCTATACTTTGGTTTAGTGTATTAATGCTAAAAGTGAGCTGTTCAACTTTATTATTGCATTTTGTTAGATCCATTGTTTTTGTGAGCCATTAACATAAAGACAAAAAAACTGGTTTCAAGATAACTACATTGAAATAGTACAGGTATTGAACATATTTATATTACATTGAAAATCACACATTTCTACTATCCAAACATCGTTTTGTATTCTACAAGCTTCGAATATAGTTTAAATACTGTTAAATCCTTCCAACAAATAAGAGTTTCAGTGAAATAAATAAAAGAAACCAAAGTAATTTGTTATATATATAATTGTAAACATTGAAATCGGCAGACATAAAACCAGAAGTAATTTTCCTCATCAGTAATCAAACCATTTTCGGCATAAAGCAACCCACACACTTGTGAACAATAATCGTTGGGATGACCGAAACAATTGGAATGATAATAGAGGAAATCAGAGAAACAAAACGGGAATTAAAATCAGTAACTGAAGCAGTGTAAGTGCGGCTCAGCTTGAAGATTGAAGAAATTAAAAATAGACTAACTAAACTTGAAATAGTGAACCAACAACTGGAAGAGAAAGCGGAACGACTGGAGAGGAAAAATAAAGAAAATAACATCATTATATTCGGATTGAACCATACGGGACAGAACATCACAACAGATTTCATCACTGGTGAAATAAAGAGACTTGTTGGAGTAGAAGTACAGCATTCAAACCTAAACAACTTCTACACACTAGGCAAAAAAGAGTCCTGTCCAGTTAAAATAGAATTCGTTTCTTTTCTGAAAAAGTCTTCGATACTAGCGAATGCAAAGAAACTCAAAGGAACGAACATATCTATCTCGAATGATATGACCATCAAACAGCGAGAAGATTACAAAATACTGAAAAAGCATTTGTACCTGGCTAGAGAGGATAAAAATACCAACTGTTACATAAAAAACAACAAACTTCATGTGAATGGTATAATCTATAGTGTTGAGGACTTGGAACAAAGCAAAAACGTCAAGGAAATCGAAGAAAAATCCAATAGTGCTCCAGGAACACCCTCTGCACAAAACCATACCAAAGAATTTCCAAAGGTGCTGGAAAAAGTACTGATGACAAGGAATCAAAAACAAACATCCACCGAATCTCCAGTTCTACCACCCAACGAAACAGTAAAGAAAACGCAATCGAAAAAAGACTCAGAAGACAAAGCTAAAATTGAAACCCGCTCTAAGGTTACAAAAAACCCCATAAGAAACACTAATAATCCTTAAGTGAAACTACCTTTTTAATAATATTATCTTGTAGATTAATACCTGTAAATGTTTTTATTTCTCTTGTTTATATAATTACACAAAATGTTATTCTTTGAATATTACGCACTATAGAAATATTACTCGTAATTTAAAGTATTATGAATCAATATATTCGTGATTTTATTGTTGAAAAAATTGAGACTTATACATTAGACACCACAGAAGAATGTTCTCAAATATTGAATGTAAATAAACGTAACTCTAACTTTAAAGTAGTACACAATAACATACGAAGCATAAACAAAAATCTAGACAAATTCAAGCTATTTTTAACAAAACCGAATTCCGATATTGATATGATCATTTTAACTGAAACCTGGCAGATACCAGACACTAGCTTGCATCAAATTGATGGGTATGAATTAATTTATAATGATAGTAGATACAACCAAAACGATGGCGTTGTAATATATATAAAAAACAATTATAACTATTCATACGAAATTATACAACTATACAGTAATATAAACATATTGTCGATGAAAATACATCTATATAAAAATCGTTGTGCTATAATTTATGCGTTATACAGATCACCCGATACAAATCCAAAGGAATTTATTACAAATTTACAAAACTACCTCGACACACATGATACAAATTCAGAAGAATTATACATTTTCATTGGAGATCTAAACATCAATATCTTGGAATTCGATCTCACCACAATTGAATACACAAACCTTCTAAACGAATTCGGCTACATCTCAACTATTAATAATCCAACAAGACAAAGGGCGTGCTTGGACCATATATTCATGAAAGCCAAAAATAATATTACTGAGAACATTCTACCAATCGTACTCCAAACAAATATAACAGACCACTCACTACTATCTTACAAGTGATATTTAATAAGGAAAAAGTGACTAAAGTAGACAACATAAATTACGTTGAAACAATAAACATAAAAACACTAAATAACAAATTAGAGAACACTCCTTGGACCAAAGTATACAATCAAAAAAATCCAGATGTTGCTACTAGCGTATTTATAGAAACATTATTCAATGCAATCAAAGAATCCACAGAAAAACGTCAAATAAAAAGAAAACATACAAAAATCGCTCCGTGGATTACTAATGCTTTACTTAAATCCATAAATACAGAGAATACACTACATAAAAATGTGACTAAAAATCCTAACGACTTACAATTGAAACTGCAATATAACCACTACAAAAACAAGTTGACCTCCTTAATTAAGATTACTAAACGGAAATATTACAATAGACAGATAGAAAACAACAATAAGGATTCAAAAAAATTATGGAATGTAGTGAAAAAAATTAGCAAAAATAATAAATCACAACGAAACATTGACGCTGTGAAAAATAATACTGGTCAACTTATAACCGACAAAAAAGATATTACCAATGAATTTAACGGAGTGTTTGCATCCATTGGAAAAACACTGGCAAACAAGATAAGCAGAACGCCAACTTATACACCAGCAAATAAATCCGTGTGCAATTCTATGATTCTTCTTCCAATAGATTCTAAAGAGCTGCGCAGTATAATTCAGGAACTGAAAATTAAAAAAGTTGCTGGTATAGACAACATCAAATCAGAAACTCTCAAATCAGTTGAAAATCATATTCTGGAACCCTTAAAAAACCTTATCAATAGATGTTTCGAATCAGGAATATGGCCGTCAGACTTTAAAGAGTCACTCATAATCCCGCTATACAAGAAAGGAGACCGAACTACAATCACAAATTATCGCCCTATTTCTCTGATAACACACATATCCAAAATTTTCGAGAAGGCTTTAAAAAATCGTTTAGATTATTTCCTGAAGAAACATAATATAATCTCTAATAATCAATTTGGTTTTAGAGAGAAGAAATCTACCGAGGATGCGATATTAACCTTGACATCAAGAATAACCACAGCACTAAATGATAGTAATCCATGTCATTGCGTTTTTATAGATCTTTCCAAGGCATTCGACACGGTTCACAACAATTTGCTTTTGAAATCACTTGAAAACATAGGTATAAGAGGACAAAGTCTGAAGCTGTTCGAAAACTACTTATCAAATAGATACCAGCGAGTGAAACTCGGTGAAGTCATTAGCGAGACAAGAAAAATTGAATTCGGAATACCACAAGGTACAGTACTAGGGCCGATACTTTTCAATATTTATGTGAATGAATTATATTCTCTTGAAAGTGATGGTTTCATTCTTGGTTTCGCTGATGATACGGCAATACTCTATACAGCTGACAGTTGGGAAGAACTAAAAGAAAAATCCCAAAACGATTTTAGTAAAATAAAATCTTTTTTAGATACTAAATTACTCACAGTGAACTTGGAAAAAACGAACTACGTCCCTTTTAGCTGTAACAGAACTGGATTACCGATTTTCGATAACTTAACTGTAAATATAAATGACAAGCCCTATCATATTTCATCGCTTAATAATATTAAATATCTGGGAGTCATCATTGATTCACATTTAAGATGGGACTCTCACATTAAATATATCATCAAAAAACTACAAATTATTTTATACAAATTCAGATACCTTAAAAACATATTACCAACCCACCTCCTAAAAATACTATACTACGCACTAGTGGAAAGCCACCTCCGCTATGGAATACTAGGATGGGGAGCTGCAGCGAAAACCTACATACACCTTTTAGAAATATGTCATGAGCGTTTTCTCAAACTCATTTTTTCTAAAGATCGATAGTACAACTCTGATAAACTGTACCTAGAAACAAAAATTATGGACACCAGACAACTATACTTCTTTCACACACTCATAAAATATCACACCACAAAACAAACAGCATTAGTAGATAACCATCAATACAATACGCGAAATCGAAATCAACACCCAATTCTCTATATGATGAAAACAGTAACACAACGTTCCTTCAATTTCTTGGCACCAAAATTTTATAATAATTTACCTGAACGAGTTAAAACAAGTATATATCCACCACAATTCAAAAATGCATTGAAAAAATTCATTCTTGACAATCAAAGACAATTAATTCATCGCCATTTCGATACTTACGCAAGCTGAACAAATCATGATCCTAATATGTTACAGTGTGCTGCTTGCATAAATGAGGAGGAACTAATTGTAATTCTATATATCGTGTATTTATTTTTATCTCCATTGTTTATTGTTTATAAGTATGTTATATTGTCAACTCTATTTTTAGGAACTACTTATAAGTATATATTTGTGTAATGTATGTAATAATTCTTATAAACCTTTTTATATTTATGCGAAACAAGTGGAACGACACTTATCGCTCATTAGCTTTATTCATTTTCTTTTTTCTTTTGTAAGATACTCCTTTGTATTTGTATTTATTGAATGAAGATTATTCTTATTATTATTATTAACAAAACTAAATTTGGACATTACCCAAAATGCAGAGATTACCAAGAAACAAGAAAATATAAAGAACGGAAATATTAAAGATAAAGAATCAGAAGATGAAGAGATAAGTTTCACTGAAATGCTAGAGACACCATACAAAGATGACGTAAGAAAACAAACAGAAGAAAGGCTATTAACAGTAAAGCATTGGTAGTTAAAAAAGCAGTTTTTAAAGAAAAAAGGGTTGCAAAAAAAAACTACTTCAAAAAATACGGCAGTAAAACCAAGACAAAGTAAGGAGTCTTGGTACTGTAAACTTTGTTAAGAATATGTAAAAAAAGACATGAGGCTATGCTCAGTGTGTGCCACTTATGTGCATGAAGAATGTGTTGGATTTACGAAAAGTGACAAATTAGTTTTCATCTGCCCGGACTGTCAATAAACATTTTATTGCCATTTATTAAAATTTGAATTTATGTTTTATCAAATTTCTTTTAAATTTTTTTAAGTAAGATAACGTTTAGATTTTTTATATTTGTCAGGAAAATTTTTTAGTTTGTTTATTATCAATAAAATATATAACATGGTTTCAATTTTTATTTCAAGAATATTAAAGCAAAATAAATGTTTCTCTTATTTTACAGGACTGCGCATATTACCAACATACCCATGGGCGTTTTACCAACATAGGCTGGTAATATGCCCAGAGACGTCAATTTATACAAATAATTATACAACATATACATAAGTCATATATATATTGTTTTAATATTTAGGATGAACACATTAGTATAACAGAATAACTTCCACACAAACCGGAATTAGCATCTTTTTTATTTATTTTTTTATTAATTTTTTTTCTTAGCATGGGCATATTGCCTACATCTACCTTATATTCATTTATTCGTTAAATTTCTTAGCACCATCTAGCGTCGAGAAGCGCAAATAACTTAGTAGGTACCTGTATTTGATACGATAGGTACCCGAATTATCGGCTATAATCGGGATTCCTTTGAATTACTTGAACGGAATTAAGTTCTTCCCCAAAAATTTTTGTCGGGGAATACCCGTCCAAAGTTTATAAATACACCTCAACAAATATTTTTTCTGTAATCTGCAAAGAGCTTTGAAAGTGTTTGCTGTGAATAAATGATAGTGTGATTGTTCAAAAGTTTAGTGAAGTTGAAATTAAAATGAACTTGATTTATTACATAAATTTAAAGTGACCTGTTGGTCCTGAAAATATGGCTCCTCCGAGAAGTAACATTTGGAAACATTTTCAAAAAGTTACTCCAAATACTGCTAAATGCAATTTGTGTGCCAAGGTGCTGAAGACTTCGGGCAATACAACAAATTTGAAAACACATTTAAAACAAAAACACTCCTCCATCTTACAACATTTAACTGGGGAGAAAAGGGAGACTGATGAACCAAAAAAGAAAAAACGTCCATCCCAACCCGAAAGTCGAATGGATGTAGAAACGCCTGGGACTAGTAGTTCACTACATCAAGATGAGGTATGACTAATAGAACCGCAATTGTTAATGAATTTATTAGTTAATATTTCTAGAAAAAACTGATCGCTTCACAAGAAATTGATGATGATGATCATTCATCAACGTCAACAATGACGGTTTCTGAATATGATGTTGAACCAAGCACAAGTACCGAAAAATCAAGCTCATTATACAAGCAAGCTACAATTGTATCTACCTTCAAAACAATTTCATCTTTCAAAGGTAAAGCTAAAGTTTATAGTACTTGCATGAATGCATCATTTGTTTTTATTTTTAGATTGTGGCTCTAAAAATGTGAAACTAACAGAAGCATTAATAAAATTTATTGTTCAGGATAATTTGCCATTCAATATTGTAGAAGGTAAAGGTTTTCTGTCTTTGATGAAACAAGTGGCACCTTTATACAAAGTACCAACCAGAAACACCATCAAAAATAATGTTGATAGAAAGTTCGAAGTGATTTCAACAGCATTTAAAAATATATTGAAAAAATCGAAGTATTTCACAATTACGACGAATATATGGACTGCCGATATGCAGACCAAAAGTTTTATGGGCATCACTGTCCACTTTGTACATGACATGAAGTTAACATCAGCGACAATAGGTATTGTTGAATTATCAGAGTCTCACACGGCAGACTATATTGCTTTAGAATTGGGCAAAGCTCGTCAAATTTGGGGAATTGATCCTAATGATGTTGTTGCTGTAGTGACGGACAATGCAGCCAATATAGTCAAAGCTATGCATGACAAATTTAGGAAAAACCGACACATCCCATGCTTCGCACATACCCTCAATTTGGTGTGTGAAAACTCACTTACAAACACAGAAGGTTTGAGTATTATTATTGACAAGTTACGATCAATAGTAATATGGTTCAAAAGAAGCGTTAAGGCTAGTGATCAATTAAGAAAAATACAAATCGATGCAGGGACGATAGAAGGAAACATTAAAAAAATGATTTTGGATGTCAAAACTCGCTGGAACTCCACATATTACATGATAGAGAGATTTCTACTAATGTCATCTATGGTCAGCAATATTTTGTTTTCCGATGTTAATGCTCCAAATATGATTACTGCAGCCGAAGTTGAGCATTTACGAGAAATATGCAAACTTTTAAAACTACTAGAAAGGATGACAATAGAGATAAGTGGCGAAAATTACCCCACAATAAGTAAAGTAATACCAATGATTGGTTGTCTGATAAACCAGTATGAAGTAGGTAAACACTTGAAAACAACATTATTTAAATAAATCGAAAAGAGGTTTGGTGCTATTGAGGAATCTTATATACCAGCTGTTTCCACAATATTGGATTCTCGATTTAAACAAATAAACTTCAGGGATCCTCAAGCCCTGGGCACTGTGATGCGACACATCAAAAGTGAGATCGCGACTTTCCAAAGCACTTCTTCTTCATCAGAATCTTTTGATTCGGATACTGAAGAACCGGAATTTGATATATGAGCGCACCATAAAATCTTAGCGCACACTAAAAAAGTGGGCAAGGGAAATCACGTAAAGATAGTGAACTCAATCAATATTTAAGTTTGCCAGTTTGAAACTTGATAGACGATCCCTTGGACACCTGGAGCGAAATGAAATAGGTATATCCCAACTTATTTAAAGTGGCGGCAAAATATTTTTGTGTTGTAGCAACGTCGGTCCCCAGCGAGAGGCTATTTTCAAAAGCCGGAGCAACAGCTACTAAAAGTCGTAACCATCTCACGGGAAGTAGGCTTTCCAAATTATTATTTTTGAGCTCTTTGCATCATAACTTGCATTTGTGGAACTCATGTATTCACCTAGTCCACAAAATCACAAATGCAGGCAAACAGTCTACTTCCTGTAAGACATTTGTTTGTAAACTTGACTAAATTATAATAAAAAATACATTTTCATTTTTTTTGTAAAAACATGCAATTTTGTAGAACACTTTCAACAGTTTTAACTTACTTACTTACTTTATCAAAAAATACACTTTTACTTTTCCGCCCAACCTTTCTATATGCGAGAAAAGTATTGGTTTACCCCAAAAAAAGTTGGAATTTTGAAATTTTTGAGTTATTATCACGTTTTCCATCAACAACAAAACGAAAAAACGGTTTTTAGAAAAAAATCCTGTGTGTATGTCGTCGTCGTCGTCGTTGTCGTCGGCCACTTTTCCTTACATGTCTTGTTAGCACGATACAGCCTCCGGAGTGCAATAAGTCAGCAATTTTATAATTGGATATTGTTAAGGACATGTCACAGATGATCCCTATTGATTTTCAGTTCACCAGAGCCAGTACAACGGGTGCTATGGTACTTGAAGTACGACATTTTGTAATTTTTTGAGAAATTTCAGTTTGTTAGCATGATACAGCCTCCGCAGTTCAACAAGTCACCAATTTTATGATTGAATATTATTCAGGGCATCTCACTTATGAACCCTATTGATTTTCAGCTCACCGGGGCCAATACAGCAGGTGCTACAGTACTTTAAGTACGATATTTTTGTCATTTTTTGGAGAAGTTTCAGTATGTTAGCACGATACAGCCTCCAAAGAGTATACGATTGATCAATTTTATGATTGAATATTGTTCAAGGTGTCTCACAGATGTACCCTATTGATTTTCAGTTAACTAGAGCGAGTATAGCGGGTCCTATAAATCCAGATATACTGAATTTTTGGTTATTTTTGGAGAAATTTCGGTTTGTTAGCACGATATATCCCCCGAAGTGTATACAAGTAACAGTTTCATGATAGAATATTGTTCAGGGCCACGGATGCGGAAAAGTTAGTTTTAATCCTCAAAACCGTTTATTTTTTTAATGTATTACCTTTCAATATTTTCTCAGTACCTACTTTACGTTTCAAAAACTTTAGATTTGAATATAATAAAAAAATATATCGATATTTTTCATAATATCGATATTTTTGTTTAGATATATCGCTAGTATCGATATATAGGTTTCGATATATCATATGATGATTATATCGATATATTTATTGCCATCCCTAAACACCACCATAGAGACAACACAAAACTGGCCGGGATGGATTAAGAACACTATCTCCATCCACTACGACCTAGCTGGGAGCTGAATAATTCCAGAACCTCACCAAGATAAGTCCTTTGTCTTATACTCAATTCATGGAAATTAAGAATTGGAGATTTTTATTGTATAACGGCGTTCGTATTCGTCTTGTATTTTGGATAATGAATAAATATAATTGCTGAACATTTGATATTTCATTTGATTTATATTAACTTGGACTATCGCGTTAAAATATTTTCAGTATTTCGTTTTGTTAAGTTAAAGTAAATATAAAGTTTTCCAGTTTTTAACCTTTTTAGTTTTTTTTTTTAATTAAAGTATCGCTGAAAAAACTGGTGGCGTCCAATTTAATATCAATTGTTCACCCCATCCCAGTGATTGCTATGAAAATACATTAACTGGAGTCGAATACCACAACCTGAGGAGGAGTCCCAAGCCGATGGAGAACGTATGTGACACAAAGAAATGTCCAGCCTTAGTTTCTGCAGAATGTATGCAGAAATTATGTACCCATTCTACTTCTTCTTCGAGTGCCTTGTCCTATCGAAGATCGGCAACAATTTTGGCGAATTCTTCTCTGTCTTGGGCATTTTTAAGCAAAGTGCTTGAGCCCAGGCCTGTCCAATCTCGTATGTTCTCAATCCAGGAGCATTGCCTTCGTCCTGGTCCCTGTCTACCTTCGATCTTACCCTCTATCATGAGCTGTAGAAATTCATATCTATTGTGTCTCATTACATGACCGAGATAAGCAGTTTTCCGCTTTTTTATGATCTCGATGAGCTCACGTTATCTGTCCATTCGATTCAAAACTTCCAACTTGGTGGTGTGGGCAGTCCAAGGTACTCGTAACATTCGCCGATATACCCACATTTCGAATGTCTCGAGCCTGTTTAGGCTGCTAACTTCGAGCGTCCACGCTTCAACCTCATACAGAAGTGTGGAATATATGTAGAACTTAACAAAATTGTATCTAATTTTTATATCAAGTGATCTATCGCTTAACAGGCTTCGCATTTTTAAGAAGTTGGCCCTAGCCATTTCAATCCGAGCTCTAATTTCCAAAATCAGGATTCAGATCTTCGCCGATCTAGCTGCCCAGGTATTTAAATTTAGATATCCTGGTTATCTGTGTCCCGTATACATTTACATGTACTGGTTGATTTGGATTACGGTTTACCGCCAATATCTTTGTTTTTGCGGTGTTGATTTTTAAGCCTAATAGATCTCCTTCGGCTGATATCTTGTTAAGTAGCCCTCAGGACTGTCCGCTGGCATATCTTAGATTATTTATCAGGATCCTATCCTCTGCGCCTTCAAGTGCATTATGAAATACAAGTTCGGAATACAGGTTAAAAAGCTTAGGGCTCAGCACACATCCCTGTCTGACTCCACGTTTAATTGGTACGATTTTTGTTTGGGTGTTTTCAAGCTGCACTGTCGCTACCTGGTGTTCATAGAGGTACTGAATGATTTTTAGATCTTTGGCATCTAAATCTTTACTTTCTAGTATGTTCAGCAGCGTGCCATGTTTGACACAATCAAATGCTTTAGCATAGTCTATGAAACATAAATATACTTCTTTTCGCTGATCTCGACACTTCTGTAACAGGACTGATAGCCCAAATAAAGCCTATCTAAGTTCCATTTACTCTCTGAAGCCCATCAGTAGTTCACTCAGATCCTGCTCGCATTTCATATGTATTCTATTATGTAGAACCTTTAGAAACAACTTTAATACTTGACTCATTAAGGTAATTAGTCGAAACTCATCGCATCTTTTTGCTCCTGTTTTTTCAAGAATAGGGACAAATGTAGATTTTAGCCAGTCTTGAGGAATGTATCCATTGTTATAGATGGTATTGATTAGTTCGGTGAGGATGTTTAAGTTTTCTTCATTTATAAGTTTCAGGAGTTCTGGACAAATGTTGTCTGGACCAGGTGCTTTACCGGTTTTTATTTCCTTCAAAGCCTTCTCTATTTCTGCAGTCATTATATTTGGTCCCATTTCTGTTTGACGTTGGTTACGAAAGGGGGGACCTTTGTCGTCGAAAAGATCAGAAAAATAATTTGTCCACACTTCATGCAGTTCTTGTGCGTCTAAGACTGTCTTGTTGTCTTGATTTACTATTTTTGTATATGCTGGGGATTTACGATTTCCTGTAATTTCCTTAACTCTTTTGTAGATGTTAAATAGATCATGCTTTTGGCACATCTCCTAAATTTCCTCAGTTCTCTCCATCATCCATGCTTCTTTGGCATTTCTAATTTTAGTCCTGACAAGTGTGCTTGAATTTCTTTATATTTTCCTTTTTGCGTGGTTTTGAGTTTCCGCCGTTGGTCCATTAAATCTAATATCATCCATTCTTTATGCCGTTTCTTGGTGTTTACAGTTGTTATATATTCTTGCGTGTCTAAAATGGCATTTTTAAGCTGACTCCATGTGTGCTCTATTTTTTCCTCAATTGTATATTCAGGCTCTATGATTTTCTGGGCTTTGCTCAGTTGTTTGTTGAGTTTATCAGAGATGATTTGCTTCTTTGCCTGGTCTTTTAGGGCTGCCGTGTTGGGTTTTCTTATGACTTTCTTTTTAAGTTTTTTCAATCGCATTTGCATTTGAGCTACTACGGGATTGTGATCCAATTCCACATCTGCACCAGGATAAGTTTTCACACTGCGGATGCCATTTTTGTATCTTTTTGGTACTTGGATATAGTCAATTTGGTTTCTAACTGGATGGTCTGGTGTGTCTTGGGGAGATCATGTATAGATGCATCTTGGGGGTAGTTTGAACCACGTGTTGGAGATGAACATTTTCTCCTCTTGGCAGAATTGAACTAATATATCGCCTATTTCGTTTCTTATTCCTAGTCCATGCTCTGCGACAGTGTCATCGCATATTCCCTTGCCTACTTTTGCGTTAAAGTCTCCTAGGATGAGGGTGGTTTCATCCCTTCTGGTTTGGGACAGCAGTTGTTTTATTTCTGCGTAGAAAGATGTATTATCTGATTCTGGTTTATCAGTTGTTGGAGCATATGCTTGAATGATATTTAAATTTTTTGGTGTTGCCTTGAGTTGTATCATCATTGCCCTGTCAGAAAGTGGTACGAAATTATGGACTGAGCAAGCCGTTCCAGGATCCAGCATAATCTCGACGCCATTATAGTGTTTGGGATCATCGTTCCCAGAATAGTAAAAAGTGTCATTGTTCACTTGAACTTTCCCGCTGTTGGGCCATCTTGTTTCACTTATTCCCATTATATTTATTTCCAACCTGCACAATTCTTGATGTATGTTGTACATTTTTCCCGGCATGAACATGCTTTTTACATTCCATGTACCTATTTTCATTGGCTTTCTACAATTAATTTGAGTTATTTTGTGTTTGTCCTCGTGGGGATTCGTAGCACCCCTTGACCATTTAGGGTCTGCCACGGACTAGGGGCCATTGCTTTGTTCCTTACTGCCATAATTGTTTTTCAAAATATAGTGCGGTAGTTTCTCCTTGCTTTCCGCGCCGCTGTACAAACGCCATTCTGTGGATTCCACTCCGCCGTATGCTGTCTGGTTCATGGCTGTAAAAGTTTCTCAAACAATCGTCCATGGTCAGTTTTGTGCAGCCAGCTGCCGCTACAGAGTTTTTCACCATATCTGGTTACCCTTACCTAGTTTGGCCTGCAGGTCGGTGCAGTTACCGGGGTGAGGCACGTGGAGCCATAAGTAAGAGCTGACTGCCCTGTGAGGACCAGTTGTCCGTAGCCTCCTCCAGTCTATGACTCTTAGAGCGACCGATTCAAACAGTAGGTACTACCTCTACAACGCAGCCCATACATCCCATAACTGTCGTGAATAAAATGCATCTCCGGTAGGCACTTCAGGAAGGGGCACACGAAAGAATTTATAGATTATTCAAATCACTGCAAAAATTTATTAATATCAGAACCAATATTAGCTTATCCTGATTTTGAAAAACCTTTCGAAATTATGACGAACGCGTCAAAGTATGCTATCGGAGCCGTACTAAGTCAAAACAATCACCTCATAAGTTACGCTACACGAAGTTTAAATTCTGCCGAAATTAACTACTCAACCATTGAGAAAGAATTATTGGCAAATGTTTGGGGCTGTAAATATTTTCGCCCATACTTATTGGGCCGATCCTTCAAAATTTTAACAGACCATAAAACTTTAGAATGACTGTTTTCTCTTAAAGAACCAAATTCTCGTCTTATGCGCTGGCGACTCAAGTTAGAATAATTTGAATTCACAATAAAATATGAAAAAGGAAAATTAAACCAAGCAGCAGACGCCTTATCACCAGCACCTCCTAAACTTGATCTGAATGCTATCTGAATGCTTTAGAATCCGAATCATTAGATGTTAATATAGATGATATTGATTTTATAATTCAACAAGAAATTGAAAAGCTAAGTGAATTGCCAAATTTGTCCGTAAATGACATTTTACCACCATTATCAGATAATTCAGAAACAGTACATACATCTGTAGAGATTCTAATCCTGTCCACACCCATTGTAGATCGAGCATTAAATCAATATAAAAATGAAAAAATTTTAACGAGTGGTGATATAGTTGAAACACTTTATAAAATGAAAACATATTCGAAAGGTCAAGATTAAGTGTTATACCAAATAGAAATTTGGAAGAGAGTATTTTTAAATTTGCCAAAAACTTTCTAAACCCCAAACACACGTATGCCTTGTATTTTAAAACGAAACATTTACCCGAGTTTTTTGTAGTAACTCTTCAAAATATTTTAGAAACTCTGCATTTAAACTTTTCCATTGTACAAAATTTTTAAGCGATATTATTTTAACTATAGAAGATCAGCAGGAGAAAATAACATACTATCATAATAATAAAAAAGGACATCGCGGAATTAACGAAGTAAGAGCATCATTAAATAAATTTTACTATTGGCCGAAAATGAACGATGTTATAGAAAAATACATAATCAATTGTGAAACGTGTTTTGAAAAACAAATATGACCGAAAACCTCATATTGTTAAGTTCAATTTAACACCAACATCCTCTATCGAATATCGAATACCCCCTTTTTAACTATTGTAGTCTCATTTTCTAGATATGGACAAGCCTATCCCATCGATACTGCTAGTGGTATTTCAGTCGTAGACAGTTTATTAAATTTTATATCTCCCCATGGATTACCCTAAAAAATTACCACCGATTGTTGCACAGAATTCAAAAATAAATATATAGAAGACTTTCGCAAATTGCACTGAATCGAACTCCATTATACAACGGCTAAAAATAGTAATTCAAATTCGCCAGTAGAACGATTCCACCCTTCTTTAACAGAACACTTTAGATGCTTACGAGATGAAAACAAATACTTAACTCCAATTTAAATAATAAAACATTCTATATTAAGTTATAATAACTCGATTCATTCAGCCACGAAATATACTCCATTCGAAATAATTAAAGGACATATAGAGAATCCAGATCCCTCTGATCTAAACGATCATTTGGTCCTATCTTATTATGTACAGAACCACAAAGAAGCTGGTATACAGCTATATACATCGATAAAAGAACGAAATGAAAAGGTAAAAGAAAACTTCATCAATAAAGCTAATCGAAGTCGCAACGATCCCGCTGATTTTTCTGCACAAGAAACGGCATATGTACAAACTAAGTCTCGCGATAAAAAACAATCAAAATTCAAAAAGGTAGAAGTAGTAAATGATAACGGTGTCTTACTAGAAACTAATAAAGGTACCTACCAGTCATGGCGAGGATATGGTGGAGTAGGCAGAGGTCTCCAACCGAACATGCGAGGCTCTGTAGGAATTGACAGAAACTCCCTAGCGAATCGTGGGACGTTAAATGGAGAATCTAAACAATAAAACAAATAAGGCTGAGGTGGAAAATCAGACAAAGGCAGATAGGGAAAAAATTTAAAAAGAGATATTGGGACAAAATGCTGGTAAATATGCGTGGGAGAATGAAATCGACCTTAGTGTACGACGCTCGTTATTACATAAAACACCGCCGGGAAATAAGAGTGATTTAATACATCGATAAGTTGACGTTTCCTCTACACCAAGGGAAGTACCTGACAAGTCGGTTGTTGCAGTAGATAGCGAGGAATGGCAGGATGAGGAGATAGAAACGATCCCTATATACAAAAGACAAGAGGCAACGGGTATAAAGGAAAAAACCCCAACGAAAAAGAAGAGAGTAGGACAAGAAGAAATTAATAGTGAGATGGCGGCGGTTTTAGGCATAGTACAGAAGTTAACAAAGAAAACTGAAGAAACAAGTGAAGGAAAGTACCAAAACTAAAGTTGAGATCAAAAGCACAACAAGAGGCATCGGAAATATAGTAGATATGCTAAATAGAAAAATGGCTATCCTGGAGAACAGTTATGCCACTTTAAAAAGTACAGTAACGGAGATGAAAAAAATCCACTGCCGCAGCAATGCACCCGGCAGATGAAACAATTACCCCGAGAAAGAGTACACTAGACGTAGGGGTGCAAGTTAGTGAGGACGACATAAAAAGAGAATTAACTGAGCTTCTAGCAAAAACGAAAGAAGAAATTGAGACCCAGATGAGAAATAAAACGGAGTGGGGGGGACTTTCTAAAGTAATAGACCATAAATGGCCAAAAACCTGCTTTATCAATACAGAAGCTACAGGATCAGACACTATTAAAGAATATAAAGGCGATATGACTGTCATAGTAAAACCGGGAGGTATTTTTGTATCGAGCGTATAGTATACCCCATTCGGGTAACGTCGTATTTGCCGATGCCTATCTTGAAACGAGCGACCGATATCCCGACCTATTGTCGGGCTACCATATGCTCGATACTAATGGTTGCAAAACAGCGTTATTGTTTCTATAAAAATAAACGGTTTTACGGATTAAAACTAACTTTTCCGCATCTGTGGTCCTGAACAATGTTCTATCATAAAATTGTTACTTGTATACACTTCGAGGGATGTATCGTGCTAACAAACCGAAATTTCTCCAAAAATAACCAAAAATTTTGTATATCTGGATTTAGAGGATCCGCTGTACTCGCTCTAGTCAACTAAAAATCAATAAGGTACATCTGTGAGACACCTTTAACAATATTCAATCCTAAAATTGATCAATCGTATACTCTCTGGAGGCTGTATCGTGCTAACAAACTGAAAATACTCCAAAAATGACGAAAATTTGGTACTTCAAGTACCATAGCACCCGTTGTACTGGCTTTACTGAGTTGAATATCAATAGGGTTCATCTTTGAGACGCTCTGAATAATATCCAATCATAAAATTAGTCACTTGTATATACTCCGGAGGCTGTATCGTGCTAACAAACTGAAACTTCTTCAAAAATGACAAAAATATCGTACTTAAAGTACTGTATCACTAGTTGTATTGGCTCTAGTGAGCTGAAAATCAATAGGGTTCATCAGTGAGAAGCCCTGAAAAATATTCAATGATAAAATTGGTGACTTGTTGAACTGCGCAGGCTGTAGCGTGCTAACAAACTGAAATTTCTCAAAAAATTACAAAATGTCGTACTTCAAGTACCATAACAACCGTTGTACTGACTCTGGGGAACTGAAAATCAATAGGGATCATCTGTGACATGTTCTTAACAATATTCAATCATAAAATTGCTGACTTATCGCACTCCCGAGACTGTATCGTGCTAACAAGACATGTAAGGAAAAGTGGCCGACGACGACGACGACGACATACACACAGGATTTTTTTTCTAAAAACCGTTTTTTCGTGTTGTTGTTGATAAAAAACGTAAACATAACTCAAAAAAAAATTTGAAAATTTCAACTTTTTTTGGGGTAATCCAATACTTTTCTCGCATATAGAAAGGTTGGGCGCAAAAGTAAAAGCATCATTTTCGTCATTACATTTTCAGGTGATCTATTACGTTATTACGCATTAGGTAAGTCTATTACGATTTGAAATTATTGTTAAATAATTCAAAGAAATGTGAAATAATACCGATTCTAGAATTGGCCAATAAAATTACATATGAAAAACAACGACATATAGAAATTCCAGATAAATCCCTTTTTTAATAGCAGATTTTCCCGGTTCTGACGACGTTTATTTTAGTAACCCATACTTTTCGAGAGCACATTTTATAATATCCGGACTTTTTATGCACCTTGTTGCGAAACGTCTGAAATTTATTACGAAAAAGTGCGACATCTATTATGAAAAAATACAGCTTAGGAACAACACTGTTGCAGTTTTAAGTTGTTGCACCTGTTATAAGTACTTCTTCGCTTGATGTATATACAAAACGTTTTGCTATTAAAGCCTTTTTTTTAAATTTAGTAATAAATTATGGAGTGGCCTGACAATTATACTTATCACGTTGTGATCTCAAACGAAATCCGAACAAATTTTAAAACGAAGGACGAGGTTGAGATAAGTGAATAGAGAAATTACGTTTTTATCTACATAACCTAACAAACCTAACTATCTCAAGAAACGCGTATTTGCCAAATTAGCCATTTATATGTAACTATAGTTAATCCAATGGACCAGTGACCAATAGGAGAAGAAACAAAGAAAGAAATTATTCATTTGTTTGAAAAGACTATAATAGCTTTTGCTTTAGCAAAATGGAGCAATTAGGAGAAAAATATGACGAATTTGTATGCGACAGATACTATTTTCCATCTAAACAAGATTTTTGCAATCTGTGGAAATATCATTTTAAATGCCAATATGGAGATTGATCTGGTGAAGGTATGTTTCTTTAGCTGTAAGAGAATCTAAAACATTTCATTCATACAGTTTACGAAATAACCCGTAACGAAGAAGACTATGCTATTTCATTATGCACCCCAATAATGCAGCGTGCAGCAAAGCACCTATTCAGTCATCAGAAATAATATTCGTAGATGCTACAAGCAACTGCGATGTGCAAAACCATAAGCTATATTTTCTTGCAACCCAGTCTCCAGCAGGGGGTATACCATTAGCTTGTATAATTACAAACAGCCAGAAGGCTTCTATTTTTTATTGTGCTTTGAAAGACTTAATATAAATAATGCCTTTTAAAATTTCGCCTTCTGTCATAATGACAGATGATGACTTGACAGGACGACATGTATTACAAAAATATTGGCCTACATCCAATTTACTGCTTCGTAGTTTTCATGTATCAAAAGCTGTATGGAAATGGTTGTAGCTCGCCAAAAATGATATTAAAAAGAAGGTAGACAATTAGTATATCAACTATTCAGAAACATTCTTATGTCAAAGACAAAGGAAAGTATGGAGAAAAACTTGGCAATATTTTACAAAAGTTATAAATATCCACAGTATAAAAAATATGTCGACAGTAAACTTGAACAAACTGATGCCTGGTGTTTGTATTATCGTCAGTCATTGATTAAACGTGGAGCTGATACAAACAACTATGTCGAAGTAATGGTCCGTCTATGTAACGATATTTCTCTCGAGCGAACTAGAGCATACAACCTAACACAGTTAACGGATTTTGTTGTCAGCAGTTTTCATAGTTATTATAAACAAAGATTGCTTGATTTGGTTATGAACAAAATGAGCAAATCAACAATAAATCGGTTATCTCCCAATGTTAAAGATGTGTTGCCAAATAAAATCACACAGTTGGGAGAAATGCTATACCATGTCGCGAGTAGTTCTCATGAAGGATATGAATAGCAATATATGTTCTTGCCTTGTAGGTGTAACTGGAAAAATGTGCAAACATCAATCTGCAATCATAAAAGAATTTAATATAATCAACGCTTGCAATACATTGACACTAGAAAGTAGGAAAATTCTATACATTATCGCAACTGGGACAGAGCCTCCGGAAAATATGTTGTTACCTCTTAAACTTGTCGACTGCTCAGAAATTAGCAAAAATAAGTTAACTAGGCTGATGCAGGAATCCACAAATATCGACGACAGTGAAAGTATTGTAACCACAAATGACGAACAACCCATAGACTCTCCTGAAAATAGCATAGCAGCTTCGTGCGAATTTATTTCAAAATTTAAGGAAGATGTCATAAAAAATTTGGAAGACGATCCAATAGGACTTAGCCCAGCCATTGAAAAATGTATGAAAAACTTACGGAAAAATATAAATAGCAGTTCAACTCTTATGAGTGGCTTACATAGAGCTTTTAAATTTGGCCACTTGCCGCGATCATTAACAGTAGGATCGAAGAAAATTGCAAGAAAAGGAAAAAATGCAGTTCAGCCTACTTCTGTGTCTTGGAGAAAAGTGCAAATAACAGGTAGGAGATCAATGCAGGCAGGAAGAAAAGTGGGAAGTCTTAGAGTAAGGAAGCCTAAATCTCCTCATTCCCTTAATATTTGTGTTAATAACAATGTTGAACTCGGTGAAAATAAATTTTTGAAATAAATTTTATCGCATTTACATTCTGTATATTTCCGATTTTTATCCACCCTCCTACCCACTTTTGTATGTACATTTTAACTTTATTTTGTAATATAAATATTTTTATTCAAGTTTACTAAAAAGCGATTTTTTTATTTCAGTTAAACATATAGTTCCTAATTTATTACTGTTTTGTTCATCTATAAGCCTTGTATTGAGCCATACGTCTTGGTTCGTAAACCGATGTACACACAAATATTTTCAATAGTATCGAGCGTATGGTAGCCCGATGATTGTCGGCTACCGCGAGCTCGATACGCGCCGAAGTCGGGCAACCCGAATGCGGTATACTATACGCTCGATACAAAAATGCAACCGGGAGACCCCATTAATGGGAAAGAGACTGAGGTCATAATGCATAATTTTCCAGAAGTAGCCGTGTTAATAGAAGAAGAGCAAATAAACGAGTACGTTAAAACAAATAAAGAAATTATACTGAGTAAAGGGAAGAAAAGGGAGATCTCTAGAGTTCTATATTTACTACCATATGATGTAAAACCAGAAGGAGTAAACGACATATGCAAACTGTATGCTACTATAAATATTCTGCAAAAAGAGCAGCAACCAGATACTAAGAAAATTAAGCTGACTGCGTTGGGTAATGTGAATATACTATACGTAAGAAAATGTGCGGAATACGTATTCCGTGGAACTGAAATAAAGGTAGAAGTGACTGCTATGGAAAACTCCAAAAGGAAAAAAAGACATAAATCGTTTAGAAGTGAGTAACAGCCCAGGACGGAGAAGATCATTATAAAATCGGGAGGTAGAGAATACGCACAGTCTGCGTACAGTTAAAAGTTGATATCGACGCAGCCGGGATCCAAGTGAGATCAATTAAGAAACTACCAAAGGGGATGTCATGTTGGAAATCCAGGGAGACAAAGACAAAGCTGAAGCTTTGAAAAGGGAAATCCAGAGCAAAAATGACGATACGCGGGTCAGTATCAAAAGTAGTGATGATATAGTCTACAACTCTGATGTTGATGGGGATATAAATAAACAGGAAATCGAGGAAGCAGTGCGAAAATGAGTTTTATCGATACGACCTAGCCAAGGAGGTTGCTAAAGCGCTACGGTTGCATTAAGGGAAGGGCTGGTGAGAGAGCTCATAAAAAGAGGGAATATACGAATCGGATGGGTATCCTGTGGGGTGCAACCCCGAATAAACCCTACCAGATGCTATAAATGCCTAGAATACGGGCATCACACAAGCGAATGCACTGGAGAGGATAGGTCTAAGATATGTCTTAAATGTAGTAAAGAAAACAATAGGGCAAAGGACTGCACAAACAATAGTTTTTGCCTAACTTGCAAACAAGAAGGACATAGGGCTGACCAAACTCGGTGCACAGTATACAGAAAACTGATAGAAGCCAAAGCAAGGGAGGCAGTAAATGCCAGAGGAGGAAATAAAGCATAATGACAATAAAAATATTACAAATAAATGTGGGTAGGGCCTATGGCCTAGATAAAGGTATGAACATAGTAAAACGTGTAAGCGGAGAGGGGTTTGTAATGGTGAAAATGAGAAACTTTTCTATGATTGGTTGCTACATATCTCACAATATAAGGCTAAGGGATTATAAAAATGAATCAGATAAAATAATGGAACACGTTAAGCGTAGTAAAACCGATTACTTTGTACTTGGAGACATAAACGTCAAATCTCCTATGTGGGGTTCACCCAAAACCGACAAAAAAAGAAAATACTAGATGAAATGGATCTCGGCGCTAGACATGGTTGTGCATAATACCGGGATAAAGCCTACATTTGTGAGAGGAAATAGTGAATCCTACATTCACGTGACAATTTCAACAAACAATATTGCAGGAAAAATAGCAAATTGGGAAGTCTAAGAGGACGAATCATTGACACAACATGATTTCATATATTTTGAAATTAATGAAAACTTAAGAAATAAGAAATATTCAGGAAATACCACTGTAGATTGGGACGCTTTTACTGACAACATCGAACTAATCTGCAGAAATACTTTGGAACCTACTTATCAGACGCTAAGAAAATGGATCCAACAAGCATATAAAAACTGCACAAATACTGATAGAAAAACTATGAATAACCCATACTGGTGGAATGAAAAAATAGGTGAAAAAGGGCAGAATGCATAAGATTTAGGAGGAACTCAACTAGAGCAAAAACACGAAAAATAGATAGCATAGAGGACTTAGAGAATCTATATAAAACAACACAGAATGAATTGAGAAAAATTATAAAAGAGGCGAAAAAGTAATATTGGAATGAACTGCGCCAAGAGCTGGATAACAATATATGGGGAGATGCGTACAAAATTGTAGCAGAAAGGTTAAATACATTGGTGCCCTATCACTTGAGTACCGATAAGGAAAGATAAATTGGGATTCACCTTTTCTCATTTGAGGCTGACAGCTAGGAAATAGTAGAGAACGATACAAACATAAACCCCTTTACGAACCAGGAACTTGAGACCTCCATTATTAGCATGAAGAACAGAAATGCCCCTGGATTGGACAAAATTCCACCGGAAGCAATCAAACTGGTTGCTTCTAAATTCCCTAAGCTGATTCTGAGTACTATGAACAGTGTGCTAATGTCACAGGCATTCCCCGAGGAATGGAAACTGGCTAAAGTTATATTAATATTAAAAAGCGGAAAACCCCTAGAATTAGCAAATTCGTATAGACCGCTTTGTATGCTGAATACAATCAGCAAACTTATGAAAAAACTCATCAGAATTAGGTTAACGGCTGAATTGGCAAAAAAGGGAGGCTTACAAAGGGATCAGTATGGGTTTCAAAGAGGAAGGTCAGCTGTTCGAATTTGATTTAAATACCAAATTCTCCTCTGATTTTTATTTTCAACTTCCCCTGTATAACACAATTCACATATTCTGCCCAAAACATATAACGAAATATTCCTTCTTCTCGACATTTAATATTTCTTAACATCGACAAAAAATTCATTTTAACGTTACTACCACATCAGAAATACAGGTAAATATCGCCTCATGAAATTCCAATTAATATTTCAAAGTACCCGATACCTTATCGCTTCATAAAAACCCTCTTCCAAACTCCGTTATCGATATCTAACAAACCTTTTCAGGCCACAAAAAACTGCAAAGTTTCACTCGTTGTATCTGACCGTTACGTTTCAAAATCTTTTATCCCATTGGTCAACTCCTAATATTTTTCTCCTTCTTCGCAACCACTTTACCGACCTATAAATATGCATAAAACCTCAATTTTAGTCACTTCCTAGCCGGCATTCATACACTTCTCATTCAGCCTTCGTTATCACTCTTCATAATTTAACCGTCGTACATAATGGTACTCATGTTATAAGAGCATCCGGCGTTGGTACCGGTAAATCATATGTGTAATTAATCATAATCATTCATTACTCCAGCAGATTATGTGATAAATAATCAAAGTGCAAAACGCGTATAATCAAATGAAATTCTTAGTTGTTCATGCAAAAGAACACTTTATAACGTCATACAATATAGTAACATGAAAGTGAAATAATTGTTTAATTTCTTCATCCATCATAATCCTACAACATATAGTGAATAAAATAGAAGGTCCTTCGAGCAAAACAGTTAACGATACAAACTTTCCATTCTATTTATTATCCCAAGTGCAAAAAAGGTTAATAAAACAGTCAGCTGTACAAGCCTTGGAGGCCATGAAGGAAATGGTGGATGAATATAAACAGAAATGGTGTGTGTTAATAATGGTAGACGTTAAAAACGCGTTTAACTCGGCCCGTCATAGCATTATCATGAAGAAACTACGAGAAAGAAATATATCTAGCTATCTCATAAACAGCATATCTAGCTACCTAAAAAATAGAAAGATTACTGTTGGAAAAGGTGATGCCATAGAAGTTACCGCAGGGGTACCACAGGGCTCGGTCTTAGGACCGATCCTATGGAATATTCTCTATGATAATGTACTAGGTCTGGACCTCACAGATGACGCTTGCTACATAGGGTTCGCGGATGATCTAGCGTTACTTATAGGAGCCAAAAATAAGCATATCTTAGTACGAAATGCGAATAAGTATCTACAAGATATTAGCAATTGGATGGAAAGACATAAATTAACACTTGTGCCAGATAAAACCGAAGCAGTGATACTTAGAGGTAAACGAGACAGGGAAGAAGTAGTTTTTAATTTTCAAGTAATAAATGTCTCTCCGGCAAAAACAATCAAATATATAGTGATAACTATCGATGAGAAGATGCCCTTTAGCAAACACATTGAGGTTACGGCACAAAAGACTGAAGAAAAGGTCTCTAGACTAATAAGGCTCATGACTCATATAGGAGGACTAAGAAGTAGCCGACGGGCTGTGTTGTGTAGTGCAGTGCACAACATATTACTATATGGTGCTCTTGTGTAGAATAGGGCTTTAAAAATAAAAAAATACAGAAAGCGAATGGAAAAAGCCCAAAGAAAGATGATATTGTGGGTAGCATCGGCATACAAGACGGTTTCATGTGTTGCGCTGCAAGTAGTAACAGCTACATTACCTATAGACCTTATGGTATGGGAAAGGACATATCTATACAACAATAGACACGAAGTTCAGGCTGGGAAATGGGCAACAGCCAGAGCTGAAGCCCTACCCATTTGGCAGCTTAGGTGGAAAAATGAAGCCACAAAAGCGCAGTGGACGAAAAGAGTAATACCCGATATTGAAGCTTGGATTAACTGTAAGCACCGTGAAACAGATTACTCTTTAACTCATGTTTTACCGGCACACGGATGTTTCAGGACATGCGCTAAACGATAACTGCGACATGTGTCAATACTGTAGCAGCTTGGATACGGTGGAACACACAATATTCCATTGCGAAAGATGGAACCGACATAGAACAACGACGTCTCTTGAAGTGGGCATCAATTTAACAGTGGAGAGCAAAAATGGAAATCTATAAGTACAATGATAAGAGCTATTATGAACCAAAAAGAAAAGGATGAATATGGGAGACAAAAAAGAGCTGCAGAGCAGGCATCAGAAAATGAGACCGGGGCTGCCTTGGTGTAATGCTAACCAGCGGTTCCAAAGCAGACTCCCTCGGAGGAGGTGTTGTTTCACTTGGTTGAAGTCCAAGCCGCAGCAAAGAGCTGCGTGCACCCCCGGGAAAAAATAAAGGTACCTATAATAAGAGTATTATTAGGAAACCTAGAATTAATTCAGATAACGTTTTGCAGGATCAACAGGATGAAGTCACTGATACTTCTTATCTGCCTGATCCTTCAAATGAATAAAATAGTTGGCATTGAGGAAGAAATTAGCATAACTCCCTTAGAAAGTATAATACTTCCAGTAGAAATAGGTAAAGCTAGGATTATATATACAAAACATACATTTTTCCATTATTTAGGTATTAAAGAAGTTGGTAGACAGATAGAACAGTTAAAAAATCATTTTTCTATTATACAAAAAACTGTTGTGAAAATAAATAGCTCAAATCCCATTTCATACCATTGCTTAAGTGAAAATCTTATAGAGAGAACTGAGTTTCTAATTAATTCTTTAGACAGAAAAAATGAAAACATGAATCCCCATATGCGTTCAAAAAGAGGCTTAATAAATGGATTAGGTCAAGCTAATAAATGGTTATTTGGTAATTCAGACTCAGATGACGAACGTTATAACAATGCAATTAAACTTTGACAGGAAAATCAAAAACATGTAACGTATGAATTGAATTTACAAACTTCTTTGTTGTAAAAATTTATTAATCACTATAATCAATCACTAACAATACTTTGGCAAAATCAGCAAAAACTTCATAACAATTTAGAAAAATTTCAAGCATCTATTATAAATCAAATTGACTCTTTAGGTAGATACATATTACATTTCAAGGAACAATAAGTCAAATTAATCTCGATTGCCAAAATCTAATATCATTTATAAATACTATCGAGAATGCTATCTTATTTTCTAAGTTAAGTACTCTTAATAGTTCCATAATATCAAATTCCGAAATTTTAGATTCAATTGAACATTTGAATCAAATATACGATAAGGATCAAATTCCTAAATTCAATAATACCTTAACATACTATACGTTTCTAGGTACTCAAATGACATTTTCGGGCTCTAAATTGATATTTGAAATTCATGTTCCTATCCTAAAACCAGAGTCCTTAGAATTCTATCACATATTTCCCATAATTAAAAATAATATAGTGTTCACTCCCACTTAACCTTACTTGGCACTTAATAATGAAGAAGCCCAACCAGAGAAAGAAGAATGTGCGAAAGATGAAGACATCTACTACAGGTTGGCAAATTAATTTTGGCAGTCGGAAGTTTGGCAACGTCCGATGCGCCGTAGCAAAGACGTATGCGGATTGCAAGAGCTCACTTCGAGGGCAGAACTCGTAAGCTTCGTTTCGACAGTACAGTTCAGAGAAAAGTGTGATTACCAGGGTTGTGCAATACTAACTTGTTATGGCGACTCCCGAAAGTAAAGTTCTTCATAAAAAGTTGAGTGAGCAGTGTTGTGAAATAATTATGAACGTTTTAAATTTAATGACCGAAGA
Organism: Galeruca laticollis; assembly: GCA_963921935.1. Taxonomy (NCBI): domain Eukaryota; kingdom Metazoa; phylum Arthropoda; class Insecta; order Coleoptera; family Chrysomelidae; genus Galeruca; species Galeruca laticollis. The sequence continues at coordinate 212,936,820 of OY998177.1, forward strand.
GGCAAATAATGGCAAGTCAACAATTCCATTAACAAAGGTAAGATTTAATTTTTGCAATAAAGTAATTATTTAACAAATTTACACTCGATAGTAAATTTTTTAAATCGATTTACGTACATAAAATATTCATTTGTTAAACGATTTAAAAAAGTGACATTAGGGTGAGACAAAGTATTTTTTCTATTTCCGTTACTAAAACCGTATTTTGAACACGGGTTAGACATACACAAAACGACTCTTTAAGCAATAGTGTTTAAAATGCGAAAAGTCACATCTCGTTTATCTTTTGTTTTTTAAACGTCAAATCAACTGTATCGTTTGTATGTTGAATTTCAAGTTCCGTGATAATTTTCTTGTTCTGTGTCATTTGATTTGTCAGTCAGCCGTCAACCATCGACCGTAATGTTATGAATATAATTAAAATATAATATGTTTTCCTTCCTGCGGGCGAAGAAAAAGTATAATAAGCACCTCGTTAAAAACGCCTTTAGTCACTCGTTTCACTAGGCACTCGTGACTAAAGTAACCTTTTTGACACTTGGTACTTAATATACTATTATGCACTCATGTGTCAATGTTATGCACCATTATGTCATCATTATAAACAAATCGACGCCATTTTTAGTCCATATAGAGCAATCTAAATGAGACATTTTTTGGTTTTTGCATGCCTGCGGCTCATGCGTCAATTTTTCCATTTGTGAAAAAAAGCACCACTTTATGCACATGTTGCATAAATAACCATTCTGTTTCTGTCTACAGGAGTATATAAAAGGGCACATATTTATTTTGAGTAAGATACCTATTTAAATGTAATAGGTTTTTTAGCTTATAATTATAATTATTATACTCATTTGATACTTATCTCTTTTAGATTCGGTTTTATTATTTGTTTTGAACCATCTTTCGATGTCAGTTACAATTACGGTTTGGTCATATTAAAATATGTTCGAACTAAAATCTAAAGGTCGTTTAAAAGAACTAATGAACTGAAACGTAATATAGTATTTTTGAATTTAATACTTCATTTAAATAGCCGAAAACCAAGACAAAAAATTTTATTTCAAAGAACGGTCACTGAAAACAAATTTAACCACTTCCTCATTTTATTTGTATAAAAATACACATGAGTAAAACTTTTAATACAACATTTATATCGACTTATTTTATTGTCAGGTCATTGAACGAGTTTCTGCTGCTACAAATGTTAGCCAAAGAACGCTTTCCCGTATTAAAAAAGAAGCTCAGGCAGGAAGTAATGCTGACACTGATGTGCCTACTAAAAAAATAAAGAACGTTCAGTATCCGTATGGATCAATTCGACAAAACTGTACTTAGAAGGTGCATCATAAATTATCACATATCCGAGAAAAAAGTACCCACGTTAAGAAATGTACACCAGACCTTTGCAGATAGTCATGGCTCCGCAAGAAGTCGTGAATCTCTGCGGGAACAAATACATTCTTTGGGTTTTCGTTGGAGAAACATGAAAAACAACCAGAAGTTTGTTAATGGAACGTCACGAAATTAGACATTTACACCTACTATATTTAAGAAACATAAAAAAATGCAGAGAACAGAACAAACCTATCATTTATATGTATGAAACATACATTCATTCTTGTCACGCGCACCTTAAAGGATGGAGCGCCAAGAGTAACGAAGGATTAAGAAAACCCGTTTCAAACGGTAATAGAATCATCATTGTGCATGTAGGAAGTGGAAATGGTTTTGTACCTAATGCTGGTATTATGTGGAACTCACAGTCAAAAACAGGAGATTATCATAATGCATACGAAAATTATGAGAAGTGGGTACAAGAAAAACTTATTGTAAACCTACCAAAAAACGCTGTTGTGGTAATTGATAACGCCCATATCACAATGTTCTGAATGAAAAATTACCTACGACTGCTTGTACTAAACAATAATTTAAAAACTGGATTTCTGAAAGAAACATATATTACAGTGAACAAATATTAAAACCGGATCTTTATAACTTTGCAAAATTGTACAAACCGCAATATAGAACTTATAAAATTGATGAATTGTTTATTCGACATGGATTGCAAGTTTTAGGCTACCCCCCTAATCACCCGGACATACTTGCCTCATTTTGAATTGTAACGTTTTTATTTTTCCTCTATTTCGCTTTACGAAATCGAATAATTTCTATCCCAATACGGACCTGGCGCAACAATATTTTCGTGGAAGCGAAGGATATCGTTCTTTATGACCAATGAACATTAAAAAATTGAGGAACAATATATCTCAGGACGCCGAAAAGGTTTGTTATGCTCAGATCTTGATTTTCAATTCAATTGAATAACAACTAAAAATATACAATAATTTTAATATCGCGTCTAAAAAAATGTGCGATATGTAAACAATAGTTTTTAGTATCGCCTCTGACAAAAAGGTACTATTTATGAAATTCTGGGTAGACATCGTAATTGGTGAATTTGTGACCTCGATTTGTTTTATATGGTTTGTTATATGGTTTTTTTAGAACTAGCTTTACCGTTAATTGTCGGGAAAAACTTTCAAGAAAAAAGGCCGCCTCTCCCCAAAATCTCGTGACGAGATTCAGTCTGCGACGAATACTTGACCAAGGCAGTTGTAAAGTTCTGAGAGTATCAACTGGATTTACGTGTCGTATTTATCGTTATTAGGATTAAGATATCGTATCGTACCAAAGTATCGATATTTCCTGTGCTTAGTCGGCGAATTATAGTAATCGAAGTATCTGTTTATTGTACATACTACCGATATTAAGTTCCCGAAAAATACCGAGTGTCTGTGATTTTTTCCATCACGCGGTGAGAGCAGATTACTTAATACAAGTTATAGCTTTGTTCGCGGGTCTGATTCCGAACCAGTTTAGGACATTCAAAATCGTCGTTCGCGGTTCACCCAGTTCTGAATTTTTAGTTCAGTTCCGTGTTCGCGGGTCACATTGATTCGGTTCATTACTGATTCCAAATCGGTTATAGCAGTTCTTGGGTTTTTGTTAGAACTAAAAGTTCGGTTCGGTTGCCCATGCGCTTTACCAAAAAGTCGGCGTCAGAGTAAACTGGTATCAGCTGTTATTTGATAGCGAGTTTGTTTTACATCGTTGTTCCAGTCAAGTTTAAAGTATAAATTTGTAATTTGTAGTTAAATAAAGTGGTACAAAGCTCCCGTTTAGACGAGTAATGTGTATAGAATGCATTTACGAGTCCATTTTTAAAATTCCTCCTCTGAAGTTGATAGAAACACCAAAAATTCAGATATATTCTAATCTATCAACAATAAAGAAAACAAAAAAATTTAATAATTAATTCATGGGTTATTTTCCATGCCGTCTCACAAAAAATATCTTTTTAATCAAAAGTATTTACTAAGAGTTAAATTTTATCTGTCTTTCACTTTCGTAAGAATCTAAATTTCTACCCAAAAACTAATGTTTTTATCACATTCCTTCGTTGTGATTAAAACCTATGAATGACCCGACATAGTATTGTACTTCTTTTCACAAATCTATATACAGGGTGTTTTTAATGTTGACCGTGTTACATTATCTTGTTAGTGTAAGCATAAATTGAACTTAAAAAATAACTGTTTACTTAGAACTGCTCATTTTTTAAGTTTTTTGGTTAGCTTTAATACACTATTCAACATCAGTAAGAGACAGTTGAAAGCAGAGATAATTTGTTTTTTCTACTTTCGCTACTAAAACCGCACTTTGAACACGGGTTTGTCATGCACAAAACGATTTTTTAAACACTAGTGTTTAAAATGCGAAAAGTCACATCTCGTATATCTTTTGTTTTTTAAACATCAAATCGAGTGTATCTTTTGTATGGTAAATTTCATGCTCCTTGATAATTTTGTTATTCTGCGTCATTTGATTTATCAGTTAATCAGTTAGCTGTCAGTCATTGTCCGCCATGTAATGAATATAATTCAAATATAATATCCCGCGGGTGAAGAAAAAGTATAGTAAGCATCTCGTGTTAAAAACGTCTTTAGTCACTCGTTTCACAAGGAACTCGTCCCGCTTCGCTCCACTCGTGCCTAGTAGAACTCGTGACTAAAGTAACCGTTTTGACACTTGGTACTTAATATACTATTTTCCACTACTAGCTATGAAGTTGACAATTGTTGCGTCTTCTAGCCAACTGAGAAGTTGAAGTTCCCTATTAGTGGTTAACAATTTTTCTATAGGGACCGAGAAAGATGACGCTTATGCCATCTGCCGTGAAAAAACACAAACAATGTGATGTAAACACTGTGGTAAACCCAACGACGTATTAAAGATAGACTAGCCTTGTTTACATTTTGGTTGTCCCCAACATATTTAGGAGGAGACTCTTTTTGCATGATGCCAAATTTCTTCTAACAAAAATAATAATTGATGAATATATTCAAGATTTTAGCAGTATTTTCTGTTTAAAAAGTAAGAAAAAAGTGGGAAGCATTTAAAATAGGTATGACCAACCCACGGTCCAGCTCACTATGTTTTTTCGGTTAGAATTTTTCATGATCTATCAATGCCATAAGTTAAACAGTTTATACATTTTTAGTTTGGCAACCTCGAACTACTTCTGTCATTTTGGTGAGATCTGTAAATAAGATTTTAATTATAATTGTGCTTTTATGTGGTGTTGCATTGATATTTGTAAATTAAAGTGATTTTAAGATATTTATGATGGTGAGAAAATGTGTAGTGTGTGAAAATACATGGAATACGAATTATGAACGATCGTTTCACAGGTAAGGTTATATTAGCACAAGCGTAGTATAGGTATAAGACAAGGGATTCAATATTTGTTTTCATAATAATATTGATTATTTTTTTATTATCAGGTTTCCCAGAGATATTGCTCGCCGTGAAATTTGGTTACAGAATTTATTTTTGGCAGAAGAGGACATTTTCAAAGTTGAAGTTGCTTTGGTGTGTTTTCATAAAATAGTTTAAATAAGCCCTTTCGAAATGATACGCTACTGTGCAATGTACTCGCCCTGTTTTATGTTGCGACCAAAACATTGTATAGGTAATAATGTGTGAAGGCTGGTCTATCTTTTATATGTCATTGGGTAAACCCTATTAGTTTTGTATAATCAGAGTTTTTAAATGTTCATTTTTTAAAACTGATATTAAATGTTTGTGATGTCTTCATCAAAAGTATCTTTCTGTATTCATGGCTGTTCACATATGCCGTATAAAAATACTACGCAGTTGAAATTTTATAGTTTCCCCGAAAGTTCATTGAACACTGCGTGAATAACCTTAAAACGTCAAAAATGGGTAAATGCAGTAAAAACCCATATGTAAGTAAAATGTTCTAATTAATTTTTTTTATTACCTAATCTTTTGTGTATAATCAATATGATACTACAATTGGCAGCTATTAGAAAAGTTCTAATTTTTTTTACATAAATAAAAAATTATTATCCACAGAACAAAATGTTGTTTTCGGTACGATTTCATTGATTATATAAAATAAAAAGCTTGTTATGTGTTTGTACAAAACGAATCACTTCAAGTTTTTTAATTACATTTCAGAAAACATCGGAAGGATTGGGAACCAAATAAAAATACTAGAATTTGCAGTGCTCATTTTGTCAATAATCAAATATCAGATAATGCCCTACACCCATCTTACATACCAACAATTTTTCCTGGCAAAGAAAATAAAAAGATCTGTTCATTTTTAGCATTTTGTAGGTTGCTTATTACAATGTTTACATCACAATGTTTTTCTTATTTAACACCAGAGCGCTCTACTTTCGACAGAAGTGCTGCCTCTATAGTTCGGTCTCGATCCCTATTGTTAACCTTGGTCAATAATGGACAATTTAAAAATTTTTGAGAATCTAGGGATAGTAGTTTAACAAAAACTTGTGCAACAGAATTTTGTGTTCCCAGGAGATTTTCTTCAACGTATTTGCTTTTTGAAATTACCTAACACGATAAAATTATTTCAATAAAAATGTCATTAGTATATAATTCGCGCTCAACCAATAATGACTGATGACATCCCGTAACTACAACATGGCGATAATTACAAACGATGGGTGCGCTCAGAAAACACAACCGTTGCGTCAATGTTCTGTGAACGCACTTTAATTCATAACATTCTTCTTCTTCTTGTGCCTTGTGCTTCTCGCACGTTGGCGGTCCTTTGTACTTCTTTCATGTCAAACGTAAGGTGCCATTTTCTGCCTTTCGGAAGATTTTGGCTGCATCCCTAGTTCCACACCAGTCCCTAATGTTTCGCAGCCATGAATGTTGTTTTCTTCCCAGGCCTCTTCTACCTTCTATTTTTCCTTGCAAAATCAACCTAGGTATTGAGTATCTGGCGCCTCTGAATATGTGTCCAAGATAGGATATCTTTCTCTTCTTCACGATTTGCAGAAGTTCTCTATGCATACCGGCCATTTCCAGCACCTCTTCATTAGTATTATGTGCAGTCCATGGGATGCGTAGCAGTCTACGAATTGTCCACATTTCAAATGCCTCTATCCGATTCAGAGTTTTGATTTTTAGAGACCATGTTTCTGCCCAATAGAGCAAGATAGGCCAGACGTAGCATACTCGAATCCGAAGTGCCAGGGGCAATGTTCGGGCAAGAAAGAAGTTCTTAAGTTTATGAAATGTGTCTTTTGCACGTCCGATTCGTATTTTCACTTCCTCGTCGCAATCCCATTTCTGGTTGATGGTGGCGCCCATATATACAAATTTTGACACCACATCCAATTTTTGGCCGTCAATCCTAATTGTGATGTTACTGTGGTGTCGAGCTATTACCATAACTTTTGTTTCATTTTTGTTGATCGTCAGGCCAAATTGTTTTCTTATTTGTTTGATTCTATCAACAGTTTGTTGAAGGTCCTCAGGTGAATTCGCCTACATAACATTATACGTTGGAATTGTTTCTTCATAATAGTTCCTGTTTTTTTCACAAATACCACGTCTTCTTACATTATAATCATGTGGTAATGGTTCCTGCAAATCTTCTATTGCATGGGTTATAATATTTCTGTTTGTAGCAATTATGTTTCCATCATCTAATAACGCAAGACTTAGATTGTATCTAGCCATAATTTCAATATTAATGTTTTCTAAAAAAAATATCGTTCAGCAGACACACGTCAACCATTATCATTGGTTGCTCAGTGAGCGCTCATCAACGGTTGAGCTATAAGTTATGTTTTATGAACGCACCTGTTGTTTGCAAATACGTTTTACTAGTGGAAATGTCAATCTGTATAACACTACTTGATTATTGTTTTATTAGTGGAAAGGCGAATTTACATTCCTGAGCTACTCGATTTTACAAGAAATGTTTTTTTCTTCGAACGTCAGTGAATCTGTCATTTTTCGACTGTGTAGGCGACTGTAAAGTTTCATTTTTCCTCAGCGGAGCTTTAGTTTTCACTTTCCCGCTGGCAGAGGGGAAAATGTTATCATAGCAACATAGATAGAAACGCAGCCGGAGACACCATAATTTTAAAAAATAAATTAATATTGTCGACAGTGTCCACTGACAGCTTTATGTTACATTACTATAGCAATGACCTGTGCCTACTCACCGAGACCGGTCTAAACCGCCTTGCGAACCCAATTATGTTTAAAAATTATTACTATCAAAAGAGACGTGTTTGCATCAATTTGTCGACATTTGAAGAAGAACCAGCATATTTTATTTGGAGGAAAAGTTACTTTTCATGACTTGCTCTCTATTACCAGTCTCACTCCGTTTGGCTGTTAAACACGAACGCGTCATGAAAAGTATCACTTTTCCTCCATACAAAATAATATACTATTAATTTTTGTCTTAAATTACCCCTCATTATGTACGCGCCAGGTAACACCAAAGAATAGCAGACCTTTACTTTTTAGCATTTGAATGAAAAAGAGCCGCTGTACATAGATCTAGATTTGTTTCTGCGAATATTTCATTGTTCTGCCCCTATTTTATAGTCTATTTTTATGTACGAGAAAGTAATAAAACCTAATTTCTAATGCAAAACTTAGTACGGTTATTTTAAATATTATTACAAAATAATCTAAATATATCCTAAAATTTTCATAACTGTACCTGAGCTAATACAAGTTTTCGGCCTTTTATTGGTGTTTGATAACCATAAGCTATACAGAACAATAGAAAAAGGTTTGGATAGACCAAAAGCCATGTGTATTGAAGACTACATAGCCGTAGCATAAGATTATTTTCGTGTTTTAGATGAAACTTAATGTTTCTAGCTAATTCCACAATATAATGAAAAATGTTGAAAATTCTAAAAAATTGACAATTGCTTCGATAACTGGATATCATCGTCAGAATGACAGAAGCTACATTTCATTTGATGCCTACCTGATGTTTAGTAGTTATTTTTGGCTAGACCAAGAAGTGACCTAACTTGTGATTGACTTAATATACGTTAATAGAAAAAAGAAGAAGATGTGATATTACAAATATTGAAGCTTAGATATTATTAGCCCTATGGTGATATCCTGAATATAATTTTTCCAATTAAGATCAGTATAACTGTGATATTATATAGAAAACCAGGAAAACTATATCTGCTGTTCTTTACAATTATCACTTAAGAACACAGTTTAATTTTGGAGAACTCCCTAGCTTTATCTGTTCATTGACGACTTCATATTGCGGGTTTCTTAAGTGTCTTCTAATTTCCAACTCTCCAAGGAAATCCAGTTCTTGTTTCTTATCACATATATGTAGTACTTCTAGTTCTGTGTTAGGTGTCAATGAATGATTGGTGTCAAGTAGATGTTTTGCGTAATGGGATTTATCTGGATGTTTTAATCTGTATGCTCGTAAGTGTTTCCATTTTTCCATTTTTAGCCGTTTTCTATCCTTAGGATATAGGCCTCTTTCAAATTCGTCCATCGGCTTCAATCTTGTGCAACTCGATACCAGTTCAGGCCAGCGACCTTCTTTATCTCGTCGTACCATCTTTGCTGGGGTCTTCCAACACTCCTCCCCTCTGCCCAAGGTCTCCATCTGGTGACATACCCGCTCTAGTTTTCCGTATGCCTGGCCACGTGCCCTGCCCATTGCCATTTTAGGGAACCAATTCTTTTTATTATATCGAAGACTTTGGTTTTTTCTCGTATCCAAGTATTTGTTTTATGGTCTCTCAGGGAAATTCCCAAAGTACGTCTTTCTATGGCTCTCTGATGTACTTCCAATTTATGTTTTATCTTCTTGGTTATTACCCAGGTCTCACAACCATACGTGACAACAGGCAGTATACACTCGTTATAGACTTTTGTTTTCAAATTCATTGGAATATTCATGCTGAAGATGTACTTTAATTTGCCGTAGGCTGCCCATCCCAGTCTAATTCTTCTATCAATCTCCATCTCTTGATTTTGTTTACCTGGTGTTATAGCTTGGCCCAGGTATATGTATGTTTCCGTCCTTTTTATTGTGCTGTCATGAATCGGTATTGTATCGTCTGCATCTGGTATATTTGTCATAAACATAAAGTGAATAGCTTTGGAGATATAACGTCTCCTTGCCGAACTCCTCTCCTTACGTTTATTTTGTCAGATGATTCGTGAAGTCTTATCGACATTGAAGAATTTCTATGGATGTTTTCGATGAGGTTTATATAACGTTGATCTAGTCTAGCATTTCTCAATGATTTTATTATTGCCCAGATTTCTACTGTGTCGAAAGCTTTTCGGAAATCGACAAAAGCCATTCATAGGCTTATGTTATATTTTGTAGCTTTGTCGATCATCTGCCTTACGGTGTGTAGATGTTCTGTCGTACTATAATGGCTTCGGAACCCAGCCTGTTCCTTTGGTTCGTAAGCCTCGAGTTTTCGTTCTAATCTGTTTGTAATGATTCTGGTGAATAATTTATATATCTGTGATAGTAAGCTTATCGGCCGGTAGTTTTCGAGATCAGTTGGGTCACCATTCTTGTAGATCAGAACAACTACAGCATTCTCCCAACTTTTGGTTATATATTCTTCTGTTAGGCACTCATTGAATAGTTTTAGTAGTTCTTGTGTCGTCTTGATATCGCTTTCCTTAAGCTTTACAGGCAGAATGTTGTCTTCTCCCGCTGCTTTGCCATTTTTCATCTGGGATAGCGCTTTCTCTAGTTCTTCCATATCTATCTCGGGCATTTCTTCTGAGTTGACATTTACTATTCGAATTTTGTCCTCTACTGTCGTTATCTTTGGTATTTTAGATTCGTACAGATCTCTATAGAAAGATTCCACAACTTTTAATATCTGCTTTCTGTCTTCCACTATGTTGTTTTTCGCATCTTTGATCTTTGTAAGTGTTTACTGTATCGGATTTTCGGATTTCAAATTTTATAAGGGTCTAACCCAAATAGACAGCATTGCATTCTGGACATTTGAGTTTATATATACCTGATTTCTTCAATGGTGGTATTTTTGTTTTTACATTTAACAATTTTGTACTTACGTTACTTTCTGTTTTAAAAGAAATTGTTGTATTCGTTGCTAAATATATTATCTTTGAAATATTATTAAAAATATTTCCTGCATATGTGATGGTTTTATAAGTGACCACTTACGAAATATTTTAAGTGTCTACTAAAAGAAGTGAGACGCCTATCGGTTACGAATGCTTTATTATTTTAATACTCTCTCATTCAAAAAAATAGACTAGAATAATTTAAATAAAAATATACATATGTAAAATTCTATATGTAGGTGTTCTGTTTTCCGTTTTGATCTTTTAGTTATAAAACTAACACTTAATTGAAAAGGGGGAATTTAAATTGCTATTTTTATTTTCCCTATTATTATATACAATGTGTTTTGACTGAGGTTTACTTGATAATACTTCCATAAGACTTACTGATTCTACGACAATTGATGAAAACTGAATATAATTTTCAGTAAGTTTGTTTATTTCTACGCTACTATAAAATGTTCTCTATTTTATATACAACAGTTAAAGGTAATTTTAAGTTTGAATTTTAATAAAAATTAACTTTTTCATAAGGTGTTTCTATATGCGTCCATTTTATCGCTAGATAAATGTAAAACATGATAAAGGCATGAGTGAAAACTTTAAGTATCTAAAAGTATCGCCCTGACGCTAACCAGCAATGCTAAGTTTCCCTAAACATGTCGTTTTTACGACATATAGAAAATTTATAGATACTGTTTTTTTTTTCAAACATTATCTGAAACGTGAAAATAAAATTGTCTGATAGTAAATGTGGTTTATTGGTTGTGTCCGCCATCTTAAACATGTCGGAAAAACGACTATAAGAAAATTTATTAATAACCACCTGATTTTCTCTGCATCCGTTTATTAAAAAATACAAAAAAATCTTATTATATTAGTAGATGAATAAGGGGGGTATCACTATAGATATAGGGAAAACAATGTGTTAGAGAGAGAGAGTGTGGTGAGAGAGTGTGTGGGAGAGAGATAGCTGCTTGTGTCGTTGGCGGGTGATTGCTGGGGTCACGAAAACAATATACGGGTTGTTGACATAAGGTGGGAGGGTGATGATACTCGCCATATAGGAGTGTGTCGACGTATACGGGGTGTTGACATGGCGGAAGGGTGTCGATAATCACCACAAAGGGGTGTGTCGACGTATACGGGGTGTCGACAAATAAGATTTCAAGAAGGCGCACTCTGCTACTATTGGTCGAACAAAGGACATCATGATAGGTACGTCACAACGACGTTCGATCAATATACAGGGTGTCGACATAAAGATGTCAAAAGGGGTATGTCAAAAATGCACTCTACGTCGAATCAGCTTAAGTGACATCAGAAGTGGAAATAAAACAAAATAATTTCAATCAATCAATTTATTACATTATCTAAATCGTTCACAACTTTTGGTTTATAGAAATATATAAATTCTCTAAGGGCCACTGACATTATACTATTACTACAATCACAAATGGTGTACAATAGTTCAAATTTACTCAAATGTCCATTATTTTGAGCGAAATTCCTGATAATTTCAATCACATTTCTATAGAATTCACATAAATTTAGAGATTCTAAATGAGCGAGACGATGGGAAATGAGACAATTATCAACTTGTATAATTTGAAGAACATCTTGTATTCGTAGAAGGAAACTTATGTCGTGTTTAGTTACTTCCAACCATTTAACATCATCAAATATCAGTTGCCGAATAGTGCAATAGTCTCCACAACGTATCGTCTCTGGTTTATATTCTTCGTATAATGCTGGAAGTGGTGCACTTATAAATGAATTATTATTTAAAATATTGATAAACGTGTCCCATTCGTAAGTGCTGAAGGAGATTTTTGTATCAGCGTATGCGAGAGTGATTACACTACTGAACGTCCGTGCTGGACTTAGACCACATCCAATTCGAAAATTCGTATTTGTAGAATACTCGCTATAAAGTAAGTAGTGCTTTTCCATTTTGGAAGCAATTTCATACTTTTCTAAAATATGATTTAGTTCAGCATCATAAGTATAACTTTCTGAAGCACTACTAATACTACTACTACTACTATAACCACTATCTTGAGAATTCATATTGACGACTAACAATCTAGCTTGCTGCTCTCTCCAATTTATATCCACTCCTATCTCTTTGAGGATAATAATGCCCCCGCTACAGAACCTTGTATTCTCACGCGACAATCAAAGTGGAAGTAGTTACACAACAACATCTGTGCTTTCTATCCAACTGTTATGTTTTTTGTCTAAACCCAACCATTTAACATACATCTTGTTGTTGCCTTTTCTTCTAAGCACCTTTTCCACCAAGTAAACGTCTGGATTTAACGTTTTCTGCAGCTCTTGCTCGTAAAACCCTCCACTGATTGGTATACCATACATGTCTTCAAGCAAATACGTGATAGGATTGGTAATTTTGATTTTAACGATTTTGAAGAGTTCAGTTGTCCAATTGGGTGTATATCCTTTTTCAAAGACATGTTTGGACTTGCTTATACGAACAATATCACCAACTTTGAATTTTCGCGGTCCTGCAATCTTTAGATGTTTATAGGTTTTGTTTAAAATAGTTTTTTCGTTGGATTTATTGACTTGGGAAGGTTTATACTTGGTAATTGAATGCTTTGTATAATTGTATTTCTTAGTTATTTCGGGTAGAATGTCTATCCATTTATAGTTACCATTTAAACTGAAATGCTTATACAGTTTTGATTTCAATGTTCGTATTACTCGTTCGGCCATAGAAGCCTTTTTCGTACTAAATACACTATAGTGATTAATTGCATGTTTTTTCATTAATTGTTGAAACTTGTTGTTGTAAAATTCCGTTCCTTGGTCTGATTGAAGATTTTTAGGAGTTCGTCTTGTGTGAGCGAGAATGTCTGAGAATGCACGAGTTAGCTCTTCACCGGTCTTTGTCTTTAGTGGACGTGTCCACAAAAACTTTGAGAAGCAATCGATAACGACTAGTATCATTTTATGGTTTTTATTTTGATGAGCGTAAGGTCGCATTTCAGCCAAATCCATTTGCCATAAATCATCTATGCCTTTGATAATTGTACGTCTGCGCGGATAATTTTTACGTATCGGTTTGTGGAGTTCGTTTACAAGCTGAATTTTGGATGACATGCTTCGTAAGCGCATACACGTTCTCAACTGATGATATCTTTTCGATACTATTTGATACCTTTCTTCAAGTAATTTGTTCGTAATTCATTTATGGATACCTCATGCTCATTGATTTTTCCTTGGAGTTGTTGTTGTATATCTTTTACCACAAATCGTCCAAGCCTTTAATGATGGTTCGACGTCTTGGATAATTCTTACGGGCTGGTTTATGTAATTCGTTAACGAGTTGAATCTTTTCTTTTGATGTCATTATTTGTTCTCTAGAACTGTAAGTCTTCTATCTAGGGTTATTGTAATGAAAGATAGTTTTTCATTAATTTTCAATTCGAGATCTAAAATTTCTTGTTCAATATTATCTATATGTTTTTTAGTTACGTTGATTTGTTGAATGTTTTTTAAACTGTTTTGAAGCGTATTTAATATTGTTTGATGATTGGATATTAATTGATCTACATATCCTTTAGTGGTTGCATCGAAAGTTGTTGTTGGTGGTTTTACGTTACACAGGTTTACGTTTTTAATATCAAGATCTCCATCAGGAGTGTGAGGAAATGTGACTTTAGGGATTTGGCTGTAGGGAGCTTCACCAGAACGACGTCCGAATTTGTCAAGACTCATGTCTAAAATGTCATCATCACTTCACGTTCACGTATTATATGTGCTTCAATTAATTCATTCAAAATTGCTACTATTTCGTTTTCATGTGATGTATTTCCGGCACGTTTTGAAGCAACTAACAGCTTTAGTCGGTCCACCAGTTCATTAGGATCATCCCAGTATACATATTCTATAGGTTTTTCGTTATAAATCAATTTGGAATTTGGTAATCCTGCACCTTCTCGAGGATGAAACATAGGTCGGATAATTTCCATGTACTTTGCTCTTCGTGTACCTTTCAAATGTCCTAAAGAATTTCGATGAACGTTTGTTGCTTCCAACATGATTTTGTATGCTTCTAAATCATCTGCAGCATAATTAGGGTCATCATAAAAAATTAATTGATAAAGGCCTGGAGTTCCTCGAAGCCAATACCACTGACCATTAGATTCTTACAATTTAATTGCTCCAGTGCTGATGTCGAAATCGATACGTTTGTTGCCCAAAAACCACCAGTCTTTTTCCGCATCGTACACTGGACCATACACGCGATCGATTCTATCATCGTTTTGCCAGTAGTCTTGAACGACGTTTTGACTCATTGGTGGATATTGATCGATATATTCTTCAACGGCTTCTGGGGCTAAGCGTACTTGAGGAGTTGTCTCAACATCATCATCAATTTCACTGAATTGCTCAGTATTGTCTTTGTTTCCTTCCCATGCTGCTACGTCCTCTAACGATATGAAATTGGTTTGTGGCTCTTTTTGTGAATTGATTTGTGCGGGTGACGACGTTTTTTGTGGATTGAATTTTGTAATTTGTGACATTTCATTCTTCGGTTCTATTTTTACTTCCTCTTTTTTAACAGAGTACTGAGGATACTTTACAATTTCTTGTAGAGGTTCAGATATCGGTTTAAAAAGTTTCTTAAGAGACTCATCTTGGTCTGTTTTACCTCGTTTTAATGCTAAGTATTTTTTTCGAATCGTTTTAGCAAGTTCAGCAATTTTTCTCTTGCGAGTAGCCACAGCAACTCGCTTGTCTAGCATCATGTTGAGTAGTGATATTTTATTTCTTTTACATTTCTATATATTTATCAAAGCCTAAACGATAGCGACCGCAATTAAGAGGAAAGTCTTTAACTATAACTACTGCACCATATGGTTCAGTCCAACATTGTGAACACATTTTTTTAAATTCCTCAAAAGTCAGGTCGGGTGAGACGTGTTCGTCAAATATGTGTTTCAAATTAATTTCATCTTGTTTGAAGAGTACAATTATGTTACAGTTGTCCCTTATTAACTGTTTTGGTGTTTTTGAGTAAGTTTGACAGAGGTATGCGGCATCTATATTTTTATGTCTACACATGGAATAGTATTCGCGAATCTTCTGTTGTCCATCACAAGCCACATCATCAAATATGAATATAGAATTGCTTTTCGCTTTGTTGGTACTCACAATAGCTTCATTATTTTTGAATGGGAAATATCCGACGCCTTTGACTTGTCTTAGGACGTCTCGTAATAGCTGATACTTTGGTTGGTACAATGACTTCGAATACAAATAGATATTCTTAAACTTGACACCATTTGAACTGAAAATTAGTGACAACATGACATTAGTCTTTCCACAACCACTTGGACCACATATAATTGCTCTGAAAGAGTTTGGTAATAATGTACCATGCTTATGACTATCTTGTTCTAATGTTATATCTAAATTTTCTATTGGTAACTTCTGCTTCTGTTGAATGAACTTCATCTTTTAACACTTGTGTTGTTAAATCATGTCTATAAATAGATGTTACGCTACGTTTACCTTTCATCTTCAATGTTGGTGTATCAAGGTGAAGGTGTTGTAAATTCTCTTATAAATAAATTACCGTTTGAACTTCACCTACCCAGCTATAATTTCTGTGGTCGTGAGTATTCGTAATATATATATAAATTGTTAAACGTGTTAGGTAACTAGACTTTTTTTTTTTTAGCGGGAACAAAATTACAAAAACGTCTTACACGTGGAGATCTAGGCATTAATCCATTAGACAGCGCCTGTAAAGAACACGACATTGCATATTCCCAAAATAAATCCGTAGACGAACGGCACAAAGCTGATCAAATACTTGAAAATAAAGCTTGGGAGAGAGTAAAGTCCAACGACGCTACAGTAGGTGAGAAAGCAGCCGCCTGGTTGGTTACCACAACAATAAAAGCTGAAAGAAAGTTAGGTATGGGTAGTAAGCGTCATCGTCGTCCGGTTTCTTTTAGACGGAGTATCATCGATAAAATTGGGACGTCTTTGAAGCCGGGAACAACCTTAAAAAAGTCTGCTTCAAATGCTTTAAAAGTAGCAAGACTTATAGTGAAAAAAGCTGGAGGTCGACTTCGAATTAAAGTGCCTAGAATTATACCACTTGTCAAAACTGGAGGAATTCTACCACTGTTACCAATTTTCGCTGCTCTCGGAGCTCTCGGCAGTCTTGCTGGGGGAGCTAGTGCCATTGCGAAAACTGTAATTGATACTAAAAATGCTCAAAAGAAGCTCGAAGAAGATACTCATCATAATAAAGCAATGGAATCCATCGGCAAGGGATTATACTTGAGAAAGAATAAAAATGGATTTGGTTTATATTTAAAGCATCAAAAAAACTTCCCATAAAGCTACCTAATCGACCATTATCTGATAGAGACCTACTACATTATAGCATTTCACTCAAAATACCTCATTTCAGAGGTGTTTTTATGCGAGATACTCTACCTAAATCAGGTCCTCTTCAGTATGAATGTGCTATTTTAAATTTAGATATATCAGATAATGAGGGAAGTCATTGGGTAGCTTATAATAAGATAAAGAATAATGTAGAATACTTTGATTCATTTGGTAATTTGAAGCCACCGAAAGAACTAGTCACATACTTGGGACGTAGTGCAAGAATTTTCTACAACAACGACTCATATCAAACATTCAACCAAGTTAATTGTGGACATTTGTGTTTAAAGTTTCTAAACAATGCAACTCACTGATTTAATGGAGACAATTAAAATTCTTTTAAGAAATGCTGAAAATCTAAGTCAAATTTGGTACACTCTACCTATCAAATATAGAAGAGGATTGGTGCAGCTTTTACCTTGTCAAAATGATCCACAACGACATGAATGGTCTGACGTATGCGGCTTGTATATGAAATCATATTGTGTACTTTGTTTGATGGAATATCCGGAATGTTCATAAATTGTATGTTATTTAAATCCTCACCTGATTTGATTTGTATCATTCACAATGTCACTCTTGCTGAGAGTAAACAGCAATAATCATATTTTTTCGTTCAAACCACAAACGCCCATTGTTCTGAATCCCAAACAAGAATATGAGTTAGCTTTGCGGTCATTTCATTCCTACCATTCGATTCCAAATATAGAAAATGAACAAAAATTTTATTACTACGATAGTCAAAATGTGTTAACTACTATTACTTTTCCTACTGGATGTTATGAAATTTCAAATATCGAAAAGTTTATACAAAGCAAGATGGATCTCGAAAACGATGTAGCTCCTGAACGCACTTTTTCATTGAAACCTAATAACAATACGCTTACTTGTGAAATATACAGCAAATACAAAATATCGTTTAAGGAACCAAACAACATTGGTCACATTTTAGGGTTTTCCCCACAAATACTTGACCCACTTCAAATACATTCTTCAGACATACCTGTAAAGATTATAAAAGTATCGACTATACACTTTGATACTAACATTACATCAGGTGCTTTTGACGGAGACAGACCTACGCATACCATCTACGAATTTGCAATAAAAGTAGATCCTGGATACGCAATTAACGAATCTCCAGCCAATCTACTTTATTTACCAGTTATACCACAGAGAGAAATTACTAATATTACAGTGTTGGCTTTAGATCAAAACAGCAATCCTATTAACTTTCGAGGAGAAATTAGTACTGTTGTCTTGGAACTTAAATCACGAAACAGATGGGATTAGTTATAAGAAGTAACACTAATCTTAAATCATCAGTGTTGGTTAAACCATCTAGGTGGAGACGTCTAACTACTTCAAACATTTTGTTTCTTCACTCACTTGGATACACAGTTAACAATGTACAAAAGACGAAAAACTGAAAACGTGGTTGCTGATGCTGCAATGTTTGACATTTATCGTTCTCCAATATTTGATGAATCAATTCGAAAAGCAGAATATAGGTCTTATACACCGTTTGTAAAGTCGTTCAATTGCAATGACATTATTGAGTTTTCCATCAATCAAGTTGATTCTTTTTTTTCTATGAAAGATTCCCTACTAGCAATTAAAGGAAAAGTTGAAGTAACTGGTGGAGGTGATGTATCTTTATCTCCTAACTATGGGTCTTTCTTATTTGATTCTTGTACCTACAGTGAGAGTGCAAAAGAAATTGAGACTGTTCGTGATCCAGGCATAGTAAGCACCGTTCGAGCTTTAACTTGTTATGCACCAGAAGATTCACGATTTATGGGTATAGCTGGATGGAATTATCCATCAGGTTCTATTATTAATGCAGCTAAAAAAACATTCAGTTTACTAATTCCTCTAAAACATATTTTTAATATATTTAATGATTATTCAATGATTACTTGTGGAAGACAGACAATTCGACTTGTTAGAGCTCGCAATGATAATGATTGCATAATTATTAAAGAAAAGACAGGCAGCAATCCTACGACAGGAACAAAAGCGCAAATAGTGATTGACAGTATTGAGTTGAAAATCAAACATATCTATCCTAGTGATAGTGTGAAAGAACGCCTTTTGAAAGCAATACAGTCTGATAAACCTCTACTTATCCCATTCAGGAAATGGGAACTTAATGAACTACCAGCAATTACTGCAAATACACGTAGGGAAATTTGGAGCGTTAAAACAAGCACATCTGTCGAGAAACCTCGTTTCATGATTATATTTTTTCAAACAAATAAGCGAGATGCTGTTGGAGAAGATCCCACCTTATTTGATCACATACATATTAATGGTATTCGAGTGTCGTTGAACGGTGAATACTATCCTAATGAACGTATGCAGTTGGACTTTGCAAACAGTCACTATACAGAAGCTCATTTCAATTATTCAGAATTTTTTCCAAGTTATATGAATTCTTCAGAAAAGCATTGTGTATTAGATTATGCAGCATTTAAAAACCGTGCTCTATATATAATAGACTGTTCTAAGCAAGAAGAGACTATGAAATCATCCACCGTAGATGTGAAACTAGATATTGAAGCGGATGTTGGATTTCCTGCAGACACTAAGGCATATTGCATCATTATTCATGATTGTTTGATGGAGTACTTCCCACTATCGGAGGTTATTAAAAACATAATTTGAAAGTAACCAATGTCATTTCACCTAAGACCATCATGAGGATAGCATTCGTTGACATTCAAGGGTTCATAGTTAACAGTATCTTCTATGTGAAGGAACTAACGATTGAGATTGGTTTCAAACAACATCATTCAGTTTTTACTTCCCCAGTACCATTCAATGCATTGGATGAAAAAGATAAACGAACCACTAGATATTTGGAGAAAAAAATTCATGGTATTAGGTACTCTTCTGGAGATGTTGATTTTTCAAAGTTAAATTCCATATTAGAATCCAAGTTAATGTACGCTGTTGATTACATATACGTCAGAGGAAATCAAAAAAAAGAACTTTTAAAAGAAAAGTGTCACCAACTCAATGTATTTCCGACAATTATCGACACATGTGAATTTGATGGTACACCTTTAGCAACAGGAAATTTTATTCCCACTTCTTCATGTTGTGCGAACCACGCTAATGGATTATTTAGTTGCACCCAAAAGAATGTTGAGCATCTCCGCCAATGGTTTATTAATGATATACTATTTAAAATACAATTGTAATGTTTTTTTTTAAATAAAACAAAAACTTGAATATTGAGTATTTATTTCACCATTTTGTATACATTCCTGCATTTAACAATAAATTTTAATAGTAAAATTAGAATTCATTATAATATGATGAAGGATAATATACATATATAGTGTGAATTTCTCTTTGATGTGTCGCGCAGATCGAAATTGCGTTAAAAATTACCACGTTGGACCTTGGCGATTTCCCATGTTAATTTACATAAGGAATGGTCTAGAACCCGCCTAGCTCCTTTACTATTAGTTTTTGGTATGTCTGTGTATAGAACCGGTAGTTCACGATGATCGATTACATTCCTTCTTTTCATCATTAAAACAAATGGCAACGTTCTTTATACCATCAGAATCATTTACAAATAATACGTCATTCAGAACGGCAGTAAGTAGAACAAAAGTTAATGGTTGCAGCATTTTTAAGTGTAAATCTCTCTTTGGGAAATTTTCACACACCGTTGCCCCACAAACTTAGATTTTCCAATTGTTTCAATAGCTTCTTTTTATCTCCATACAATTTGATATCTTTATTCAACTTTTGAATCTTTTCAGAAAATTTTTCCAACTTGTTTTTGTATTCAGTATTCATTTGATGACTTTGAGTAGACTCCGATTTTGTTGTGTTGCACTCTTCTCTTATAGTTTGTTTTAAACGTTAATAAATTCAAGTTATTTAAACGATTTAATATTATATATTAATAATAATAAATTGATTTTTGAAATGAATGACATTTTTTTTATTAAAACACCTTGTATTTGCTTAATATCTATTTATCGATTATAAACTACATTACACTGGCTTGTTTGAGTTTAACAATTTTAATAAAATTTTAAAATAACAAATATTGGTATTAATGTTATACATGTCATTTTTCATGTTGTAGAGAATACTGCTGGTGGAGCGTTGTGTGTTGGTCATATTGAACACTTGTAGGCTTTATTCGGTTCAATGGATATGTTGTTGTTTGAGGTGTCTGACGTCTAAAGATGTGATCTAAGGCACTTGCAATCTCCTGTTGTTGTTCTCCGTTTTTCAATTCTTCAGGTATCCAATTTATCGTAAGCTTATCCCATATTCTTTGACTTGAGTCAGATAGACATAGGTTTTCAATTTGCTTCATAACCTTTTTCTTATCTTCATAAAAAGTAACGTCCTTATTCAATTCATTTATTTTTATTAAATATTCCTCAATTCGATGTCTATATTCTGCGAGAGACATCCTGCAACTATCGAGTACTCCAGATTGAATGATATAAAATATGAAAAATCATCATGACATTGATTTGAATGTTGGTTATACACATTTACACAAGTTCAAGAATATTCCACCACACCTGTATATGAATTCGATGAAAATCCACCATTGTCAGTATTATTATTATGATGTTTTGAATTTTTTGTAAAGACCCGTACAGTTTAAGTCCTCTGCAATTGTTGCATGCATTTTGTTCTTTAATGTCGAATGATATGTTAAATAGTGCTCATAAAGAATTAATTTATTTTTATAAAATTAAAGAAATCGATGATTTAAATAATGTTTGATGTAGAAACGTTGTGTTGAAATAAAAGAAAAAATAGATAAACATGTATTTTTATTTAAAAAAAAGTGGTTATAAAGAGAGATAGAGAGAGAGAGGTCCATGGATACGTTAAAAATTACTGCATATATACCTCAAAAGAGTCAATATCGCTATCCACATCAGAATCATCAAACCGAGAATATCTGGGTGTTTCATGTAAAGCATAAATACATGAATCAAAGCTTTTTAATTCAAATAAAACGTTTTTAAAACAGCTGTGACACCAATAATATGGCTCTTGATATACAGATTCAACAATATCGTTAGCATCATAAATTTCGTGAGAGTGATCATAGTTGACTAATATGTACTGATTTAAAGTTTTATGTACCTTTCTAAATATATGAAAACACGATTTGCATACGTTCAGACGATGTTGTTGGAGCCAATATCCACTCAACCATACACAATAACTTGACTCTTCTTCTTCAAATATATACCCCCAATCTGTTTTTCCTAATACCATATTTCTTAAATGTGTAGGTATTTGTTTGGAGCAGTGAATAAATTCCACTCCTCTATATGTGGGATTAGGGTCATTTTCGGCTTCGCTTACAATCATATCCCATTTATATGTGGAAAATCGTTTCAAAACTTTCTTGGTTAACTTCCAAGGAAGAGGGGACTGCTCAGCAAAATCTGCAGCCGTTACTATTGTTTGACAAATTTTTTTGGTACATAATTCCATCAATGTTGGAGCATTCATCTATAACAAAACCTCTATTCTAAAATACTATAATGCCCCCATGGTAGCGTATCAAAACTATTGGGGATCAAATATCTTTTATCATCATACGGACTTAACCCAATTTTTGTTTGTTCTATGCTGTATACGTTATGAGCATACGATCGAATACATCGTTGAGTAATATTTTTTTCTTTCAAATCACTTAAACAGTTTATGTAATCATCAAAATTTATTTTGTTTTTAACTACATTGTATCGAACTCCCTTTACCTTTTTAACAATTTTACCTGATTGAAGTTTGAAAGAATACATTTTAGATCGTAACCCTGCAAAATGGGTCATAATTTGACCTTGGTTTTCGTCTTTCATAACCCCCAAAACTTTCTTATTCACCTGTGGCATATTAAAGATATTATTAACAGGGTAATCTGATGTATCGAATTTTGTTAAATCAGCTTTAAGAACTTCCTCATACGCATCATCACAGTAGAGCTCATAAATAAAGCTGTCTGTGTCCATATAGAGTAATTTACATTTATCAATCCCCATTTTTGGGATCATGTAGTCATAATGAAATTCATACATACATAACTTTGATAAATCCAAAATGACCATGCCAACATACAAGGGTTTATTAAAAACTAGTTCCGATTTAGTGAGTTCTATTGCACATAAATTTTCACTAAAAATGGTTCTACTATGAAATCGTATACTTGCCAACAGATTTTTGGCACCATAACGCCCATTCCAAGATTTAACAAGCTTTACAATCCGGTGTTTCCGTATATTTTCCATCGTCTTACCAAACACAGCATTATTTGCTAATTTATATAATTTTTCTTCAAATTTACTCGTAGCTGCAGCCCTCAATCGCGTATTTAATTCGATATAGGGTCGCAGCCACGCAGATTGTTCAAACTTCAAAATTTTGTGTATCTTTTTCAATTTCAATCCTTTGGCTAACATTTGTTTTAAATTACGATAGTGAACTGTGTATTCTTTTTTACAATGAAGTGTTGTCATTAATTTTGAATGATTTGAGCCTACAGGTTTGCGGTGTTCGGAGGCAAATGGAAAATCTTTATGTTGATCGTGCAATTCATGTGGATACTCCAAGTCTACTTGTAATATATACCCTACAGAAGATTCATCTGACACAGACATGATATCCAAATTTTTGTTATCTACCCATTCGAACCCTTTGTAGGGCAAGGGTTCACACATGGCCCAACCATATAAATTGTTCACATCAAAATAGAGCAAGTACTTTGAGGGTTTCATAGGATCATATTCAGTCATGTACTTATTGTTAGCCTCTGACATTCTACCACTGCAAACTGAAATTCCTCCTCGAATTGCTTTCTCGATAAACATTATCATGTCAACATCACGCAATAGCTCTAATTCACATCCCGTGTATTTCAACATGCAGTCCCATGTATATCCTGGCATTGTGTAGTACCATGTGGAATCTAAACCGTAGGTTTTCAAACACTTTTTCCGAAATTGTTCAAATACATCTGATAAAATTAATATATCGGTCTTTAAGTACATATCTGAATATTGACCCAAATTCTCAATGTTGAATATATTCCAAACTGCTTGAGCATGGGCATACTTCTCATCAGAAATATCTTTATCTTCCAGTTTATTATAGAATGTCTGTATGGGTGGTAATTCAGTGGTATTCAATTTTTCCCAACTATCAATAAAATCATAGCAGAAAACACCTTTTTTGGTAATTAATTTAAATTGTTCGGCACTAAAATTACTAAATTCTCGTTTGGAAATTTTGAAATCATTTTCATTTAATGTGGAAGCTAATTCTTCCAAAGAAGCACCTAAAAATCTTAGTGAATCTATGAATCTAAATTTTATGTTAGTATCCGAATCGTTAAGGGTGAATGATATATATTTTTCTTTATTAATGGGGAGTAGACTGATGTTTCCTTTTTTACTTAAGTCTCTGATCATAAAATGGCTGTCATACGAGCTCATATTGTGAAAGACTATTGGCACAACAAACAGTTTCCGAAAATTTAAATTACATGCTTGGTGCGCAAAATTTCTGAACTTCCCCGTAAAGTGATCATGATCCCTAACAATTGTATCTGTAGAAGAAAATTTTTTTTCACATATGTGACACATTACAATCTTACTTAAGTCGGGTTTTTCTTCCATAGGTACAATCGTTTTAATTTTTGATTGAATATTTTTAGCTAAATTCGACAATTCATTTGCAAACCAATCCATGCAATCCATACCTCTGTAGCTCTTGAAAAAACTCAGTTCCTCGTTATAGCTACATTTTATATAGTAACCAGCACTGTATGCAATATGCTTTTGATATTTCTTTGTTTTAATATGAAGCGGTGTTTTATCGGTAATATGTTCTAGCATACACTCAAAGTCAGCATATACTACAAAAGGTGTTGTCTGTTTATATATATAATTTTTAAAACTAACAAATTCATATTTTGGGAAAGACATTTTATAATTATTTAAGTCACGACACAATTTTATATGTTCATTTAATCTACTTTCACTACTAAAATAATTTATACATCGATCACAAATATATTTTTTTGTTTTCTTTTTATTCAACTGATTAGTAATTAATCGAGATAAATCTTTAATCCAACAATAGTGATATTTGATTTCAAAATTGTTATCATCATTCTCTACAGGAGGCGCCTCATAATCATTTAGCTTAGGAATATACTGACTTTGAATTAAAAGAAGATTTACATGTTTCTCATATACTACTTTAGTAAGTCTGGTCGGGTATACTGTGTAAAATGACTTTTCTTTATTTTGTATTAATTCCAAGGCATAGACATTTATTGAAATATTATTGGATTTTTCAAATTTAGAAATTGCATGCAAAGGCATTGGAGAGTCGAAGTCCTGCGTTTTCAATACAGTACTGTACCATGGGTATGAGGAAGTGAGTGCTTGATTAGATTTAGCCGGAAAAAGTGCTGAGACAATTGACCAATAAAAACACGCTTGATCGGAATTTTTTATATTAATACAAGCCCGCTTCTTTTGAATAGGTTCAGGAAGTTTGATATATGATGAACCATTCCCAATTTCATATTTATTGATATTTACTTCTAAAGAAATAATTTTATTTAATGCAAAACCGGAGTCTTTCTCTTGAAATTCTGATAATTTATTATTAATTTTATCTTTAACATTTTCAGAAAACCAATGCTCTATATCTGTCGATATGTCAATGACAACATTTTTTGTGTTGAAATAATTAAGAGAGAGAATTTCATTTTCACCAGATTTTTTAATAAACTCTCCACAAAAGCAAACATTAACTTTAACAACTGGATGATTTTGTTTCAAAATTTCACTAATTTTATTTTTAAAAATGATTTGACAATCATTTAAAAATTGTGTCACGTCCTTTTGATATAAATTCACTATAGCACCTGTCCTAATTCTTCCCGAAAACCCCGAAACTATATTTTCCCATCTAACCCTATTTTTTAGTTTACTACCCACCCCCATACCAATATGTCTATTCAAAATCAGTTGTTTGAAATGCTTAAAATGTTGTACACATGTTTGTAATTTCCTAATTGTACCTATATGCATACCTCCTTTTTTTATTGTCCCCTTTTTTATTGTATTATTACAAGCTTCAATTTGTTTTTGTAACCTTTTTAACCAAAATTTTGCGTCCCTAGCTGTGAATTTGTCAAACAATATTTTTCTAACTCTATTGATAAATAGCAGTAATTTTTCAGATTTTTCAACAATATCCATGGTACTTACCTCTCTCTCTCCGTGTATTTCTTACAATTTCTCTATTTTAAATAATATCATTGGATGATGTTTCCCCACATCTCTCAGACCTTTGAACGTCACAGAGTATGTTCCAGCCGAAAATTCCTGTAGGTGTGGTCGATACACTTCTGTTACACGCTTTGGCAAAAACACCACTTCTTCCTCCAAATTTAACAGCACAGATTCTCCAAACTGTGTTGACACAACTCTAGCTTCCTCAATTTTTTGCGGTGAATTGAGTGGTAAATCTTGCAATTTTCGTACTGGTTTTCTCTCTGCGAGAGACATCTTATTAATTTTAGACAGATCCATCTGTAACAGAGAGAGAATCGTTGTCATACTACTTTTTGGGGGAGCATAGAATGAAAAAACTTACATTTTTATGTTGCTTTCACAAATTTTTCGGTTGAATGTCTACAGTCAAATCTCTCAGGCTTGCTGTAAAAGAGAGAATCTTCGCTTTTACACACACACACTTTCAACTGAAACAAATTTTCTGACTCTTCAGCAAAGAATAATCTCTCTCGCCCGAGTTTGCCTATTTATATGTGTCTCCCCCATGACACTTCGCGATATTTTTTTTTTTCATTCTAAGATTGTGACTAGTGGCCCTCAACCTTTTTCTAGAATTTATTTAATGTATTAATATAATGCAAACGTGACGACTGTGCTTCAAATTTATAAAGAAATTTGTTTGAGAACCACTGACTATGGAGTAATTAACCGCATCTTGTTTATGTAGTTGTGGGTTTTGCAAAATTATACCTGTTTTTGTGGTTAAAAGCTTCTTATCTAAAGATTGTTACTTCAGGTATTTTTATGGTTATATATATGAGAATTTCTTTGAAAACAAGTTCAATTATTTTGTATAGTTTATTTTGAAATATACACATTTATTATTGATAAAATGACTTTGGAGTAATTAACCGTGTCTTGTTTATGTAGTTGTGGGTTTTGCGAAATTGTACTTGTTTTTGTGGTTAAAAGCTTCTTATCTAAAGATCGCTACTTCAGGTATTTTTATGGTTATGTATATGAGAATTTCTATGAAAAACAAGTTGAATTATTTTGTATAGTTCATTTTGAAATATACACATTGATAAAATAAAATTATTTTTGTTAATAAAATCTTGAGATGATTTAAAACGCCATTGGAGGGGTATGGAATATCAAACGAGTTCCAAGGATCCTGCTGCAACAAGTTTTAGTAAACTTCAGATATATACCATGCTCATACATTTCCAGTCCTGATATGTAATATGTTGCGAATTTCTATGTTTTGATAGATTTGAAGTTCCATTCAATTTTTGTGTAATACACATATTCGGTCGGAAGTTCTTAGTTGAAGTTTCTGAAAATGCATAGAAGCAATTTTCAAAAGTATCGCTGTCAGATATTGCATGAGAAACCGACAGTAGTTCAAAATTCTGGATGTGAAATTTATTTGTTTCGATATTTAAGGAGGAAGCGACAATCGTGATAATAATAATAACAGAAAAAATACCTCTATAATGGTAGTATGAAATCTACTAGCAACATGTTTTTGTGACTAGTAAAAAATTCATAGTAACGCTTATTATAAAATCTACAATGTAGTCCATAACCACCAATCAAAATCTGGTTAAAATCTAAAGCTTGATTTTTGTCTTTTGTACAAAATGTTCGACCAATAGTAGCAGAGTGCGCCTTCTTGAAATCTTATTTGTCGACACCCCGTATACGTCGACACACTCCTTTATGGCGAGTATCATCACCCTCCCACCTTATGTCAACAACCCGTATATTGTTTTCGTGACCCCAGCAATCACCCGCCAACGACACAAGCAGCTATCTCTCTCCCACACACTCTCTCACCACACTCTCTCTCTCTAACACATTGTTTTCCCTATATCTATAGTGATACCCCCCTTATTCATCTACTTATATTTTCTGACAAAAATTATTTCCTGATTTCCCAGTCTGACGTGTCAAAGTTGTCGATT
This sequence comes from Galeruca laticollis, assembly GCA_963921935.1. NCBI lineage: Eukaryota > Metazoa > Arthropoda > Insecta > Coleoptera > Chrysomelidae > Galeruca > Galeruca laticollis. The sequence goes on from OY998177.1 coordinate 212,965,003, forward strand.
TCCTGACAACCAAAAATTTATTAATAACTTGTTTTTATGATTTTTTTTAGTTTTTAAATTAAATTTGGAATATGTTAAAAAAATTGTCTGACAGTGAAAGACGGTGTTTTACATAAAAATACCTATTTTGCAAATATCCGCTTGGACCTTGCGTTCTTCTCTATATATTTATTACTAACCAGCTAATTTTTTGAACATTGCTAAAAAAATAAATCAAATACAATTTTTTAGATGTCTGATAAAATGTGTTTTTTAATTTTTCAGTCTGACCTGTGAAATACAAATTTTTAATAATTATTAAAATTTACCTTCAAAACACGATTTTCTCTTAATTATAATAAAAAATAATGTTTATAACTTGAAACATCATAAATATTTTTATTTTCAATAAAAAATGTTTTGGGTCCACCGACCAGAAACAATGCTATTTCATGCTTCAAAATCGTCCGAAAACAGCTTCATTTATTTACTAGGCCGGCAATAAAGTTACCAAGATATTACCAATTTACTCACTACAGTGATTACACTACTTATATCAAATAGTAGCTTAAACTATATGTCATACCTTTATGAACAAATGAAATTTTGTTTTTCTCATTTGCCAGTTTATTTTGGGTACACCACTTCATAAATTGACATTTAATTTTAAATTTGATATTTGTGAAATGACGCGTTTGTTTACAACAACCTTTCATTCGATTATAAAAATATATCGATTGTATTTTGCTGTGTTTATTTAAAATTAAATGGTTTATGCCTAATAATTATTTGTTTTTATCAATTTTATCTTAAAATAACCTTTACTGTGCTACTCCATACGCCATTAGGGCACATATTATTATCTAATAATTAAGTAGTTAGATTTCGATTTAGAATCATTCATTACTAATTTTATTAATCATATAGCAAATGTTATTTTAGTCGATTTTTAGATATTTTAGTTTTTAGTAGAAAATTTATAAACTTTTGATCAATTTAAAAAGTGGTCGGACCAAAAAAAGTGTGTGTCATACATCCAGAAAATGTTTCGCCTCGATGCTTCGCATCTAGGCTACACAATATCACTCTCATACTCGCAAAAGGCCATTTTCTGGACTAGTGATACAAATAACTATTTTCCGATTTTGAATTTCCTATATTTCGCGATTAAACGCTTCATGTCTTGACTTGTTAAATGTAGCGGAGGGAAGTACCTGGTAAAAGATTCCAATTATTACTGTAACGAGGTTATATTAAAATGAAGTGTTTTTAGTGTAACTTAAATAATGGAGTAACAAAATTTACACCACACATATTAGTCCTGGAAAGTAAGGTCGAAAAATCTGTTAACTATCAAAACTTCCCCATAACTGATTTTTCATTTTTAAATGAAAATATATTGACCCAGCATCACTCTCCTAGATTGTCTAATAATTTCCGCTGGAGCTTGCGACGCAGCTTGCAAGCACAGCTTAGACCACCTAAAATTCAAGCGATTTATGCTCGTGTCATTTCTGGATGTGTTCTTACAAAAAAATAGTGGAGATGAAAATTGAAGCAAATCTTATGCTCTTAAAGGTGACGTAAATAGTTTTTTCAAAAAAAATTTCCGATCTTAAATTTACCAAAAATTGAAAAAATTTACGAAAATTATATTTTTGGTTGGTAATTATAAATAAAATATTAATATCGAGGTCAAAGCATAGATAAACATAGAGGGCAAACTTCTAAAAATTTACATTTTTTCAGATTTGGAAAATTCAAAATGGCGGCTGCGCAAATTGGAAACAATTAGTTTTTTCAGTCGCGTCTAAATTTATGAACATTAACGATATTGAGAAACGGTTTGTTGCAATCGACTGAGTGAAAGATATATTTTTCTAAATAACATAAAATTTTTAAAAATTTTTTTACATAATTTTTTAGAACATTTACCGAAAATAAAAATTTTTACATCTAGTTTTTTCTCATTTTGGCGTTGAAAAATTTCTTAAAAATATCTTTTCACGTTATAAATATGTTTGTTTTTGAAAGACGAGTATTTTGAAAAAAAAAATTTTCGGATGCGACTTTTACAAGCTGAGATAAACTAATTCAAAATCTGCTAGATACTGTCATAATATTAATTGAAATTTTGAAATTTTGATCACTTCACTAGGTTGTTGAATCCCAACTCAACTTAAACACAATTTTTCATTTTTCTACCGTTAATTGGTCCATTCAAAAGAGAACAGTAATTCTAGCTCGCTCGGCCAAACGGTGCGGCGGCAGCTGCTTGGCGTTCTGGTGGGGGTCAGCGCTCATTCTCTTCGAACGCCCAAAAGACCCTTACTAACATGACTGACGACGTACTTGTACCCGACGAATTATTGAACATTATTTCGTGTTCTTGTACCACAGTGTGGTTGAAAAAAAGTTGGCATACATTGTACGATATTATGTAAAAATTGCGAAGGCAAAAACTGTTGTAACATCGAAATTGTAAGTACGGTATTTGACAATGACGAGGATGATAATGAATCTCTGAGTGATGAGCTAATTTTTGATATGACTCAATTAGTTGATTGTGGACTTGCAATTGATAGTAGCAATAATATCGATGAGGATTTGTTTGCTAATGATAATGACGAGAAAAATTGTACAGAGCCATTTCCTCAGAGACCAAAAAGGGCGAGAATTTGTAGAAAATAGATGTAGATTTGTGAATAATTATGATTCTTAGTATCTACGTTTCGAATTATGTATAATATATATATTAAATGGATTAATAGATATAAATTATAAATATCATTGTACCTTATTTCTAGCAATATGTAATGGTTGATAATAACCATACTATTAGCAAACCACAAATGCAAAATTTTTACTAGGAAAACCAAAATAAAAGCTTGAGCTTCGTTCAACTGCGAACGAGCGCTGAAACCCCCCACCCCCACAACGCCAAGCAGCTGCCGACGCACCGTTTGGAGGAGCGACCTAGGATTACTATTCTCTTTTGAATAGACCAATTGACGGTAGAAAAATGAAAATTTGTGTTTAAGTTGAGTTGGGATTCGACAACCTAGCGAAGTGATCAAAATTTGAAAATTTCAATCAATATTATCACAGAATCTAACAGACTTTGAATTTGTTTATCTCAACTTGTAAAAGTCGCATCTAGAAATTTTTTTTTAAATACTCGTCTTTCAAAGATACATATTTATAACGTGAAAACATATTTTAAACAAATTTTTCAACGCCAAAATGAGAAAAAACTAGATGTAAAAATTTTTATTTTCGGTAAATGTTCTAAAAAATTATGTAAAAAAATTTTTAATAATTTTGTTTATGTTATTTATAAAAATATAACTTTCACTCTGTCGATTCCAACAAACCGTTTCTCAATATCGTTAATGTTCATAAATTAAGACGCGATTGAAACAAAAATTTGTTTCCAATTTGCGCAGCCGCCATTTTGAATTTTCCAAATCTGAAAAGATGTAAATTTTTAGAAGTTTGCCCTCTATGTTTATCTATGTTTTGACCTCGATATTAATCTTTTATTTATAATTACCAACCAAAAATATAATTTTCGTAAATTTTTTCAATTTTTGGAAAATTTAAGATCGGAAAATTTTTTTTTGAAAAAATATTTACGTCACCTTCAAGAGCATAAGATTTGCTTCAATTTTCATCTCCACGATTTTTTTGTAAGAACACATCCAGAAATGACACGAGCATAAATTGCTTGAATTTTAGGTGGTCTGAGCTGTGCTTGCAAGCTGCGTCGCAAGCTCCAGCGGAAATTATTAGACAATCTAGGTGAGTGATGCTGGGTCAATATATTTTCATTTAAAAATGAAAAATCAATTATGGGAAACTTTTGACTTTTATTTCCTTACTTTCCCGGACTATATTAGAAATATGTAAATTATTTTTAAGATCACGACAATACAATAATCACAAATTTAATGACGTTATACTACCAGATAATTGTGATGGTGACATAGGATATCATACTTGGTGTTATAGACTATTTTATGTGGGAAAAAAGCATTTACATGAAAGATAAGCTTAATAAAAATTTAAAATAAGAAATATATTCTAATAAATTTTTAATGTCAACAGCAGTTTTTAAATAATAATCTACTGATTTCGGCAGTTTTATAAATCATTTTTATTTTAATTTTTCTTTCAGTTCCACTTCCTTATCTACAAATTCAACAATAATTTCGTTGGAAAACAATGCTGTATCAAACGAAAGTTCCCAAGAAATGCATATGGATGTTGACCAATTGTAAGTAAATTTACGCAGTGCGTGTAACAAGTGTTATAAGTCTGCAATTATTTCATTTTATAATTTACTAACAGCTTCGCCTTCGATATTTTCATGCAACATTTTCATGAGTTTTTATGAATTTGGTACAAAACCATAAACTGTATTTTATTTTCAAATTTTATTCATTTGAAATTTTTTCAGTATTAACGTACAAAATGTACGTTTAGTAAATAAATGTAATTTATTATAAATACTTTAAATTAATATTGCTTACTTTGCTCACTTGAGATAGGATGATCCTGCAACTATTAAAAAATGATGTTTTTTCGTCAGACTCTAATTACGACCCACTATATTTATCAGACACTTATACCAAAAATCAAATATTTGTTTTCTTAACATAATATTCAGGTGTCTGACGATTATTAGTAAATTTTTTGTTGTCAGGAAATCGACAATTAACTTTGACGCGTCAGACTGGGAAATCGGGAAATAATTTTTGTCAGACAATATAATAAGATTTGTTTGTATTTTTTAATAAACGGATACAGCGGAAATCAGGTGGTTATTAATAAATTTTCTTATAGTCGTTTTTCCGACATGTTTAAGATGGCGGACACAACCAATAAACCACATTTATTTTCAGACAATTTTATTTTCACGTTTCAGATAATGTTTCAGATAATGTTTGAAAAAAAAACAGTATCTATAAATTTTCTATATGTCGTAAAAACGACATGTTTAGGGAAACTTAGCGGACAAACGCCCCAAAAACTAAAAAAGTCATAGAGGAATTGAGTGTCAGACTAGGTCCAATGAAGCCATACACGAAGTTTGGTGAGAGTATGTATCACAAAATTTTTTCCCGGCGGGCACCCTAACTATTAATTTATGTTGCCAAGCTAGACTCTGAAAGGTATTAATATTTTATTTATTTTTACCAATACCACTTACACACTACATTCTATCTTGATGCTAGCCCACCAACTAAATAGTGAGCGGTCCTTATCGCTGGTGGGCACGTGCGTGTTCGAAAAAACTGCTATCTTAAAATATGCGTATAGTTCAGTAAAATATGGTGAAAATAATGTTATTTGAAAAATATATTACTAATTCTTGTTAATAATACGAGATATAAGGTAGTGTTAATTGTCTGATGTTATGCTTAAGATGTATTTGATAATTATAAAATTATTAAACACATTTTAGCGATTGTTAGTTGAAGTTATAATATTAAATGAATATATCGTCTAATAAGCATTTTAAATTATAATATTGACTGGACTATGACAGTATTCAAATCAAAGGATAAGCCGAAACTTCAAATTTCGCACTATATCTCTGACGTGAACTATCCCACTAAACAAGAAACATAACAAGTCTTTTTTGTGATGTTCTTTTTAGAGACTTTTCGTGATGTTTATTTAAAACGTTAATAATATATATCCTAGATGTCTTAATTTGATTACCAACTCTATTAACATCCATGTCATGTAAATAAAACATATTTTTGATGTACACAGTAATACTTGAATTCGCAGCTATATACACATCCTATGAACTTCTTTTTAGTAACTTCCTATAGGAAACATTCATACGATGTTAATTTGTATACTTCTCACTAATGTCACATACAGAACGTTACTGTAATATTACAAATTAACATGTTTCTAAGATGATCACATGTTGCAGTTACTTTTACATCTTTCGAAATAATTTTTATTAACATCGTACTTATTACGTCTGTACGACGTTAGTTCATAAAACTCTCAGTAATATCACATATTAAACATCACAGTAACATAAAAAAGAAGAAAACAGAAGAGGAACTGATGAACGAAACATACAGTAGTTATCTGTGGAAACAAAAATGATAAGCATGAAATGGCGGAGGGTTTTCAGTTATGTGTTATATTTTATTTGCAGGAAGCACATATTTTCCAAGTAGTACTTGAATAAAGTGGTCTTCGTTTTCGTTAGTTCCTACTAAGCTACAGTTTCTATACTAAGTTATAATTCTTGTTATAATGGACGAACAACAATTGTTATCGGTAAGTACCTATTCCAAAATCATAATTATTAAAACTTAAAACTCATTCAATACTTTAATCGGCTATTATACATTGAAATTCCAGGTGGCGGAATTGTACACTAACATTATATAATAGAGTTTACAAAATAAGGGTTTTTTCAGTTTTTAAAATATTTTAGTTACCTATAGTAAGTATATTTTGAAGACGATTCACAATATTTCAAATCCTAGATATGCATTATACCCTACAAAAACTTTATTGAAATAGGGTAGATATTATTATTAATAATAAAACATGCTCATATATTGGCAGATATTTAAACCTAGAAGAAAATATTTTCAATGTTCAAGATGTTTCAGAAGCTACTTACATAAATAAAATAAAAAACAAATAGTTGGTAATTATTTAATGAAAGGGGAGTAACTATTTCATATAGTCTGATACAAACATTGTATTAAACAGTACAAACAATATTGAATCAAGTATCTCTAGTTCTAGTTTTTTTAGTAGTAGTCTTAGCCATCAATATAGTTTTGCAGGTTTAGAAAATTTTAACATTATTACTCACAATTCTTGTGAACAATTAGAGACGGTTTATGACTTTAAAAACAGAAATTTGTGTTAAAAAGCTCATTTCCATTTGAAAATTCACTGAATACAATAAATAATCTGTAGATGTCCCTTACAATGGTACCTATATTAATCTAGTTGAAGAATATGTAACTTATCATACTGAATGCTCCAGTCAACAAACAGCATTCATTTATTCATTATTATAGAAACACAACTATTGGATACTCAATTGGATACAATTAATTAGAAACTCATTTAACTTGATAATGTGTTCATATCTCTTCCTTATAAGTAGTTTTTTTTGTATACAGTGTATTAATAATGTTAATATACAATTTGTTCCAGGATGAAAATAACAAGATGAGAATAGTATATTATTTTATATAGAAAAGAAGTATGAATTTTCATAGCACACCTGAATTTACCTGCCAAATGTAGTGAGGCATGGAATATAAGGTAAATCATGAAAAGTCACTTCTCGAAATAAAATATGTTATTATTCCTTTGAAGATCCCCGCATGTATCTTATGGAAAATTGGTCCCAGTCAATTGGCTGAAAATCAAGTTTGATGTAATTTATGATGATCGATCAAAGGTCTCCATGGGCACAATTTGATCTAAAGTAATTGTTTTATTAGCTGTTGTTCAGAACACCTTTAAATGTTTCACAGATAAGTATTTTGAAGTGTACGTTATGGAATGGTTGAGGTACTCGAAACAGCGACTCTTGCGTGAGAAAAAGTAACCGTAAGTAAACGATAGAATTTTCTTTAATCAGATTGGATTTCTGTTGATGTAACGTAATGTTTCATTAAATCTTTATGGTGTAAAATTTTTATTAGTTTTAATATAATTAAAAAATTATTCTAATAAATTTTCTGTAAACTAGCTGTAATGTATGTGTATCCGTTAAACTTTATTAATTCAGTTTCAAAGTATGGTACGTTATGGTAACTACGGATTAATATACCCCTTTTTATTTCTTGCTTTCACTGAATGTGTTCAATAGTTTCCACTTTCCAGACTTGTTATGTAATATGCTTACACAATTTTATTTTTTTTTAGGTTGGATTGCTGGACAAGATATTTTTTTTCTAATTTTGTACCTGTTTTTTTCAAATTTACTGTACTGTTCAATAATAGTGAATAAACGTTTTGAATCCTTTATTGCTTTTTTGCTATTTTATTTTAAATCTACAGGATGAACAACTAAGAACGACTGTAGGCCATATCTCAGAAAAGAATCATGGTACAACTTTCAAAAAAATTACCTTTAGGTAAGGGATCCTGAAAATTTGCTGGAAAATATTTTGCAGTCACTAAAATATCCGCTAGGGGTGGAATGAACACTCGAAAACATAATACTCCAAAAAACATACTACACAATTAAGGAGATTTTTTGCCATTATTCTTCAAATATTGGGTGGGGAAGGCTCAAACTTATGAACAAAAGTATAACTTTTTCGTTTTTTAACCGATATTAATGATTTTAGCTGCATTTAAAAGTTTTTCTGTTTTTATATCTGATATTGTGAATCTTATATCTTGGAATAGATTCCTATTTTCTTACCCCTTTTCATCAGAATTTAAAAAATGCCTCATTACATTTGAAATTTCCGAGAAAAATGGGAAAATTGTGGACTTTTCACAAAGCGTTGACAAAATTGTCCAATTTTGTTATTTTTGTTAAGAATTTCTTATTAAAAAGGAAAAACTCTTTCAAATTAAGCCAAAAACATGGATGTCGATTAAAAAAAAAGTGTTACGACATTTGTTGTTTGGGTTGAACCTTCCCCACCCCTTACTTGAAGAATAAAGATTAAAAGTCCCTAACTACATTTTTTCATAATCTCAACAATATATCAAACATTGTATTTCTAGGATACGTTTAGTATGTCTTTTTGAAGATAATCACAGTATTATGTTTTTAAGTGTTCATTCCACCCCATAGGAGATATTTTAGGAACTCAAAAATATTTTCCAGCGATTTTTCAGGGTCATTTTCCTGAAGGTATTTTTTTAAAGTTGTACTATGACTATTTTTTGAAATATTGCCGACAGCCGGCGTTCTTAGTTGTTCACCCTGTATTTGCTGATTAGGCACAGAAACATCTATAGGATGTCATCCAAAATGTTTGAGGTATATTATTTAGAGGTTTATGTAATGTCCATACAACATCTACGAGAATACACTGTATTGTTTTTGAAATGTCGCATTTAGATCATTGATAAGATGTTATTTTTTAGACATTGCATTAACATCGACAAGATGTTAAAAGGCATTTCAGAATGTAACAGAAATGTTGTTTTTAGTTCGTTATAAAGACTTCCTTTTGAGGAAGTTCTAGTAACATCACAGTAATGTAAAAAGACAGCGCTTTAACATCGCTGAAAAGTTAAGTTGAAACATCACAAAAGTTAACAGCCACAAGCTGGGCATAAGCGGTTGTATAGATGTGCATGTGATGAAAACAAGAGGAGAAAAAGGCAGAACATTATCACAATGTGATGTTGAATTAACATAACTGTAATATTTATTTGCATAGTGGGATACCAAGGAAGACTTGGCTACGGCCCTGCTCTAAGGTAAAATCTATATGTTGGAATTTATAATATAAACACACAAACTATTTAGATGAGGGTAAAAGCCAAACTTGAGCCGAAGCGTAAAAATATTTCTATAAAACAACACGTTATTTAGTAAGAGAACGCAAAAGTGAAGAACATAATCAAATAAATGTATACAAAAAGATCTATGAAGTGAAAAATTTAACATACAAAAAGTATGAAATTTTATTATCTAATTTATTTCTTTCTTGTACAACTTATGTTCAGATATTATAAACATACTTTATAGAACCACTTGCACTGTTTTTGTATCATTATATTAAATATTATGAATTAATTTCTGCAAAGGTCAACGGCTAATATGGGTGTAATATTGATATGATCATGATCACAGAAAATATTTTTATGAGGTTATGTTTTGGTGAAACCGCGATTGCACTAACGTGTTAATTGTTAAAGTATATGTGCGGGAGATATTTGCTAATGATTTGTTTAATTATCTGTAAGTAAATAAATGTTTGTATGTTCACTAATGAGTGAGAATATTAGTTCTATATCAAATACTCGAAGAAAACATCCAGTATAAAGTGATTTGCTCTAATTATTAAAGAATGCGAAAGTGAGGCTCCTGTCTAAATGTTAATAGAGATTTAATTTAAAACTGATTTTATTGAATAACTCGTGGAATTAAAAAAGGAAGACCCCGTATATTTTTATTAGGATTTATCTAATACTCACAGATCCTCGATGCTTTTTGTAAGTCTCCCATTTATCTCCGAATATTTCTGGGAGATGTATAACTCTAGGACTTGGTTGTTTACATGGATATAATTGGTAAGACACTCTTAACATATGATTCTCGAAGTGCTCCTCGTCATCTTCTGATATCGTAACTGTTATTAAAAACAAAACTAGCACTACAGCGCTCAACATTTTTTATCCGAAACACACTCTTTTCCCATACATTATAACTTGAAAAACATTTTAAAATTGGAACGTCTCGATGTTGAGTCGCCTGCACTCATTTTAAAAATGGATTTTGTTTTGCCGGGGGATTTGATATATTACATATGCCGGTTATCAGTTGTATTAGTGATTCCAATTGAACTAGTTAAAGTAAAGTGCTCACAATTTATTTTAAGGCTCGTGCAGGTTACTTTAATATTATACAGAGTGGCGCGAAATTAGCAAAGACCCTGTAAGAAAACCGGGAAGAAGATTAAAGCATAGACTACAGAAATATTTTATTCTGTAGTCTTTGATAAAAGTTTCATATGGTATCGTTAGTGAATTACGGACTAAATCTATGCGAACATTGATTGCTACCTTGATAAGATAGATTGAGATTGCTACATTGATAAGGTAGCAATCAATGAGGTCCATTGGCGTAATTTAAAAATACGGAAATAAAAGTAATTAATTGCTAAACGCTACTGAAAATGTTTCTTCTTTTTTCCCGTTTAGATTATTGATATTAAACCAAAAACATTCAACTCAACATCGAGTCACTTGCGAACACTTCCACCGCTTTGCCACATTTACAAATTCTCATTAGATTCAGGAAAAATGAAAATTTGTTAAAAAGTTGGTATGCAAATAAAAAAAACGTCAGTCATACTAATTTTTGCATTAAGTCGCTACTTTCAAAAATAATTAAAAATAGTTTTATGTAATAAAAGCGTGTTCTTATATAAATTTTAAACAATTATTTGTTGTAACTAAAAGTGGAAACATTGTTCAAACTTTCAGTGCCTGCTTTATATGTGTGGGGTAACCTATTCAGTAGTTTTGTCCTTGTTTAATTATCAAATTAAGAGAGATGCAAATATTGTCAGAGTGTGCGCCACGACAATTTTGATAGCACTGTAGTATTTGTAGTAGATAATGTCAAACGTGTTTAGTTTATTATGAGCAGCGAGTAAAAGTTTAGTTCTTTCTTTTTTATGTTTTTTAAGACTTTTAGTAACTCATGTTAATTAATATGATGTTTCTGGATTATCATGGTTCCTCAGTGCCAAAAGTTTGTCAGAAAAACAGCCGAAATTACCAAGGCCACTTTTGGTAATTCATTCATTATTTTATTACTGGCGCACAAATAAACGTGTTCATCAATGCATAGCCATCTGTATTATATATAATTACTCTAAGATAAATTGTAACTTCCAAAGAAAACGAGAAGCCAAGTGAATATTTGGAGGGTAGAAGGATTATAATGTTGAAAACACGCTGTTCAAATAAAATTTGCTTACGATGGAGAACAAAGGTTGAAAGGTCGCCCCTAAAACTAAAATAAATTGTTACTTCCAAAGAAAACGAGAAGACAAGTCATTATTTGTAGGATAGAAGGATTATAATGTAATAAACATACTGTTTGAAGGATATTTACTCACAATGGGGAACAAGGGTTGAAACGTCACCCATAAAACTAAAATAAATTGTAACTTCCAAAGAAAACGAGAAGCTAGTCAGTATTTGGAGGGTAGAAGGACTATAATGTTAATAACACACTGTTTGGAGGAAATTTGCTTACGATTGGGAACAAGGATTGAAACGTCGCCTCTAAAACCAAAATAAATTATTACTTCCAAAGGAAACGAGAAGCCAAGTTAGTATTTGTAGGGTAGAAGGAGTATAATGTAATAAACACACTGTTCAAAGAAAATTTGCTTACGATGGGAACAAGGGTTGCAACGTCACCCCTAAAACTAAAATAAATTGTAACTTCCAAAGGAAACGAGAAGCCAAGTCAGTATTTGGAGGGTAGAAGAATTGTAATGTTAAAAACACACTTTTTGAAGGAAATTTGCTTACCATTGCAAACAAGGGTTGAAATGTCACCCCTAAAATTAAATTAAGTTTTAACTTCCAAGGGAAACTAGTAGCCAAGTTAATATTTGAAGGGTAGGAGCATAATAATGTAGAGAATCATATTTATAATTCACTCAGAATTATTTTAATTTATTTAGCGGCTAATTCTTTGCACCCCCTTAATTTAATATTGCCTACACATTTCGCACATATTATTGAGTGTTTTTATACTGATATTTTGATTTTTCTTAATTTCATCCACGGTGAGTAGACATTGTTGCTGAATAGATCTCAAACAAATTCTGCACTGGACTATTTCAGACTGAGTGTCCATACTTTTAAAGCAAAATAAACATTTTGTGGCAACACTTTCACTATTCTGTAATAGTAATTGTTTAAACTCAATTCATTAATGTCTACAAAATCATCCAAAGAACTTTTATAGCAAACCCTTCTTCCCCATCGTAAGCAAATTTCCTTTAAACTGTACAAATATTAACTTAGTTTCACGTTTGCTTTGGAAGTAACAATTTATTTTAGTTTTAGGGGTGCCATTTCAACCCTTATTCCTTATCGGAATAAAGCAAATTTCCTTTAAACAGGGTGTTTTCAATATTATAATGCTTCTACTTTTTAAAGAATAACTTGGCTTCTCGTTTTCTTTGGAAGTTACAATTTATTTCAGTTTTAGGGGTGACGTTTCAGCCCTTGTTCCCCATCGTACGCAAATTTTCATTAAACAGTGTGTTTTCAACATTATACTGCTTCTACTCTCCAAATATTAACTTGGCTCCTCGTTTCCTTTGAAAGTAACAATTTATTTTAGTTTTAGGGGTAACGTTTCAATCCTTGTTCCTCATCGTGAGCAAATTTCCTTCGAACAGTGTGTTTATTACATATAATCCTTGTACCCTACAAATATTAACTTGACTTCACGTTTTCTTTGGGAGTAACAATTTATTTTAGTTTTAGGGGCGAAGTTTCAACCCTTGTTCCCAATCGTGAGTAAATTTCCATCAAACAATGTATTTTCAACATTATTAGCCTTCTACCGCCCAAATATTAACTTGGCTTCTCGTTTCCCGTGGAAGTTACAATATATTTTAGTTTTAGGTGACGTTTCAACCCTTGTTCCCCATTGAAAGCAAATTTCCTTCGAACACTGTGTTTTCAACATTAAAATCCTTCTATCCTCCAAGTATAAACTTGGGTTCTTTTAGGGATAACGTTTTAACCCTTGTTCCCCATCGTACGCAAATTTTCTTTCAGGAGTGTATTTCAACATTATAATGCTTCTACTCTCCAAATATTAACTTGGCTTCTCGTTTCCTTTGGAAGCTACAATTTATTATAGTTGTAGGGGTTGAACCCTTGTTCCCTATCGTAATTTTAAAATTATAATCGTTCTATCCTCTAAATATTAACTTGGAAGTTACAATTTATTTTAATTTTGAGTTTTTCAGTAAACAAACAAAGTTTGACAATAGTTTTCCTCGAATAAGTCGGAAAATTGACACTCCACACAAAAAATATTGGAAAGAAAATAAAACTTATAAAAAAAGGAGAGTATTAAGTTTTTTATCATATATATATATATATATATATATATATATATTATAATTATTTATTATTATAAATTTAGTTTAGTTATAAATGAGTCGTTGTCTTGTTTTGTATAGACTTGACATACCTTCGCCTAGCTTCTAATTATGATACGTTAATGTTGTCTTAATTTTTAACATAGAGTCGGTTCCATGAAGACTCCTCCCTTTGGGTTCAGGACGCACATAAATAAATGTAATTTAATTTCGAATATTTATTTCTTAAATTTTCATGGATCACTTTATTCAGAAACTAAATCTTTCCTGAATATACACCTCTGAGTTTATTGATTCAGCATATTATTACATAGAATGAATGAAGTAAGCAAATTTTAATAAATTTATTATGGATATTGAATAAAAATAAAAATACCAACCCTTTAATCTTCGGTACACTGGACTGCTGCTAGCGTCTCCCAGTTCTTGCGGATTTCTCAACGAAGAAATGCTCCTTCTGTTCACTTCCCGTTCTCACACGGTTTAATCAATAATCATGTTACTATTTCTTAACATTTTTAGCTTTACAATTCACTCGCCGGCCGATGTATTACTGTCAGGAAGTAGACGGAGCACATTTCGAACACTTGCTATCCAATCCATTGTTGATATTTGATTAATTAAATTTATAAAAATAATTTCAATAATTTTGGTATTTATTTAATTTATCCGTCAAAATTGATTTAAACCCAAACAAAATTAATATGGTTATGTAGCCAATGTCAATGCCTTTCAAACGAGATATCACTTGCCATAAGGTCCTATTCAAAATTATTGGCCAGAGTGGCACTGTGACGTCATCTATTACTACTACGTCACCTGTTACCATTCTTAGAGAAGTTTACAACACTTTATTTTCACCCTCCAAATTTTATTAATGTAAGTGTAGCCGTTCAAAAGATACGAGAGGGGGAGAGGACTTTTGAATAGCACTATATAAATAATTTCATAAATTAAACCTTACAATTGAACGGTCAATATAAAATACGAAAAACAATTTCTAAAGCGCACGAAACAAATAACGCAAGTGGTAAACAAGCATCTAATCACAAATCTAGAGAAGTTCACTCTAATTCTGTGTGATGACATATCGCTTAGCAATAGATCCCAATTGTCCTCACCTGATGAGTTCACTTATATTTGGAATTCGTCGCTTATGGGATTTCATTTTACGCCTAAAACTTTAGACGGAGATTGTTCTAGATTTATATCAAAATCAGTTATTTGTGTTTGCGGTATTTTTTCTAGAAAGTTTTGAGAATTATATCCCCATTTATGCAAATGGAAACCGGCCGGTTCAAGCAATTATTTTAGTTTGAAATAGAGTTTTTCGAAGGATTCGATGGAATCGCATCCTGTTAAAATATCGTCAACGTAATGATACGAAACAGCACACTAGTGTAGACCCTGAATCCGACTCTGTCTAAGCCATGTATGAAAGTTAAAATTATGGCGTATGCGTAGGGATTTCTTAGAACTGTTTACGATTGTGACTATCTTATCTAGACATTGTTTTTGTGACCAGTTTTATCTAGAAAATGCCAGAGCGAATTGTTTTTGTGTAATCCGCAATCCAGAATTATCTAGTAAATAAGGAACTAATATATATAAAGGACCGACCAGGGAGAGTTAGTTTAGTTGATAAAGTGATCTCGACAAATAAACAAGAATACACCGAAATAGCGAACAGTAAAGTAATGATATAAATTAATAATTAAGATTGTGTGTATATAAATTAAATTTAAGTAAATAGTTAAGTATATATAAATTAAGTGTTCAGTTCGAATTTATACTCGGTACGATAAAGACGTTAGTTCTGAGTGTCGAATATAAACGGATATTATTAATATTGATAAAATAGTTTTGAGTTGAATTTTCAATTTTATTAGATATTAGTGAAAATAACACTCAGTGACTGTAACAGTAACTATGGAAGACGATTCTCCCTCTGATAAAGGGGGAACAAACAATAATAATGTAAATAACGGGAAGGTGCCCTCACAAATTATCAACACTGAAAAAGTTGTCCTGAATGGTAATGAAAACAACAACCAATTAGCCGAAAAAATAATTAGTGATAAAAGACAACAAAAAAGTAAGGTGTTTAATTCACAAAACCCAAATTTATATTCGGAAATTGTTTATGTATTTATTGAAAGGGCCAATGATCAAAATATTGGCAAATTACATCCCATGGTCGTAGGTCATATCCTACACAAAAAACTTAATATTCAAAATATAATGAAAATTGATAATGTGGGCAAAAATAGAATTAGAGTTCAAGTTAAAAATATATCTGATGCTAATAAACTTGTTACTAATCCTGATCTGATCAATGAACATTTAAAAGCGTACATAACAAATAATTTGCTAAATAGAAAAGGAGGAATAAAAAATGTTGATACTATTTTTGATGAAGAATATTTATTCAGTAACTTTCTCTCCTCCTATAACTATTTCAGACATTATTAGAATTAAAAGAAAAATAACACGTAATAATGTACCAAGACAATCTGTATTTGTCACGTTTGAGGGTAATAAACTACCGTCCGTCATATAAATAAATTCTGTAGCATGTAATGTTGAACCATATATACATAAAGTTACGCAATGTTTTAAATGTCTAAAATACGGCCATATAGCAAAACAATGTCGCTGCACTACAGCACTATGTATAAACTGTAGAAAAGAAAAAGTCGATACGCATATCTGCCGCGATCCACAAGATAGTTGCTGCATACATTGTAAAACTAACACGCATAAATCAATATCCAAAACTTGCCCCGTTCATATCAAACAACAAGAGATTAAAAAGAAGATGGCTGAGGAAAACTTAACATTCTTAGAAGCTAAACGGATGAATAACAATTCTTATGCCAATATAGTCAAAACCAACAATAGATTTCAGACACTAACGACATTAGATGAACAAGAGTTCCCCTCTCTTCCAAATCCAAACGCCAAACATAGAAAAAGTAATACCTACTCCCCGACAACAACAGCAAGTACTCATAATACAGAAAATCATGGAAATAGTTGCAGCGTAACACAGTCAGAATTTAATGGCCAGTAGAAACGAAAAGCCTCATCCCCCATTACAGAAGTCGATGTTTCACCTATGTATCCATTCAGATTCGGACCTGATAAACCAATTATTCACCCCTCCAGAAACAATCCTAAGAATTCCGATACTTAAGAAGATCTCGCAGAAAAAGTTCTAGTAGCAATCCAAAAGATCCTCAGCTCAATAAACTCATTCGAAGAACTTTCCTCAATAGATGTTAAATATATTAAAGAAATTGCATTTTCTAGTAATGAAGAACCTGGACAAGAGACTATTATGATTGACGATGAATTTGAAGAATACTAATAACTTGAATATTCTTCAGTGGAACGCACGTTCCACTGATTAATATAGTATCTGATCTTAGAATTGATATCGCTTTAATATCAGAAACGTGGTTTAATTCAAATAAATCTTATACATTTCCTGGTTATCATATTGTACATAGAGATAGACTTGATGCCACCACTGGGTTGGCAATACTAATAACAAACACTATAAAATACAAATAAATGGTTATCGAGGATATCAATGAAAATATGCAAGCTTGTGCAGTTCAAATAATTGGCGCAGACTTCAGTCTTACATTGATTTCAATTTATTGTCCACCAGACGCTAAAATGCGTACACAAGACTTCATGAAACTTTTTGAATATGCCGATCAGTCCACTTTAATTGGAGGTGATTTCAACGGACATCACGGATTATGGGGATCTTACAAAACCAATACATCAGGAACAAACATTGTAAATGCCTTAAATCAGTCTAACAACATGATACTATTAAACGATGGATCATCAACTAAGATATCAAGAACAACCAATAAGTCGGCGATTGATCTAATATTCGATACTCCCGATATTGCAAATGGAATTCATTGGCAAGTGTTACCAGACACCTTAGGATCAGACCATTATGCTATTCTGATGAATTTTCTTTACTCAGGAGCTCAAATAGAAACGATAATATATCCCACTACAAAATGGAATACTGAGAAAGCTAACTGGAAAAAATATAACTCAGTTTCTCAAAGTTATTTTAAGAAAATCCCAGAAACTTTTAATGACATAAATGAAAAATATGAATATTTCATGAAAGGTATAGAACTTTCAGCTTCTGTGGCTATACCAGTGAAAAAAAAGTTTAAAATAAACAAACCACCACCACCACCCTGGTGGGATAGTGAGTGCGATTGTGCAACAGAACGCAGAAAAAAGGTAATTAGTGCATATAAACGTCTAAGTTCATCGGAGAATTATATTATAGTCAACAAAGAAATTGCTGCAACAAAACGATTCCTAAAAATAAAAGCCAAAAATCATTGGATTACTGTTTGTAATAAATTAAATAAAAATACAACTAGTACAGAATTATGGCAACAAGCTAAAATACTGCAGAGAATCACAATAGGTAGTAATTCAAACAACAAAACATGCAAAATCGATTGGGTTGAGGAATTTATGAATAAAATCGCTCCTTGCTCAGTATCTCAAGAATTTACAAATATTAATGAAGAAGAAGATGATACAAATAATGAATTATTTAACAAACCCATAATTTATAGTGAATTATCATTCCATTTAAAAAAACTAATAATACGTCACCTGGCATAGATCAAATTACATATGACATGATATGGAATTTAGCACATAACGCAAAATTGTTTTTAATAGAAATATACAACGATGTCTGGATTCATAATAATATCATTGAAGATTGGAAAAGATCAATAGTAGTACCCATACATAAAAACGGAAAAAGTCCTGACTTAGCCGACTCATATCGACCCATAACTTTGCTGTCGTGTATATTGAAAACATTTGAGAGAATTATCAAACAGAGATTAGAATTTTTCATGATTTCTAAATCAACACTTCCTTCGGGTCAATATGGTTTTAGAAGAGGATGTAGCACCAATGACGCCATATTACAACTGGTGACCGATACACAAATATGTTTCTCAAAAGATCATTACTTAGGAGCAGCATTTCTCGATATTAAGGGAGCATATGATTCGGTTGACTTAGTATTTTTACGGGAAAAGTTAATCAATATTGGGATACCAAGAAGAATTTGTAATGTAATGTGTAACCTGTTTAATTATAGAAAAGTTTATATCAGATATATAAACAATTCACTTACAAACCCTCGAAATACTTCCACATGATTACCTCAAGGAGAAGTACTTTCTCCATTATTATTTAATATATTCACAGCAAGTCTCCATGAAGAAATTAACTACAAACTAATCCAATATGCGGATGAATTTGTAGTGTATAACTCCGATAAAACCTTACCAAATACTTTGACAAATCTAAAGGAATCGGTCATCTCCATCACACAGAAATTGGACTCATTAGGCTTTCTGGTTACTCCTGAAAAATCGAGTATTATGTTTTTTACACGCCATAACTTACCACACATGGTCAATATTACAATAAACGAGATCCCATACCCAGTCTCAACATCAGTTGTTTACCTTGGTATTACTTTAGATAAAAAACTTACTTGGAATAGTCATGTGGAGAGTATTGTTACAAAATGCAATAAAGGTTTAAACTTCCTAAAATTAATACGAAGGACATAGTGGGGAGCCGACCCTCATACTTGCATAACTTTCTACAAAACATATATAAGATCGATTATAGATTATGGATGTACTCTATATGGAACCGCAACTCCAAACTAAAAAAAATAGAAATTGTACAGAACAATGCCATGAGACTTTGTATCGGAGCAATGAAATCTACAGCAGTCGAAGCACTTCGAGTTGAAGCCTTAGAACCGCCATTAGAATTTCGAAGAACATTACTAACAGAAAAATTAATTATTAAATCCCATTACAGACAGCCAGCAATTATTAAAACTATTTCGGAGTTAAATATATATGACCTTACAAACAAATATTGGGCCAAAAAACCTTCGCCCATTACATGCCAGGCATTTAAGGAAAATTATAATTTAATTAATAATTTAGATGTTCCCAAGACATATGAACTTAATGATTTCTTCACATCACTGAAATACGTACATGTTGAAATTCCAAATTATAATCATAATATAATGATCAGTAAGAATATACTATCACATTATTTATCAAAATATGATAGTTGCATTAAAATATATACGGATGCCTCGAAACAATCCAGTGGTGTAGGGTGCGCATTTTATGCCCCGTCAGTGAAGGTTCAAATGCAATTTAAGCTTAATAACGCTACTTAGATTTTTTCTGCAGAAGCAATCGGAATTATCAAAGCTCTTGAATTCATTGAACGACATGGTTATAAAAAATCCATCATAATATCGGATTCCTTATCAGTTCTCACGAGCATTAGCCAACCTTTTGATATAAATGCTACTTATGAAAATCAAATCATTCCAAAAATTAAACTGAAAATCGAAAAGCTACGCCCAAAAGATTTCGATATCAGTTTTTTGTGGATAAAAGCACATATTGGACTGCAGCATAATGAACATGTGGATAATCTAGCCAAAGAAGCCGCAAAAAATGGACTACCAATAAATAATACAATAAACGTGGATGAGTGCCTAAACCAATGTAAAATTAAACTAAAAATAAGGTGGAAAAATGTATGGCATGAGTATTGCATTGAAAAATCTACAAGATATATACACTCTTACACCCAGAAATTCCCAACCAATACTGGTACAGGAACTATCAATTACCGCGTAGTAGTAGTAGTATAGTCACTATAAGTAGACTTAAGTTTGGCCATGCATGCTATCCCGCACATCTTAATAAAATAAAAGTAATAGATTCGAACTTGTGCGACACTTGTTACCGTATATGCAACTTGGAACATATTTTTTTTGAATGTAATAAATATACACAACATAGAGAAGATATGTATAGAGAACTAATAAAAATCGATGTTCTACCCCCCTTCAATGTAATGAACTTACTGGCATTAAATAAGCTGCCTGTTTATAACGTTTTACTGACATTCATTAAAGCATGCAATTTGAAACTGTAATATTATGTAGCTCCTTCTCCTCTGTAAGTGAACCTAACCTGATTATTCCCTATTAGTACCGTGGTCTACCTTTTCTGTAAGTTAGCCATCCTGAAAGACCCCTGGGTGTGAAACGCATATCCTTAACCTATCCAAATTGATTCTTACAGTTAACATATTTGGTACCCTTTTTAGTACTGTAGCACATGGCTAAATGGACTATGTCCTTCGGCCAAAAAAACCAAAAAAAAAGTGTTAGTGAGTAGTTTAGTTTTTAAATAAATTCGTAAATAGCCATACCGTGTGTTCAAAATTTATCCCACCCGTTTACTGTTTAAATAAATAAGAAAAACAGTACAGTACGTATGTGTGAGAACAGTGTTCGAGGCTAGAAGATTTTTATTGGTACTTGCTAATATTTATTTTCTGAAAGCGAATTTTGCGATGATTGAGGTACATATTTCGCATGTTCAAATGAAATGTATTCATAAATAAATTTATTGTATTCCGTAAAGAGATTGGAATTTTGTTGTACAACTTTTTGGGTTCTGTAACAGATTTTAACGGAATATCAACTTGGAAATGTCCGTTTTCGAGAATCTTAGTTGTAGATTTGAAGATGAATTCTGATAATTCATCTTCAGTGAGAAAGCTTTAAATTTTGGGATTACTTCGATTTCCCAGAGCTTTGAGAGAATGTTTGAGAGTGTCTGGTTGGGAATTTACGGGTTCACTAGCTACATGATACGAGATAGCGTGTGTGTTTTGATTCTTGTTGGGAGTTCAGTTTCCCCGAGGTAATGAAACCCGAATGGGTAGACCGTCACCTAGTTTGATGAGTCCATAGGTCAACAGGCGTCGGGTAAATTGCCCATTGACAATAGAGATAAGTTGTTTCATTGTAACACAATAGGAGGTGTAACCTTACTCATAATTGAACGTTTCTATTCATCGTCACAAAACCATAAATAGTCATGGATAGTCTTGGGTTTGAGGTAAATTATTAACGTCAACCATTGTAGAACAGCGTCATTGTTAATTCGTTTTCGTTATATACAGGGTGTTTCCAAAATAATCTGTTGCTGTGGGCAATTCTTTATTTAATTTTAAGACGAAAAGTTCTTATAAACATGTGTCATAAATCTTGTCGTTAATGAGTTACAGGGCGTTGAATTGTTTTTAATAAACGTCCATAAAAGTCCATTCAGAATAAATATCTTTTTTCGTATTACTTTTGAAAACCACAGACAAAGGTATGGTCTAAATTGGTTTCATTTACAGTCAGAGCTCGTTTATTAAAAACAGTTCAATGTAACTCATTAACGACAAGACTTACCACACATGTTTATAAGAACTTTTCGTCATAAAATTGTATAGCTAATCGCTCACAGCAATCTTTTAGATTACTTTGGAAACACCCTGTATACTGCTCACTAAATCGCTATAAATTACTTTTGATTTTGATTCTGTATAAAAATTATAAATAACGCATCGTCAAAAATACTTTTAATTAATATAATATAATAGAGACAATAAATTGTTTTATTTATATAAACAGTAAATATTTGGTTTATCCATTTTTGGTATAAAATTCATTTTACATTTCTAACATTCATGAAAATATCAAAACTAAAAAAGTATATATCTTAGGCACAATTGAATACATATTACAGGTAAAGACATTTTATTTTTCATCCTTCCACTATTGGGCTGTGTAGCTGAAAAATTAAGTACTTAAATATTTAAATAATACAAAAAAAGTTGTATTCAATAAAATTAAAACTTGAAAGTATTCAATTCTATAATTGCAAACGTTAAAAGTGGTATGGTAATCGAAAATAAATAAAATCGTCAATTAAACCATTAATACATCATCAGGTGAAAACAAAAACTACTTTAATACATCTAAAATCGTTTGTACAATATTGTAGTATAATTTTGAATTTTGTAGCGAGAATATTAGTACCTGATAACTTGAAATAATCGAATAAACCGATAAAAAAATAATATCATTTTAACCTCCGCTTACTATAAACAATGTATGTGATAGACATGATGACTGATTTTGAAATCCCCTTCTACAGTGTAGGTACACATCTGCTATTTCCAAAAAAGACATTATTTCAGCAATAAACTAATTATTAACGAAAATTATTGCATTTTTTTCTGTCAACTTAAAATTATCCGCGAAAAGTTACCTCACATCTCAGTAGATATTACATTGTGATTATGTCTAACGTCAAGATATAATACTACCCCATAATTCTAAATTCATCTCGTTCGATGTAACAAATCTATTCCCTAGTATACCTCCTAAAGAAACTATAACTCTTGTGGATAACTTGCTCACATACAATAATGTTATTCCTATAATTCACTCTGATATCATTACTTTATTAAAAGTGTGTTTGAATCAAAATTATTTTCATTTCAATGAAGAGGTTTATAGCAGTAAAGATGGTTTGATTATGGGCAACCCTCTCAGCCCCCTACTAGCAGAAATTTTCATGGATAATATAGAAAAAATAATTCATGAACACCCCTTTAGTAAAAAATTTATGTACTGGCACCGATATGTGGACGACATTTTAGCTAGCTTCATCGGTACAAATAGACAATTAGAGAGCTTCATTACTTACTTCAACTCGATTCACAATAATATCAAATTAACCGTAGAACTTGAACAAAATAAGTCTATAAACTTTCTAGACCTTACAATTTCAAATATAAATAATAAACATGATTTTTCTATATTTCATAAACCATCACATACAGATTTTACAATTCATAATAGTTCGGTCCACCCATTCAGTCATAAACTAGCAGCTTTCAATAGTATGATACACAGACTCTTAACAGTCCCATTAAATATTAATAATTATACCAAAGAATTAAATATCATAAAACAAATAGCAGTTAATAATAATTACGATCCAAATTCAATTGACAATATCATAAATAAGAAGATAAAAAAACAGACTTTAGAACAAGTATTCCCTTCAGATAAAAATAATAAACAATTTAAAAGCTTAACATACTTTGGAACACCATCCTTAAAAATTAAATCATTTTTAGAAACTTTAGACATGAATATTTCTTTTAAAACTGATCACAATTTATCCAAATTCATTAAAAATAATAAATCTAAATCCTTCAAAATTAAACAAATAAAATTTATATCGGTAGAACTTTTAGAAATTTTAAAACTAGAAGTTCGGAACACAAACGTAGCTATGACAACAAAAAATTAGATTCTAACTATTCAAATCATTTTTTAGAAGACCAACACATTTTCGACCCAAATTTTGAAATTCTCCATGTAGTCGGTAAATCCTTTAGTTTAAATTTATTAGAGGCCCTAGAGATTAACAAAAATAAATATTCAGGTAATCTCCTTAACGACCAAATAGATATCAATCAGTCTCCTTTATTGAACCTCTTTACCTAGAAGATAGCTTAGGAATGTTTGTAGTGAATGAATTTCCAGGTAATTTCTTTCAATGCCATTGTTAACCTTAGTAAATAGATTTAGCACTGTATATATTAAGACATTTTTATATTTTACCTTCATTCGTTTTGACAAAGCTACTGTGTTAGTGAAACGCGTCAACAAGTTTAAATTGAACATTAGTTCAAATAAATGAAGATTTAAACAAAGTATGTTGTTTTATTTCATCGTTCAGTATGGATCTTCATCAAGTAAAAGCCTCATCTATTCAATTTCTAACGAAGAACGTCAACAATACATTTTTCGTGTGTCAAAAATTTCAATAGAAAAAAGTAGAAGATATGACATTACAAATTGTAATAGTGGCGTTCGATTTGCAGGCTCCAGCAGCCCACACTGCTCGGGCTGAGTACCCGATAGTGACATGAAATTGTATATTGTGCAACAAGTGGGGAAAGTCCAACTTTTCTCACGAGTGTGGAAGTTTGTAGCACGAGCCAAGGGCGAGTGCCGCAAATACAGGAGTGAGAAAACTACTTTTCCCACATGTTGCACAGTATACTTTTTCTACAACTGCACAAATTTGAAGAATATAAGTAAATAGTTTTGTAGAAAAAGTCTAAGCATCGAGGACCACCCACCAAAAACGGCTGGGCATCGAGTATACCCTGCTGAAATCGGCTGGGCATCGAGTATCCCCTACTGGATTCTCCTTATAATCGTATGTAGTGTTGGCAAAGTGCCGTGAAAAATGATATTTCTCACAGTGTGAGCACTACAATATACTACAAACGATTTCATATGTATTAAAGTAGTTTTCGTTTTTATCTGATGGTGTTTTAATAGTTTAATTGATGATTTTATTTTTAGGGTGCTATATAATTTGTACTAGAAAAATAAAAATGCCACTTCAATCACCTACATCGTTTGTCGTACGTGTGAGGTTAAAATGATATTATTTTTTTATTGGTTTCATCGATTATGTCAAGTTTTCAAATATTTAAAATTGTACTGCAATATACCACAAACGATTTTAGATGTATTAAAGAAGTTGTCGTTTTTATCTGATGATGTGCTAATGGTTTCAATGACAATAATTTCATTTCTCGGATTTTACAATTTCTACTACAAAAATAAAAATACCACTTCAATTGCCTACATAGTTTGTAGTAAGTGTGGGGTTAAAATGATATTTTTTTATCGGTTTAATCCATAATTTTAAGTTTTCAGGAGCTAATATTCTTAGTACAAAATTTAAAATTGCACTACAGTATACTACAAACGATTTAAGATGTATTAAAGTAGTTTTCGTTTTTATCTGATGATGTGTTATGGTCTAGTTGATGATTTTATTTTGCTGGTACTACAATTTCTACTACAAAAATATAAATACCACTTCAATTACCTACATCGTTTGTACTGTGAGGTTAAAATGATAATTTTTTTTATCAGTTTAATCGATTATTTTAAGTTTTCAGGGACTAATATTCTTACTACAAAATTTAAAAGTATACTACAATATACTACAAACGATTTTAGATGTATTATACTACCGTCCTAAGCCCAAAGGGCGTAAGTCAATATTGGGTAGCTTTGAGATATTCAGCATTTTGTAATAATTAAATCAGCACACTTTTTGACCCAACATATTTTTTTTGGCGTTTAAGTCTTCATAGGGTAACGATATTTGAAGTTTATTAGATTCAATAAATATTTCGATATTAAGTTGAAAAACTGAGATACGCCTATTTTGCTAAGGATTTTTATTCAACTACAATGAGATACGCCGACAAATGATCAGTAAGTAGTAATAATAAAGAGTGGAACCAAAATTTATTTCTCAATTTTACATAACGGATATTAGTAAAATATTTTTTCAATACATAAAAAAACAATAAAACCATACAATTTTCATTGGTAAAAATTAAAAAAAATACATTATTCAAAAGTCACGGACACTAACGACTCAAACAAAATCATGAATTCGCATGTTACATAATGCACATCAAATATATTGTAATACACTTGAAAAATATCGACAAAAGCAAACAGTTTTCTACCCTAAAAATAATAAAACAACAAAACCATACAATTTTCCTTAGTGTATACTGGTGTATACATACACTACGGAAAAATAAACTACAATTACTTGGAAATAAAGGCCTATTTTAATTTAGAGATATCTAATATAATATTTTAAAACGGTACATTTTATTTACTAAGTTTGTATCCACTTTAAACTAATCTTCACTCTCAATTTTTTGCTGTTGTACTGTCCAAATAAGCAAACCTGGAGCTGAAGTAATATCACCATCGCTCATCATCCAAGAATGTACTATTGTAGGTACTACTTTCAACGTAGGTTTTTCATTGGGAAAACTTTAGGTAAATATACTTTTAAACATAACTTATTATCTCCAGAATTAAAATATAAATCGCATTCTTCTACTTCGGTAACTTCAGCTACACTTTTTATTTACAACTACAGTTCCAAGAAGTGAACTTTCACTTTTCCTTTCTAGTTTTTCTTAAATGTTCGATGTCTTCTCTACCGCATATATAGAATTGTACCACGAATCAAAAATGAAGCTTGTATCTTGATAAATTACGATTTACAATTAACTCCCTTACGGAGATCACTTGAGGTTGATTTTCTACCAAAAAAAATGTTAGTTTCACTGTTTATACTATGTTTTTCATAAGTTTCTCTTTAAATTTTACAACATATTTCCAAATAAAACAATGACGAATTAAATTATATATTCCTTTCACTTTGACGTATTAAAAATCACTGACGTTTTTCATTCACCATCCATAATCAACATCGTTCCGGGTTGCTAGGGATACATTATGAACTATATAAACATTGTGTCTTTGACGACGATTCGCTGTTTACATTACAATAAACCATTAATTTTTAAGCCGTATATGAAGCATGAAATAACATTATAGTATTAGAATTTAGAATGTATATATATATGAGGATTTTTATACATATAAATATTAACATCTTATTCACTATTTATTAAAAATTCCTGAAATCCCTTGCATAAAACAACATATTTACTAACTATAAAAAAATGCGACGTGTTTCTTTTAAATTATTTTAAATTTCATTCTAATTTCGACGGATTCTTTTGAAATTACATCATCCACTGAATTATTAGTGTTAATTTCCATTATATCTGAATCGGATTTGAATATTTTCGATTCTGACGGTTCACCGAGTATATCGTCTATTTCAATATCTTTGGTCAGATTTTCTTCAGTATTGTTGTGAGGGTTTTGTTCACTGTTTTTACTATCGGCATCTATAATTGATTTAGACATGTTTTTTTTTGTACAATTTATAAACATTTGTTAAAATGATGGCTAATAAAGTACAAGATGGGAAAATCAATTTGACTTATTTCACGAAAACTATTAATCATTATTACATTGAATATAACTAAATAAGACTGTTTCAATATAAATATATATATATATATATATATATATATATATATATATATATATATATATACAACACATATCTTATATCTTAAAGCATATCAGCTGATTGAGAATGTTTAGTTTAGTATTTAAAATAAATGGAAACTATGTTAATAAAAGAACACATTAAAAAACCACAATCAGAATTTAAATTCATATAAAGTCATATTATAAAATCATTTGTTTAATATAATTAAAAGAGTAACAATAAATATAGAGAAATTACCTTAATAAATTTCTTAAAATATGAAAACGCCTAACAAGTATTGAAGAAAACATTAAATCTGCCTAATATGGATATTTGTTTGTCACTAAGGAATCAGCTGTTTATCTGAAAATAAACAAGCTTTAGTTATTAAGTTTAATACAACTATCAGTTGAATAGTAATAATAATAATAATAATATTCATATTTGTGATGAAGAATTAGTCATATTAAAAATATAAATACAAGATGACATAACTCTAATGAGATGTCAAAATTTGCTATCAATTATATAGAATAGAAAAAAAAAGGAAATGGATCATAAGACGGTGATAGATATATATCAATATTTGAAACTATAAAATTTGGACAGTTCAAATAAAGAAACTAAGATATATATATATATATATATATATATATATATATATATCAGATAAAAGGATTTATGTTATAAACTTAAATACTATTTCAAAGTTATCACATGTAGAAAAACAAGAATTTACATTGTAATATCAAAGTATTAACCATGAATTTCACCAATTGGTAAAAGACTTATTTAAGTGAAATTCACAATCATATATTTTTCAAAACTTTCATAAAGTGCAATAAAAGTGAATAGAACTCTATAGCTCAAGAAAGAAAAGCATTGGTTGTAATATGACAGGACAATTTTGTTAAATTATAAGGAAACAAAACTTTGT
Source organism: Galeruca laticollis (assembly GCA_963921935.1). Taxonomy (NCBI): domain Eukaryota; kingdom Metazoa; phylum Arthropoda; class Insecta; order Coleoptera; family Chrysomelidae; genus Galeruca; species Galeruca laticollis. The sequence continues at coordinate 212,993,703 of OY998177.1, forward strand.
TTGGAACAGTGAGCTGAGAAACAAATAGTTTATTTATTAAAAAATTGACGATCGAGGGGAAGCGTTAGTAGATTGAGCTTGGCGTCGTAGGAGAGGAGATGAGGATGTAAGTTTTGCAACAAATTTTAAGTCAAATTGCAACAAATACGTATTAAAGTTAAAAATTCATAATCTATATTAAACAACAAACACTTACGTATGTGGATATCCAGTTATACCTGAGAATACCCAAGATTCTTCCGAAAATATGCAGAGTGGTCTCCAATAGGCGTATTCGTGTTAGCAGATGTGGTAATATCTAGAATCCAGACTTCAGGTCAGTGTTTTTTAATATTATTGGCCAATAATAACAAACTAATTTAAATTCCGTGACTATTTCCATGTGTAAAGTAATTCTTGCGTCCATCCGATCGATCAAACTAAAAGATAAAGACTTTTATGTAGCTATTCATTAGATATAAATTTGAGATTATTAAAAAATCACATGAACGTTCTTAATTTTGTAATAAAATAATGGTGGTACTTACTTGATGAATAATAGTATAAGAAATTTGCATTTTATGTAGTGATATAATATTTCCAAAGGTATATGTAGTTGGTATATAATTTCTTCTGAACATTTAATAATCTGTATGTATAATTTCACACATAAATTCTTTTATCATACTTTCCATCACCATTTTTATAAAGAAAACGATTCTATGATGGATATAATATTCGTACAATTGGTAAGCGTCTAACATAAACGTTCGGTTTCCATTCGCATCATTTCGTTTTTAGTTGAGCATGCGCATAGGATATTTGATGGTAGAATTTATGACTGTGGTTTTATAATGCCATAGGAATATCTATTATATATTGAAATAAAATTTTTCTTTAAAAAATTAAATTATTTAGAATCAATGTGTTTCATTTTATTTAATTGAACAAGATATCTCAATCCAAGCCTGCACTCAAAGGGTAGAACGAGTCTCATGCTCCCGAATAATAATTAAATAACTGAGCAAGCCAAATAAACAAAAACAAAGCCAAATAAATAAATAAAATTATCTAATTTAAATAAATAACAAATATAATAATAAAATTAATTAATTAAAATAATATATATAAAAATAATTATAATTGGCACCGACAACGTGGGGCGTTTTGAAAATATTTAGAAGCATTTGTAAAATTTAAAACTTAATTAAAATGGCAAAACGAATGACTTTGAGAGATGGAAGGCACGTAGGAGTAGAAAGTGGTTCGGAAGAGAAAAGGGAAGAAAGAAGTCATGGAATGGAAGGCGATGCACATGAAGAAGGTTTGACAGATGAGGAAGCTGTGAAACAAGAAGATAGGAGGCAAGAGAGAAGGGAAACACAAGGAGGAACGAATATCAACGATCCAATAATGCAAATTTTGATGAGCATAAATAGTATGAGGGCAGATATGAACACAATGAAGGGAGATATGAGCAACGTGAGGGGAGACATGAATGGGAAGGTAGACACCATAAATGGAAATATGGATACAATAAGGGGAGATATGAATAGTATGAGAGAAGAAATTAGAGGGGATATAAACAACATCAATGGAAATATGAATAGATTAGAAAAGAAAATAGAAGAAGTGAAACCAGAAAATATGAAGGAAATTAAGAAACTTGAGAAGAATGAAGAATTTAGTAAGCAAATAGATCAAGTTAACTCAGGTATGGAGAATATAAATGGAAACATGAATAAATTGGAAAAGAAGATAGATGAGGTGAAAGAAGATATTCAAACAGTAGTATCAAAACAAGCAAATAAGTTAACAAAGAACATAGATGAAGTAAAAATAGAAAGCTTCATGGAAATTAGGAATATTGAGAAGATTAATCAGGAATTAACAAATATCACAGAGGGGACAGAAGAAATTAAGGAAGAAACTGAAGGAGTAAGATACATAAAATTACAAGGACGAGTAAATAAACAGGTAAATCAACATTTTCAAGAAAAAGTGAATAAAGAAAATACAAATTTAGATGGTAGAGTAGAAAAACTGACAGGAATATATAAAAAAAGGAGTCAAATCTTGGGTAGACAAATTAACAAGGAAATACAATAAATGAATCGAAGATTAACAGATACAGTGGAAGAAATAGAAGATAGTATAAGAAGAAATGAAGGAGGTATAGGATGCTCAGGAAATTTTTATAATAATAATAATATAGTAAATGGAGTAATATATGACAACAACATGATGACGATAATTTACACAAAAGCTTTCTTTAAAATAATAGATAGTAAAATGAATAATATGGAAGAATTTAAAATGCAAATTTTAATGGATTCATGGTAAGAAATTTATGAGATATGGGATAACAAATTTAAAAAGTATACAGTAGGGAACAGACAGAAGCTTCAGAAACATATCGAGAATCAAACAAGAAAACAAGAAAAAGGTTAGAAAAAGAAAAGCAAATTGAATAGTAGGACGTGAGAATAGGAATAAAATTTGGAAACGAAAATGCAATTCAATGGAAAAGGAAAGGATACAGAAATGAAGTTGAAATAAAAACTTATTAATAATAAGTATCACAAGTGTAAATAATGTATATAGATGTTATGTTACAAACAAAACTTAAGAAAAAAAAATAGTCATAAGTATAGTTTTAAATTTAATATTAAAGTAGTGTATAATGATAAACATAATATAGTAGATAGGGTTTTGTTTTCATTTGGCAGGTGATAATCCAAAACGATTCTTCACTCTTTTTTCTCCAGAACCTAAAAAAATTTAAAAATAAATGAATAAGTAGATATAATATAATATAAGGAAAAATTTATTAGTTAAGATTCTAAGTTGCTATGCCGGAACTTTACATTGAAACCTCCATAAGAGAAAAATATTGAACCTGGCCTTAATACAAAAATTGTAAATATCAGATTCCAACAAGTGTTCCTTTACATTAGCTTAAGGTTTTGGGAAGTCATTTTCGATATTTTTATTTAGGATGTGTCATACCTGCAAAAATTTTGGATCATCTCTGGAATCAAGGCACTACTGTAAATCTGTTTCCTTTGCCAAAATGAACATACATATGCTGAAAATTTTATAAAAATCAAATGAACAGTACGAAAATTAAAATCGAATACCAAATTTAAACTTTAGAGGCCTATAATTCGAAAACGAGGGCCTTCATCTGAACTACTAACATTATTTTGTCTCATACTATATACGCTCCCGACTAGTTGGCCCAGGCCTGTATATATGTTGTATGAAATTTTTGTAAACAAATAATTTCAATTTTTCAAGTTTCACACTAAATTAAAACACATTTCAAGATAGATGTAGGGCATTGTACATGTTAAATCAAATGTTACACGACTCATCCTGTTCAAAAAAATTTAATAAAATTGGGCAACAAAAAAACCAATGTTTCTGAACGATGACTGGATTAACCTTTTGTCTTTTATCATTTGAATTTTGAAAGTTGATTAACAGAATAAAATTTAGAAGTCTTACAGCTTCTGCTATTCCAATCCATTGAATTGCTTGTGTTATACAATTATCGTAATCTTCCTGGCCCCAATTCCAGTGTATTATTTTTGAAAACTTGTTAACTAGATAGAACTTTCTCTCCTTTTTGTCCGTTTCAAGTTTTGCGCTTTCAAGAAAAACATATCCAGCGTATCCCCGTGGTAATTCTATTATTTTTCCACTTAATGGGTATCCTCTAAAGGAAGCGCGCATACCTAATAAAAGGATATAGTATTTAGTAATTTATTGGAGAAATTAATAACATTGTCTGTACTTACTGCCATCTTCATTAGTTCTTATATTGGCATTAAAAGATTCATCAACATTTTCATCATGGTCTATACAAATTTTAAATGGTAAACTTTGTACATTACTAATTTGATTACGCCAATTTAAATTATTTTTTCTGCAATATATATGAATCATTACCATTTTAGCTATCGGTTTGAAATCTTTCTTTTTCTTCTAACACGGACAATAAAAAATATCACTAATAATCCAATATCCTATACTTAATTTTGTTTATTTTCTTCACTACAAAACACAAATTGGAAAGTTTTTTAACGGTCTAAGCAAAGTTAAGTTTTCAACTAGAGAAATGAAATTTTGGTATAATGATATGCGAAAATATAAAAATGACATTACTAAAAGGGACACAAAAACTGCAAAAATAAACAACCTGAAAGTACGTTCCCAAGGTTAATAGATGTATAGGTTGCCTAGTAACTTATGCCGCAAGCGTCATCGAGAATGCCCAAGCTATCGCTCACATTTAATGGAGTTTGTGTGTTATTTAAACAGTTTAGTTTTGTTTTTCATTTTATTTATTAGCTGTTTTCTATTTATTAGTTATTAATATATTAAGCTAATTTATTAAACGAACGTTGTGTTGTAAGCGTAGGCCTGTTTATTTTGGTGTATGATTATTGTAGTTTGTGAAAAGGACAAAAACTATTTTGTGTTCAAAGTAAAAGTAAGTTCTAACAAATTATTTTCTTGCAAAATACTTCTGTAATACGGTTTTACTCTTTATACGCAGCTATGCCGGGAGGAACAGTTTGTAGCGTGGCTACATGTAAAAAAACTGTTTTAAAGATTAAAAATTAACTTTTCTGCATCTGTGAGATGCCCTGAACAATATTCTATCATAAAATTGGCACTTGTATACACTTCGGGGAATGTATTGTGCTAACAAACCGAAATTTCTCCAAAAAGTACCAAAAATGTGGCACTTCAGGTATCATAGCACCCGTTGTACTAGCTCTGGTGAGCTAAAAATCAATAAGCTTCATCAATAAGACACCCTGAACAATATTCAATCATATAATTGGTCGCTTGTTACACTCTGGAGGCTGAATCGTGCTATCATATTGAAAATTCTACAAAAATGACAAAAATTTGGTAAACGATGAAATAAAACAATATAGTTTGTTTAAATCTTCATATTTGGTACTTCAAGCACCATAGCGCTGGTTGCAATGGCTTTAGTGAGCTGAATATTAATAGGCTTTGAGATGCCCTGAATAATATTCAATCTTCAAGTACCATAGCACTAGTTGTACTGGCTTTAGTGAGCCGAATATTGATAAAATTCATCTTTGAGACGCCCTGAATAATATTCAATCATAAAATTGGGCGCTTGTATATACTCCGGAGACTGTGTCGTGCTAACAAATTAAAATTTCTCCAAAAATGACAAAAATGTCGTACTTAAAGTACTATAGCACCTGTTGTACTGGCTCTGATGAGCTGAAGATCAATAAGGTTCATCTATGAGATGTCCTGAACAATATTCAATCATAAAATTGTTGCACTACGGAAGCTGTATCGTGATAACAAACTGAAATTTCTCAAAAAATTACAAAAATGTCGTACTTCAAGTACCATAGCACCCGTTGTTCAGGCTCTAGTGAGCTGAATATTAATAGGATTCATCTTTGAGATGTCCTGAATAATATTCAATCATAAAATTGGTAACTTGTATACATTCTGGAGGCTGTATCGAGCTAACAAACTGAAAATTCTCCAAAAATAACAATAATTTTGTACTTCCAGTACCATAGCACTAGTTTTACTGGCTCTGGTGAGCTGAATATTAATAGGGTTCATCTTTGAGACGCCCTGAATAATATTCAATCAAAAAATTGGTCAGTTGTATATACTCCGGAGGCTGTATCGTGCTAACAATCTGAAATTTCTCCAAAAATGTCGTACTTCAAGTACCATATCACCCGTTGTACTGGCTCTGGTGAGCTGAAAATTAATAGGGTTCATCTTTGAGGTGTGCTGAATAACATTCAATCATAAAATTGGTAACTTGTATACACTCTGGAGGCTGTATCGTGCTAACAAACTGAAAAGTCTCCAAAAATAACAAAAATTTGGTACTTCCAGTACCATAGCACTGGTTGTACTGGCTCTGGTGAGCTGAATATTAATAGGGTTCATCTTTGAGACGCCCTGAATAATATTCGATCATAAAATTGGTCAGTTGTATATACTCCGGAGGCTGTATCGTGCTAACAATCTGAAATTTCTCCAAAAATGACAAAAATGTCGTACTTCAAGTCCCATAGTACCCGTTGTACTGGCTATGGTGAGCTGAAAATTAACAGGGTTCATTTGTGAGATGTCCTAAACAATATTCAATCATAAAATTGGTGACTTGTTACACTCCGGAGGCTGTATCGAGCTAACAAGAGATGTAACGAAAAGTGGCCGACGACAACGACGACGACTTACACACAGGATTTTTTTTACTAAAAACCGTTTTTTCGTGTTGTTCTTGATGAAAAATGTGAAAATAACTCAACATTTTTTTAAAAATTACAACTTTTCTTGGGGTAAACCAATACTTTTCTCGCATAATAGATAGGTTGGGCGTAAAAGTAGTAATTCAAAGAAAGTAAAGGAGAATTTTTTATTTTTCACATTCCTTAAAGACCCCAGAACTTGCAAAGAATGGGAAAGAAAATGCCTAAGTAAGGATAAGTGGTTTCCTAAAAATAAAAGAATTAGTAGCAAACATTTTAAGCCAGAAGATTATGCAGACGAACTGCAAGCAATGTTGATGAACTTTACTGCTAAGAAGGTTAATAAAGATGGTAAAAATATTTTCACTTTTCCGCACATCCTATCTAATATGCGAGAGATATTTTTACTATTTCATCAAGAACAACATGAAAAAAATGATTTTAGAAAAAAACATGTGTGTAGGTCGTCGTCGTTGTCGTCGGCCACTTTTCGTTACATGTCTTGTTAGCGCGATACAGCCTCCGGAGTGCAACAAGTCACCAATTTTATGATTGAATATAATTCAGGATATCGCACAGATGAACCATATTGATTTTCAGTTCACCAGTTCGTTTAAGTCATTCAATATCAGTACTGGAGGACTCTGTATCTGTAACACTTGTTTAATTTTGTTCAGAGCTTCGTTGCGAAATATTTCCCATATCTTTTTGTCATGTAGATCTCTTAGTAGATTTATTAAGTTTGACAAATTGGGGAAAACTGTATTTAGGTATGATCATCCCTAAGTAGTCTCTGTAATTCTGTATGTTTTTTAGCGTTCTAAGTGCTTGTATAGCTACTACCTTATTTGTGTCTACTTATAATCCGTTGGCTGAAATGATGAGTCCTAGGAATCCATTCCATTTATTTTTGTTGAGTTTAAAGCCCGATTTCTTTAGTACTTCAATACCTTCATTAACAGTTTTGCGTAGTTCTTCTGTAGTTTTTGCATGTATGAATATCGATGGATACCCTCACATTTCTAAATTTACTTAGCAAATTTTCTTAAAATTTCTTGAAATATTTCTGGTGCAGACGATAATTCGAATGGCTATCTTGCCCATGGGATAGTAAACGTTAATATGTTTTGTGTTCTCTGTGACAGCTTAATTTGCCAAAATCCTTTTGTGCAATCTAATAGTGCAAAAAATTTGGAACCTTTGATGTTGGCTGAAATATCTCCCATACCTACTAGTGAGTGGAAATCGACGTCTCAGAATATTGTTCACGTCTGATGGATTTATGATGACTACTATAGGACGCACAGCAGGAGTGGGCTCTAACTCTGGCTTTATAACATCTAACTTCACCATTCTGACAAGTTCTAGTTTCACTTAATCTCTTATAGCATGTGGAATTCTTCTTGGCGGTTTGATTTCGAGTTTTGGTTTCTCGATCAAATCAGTATCATACTTGTAATCCCTGTAACAACCCAAACCTTAAAATTTATCATTATTTGTACTTTGACTTACCTTCAATGTTTTGACTCTTGCGATAAGTCCCAATTTATCACAGGTATCGAGCCATAGATAATACGTTGCATTTTGCTCCTGTATCTAGTTTGACTGTAAACTTCACAATTGTCAACTTGTATTTTTTCTGTCCGGTTTTTCTTTTCTCCAGCACCACACAGATATGTATACGTCAACTTCTAAATCTGAACTTTCTTCTAATACTCTATTTTCCTTCCTAAAATTATGTTTCATCTTGGTGCGGCACATTCTAGCAAAATGACCCTTTTTATTGCAAATAATACACGGTTTGTTAAAAGCTGGGCATTATCTGGGTTTAAGGTTCGTACCGCATCTTCTGCAGTCAAAATTATTGTTTTTTGCACTTTTATTTTCTGTCACTGATACTTTATCAGTTTTGCTTTCACTTTCGAATTCGTCCAGTTATTTAGTAGCTTGTTCGCTTGTTTTACAGATAGTTATTGCTTTTTTTAAGTCTAGTTTATCTTGTGTCAATAATTTTTCTCTTATTTGATTAGATGTAATTCCGAATACTATCTTGTCTTTCAGCATTTTGTCAATTAGATTGTGAAAGTCGCATATTTACTTGCTTGTGTTTTTATTCTGGCCAGAAACTCGTTGAATTGTTCGTATTCATTTTATTCTATCTTGAAAAATACATATCATTCGAAAGATATGTTTGTCTTTGACGCAAACTACTCTTTAAATCTATATTCAATAATTTGTGTTATTTTTGTCTGCGTTATCAAGATTGAAACTTGTAAATTTCGATTGCATCTGCACCGATCACAGATAGTCTGGTTCACAAGTCCCATTTTCCTCAGAACCTAAACCGGACCACCGAAAATTATGATTTTGGTCTCATTCGATTCGGAATGGCATCTAGAACATTCTATCAAAGTTGCAAGAGGGGCTGAAAGAAAATGCAAAAGTTTTAAACAATAAAGTAAAAAAAAAATAAGGGTTTGGTTTTTTTGAAATATTTCAAAAACTATTTGAGATAATCGAAATTTGAGAAAAGATCCTTAAAGAGCAGGAAACTTCCTAAAAAAAGTCCTACCTGACGGAACTATACCGACGATCCTTATAATTTTAATTTAGCGGCGTAAATAACGGTAAAAACGCGTGGTTCGGCTGCCGCGCGCATCGCCCAAATCTGACACATGAACTAAAAAATTATTTTAACTGATTAAGGAATAAAAAAATTTGGGTACTAAGTAGACATATGAATAAACAATAATCCGTAAAAAAATTTTTATCACAATTTTTTTATCAATTATGCTTTTGTTAATTAGTTAATTTTCACCATTTTATTGTTAACATAAAAACGCTGATTATTTCAAAACAAGAAATCTAACATTTTTTTTGATTTTTTGGAGCTAATCTTAAAAGGGTTTAGAAGAGATCCCCGTTGGAAAAATTCAAAAATTTTGATTTTTCACTTTTTTATTAACAATGAAAGGCATTAAAAAATTAATTATATAAATAAAGCCATCAGGAAATTTTTTTCCAATTATTGTTAATATTTTGTTTTCTTATTGATGAAAGCCATATGAATTTTTTTTTATTTTTAACTAACGTTATTTAAATAATTGTTATAAACAAATGCATTGTTTATAAGATTTTTTAAAACTTTTTTTTGGAATTTCATCCTTGATGAAAATAATGATTTTTAAAAAAAAAATCGTTTCTTAAAAAAATTTTCATTAACAAAAAACGCACTTGTTAATTAACAATTTTTCATTTGTTTATCAAACAAATAATTTCTTATAAGCAAATGCATTTATACGATAAATTTTTTTAAATACTAAAAAATATTACAAAAACAACCATATATTATTTTTTATATGAAATTTTTTTTTATATTTTCAATGTTGAAATATTCTTATCATATTTTCTTACCTTATAAGATATTTGAATTGAAAAGTAAAAAAAAATTAAAATTCGGGTAAATTTAATAAATAACAATAAAAAAGTTAATAAACAATTGAGTTAGAGGTTCGTCCCAGAGCTCAATTTGTTTAATAATTAAAAACGAACAAAAAAGTCTTAAAGTGTTTTTGTCGTATCTTTAATAGTTTATAAGTTATTTTAATAACAATGAGTAAAAACAGAAAGAAAACTGCAAGTCCAAAACTACAATATATATAAAAATTATATAGAAAACATAAAAAAAATTTTTCACATAAAAAATTATACATGGTTGTTTTTGTAATATTTTTTAGTATTTAAAAAAATATTTCGTATAAATGCATTTGTTCGTAACAAATTATTTGTTTAATAAACAAAAGAAAAATTAATAAAAATGTTTTTATAATACGAAAGAACATAATAAATAATGATTTAAAAAAATGGTTTCTTAATATTAATATTCAGTAACAAAAAAAAATTGTTAATTAACAAGTGCGTTTTTTGTTAATAAAAATTTTTTTAAGAAACGATTTTTTTTAAGAAATCATTATTTTCATCAAGGATGAAATTCCAAAAAAAAAGTTTTCAAAAATCTTATAAACAATGCATTTGTTTATAACAATTATTTAAATAATTTTATTTAAAAATAAAAAAAATTATTGTCATATGGCTTTCATCAATAAGAAAACAAAATATTAACAATAATAATAGCTTTATTTATATAATTAATTTTTTAATGCCTTTCATTGTTAATAAATAAGTGAAAAATCAAAATTTTTGAATTTTTCCAACGGGGATCTAGATTCTAGATTTCTTGTTTTTAAATAATCAGCGTTTTTATGTTAACAATAACATGGTGAAAATTAACTAATTAATAAAAAATTGTGATAAAAATTCTTTTTACCAATTATTGTTTATTCATATGTCTACTTAGTACCCAAATTTTTTTATTCCTTTTACCGTTATTTTCGCCGCGAAATTAAAATTATAAGGATTGTCGGTACAGTTCCAGGATCTTTTTTCAAATTTCGATTATCTCAACCCTTATTTTTTATTTTACTTTATTGTTTATAACTTTTGCATTTTTTTTCAGCTCCTCTTGCAACTTTGATATAATGTTCTAGATGCTATTCCGAATCGAATGAGTCCAAAATCATAATTTTCGGTGGTCTGGTTTAGGTTCTGAGGAAAACGGGACTTGTGAACCAGACTAAGAGATGAATGTTGCTGTTTGGACTACGGCTGGCTTTTTATTTAGTTGAATAACTGTAGCATACCACTCAAACTGTCGTAACCACTTTTTCCAGCTCGTAGATTTGTCCGAGTCTATTTGTAGGTTAGCTGATGGCTTTATTCCAGACACTGCCAAAGAATATTCTTTGATACTGCGTCGTTCGTATCCATTTAACAAATTTCTCACATATTTCTTAACTTTAATATTTCAATTATTGTAATTATCACTTCTGACACCATGTAAAGCTGTGGTATTTGTTTAAATAAAATGTGGTTTTTCAATAACAAATGTTTTACTTGGGAATTAATGGCTGCGTTCATCTGGGAATTTTTGGGATCGCTCTGAAAGTAGCGCTACCTAATCCCCACCATTTTTACTTGATCGCTCTTGGATTTTGATAAACGGGTATTTCTTGAGATTTGTGATCACCACTTGCGTGCGCATATGATTTATGTCATTCGTTGATTATTTTTCAGTTTCTTGCTTGTTTATTCCGTTATTACCAAAGAATACAATTCATTGTTATTACTTCCCAATTTGTATTGTTTTTTTGTGAATAAAAACTATGGCTGAAGGAATGGATTCAAATTTGTTTGCAAGGCAGATGATAATTTCAACTTGAACGCAGTAAATGCAATGGTTTAAAATCTTGTTAATCCTATTCCGGAAAATATGTTAGAAGGTAGATTGAGGGAAAGAAGACCAAGAAATGCAAATTTTGTTGAAGAATCAGTCCACAGATTTGACGATGTTTTATTCAAAGAACGTTTTAGAATGACGAGACAGACATTTGAAGTAATTCATTTTAAAAATAATATTCTTATGACATTGTTAAAATGCAATAATTTGTGAGTTTTAATTCCCATACTGGCTATACCGCCTTCCTTGTCTTGCTCTACCACACCGGCATCATTTGTTAATAGTCCATGAACATTTTTTTCTAAGCCCACACTTTCCATTCTAAAAAACTCTCTTGTATCAACTTGCTCGCAATTTAAATTCAAAATTCCCAATACTTGTCTAATGATCATCGATACTTTATCGACTGAGCAAAAATAAATATTATCTATAAAATGGCGACCGCTCCCTGAGCGCTCAAGTAGCAAAGTAGGGGAAGTGTCGCGTTCATAAAAATTTTAAAGATCGCTACCTGAGCGCTCAGGGATCGGTGTCTCGGATGAACGCACCCAATGTTACAATGACATCGTTGACATTTGCCTATGACTTGATTTTTTGAGATCGATCATAGATGTATCTACTTTACAGTTATAGAATTATGGAAACTCCAGTATGTTTGTATTCAAATTATTTAGTAGTACATACTTCTATTGAGAACTAATTAAATATACCCGTGATTATAAATTAATGTTTGGTTTTGTAGATTTTTTTCTGGGATCGAATTGGTGGTTCAAGAGGACGCGATGCTTTCGATGGTGGTCGTGGAGAAAGAGGAGGAGGATTCGGTGACCAAAGAATAGTGGTGGCTGAAGTAATTTTGGGTATAAAACAAGTCGCGGTGGATGAGGCACGGAAGAGAATGCAGATGCTTCATAGGAAGGTAAGTAATATTCTTATTGAACATCACAAACACAAATTTGCTTTTAATGCCAGACTCGAGAAGAAGTTCTAGTCACATTTACTCTTGTTCCTATACCTAGAGGTATATTTTTAATAGTTTTTTCATCCATTTATTTACTTAATTATCATATCGACATTAAATCCTGTATTGACATTTTTTATAATATAAACAAACAACAAAGTTTATTTTATTCCATATCTATTTCAAATCTGAAATGTATTTGTTTTTTAGACTGATGGCAACAAAACAGAATATAGAATCTTTTCACAAGCAAATTAGCAACTGCCATATTAGATGGAATGGATCAAATACACACGCCAACTGGTAGCCAATTTATCTACCTAGGTGCTGCTTCGGTAACGACAATCTCTCATTTTTCAGACATTGTAAGCCCTGGAAGCTTAGTATATGCAGCAGAGTTTTCGTATAGATCATGCAATGATTTAATTATTGTTGCTAAAATATAATAAATGACACTAGATATCCTCACAGATACCGAATGTTAGACTATATTTTCTAATGTAGCTCAATCTGATCAACGAGAATTGTTTTCATAGCTCAAGGAAGAAGCAGGTAATCAGGGCCAACGAATGAAGAAAAAACGACGTACATGTTAGTAACCAGGAATCCAAGATCTCACGAGTCAGGCAGAATATATCTCTTAATGAGTACAATTTCAAAGTGGTTAGCGAATTTAAGTACCTATGAGCAGTAATCACAGATGACAATCGAGTAGAAAGAGAGGTCAGAGCAAGAATGATGGCAGGAAATGGAGCGTTATACTCTCTCACATCATTATTAAGATGTAAACTGCTAAAGACAATCCAAACTAACATTGTTCGCCCGGTAGTTACTTAGGGCAGTAAAACCTGGACCTTCAATCAACGGGAAATAAATGAAGCTTCTAGTATTCGAAAGGAAAGTTCTTAGAATATTATTTCGACCCCCAGCGTCGCTATTCTGGAATTTGTGGAAATAGAAATTCCGAGGGGAAATGTTCGAAAGTAGGCGTGGTTCCCTCAAATTTTAAAAACCGTATTCTTGAAAAATTTCTATCGAAAAATCAGGGAAATTATCTCTCCCTTGGGGAATTTTATTCTATTGGTCATGACTGAGAGAAAAAGCCTGAATGATGTGAAAATATTTAGATCTAACCTGAAAATGTATCATTTGCTTGCTTGTTTTTTTGAACGATAATTGTTTTTGATTATATTCCAAGTTGAACTTCGTCGACTGACGTAGACATTCAACTAGATAAATAATGTTAATTCGACAAAATTAATGTCGAAATTAATAATTTATTATATACAAATTTACAAAATGGTACAAAGGTGGTTTCAGTGGAGCTCCGCTGCGACGACGGACAGTGATCCACTGCTAGAGGAGGAAGCTAGACGAGCGTAACGACATTTTTTAACATCATGAGTGAGCAGGAGATTGATATAGATTTTGTCATATCCTTGGTCTAAGAAAGACACATTATATGGGATAAATCACACGAACACTACAGTGATAAATTTCGTAAAGCGAATGAATGGGCAGCTGTATGTAAAATAATATTTCATGATTACGAGGAATTTGAGGACCAAAAAAAGAACAAGATTGGTGAGTTGTTATTTATTATGATAAATAAGTTATTTTATATATTTTTCAACTGCCACGGTAAAGCCCTTTCCGGACTCATGAAGTAATTAGCAAATTGATCTGTGATAAAATTTACGGCTAATGATTCTTCATTGACGTGGGGTCTCAATTGTGGGAACATACTTATTGCCATTTTGTCTTGTTGTCGTAAATAAACCATCATGTTGTGTAACAAAATTGTGTAAAACACAACATGCTTTCACGATATTAATAGTTAAATCATATGCTGTATCAATTGGCCTATGTAAAATGCGCCATTTATTTGCCATGATCCCAAATGCACATTCCACGTATCTACGAGCTCTGCTAAGGCGATAATTATAAACCCTTTGTTTCACGTTGAGATTTTGTCCGCCGTTTGGGCGCATAACATGCTTACTTAAACCAAAAGCTTCATCACCGACGAGTACGTATGGGATTGGTGGCTCGTTATTACGATCATTTCCAAGTGGTTGAGAAACAGACAATGGTAATTCATTTCTCATTAAAATCTTGTAAAGCGCCAAATTTATAAAAATAGTAGAATCACTTTCCTTTCCATATGCTCCCACGTCGACAAAAATAAACTTATAATTTGAGTCAACAACCGCTAGCAAAAAAATTGAAAAATAATTTTTGTAATTATAAAACACAGAGCCACTTTTGTCCGGTTTTATTAAACGTATAAGTTTCCCATCAATTGCCCCAAAGCAATGAGGAAAGTTGGCTTTGAGATCAAAATCTAATGCAATATTTTGTAGTTTTTCTACTGTGATCTCTTCTATGTACTGTGGTCGGAGATATTTCCATATAGCTTGACAAACTGACGAAATAGTTCTTGAAATTGTTGCTCTTCCATGTTTAAATTTGAAATGCAAGTCGCTTATCGAATTTCCACTGCCCAAGTACCTGAAATAGAAACACAAAAATTAAACAGGGTGGCTCATTTAGATCTGCAATCATAGATTAATATTCATTTTTTTTCTTTGTTTGCAGGTAACGAGGTCGTGAAAAAATGGAGAAGCGTGAGGGACAACTTTTTTCGATATGTAAAAAAAATTAAAAGAAAACAGTTCGTCTAGATCAGGGGCAAAAGAATTTAAAAAATATCATTATTACAATCAGTTGCAGTTTTTGTTGAAAATTGCCCAAAATAAAACTGACAGTAGCTTTGAAATGGTGCCTGAAGGAACGGAACGAAACAAAAACACAACATCATCTTCTCCATCTCATGCAAAAGAAATGTCCTCGTTACCCCCAGTACCTTCTCGCTACGTGCCTGCAAGCCGCAAGAGATCAAACCAAGCAATAGATGATTTCGAGGCGCAAACGTTAGAAGCGTTGCATGAGAAAGCAAACCGCCACTTATCATTTTTTAAAGGAATTTTGCCTTCTTTGGACGGTTTTACGGAATTACAGACTTCGACATTCCAAAGCAAAGTTATAAATATCATTGGAACAGACTCAATCAACACCATTGCAGTCACGCGGATATCAAGCTGGACAACAGTATCAGTATGGATATCAAACTGCACAACATGCCCAGTCACCATCGCCATCGAGGTATCGAACAGATGAATTCGACGCTACCTTCTCAGCCAACACTACAGTTAATAGTTTTACTGATGATAGTCAAGAAGAAAAATATAACTTTGCTTTGTTGACTTAGTAGTAAAACTTAAATTAAACTGATTTTAAAGATAATAAATGAATAACTGATGAACATGAATATTAATATATTTGAAATTTCTCACCTCAATGTATTACCAATCATTTCAATTGGTTCTAAAGGGTTCCTGAATTTGGTATACTGCTCCTTTACATGTGGTTCTAAGATTTTAACCAAATTATTAAAGCTGGCCGCACTCATCCTAAAAAAAAAAGAAAAATATCTTTTCACCTAACAACAACTCCCTATATTCCTGCTTAAAAAACTGACCATCACTATTTCTTAATGCTATCAAAGGAGATATCCAGAATCTTCTATGGTTTCTACGTTTATTTCGGCGGTGGCGTAATAAAAGCAACAAAAGGACACGTTTGTATCTATCCATTGCGAAGGCTGAACTGAGACGCAGCCAGTGTTGCTGCGACGCTGTTGCGCTGCGATATCGTGCGTCGTCGCAACGCAGGTGTGGCATACAATGCGCTGTTCCGTTGCAATTTGGTAAACTACATCCAAAATCCACGAATCATACTTATTGACTATACTAAGTCAATCTACATATATTCAAACATCTCAGACATACCATAACCGTTGATTGAGATTACGATACTGTGAGGTTCTTAATTGAGATCAAACACAGTTCCTTTAATAAATGGGAGTAGAATACGGTCCATAGAGTTTACAGTTATGTGTTAATATGGCAGAAAACGATTCACAAATTTGCTTTTTCCCGCCAATTACATTTTTGCAGATACGACCTCCTGTATTAGCAGGACAAAACTGACCACCTTTTTATGGATACCAATGAATCCCGTCATTGATTTCGTTATCTACTTTCTAATCCAGTACCGGTTTCCATAATTACATTCTACAAAATGTGAACTGTTTGCAATAGTTCTATTGTTAGTTGTTAGTACATAACTATCATAAACAGTTTTATTTTCCCCATTATATCACATACAGTAAACAAGACTGTTAGTACATTACCTACTTTTAAAGACTGGGTGATAATTTCTTCAATTTAATTATTTGTTTTGGCAGAATGGTTGGTGAAATGAGCAACAGGCTGTTTCAATGTATCTACCTACCGTAGATTACCTGCCTAATTTACATGGACAAATTTTGGTTTTAAAGCAATTTCATCAAACATCTCTACTTTTGACATATTATTAAATATATTATGAAATACAGAAAAAAATTATAAACTAATACAATTTTGAAAAAGCATTTTATATGAGAATTGTCGAATTGTTGATTAATTACGAAATGAAATAGTTTTCTTCAACTTTGAACCATCATTATATGAAGCCAATTTTTAAATTTATTTTGGCAGTCATATGTTCATTGTTTAACTGAAAAGCTTTTCTTTCATTATTTTTATAATTATTTCATTTGAAATATATAATTTTAACAAACCTATGAAATTAACCATAAAAACAACTAATTGAATTAATTAACAGTGATATCAGAATAAACAGCATTGCAAATAAGGAAAACAAATCCTTTTTTACACAACATTGTTACGAAAGAGCACACTCTGTCTAAGCCATGTATGAAAGTTAAAATTATGGCGGATGCGCAGGGATTTCTTAGAATTGTTTACGATTGTGACTATCTTATCTAGACATTGTTTTTGTGACCAGTCTTATCTAGAACATGCCAGAAAGCCAATTGTTTTTGTATAAGCCGCAATCTAGAATTATCTAGTAAAAAAGGCACTAATATATAAGGAACCGACCCGGGAGAGTTAGATAAGTTTAAAAAGTGATCTTGACAAATGAACAAGAATACACCGAAATAGCGAACAGTAAAGTGTTTATATAAATTAATAATTAAGGTTGTGTGTATATAAATTAAATTTAAGTGAATAGTTAAGTGTATATAAATTAAGTGTAAGTGAGTAGTTTAGTGTTTAAATAAATTCGTAAGTAGCCATACCGTGTGTTTAAAGTTTATCCCACCCGTTTACTGTTTAGTTAAATAAGAAAAACATTAATTTGGTGTCAGGTGTGGGGTAATATAAATAAATTGCTACGTAAAAATGGCCAAGAGACTATGTGACTTGAAAGTGACCGAGTTAAGAGCAGAATTGGAAGATCGTGAGTTGGAAACGTCCGGTAAGAAAAGTGAATTAGTAGAAAGACTTAAAGTGGCACTGGAAAATGACGGCATTGATCCAGAAACAGTTTTATTTAATGAACATGATTCCACCTTAATCTCGTCAATTTCTGCTAATATTTCTGCTAGCATGGACGAGAAGATTTCTGCCATGGAAGAGAAACTTTCAACGAATGTAAAAAACGATATTTCTGCTATGAAGAACGATCTTTCTGCCATGGAAGAGAGAATTTCAACTAATGTGAAAAGCGATATTTCTGCTATGAAGAACGACATTGCTGCTAATATTAACGACAAGATTTCTGCTTTGAAGAATCGTATATCTGCCGATATTTTATTAATGAAAAACGACATTGCCGCTGACGTTGAAAATGAAATTTCGTCTCTGAAATTTGAAATCGAGAATAAGATGTCAACGATGGACGAGAAAATCGAGAATAAAATGTCAACGATGGACGAGAAAATCTAGAATAAGATTACAACGATGGACGAGAAGATTGAGAATAAGATTACAACGATGGACGAGAAGATTGACAATAAGATGACAACGATGGAGGAGAAAATCAAGAAGTTAGAAAAAAATGACAGATATAAGAACTCAAGACACGCCAGCGGAAGAAAAGAAGACCGAGCAAACGAAACATTGCAAGACAGAAGCACACCCTAAGTTAGAAGACATTTGCAGTTTTACCCGAGTCAAGGCCCCAACGTTCGATGGAAAAATATCGTGGACCAATTATGTGAAACAGTTTGAAGCAGCCGCTAGAGTGAATAATTGGTCCGATAAGGAGAAGGCAGTGAAATAACCATCGCGCTTCGCGGAGATGCCTTAGATGTACTTCAGACGATACCTTTGGAAGAAACAGATGACTTCGAGCAGCTGAAGAAGAGGTTGGGCATGCGATATGGTCATGAACATCTAGAACATTTGTACCAATCTCAGCTGAAGAACCGAAGGCAGAAACGTGATGAATCCCTTTAAGAATATGAAGTGGACATTTCCCGACTAGTTCGATTTGCTTATCCGTCAGCACCAGAGAACATGATGGAATGTCTGTGCATCCAGGCCTTTATTGATGGCTTGCGTGACCCCGATATGCAGTGGACGCTTCGCTTAGCCCATCCGAAAACATTAGTCGACGCATTGACAGCTGCTCTTGAATATGAAGCAGCAACGAAGGCTTCAGGATATAACAAAATTAGGACCATCAAAGAAGAAGGTGTCGAAGACAGATTTGACCAGTTCGTCAGTTTAATAAAAAGTATGTTGGACAAGAAGCCGAGAAAGATCAGATGCTGGAATTGTGACGAGCTAGGGCATGTACGTAGTTCATGTAAGCGCCCCAAGACTCCTGCAAACCAAGAACCCTAGTCACAGCAAAACTAGAACGGGTCGGCTACGAGGGGGCAGCACCGACCCATGATCGTTCCAAAGACCCTCTCATACTGATAGCTTCGCTCAGATGTCGCAACGACAGTGTATATGAAGATGGAGAAGTGAATGGCAAGAGATATACTCTGCTGGTAGACACTGAGGCAACTAGAACCATTATACGACCAGAAATAATAAATTCCAAGAAGAAGCTTTTACCAACGAGACTGCGACTGCCGACCGCCACAGGTGAGAGTGCCAACGTTCACGTTGAGACACAAATCCAATTGGGAATTGGCGCAGAAAAGTTCACGCATACGGTAATCGTAGCTGACATTGAAGACTACGTGATTCTGGGAATGGACGTAATGAATGTACATGGTTTCCAATTAGACTTTAGAAACAGAACCATTAAAGTGGGTTCCGAGGAGGTATTGCTTCATCCATATGAAGGCAGCGCGGTGTTGGCAGCTGTACAGGAAGATACCGTTCTACCTGCACGAAGCGAAACCATGATAGTAACACGGCTACAGGGAATCATGGAGGAAGGTACACCGGTTATGATGGAGCCAAGGAACCACGACGAAGAGGTTGGCAAAGAAGTACTAATTGGAAAAGGATTGGTTACGTCGGCGAAAGAAATCCCAGTACGTGTGATAAACGTGAATGATTACCCAGTTACCATCAAGAAGGAAACCAGGATTGGATCCTACGTACCAGTGACGTCTATAGTTCGTTGAACAAGTCCTCTCCAAACCAGAACGAAACTACTGCGTCACAAGAAGAGAACTTTTGGCGGTAGTGAAGTCCGTGGAACACTTTTACCAGTATCTCTATGGTAGGACGTTTTTAATCCGGACTGATCATGTAACACTCAAGTGGTTGATGCAGTTCAAAAATCCCGATGGCCACATCGCTTGATGGATTGAATCACTTCAAGAGTACGATTTCAACATCGAGCTGGTGTGAGTCACCGAAATTCCGACTCCCTGTCCAGACGGCCGAGCCCAACAGACTGCTTCCACTGCAACAAGACGGAATCTAGGGAAGCTGCAGTTTCTAGAACTACAGTAGTCAATGAAGAATTGTCACCCACCAGGATCAGAGAAGATCAGGAGAAGTATCCTTGCCTAAAGAAGATTCGGCAGTGGAAGGAAGAAAATCGGCGACCTAACCTGGCAAGAAGTGTAAAGATTTTCACCGAAACTCAAGGCGTATTGGGCTCAGTGGGACTCACTTGTCCTGGAAGAAGGACTGTTGAAAAGAGTCCTTGAAAACTATGATGGCTCCGAGATGTGAGGAGACAGCTAGTTATCCCTAGAACGAGAGTAGCTGAGGTACTGAAGAAGTTACACACAGTTGCTAATAAAATTTAAAGATGTCACTTTCACTTGTATATTAACGGAAATTACATTTTGTTCATTTGCTTGAACAATTAAGAAGTTCACTGATTTGTAAGCATTTTTCACTTTTTCTATTTATCACATGATCTGGTAGATTAACTGAATGATGGTTAATGAAATGTAAAAATGATTTACTGGTAGCAAACGCAGGTATTCTCTTACTTAGAAAGATAGTACCATTATGCACGAAGCTGACTGATGAAAGTGTATGAAGAATGACTGGGAAGTGGTTGAAAATAGGGTATTATTCCTATTTATAGGTCGGAAAGAGCGTGGGAAGAAGGAAATTCATGTGAACATTTGACCAATGGGAGGAGAGAGTTTGAAATTTAACGGTCAGATACAGCGAGTGAATGAAACACGAGTGGGTTAGTTTTTTGCTGATGTCGGTTGCTTCGAAATATTAAGTGGAAAATTCCTAAGACAATAATCATCTGTATTTCTTATGTGGGAGTAATCGTTAAATTGGAATTTTGTCGATGTAAAGAAATATTAAATATTTGAGAAGAATGATATATTTTTTCATATGGTCTGGACAGGATATAAGAATTACGTTATACAGGGGGAAGTTAAATAAATATTACAGGAAGAATTTGGTTGTTAAATCAAATTCGTACACAAATAAACCAAAAAACAAACGTATATTTCCGAAATAATAATACTGAATATTTATTTTAAATAAACAAACATTAACATAAGCATAAACATTACTCAGTCTTCAAATAAAATGGACGAGCTTCAACTAATGGATTCCATAGTCTGTTACGTCAATAGAAAACCATATTATATTCTCGTAACGTGCTCTTGAACCATGTATAGGAGTAGGTAATAAAGCAATTAGTTCAGTTTTTCCTACATATGTTTCTGGTTCATCTGAGATGTCGAATTTAGTTGTAGATACAACCCTCTTGTAGAACTGTACAAGGTAGCCGTTTCCTTGACGGCCAACAATTTGGGCAACATAATTTGTACTAAAATGAACAATTTTGCCTTTACAACCACAAATCGCTCATTTTCAATGTTTGCAAAATTTTCAAACTGCTCCTCTTCTTCAAAAGATTCCAAGTCTGCGGAGTCATCATATTCGACATTACTTCTTGAAGACACTATCGCTGTCTGGTATATAACCTTATGTTTTACCTTTTCTTTTGAAGCTTTTGCCTCAATTTTACGCTTTGGTGCATTTTTTTTTCGTTCCTTATCCTAAGTGCCTTTTCCAATTCGTTTTTGACCGGCGTATCTGTTAACACAAGAGACTTTCCCTTTTTCCGACCTCTAGTAGTTTTTCGGGGCCCTGCTTTGGAAAGCGGTCATATATCTTCAGGATATTTTCTCGAAGTTGACGCGCTGTCAGAGACGTTTATATTAGATGGTCCAGGTAGAGGTGAAAGCCTGGTTAAAGTAGTTGGTATGGGTATCTGCAGGTGTCCTTGGAGGACTATTAGTTGTACGGTTATCCGATGTTCCGTGGTGGCGTATGCGCTCTTGTACGAGTATGCCGTTGTAAATCTTCTTCTGGATGGCATGTGTGCTCCTCTTCTGGGCGAGAGATGGGCCTATATCAGTAACAAAGGATGATAAATAATCTTGATCCGTAAATATTTCCGGATTGAATGGTTCAATACCACTAATTTGGAATCCTTTTATAATATTAGAAGGCGTCATTGCCAGAGGAACGGATTTTGCCACCATTTCTGCAATATCATATATTGTTATTCTCGACACGCTGGACTGATCAGAAAAGTCATTCATAAAATCAGAGCATGCTTTATTATGTCGCATTTTCAAAGGTCCGAATACAGTGAGATATAATGGCTGCATTTTATGACTACAGTGCGGGGAAAATGTAACCAAAATAATGCTATTATCTTTCGCATACTTAAGTGCATCTACACTGTTATGACTTTCGTGCCCGTCAAATATTATGAGTTTTGAATTATCTTTGGTTGGTCTCTCATGGATCTTGAAATGCTTTAAAATTGAGAGGAATATTTTACCATTTATCCAACCAGAGTTGCTAACTCCTCAAGCACTGCCCTGTGGTGCACCTTTTAAAAAACGATTTTGAAAATTCTTCCTTGGGAAAATAAAATACGGTGGTACCGCTTTCCCAGTTGCCCCAACAATACAGACGAGGGTAATTGTTTGTCCACGCTCGGCACTTCTAACCTGACCTATCTGTTTTTTGCCTTTTACAGCTAAAACTTATGGAGGTTTGTGAACGGTTGTGAGACCAGTCTCATCAAGGTTATAAATATCCTACGGTCAAAATCGGAATTTTGTCTTTACAGCTGCTAGATTATCAAAAAATGCTTTGACGTTCGTTCTGTTGAAGCTTGTTGCTCTACTTAAATAAGATGTTTGCTCTGGTGTCCGAAGTGATAATCGATGACGTTTTCTGAACTGCATGAGCTAATCCTCCCCTGCCATCTTCTCTCTTTCCCAATTAGGAAGAAATTTTTTATTATTTGCCGCTGCAAATTCGTATGCAAGGCGACGAGTTAACGCTATTGACAGTCCATAGTTAATGTTAGATGATCTCTTAATATAGGCAACAAGTAATAGTTCGTCGTCATTGGAAAATATTTTTAGATGTTCATTCATGGGCCTAAAATTCACTTGTGCTGTCGCATCATCTACAGCTGCAGCTCTAAATTTTAAAACAAATCTCTTTAAAGTAGTGCGGGGTATTTTGGTCAACCATGAAGTCTCTCTAATCGATTGAGTACCATTTATTACTAAACGAGTAGCATGTTTCAACTCTTCCTCTGAATACGAGCGATGATTGGATGTACGTTTTCGATTTCATGGCATTTTCTGAAACAAAACAAAAAAATTAAACCGGTTCATTGATTGAAAACAAGTGAAACATATTTAAAAATATATCGGGGTTATGTGGTCCCTTGACCACTTAACCCCAGACCACATATCCCCGGTCGCCATGATTTACTAGATGTCTTAAAAAACTAAGTACAAAAAAAGCCTAATCAAATTTAACTCATGCATTTCTAAGGTTTACTTAACGCTTAATCCGACTAAAAAAACACTCGATGCATTTTGCATACATTAAAATGACGATAAAAGTTTTTTTTTAAATATGTAATACTTACTTTTGGTGAAAATATTGCAATTTATTCACAGCTCACAAACAACAGAAAACAATAGCAGCCATGTTACTTAAAACAATGAAGGCAACCTTAAGAAACCAAGATATGGTAGCGACGAGAGATTTAAATATAATATGACCTGTTTTTCTCCAATGACCAGTTAACCCCGGCTCCCCCGATACATTATTACTTTGTACCAAGGTAAGAAATGCTTTTCACAAAGTCAATTCTCGTGATTTCGCCATATTCATAGTCAGAAATTTTTTTCTTTATTAGTTCATGACGTGTTTTTACACTTTTATCTGTAATCTTACTAGGTACTGCGACACTATTAATTTTAAGATGGGTTTCAACACATCAATAAAAGTAAATAGGGAAGGATGGGAGTTATAAAAATGTTCATTGTATTTGGAGTGAAAACGTTCACACGCATTTGTTGTGTTTTCCGTATATGGACATCTTGAAGCCCAGATGTATGGAGGAAATTTTGAATCTTCGGAAATATAATTTTCAATTAAATAGTCAGCCATTTTAATTATTGGATTATTATTAGGTTGAATTGCCACTAAATCAAAAATAAAACAATCTGAGTCTTCAAGTGCATCCAAATATGTTAAAGCAAAAAGATGATGTAACCATTTTCCTACATCTCTGTTTCTGTCACTGTATTCAGATTTTAATCCTAAATTTACAATTTTTCTGTACCAAGCTTGGCCCAAGTGGAATCGGCAGCCTGTTATTTTACATTCAAGCCAAACAATATGGATAGAGTTGTGTATAGCAACCCCGAAGTCTGCTACAACCACTTTAGAACTAAAGACATAGTTTAACTTATCACTCCATTTTTACATGTTGAAACACAGTTGAATAAGTCAAGTTGATTTGTCAGGCAGTAAGCAGAAGGCAAGTAGAATATAATGTCCATTGTCAATTACATGCATAGTAAATAACTGACAGAGGAATTTTGTACAGTACTGGAAGGTTCAGTCGACAAAATTTTTTTCATATTTGTACAAATATTATATATTGCGTTCACAAGAAAAAATTACAATTTTGTTTTTCTCGTCACACGCTCGCAAGAAGTTAATAGTCCGTATGTCGTTTTTCATACCTTTTAAAATTTCAAACACTTCTGGAAAATATTTTGGATGTTTTGGCTGAAGTTTTCGCCTGGCATTGTACATATTCTTCTTCACTAAAGCCAAATTCGTTGTTGTCACATTATCAAAGGAATTACCCGCATTTTCAATGAGCACTGAATGCGTTATTTTTGATGGATGCTGCGTAAGATTATCTGTTGCTTTTCTTTTTGCACTGCCGCCAAGTACCTCTGTGATGAGCTTCTGAGTGTTCTGGTTTTCATGAATGTGTTGAGAATTCATCCGACTTATTATAGAAACTGCTTCACCATCACCAATAGTAAAAACTTTGGCATTACAATTTTTAACTGTACATGTCCAAAACGTTTCATCACTTTTTAAAATTCTCTTTTTCGAATAGGTATATCCATTTAAAAGTAAAAGTGGAGAAACACGCTCACTCATTATAATTTCAAACTTCAATTCAATTTCAAATTTTTCAGAAACTTGTTGTTCGTACAGTGATTAACAAAGCACACTAACTAAATCAATCTAATAATGAAAAAAAGTACGGAAAAAGAAAGTACATGTACCTACCCTCTGACCCTCTTTAAAACCCATTATATAAAATCTTAGAATTCCAAATTACCTGATATTACTTAGTCCGCAATTTCCAATATGAATTAAAAATCCTTTTTTCATTTATTAGTCTGCAGTTTACTAATAGCAGAGGGATTAGGTCCGCAACGTACATACACCATTTAAAATAGTTATGGTTTATTTTCTTGAAAAAGGGGTTAATTAGGTATATCAATAAAATTTTAGTAAACACAACCATGCACTATGCTTCATTTTAAATTACTATACAAAAAAACTTAATTCTTTACAAAACAAACAAAAGAGAAACATCAAAATTCCAGCATATCTCCATTAATCAGAAATCATCTGATATCCATAGATAAGAGAATATTATATACATATACCTATTATTACGTCTTTTATCCATGTTCCACAAACCATAGACATATAAATCCACAAACCCTCTTTGTTTGTGAGCTGCTCTTCTTTTTTTAAACAATGTTTTGACTATTTTGACTTATTCAGTGTAACTACAACCCTTGTTTACGTAGTGTTGAATCCTTGTTTATACATATGCTAGCGTTATAAATAAACTAGGTTTATGTATAAACATGGCTACAGCTTAGTATTTTTGGTAAATTGAATGTAGCCAACGTAAATTGTCACTCGACGGCGACATTTATGCTACAGTCATATTAGTAAATATTTTCGATAAGGGCTGGCAAACCATTTTGTTTTCCTATATCCGTGACCCAAACTAAACCGTGTTCGGGTTTCCCTCATCTTTGGAAACAAACATCGAATACAAATTTTTTTCGTGAGAGCTATGCTATGGATTACATTAGTAATTTGCCTTTTATCAGCAATTATCAGAACTCAAGAAAAGAAGAAGAGAATAAGGAAGCTAACGTTAGTGTGGTTATGTTCACTTAAAGCTTGTGGTTACAGATGTTTGCACGTGGTCCGTCGAGATAACTTTATTGAACTTTAATTTCTGTATATTATTTTATAATAATGGGAAAACCAGGTATGTTTATATTTAAATTATTTGGTAGTTTATAATTTTATCAAACAATAATTCAACATAAGATTATAAACAAATGTATTGTTTTGTAGAATTTTCACCTGGAGGCCGAGGTGGAGGTGGCGGTAGAGGAGGACGTGGAGGCTTCGGTGGAGGACGAGGAGGCTTCGGTGGAGGACGAGGCGGCGGAGGAGGACGCGGTGGTTTTGGAGGTGGTCGTGGAGGAGGACGAGGAGGATTTGGAGACCGAAACAGTGGTGGTGGTGGCCGAGGTGGTAGAGGCGGCTTTGGGGGCGGCGGTCGGGGTGGACGAGGAGGTGGTGGTGGCGGCAGAGGAAGAGGAGGCGGAGGGTTCAAAGGTGGGAAAACCGTTGTTATTGAACCTCATCGACATGAAGGTGTCTTCATTGCCAGAGGTAAAGAAGATGCTTTAGTTACACTTAATCTTGTCCCTGGTTCAGAAGTTTATGGAGAAAAGAGGATATCTGTAGAGGTATGTTTTTAACAGTTTTATTAATTCATTTAGAACCTAATCCTCATATTTCACATTGACATTAATTATGGTAAACAAATAACAATACTCTTATCTAGTTTTAGTTGGGAGAGTTACATTTTTTAATAAGAATAATTTCCTATGAACAAGAAGGATGCTCTGTTAATAGACTAATTTTCAATATGTACATAAATCTTATTAGTAACAATAGAATACACATACACTATAAAAAAATAAGTGCTTTATTAGAAGGCGTACCTCGAATTATCCTAATTATCAGTTGTACTCTGAAATATATCCTTTTGGTTTATATTTTTTTTGTATTTTCAAATATAGTATTCATTCAATAGCAGTGTCAGTCATTCATGTTTTAATTTGCAAAAACGCATTTTTGTTGTATACCCAAGTTTATTATTAAGGCATGCAGTACCTTCTTAGATCAGTCATTTTAAGTTAGCACCCAAGTTAAAATACAGATAGCAAATTAGTTTTCATCTTAAAATTAGCCTCGATTTATGTGCTTTCAAAATATGCTCAATAATATGTTCATCCTCTTTAGCCGACACACTGTCTCCAACGTGAGCACTACTATACTTACAAGAGTAAAGTATAAATTAAAATACAGACACCAAATCTAGGCTGAATATGTTTTATGAGCATTCGGAATATGTATGATGAAATTTTCCTACTAACTTTTTTATGAAAAGATTGTGGATGAAGAAACATAAATAAACATTTTATAAGATTGTTGAAACATTATTATTTTCTCTGATGAATTTTCTTACAATATATGTATGTAAAATCAAGTTTTGGTGCTCCAATTTTGTTATAAAGATAGAATAAATAGTTACAATTGTTACAAAATTAAATCAGTTAAGATTGTTTTTGTTAAGGTGTTGATTACATCGAGATTACATTGTTCAGGAAGAAGAAGTTTTTTATAATTCGCGTATAAAAGAGACTTCATTATAACATTGTTTACAGTGTCACAATGAAGCTCTTTGAACATTGTTATAGTAATTTTTAGTGTACAGTTGGTTATTGTATTTAGTTATATTTTTATTTGACTTTAACCTTGACACAAATTATAAATAAAAATGGTCTAGCGTTGTTCTAGCTAGCAAATTATTATATTAAATGTAAATTAGAATGATTTATATATTAAAAATATTAATGAGTAAAGTATGCTAACGTTTATTTATCAATGATTTGTCAATTGTTTATTTTTATATTGTATAGGATCAAAAAATAGGTATACAAAACTTTCGATTTTTGGGATAAATTTCCAGATATCTATGTGAAGATGTATTATAGAAATAATTCTGTTCATGATATAATATAAATATATTGCAAGGGCATATACGAAACAAATAATTATCCTCTTTTTGCTTAAATGAAAGTTTGTTTACAATTTACACAATTATTCGGTTATAGGTAATATGTCAAAAGTCAGAAGTGCTAAATAAAACCATCTGTGATCTGACCAATTAGGAATCTACAGAATTGCCAACTTAAATTCAAACCACTCCTCCTAGATTAAAAACAGGGATTATATGAAATTCTATTTTATTTAAATAATTAAATGCGAATTATAAAAAATATTGTGTAAAACTTGTGCCACAATGACTTTCTGTAGTACTCGTGATTTGCACAACGAGTTGTTGTGACACTTGTTTTACAAATAACTATTTTAAAGTTATTAACTTTTGCATAAATATTTGTTTGTACGTCTTTTCATTTATGATAGGTAGGCTAATTTTATTACATGCTTCTAAAAGCACATAATTCTAGTGTTCTAACTTTTTGATTGTATGTAATTTTAATGAATGGAGGAGCATTAGCCAGTGCCCCCACTTTCATTGCAATTTCCCACTAAACCGCTCGAGCACAAAAATCGTTAATAGAGCACATAAAGAGCACTTAATTACTGCATATATGCAATTTAGATTTTTATGCTCGGGGTGCGAGGTTCTTAGATTGTGTTATTCTAATTGCATTGTATATACATTGCAGACTGATTGAAAAACAAAAATATAGCTTTTGATGACTCAATGCTAAAGATTCCACTCATTAATATTGTGCAATATCATAAGAGTTCTTGTATCAGATATGCAGTCAACGAAATGGCTCGTGAACACAGTATCACTGTATTGAGAACTCCACCATATTGTGAATTAAATGGCATTGAGTTGATATAGGCACAAATAAAAAACGAGATCGCCCTTAATAATATGTACAACATTCAAATTAAAGGATGTTAAGGTGTTACTAGAACAAGCAACAACATGTAACAGCTTCGAATTGACAGGCATGCATAAATCATGCACAGCAAGAAGATAAAATGTAGGGTGTAGACATGTTTGTTGAAATTTTTATCCAACCCCTTATTATTACTCTATGAGCAGATAGTAGTGATTGTGTATCTGGGAGTGAATCAACATAAACATGTACCTATTGTAATGAACAACTTTCAAGTTTTAATGTAGTAGTTCTAGTATATTTATTTTTTGTCACTTCATTCTGAAAATACCTGAGAGTTTCCTACATGGGTAGAATATTCTAAGTAAGTTCTACATTTTATATAATTTTTTGCGTAACACTAGGATTTATTTTTGTAAATGGCATACTAACATGTGAATTTTATTTTGAAACTGGCAATAGGTTAAAGCGATTCTATGAATATATCAGTATGTTCGGTGATTTTAATCAGTGAAAGTTAAGTCAAACAAGGGATTCCCATTAAAAATAACTTGTACAGATTCTAAAATAACTAAAAAACATATTGCATAATTTTTTTATGCATATGAGTTCTTAAAATGATTTCCCTTATTGCAAAATTTACACCCTGCCGTTGAATTGCACTTTCCTCTCAATAAAAACCTCGTATTATCTATACTTTTTAAATTACTCACTGACAATGCTATTAAACTTACACTATACTTAGTACAAATATAGTTGACTGTCTCAAAACTGCTAGTTCAACATTGAATCAGCTTCCTATTTTAAAAGTGGATAAGGTATAATTGTTTTTTCATTTAATGTCTGACATAAAATAATAGTAAACTCAGTTCAACATGACAATATACATGGGGCAAAGGACTGTATTGTTGCTTAAGTAGATAGATAGATAGATATATTTATTAATATTTGTGTATCATTTACATGACAAGGCAAGTCAAACACAGTATACTAAGGTAAAAGTAAGTTTGAAAGTAATAAACTTGATAAAAACATTAATAGTAAACAATAAAATCACAAAACAACACTTAAACAAAGTAAAATTACCCTGAAAATTAAGACACTGGTAAAGTATTGTTAAAATTTAAAATAAAATTAAATAGACAAAATTACAAAAATTAAGTGTTTTTGTTCCAGCCAATAAATTCGTCTAGAGCAGGGGTTCTCAACCTTTTAGTAACCACGTACCACTTGAAATTTTCAGAGATTTTGACGTACCACCTTATATTTATATATATTTTTATTTATTTATATATAATATATAGTTATATATAATTTAAATTTGGTCAGGTTTAGGAAAATAAAAATGCATTCTACAACTGTATGTATGTATTTACAAAATAAAATGTATCATACATTAAAAACAATCTTGAATTAGTTAATTGAACACAGTCATTTAAATATAAACAGATCCTAATGAGCTTGTTGTTGTTGTTTGTTCTTGATCAAATTTTCAATATCTGGGTCGATTGAACTTAACTTGATTCTCAAGTCCTCTTCAACACTAATGCGGTTTCGGTATTTATTTTTGATGAACAGCAGCTCTGAAAAGCCCGATTCACATAAGTACGAGGTTACGAATGGAATTAAAAAGATTATCGCTTGTTCGAACACTGATGGATATTCAGTTTTTGTCCCCATCCAAAATTCTATTAAAGATTTTTCATTAAACGCATCTTTCATTGAGCTGTCACTTATAAGGTCGATGAAACACTCTTTTGAGTGACTAGGACCACTAGGAAATTTCCCTGAAAATGGATTTCAAATCCACTCATATTTAGAAAAATCTTGATTAAAATATTTATCAAAACTCGTTTGAAGGGCTTCCATATGACTAGTGATATCATCAGTCACTTCTGGCTTCACAGAAATATCATTTTCTTCCAAAAATGCAGCTAGAGTAGGGAATGCAGAGAAATCCTTGTCCTGTGCTTGAGAGCGAAACAGAACCAACTTTTTCTTGAAGGATGATATTTTATCGTTGGTAGTGAACACTGTTGTACTTGGCCCTTGAAGTCCCATGTTCAAGGTATTAAGCCTATCAAAAATATCAGCCAAATACGCCAATCGTGATAGCCATTCTTCATCATTGAACAAGTGTTTCATGTCATGATTTTGTTCACTTAAAAACCTAAAGACTTCTGACCTCAGTTCAAATAGACGAGTTAGGGTCTTGCCTCGTGACAACCATCTAACCTCGGTATGTAGGAGGAGAGTTTGATATTTTGCACCCATATCTTCAGACATTAAAGAGAAAAGCCGTGAATTAAGAGCCCTGGCCTTAATAAAATTAATGACCTTTACGCTATCCATTAAGGTTGGCAGGCATAACCTTAGAAGCCAAAGCTTCTCGGTGAATAACGCAGTGAGTACTTTGGCATTCTGGAGCAACTTTTTTTATTCTTGCTCCTATTCCACTTAAATGACCCGACATAGCTTTTGCTCCGTCCGTGCACAAACCAACACATTTAGACCATGATATTCTCGCTTTTATAATGTACTCATTTATGACATTAAATATGTCCTCAGCTTTAGTGTTTGATTCAAGAGGTTTGCAAAATAAAAATTCTTACTTTACTTCACTATGATAATCAAAACGTATAAATACAAGAAGCTGCGCCATATTTGTTATGTCTGTGCTCTCGTCTACTTGCAGTGCAAAATATTTACATTCGCGCAGTTGAAGTAAAAGCTGTTCTTCAATACTCGAGGACATCTCCACAATTCGCCTCTTCACTGTGTCATTCGACAACGGAATTTTCTCGATCTCCTTTGCTGCCTTTTCGCCTAATACTGCCTCGACCATATCCTTAGCCACCGGAAGTAAAAGTGTCTCGCCAATTGTATGAGGCTTCCCTTCTTTAGCTATTCTATAACTGGCAAGGTACGATGCTTTGACTAGTTTTTTGTCTATATTTACAAATTTTGCCATGCACTGATTTTATCTCTTACACAATTCAGATTTTCTTTGAAAAAATTCAATAGGTTTGTCAACCAAATCGGGATGCTTAGTAGTCTGGTGCCGCTTTAGTAAGGAAGGCTTCATGCTCTGATTTGAAAGTGTTTCTGAGCATACAACACATTGTGGAATAGGATTATCGTTATTTTCTGTGCCAGGTTTTACTATAAATCCTAACTGTAAATAAGTTGCATCATACTTACGATTTGGCTGAGGTTTAATCTTCTTTTGACTGTCCTTAGAGGTGGAGGGGTTAGTCAAATATCACTTCATTATGTCCACTAAAAACTAATGCTGAATTACTACTAAAAACTAAAACTGAACTTCACTTCATGGAACACAATAAAAAAACAGCTAACATTGGCATCTGAATGAAACTACTGGGTGAGAAAGTAACACAGCTCATGCCACTGTCAAAACAAAACTGTCGGTGTGGGATTCACTCGGGTTGTTTGTGTAGCCTCAAGGTCAGCGTCAAACTGCCACTATTCTATGTAAAACACAGATGGAGGAATTGTATTCTTAACGAGGAAATGTTGCATCGTAACTGTGAATTAATTTTATTCGCATTCAACAGTTTTTATTGTTATTATTAATATATGATTGCGTACCACCTGAAATGTCCCCGTGTACCACCGGTGGTACGCGTACCACCAGTTGAGAACCTATGGTCTAGAGATTAAAAACCATTTTCAGTTAAAAACAACTTCTAACTTCTCTTACATTTTTTAAAATTAGTTATTTCTTTGATTGAGTCTGGTAGCAAGTTAAAAAACTGATCTGCATACATTGGAGACTTTTTTAGTTGAAATCGATTGAATTGATTTAGGTGGATATCACCTTTATTTCTCGTGTTATAATTATGGAATTTAAAAAGATAAATGCATGTGCAGGTCATGATGTAATTCTTGTTAAATGTATCTCTACAAGATTCATTGTACTTCAAGATGAAAATTAGACGAATGAATCGCTTTTGAAGGATGAACATTGCTCAAAATCTGTTGCTCGCCCCCACACAACTAACTATATTGCAGTTGATAGCAGAGTATATAAAAGCATAATACAAGTTAAGTTGGTGAAGGTGATTTTTTTTGACACCAATGAATGAACTCAATCAAGGTTATCTGTATTTTCCTAAGTAATTCGTCCAAACTATCAGCTACGATTACAATGGTTGTGTCATCTGCATATATAAAATAACGTCCATTTGTTATACTTAAGGGTAGGCCTTTATGTAGAGGAGAAATAAAAGTGCTCCCAATACTCCACCCTGTGGAGTTCCAATATAACTACTAAACATATCTGATAGCTTATCTTCAATCTGCACTTTGAGTGTCCTGTCCGACATGCTAACCAATTTAATCATGGATTAAATTAGTTAATCCATGATTGAATTGGTTCTCTAATGCCCATTGCTTCTAGTTTTATTGATAAGTAAGTGGGATTATCATGTCAAATGCACGGGTTAAGTCGAAAAATATTCCCACTAAATGATTGTTTTGATCTATATTCTCATGGACATATTGTACTGGTCAATTGAAGCAGTTTCGATTGAATAATTCTGGCGAAAACCATGTTGGGATTGTGTGATTATATACTATTGTGGTCTAAATATTTAATTAACCTCTTGTAAACAGCAGATTCAATAATTTTTGAGAAACAGCTAAGTATACATATCATTCTGTAATTCTCGACACATTGAGGATCGTCTTTTTTAAATAAAGGAATCGTTTTATTTATTTTCAGTTTTTTTGGGAACTGGCCTTAAGTGACTGATAAATTGGTAATGTGAGATGGTCGGACAGATATTGTTTGTACACATTCTTTTAACACAATACCTGGTATTTCATCAATACCAGCAGAGTACTTCTTCTTAAGTGTTACAATTATATGCTTAATCTCATCCTTAGTCATCAGTGCGAAAAACATTGAATTCGGACCACTTATCCTGCTTGATCTGCAAGGTAAATTTTGGCTTTTAATCTTTTTTTTTAATTATAGTTGATCCATTGTTTAGCAAGATTATTTATTTTTTTTTGCTTTTCTCTATCTAGTTTTGAGTTGACCAAATTCCACCAAGATTTAGCCTTATTATTTGAATTATTAATAACATTAGAATGATAAAAAAAATTTTATTGCAGATTTTTATATTGAGAGATTTTTTTTGTTTTTTATAGTGTTCTGTTAAGGAAGGGTTATTCACTTTTTGTCTTAACCTGTTCAGGTCTTTTAATTGTTCAAGTTCAGAGTGTAGTTGACTCGAAAAGGGTACTTTATTTCCATGTTTAGTGTGCTGCTATGATAGTTTCAAATTGAACATTTGAAATATATCAAACAGTTGTTTTTTATAGCAACAATAATCGTGTCTAAAATCAATGTTAAAGTTGCCACCAAGTATAATGAATGTATACTTAGCTGTAATGTAAGTTAGAGTATCAAATAGCTTGTGAAGAAAAATTTGTTGATGAGACTTTGTAGAAGAGCTACGGTACACAGTTATAATACATAGATTTTTGTTAACTTTGATTGCCGAACACTCAAAATGAAGCTGCAACGATCAGCTAACGAGGTGACTTATGTTAGTACATAAATCAAAATATCTGGTTTCACAAATATAGCTGTGCCACCATGTATTAAATTGCTACTTGAGTAACCAGAAACTAGTTTATAATTTGAAATTTTTGAAGCTTTTAATTTGTCTTCACACATCCAGTGCTCAGAGATATATAAAAATGTTGGTTTATTCATATCGCAAAACAATTCCAAAACATTTATCTTATTGGCCAGACATTGGAGATTTATGTGAAGTAAATGATACTTATCAGTTTCGTTTTCATTTAGGTTAGAGTCTGATTTATAGATGATGCTGGTTTCTGAAAATTTACATTTGACTGGGTGGAAATATTCCCCCTTGGGGAAACGTAAGAGGGGTGGTCCAGGAACTGTTGACTTTGCCTGAAGTTGAATCGACTAAAATACACATTTTTTGACCAAAAATTTGTTTCATAAACTTTTTCTTGTAGAGAAGGATCAACTCCTATCATGAAGGCTTGATGATTGGGTCGGACGAAGTGTTTGTAGTTTTTTTACATATATGTTTTGGAAGCCTGACTGTTTTGTAATGTATGCTTTTATCTTGTTTTCTGAAATGGTATCAGGAATTCGTGACAAGAAGAGGCAGATTTTTTTTCTGTCTTGTCTACAGCCTGAAAATGGTTGTCCCCATCTCCACTGCCCGTGTTATGGTTTCGAATTTACTTAGTTTTCCTTTTTACTGGAATAAATCCTTCTTCATCTATAGCTCGGTTGTGAATAGCTTTATTTATTGATGGTGTTGAGGGTTTCCTTCTTGCTTGATTGTCATTGACTAAGTTGACTAACCTAACCTAACCTCATTAACTTCTTGTTCAGTTTGCACTCTCATGATTTCTGCTGCAAATTGGTTACCCTTTATTATTGAGCCTCCCTGTATATTAGGAGTTTGAATATGATGCTGATGACAAATTACCTTGATTATTATATTTGTTTATTTGGTTTTTTGTTTCAGATAAGGTTTTTGTATCATTTACTGTATCTAATGGGTGCAAGTTTTTTGGTTGATTGCCGTCCTGATAATAATATGGTGTTGGCGTTGGTAAACTTTTACCAATTGACAAAACTTTATTTTCCAATAACATTATTTCCTCATTAAGCAATATAATTCCCTGGCATTTATCGGATATTATAGTGTCTTTGTGTGTTATCATTTGTTTCAGAAGTTTAATTTCTACTTTAATGTAGGATTCTTTATTAATATCAATCTCTATGACCTGTTGAGGGGGTTCATGTTTACAGTCCGTTTTTTCTAGCTTACTAGCTTATTTTAAACAGGCTGGGTGGAATATTTCACTACACTTCATGCAAGTCACTTTACTTTCAACTCTTTTGAAGCAATGTTTACATATAAAATTTACATTCTCTTTGGGAGCAGATGAAGTGTCACTTGCTTCATCCGCCGTCTTGACATAGAATAAGTACCGGGCCTTCAGTACGCTCTTGTTACCAGTAGACATGGCTACTGAATTTAATATATTCATTTTTTTGTCATATTAGTTTCAGGAATGTTTTTCATATTATGGGCTTTAATCTTCAGTTTAGTTCAAATACTAAATTAAGTTAATAGACAGCCTCAATTGTACGTGGCTATAATATAGAGGACCTACTCTAACCTTTTAAATGTTTTTAAGCTCAGTTTCCAACAATTTTTCCAAAAACATTAAGATCTTGCATTACTTATGCTGGTGCCAGAGCTGGATAATTACATGTACATTAAAAATAATTACAATTACAATGTCCTTTTCCAGAAAAGTAATTAATTACAATTACAAAGTACATATTGTAAAAATAGAAATTATATTGATTTAATTACAATTACATGAAAAAATTAATTATCAATTACTTTGTGGATAAAACAACAAATTATGACAGAATGGAGGAACCAACCGGTACGAATAAAACTAAAAACTAACAGCCAATTGCAGCGACTTTCTTAAGGATTCCTTAAAGTTAAAGATATCTTAAGGGTGGGTTGTATAAAGCTTACTTGAAGTTAAATTCACCATTTACTACTTAGGGATTGTTGCCCAAAACATTAGACTGCATCTAGAGTTCGGAAATTGACATGTATCACAATGGTCGCCCCGCCCTCTGGGCGTCCCTGATAAGCATCATACAAATAGGGCATCATTAGTCTGGAGCCCTTTAATCAAAAAGATAAAATAGTTTACTGTTTTACACTAAACTTTTTATTTACAATAGGTGATCAACTCATGTCAAAAAGTATCTGATACCTATTTGTCGGGGTATCTACTTAGCTCTTACTTTTATTATTTTGGGTTCAAAAATTCACTAAGGCTCTTTCCATGGCACAGCACTTTCATCAAACAAATGTGAGTCTGACTGGGTGACCGGTTTGAACAGAAAATTTCTTGTTTTTGTACCATGTGCATCTTGTAAACACGCATTTAAAAGTAATTGTACTTGTATTTGTACTTATGAGAAGTAATTGTATTTAGATAATTTAAAAAATATAACTACAAAGTACAATTCCTCTACAGATTTTGTTACAATTACAATTCCAAATTACTTTAAGCCTCAGTATTTCTCTGACACTGGTACGAGTAGGTTCGATTAAGTGTTGGTGCGATTAAATACGTGTGCAGTTTTTAACCTGAACGATAAGTACATTTTGTTAATTACTTTTCTAGTTATTAGCCACATTTTGTTATTAACCTTATTAAAATCTTTATAAATGTTAGAAGGAAAGGGCGACCCAGGGGGTTCGCCCAAGGTAGACCAACAGGAGGGTCAAGCTCCAACATATGACATAACAAATCGCTATAGATCATCTTGATAAGAACTTAGGTAGGCTTTTTCCGATCAAGATAGGATATTTTTTGCAGGAATCACCACAATTGAAAAAAGATATTTTAGATAGAAAATCAATAGGTCTTAATAGAGTAAAAGTTGAATTTCAG
The DNA here is from genome assembly GCA_963921935.1 of Galeruca laticollis. NCBI lineage: Eukaryota > Metazoa > Arthropoda > Insecta > Coleoptera > Chrysomelidae > Galeruca > Galeruca laticollis. The sequence goes on from OY998177.1 coordinate 213,031,373, forward strand.
TCACACACGTTAGCGAATTCTCTTATAGAACATGAAATAATTAAGAAAAACAATCTTATTGCATTTATTCCCAAATTTTATACACAAAAAAGGGCATTATTAGAGCAGTCGATACTTTTTTTGATGAAAAATTTATAAGTGAAATTGATTCAAGCGTACCGGGGGTAGAAGTAAAACGTATGAAACGTCGGGTAGTTAATTCAGAAACAAAAGAGATTTCATATGTAAACAGGCAAATGGTAATTATCACATTTTTAGGAAATAGAATTCCAGATACAGTAAAATTAAATCTTTGTAACTTTATCGAGAACCCTATATATCACCTGTGGTGCAATGCTTTAATTGTTTGAGATATGGTCATACCGCTGCTCGATGCAAAGGTAAGCGTCGGTGTAAAAATTGAACTAAAGAACATGAACCCGATGATAATTGTATAGGCCAAGAATGTGTGTCCACTGCAATAGTCTCGAACACATTTCTGTTTCAAAAGATTGTCCGATATACACCAAGCAACGCAATATCAAAAAAAACTATGGCTTTTCATGACGCATCGTTTAAATAGGCAGAATTTTTAGTAGATAATCCATCTTATGCGAAAGTTGCGACAAATAATAGATTCGACATATTAAAAAATACAGATAATTTTCCTGAACTGCCATCACACAATTCAAATAGTACCTTCCTATTAAGTAAACCTAAAAGCATTAAAAATCAACATCCAAGTAATCATAGACAAATAAGAAAAAGAAAACATATTTCTCCACCTGAAACACCAAAACCATCAGATTATTCCGTCGAAATCACAATTGTCCTTAAAGATTCAATCTCAACCACCATATCCGTTAGTGAAAAAACCACCAAATCCAGTTCCCTACCCTCCCCCCTTCTCTAGAGATGATTTCATAGTCTACCAACATAAAATAATTTCTCAAATTTCTACTTTTATTTGTAACTTAAAACAACAGGATCCAGTTGATGAAAATCATCTCAACTCATTTTTTACTAATAAAGACGAGAGTAATAGAATGGAATTCATTGATTTTAGTGAAGATGAACTATACTAAAGGCAATTTAAAAGTATTTCAATGGAGTGCGAAATCAATACAAAATAAAAAAGGTAGTCTTCAAAATTTTTTGAGTGTTAATAAAATTGATATTATTATTTTATCTGAATTATGGTTAAAGCCAACAAATAATTTTACTTTAAAAAGATTTAGCTGTGTATTTAAGATATCGCGAGGACGGTTATGGAGGTGTTGGTATTTTTGTAGCAAAATACTTGAATTTTAAGGAAATTGTTGTCAATCAAAATTTCAATAGCAAATTAGAGGTTTGTGCTGTAGAAATATGCGATGCAAACTTAACTTTTGTTTCCTTTTACAAGCCACCTAATGTAATTACTAATCAACGGGATTGGGTGAATTTATTCTCGCAGTTTTCGTCCTCAACAATCATTTGCGGTGACGCAAACGCTCACTTTAGTTTATGGAGCTCTCACCCTGACGATCGTCAGGGTATAATATTAGCCGAGGCAATAGATGACGTAGACATGGTTTTATTAAATGATGGATCTCCAACTAGAGTTACTCTCCCACACCAACATCAATCTGCAGTAGATATATCTGCAACATCACCACAAATGTGCAATAAAATCAACTGGGAAGTTACACAAGATGCTATGGGGTCCGACCACTACCCAATTATTATGGAAATTCAAACAAACTCTGTACCTTGCGCAATTCCTCCATCCACGAGATGGAACGATCTTTGGGCAGATTGGAAATTGTTTCAACGTGTTTTAGAGCAGAACCTGAACCATTCGGGCACAAATTCAATTTCAAATGATGATAAAGTACATACATTCTTTGAAATGGTTTCCAATGCTGCTAATGAATCAATTCCTATCAAAAAAGGATTGAAACCAACCATCCCAAGACATTATTGGTGGGATGATCACTGCACTAACGCCGCTAACGAACGGAAAAGAGCTTTGTTGTCATATAAAAACCTAGGTAATTTAGACAATTATTTAACTTATAAAAACGCAGCCGCCAAAGCTACAAAGCTTTTTAAATGCAAACAAAAACAGTGTTGGGTTGAGTACTTAAGTAGTTTAAATAAAAGAACATCTTTGACTGAAATATGGAGCAAAGTGAAATCTATTAGTAATAAAAAATTTACTAGATAGAAAACTGTTATCCCTCCAGAAATAATTGATGAATGTTTGGATCATCTAGCGCCACCCTTCGTTCCGAACATCTTTAGTTTCCCGTCTTTCAATTTTCAGTCTAAATCCGATAACTTGTCTATGCCTTTTCAAATGGTAGAGTTAGAACTAGCTTTAAAAAGTACTAAGAGCACTGCTCCGGGCACTGATCACTTCACGTACAGAATGTTATATAATATGCCTACCTCTGCCAAATTTCTGTTATTAGATATATTTAATGCTTGGTGGGTTAAACAAGAGTACTCAGAAAAATTAAAAGAAATAATAATATGTCTTATCCTAAAACCATTTAAGAGACCCGATTCGTATTCATCATTTCGCCCTATTTCATTGATGTACTGCGTAACAAACACATTCGAAAGAATGGTCAAATTAAGACTAGAACATTACGTAGAAATCAATGCATTGGCCCCAAATTCGCAGTATGGATTTCGCAGAGGACATGGTACAATAGACGCTCTGAGTCAACTTGTTTCCGATGTCCAAATTACATTCTTAAAAAATGAATATCTGCTTGGTTTATTCATTGATATGAAAGGGGCATATGATGTGGTGAATTTAAACACACTAGCTTCTAAAATGGGAAAAATTGGTATCAATTCTAAGGTATGTGCTAACATTGTAGAACTTTTCAAAAATAGAAAAATTTTCTTAAGAGATCATAACAATGTATTACATGGTCCAAGATTAGTCAATACGGGTATTCCGCAGGGGTCTATTTTGAGCCCCTGACTTTTTAATATATACACGGCAGAATTGCATGACATTTTTGACAAAAGGATTAAAATTATTCAATACGCTGATGATATTTGTATTTACGTATCTCATAGTACTTATGGGGAGTGTCTGAAAGATCTAAAATATGTTGTTTACTGCGTCGAAGAATGGCTACACAATCTTGGTTTTAGTCTCGTATCTGAGAAGTCGGCGGTCATGTGCTTCACAAGGCACCGGCTTCATCTGACGGACTCAATTACCATTAAAGATATAACGCTTCCAGTCGTCGATAATTATAAATATCTTGGAATTATCCTTGATAACAAATTACTTTGGTATAGTCATATCAATCACATAAAAGAAAGATGCGAGAAAGGTTTAAACATTCTTCGCACTGTCACAAAAACTAAGTGGGATGCTGATCCAAATATATCTCTCATCTTCTACAGATCTTACATATGCTCACACATAGACTATGGGTGCACTCTATATGGTTCCGCTTCACATAGTAACTTGCTAATTCTCGACAGAGTACAATATAAGGCTATCCGCATCTCATTGGGAGTTATGAAATCGTCACCATGTCATTTAATTCTGACGGAAGCTCAAAAACCGCCATTAAATCTAAGACGGAAATATTTAGCAAACAAACAAGTAATAAAATATCGATCATTTAATGCGTTGTAAGAGCAAAAAACAGCTACCTTGAGTGTGCAAGATCTAGTTAATCCTTTTTGGGCAAAAAGAAGTTCCCCCCTCCGTTAGCGATCGCTTTTATTGATACAAATAAAATAGTGAAAATGAAAACTAGTCCAAATTATCCTATCTATATGTATCAATATGAAGCTATTATTTTCAAACCTTGCATCATTTATCCCTCATACCGACTATCCTACCCTCAATAATACTACAGAATCATAACAAAGATACCATTATTTATACGGACGGTTCTAAGGATAAAAACGGAACAGGTTCCGCCTTTTTTGTAGCTAGTAATAATACAGTTAAACATTTCCGGAACAAAAGCGTTTGCTCAGTATTCACTGCACAAGCAACGGCAATTGAAAAGGCGCTCATTTGGTGCCTGGAGGGGACAGTGTCAGGAGCAGTCTTAATTAGTGACTCCAAGTCTGTTCTAGAGGCTTTAAATAGCTCACCATTAATACAATATAAAAATGAAATAATTTTCAGTATAAAAAAACTACTTTTTCATCTCTATACCAAAAATGTGAAAATATATTTTATTTGGACAAAGGCACATGTTGGCGTTATAGGCAATGAAAGGGTAGATAACAAAGCTAAAAAAGCTTGCAGAATTGACAATGTCAATGTACCTTTAGTACCATTCCACGATGTTACTAACGAATGTATGAAACTCCTTCGGAATGAATGGAAAACGGCCTATACGAAAGCGGCATCAAAATCTAACAATCATTACTTTCAAATCCATCAGTCCTTACCTAATAATATCTCACATTAATCTTTCCATTATGTCAGCAAAGCATTATATTTCGATTAAAATTGAACCATGGCCGATTCCCGGCTCATCTTTATAAAATTGGTGTGGTGAGATCACCATATTGCAGTTATTGTGATAATGATGAGATCGCAGATACAAATCATTTGTTTTTTGGTTGTAAAAATAACAAACAGGCGTCAGACCTTTTCTTAGGAGATCTACATCAATATAATATACAACTACCAACTTGTATCACATCTCTGTTAGATACAGGAAATAAGAATATATTCGATTTAATTGTGAAATTTGTCAAAACAACTAATATTGATATATAATTAATGTATTTATCTGTATCAGAAAGTATGTGGCAAATAGCGAGAGCTGATGCCATTGCTACCAACACACACACACACACACACACACACACACACAATTACTTTAAGAAAAATATGTACTTAAATACAGTTACAAATTACATGAAAAAAAAGTAATTATAATCATTAATTACTTTTTAACTAGGAATTAACCAGCTCTGGCTGATAGTAACTTTATACTTATATTCATAAAACTAAAGTACATTACATATAAATTGCATGAAAGAAAAAATAGTTAAGTCAAAAGATATAAAATAACAAATATCACAAGGTTGTAAATAAGGCTAGTATAGATGAAAACAAAATGAAAAAAAAATCAAGAACTGTTTAGCACATAATAGAGACAAATCAATGAAATATTGTTAATTACAAGGTTTATACCTGCGTCAGTTTCACATTTTGAATAATTTTTGTTAAGATTTCATAATGTTAAATGTCAAATTATTAATTGGGAGAACTACTCGATTATTTATCATTATTAGATGTTGATAATATTATGTAGTTATAAATTCTGAAATCTAATAAATCGCATTAAAAAATCATTTTATAGTAACTGTCTATATATTGAAAATAGCCAACAGTTCTGGGAGTCTTAATATTATTTATTCCTAACCTTTTTAATTCCTATTTCTCATCTGAAATATATTTTTTTTCAGACTGATGGCAACAAAACAGAATATCGAGTATGGAATCCTTTCAGAAGCAAATTAGCAGCTGCCATTTTAGGTGGAGTAGATCAAATACACATGCCTCCTGGTAGCAAAGTGCTCTACCTAGGTGCTGCTTCTGGAACCACAGTCTCACATGTTTCGGATATTGTAGGACCCGAAGGCTTAGTATATGCAGTAGAATTTTCACATAGATCAGGCAGGGATTTAATTAATGTTGCTAAAAAGCGAACAAATATAATACCTATAATAGAAGATGCTAGACATCCTCACAAATACCGAATGTTAGTAGGAATGGTAGACACTATATTTGCTGATGTAGCTCAACCTGATCAAGCCAGAATTGTTTCCTTAAACGCACAACATTTTCTCAAAAATAATGGCAATTTTGTCATTTCAATCAAAGCTTCTTGTATAGATTCAACAGCTCAACCAGAAGCCGTATTTGCTTCTGAAATAAAAAAATTACAAGAAGATAAGTTAAAACCAAGGGAGCAGATAACACTTGAACCATATGAAAGGGATCATGCTGTTGTGGTTGGAGTATTTAGGCCGCCACCTAAAAACTAATGTATAATAAATGTTTTTATAATGTTGCAATTAGATATAAGATTATGTAATAAATTAGTCGGAAACAGTTACTTTGTACTATTTTTTTGTAAATGGTTGACGTTTATTAGTAGTAAATGGAATAATTTTTATTACTATTATTCATTTCAAATTATTAAATGTGTTAAATGAACTAAATATAACCCCACACAAACCAATATGGTTTCAGGATAGGTCGTGGTACAATAGCTGGATTCAGAAAAAAAATGTATGTTCCCAAAATTTCACATAAATTTACAACTGCATTGTGTATGGTTTCTCAATTCAAACGCCATAAACATTTTTAAAAAACTGACATAAAACATTACTTCTACACGTTCTTCATATTCTGCTACACATCTCTGATTATATTTTGGACAACATCCATTCCCTTCACATCTATGAACTACTGTTTGTACAGGTCTGATCTGAAAAAGAGCAATTCAATATATTTTCCTATAAAAAAATAGATGTTTTTTTTTCATATATTAGTACCCCTTTTGATTCAAGTATTTTCTGTTCATCTACTTTACCATTCACGAAGATATGAAAGCCTACCAGATATAAAATTTTTCACAGAATGCATTTATCAATCGTATTTATAATAATAATGATTTTATTGCTATTAGTTCATTTTCAATGGGCCAAAAAGAGGCCACGCATCGATTTTGTGCTGAAATGTTTTTGTGATTAAATTCAGTTAAATTATGATCTGGGGATCCATTTTCGTGAGGTTGGCATTTTGGCAAACAAATTTTAAGAAAAATATAGCTACTTTTCTTTAGATGCGCGCAAGCATCATAAACGTGTTTAACCTTTATAGATATATAATCGTTAAATAAACAGTAATTATAAATACATTAAGGTGAAATAGTTTTAGCACGTACCTAATTGATATAAATTTAACTTGCCTTCACCCCACCCCCATTGCCCCCACCACCCATGTTTTAATTCAAGGAAGTACGTATAATGTGTGGAGCAGTGTATCTACTAAAATTTTTACTGAATTTTCGCTATTTAGAATGTAACATCAGTTAAATAGTTTTTAACAGATCAAATAAAATCTAAAAATAAAAATTATATAATACTTATTAAAATAATTATGATTAAATAGTTTTTTCGAGAGCGATGACATTTGCCTCCCCGACCACATTTAGTGTACAGGTAAAAAGTGAGCATCTGGCAACATTGTACCGTGTTTAAGCATCTTTGTTTTGTAACTTGTGTCGTGCCACTCGAGTAAGATCCCGGCATGAGACTTCTCTCAAGGGTGGTTCTCAACTCCAAGTTAATGACACACTTTGTATAACAGGATGATCAGACTGTGAGACTTCAGGGCGCCACTACCTTTTGAAACGTTGATGAAAAAACAAAATTTATTAAAGAAAAACTACGGTGGCAAAGGTAGAGACACCGTGTAATATTAAAAATGTTTAAATTAAAATGTAGTTATAACTTAATCAACCCGGGGACGATACGTTGCGACTCTCACAGCCGGGTGGATTAGAAGTAAAAAAGAATATAAAGAAATTGAATTTATTCTACCTGAGGGCAGGAAGGAAAATACAGGATGTACTTAACTTAGCAGTATTTTGACTGTAAAAGATGAAAATTGGATTTTCATGGTGAAGTTGTCCTGCAGGGATGGAATCTGTGTTCTAGGGTGAAGTTGACCTGCAGGGATGAAATCTGTGTTCTAGGGTGAAGATGTCTCGGAGAAATGGAAGCTGTATTCAAAGGTAAAGATGTCTTCAAGGGATGGAAACAATATTCAAATGGGGTAGATGTTTTCTGACAGTAACTTGTTGTGACCTGGCTGTAACCTAGGTGTCACGTAGCTACCTCCTGGCTATGACCTAGCTGCTGTGCTTACCGCAGCAAATTAAGAAAGGTGGTTTCTAGGTAGAAACACGAAAAGATATCGGCATGTGTTATCTCAGTAAAGTCGGTATTTGGAAAGGCTGATATCGAGCTTCCAGCAAATTGAAAACTCATTAAAATGACTGTCAATTGTCTCAACAGTCAGTTTTAATTCTGTGGTTGGGAGTGGCTAAAGAGACGGGGAGCGGGAATTACACGGAATTTATTATATGAAATCGAAACAGGTCGATGGACATGTTACAGTTTTATTGCAGCCACCCACTTCATTAGTAGTCGAATGTCTTTTTTGATGTGATCCGTATGTCTTCCTTGTTATTTAATAACGCTTTGTGCATTATTTGCCAAAAAAGTAGTTCTTGTGTTAAAAACAATGCCACTTTGTAATCCCTGGAGAGGATTAAACAGTGTGCGGAGGAACGATTTAAATACAATGACAATAAAGATGCTGTTATGTTACAAAATGTTTTGAAACGTGATCTTGCAGAAATTTTGAACTGTGGTGTAAAATATCACAAAAAATATTCGGATCTTAGAAATAAAACAAACATCCAAAGATTAAAAATAAAAGTGAATGTTGCCAAGTTTCGGATAGTGCAGGAGAATGCTCAAGGTCAACTAGACAAACAATCAATCCAACTTCTACTTATATGGATTGTGTATTATGAAAGAAGCTGTTCACTGCGTCGAAACAAAAAATGTAAGTAATAAGTTAAAACGAATTTTCCATTATACGGAAGATAAAAACCTTAACCACAGACTAGCATTTTTTATGGATCCGATGACTTTTTGATTACCATAGTGTTAGAAATAAAGTATCATTCCTCTTATTTGAGACAGTGTGAAAGAATTGCCGACAGACTTTCAAATTTTGATAACTCCACTGAGTATAAACTTCAAATGACTTCTTCAGAAATAACAAACATAATAAGAAATACTCTTTATATGACAGATACTGCGTTTGTTGATATGAACGATATCCATATACAATTTTTTAAATATATCCGAGTCTAATATTGAAATTACAAATGACAACTATAAACCTATTTTGAAACGTATTTTTGAAGAAAATATTCCTGATATTTTGTTTAAAAAGCCAAAGAATCCTACTAGTCCTGAGCAAATTGTACTATCTGAAACAGTTGATAAAATTCTAGCAAGATATATATCTGGGCCGAAACAGAGCTCCTTAAATAAAATTTATGATGTAGCCAGACTTCTAAGACAAGAAATCGAGCACATGCACAAACTGGCAATTTAACGGAAACTTTTATGACTGAAGACCCACCGATGCTTTTTAATTTTTTTAAAGCACTTTTGCTTGGACCTAGAAAAATAACTAAAGACAATTGTACAGAGACAGCCGAGAGTACAACCGAACAAGACGACAAAAGCAAATTTAAATCATCTATTTTGTGTCAACATGTGATTAAAGCTTTTACGAGTCATAAACGGAACAAATCTTTACAGTATTATAGAAAAGAAACACGACTTGCAGTTGGCTTGGCCTTAGAACTCCATAAAAACGTTTGATCAAAACTTGTTATAGATAAATTACAAAAACTATTTTTATCCATACATTACAGCAAAGTCTTAAGAATGATAGAAATAATGACGAACTTAAATTTAAATATAACTGTCCCTCACTGGGTAGAGAAAAACAGTTTCACCTGGTTTGGTATAGACAATATTGACTTCTTAGAAGTGACCCCAAACGGTATGAGCACCCTTCATGGTTCTGTATAGCAATTTTTCAGAAGGAAACTGAGAGTTGTGAGGATAAAGATTAGATTTTAACAGGGTTACAATGCACTGAAACCTAAGGTTTATCCTAACAGAGCTGTTCTCGCGCTACTACTACAGCTCGCCTTCCAGTTCCAGGGTTCTAATGAACTCTAGTATTTGGGACGGCTTCAACGAGATTAGATCCACACTCTTACAAGTTTCTTGTCCGAAGCATTTCTTGCGTTGGCTTGCAATTGAGATTCATTCTAGAACTAGGTGATCCGGATTTTCATCCTCCTCACAGAATCTACACTCGTCAATTTCTGCTAGACCTATTCTCATTAGGTGCTTCCTAAGGCGGCAGTGTCCTGTAAGAAAGCTCGTGGGGAGATGTAGCTTATTTTTACTGAGATCCAAATATTTTTTGGATCTAGCAGTGTCAAAGTTCCGCGGGAAGTTTTTGGAATGTTCCAGCCCGGGAAGGCACCGCCAGAGTGCTTTTTCGGTTTCCTCTTCCGAAACTCTTTGTTATAGGTGCATTTTCCTACACCACAGAAAGGCCCCGGGCCAATAAAGGGCGTTTGTGCTCCCTTCCTGACAATGTATTGGCCTCCTCATTTCCCGAGTGGCCAGAAACCCAGACTAAAGAAACCCTGTTATTCTTGCCTAATTCATCAAGTTTTCTTCGGCACTCCCATGCCAACTTTGAGCCAATGACATGGGAGCTCAATGCTTTGATAGCTGCTTGACTATCAAAATGGATTGATATATGTCACATTTATGAGTTTCTTTTTAGGTTCATTTCCACGCATCTTTCTATCGCAAGTATTTTGCCTAAAAGGCGCTCGGGAAGGAGCCTAACGATAATGAGTATCTGGTGCCAGGCCCAAATTCTCCAGCGCCTGCTCCAGTGGAGGTTTTGAACCATATGTATACCATCTAATGGTGTTTTCTTTGAGAGTTTGGGTGGTGTATTCCCTTTCCCAATCTCTCTTAGTTAGCATCGTAGTATGTTAGAGAGGACCAGGCTCCTTGATTTTTAATAAATTATTTATGACTAGAGTTACACATGGTATAAAAACTAAAATGAGCAGTCATATTCTTCAAGCTTTATTCAGAAAAATCTACAAGAAAAAAACACCCATGTTTCTTTAAAACCGGCTGTCAAAACACGCTGTGTCATTTGTTCAACCTACAAAGCCTTCACCTGAATAAAACTGGTTTACAAATACTATTAGCGGTAAACGACGAAGAAGTATCTGTAACACTTACAAAACAACTAAAAACTCTATTACTTGATGACTCTATCTTTTGGGTATAAGCTGCCAAAATTATAAACATTTTGAAGCAAATTGTTGATCTTATAACGAAGCTCGAATCCAATACTTTGATTCACGTCATTCACTTGGAACTGTACAAACTAGAAAAAGTTTTAACTGAGTTGTTACCTCAATATCCACTGAAAAAAGTGAAGGAAATTATGGTACTGAAAAAAATGAGTGGAAGAAAATATTTTGCAATAGGCAAAATACATTTAGCTGCAGCCATGTTAGATCCATCCTCCCAAGGTAATTAGTTGACTGCAGGAGTAACAATAGATGCCATGGAATTTATAATCGACACGGCTACAAAAATGGGATTGAGCTTAAAAATCGCCGAAGTTAGAATTCTTTTAGCAGATTATAGAGACAAGGATGGTATAAGGTCTAATAGGTTCATTTGGGAAGGAGTACATTACATCAATCCTCTTACTTGGAGAGGTATCCGTGGGACAAATATACTAGCAGAAGTTGCAATTAAGATTCTGAGTGCACTTGTAACTTCTGCTACTACTGAACGATCCTTTATTAGCACTTTCAGCTGGATCCACAGCAAAAAAGAAATCGATTGACTTCAGAAAGAGCTGCCAAAATTACATATTTATCCTACAATTGGAAGCTTATGAATAAGTCTAGTAAGAGTGAACCAAATTTGAACAGATGTCCTGTTACTTCTGTTGCTCAAATAGTTGATGAACCAGTTGATCCGCCAACGAGCTCCAATCTCCCCCATCCCTATATTCCTGTTCAAATAATCAAAGAAACAGCTGGTCCATCAAAGCGCTCCTATGTCACCGTTCTATATACTGAAATTCGCCAGAGGAAATGAATTAAAAAGTGTCTGTTTCCAGAAAATGAAGAGAGTGGCGGCTTCAAATGCTTTGCAGACTCAGACATAGATTCATCTGAGGAAGAGGATTCCATACGAGGAATCAGAAAATGAATATCAAATGTCCAACCAGTCTGAATCAGAAAATTCAGATATTTTGTAATAAATAATTTTTTTATACTCAATAAACGTTTTTCAACCCAATGACTTGAATTTAATAGAGAAATTTACTCACTTTGGGAAAATATTTTTGGGTATTTTCCCGTAAAATAAATACCCGGGTATTTGACATCATTATTTGAATGTGTTATAACGGAATTTGTAAGCACGATAGAGGGCGCATTTTTTGACGGATACAAACCAAACTCGCTGCAAAAATCGGTTGGGTCAAAATCTTGGACGGGTTCGTTAACGGGTCAAAATCTTTGACGGGTTCGTTAACGGGTCAAAATCTTGGACGGGTTCGTTAACGGGCCAAATAGGCCCAGTAGAAACAAAATGGCGGCCTGTCAAAGTTGAAAAAATAGTATTTCCTTTGTGATATGACGCATAAAAGTTACTGAGATTTTTTATAGACCTTAACACGTTCTACAACTTTTGTACTTACATTTTTTTTCTAACACGTACATGAAAACATTTATTTAAGAAATTTCACAAATTTGCCAAAAATAATTTGAAGGTTTTTGTTTTTGATTTGATGAAAAAATGTTATTGAAATAATTGGTCTCGTGAATTTTTTTCATTTTGCTTGAATACAGTCCCGTATTTCCAAAAACATGCCAGGGAGATTACAAAAAACTTTCGGATTCTAAGTATAAGCTAATTCCCAATACCTAAAATCCATGTGCGATTTTTTAATAAACTCTAGGAAAAAAGAGAGAATATAACAGATACGTTATTTTTATCGCCAAATATATTTTTGCAAACGAATCAAAAGAGATGGTACAAAAATTGTCCAGTAGGCAAAAACAAAATATATAAATGGTTAAAGAACTCCGCCGTAAAAATTGGTTTATACACCAAGAAAAGAAAGATTACTACCTATTCGAGTCGATCGACTGTTATTTCACATTTGACCAAATCAGGAGTTCAAGAACAAGAGCTTATCAAAATAACGGGGCATTCGACTGCTTCCTCTAATCAAACCGTATATAGATCAACGAGGAACAACATAAAGGAATAATAAGTAAAATCCGTCAAACTGATTTCACAGCTACTATATATACTAGTACAAGCAATAACATGGCTTCTTCATCGGATAGTATCCTTGTAGGGCCCGTGATAAAAGAAAGTACATCGGCATGGCTAATTTTTAATAATTGCACTTTTTATAATAGTTTTAATAAATAATGAGATATTGTCATTGTTTGTTGTTTTTATTTTGTTCTGGAAATAATTTCAACAAATATAACTCGACCTTGTTTTTGTCGATCGGATAATTTTTTTTATTCATCTACTCAAACTTATTATATTTGATAAATTTACTCATTGAATTGGACATTTTTGTTCAGAGATTGAAGCCCTCTCCAGCTTCGCTCTCGGGCTTTAATCAGAACAAAAATATCCAATTAAAATTCGTAAATTAATCACCAAGAAGATTTTTGTGAAATAAATAATTAAAATTAAAAAACAAGGCCTTATTATATTATTACTGACTAAATTGGGACCAGTATGGATAATCAATATCTATCGTTGCTTGGTGACAGTAATATTACTTTTGTATCTTTGGAAACTATTTTAAATTTCTCCAATCTTCGAGAACTCTTATATTTTCTAGAGTGTAAAATCGAAAAAAATACGTATAAAAATTAGTGTCTTTATCTCGAAAACTAACAATTTGACTACATTTAAATCAGTGTATTAGACATGTTAATGTTTTTGTTTCCTTACATTTCAGGCACACTTTTGTATGTTGAAAAACTTCAAACTACTTACATGACGTATATATTTCATATATATTGCCCATTGTTCACCGTTGAGAATATCTTGAAGGTAAATTACTTTCGGCTTGGGTACTTTACATGGATACCTTTGAACTGAAACTCTTTTGGCGTGACTGTAAAATGCATCCATTAATTCATCTCCTACTGAACAGGACACCACAATTAAAAAGAAAAGTAGCACTTTGATGTTTACCATTTCATTTAGAGGTGTTTCTCTATTAATAAATTAGGTGAAAGTGCTTTAAAAAAATTGTTTTTAGAAGATTTATTTATAACCATAAAACGGAAGCCGCATAACGCAATGGGATTTTCGTGGTTAGATTGATAATATTGTCACCTTTTAAATTTATTAGTCATTAGAGTTATGAATAATTGAATTCTATGTTACCTTTCATGCTAAACGCAAAACTACAATATGATCCTGCATAAACTAATTTGAGTACCTACTGTTACAAAAATGTATTGAATTTAAACTATATTTAAAACAGATGACGATAATTATTATCTTGACGAAACTTTGATAAACAAAGGCTGTGCTGTATACAAAAATTTTGTGTAACATATCCAAGCAATCAAAAATATCTAGAAGTATTTATGCTTTTTTCATCTCATCATTTAAACTACTTTTTACATTACATTTATCCCATGCCATAAATAGTCTTTCCACTCTTTCCTGTGTGTTGTAGACCTAATATAAGTCCTGCTCAATTTTTATTTTTAGGTTTCCTCAGTAAGACAAACTTGAAAATGCCTTTATTTTCTCCTTAATGTATCGCAAGTAAAAATTATGAAGATTGTAGCCATCATTAAGATTCACATTTTAAAATGAATTACAATGTAACATCTGTTTCATAACATAAATAATTACAGTTACGGAACATAAAGAGCACTATTTTACGAAATTACAATTCTTAATTACAAATAGTTTTCAAAACGATCTCCTAAGACATTTTCGCATGCCTGAAAATGAATATTTTGAGAGTTATTAAAATGACGAGAAGTGATTGTTTACTATATAATATTTCGAAATGTATTTGTTATTTTTCATCCCTTGTTAGAAGTGTTTCATAAACTTCATTTTTAATATAACACACAAAAATTAGTTCATTTTTATTGAAGTCTGGTAATTTGTGCAGCGACCTTCCAGCACCCAGTGGCGTACCGAGGGGGGGGCGCCTAGGGCGCCACCATTAGGGGGCAGCAAAATTGCCCCTTTTCGTACTCTTCAAGTGCAACAGAGTATTTTGCAGTTTTGCCACGCTGCCGCTTTAATAGTAAGTTTTAGTTTTTTTTATTATAAGTCTCACGGAAAATATGAACAAAACGAACGCGGCTACCCCAAAATGAATCACTGATTATGCCAGTTTATTATTTTTACACCAAAATAATGCTATACTTCAAGGAACAATATAAGAGTATTCACAAATTAGTTTTTCACTATTTAGACAACGAAAAGTGTTGCGAAACTAGCACAGAATAATTAATTAAATCAACACCCTGTATATATTTTTTCTAAATTAAGTCCCCATTTTTTGAGTACGGAATTGTGACGCCAGAAGAATTGTTTACTCAGGTGCATCAACAATGATACATAAAATTCCATTGTTGGCTAAGTATTATTTTAAATTTACAACGAATTATTTATTTAGGTGTACCGACAATATTGTAAGCTGTAAAATGTTTAGGCGCCTGTTTACTTGGTAAAAGATAAATTTATCAAACAAATGCAGGGTTTATTTGGGTTCCGCAGTAATAGATACAAACTACGCCGAATCGGGCATAATACAGTTTACAATTAGAAAAACAGACAGATTTGGGGCGGTTCGCCTTTAATTTAATTGGTTATCGAACGGCTTCATGTGAGCGTAACTTCTCAAAGTTGAAATTAATATAAAATTACTTGAGGTCTCCCATAATATTGAGTAATATGGCCATTTTGTGAATAGAACAAAGTGTGACGAACGAAATTTAACGAAGTTATAGATGATTTTGTCGCGCGTAAGGCCCGAAAAGTTGAACTTTAGTTTTATACTAGACGTTATTTTTATTGGGTAATAGGTTTTGAACACCGATGTACTTTACAGAGGTTTTGAAATAAATATTTTTCACTCAGTTCTTTCGTATCATTACTTTTTTTCTCACCAACATCATTATTTTTATGAAACCAAAGGGGCGGCAAATTATGATTCCGCCCCGGGCGAGAATGGCCCACGCTACGCCAGTGCCAGCACCATATACAAGCCACACTTACAGAAATATATGAAGTGGAACATCTTACAGTAATAAGAATAGATGATTTACTAAAAAGTCTAAATAAATCGCAGGATTTTAACGCTTTTCAGAAAAGGCTGATCTTATAGTATGTAACTACCAACAATGCATTATTTTGACACATCGATCATCTAGTTTGACTATGCGATATGGATCACTTTAATAGCAACCAATCAATAGTATAGAAATTCTCTTAATGAAATTAACTGTCTCGACCCTTACTTGGTGGAATCTACTCATATTCGTGTTTTAAATGAAACTCACGGCTTCTAGTTAATTCCACAATATAATAAAAAAAATTGTTGAAAATTCTAAAAAATTGACAATTGTTTCGATAAATCAATATCATCGTCAGAATGGCAGAAGTTACATTTCATTTGGTGCCTACCTGATGTTTAGTAGTTATTTTTGGCTAGACCAAGAAGTGACCTAACTTGTGATTGACTTAATATATGTTAATAGAAAAAAGAAGAAGTTGTGATATTACAAATATTGAAGCTTAGATATTATTAGCCCTAGGGTGATATCCTGGATATCATTTTTCCTATTAAGATCAGTATAACTGTGCAATGATATAGAAAACCAGGAAAACTATATCTGCTGATCTTTACAATTATCACTTAAGAAGACAGTTTATTAGTGGAGAACTCCCTAGATTTAACTGTTCATTGACAACTTCATATTGTGGGTTTCTAATATGTCTTCTAATTTCCAATTCTTCAAGGAAATCCAGTACTTGTTTCTTTTCACAAATATGCAGCACTTCTAGTTTTGTGTTAGGTGTCAATGAATGATTGGTATCATATGATACATAGAGCTTTTTCAGTTCTATGAACAAATGTAATTTTGATAGAGAGATTAATACAATTAGACAAATAGCAACATCCAACGGTTATCCATTGGATATGATAAATAAGCTAAATAATAAAAAAGAGGAAAAAGTGGCATTACAACTAATATTTCCTAAACAAACTGATGAAATAAAAACTTATAAAACCATCACATATGCAGGAAATATTTCTAATAATATTTCAAAGATAATATCTTCAGAATGTAATGCTGTCTATTTGGGTCAGACCCTTAGGAATTTTGAAATCCGATACAGTGAACACTTACGAGCATACAGATTAAAACAACCAGATAAATCCCACTACGCAAAATATCTACTTGACACCTAACACAAAACTAGAAGTGCTGCATATTTGTGAAAAGAAACAAGAACTGGATTTCCTTGAAGAATTGGAAATTACAAGACATTTAAGAAACCCACAATATGAAGTTATCAATGAACAGTTAAATCTAGGGAGTTCTCCACTTATAAACTGTATTCTTAAGTGATCATTGTAAAGATCAGCAGATATAGTTTTCCTGGTTTTCTATATCATTGCACAGTTATACTGATCTTAATACGAAAAATGATATCCAGGATATCACCATAGGGCTAATAATATCTAAGCTTCAATATTTGTAATATTACATCTTCTTATTTTTTCTATTAACATATATTAAGTCAATCACAAGTTAGGCCACTTCTTGGTCTAGCCAAAAATAACTACTAAACATCAGGTAGGCACCAAATGAAATGTAACTTCTGTCATTCTGACGATGATATTGATTTATCCAAACAATTGTCAATTTTTTAGAATTTTCAACAATTTTTATTATATTGTGGAATTAACTAGAAACCGTGAGTTTCATTTAAAACACTAGAAATTCTCTGTTGATCAATGCTAATTATTATTATTATAAATCAAAAAAGAGCAATAGATTCAAGTATTATGTCCAACAACAGAGAAATACTATATATTGTACTACCACTATTAAAACTAAAGCAAAGAAAGTAAAATTACACATTAAAAGATACATAAAGAACCAAGAAAAATCCAAAAACAAAATGCTAGTAAAATTTAACAAATTAATGAAGAATAAAAAACGAACTTTCAGCTATAGTCTGCTACTGTACATGTTCCAATATGACAGGAGTTAGTGAATCTACTATTTACAGGCTTCTAAGAGAGAGGAAAAATGGAAATATACCTCCACCTAAAAAGTCAACTAGAAGAAAACCATTTGACCTTGATGAACATATGCAAAATACAATAAGACGAGAAGTACATGAATTATATTTTAAAAAAGAGATCCCAACCATTGACTGAATTCTAAGAATGGTGAAGGAGGACGAGATTTTGCCTGACATAGGGCGAAAAACTTTGTGGAAAATATTACACAAATTAAATTTTACTTGGGAGAAGCAAAGTCGCAAATCAGTGCTAATCGACAACGAAGAAATAATATGTTGGAGACGCCAGTATTTACGAGATATCCGAAAATACAGAAAGGAGGGAAGACAAATCTATTATCTAGATGAGACATGGCTCATTGAAGGACATTCAGTGAAAAAAATATGGCAGGACAAAAGTATTCAAACCAGTCGTCAAGCTTTCATAGAAGGTTTATCTACTGGACTGAAAACTCCTATCGGTAAAGGTCGCCGACTAATAATAACGCATATTGGCTGCAATCAAGGGTTCGTTGAAGGTGGTTTACTGGAGGTTCAGTCAACATCAACCAAAAGACTATCATGAAGAAATGACTGCAGATGTATTTTACACAAATGGTCGAATTAATTCCAAATAAAGCTGTAATCGTTATGGACAATGCCACTTATCATTCGCGATTAACAGAAAATCTTCCATCTACCTCTTGGAGAAAAGCTGATATTAGAAACTGGTTAATCGTAAAAGATATACCATTTGAAGAGGATATGTTGAAAAAAGAACTTTTAAAGGTTGCTTCAGATCACAAGCTACAATTTAAAAAGTTTGTTATTGATGAAATAGCCAAGAATCGTGGGATAACAGTGCTTCGTTTGCCGTCATACCATTGTGGATTAAATGCGATAGAGTTATTATGGGACCAAATTAAAGGTTATGTAGCTGGGCATAATAAAACATTTAAAATGAAAGATGTTCGTGAACTCATGAAGTACTTATTGACAACAATAACTGAAGAGAACTGGAGAGATGCTGTGAATCATGTAATTAAAGAGGAAGAGAAAATGTGGGTTTTGGATAACCTCATAGAACAAACTATAGAACCGATAGTGATCTCTCTCGACGAGTCTTCGGATGATTCTTGTATGGCCAGCGAAGAGGATGATACTATAGATTGAATTTTATATTTCCTATAAATGGTATGTTTACTTTACTTGATATACATTAATTCAGTGTCAATAAATTTGAATTATGAGAATTAAACTATATTTTATTTAATTAATTTAATTTAATAAAAATGTAACTTGTTAATAGGCCTAAACGAATGAATTTTATTTCAACTGTAATGTTGACCGAATCTAATTGAATAAGCAAAATGAACTAATATCGTAATCTGCGCCACTGCCGCACTGTTTATCCTTTTGCTGGCACTGTTCAGTTTTATTACCATATTGTATTTTGAGCTGAAACAGGGATGTACAGATAACCAATACAGACACCTACTTGTTTTGCATTATAATTTTAGTATTTACTTGTAAAATTCTTAGGATCACTCTGTAAGAGATAATTTTCTATTTGAATATTTAATGAGGCTACTGTGCTGCCAGACATTAAGAAATAGACTATAAATAAATATAAATCCAAGTTATTTTTAATTAAATACGTTAACTGACGGGAAATCAATAATGTATTGTGGAAGATCATTCCTAACATGACAGACCGACTCTGTTTCTGAGAAAGTTTTGTCCGGCTCTATAACAGAATGATACTTTTTCAGTCTTAGAGAGCGAAGTCGTGTCAGTAACGAGAAAAATTGAATCAAGTGCAAGAAAATCAAATTTCATGTTAGTGTTAAGTCCCCACGAAGACGTCGACTCTTGAAAGTTAAACGGTCTTCATACGTGTGTCTGACGCTACCAAAACACAGTCTTGTAAAGTAATGTTGAACTCCAATGACTCTTCATCCCGGACTAAATCTGGATGCCACACCGGACCTGCATATTCCAAAATCGGACGAACATATATGTTTTGAAAAGTTTGCAGCAAGTAGTGCACGGCCAGTGTTGCCAGATTCATTATATTAATTTTCTGCAATTATTTAACCTCAAAAATTCTTCATATTTCTGCAGTGGTGTGTAACGCCATTTTGGAGTACCCACTCACCGTTAGTATTGCCAAAGTCTACGTAATGAATATTTTATATTGTGTAAACTTTGGTAAGGCCAAAAAATAAATAAAAAATAAACGGTTTTAAAATTTTTCCGCATCTGTGGCCCTGAATATAGGGAAGAGCGGTTAACCCTTCGTATACTTTTTAGATTTTATTTTTTTACTTTATGAATAATTGTCGAAATTATCTAGTTTATGTACCTAAGTGTAACAAATATATTGTAGTTTGTTACAAAAAAGTCCGATACTAGTACGTCAAACGGTTAAAGGGTTATAGTCATTTTTCTGCGATAAGATATTTGTACGAAAGTACCCCACGTACGGGGTACATTAGGTGGGGTACTTTCGTACGCTATGGGGTAGATTCATACAGGGTAATTAAAAAGCCAATTAAAGTCGTTACATTTTTATTATTGTTATTATAAAAATATTTATTTATCAAAGAACTAACTTAATAGTGTGTGACTTAGCTCATAGTCGATAAATATGTCTTTAGAAAAATAACGAAACATAAAATCATTCATCCGCAGTTTACTTATTGATAATTCTGAGCTTACAATCAGTCTGAATGAGATGTTTAATATAATTTGGTATGACATCGTTATACAGTCTTTGACAATTTGAACTTAAAGTAGGTAATTATACATTTGGTTGTTATTTTGAACTTATTGCACATTATAATCATTTAAATTAACTGTGAAAGTGAAAAGTCTAGCCATTCTAGCTGTACAGCGCGTTAGTGGTTGAGGATCAGGGAGGATCATAATGACATCGCTGATATACAGAGTGTGTATGTCTTCTATATCAGGGAAAAATAATGACCATGATAATCCTGGTTTCTTCCGAAGATAAGATATTTGCATCTCTGTATCCGAATAAACCATGGACTGGGAGGAAGAAATGATAGGGGCGACACCTTGCTTGATTTCCTGTTACAAAACAACCTATTCCAGATGAATAGCTTCTTTCCTAAGAGACAAAATAAGAGATGGACGTGGAGAAGCCCGGACGGACGAACAAGAAATGAAATAGATTTTATAATCACTGATAAAAAATACATAATTAAAGACGTATCAGTATTGAACAGGATAACCACTGGAAGCGACCATAGGATCGTTCGAGCCAAAGTAACGATTGACGTTGATAAGGAACGACATAAGTTGATCAGAAAGACCAACAGTAACAGAACATGGGAGAGTCCATCAGACATAACTGGCTTCCAGCAATGCATCACAAATAAGTTAAGTGGCACCGAGACAGAAGAAAACATAAATGTCCTGAACGAGGCCATCACAACCGCCATACTAGAGAGCCAAAACGAATACTGCCGAACAACCAAGAAACAATCGAAATTAAGTGATACTACTATGCGGAAAATGAAACAAAGAAGAGACATGAGGAGTGGAAAACTAACTACTGCTGAAGAACTAAGACAAATAAACAGGGAAGTTTCAAAGTCTATAAGATGTGACATCAGAACATACAACCAAAAGCAGATCGAACAAACAATAGAAGAAAATAAAAGTATGAGGGTCTTACGTAGAAAGTTGGAAAGCGGAAAGAAAGAAATGACAAAGATAAGGGATAAACTGGGGCATATTACAACAAACCGAGAAGATATTCTAAAAGTGGTTGAGGACTTCCACCGCCTATTATATAAAAGCCAAGATGAAATTAATTTAGAAGCAGAACCGGAGATATTGACAAAGAGAAAAGGCATCGTTAATCAAGGATCAGAATTATTGCCCGATATCACTCTGGACGAAATAAAGCTGGCACTGAAGAAAACAAAAAACAACAAAGCTCCTGGAGAGGACTGCGTAGTTGCCGACGCAGTTAGGGAGGGTGGTAATTGTTTACTTGAGAACATAGCAAAACTCTTCAATCTTTGTCTTTTCAATAGCACCATACCAGACAGATGGTATAATGCCATCGTTATCTTAATTCACAAGAAAGGTGATACAGCTGAACTGGAAAATTATAGGCCAATAAGCTTACTCAGTCATCTCTATAAACTATTCACGAGAATTATCACTACACGACTGGAAAACAAACTCGATTTTTACCAGCCAATAGAACAGAGGCCGGATTCCGCAAAGGTTTTGGAACAAATGACCACCTACAAAGCATCAAAACCCTGATCGAAAAATCAATAGAGTATAACAGACCGCTTGTCATTGCCTTTGTGGACTTCCACAAGGCCTTTGACACTGTTCAGATGAGTGCAGTTTTAAACTCCTTACAAAAATGTCGTGTCGACTATCGTTACACTAAGCTAATATACAACATATATAAGAATGCTACCATGATGGTAAGACTGCACGAAAACACCAACCCCATAAAAATAGGTAGAGGAGTGAGGCAAGGTGACACTATGCCACCAAAACTGTTTACCACAATTCTGAAATACACCTTTGGAATGCTTGAATGGAGCGGAAAAGGCTTGAATATAGATGGATTAAACCTAACAGACCTGCGCTTCGCAGATGATATAGCCTTGATGTCAGACAGCCTACAGGATATTAAGATAATGCTGGAAGATCTTCAGGAGGTATGTGCTCGGGTTGGATTAAAAATTAATATATCGAAAACGAAATATATGACGAATCTGGTTTCTAGTGGAAATATTGCTATTGGTGATGGGGAGGTAGAGTTGGTGGATAAGTATACATACCTGGGTCATGAGATAAAAATCTCGAGAGACAATCAAACATGTGAATTAAGAAGAAGAATTACGCTCTCTTGGGCTGCATTTGGTAAAATGAGGGAAGTGTTTAAGGGCAATCTCCCAATGTGTCTGAAGCGAAAGGCCTATAATCAGTGCGTTCTACCAGTTATGACCTACGGAGCCGAAACTTTGACTCTGACAGCCACATCCGCTAGGAAGCTTAGAGTAGCCCAACGTAGGATGGAAAGATCGACGCTTGGTGTGTCACTCCGTGACCGCATAAGAAATGAAGACCTAAGGGCGAGAACAGGAGTCACGGATGTTATCTATCAGGTGGCAAAACTCAAATGGAACTGGGCTGGACATGTGGCCCGCATGACAGATGGACGATAGACAAAAAGGCTGCTCGAGTGGAGACCAAGGACTGACAAAAGAAACAAGGGAAGACCTCCCACGCGATGGACGGACGATATCAGAAGAATGACTACAAACTGGATGCAGAGCGCACAAGACAGAAGACAGTGGGCAGAAATGAGGGAGGCCTATATCCTGCAGTGGATGCGACAGGCTGATTGATGATGATGATGATGATCCGAATAAAGACAGAGAACTTTTCCGACGTAATAAACAACAGAAGTCTTTTTTTCAAACTTTACCAAAACATAACAATTTTCCTTGATTTTCTCTGGTGTCACATTTAAATTATTATTGATACTGCTATCATCAGTCTCTTCGTCCATTTCTGAATCTACTGGAGATGTTGAACTCTCCCGCAAGCTAAATTGCGATCCTTCAGATTCCTCTGAATCTTCATCGCTTCCGACTTTCTTAGCTTTCTTTTTATTTTGTCTTGAATTAAGTTCCTTCAAACTACGTTTCACTACTTTAGCTCTGGCTTTTCTTTCCTGTTCTATTTTTTTCAATTCTTTCTGTCTGTGTCTCTCTTCTAGTTCAGTTTTTTCAGGTGTATCTGTATATATACGGGATTTACCCGGTTTTCTTCCTTAATTAGTTTTTCTGGTTCTAACAGCTGTAGGATAAGGTCTTATGACTTCTGGTGTTATGGGAAGATCAGAACTCAGTTCAGATTGTGCCTCAGCCGTAGAAGTGGAAGGTTCAGGTTCGCCAGTTCCGGTAACAATGTCTTGAGGATTTTGGAGCAACGAAGGCGACTGCTCACGAATATCTGACTCATTCATATCAGTCGATGGCACGCTGGTGGAAGGTTGTGGTTCTTGAGCGACAGTACTTATTTCCGGATTAGATGGCACATTTACCGAATTATTTGAAGCATACACGTCAATGGGAGCGAAATCTTCATCCCTAAAGGCCACTTCATTGAATGGCCATATACCTGGCTTTTCAAATCCACTTGTAATATTTTTGGCGGTAAAAGATTCGAAATATGCAAGTTTTACCAATTTAGGAATAATATAAATGTTGATTGTTTTGCCTGGAATCGACATATGCCAATTATTGAACGCTATTTTCAACTTTGCCTTGAATGGGCCGAATACTCCAACGTCTAAGGGTTGCAATCGATGACTAGTGTGCGGCGGAAAAGACACAACAATAATGCCATTATCTCGAGCAAATGTTATAGCCTCTAAGCTGATGTGGCTTTCGTGATTATCACATAGCAGTAAAATCGGATGCTCCTTAGAGCTCAGTGTGTGTGCCTGTATGTGTTTTAATACTGAAACAAATATGTCCGCATTTATCCACCCACTTCCATTAGCAGCTCCGAGGCTTCTTTCAGGCGCACCTTCAAGAAAATGATCTTTGTAGTGCACCCGTGGAAATACAAAAAGCGGAGGGATAATATTTCCACTTGCAGCAATAATACCACCAAATGTTATCAATTCGCCTCTTTCCCTTGACACGATTTGTTCCACTTGTTTCTGTGATTTAGGAGCCAAAACTTTAGGAGTTTCTAAGACAGTAGACACGCCGGCTCGTCAAAGTTAAATATCCTGTCGGCAGCAAAATTATGTCGCTGTAATACATCAGCCAAATTTTTATAGAACTCTTGGACTGCATTCTTATTAAACGCGAATGATCGAGCAGCGCTAGTGTTTTCTGGCTTTCGCAGACTGCGGTTGGCGTTTCGTTCCCTGTATTTACGCTAGCAACATGGCGGCCGGTATGTCTATGCTCACAAGCAAATGCGTGCTCGTGCGCCGTTTGGATTTTTTTTAACCAACCGTACGAATGTGCCTCGCGTGCGAATGGTCACTGGTCACCACTTTCCCCTATTCTATCATAAAATTGTCACTTGTATACACTTCGGGGGATGTATCGTGCTAAAAAACCGAAATTTTTCCAAAAATTTAGTATATCTGTATTTATAGGACACGCTGTACTTGCTCTAGACAACTGAAAATCAATAGAATACATCTGTGAGACACCTAGAACAATATTCAATCACAAAATTGGTCACTTGTATACACTTTGGAGGCTGCATCTTGCTAACAAACTGAAAATTCTCAAAAAATGACAAAAATTTGGTACTTCAAGTATCATAGAACCCGTTGTACTGGCTTTAGTGAGCTGAATATCAATAAGATTAATCTTTGACATGCTCTGAATAATATCCAATCATAAAATTGGTCACTTGTATATACTCCAGAGGCTGTATCGTGCTAACAAACTGAGATTTCTCCAAAAATGACAAAAATATCCTACTTAAAGCACTATAGCACCTGTTGTACTGGCTCTGATGAGCTGAAATTCAATAGGGTTCATATGTGAGATGTCCTGAATGATATTCAATCATAAAATGTGTGACTTGTTGAACTCCGGAGGCTGTATCGTGCTAACAAACTGAAATTTCTCAAAAAATTACTAAAATGTCGTACTTGTAGTACCATAGCATCCGTTGTGCTGGTTCTGGTGAATTGAAAATCAATAGGGTTCATCTGTGACATGTCCTCAACAATATTCAATCATAAAATTGGTGACTTGTTGCATTCTGGAGGCTGTATCGTGCTAACAAGACATGTAAGGAAAAGTGGCCGACGACGACGACGACATACACACAGGATTTTTTTTCTAAAAACCGTTTTTTCGTGTTGTTGTTGATGGAAAACGTAAAAATAACTCAAAAAAATTTCAAATTTCCAACTTTTTTGGGGTAAACCAATACTTTTCTCGCATATTAGATAGGTTGGGCGGAAAAGTAAAACTGAAGTAGGTTGGTTACCATTTCGAGGCCGAATTGCCAATAATTTCGAGTCGTAGTGTCGTAGCTAAACCGAAATATGTCAGAACGCATAGGAAATTAATAAAATAATTGCAAAAACATATGAATTTAAAAAATGCTTCATATTTTAGTGGTTTTCGTAAAGTAGTCTTCTTTACTTCATTAGCTATTTTTGGAGGCTAGCTAAAATTCTGCACATTAAAAAAATTCGGCATTTCTGGTAACATTGTGAACGACATATATTGAAATGACTTTTTAATAAGGAACGGTCTGGAGTGAACGCTCTTGCAGGTAGTGGAGACGTGGTCATCCCACGTACAGCTCGAGTTTACTGTAACTCCCAAGTCATTGTCGGACGACACTGGGATTAGGGACTGACCGTTAATCGTATAAGATAGTAGGGGCAAGGGGTTATTATTTCCTATGTGGAGAATAACACATCAAAATTAACATTTGCCTGGCTAAATTAAAACACTTTACTTACCAAAATAGGGTCAACAAAGACACATTCCCATTTATTGTTTAATCGTATGTAACATATCATGAAATATGTATATTTGGTTATTATTGTAATATCTTAAGAATTTTTGAATAAAACACTGAGTTTACTCAATTACTTCAAAAATTATTATTTATATAGCTAATTTCCCAAAAATTAGGAAAAGTATATTCTTATAAAAAGAAATAATCCAAAATTGATTCGATATCCTTGCTTTCCTCTGTCTTTACGAATACAATCTGGTGGTCTTGTTACTCTTGTTTTACCACTTATAGGAGCTATATATTTCCATTTGCGACCAGCAACTTCAATATTACGTTCCAATTCCTCAATTCTTCCTCAAGTTAATCGATATAATCATTTTCCTCTGCAAATGATACAATGTCGTCATCAAAATTAATTTTATTTTCCTCCATAACATCTTCGCCTTCAGAACTGTCACTAAAGGATTTCTCAATAATCAGTTCATTGTCATTTTCGTCTTCCGAATCATTCGACTGCAAAAAGTTCTTCGTCAGATAACCCCCGCCATTATATATTTGCAACAATGAATCACAGCCACTATATTCCTCTAACACGTATCAAAGTAAACTGACCAAATTGAGACAGAACTTACCAAAATCGGGTCAAAGCTGATCTAGAGCAACAAAGTGCAAATTATTACTTATATATGTGTTGATTTACGTTTTGGTTATTATTGATAATATTTCAATGCAGTATTTTAGGATAGTTCACCAGGAGAAAGAAATATTAAAATTTATTAAAGAAGTTACAAAGAAAAAACTAAAGTTTGGGTCAGTGTTGACCCGGTTTCAGTAAGGTGAATGGTAGTGGTGAAGGGGATAATGTGGCAAATTACAGTCGGCCATTCCGAAGCTTTTTGACTGTCTTATCGGCACACAATTGGCATGGATGTGCAGTAGGTTGTTGTACCCAGAAGAGCAACATGGTTTCACAAGAAATAGATCAACGGTGTCTAATTTGGTACTTTATGAAACAGATATCTTACAGAGTATGAAAGATCGTAAGCAGGTGTATGCAGTATACACTGACGTTTCTAAAGCTTTCGATTATGTAGACCATCAGCTGCTTTTGCGTAAACTTAATAAAGCTGAATTCCATTCTAGTTTTTGTTCTTGGATCGAAAGTTCTTTAACCGAACGTACATAAAATGTGAAGGTTGGCAGCTTCTTCTCGGGGAGGGGGGTTAATACATGTTTCATTTGGTGTTCCCCAGGGGGGTCACTGCTAGCCACTCTAATTTAATATTTTCATCAGTGATATAGTTGCTTGTGTTATAAATAGCAAAGGTTTAATCTTTGCTGATGATTTCAAATTGTGCAGCGAATAAGCTACAGCTGACTATTGATAAGTGTTGCTGTATTAGTTTTTTTTCGTAAAGCAAGTAGGGTTTAAACTAGTTATTCTATTGATGGGAAGGATTTATAATATATTTCATCGGTTAGGAACTTGGGAGTTATACTGGATGAGAAATTGTCACTTGTTGAGCACATCAGACAATCTCGGCGAAGAGTTCAAAGATGCTGGGTTTTGTGCTGAGGAATTGCAAATATTTTTCTGTTGAATCTACAAAACTAATATATTGCTCCCTTGTTAGGTCCATCTTGGAATACTGCTCAGTAGTATGGTCCGCATACTTTCATAATTATATTAATTTGATTGAAAAAGTTCAACAAATATTTCTTAGATACCTACTGTGGTTTTAAGAACAACATTAGAATATTTGACCATAATTATGCTCAAATCGAAAAACAAATGTGTCATTTAATAATCGTAGAGATATGTTGGGGGCTATATGTATATTTCAACTCCTAAATGGGCAGATTGATTGTGCGGATCTTTCGAGTCGGGTCGAGTAAATAGATATCTGTGCGTTTTGAGTAGCTTTAATTTTGATATCTTTAATGCCTTTGGGTCAGTTCAAACGTTGTTTAGGGCTATGATCTTTTATTAATATAAGTATTGTTTTATACCTGTAGCTATATGAAAAGTGTTATGCATTTTAAATTAATTTGTTATGTTGTATCAGACTTTATACCTAACCTTATTATTAATTATTTATTGTTGTATTGTAACAGTTTATGGGGATTTCCCGTAAGAAATAATTAAATTAAGAGGTAATAGCCATTCGGAACACCGTTTCTGCACGTTATCTAGATCTTTCTGAAGGTCTGCATGGTTGATGAAAGAATTACAGTACATTTTTGTTTCGTCTGCATAAAGGTATATATAAATAGAGACGTAGTTTAGTAGTAATGCTGAGCTACCCCAACTTTAAAATTTCTGTTCATTAAAAAATCAGAAATCCCCTTGTTAAGTCTACCTCTAACCTCCAGATGATCCAATTTATATAGAAGTCGTCGCATAGGTACCCAATCAAAGGTTTTGGAAAGTCGAGGTAGATGACGTCAGTAGGTTCATTATTGTCCAAAGCCTTGATCCAGTCGTTAACGCAGAGTAAGAGGTTACTTAATGTCGAATGATCTTTAACGACGCCGTGTTGCTGATGAGGGATAAGGGTATCATTGAACAGAAACTCGGAGATCGATTCGGCGACTATAAATTCCGTAACTTTAGAGACAATGGGTAGTAAGCTAATTGGACGGTAGTTATTAGCATTTAATTTGTCACACAGGATCAACCAAAGCTGATTTCCAAGTGGGAGGAAGAACCTTCAGTAAAGGAACAGTTCATTATTATTGCTAGTGGATGAGATATTGAATGAAAACTTTTTTATAAAGAAAGGCGAAACACCATGAAATCCTCCAGGGGATAAGTTGTTTTTCAGCTTTAGCAAGTGGGACTCAATTTGTTCATGCGAGAAAAAAATATTGCTAATGGCAACTAAGGGTCAATGACCCCGCAACTGAGGAAGAATATCATCAGAAGCTTTAGAGAAGGATGAACTAGATTAAGTTTCGGATGACTGATAGTTAGAAGTACAAATGCTTCCATCAGATTTACGAATGGTTGGAAATGCAACTTTAAATTAATGCCAATCTCTTCTAGCATTATCTGTCAATTCTTGATGCAATTGTATGTGATAAGGGTGCACTTTTTTTTAAATAATGCTGTGCACACAGTAGTAACATCACCTTGTCCTATGAAAGAGATTAATGTTAATCTCTTCTCAAAAGCACTATTTGTCAATTCTTGATGCAATTGTATCTGAAAAGGATGCACTTTGTCTTTACATACAACACTGTGCGCACAGTATTACGATAATATTGTTCTTTGTAAATGCTCCTTATGCCTACTTGTATGTGGGTTTTCGGTAACAACAGGCCTAGAATTATGTGCATATACGAAATTGGGAATATATTATAGACTATAAAATTATCATTCTCGTTATTGAAAATTTGAATACCATCCTATTTTTACTTTCGTTAACTTGAAATTCGGTCTTTGTTGAAAAAAGTACTATTGAACGGAATTTAACAGATTTATTAAAATTTGAACGAATACAGTTGGAAAAGAAATCAATTAACAAATATAGCTCAATAATAATATTCTATATACAACTTGGCAAAGTATTAAGGAAATAAATGATGGTTTCAAATCTCCATTTTACTTGAAAAATAGTTTTTGGATTTTTGTAGCATTCAAACATTTATTTCATTTTTTATATATTGATAATATCGGCAATGTATATATAAAATGTATGCAATACATAAAATATTTATTTCTAAAGGAAAGTGTATTGAACACATTTAATAAGGCTTAAAGAACTATCTGAAATATACATGCTTTTATAATTTCGGAAGAGGAACAAATACGTAAATTCGAATAATCGTCAGATTTTGAATTTAATTCGTAAATTGAACTAACATGTTACCAAAAATTTTGAAAGTATAGGTATATTCGATATCACTTCTCTATTTTCATTATCACTTTCTGAATCAGAGCCCTCCAAATTGAGATCTGCACTTTCCAAACTATTATCCCAATCATCAGAACTGGAGTCAGAATCATATCCAAGCATATCTAGAATTTCATCTTCAGATCCTGTTATTATTACATTCGGAAACATCTGAAATTAAAGGTGCATTTTATATTACAAATTATAACAAAAGTTAATTAACATACAAGTTACTCCTATTGGCCATTGATGAGAAAAATGGAAACACATTGTATAAGTAGAAAACCAGACATACTAGTATCACTTCTGTGATTATACTTTAATGTTTTCTAATTAGATTAGTTCTCTTTATGTATCCATACCAACTTAATTTCGTTTAATTTGTTTTATCAGACCAAGTTTTATATCAACACTTTTGACTTTATTTATCTTTGCCTGTTAAGTAATTCTTAGTAACTGTCTCATTTCTTCTCTTTATATAGGGGAAGGTAGGCCACAGTGAGACGGCGTACACAGTGAGACATCGCCATTTTTTCTTAGACAGTTTGAAATTTTTTAAGTTTGACAACATCGTAAGTTTACTTCTATATATACGGTCGCTTGACCTTGTTTATGTTAGTTAATGTTAGGACCTTATCGTGAGGTGGGTGGTTCGTGGTTTTATTAGACTGAAAGTTACGTGCTAGTTGATTTTAAAGACCTTCTGGAGTGGGACAAAATACTTTGGAAAATTTATTAGATAAGTACATTTCAAGCCCAGGTTTTAAACTAATAGTATGTCTAGTTTACAGGCGATTATTATTATGTTTTAATATTTGGCAGCCATTTTAGTTTTAACCGGCAAATGTACACACTGAGACACTACAAGGTAGTAGGTACACCGTGAGACAGTGTCTCACTGTGTACCATAGGATGGTAAAACATAATATAAGTATTAAATTTTCGTTTTATTTTTGTTTGAAAATGGTAAGGCCAACAGATACACACAGAAAAATTGGCAAAACATCAGCAGATCAAATGGCTGGAGCTATTAGATTAGTTATTGAAGAAAAAATGTCCATTCGAGAAGCAGCAAGAGAAACAAATATTGCGTTTCAAACGCTACATAGGTACGTTAAGAAGGCAAAATTAAATCCAGAGGGTAATATAAGAACGAATCCTCATTATGACGTCCGTAAAATTTTTACTGCAAAACAAGAACAAGACCTTGCTGAATATCTAGAGCAATGTAGTGCAATGACTTATGGTCTGTCAACAAAAGAGGTGAGAAAATTAGCGTACGAAATGGCGCTAATAAATAACTTAAAAATGCCTGATTCTTGGAAAAAGTATGAAAGTGCAGGTAAGGACTGGTTAAGAGGAATTTTACATCGTAACGGTAACTTAAGCATTAGAACACCTGAAGCTTGCAGTCTATCGAGGTTAACTTCATTTAATAAGCACAACATTGACATGTTTTTTGATAATTTGAAAAAAGTTTACGAAAGGCTACCACAACTATCAGATGGTTCTCGTACCTATAATTTTGACGAAACGGGACTGACAACTGTTCAGAAACCTAAAAAAGTTGTCGCCAAGAAAGGAGTCAAACAATTGAATAAATGTAGTAGTGCCGAACGATGGCAACTAATAACTGCTGTGGTATTTATTTCAGGAATAGGTACGTTTATTCCTCCTGTGCTCAGATTCCCCAGAAAATTTTTTAAACAACACATGGTTACAGGAGCTTCAGCAGGAACACTTGGACTTGCTAGTCCATCTGGATGGATGGTGACAGAGTTGTTTCCTCAAGTATTAAACCACTTTATAAAATATACCGCACATAAGCATAACAGCGTTAAATATAGCGAAGGAGAATGGAGTAACAATTCTGACTATACCTCCCCACACTAGTCATAAAATCCAACCTTTGGATGTCTCTGTTTACGGCCCGCTAAAGGCGTATTATAATGAAGCTGTCGACAACTGGCTCCTTGCCCATCCTGGTATTCCGCTAACAATTTATCAAGTAGCTGAATGTTTCGGTAAAGCGCTATCAAAGGCAGTAACTCCATCCAATAGCATTGCAGGGTTTAAAAAGTCGGGAATTTTTCCGCTTGACAGGGACGTTTTTACGGAATCAGACTTTTTGACTTCCTCCGTTACAGATCGTCCTCAACCAGATGTATTGCGTCCTTCTGCACATTTAAATGTTGAAGAAATGGCTTCAACATCCGAAGAACCCATTTCCACTAACATTCCTACCACATCTAAAGACACTGTTGCAAATAAGCTACAAGAAGAAAATATTTTCATTTCTCCCAAAGCATTCAAAGGGTATCCCAAGGCTTTACCAAGAAAACAAACAACTAAAGGTCGCAAACGAGGAAAAAGTGCCATTATGACAGATACGCCAGAAAAAACTTATTGCTGAATTGGCGTTACAAAGAGAATTAAAAAAACAAAAGGAAATGGAATGAGAAAACAAAATGTAACCAAGGACTTGTTTTCAACGAATAACAAGCAACTAAGAAGGAATGCCAAAATTAATGAGAGTTCCGAATCGTGAAATGGAGAATCAGATTCTGAGGTAAGGCACATAATGTTGTTTAATAGTTTGTGATACCTATTTTGTCTTACCATATTCGTTTTTAGGTGGTTTTAAATGATTCAGATGACTCGGAATCATTTTCGGAAAAGGAAAATTTAGACAGAGAACCCACTGTAAATGATTATGTTGTTGTTCGGTTTTCCAATCAAGTGCATTATGTAGCTCAAATACTTACAAATAAAGATACAGCAGGAGATTATCAAGTTTCT
The DNA here is from genome assembly GCA_963921935.1 of Galeruca laticollis. Taxonomy (NCBI): domain Eukaryota; kingdom Metazoa; phylum Arthropoda; class Insecta; order Coleoptera; family Chrysomelidae; genus Galeruca; species Galeruca laticollis. The sequence continues at coordinate 213,064,582 of OY998177.1, forward strand.
TTTCTACGTAAACGAGAAAAAGTAAATGGGTTTACTTTTCCAGATGTTGCGATGGTGAACTTGTCTGACATTATCACGCTATTACCCGCACCGATTAGGATGCAGACGATACGATTAAGTAGATATCTCTGTTTCTCTGTTAATTTCGATAACATTAATATACGTTAATTATTAAAATTTTGCAATATAACTTCATTTGTTTATTTTCTACCGTTATATTAATTCGTTTATTTATTTTCTACCGCTATATTAACGGTGTCTCACTGTACCCGACTGTGTGGCACACAGTGAGACAATTTTGTTGTTTTTTTTTTGTTTATAATTTAATTTGTGTGTTTTTTTAATAAAGAAACTTCATTATTTGTGATAGATGATCCATTACTTTATAATATGCCATCCTTATTTACAGTTATTGTTCATTCATTACCTTCTCATACTGCTTTATGTAAAAAACGTCTCACTGTAGCCTACCTTCCCCTATTGTTTAAATTATCCAAATTTGTATCCTGTATATCTGATGATTCCTCTTCTAGTCCTACTAGTTCAGTTTAGAATTTCGAAAGGTTTCAGACTTCGCAAAGCCTTCTCTTCTATTTCTTATGCTCTCAGGTATCACGCCCTAGGAGTTTTTAGAGCAAGGCACTTTTAGCTAAATTGGAATTTCTGGAACCATAGGTGATATTCATACCCAACGCACTATTATTAATTATTGTCTTCAGAGGTCAAAGGTAAACTAAAACTGTTGTAGTTGGTTATCAAAACGCGTGCCAGACAGTGCAATTTTGAATGTTGGTTTAGTGGTGGTAAATAGTATGTGTTCAGTAAGGCACTTTGAGAGTATGTATTCAAGGTTTTTACATTTTTTTAACACTTTTGTTCTGTTTCTGTTGCCTATAATATGGTACTTTTATGGTTTGGGTTGTAGTCTTCTGGTCAATAAAGTCATACAGGTTGTCCCACCTAAAATTTGCACCCCAAATATTTCGAGTTTTGTTCATTTTAAAAAAAAAATGCCAGAACATGTCAATTTTTAATTTAAAACTTACTTTTTTATCCCCGTAGCGTCCAGAACCACCCCTTGAAAAACCGTAAATGACAAGGGGTGTTAAGGTGTACCTAATTTTGAAGCTGCTTTCATTGTCTATGCAACCCTGTTATTTTTTTTTTAATAATTTTCTTATGGAAAATACGCCATTGGGATTTTTGAAACTGTCAATCCTGAACATTCCTGTTCAGAAGTTTTTTGTTATGTATGGAGTAAAACAAGTTCTTATCTTCACTATTTGTATTTTTTTAGTTTTTCAAATAACAAAAAATTTGGATCAAAGGTGATAAAAGGTAAAATTCTCATGTTTCACAGTTCTTCTTGATCAATAACTGGGTTATTATTGAAATGGTTTATTGTACACAAGAGTTAAATTAGTTAAACTGTACTGTGTGCTAGTGTCGCTGCTAGACACTAGCACACAGCTTCAACCAAAACCATGTCGAACAACAAGTAAGTCATAATCTCATTAAAAAATTTGAAGAAAATGGCACTGTTTCAAACAAAAAACATGATTGGTTCAGACAGGCTATATGACTGGAGAAATTTGCGTTAAGTTGCTGAAACACTTTGAAGAATTTGCAAATCCTTCTCCTGAAAGAAAAATTTTGCTTTTACTGGATGGTCACTCGAGCCATCAAAATTTAGAAGTGCTAGAATATGCCAAGGCCAATAACATACTTCTTTTCTGTTTTCCCGTCCATTACATACATCGCCTACAACCTTTAGATGTATATCATTTTATGGACGACTTACTACCTATTACATTCAATCCATCAGATGTTGGCTCAGAGCTCACCCTGGACGTGCTTTTACTCATTATCAAGTAGGTTAGTTGTTCAATGAAGCCGTTTTAAAAGCGTCAACTTTGGGTAACGCAAGAAGTTGCTTCCAGAAAACTGGCATAGTTCCATTAAATGAAGACGTATTTCCAGAATGGATGTTTAGTCCTTCAGATGTTACTGATATCACTGCTCAGCAGGAAAATAACACTACTGCTATTCCTAAAAATACCGATTATCCAACACAAGATTTTGAACAAATATCTGTTCCGTCTACACCAAGACCATTGAATAGCAATTCTGAAATAAAAACGGATTCGTCCACATCAAAATCTTCGGGCAATAATCCATTGGTTTCGGACCCATTAAACAGCAAATCAGAAAAAGTGGCTGAACTAATTCAAGAGCTATCACCTTTGCCAATGCTTGAAGCATCCAAAGAGAAGAGAGTGCAGCGCAAAAAGGGATAATATGGGATAATTAATTCAACACCAGAAGTAGAGGAGATAAAAGCAATTCAAAGGCAAAAAAGGGAAGTGGAAGAAAGAAGAGCAGCCAAAAGAGCAAAGAAGAATTTGTTAGAGTTCGACACAGAAGAAATACTAATTCAGGCAAGTGATGAAGATGAGGATGCTGCCTGCCTCTACTGTAATGGACTGTATTCCGAATCAAGGAGAAATTACTTTTGGGTTCGTTGCCAAACATTAAAAAAATGGAGCCACGTCGATTGCGCAGGAGTCGATAGCAAAATAAAGATTTTTGTGTGCGGCATTTTCCAGTAACTTTTAATGACTTGATGTTCTTGTTTATTCTTGTTTTATAGGTTTTTTTAATCTTGATGTTTAATATCTTGTCAGTTTTTTAATCTTGATGTTTAATCTTGTAGTTTTTTTAATCTTGATGTTTAATCTTTTAATATTGACGTAATTTTTGACAAAATGTTCATTTTTTGTTAATTTTTAATAAAAACGTAAAAAATCATAATTTTCGAATAGCAACGGCCTACTTTCCTAAGCGGGCTATCAAAGCTTGAGGAAAGGGTCCGTCATACACTGATATTAGGGTATGTTGGCCCCTTTGCCAATTTTTGAAAAATGTCATGTCAGTTTTTTAAAAAAGTGTTAATATAATTTCAATATTATAACATTATCTTTAGGTGGCCGGGAATAGACTTTTATAATTAAGTTTATGTCAGATTTTAAAAAACTGAATACAACCATTTTAAAGAAAGGGGTCCAATAAGGCCTGTTTTCCCCTATGACTTTGATTTGTACTTGTGTATCTGAATGCACATTTAGTGTTTTGAATGAAACTCACGGTTTCTAGTTAATTCCACAATATAATAAAAATTGTTGAAAATTCTAAAAAAATGACAATTGTTTCGATAAATGAATATCATCGTCAGAATGACAGAAGTTACATTTCATTTGGTGCCTAACCTGATGTTTAGTAGTTATTTTTGGCTAGACCAAGAAGTGACCTAACTTGTGATTGACTTAATATATGTTAATAGAAAACAGAAGAAGATGTGTTATTACAAATATTGAAGCTTAGATATTATTAGCCCTATGGTGATATCCTGGATATCATTTTTCCAATTAAGATCAGTATAACTGTGCAATGTTATAGAAAACCAGGTAAACTATATCTGCTGATCTTTACAATTATCACTTAAGAAGACAGTTTATTAGTGGAGAACTCCCTAGATTTAACTGTTCATTGACAACTTCATATTGTGGGTTTCTTAAATGTCTTCTAATTTCCAATTCTTCAAGGAAATCCAGTTCTTGTTTCTTTTCACAAATATGCAGCACTTCTAGTTTTGTGTTAGGTGTCAATGAATGATTGGTGTCAAGTAGATGTTTTGTGTAGTGGGATTTATCTGGTTGTTTTAAGATATTATCTTTGAAATATTATTAGAAATATTTCCTGCATATGTGATGGTTTTATAAGTTTTTATTTCATCAGTTTGTTTAGGTAGTATTAGTTGTTATGCCACTTCTTCCTCTTTTTTATTAATTAGCTTATTTATCATATCTAATGGATAACCGTTGGATGTTGCTATTTGTCTAATTGTATTAATCTCTCTCTCAAAATTACATTTGTTCATAGAAACTGAAAAAGCTCTATGTATCATTGAATTATATGCCGCTAGTTTATGGGACACGGGGTGATTGGAATTAAATGGAATTTTCACATCAGTCTGTGTTGGTTTTCGGTAAATTGAATAATCAAGTACATTATTAACTCTTTGAATTTTTAAATCAATAAAATTGATTGAGCTATTTTCTTCAACTTCTAAAAAATTAAATTTACATTAGAAATGCATCACATATGCAGGAAATATTTCTAATAATATTTCAAATATAATATCTTCAGCAACGAATACAACAATTTCTTTTAAAACAGAAAGTAACGTTGGTACAAAATTGTTAAATGTAAAAACAAAAATACCACAATTAAAGAAGTCAGGTATATATAAACTAAAATGTCCAGAATGTAATGTTGTCTATTTGGGTCAGACCCTTAGGAATTTTGAAATGCGATACAGTGAGCACTTACGAGCATACAGATTAAAACAACCAGATAAATCCCACTACGCAAAACATCTACTTGACACCTAACACAAAACTAGAAGTGCTGCATATTTGTGAAAAGAAACAAGAACTGGATTTCCTTGAAGGATTGGAAATTAGAAGACATTTAAGAAACCCACAATATGAAGTTGTCAATGAACAGTTAAATCTAGGGAGTTCTCCACTAATAAACTGTCTTCTTAAGTGATAATTGTAAAGATCAGCAGATATAGTTTTCCTGGTTTCCTATATCATTGCACAGTTATACTGATCTTAATTGGAAAAATGATATCCAGGATATCACCATAGGGCTAATAATATCTAAGCTTCAATATTTGTAATATCACATCTTCTTCTTTTTTCTATTAACATATATTAAGTCAATCACAAGTTAGGTCACTTCTTGGTCTAGCCAAAAATAACTACTAAACATCAGGTAGGCACCAAACGAAATGTAACATCTGTCATTTTGACGATGATATTGATTTATCGAAACAATTGTCAATTTTTTAGAATTTTCAATAATTTTTATTATATTGTGGAATTAACTAGAAACCGTGAGTTTCATTTAAAACACTAATATGAGTAGATTCCACCAAGTTAATTTCATGAATGCACATTGTCAACTACACAAATAATTATATGTTTGTATTCAAGTACACACTGCTAGTTTCAATAATATCATTTTTTCTACAACTGCTATGAAAAGTAGCATATTTCTCATAGCTTACTTAATTTCAAAACCATATATTGCTCACACTGTGAGAAATATTATTTCTGTGAGAAATATTATTTCTCACGGCACTTTGACCACACTACATACATTTATAAGGAGAATCCAGTAGGGGATCCTCGATGCCCAGCCAATTTCAGAAACTTATACTCGATGCCCATCCGTTTTCGGTGGGTGGTCCTCGATGCTTAGACTTTTTCTACAAAACGATTTACTTGTATTCTTTAAATTTGTGCAGTTGTAGAAAAAGAATAGTGTGCAACATGTGGGAAAAGTACTTTTCTCACTAATATATTTGCGGCACTCGCCCTTGGCTCGTGCCACAAACTTTCACACTCGTGAGAAAAGTTGAACATTTCCCACTTGTTGCACAATATACTATTAACACATCAAAACAAATAAAAGCACAGAACCGCACAGAATTTTTTTACTACCAAAAACATTGAGAAACCAAAATAATTATTTTGATTATGGGAGTCATAAAAACAGTTACGTTTAGTTACAAAACACAGACAAACATCACATTTGATACAGTGTACAAGTGTTTGAGTGTTTTGACAATTACGACATCGTTCTTTTGTAGAAAAAATCGGAAAATCGTTCCGAGGTTGTGGTTTGAACATCGTCTTGATTTTCTTCTTAGGTGTGTTGATAATTTATTGTAAAGGTCTTGCCATTTTCTTATTTTTTAATAGAAGGCTTTCAGCAATAGAGAATTTCGAAAATCTTTTAAAAGCATAGGTGAATCCTCAGGTCAAAATATACTCATGTACCACCTATGAGTTTTGTATGAAGTTCTACACGAAGACATTAACATTCCCGCCAGATCTACTCCGTCCATTTGCTGGTAATAATGTTTTATTATCTATTTTCTCCCTAGTTTATCCTTTTACCCATCTTTTAATAGTTACTAGTGCATATGCATCCACATATGAGCTACAAATGTTTACTGCCTTGTTATTGTACCACTGAACAATTGTTATTTTATTTTCTTTGTCCGTCATTTGAAAATAGGAACCACGTCCCATTTATTTAAGTTGCGGATCACTTTCAATAGGACAACCTATTACTATATTGCTTCAAATAGAGATGAGAATATTCCTTTATATTATAGCAAATAAGAAAATAAATCTAGAGAATTAAAAAAAAATTGTTAAAATACAGCACTTTACATGCAGGATTCGAAATAGTTTTACTAAGTGCTACAACTATTTGTCCATTAATGCCAAATACTTTTTCGTCTTCCGAGAATTCTATTTCTCTAAACGTGTCGTCACCCCCGTAAGGAATGAAGCTGTAAACCATTCCAGAAACAACACACCATACAAAGAATTTAAATCCCCACTGCTTTGGTTTATTCTTTCCATTTTGTCGTCGAGACCCTGCTTTTCTTCCTTTTTGTAGGGCACCATCATTTCATCCACTGACATCCTGGTTTGATCTTCGATTTTGAAACAATTTTTTCTTTCATGATTAATGACTGCTTTAATTTTAAAATAGCGATCGTCGTTTAACAAAGTATTGTTAACAAAATGTAAAAACCGACGTACTTGTTGATACTTTTTTAAAGGCATTATGTTTGCTACTTTGTCATATCTCCATGTTGAGGTCCAGTAGTCAGTATAAGCTGGTGTTTTAATAATACCCATCAATAATTTTATGGCCAAAAAATCTGTTAATAGATTTTTATCCATTTCCATTGAAGTACCAGATTTATGTTCAGAATATAAATTAGTCTGTGTTATTACTCTTCATCAAAGAACATTTTAACGTAACTTATGGCTGATGACAACTCATTAGGTGGTTGAAATGTATTATTTACAATATTAACAGCAAATTCAAAAGGTTCATTTCACATTTATATTTATTTTGGGTTTCAGTTTTTCTACGTGTTTTTTGGTCTCTAAGTTAATTGGTTGATCAATGTTATTTTCTTCTATACGAAAAACTTCATTTTCAATTATTTACTCCAATAAGTCATTATCACTTTCTAGTCCATTTTGCACTTCTTATTCGCTTAAACTGCAGGCAACATTTAAATTTTCCAAAATTGTAAACTGAACAGGTTTATCAATATAATTTGCCTCAAAATCTGCATTTACTGGATACGCTGTGGGGCAGATGGAAGCAATGATTCGTTGTCACTCTCAATATCTGAATCAATTTGTTGATTCGGGATTAATATATCGTAATCATCATTTGCAATCTCTTAGGCCAATTTTAATATTCTCCGACTTATAGTACCAGCCATTTTTCTGAAAAAATTCAGTTTCATAATAATTTTATATAAAATAACATCAATAGTTTAGTACATCCAGATTATATTATCTATTTTTACATTTAACAGAGTCAAAAGAAAAGGTGTTCAAAAGTTGTGTAATAGTTATAAAAAAATTACTTGAGTCAGAAATATAACAAATTCAAATATCGACCCACAATAATCAATTTTTCGAATTTTGAGTACTACCCTGCCTTGTCCGAACTATTCATAGAGTGGCATGCACTCCAAATAGACAATGGGTACTCAAATGTACAGGTAATAAAGTCCGTTCACTTGACGATGTTAATTTGAATACTGATATTACTTTTCCGCCCAACCTTTCTATATGCGAGAAAAGTATTCGTTTACCCCAAAAAAAGTTGGAATTTTGAAATTTTTTTTTGAGTTATTTTTACGTTTTCCATCAACAACACGAAAAAACGGGTTTAAGAAAAAAAATCCTGTGTGTATGTCAGCGTCGTCGTTGTCGTCGGCCACTTTTACTTACATGTCTTGATAGCACGATACAGCCTCCGGAGTGCAATCAGTCAGAAATTTAATGATTGAATATTGTTAAGGACATGTCACAGATGAACTCTATTGATTTTCAGTTTACCAGAGCCAGTACAATGGGTGCTATGGAACTTGAAGTACATTTTCTCATTTTTTGAGAAATTTCAGATTGTTAGCACGATACAGCCTCCAGAGTTCAACAAGTCACCAATTTTATGATTGAATATTATTCAGCACATCTCACTGATGAACCCTATTGATTTTCAGCTCACCAGAGCCAATACAACAGGTGCTACAGTACTTTAAGTACGATATTTTTGTCATTTTTGGAGAAGTTTCAGTTTGTTAGCACGATACAGCCTCCGGAGTATATACAAGTGACCAATTTTATGATTGGATATTATTCAGAGCGTCTGAAAGATGAACCCTATTCATATTCAGTTCACTTACGCCAGTACAACGGGTGCTATGGTACTTGAAGAACCAAATTTTTATCATTTTTGGAGAATTTTCAGTTTGTTAGCACGATACAGTCTCCAGAGAGTTTACGATTGATCAATTTTATGATTGAATATTGTTCAAGGTGTCTCACAGATGTACCCTATTAATTTGCAGTTGACTAGAGCGAGTACAGCAGGTCCTATAAATCCAGATATACTAAATTTTTGGTTATTTTTGGAGAAATTTCGGTTTGTAAGCACGATACATCCCCCGAAGTGTTAACAAGTAAAAATTTTATGATAGAATATTGTTCAGGGCCACAGATGCGGAAAAGTTAGTTTTAATCTTTAAAACCGTTTATTTTTTGGATTGGATTTAGATTTTTTGTAATACTTTTATCGGTAAAATATACATACACCCCTTATACCTCACATATCTTCCAACCGTTTATAACTTTATATGTGAAACAATTATAAAAATAAACTAAAAATTCTTACCTCAAGTATAGAGATCACAAGTCAAATGTCAATTACTTCAAAACCACGCCGAACAAATGACATCTCACAACTAGCAGCATATTCAAAACGGGTCTGGTCAAGGCTAAATCAGAGAGGGAAGCATTTATTTGAATTCAGTTTACATTTTAAGCGGGATTTTTACATTGTTAGTGTCAAATACGTTTTGAATGACAGGTGCATTATAATGCACATTGTCAAGTTAAGGGTTAATAACCCAAACACTGGAAGATGGTGTAAACCTCCATGAAAACCAACTTTTTCTTCAACAGGATGGAGCGCCTCCACACTGTTATGTACGAGATCGCAACTTTTTAGATGCTTGTTTTCCCGGGCAATGGATAGGCTGTAGAGGTTCTATGGAATGGCCAGCTAGGTCGCCCGATTTAACTCCTAAAGATATTTTTTGTGGGGCTACTTAAAGTCCAAAGTAAAAATGTTACACCACCCGAATCTCTTCAAAACCTTCGACAGAGAATCGTGACATAATGCTGTTTAATTACACCAGAAAAGTTAAAGAAGCATTTGAGAATAGGTTGTACCATTGCATGGAAGTTTGAACAGCACATTCGTTAAAATCAAATTTGTTTTTTTAGAACCGTAGTGAAGATACTTTGCACCACATTTTGGTCACATCTAACTGAAACCTATGAAACATGTTTATTGAATTTTATGTTTAATTTGAGATCTTACGGGCGGCTTTCGAAAGGCTTAATATCTGCTTATATTTTACTATCACATGTTTTTTAGAACATTTTTTTTATAGTTTTGAAGTGGTGCAAAGTGTTCCCCATGAGAAATTATTTAATTTCTTCAACAAAATAAAGACTGGTGCCAAGATAACTCCCGCCTAATGAAATATTGCACCAAAATACCTCCTCTAATTTTGATTTACAGGCAAGTAAACACTTATTTATCAATCCAAAATTGATCAATTTGAGGAACTGTGTGAAATCCACATCAAGATATTTGTTTTGGTGAATCAATTGAATCTATAACGTCTTTCCATTCGTAGAATAACTCATCTTTTTTTGTAGGCCATTCCCATGATTTTAGGTTTTTCTCCATTGAATAATTGTCGCTCCCGATTCACTTAAATTGGTAATTTTGCATGGATAGAGCTTTCTTTTATATGAAAATATCACAAATTTGCCTATCTCTCTTATGATTGGTTTCAACGAATCAGTATTATCAGTTTTTTCATCAGACAACATACTGGAATCGCATTTTTTTATAAATTCCATTTCGTTCTCCATATCTGCAATTTATTCAACAGAATCATTGATGTATTAGTAAGATGAATACTTAGTTTTATCATTTTTCTGACTTGTAATGTGGCTGCTAGAACATTTCTCAGCCTCTATAGACAATTTTTCATGAGCAATACTTTTACCTGCTGGAACAGTCATCTTCTTTTTGCACCTTGGTTTCACAGCAGCAGTCTTCTGTTTTTTTCTGGAGATAATTCCATGAAAGAATCACTTACGGCAGTGCCTTCGTCGTTTTCATTAGGACCACTTGAGGAGTGCAACCTTGTCAGAAGTAAAGATACGTTGCATGGATAAATGCCACACTTTTGAAAACCAGAGATTAGGTTCTGTTTTGTCCTTGTTTGTAATTTATCCATAAGTTATTTTAAAAGATATGAGAAGCATTGTTTCTCCAAGTCAATAAACATAACAGCATTAGGAGTAGTCAGAATATATAAAACTTGCGTAAGACCGGTCATGACGTACGCTATAGAAACCAGAGCGGAGAACACAACAACTAAACAACTTTTAAGAACACCAGAAATGCGAACACTAAGATCAATAACAGCATATACGTTATATGACTGAAAGAGAAGTGAAAAGGTAAGGAAAATATGTGAGATCCAAGATGTAGTAAGATGGGCAAGAAACCGAAGAAGGGAATAGAAAGACCACGCGGACAGAATACCAAATGATCGGCTAGCGAAAATTGCAAAAGAGAAAAACCAATAACTTTTCGGCCACCTAGACGACCACCTATAAGAAAGTATGAAAGCTGGTCTTCAGTATCCCAACTACTCCTGGCAAATCATTAATGGAATACACAGGACTCAGTCCTAACGTAAGAAGGAGAACTGATAATGGACACCAGCCCGATACCAGGGTGCCAGATCGGATCAGTAGACAGCTTCCCCCGACACCAGGCCGCCACTGTGAAGTGGCGTGGAAGAATCTACTAGAGCTAAGAAAACTGTCCGATTATCCTCCGATCGGTCCAAGTCGGGATATAACGGAGAACATACAACCACTGCCAAGGCAGATTGCTACCAGCGCGACGGACCAGAGCAACGCTACGCCCAACAGCATCGCTGTTAGAATTCCACTAAAAAAACTAGAGCCACCAAGAACGCGTCGAGTGTACCGTCTTCGCCTAGGGAAGAAGACTATACGCCTAAAGCCATGACGAGTAGACGTCAATGCTATTTTTATTAAATTACCGTTTGAACGCTGTATTAGCATTTGTTTATATTTCGACGACGAAAAGAAATATTTCAATAACACAACTTTAATGTCATTTGTCCATCGGAACAAGAAGCACCAGACCAGGTACTGGTTTTTGTAATGTTTGAAAATATGCGATGGCTAAACTAGGTTTACGTCATTCAGGTTCGTTAGATGAATTGTACAATTTTTGAATAAACAAACAGATTTAGGATAACAGAATGAGATACCTCAACATACGGGGGCTATTCCAAAAGTATTAATCAACCCACCTCCACAAACAGTCGACCATCTACCTGTGATGCAGGATGAACACAACCTAATGGACAACATAAGGAAATGGGGATTACATTTCGACGGATCGAAAGATCGGATAGAATTTATGAAAACTTTGACCGAGCTCAAAGATTATTACCGGATTCAAGATGAACGAATGCTGCAAGCATTACCAATAATATTTAGGGGAAAAGCGATTTTATGGTACCGAAATAATATAAACTGCTGGACACTATGGACTGATTTCTTAGATAACTTCAACCTGTCATTTCTACCAAATAATATAGTGGGCAATTTAGAAGAACAGATAAGGACAAGAAAACAGAAACCGAACGAGACTTTTGAAGATTTCGTTCGAGAACTACAAACTCATTAGGAGATATGGCAGAATCGACCGCAGACAAGAAATAGAACGAATTTACAACAACATGCTCCCACGAGTCAAGTTATACGTCAATCTAAACGGGGTGACTTCCGTCAACACTGTGAGATGTTTTGCGAAAGAGATGGAGCAAATCTAACAAGAAATTCGGCTAGCCGAAAATCCACAGGAGTCACGGAGTAGGTACAACGCCCGAGTAACCGAAGGCAGAACATACGGAGACGTGTCAATAAATAAATTGCGAAATTATGATAGCCGCACATGCTGTTAGCGATGCGGAAAGAGAGGACGTAATAGGAAAACGTGCCGTTCAATCCCGCTCCTTTTCTGCAGCCAATGTGGCAGGCTAAATACTACTAGCAAATATTGCAACTGTCCCAATCCGGGAAACGCCGCACGGGACGGATCCAGAAGCAACCCAAGCCCGAATCCAAGATCTCCATCACGTCATGCCACAGCATCAATCCAAGAAGAGACGACAGACCGTACAAATTAATTACATTTAAAAACAATAAGCAATTACGAGCGCTGATAGACACAGGTTCACAGAAGTCATTCATCAAAGAAAAAGGGCGAAATATTCTGGAACAAATGGACAGTAGGAGACATACTGAACAACTAGGCATCTCTTTAGCAAACGGATCCATCCACACAGCAGATTAAACTAGTTACCAAGTCCGATGTTTAGTTGACAACACGTGGCATCAAATCAGGTTATACTACATGCCAAATCTAGTCTCCGAAGCAGTCCTAGGCATCGATGACATAAGAAAATGTAACATAAGCCTAAATCTCTCGCCAGTCCGCAGATATCCCAGAACAAATCAGCAGCTAGTTACCGAATTAACCACAAAAGTACCTGGAGATGTCACTGATAGCGCAGTACAACACCATATCGACACACAATTCACCGATATGGAAATAGGTTCACAAGGTGGGACCACTGATTCCGCAGAGCACCACCAATTTGAACAGACCACAGTCCGAAAGCTGAACAAAAGTACTGACACCGCAGTATAACAACTAGCTGAAGTCACCGAATCGGATACAAAAAAAGGATGATACTGATGCTGCAGTAGATATTCCTGAACACTTCCCGAATAGTAACAACGAAACCCCCAAGGAATCTAAATTTAATATCGATCCAGTTTTAATTTTGGAACATCAATCCATGTTAGAAAGTTTTTTGAAAACCGAGGTAGCAAAATTCAAAGATATAAAAGGAGTGACGCCTCTGATTACTCACACTATCAAGTTGAAGAACACTACACTGTTTAAACAGACATATAGACCAAGAAATGCCAAAGAATTATCGATGATGACATCGATGCAACCCGAAATTTCTCCAAGAATGATAAAAAATGTGGCACTTCAGGAACCATAGCACCCGTTGTACTAGCTCTGGTAAGCTAAAAATTAATAAGATTTATCTATAAGACGCTCTGAATAATATTCAATAATAAAATTGTTCACTTGTATACACTCTGGAGTCTGTATCATGCTAACAAACTGAAAATTCTCTAAAAATGACAAAAATTAGGTACTTCAAGTACCAAAGCCAGAGGTTGTACTGGATTTAGTGAGCTGAATATCAATAGGGTTCATCTTTGAGACGCCCTAAATAATATTCAATCATAAAATTGGTCACTTGTATATGCTCCGGAGATTGTATCGTTCTAACTGAAATTTCTCAAAAAATGACAAATATGTCGTACTAAAAGTACTATGGCACCTGTTGTACAGGCTCTGATGAACTGAAAATCAATTGTGTTCATCTGTGATTTGTCCTGAACAACATTCAATTATGAAATTGGTGACTTGTTGCACTCCGGAGGCTGTATCGTGCTATCACACTGAATTTTTTTAAAAAATGACAAAAATGTCATACTTAAAGTACTATAGCACCTGTTTTGCAAATTCTTTCCGGGTATTTTGTACCTCTTTTAGTAATAACTCGTTTGTTGCCTGGATTGTATGTTAAATTGGTTTCATTGTAGTTCCAGATTTCAGATGGAGGAACGTGTTCTATGGTCTTTTGTATTTTAAAGAAACGCCTTTACAGTTGTCTCATCTACAGCTATTCTACTGTTTTATACTCGTATTATTAGCAAGGCGAATTGTTAAATTATTATGTTGTTTAGTGAATGACTTCGTCCATTCCTTTCCAAGGAAGTTATTATTAAATCTGGTCACTTTACTTCCCTGTCGATTCAAATATGTCCGAATTATACATCTTAAATCAAAATGATTTATGGGGAATCCAAATTCGCTAATGTTATGAATACACGATACAAATTGTAATTGTTCATCAACGGTAAAAACAGGAGGACATCCAGGAGGAGTACCATGTAAATTCTTCAATTTGTAGTTTAGGGTTCGCCGTAGACAGGGCCGGCTCTAGAGTATCAGGCGCCCAGATGCAATTTTTTTTCAGCGCCCTTTCTATAAATTTTAGTTAAAACAAATAAATAAATATAATTCTGTGTTTGAAGTATAGGTATAATAATGCAGTACTAAAAGTAATATACTTGAATCACAATTAACCAAAAAGTTTAGAAGACAAAAACAAAATGTAAAATAATAAACAAAAAGTTACGTAAAATTTTTAGAATTTAACTTTTCTGGAGTTTAAAGACACACTCATCCAGAACACTGTTCATGTCAATTTTTTCACCCAAATCACCTTCGATAGCTATCATTGATAGTCCAACTAATCTTTCCTGGGAAATAGTAGACCGTAAGTACGATTTAATTAATTTCAGTCTTGAAAATGATCTTTCGCCACTTGCTACTGACACTGGAAGTGTCAACAGTATCCTTAAAGAAATTACCAAGTTTGGAAAAACGCTAAATAAATCGTTGGAATATATATATTGCAACATGTTTATTGCATCGTAGTTGTTCGTTGGTTCCTTTACTGTGTCTTTAAATATTTTTAGTTCGTTGAACAATTCTAGAGCACTTATGTCCCTTTCTTCGCCGTCACTTAAGGCAATTTGTAAATCATCACAACTCCTTTTTAAAGTTTCATCATCTATGTTATAAAGTTCATTAAAATTTGTAAGAAAATAAAATTTTTGGGAATGACTATTTAGAAGTTCAAATCTTTCACTTAAGGTATTGAGTACAGTATCCACAATTGGAAGAAAAAATGAAATTTTATATTTCTTTTCCGGATTATTCGGCGTTTCATTCCAACTTTCATAATCAAACATACGTTTTTTGCGTCTGTGCAATGTATTTTCTTTGAATTGGGGACAAATTTCCAAATCTTCTGCTAACGTTTTTGCAGTTTCAAGTACAGATGTAAACTGTTCATCTGATCGGAATTCTTGAAAATAATTTATTAAATTTTGTAAAGTCCTTGTTGATTCATTTAAACTGGTACTCGAATTTTGGAGCATTTTACTCACAACATTGACCCGGCTTAAAATATCGTACCAAATTATAAGCGAACAAACAAACTCATAGTCTTTCATTTTCAAAGCTAAAACTTTGGCTTCATATTTTGTGTTCCCATCATTTTTGTTGTTTTCGTGGACGTCAATTAAAGCATCTAGAGCACCTCCAATATTATTTCTTAGTGGACGCAGTGCGTCAACTCTAGATTCCCAGCGGGTGTCAGATAAAGGTTTGAGGGTAATTTTTGTATATGATTTTAAGACATTCCATCGCTTAGTCGAACCACAAAAAAAGTTATAAACTTCTTGGACAATGCTGAAAAAAGCTATTGTTTCAGTGTTTACTTTGGCAGCATCACAGATTACTAAATTTAAGGTATGCGCCGCACATGGAACATAAAGGGCGCGAGGGTTCATATTCAGTATGCGTCTTTGAACCCCATTGTGTTTACCACGCATGTTGGCCCCATTATCATAACCTTGCCCACGTAAATCTTCGATATTTAATTGTAGCTCTTGTAATTTATTAATTATATACATAGATAAACCTTCTCCGGTAGAATCAGACACTTCTATGATACCCACAAAATGTTCTTCTATGGAAACCTTACCGCTTTCATCTTTATGGACAAATCGAATAATAACTGTCATCTGTTCAGTGTGGCTTATGTCGGGAGTACAGTCTAATATTATCGAAAAATATTTGGCACTGGTTACCATTTGAACAATAGAACAGAGAATTTGGTTTGAAAGAATAGATATTATTTCATTTTGGATATTTTTTCCCAAATAGTGAACAGTTTGGTTTTCTGATTTCTGAATTTTTGCGATGTGATTTGCAATAACAATATCAAACTTTGAAAATAATTCTACCAGTTTTAAAAAATTTCCATTGTTTCACTCAAAAATTACATCTGAGGAGCCAAGTAGAGCTAAATTTTGCCCAGCAAGATATTTAATTATTTCTGTTATTCTCTCTAAAACTCCACGCCAATGTCGTTTCTCAACCTCAAATATTTTTTCAAGTTCGCTATCTATTGTAGATTGCTTTTCTAACTTTTTTTTAAGTTCCATCCAAGTTATAAATGAGTTCAAATGTGACCTACTTGTTTCGTGAGTAGTCAGAGTTTTCGACAAATTTTGCCAATTTGAATAGCCATCTGTGGTCAACTGACTTATTTTTTCAGATGCAAACAATTTGCAACAAAAACAATATACTTTGTTTACAGAACCTGAATATATGAGCCATGTCCGTGTGACAGTGTCGTTGTTCGCTACTTTACGATAAAAGTAATTATTACTAAAACTACGACCGCAGTCATCTTGTGGATATGATTTATTTATTTATTTTTGTTCTGTCTCTGTCAGACGGTGCTCAATAATGATTTTTCGAACTTTGTCATTAATAATTTTGGGCCAAGTTGCTGGATCATTTGATTTAAATAACGTCACGTCGCTTTCGCTTACTGCTAGTGTTGCTAAAGCTGTTGGTTGATGTTGATATGAGGAAGGTAAAGCCGACTGGGAAGCGATAGATTGGTGTGCTTGTGGATCACCTTGTTGATGTGATGAAGTTGACGAAGATGAATCAACGGTTGCTTCAAAAGGCGCTAGACATGAATCTTCAGGATCAGTATCTCTACTATTATTTGCAGATAAAGAACTGTCGCCGATGTTTTGCTTTTTGAAAAATTTGTGGAGTTGACCCCTTAATTTTTCTTTTTCGAGTTCTTTTGCCGCTTTTAGTTTTCGATTTTCTGCTCCTGATAGTTTCTTTTTTTCCATTTTTTCAAGAAAAACTAAAAAAAATTAATTTATTATCTCACTACTCGATGCACTTTACATATTTTAAAATATTTACGTTTTGAAACTTTACTAAACCAGTGTGAATCGAAAATCACGTACAGTCAGATCAAAATAGTTCATAATATAAAACAAATTCAATCATAATGGGGATTTATTTTATTAGAATATTTTATATCCTTTTAAATTTATTATCGCAAATCAACAACGGAATTTCTTTATTCACAATATATTATGTTATTTTAATTATAAACATGCAAACTCCAAGAAAATACAGATATAACTATTTATAGTTATATTTCAAAACTGAATTCTAATTCATTATAACCGTGAGGCAAATTAACAAAAATAATTTTTTAAATTTTAAAGAAAATTAGTTCCATCAAAAGTTTGAAATTAGTAACAAATTAGCAAAGGATAATTTATTGTAGGTTTATTTAGATTAAAATTAAATACTTTCTACTTTAAATAATTAATCATTTGTTTGACCATCATCTAAAATTATTGTCTGGTGTTTAGCGTCCAATAAACTTAAATTTTCTAACAAAAATTTGACTTACCTTTGAAAACGAAAATAATATAATTTCGTTAATGTTAAAATGGAACACATAACTTGAAACAATACTGTTGCTACTAATACTACACAGTGAATGAATGTAGGTAAAAACCGAAGATTTCAAATGAAGGAGGGTCTAAAATTTTGTTTCTGATTTTTTGTTGCCAGATGCCAGATGTGCACTTGAAATACGTTTTTTGGAATTGTGAATAAGATCTTAAACAAGCAGACAACGAATAAGGTCAAGAAGTAGGAAAAAAATTACCAAACAAAATGTTGCGACTACCTACATTTAGAAGGCTTGTGCTAAACAATAAACATTACACATACGAGTACATTCACACATAAAAAATTAATTCTATTATCTGCTCGTATAATGAAAATTTAATATTTTTTTTATTGCGTTAAAATTGTATCTATAATCTATAATTTACAAAGTATATTTAGCGTCTGGCGCCCCTAGCCAGAGGCGCCCCGACGCGGTGCAACCTTTGCTTACCGCCTTGAGCCGGCCCTGGCCGTAGAATTTTGTAGGTTTCTGCGACCGCTCTCTGTGCCATTCTGGTTTTTATTGCTCTTAAGCAAGCATTGAGTTGTTCAGAGGTATAATCGGCATATTTTCGGCATTCCGAAGTTTTTTTATGAGTCCTAGTCATCATTAATTCCTGAAACAAAAATTGGATGAGGATACTTTGCACCAGGAGGTAACTTCGCACCATGGTGCAAAGTAACCCCACAGTTAACAAAAATTTGCAATTTTTTACAATGTTGTTTGTAGAAATTTTAAAAAGTACAAAATAACTGTCCTGCATATAAGTTCTTGATTACAAAGCCTCACTCAATAAAAATTAAATATATTTACCTTCAAATACTCTCTCAGAAGTCCACAATAATACATTTTTTCAGAACGATCAGGAAGTACAAGAATCATGTGTGATATCAACTGCCTCAGATGTTAGACTGACCAAGTAGCTAAATGGCCGAAACTAAAAGCGGGAAGACACATGGGTGTCCTCTATTGATTTTTGCAGGAGGATAAATAATTTTTTTAGTTTTAACAAATTGGGAGCTACTTCAATTCTCTTCCGCATTTGGTGCAATGTTACCTGTTTGGGTGCAATGTATCCTCACTTTACGGAACTACTGTTTATTTCACAATAAAAGCAGTTTTCTCAAAAAGAGAGTCATTCAGAATAAACGAAAGGAGCATAGATAATGAAATAAGGTTCAAAATAATGTGTTAATTAACACCCCTTGCCAGGTTTGTCAAAGGGTGGTTCTGGGCGCTAGAGGGACGAAAAAAGGAGTTTGAAACTACAGTAGAATCCGGTTATAATGACGGTCGTACTAACCGGACGCCGTACTAAACGAACAGATATAATTTTTTCATTAATCACGTATTAATGTATTTAGGTGACTAGTAAATAAAAACATATTTAATTCAAAATATTTATTTATTTCACATACATATGTATGTACATAACTAAAAATGAAAAGAAATGTGTAATTTTAATTTCAATAATCAACATATGTACTACGTACATAATGTACCGGTCTTTATAATCTACTTAAATATATGTACCTAACTAACAACGAAACATCTAGTGCAAAAAGTCTGTAATTTTTATTGTTTTTGGTTTTTATTTCTATAGGAAGTACGGACTGCAATATGCAAACGAGACATAATACTTTTCATGGTGACATCTTCAAAATTATAATGCGCAAACACATTTAGCACTTCTGCAGCTTTTAGAGCTTCAGATACACTCGGAGTGGTACAATTTTCTTCCTGGCTGTCGTTATTATTATCGTCGCTATCTTGGCTGTTGACGATAACATTTTGTAAAATATTGTTCAAGTTCTTCATTTCCTATGGGCAGTCCTTTATTCAGAGCTCTCGCCCAGGCAGACAGCGGCATATCATCATCGTCGTTGGCGACAGCAACACCGGTAGTACTCGGACAAATCTAGCGTGTTTATAACAGTTAAAAATCGTCGCTGTCGTTCCAGGCGTCGTAATTAGAATGGCATCTAGTCTTGTGATCTTCGGATGTTTGGCACTGCTGGTGTCTTCATTTGAATCAAGGCTGGCGACACTTTTTAGAACCAGGTTTTTACGAAAGTTTAATTTTAAAGCTGGAGTTATTTTTTGGTCCATAGGTTGTAATACAGATGTTGTATTTGGAGGTAGGAAAATGAGAGTTATGCTTCTCAAGTCGCTGATTTAGGGATGAGCTGGACAGTTGTCAACCAGAAGCAAGATCTTTTTCTTCTTTTTAGTCAGTTCACGATCCCAGTTGTGTACCCATTTGTTGAAAATATCAGATGTCATCCAGGCCTTGCGATTGGTCTTATAATCTACCGGCAGAGATCGTACATTGTTTAAACATCACAGTTATTCTGTCTTTCCCTTCCGAGCATTTTTACCTCTAAATTTTAAAGCTTTATCTGGCATTAGTTTATAGAATAAACCAGTTTCGTATGCATTAAATATTTCGTCGTCACTAAATTTTGCTCGCAAATTAGGCCAAACTTTTGTTTGCCACTCGGTCACATCGCTCTGTGAAGCCGACAACAACTCCCAAGCAATTTTTCCGGCGACAATATTGTGTTTACAATGGAAACGATTAATCCAACTCGCCGAACAATCAAAATTAAGAATGTTTAGCTCTTTAGCCAAAAAATTAGCCCTTTGTTGAAGCATAGGCTCATTTACGGGTATTCCTCGATTACGTTGCAGCTTTTCATTGAGTTCTACCAGATTTATTTTAATTTTTGTTATATATGGATTATTATACTTTGAATTTATTTCTAAGTGCGATTTTAAACTATTTAGGACAGCAAGTGAATCAGTAAAAATTAAAGATTTTTCAATATTGTTTTGAATTGTATATTCTACTGCTTTTAATATAGCTATAGATTCTGCACTGAAAATGGATGTGTGCTTTTCTAGTTGGTAACAGTGTTCTATCTGTTGGGCTATTACAATTGCCATACCGTCGCTTGACTATTTTTTGAAGCATCAGTATATATTGGTGTGTAGTTTTGATATACACTTGTGATTTGTTTGACTACTGCATTGTTTAGAGCTGTAGCTTCTGAATATTCCGGCATTATTATTGTTACATCTAGTAGAAGTTCGATGAGATCTACAGAAATGCTGGTAGGATTGAAATCAGTTGTGTTTCTATAAGCTTCACATAGAAGGGGTGATCTTTTATGTTTCAAATATTTAGATGTCAGGTCATGAATGTTTAAAGCTGTTACCATAGTCATTAATGGAGAATTTTTAGTTTTGCATTTTAAGATGTTTTTCTCTGTTAACATTTGTCTCCGTACTTCTAGGGGTGGTTCTAGCGTTTCTGCTCGAAGTGGTTCGATGGAGGTTGATTTCATCGCTCCAATGCACAACCTCAAAGCTATATTTTGTAAGACATCCAGCTTCCGTAGCTCCTTCTTGCTTGTGCAGCCATATAATGTGCTGTCATAGTCTATTATTGACCTTATGTATGCCTTGTAGAAAGTTAGAGCAGTTGAGGGTTTGCACCCCACCATGTTTTCATTATAGATTTGAGAAAGTTTAGTCCTTTACTTGCTTTTACTAGAATTTCCTCTGTGTGTTTTAAATGTCAACTTTCTGTCAAGTGTAATACCAAGATATTTAAATTCGTTAGCTAGAGGGAACCGAATATTTCCCAATGTTATTGTGGGGGTATTTAAAATGTTATGTCGAGTAAAGATTACACACTGTTATTTGTTTGGAGAAATATCCAATCCATGTTTCTCTAAATAATTGAAGAGTGGTGTTATAGCTGCATTAAATAAAGTTAAGCACTGTTCGAATCTTTTCGAATGTATGTAGATGGCAAAGTCGTCTGCATACAGGATAATATTAGAGATGGATGTAATTATTGTGTGTATGTTTATAGTGTAAATATTGAATAGTAACGGTGCTAATATAGAGCCTTGTGGTAGACCTCTGTTGGCTACTCGACTTTTTAATAGGGTTACATTCTGTTGTCGAACTGTTACAGATCTATTTACATACAGTTTACAAATAATATTTGCTATTTCTACAGGTATGATTAATTATCCGTGTGATATTTGCCATTCTTCACAGTCATAGCGGATTTTATATCAAGGAATAGTGTGATAAGATATTCATCTTTTGCGAAACATGATTGTACTTCTGGTAACAATATGTGCCGCTGCGTCATAAGTTCCGTAGTTTTTTTATATCCATATTGAGTGGAAGGGAGTGGATATGATTTAACCACCATTCTAGACGATTTTTTACTATACTTTCGAAAAATTTTAAAACACAAGGTAGTAACGATCTAAGCCGATAAGAGTCAGCATCCTCTGGATTTTTGCCATGTTTTAAAATAGGTATGACTACAATATTTTTCCATTCAGTGATACTTTCTACAGACAGCCAATAGTCGTTAAGTATTTGTTTTAAAATTTGCTTGGCATTTAGAGGTAGATGGTGAAGCATAGGATATAGAATTTCGTCGTAACCTGGAGATGTGTTTTTCCTATTTTGAAGTGCATAATCTATTTCCTTCAGGTAAATAGGTGTTTAAAAAATGGAATGATTATTTTTGGTCTGTTTGAGTGTCTCTTGATTGTGGCTGATGTCATTGAGTGGCATAGGTGGTGCACTTTTATTAAGGAAGTCCTCCTGCCATGCAGTACAGTCATTTTTTGCACACTACTTACTTTTCTTTGCATTCTTTTTGCTTGGTTCCAGAGTTTCGTCACAGATGTATTTTTATTAAGTTTTGAGCACCATCTCCTCCAACTGTCCTTGGCTTTGTCTTTTAATAGTTTTTTTACTCATGCTATTTCTTGTTTGCATAGTGTGTAGTTCTCCACGGTACTTTGATTTTTATAATTCATCAATTTTTGTCTACATTCAGTGATTGCGGCGTCGCAATCAGGATTCCACCAAGGAGGTAAATTTTTTTTATTTTTGTGTTTGAAGGGTTTGTTAACCGGGATTGCTACGTCGGCAGCCTTATTAATTCCTTGGATAAGAAGATCATATTTTTCTTCCGTAGTATGCATTATTCGGCAGTTTTTGGTAAAAAAAGTATCAGCTGCGTCCTGGTATAATTTCCAGTTGGCTTTACGCAAGTTCCATTTAGTTTTTGGGAAATAATCTTCATAAAAGTGAATGTTTTTGTTTACTTCTATTATAATAGGGAAGTGATTTGATCCGCAAACGTCCGCAAGTGTGTACCATTGGCAGTTAAGCGCCAGATCAGGCGTGGAGAGCATGAGATCTATTGCAGATTGATTGTTATTATTAGTAAATCGCGTGGGTTGCCCAGTATTTAAAAGTACAATATCACTATCGTCCAAAGCTTCATTTATTTGTTTACCTTTGGGATTATTTTTGTAAGAGCCCCAAAACTCGTGATGTGCGTTGAAATCACCACCTATTATACTGTTTGAATCCAGTAAGCCAATCACATTCTGCCAGTCAGTGTAATTTGTGTTTATATCCGGTGAGCAATAAAGTAAAAAACAGTTGAAATTTACATCGTTAGAGTTTAGTATTTGAATACCACAAATTAATATTCCAGGTACGAAATTTTGTTGAATGTTGATTTCCTTAAAAGAGTAAATATTTTTAATTAAGATTGCAACACCTGCATATCCATCAACCCTGTCCCTCCGGATTATATCATAACCCCTAAACGAAATTTGTCTGCTGGGTTTAAACCATGTCTCAGATATAAGTGCTATATCATTTCATCCAAAGATCTCACCAAACTTAATTTATTTGAAACTGCAGATTTAGCGTTCCAATGCAAAATTTTAAAGTTACTTTTGACCTTATTAGACATTGTAATAAATGTTTCTAATTTTAACTGTCTCGACCCTTACTTCGTGGAATCTGCTCATATTAGTGTTTTAAATGAAACTCACGGTTTCTAGTTAATTCCACAATATAATAAAAATTATTAAGAATTCTAAAAAATTGACAATTGTTTCGATAAATCAATATCATCGTCAGAATGACAGAAGTTACATTTCATGTGATGGCTACCTGATGTTTAGTAGTTATTTTTGGCTAGACCAAGAAGTAACCTAACTTGTGATTGGCTTAATATATGTTTATAGAAAAAAGAAGAAGATGTGATATTACAAATATTGAAGCTTAGATATTATTAGCCCTATGGTGATATCCTGGATATCATTTTTCAATTAAGATTATACTCGATAGTCGAAATTGTGTAAAGTGAGTCAGAGCTATCTAATCAACACTTTGGTTAAAGCGCAGTTGCCATATGTATTCTAGAGAGAAATGCTGTATTTTATAAATACACTTCAAATCCATTGTGTCAATATTTCAGGTACAAAAGATGCAATGTAATTAAGTCAATACCAATTTAATATATTTATTTCAAATTTCAAGCAGACTAATAATAATTAGTTTACTTGAAATGTGAAATAAAGTGTTTATGTATATTTCTTGAACGCAAAGTTTGTTGTGAAAAACTCGCCGATTTGACAATGTTGCAGAGTCGCTTCAATGTTCCGGCTTTGAGAACGAGATAGATAGATCGAGCTACGCGAATGAGACAGTGATAGTAAACAGTTATGTGAGGTGTTTATTCTCTTCATGAGCGTAACATCAGTATTTGTGTTGTGGTTTTGTGTGATAAATCGGTTATTATTGGTATTTATTGTAATATTTATATCGGTATATTTAGTGACAATAATGGCGGAGTGTAGCGGTGTTGGCGATAAAAAACGGCGTCGTAACAATTTAATTCGGGAAGAAAAAGTCCTCATATTAAATGTGTACGAAGGACTGCGTGCCATGGACAAACAGTTGGGTGTTAGTGACGCTGTGATTAAGTGCAGTTATTTAACTAAAGTTTCTGAGAGTACTATATACAATATTCTAAAGAAATCGCGGGACGGATCTTTGACAAGAGAACGAGGTGAAAACTGTAAACCGGAAAGTAGGGGAAGAAAGAAAATTGTTTTGGACGACCAAACACGGAATGCTATACGTAGGGAAATACATTCTTTTTATTTTAGGAATGAAATCCCCTCGGTAGCTAAATTGAGCAAGGTAATAGAAGCTGATGATACTTTACCAAACATCAGTGATAAAGTTTTGAGACGAACTTTAAAATTAATGAATTTTCGTTACCAAACAAGAAGTAGAAACAGTGCCTTAATTGAACGAAATGACATTGTGGAATGGAGGAGAAATTATTTAAAACAGATACGACAGTTTCGTAACGAAGGACGGCACATATAATATCTTGACGAAACATGGTTAAATGAAGGCCACACAGTGTCAAAAGTGTGGCAAGACATGAATATACGAAGCAATCGACAAGCCTTTATGGAGGGTTTCTCTTCCGGTTTAAAAGCTCCCTCTGGGAAAGGACGTCGACTGATTATCACTCACATTAGCAGCGAGGAAGGATTTGTAGAAGGTGGATTACTAAGTTTTCAGTCCAAAAAAACTGTCGATTACCATGAAGAGATGGATGGTAACCGGTTTGAAACATGGTTTAGATCAATTTTAACAAAGGTAACTCCTGCTTCAGTGATAGTTATGGATAATGCTTCATACCACTCTCGTCGACTGGAGCAAATACCTACTTCAGCTAGCCGCAAGAGGGTTATAATTGATTGGTTAGAGAATAAAAGCATTCCGCACAACGAGGCAATGCTAAAAGTTGAATTATTATCTCTCGTACGGAAACATGAAAGCAGTTATATTAAGTACGTTGTCGATGAAATGGCGAAAGATTTCAACGTCTCAGTTGTTAGACTTCCTCCCTACCACTGTGAGTTAAACCCCATCGAGCTGGTTTAGGCCCAAGTGAAAAATTATGTTGCGAGAAAAAACAGTACATTCAAAATGGCTGACGTTGAGAAACTGTTTGACGAGGCGCTGCATACCGTTACTGCTGAGAGTTGGCGTAAATGTATTCAACACGTATTAAAAGAAGAAATAAAGTTTTGGGATTTAGACATACGTGTAGAAGTAATGACGGAACCACTCATTATCGATATAGGAGGAGAAAGCGATGATTCTGAGGAGTCGTCAGGGAGTGATACCGCTTCCAGTTAGTCAGACATTTTACAAGTGACCTCGCAACATACCTATACTTATTGGTAATTTATTTTGGTCTTGACAAACAACTTTTTTTTAGTTTTAGTAGTAGTAAGTTGGAATTGACTTTTAAACATTTTTTTATTTTGTTTTAACTTACTTATGAACAACTTGTGATAAGTTATTATTTCAAATGTTAAAAATTGAAATTCCAGATATTTCAGTATTCGCACCCTTAAACTATGATACGCTCATGGAGTTCACTTTAAATCGGTAGATAACCGATGACGTCCCTTTACAGAATTTCGACTATCGACTTTTTTATATACATCTTATTATAGCTCATCCTTAAAAATGTGTATTATTCTTGGTAACACCCTGTATATACATAATGATACCTACCATAATAATTTCGTATTTCTGTTCTCTCAAATTTAAACGCCAGAGCGTACAAGAACATTTTCTATTTATTTTTTATTTAGGACTATTAAGAACCCTTCAAAAATGATGCGCTCATGAAGTTCGCTTCTGCAACTGATTTTATGGACAGTAAGAGCGATGAGTCACTTTACAGAATTTCGACTATCGAGTATAGTATAACTGTGCAATGATATAGAAAACCAGGAAAACTATATCTGCTGATCTTTATTATATTGTGGAATTAACTAGAAACAGTGAGTTTCATTTAAAACACTAATAGTTTCTAATTTTGTTTTATAGAATTGTTGTATTTATTTTTTTTTAATTCATCGAATGAGCTTACATCACCTAGTACACTTTGAAAGACATTAAAAAATAATTTTACAATTTCATTGACAGTCTGTTCATATGTTGATTTATCAAAAGGAGGGAGTGGACGTTCGGGCCCGAATGTGAAACGAAACATGGGTTCTTCTGGTATAGGGGAGGAAACTTTTTTTCTTTTGTTGGGTGGTGTTGGTTCGGGGTGTTGTTGAGAATGGGATGGCATTGCTCTGGTTTAGTTGGATGTGTAGTATGGGTATATT
The DNA here is from genome assembly GCA_963921935.1 of Galeruca laticollis. NCBI lineage: Eukaryota > Metazoa > Arthropoda > Insecta > Coleoptera > Chrysomelidae > Galeruca > Galeruca laticollis. The sequence goes on from OY998177.1 coordinate 213,091,435, forward strand.
CGTTCTGTATGTATTACCAGGATTTCTGTTTGTTTGTTGTGTTAGTGGTGGAAAGGATTCGGTGTTTTCCGTCTCTAGTATCAGATACTTGTTATTTGTAATTATATTTGCGTAGGAATTTTTGAGACTAGTTTTTGCTTCTAAAAAAGTTAAATTCTGTTCTGCCATGTGTTTTTTTTTTATTTTATGCTGCTCAACAAATTTAGGGCATACTTTGTAAATTGTGTTTATCGCTTTTGCAGTGTAGACAAAAACAGTCTTGTGGTTCCCTACAACTGTGCTCGTTTTCTTTTTCTTTAGAGCAATTAATACAGAGTGTTTTTGTACTTCAACAATTTTTTGCACCAAGACCATGTTCTAAACGTTTAAGGCATTGTATGACTTTGTGTACATATGGTTCGACTGCACATGCTACTCTATTGATGAAAACATGACTGGGTAGCATGTTCCCTTCAAATGTTAATAGTACCATTTGCCGAGGTACAAAAACAGTTTTGCTATCTATGTCTATTTTTCTTTTGAATCTATTGACTTCGGTTATTGTTACAGGGGAAATTATGTTTTCAAAAAGATAATCGTCTTTGAATATTGTGTCAACATTTCTTATTATTCCCTTTCTTTGCAACAAGTTATTACGTATAAATGCTGTTAACTGTTTCTCAATTAATCTATCATCAGTCACTAATCTATTCACGTAATTTATAGTTTTCAATTCTATTCTTACTCTATTTTTACCTACACTCGCTATGCTGATGATGTTTGGAAATTTTAGTTTTTTATGTAAAATGTGGCCTACCTTCATTGGATGCATTTTACCTATTCCTTCCTCTTCCCTGTTTGTTTTTTCGATGAATACGTACACCTTGTCAGAGTAGAGATGAGCTTTCTAGATATTGAATAATTTCTTTGTTCGCTCCTTTTCCATATTTTTGTCATTTCCAGGATTATCCGAGTTGTTTGGGTATTTCCATCTAATTCCATTCCATTTGAATATCCCCCTCCATCAGGGGGATCGTTTTTACTCATTTTAATTTAGTTGTTTGTATTTTCAACAACAAATTTTTGGTTATTTCGCACCTCTATTAATAGTCAATTAATAAGTATAGTTTTTACACTAACCGGTTTGTTTACAAAAAATATCTACAGATACGCACTTGCTGAGAGGCCGATTTGAACTGGTGGCTCATATTAAAACCAAACATATGCCTATACTTACGTCACTAAAGACAGTTGGTTGTTAAATGTAAAGTTGTACTAAACAGACTACACTGTACCATAAAAATTGAGCCACTCTAGGTTAAAATTGAATTGTTTTAGCATTTTTTCCAAATCTGAACATAACAACTCGAGATATTGGGGGGTGCAAATTTTATTTTGACACCCTGCACACATATTATATAAACAACTGGCTTGGAATGATAGAACATATTGAAATAATAATAAATTATTTCTATTTCTTAACTTTTCTCTACTAGACAATTTAATAAATTTGAGATGTTACTAAGGGTAAATAGTTAGTAATTAGGTTGGTTAAATTGTTACCATGAATAACTCAAATCAAATAACTTACCTTGTAGTCATCCATTTGAATTGGATTATTTTGTAAATTAATTTTCGTTTGTGGCATTGCAAATATTGTCCTTTCAGGCAAAGAGAAGAATTCATTGTTTTGTAAATGAAGATATCTCAAAGTTTTAATCTTTGAAACCCTATAGGGAATATAACTAAAATTGTTTTTGTTGAAATTTACATGTTTTAGTAGCTGCAACTTGTCGAAATCTTTAGGCACAGTATATATTTTATTGTCCTCCAATGTCAACCACCTAAAAATAATTCACTTTTCATCAGCTCTTTATAGGAATCATGAATTTCATATGAATGTTTTTAATACTATTGAAACATAAATATATGGTGTCATTAATTTACTTATTTTTTGGACAAAATAAGCCTAGAATATATGTTGCGAGTTCACATAGGCACAACATACCTTAAACAAATTAGGTCACAAATACTATTAGGTAGTTTGGTAATTTTATTATGTCTAGCACCAAAAGTTTGAAGTTTCGTTAAATTCCCTATTTCTTCTGGAATCTTAGTTAAACAGCATGAATTGCACCAGAGCATTTCTAAAGATATCAAACATCCAATATCTTTAGTAAGATCTTTAATAGGATTATGACTAATATTCAAACTTGACAACTGTGGAATGTTCTTCAGTGCTTCTGGAAATCTATCTAAGTTGTTATATGCTAAAGATAAATGTTGGAGATTTTTTAATTGCGATATTTCATTTGGAATTTTTTCAATTCTATTACGACCTATACTAAGAGAATAAAGACCTTGGCACGTTAATAACACATCTGGAAACGTTGTTAAATCATAATCATCTAGTCCTAAACTTCGAGCACTGGATTGTTGAGCTTTTTCGATTATGGCCAACACTCTATTTATTTGAATAAAGTTGTAAACGGGATTCATACCGAATTTTATTTATAATTATTCAAGGCTCTGTTTTCTGTTTATTTTCTTTTCTTTATTACTACTGTCACTGTCAATGCTGTCAGCTGTCACTAACTTGTCAGTTCGACCATAGAATAAACAGAGGTTTTTAGCCTCACATATCGAACTTAATACAGTATACACGGTAGTACAATCCCAATGTTTGAATGAGATGCTAGGTCTATTATTTTTCTACGTTATTGGCTCCAATGAACGAATGAATATACTGGAACCCGCACGGAAAGGTTGAATGTCTTTCAAATTTGAAGCCACTTTTAGACAAGGACAGATGCCGGGCGAGGGAATATTTTCTCTTTCTAATGTGTGTTGATTAAATGCGTTTTGAGAAATTATTCTTCTTAAGTTATATTTATTTGACTTATTGTTGATTATAAACATACATGATGACAATAATTCCTTCCTGACAGTATAGGGATTTTAAATATTTTCAATTAATAAGTGTATATAAATTTATTCATTGCACACTTTTGGAAACTTTCTAATGGTACAAAATATTATTTAACAGTTCTAAATCGATTAAAATAATTACACTGAATGAAAACCAATAATTAATAAGGAAAAACATGTATAATAAAACTAAGAGCGCTTCCCCTTATTACTCGTTTTTAATTTGTTTTAAATATCAAAGCATATTGAACGTTTTAAAAGATTGTTAGTTACCTTGTCTTACATTTTCGTACATATACCTACCTAATAAAAAAGGATTTTAATGTATTCAGCATCATTAAACATTTTTCTATTAAATTTATAAATAATTATCATATTTCTGCTATTTAACTGCACGAGTGTTACAAAGATAGCCTTCCCTCCCTCAGCAGTTGTTCTTGTCTTATTACATGGCTTCATTTTTAGAATGTGTCGTAGTTGTTTCTGTTTAGGTTATTCATTTCAGTGATTGGCCCATACAGACGCGAATTGCGAATAACGTTCTGATTGGTCCATTTGAAATCTACATCGTGGCATGACAAGATTTTCAATATTCTACGAAATCGCAAAATTTAAAATTTAGGGGAGGGAAAATTGGATTGAATTCAATATATTCGGGCGAATTGTTTTTAAGAACTATTTCCTTTTATTAATGTCATTTGAAGCATCTCTTATTTGTGGTATCTATGCATTGTAGTAAAGTTGTTTTTTGATTGTTTTAGAGTTTTAAGTAGGGGAAGTGTGCCTTTGATGGACCCCTTAAGGAAATTTCATTATATTTTTTTTGCTTTTGTAGTTATTAATCTTCTTTTTATGTAAAGCTCTACTTAATACAAAGATGATCATAGTGTAGGGTGAATTTGTTAACAATTAACTGCCTGTTTAATAGCGCCAGAGTTTTTTTTATGAAGCCAAGGGGTCCATCATTGGCGCATATGTGCCTATGTCGCCCCCCCCCCCCAAAAAAATAAAACAAATAAAATTATTTTAAAAGGTTTACTAAACAAAATTATCGTTATACCAAGAACAAAGTAACATTGAATAAACGAAAAACATTTTTTTTTGCTTTAACAAAACAGAAAAAACCAAAATTAAATGCATAATTCACAAATGAATGATTTGCAACGATAGCTGACGTCAGCGCACTTATTGTGGCACCAAGATTGATAGTTCTGACAACGAATCCACTTTTCTCTCGCTCGTGATTGACAGTATAGGTGTAACCTCATGCAATCGCTCGTTTCCAGCGACAAATCTGGTCACGTGACCCCATTTTGAATTCCCCGCGACTCAAAAATGGAGCGACAAGTCACAAATCGCCGAGATGAATAGCAGCGACAACCATGCACTACCCCATGGACAGGCTTTGTATTTATGGGAACCCATTTGAATTGTTAAATTCCTAATATTGTATGAATACTGCATGTATATTGTTATTGTTTTCTATTGTCTGAATACATTTAGGTATTATATTGAGTTGTCTGGAACTGGTACTATAAAAATAAAATTTTGTACTTTTTGTTTTATTTCTGTATTTGAAAGAAACCCAGATACCAAAAAGTCCACAAAAATCAATGAACCCAATAGATTCTAGAAAACTCCAATTATTCAATATCGCACGTGCACAAACACACTCACTTAAGGAAAGAAAATTGAAACGTTGAAAGTAATTGATTAAAATATATTTATTTTAAACTAGGATACACAGCGATTGTTTTCATTTCAGTATAAAAATGTTTCATTCATTGATTTAACAATATTATATTATGAAACTAGTCAACATGAATAGTTTCTTCCTCTTCTGTTCTTTTAATTATTACAATCTTTAAAAAATTATATAAATAAACGAAATAAGTACTTAATTATCACAACAAAACATTAATATGTGTAATCTAAAAAATTTTTTAGGAACAAAAGTGTAGTTAAAAAGTTACATCATTTCAATCTTGATAAAACTGTACTATGAATTAAGCAACAAAATTATCGGTTTAAACATATATTTTCATACTTTACTAATAAATTAAATCTTTTAAAATATCTTATCGTTTTAAACGTATATTTCCAATCAAGCATAGAACCAGAGAAGTGGTCTGTGCATAGAACAAAGAAGTTGCATGTCGCTCAGTTTCCAGTGACAAAGCTCAAAAACAGCTTTATCGCTACTTTTTTAAATCTCGGGAAATTTAAAATACGGTCACGCTACCAGATTTGTCGCTGGAAAGAAACGACGAACGACGGCATGAGGTTACACCCTATAGCTCATTGCAGTAAATGCAGCTAGCGTCAGAGTCCTCTTCTTCTGCCCTAAATATTCTTCTAAGATGGATTCATCATTAGAATTGTCGTCATTTGAAATGACAAGTTGGCATTTAACTGCCCTGCTTTGTTGTTTCCTTAGTTTCATTTCCTTTTCAATCACTTTTACTTTAAGTTCATGCATTTCTGGTGTTGAATTCAAATTAACAGTTTTTCCACGTTTTGGCTTTTCTTCCATGAGTACCAATACAGCTTCGGGTGGAAGTAAAATTTCTCTCACAGAGATGTCAAGAACTGACGATGAAGACAAGTTATAACCAGATGTGTTTGGTTGATCTTGAACCTCTAGTTCCATTTGGTTTTCATTGATGGCAGCTGGATTCTCGGAAATCTGCTTATTAGTTGCTAAAGCTGGTGCAAACTGCCAGTCCTCAAAAATATGGGGATTGAACGGATAGATGCCAGTCTTTTTAAACGAGTTTATTGCATTTGATGGTACTGTACTTTTCAAATAGGCTTGATTAAGAAGACTTGCTATTTTAAATTGAGTCACTGCCTTTCCCGGGTTTTGACGCAGCCATAATTGGATTTCTTGATCGAAATACGTATGAAGAGGACGAAAGAATCTAACGTCCAATGGTTGAACGTGATGAGAGCAGTGTACAGGAAAGCAAAATACAATTGCACCATTTTCTTTCGCAAACTGCATAGATTCAAGACTTTTATGGCTACTGTGGCCATCTACTAGTAAAAGCATCTTATTCTCATTAGAAGCTTTAGCGTACCTTACGAAATGCTTTAACCATTTACAAAAAATTTCGCTGGCCATCCAACCTTTTTCTTGTGCAAAAGCTATGCTACCTGCGGGAGCACCATTCATAAGCTCATCGTTCATTCTTTGACGAGAGTAAATAAGAACAGGAGGAACGTAATTGCCTATGGCATTCATTGCGTACACTACAGTTACGTGTTGCCCTCGCTCGGCACTACTAAGTGCACCAACTTGCTTGCGACCTTTCGCTGCGTAAATTTTCTGGACCGTTGTCAAACCTGACTCGTCCATATTGTATACATTTTGGGCGAGAAACTTATGTTTCTCCATAATATTAGCTAGTGCATTAAAATAGGCTTCGATATTGGGCTCTAGCTAATGATGTACTTTCTGGGCTCCTCAAAGATATTCGTGGATTGCGCTTCAGAAATCCCCTGACCCATTTGCAACCTGCCATTTTCATTTTCATGTTCTATTTTAGTTTTTTCGGCTACTTCAAATACCACTCGTCGCAAATCTTTGGACGTTAGTCCAAAAAAACTTGTTTCCATATCAATTATATGACTCGCAATCTCCTGTTCGATGACTTTAGAGAAAATTGCTTTTTAACCTCCCAAATCATCCTTACAACTATCCTGTTTAGCAAGACGTCTTCGCAAGGTTGTTTTGGGAACACTAAACGTTCTTGCTGCCAACTTATAGCCCATATTGTGGTTTTGAACATTGAGCATAGCTTGTCGCATGTCATCCTCGTCCGATTGCTACCTTTTCTTAAATGCCATATCTGCAAAACCAAGAAAAACATAATTAAAATAGTGTAACTAATGCATTTCCAATGATGGACCCCTGGTCCATTATAAGACACAGTTCAAGGGTCGTCATAGGCAATAAGACATAATTCACTAAAAAATGCCAAGCTCTTTTATTCTTTGCCATAACCTCAATTTGTGCCCGACAGTCAACATGAACCAGTTTCTGTAAGTTACAGTAACAAAAGCAGATTCTAACTGAGCATAAAAAAAATTACTTAATATCATGCCCAGCCTCATTGTTATATCAATACTTACCAGTTTTGACTTAATTTTTTGTTTTCACCTAAACGACTTATATCCGCATGAACGCTTGTAAACAACTGGTTTTAAACTTGAATGGTCCTAACCAAGTTGTCGGTAGTCCGTGATGCGCGGTAAATTTGAAAATACAACTTGTGGTCCATCATAGGCGGGGGTCCATCATGGGCACATTTCCCCTACTGAAACCAGTGAGGTACGTAGCATTACTCATTGTTTGTGAATAATACAATCAAAATAACCTAAATATAAAAGTAAATATTTCCAAAAATATCGCAACTATATGAAATATATCCAGGCGAATTATTTTTCTGCGAATTCGCAAATCACGATTCGCGACTATGAACTCAGCTAAGCTTGTACTCCCATATGGCGAAGATCCCTGTTTCACATGTTATTTTCATCTTCTTTTTCTTTTAGTAGGACCCTGTCCTGTTTAATTCCGAATATTTAGCCTCCTCCTGAGCTCTTCTTGAGAAGCTGGTGGTCTAACTAGTGGTCTCCGTGTGTTTGGTTTCTGGGTTTTCGCCCATTCTGCCCATCTGTTTTCTGGCATTATTTCGACATGATCTCTCCAACCTCGTTTACGTTCTCTAACCCATCTCACCACATCCTGAATTCCTATTTCTTCTCTAATGTCCTGACTTCTCATTCTATCTCTGAGGCTCACTCCCTTAATTGTTCTTAGCGTTTTCATTTCAGTCGTCCTCATTATTCTTTTTGTTGTTGATGTTTCGGCTCTTGTTTCGGTTGCATAAGTGAAAATAGGTCTTACGCATGTTTTGCTTTGTGTACTCATCATATTGTTTTTCCATATTATTTCTCTCAAATATCCGCTGACCCTTGATGCTTTTATCGCTTGCGTTCGTGTTTTCTCTATTAAATCCCTCTTGCTTGATATTGTTACTCCAAGGTATATGAATTTCATTTATTTGTTGTATTACGTTGTTGTCGACAGCTAGTTTACATCTAATCGTAGCTTTGGCTATTACCATTGATTGAGTCTTCTTAATTGAAATGCTCATATTATATTTATCTGTCGTTGTCTTCATTCTGTATAGTAGGCGCTGTAAGTTATCTTCACTCTCTGCCACTAGCACCGCGTCATCCGCATAACATAACACTTTTAATGATTGTTCTCCCATTCTCTACCCCGCGATGACCTTGTTAACGCTTTCTATGATTCTGTCCATGACAATATTGAATAGTGTAGGGCTAAGGCTGTCTCCCTGTCGTATCCCGTTCATAATCTGTACTTCTTTGGACAATCCCGTTCTGGTTTTAATCCTCGTTATATTTCCGGTGTTCAGTTCTTTAATAATATATTGATATTTATGATCTATATTGTTCTTCTCTAGAATCTCTAATATGTCATGTTTAGTGAAACTAGAATATAAAAATGTTGATTCTGAAAGAAACTCATTATTTTAGATTTTTGACAACCTATTATAGAAATCAGCTTTACATAAATGGTTGTACGCTTACTTGTATTTTTAGTTGCATATATTAAAGTCGTTAATGATTTTGTGTGGATTTTATAATTTAGCTCAAAAATTCACGGTCGAAGGAAAACTTTATGTATGATGTAATATTTATGTTTAAATTCAAAAAAATTAAATAAATATAAAAAATGAGATTAAATAAGAGTATTTAAAATTAATTTAAATATTATAAATACAACACCTTCGAATTTAATAATGTTAAAGATCTGTTATTATTTAATATAAACGATCAAAAAACGTATTGGTATTTATATAACCCAACGTAGGCTTCCAGCAAAAATCAATAATTCGGAGTTGTGCAGTCCATTAGAATTCTTAGTTCCTTGTATGTATCTTATAACAACATATGTGTTTATATAAATAACTACGGAAAATTAAAAAGATATAAATAAAGGCAAATTAACAAGCCTAAACACAGATTTAATATTTAGTGAGACTGTGATATATATTCATTATTAAGGAAGTTTTTCGTACATATAGTCTGGTAAGAATATTTTATGATAAAATGGGTGGGTAGGTAGGTATAAATATTTACAATATCTGTATGTTTGTATATTACAAAAACATGATATTTGTATTAAATCAAATGAAATTAATTAATATAAGCTACTTATATAGTTGTTTATAAGCGTCTATTTTATAGATAGGAATATCAACAGGTTCCATATGACGTTAAATATTAATCAATGAAAAAATATCTGATCCTTTATTCGTTTTCCATATACATATTAGATTTATCATACAGTGGTTATTTTGATAATACATATGAGTTTTATTTATAAGTGATATAATTCATACAGAAAAAAATGGTAAGTGGTTAACTTTAAGAATTAATTCAGAATATTTATAATCCAAAATACAATCATAGTAAATCGAATATTAAGAAGTTTATCATAAACATTAATTCTGTTCAAGACAAAATTACCTTCATTTTTGACAAAATAAAAGTGATGCTTAATTAATAATTGGACATATTTTAACTGTTGAATCCTGAGCTCAAAATATTAATATTCAATCTAAATCACTTAGATAAAATATGGCTCCTTACTGATTTACAGGGTGTCTTATTCAAAACTTATATGTACCCAGAGTACTGTTACGAAATAGCATAATGGTTTAGTCCTTGAATCCAATTCTGTCTAACCCATGCACAGATAACCCACATATAGATGAGACACTGATTGTGGCGCCATCTAAAGAGCCTGTCGACTAAACAATTGAGTGACGTTGAAAAGATTTCTGTAATTTTAGGTTTTGGCGGTATATTCAAATTTACTGTATTTTAATTATTTTATTTCAAAATGACCATTTATAGTCCATCATTTAATATTTCATTCAATTTAACTCAATAATCATTAGATGTTGAGTTAAATTAAATGAAATATCAAATGATGGAGCATGGTTAATTAAATCGGAAAAAATAAAACGGTAATCATATAAACAGTTTATTTATTTTGGTATAAAAATACACAACAAATAATTTCTTTCAGATAGTACTTTTCTTAACAAACAGAATGACGATAAATAAACTATAATGTAAAAACAATGCAATAATTAAAAAATAATTTGAGTAACATACATTCTCGATTGGAGTATCATTAGATATTTAAATGATGTTAAATCAAGATAAAAGTAGAAAATTATTTATGATAATGAAATTGATTGTCTCGACCCTTACTTCGTGGAATATGCTCATATTAGTGTTTTTAAATGAAATTCAAGGTCTCTAGTTAATTCCACAATATAATACAAGTTATTGAAAATACTAAAAAATTGACAATTGTTTCGATAAATCAATATCATCGTCAGAATGACAGAAGTTATATTTCATTTTATGCCTACCTGATGTTTAGTAGTTATTTTTGGCTAGACCAAGAAGTAACCTAACTTGTGATTGGCTTAATATATGTTTATAGACAAATGAAGAAGATGTGATATTACAAATATTGAAGCTTAGATATTATTAGCCCTATGGTGATATCCTGGATATCATTTTTCCAATTAAGATCAGTATAACTGTGCAATGATATAGAAAACCAGGAAAACTATATCTGCTGATCTTTACAATTATCACTTAAGAATACAGTTTATTAGTGGAGAATTCCCTAGATTTAACTGTTCATTGACAACTTCATATTGTGGGTTTCTTAAATGTCTTCTAATTTCCAGTTCTTCAAGGAAATCCAGTTCTTGTTTCTTTTCGCAAATATGCAGTACTTCTAGTTCTGTGTTAGGTGTCAATGAATGATTGGTGTCAAGTAGATGTTTTGCGTAGTGGGATTTATCTGGTTGTTTTAATCTGTATGCTCGTAAGTGCTCACTGTATCGTATTTCAAAATTCCTAAGGGTCTGACCCTTAGACAATAGACAATAGACGGCATTACATTCTGGACATTTGAGTTTATATATACCTGACTTATTTAATAGTGGTATTTTTGTTTTTACATTTAACAATTTTGTACTAACGTTACTTTCTGTTTTAAAAGAAATTGTTGTATTCGTTGCTGAAGATATTATCTTTGAAATATTATTAGAAATATTTCCTGAATATGTGATGGTTTTATAAGTTTTAATTTCATCAGCTTGTTTAGGATATATTAGTTGTAATGCCACTTTTTCCTCTTTTTTACTAATTAGCTTATTTATCATATCTAATGGATAACCGTTAGATGTTGCTATTTGTCTAATTGTATTAATCTCTCTATCAAAATTACATTTGTTCATAGGAACTGAAAAAGCTCTATGTATCATTGAATTATATGCTGCTAGTCTGTGTGACACAGGGTGGTTAGAAGTGAATGGAATTGTTACATCAGTTTGTGTTGGTTTTCGGTAAATTGAATAATCAAGTACATTATTAACTGTTTGAATTTTTAAATCAAGAAAATTGATTGAGCTATTTTCTTCAATTTCTAATGTAAATTTAATTTTCGGGTGTAAATTATTGATGTGATTGAAAAATACATCTAATTGTCGTTCACTACCCATAAAACAAGCTAATATGTCATCTACATATCCTCATTGTCCACAATTATATGGAACAGTTAAATTACATAAAATAACGAAACCAATTAGACCTGTAGTCTCTTATGTTAATGCTCCTAATAATATATTGGCAAAGAAGCTCAACAATATACTCAATACTTACGGATATGAATCTCAGTACTCAATTAGAAATTCAATAGAACTAATCAAAAAGTTGAAAGCAATCCACTTACAAGATAACTATAAACTCATATCGTTCGATGTAACTAACATGTTTACTAAAATTCCTCCTAAAGAATGTCTAATACTTGTAAGAAAATTACTAGAAGATAAAAATATTAATCCAGGAATAATATCAGATATACTTAATTTATTTGATGTATGCATTAATCAGAATTATTTCACTTTTGACAATAAGATATATATTCAAAATGAAGGTTTACCAATGGGAAGCCCTATATCACCTATTTTAGCAAACATTTTTATGGACAATTTAGAAAGAAAGATCTTTGAAAGTAATATTTCGAAAAATATTTTATTTTGGTATAGATATGGAAGTCCTTTCTCGTTTCTGGTTGAGGTTCTACAAGTAAACACAAAATAACAACAATAAATAAGTAAACACACAAATATGTTTGAAAATGTATGTGAACAAAAGAAAACAAAATGCGCTTACTATTGAAATAATAAGCTTACACATGTTTTTGTACTAAGGCAAAAAAATATCAAAAAATGTTTGAATGTTTAAATTTTTTTGGTTTTTTTCGAATTCTTTTTTTTGGAGCTTTCGATTTTTTTAGGAATTCTTGATTTTTTTTGGTTTTCACTATTTTTTGACTTATTGATTTTTTATTTTTTGTCTTTATCGGATATTTCCAGCTAAGCGCTTTCAGCCATTAGGTCATTCTCAAAGATGTTGACAAGAGAAAAACATACAACAGGTACAATGAAATAAAATGTTTGATGGTACATCATTATTTAAGAAAAAATTGTTAAAACTGCCCTATAAAGAGGGTGTACACACATATCATCTAGTTGATAATTTCAAATTAGACGTTTCGTTAAGTGAATTACAATTGTACACGCTCTTTATAGAGTAATTTTAACAAATTTTACTTAAATATAAATAATGATGTAACATCAAACATTTTGTTTCATTGTATGTAGCAGTTACAGGGTTCGATGTTTTTTGACACCTTCTGTATGTTTTTTTCTTGACGAGAGCTTCCAGAATGACCTAGTGGCTGAAAGCGCTTAGCTGGAATTTTAATAAAATTAAACACTCAGTACTCCTCTTTTCATTCACTCAATTTACATTTTAAAATGTCCAAAATTATAGCATGCTATATTGAATACAATAAAACTTACCATCAATTTTTGTTAATTTCCACTCATGGGAAGGCAAATCAAACTGTCTTAATAACCTCCCTTCGTCTTTCTCAAATCTAAAGAAACACTGTTTTTGAAAATGAAGAGATCATATCCTCCATCGTTTCCTCGTCGACAAATTTAATCATTTATTACCACTGAGCTTCAGCCAAACTAATTTTATCTTCCTGGGTTGGAGGAACAAAACTGTAAAAAGAAATATTTACTTTATTATTGTTGCAATTTTCAGTTTAGCTAATGTGAAACACAACCATGATCTCTAAAGTTGTCGATTGAATTAGTAAAAATTCTGTGTTTTATAAAAATAAAGATAATGGTTGTTAATTGTGAAAGAAAAAATGCTCAAATTTTTTTAATAAAACTTACCGAGTACACCACTTATTAGACTCCTTCAGAATAAACTTTGACATTGTCATTTCAATTCATAACAATAAAGCAACGAAACAACAGATAAATATTACACTATAGCAAATAAAAAATACACCAAAATACCGTAACCTTGTAATAACCTCTACACTTGAACTAAGAAATGATAACAGTATAACATATAACATATGTGGGGACGAGCAATATGATATCGCGCATACGCAGTAATAAAAATCAATAAAATTTGATTACTAACGACGTTACAGTCTTCGTTAATTTTTTGGATTTATCTACCGATTTAAGTTACTCGACAGGATCTATAGATAGCACGGTCTGCAATGTCTCTAGCCTGAACCCATGTATGAAAGTTAAAATTTTGGCGAATTCGAAGGGATTTCTTCGAATTGTTTCCGATTATTTTTTGTGACTATTCTTATCTAGTAATTTCCAGTGAGGTCCATTGTTTTCGCGATCATTCTTATCTAGACAATTCCAGGGAGGCGATTGTTTTGTGAGCCTTAATCTAGAAAGATCTAGAAAAAAGGGCACTTAATATATAAGAGAGGCTATACCTACCAACGAGTTCGTTTATAATTTGATCTGGTGAGCTAAACAGTCTACAAGTAAATAGTAACAGTAGTGAAGAGTTTATATAAATTAGTGTAATTGAATATACTGTGTATCTAATATAAATTAGTGAATAAATAAATTAAATGAGTGGACCTACTGTGTGTATGAATTTATCCCACCCGTCGTAATAAAAACGTTTAAATTAATAAGAAAAACATTACAGTACTTTAAAACTATATGACATATCCTTGTCATACTTGACAGAAGTGTAGGTACTGTATACCTTACTGAATTATGTTAAATAAACGTTTTTGGCTGCAACCAGATGCGTACGACAAGGGCCAGTGACTGGTTGACCCTTCTCAAATTCTACACCATGGCGGAATTGCCATTTTAGCACAATTTTTCGATACTTCAACACTTTCTATGTAAATAATGGAAATTTCTTCTTAACGATAAAATAATTATTTTTCGAGATATTTAAAGTAAAACAAAGCTGCACAATTATTTTGATTCATATTGTGCATTAATTGTGTCTGTATTTTTGGGTCATAGGGATAGCATTTATTACGTAAATGAAACTTCAATCGGTTTTAACAAAAAAAACTAGTTTCATTTAGGTATCGAAATTTCTTGCAAGGAATAGGAAAACAATTTTTTTTTATTTTAGCTTAACGTGCCTCGACAGCGCAGGTCATTGGCACAGAAAAATAATTACAAATATTTACATGATACTGAATAACAACTATTACTAATTTTTAAATTAGATTTTATGGTAGAGATGCGTAGCTTTCAGAAACTATAAGACTTTCTTGATCTCGGTGGGACAGTGGAGCATTTCCTTGAGGTTAGGCCTTAGGTCGAATCGTTTATATGTAGCGGAAAATTGTTTGCAGTTAGTAAGTATGTGCTTGACGGTCAGTATAGTATTACAGCTATGGCAAACAGGACGATTTCCTGAAGACATCAGATGACCGTGTGTGAGTTTGGTGTGGCTGATTCGAATTCTTCTGATTATAGCGGCCTCTCTCCTTGTTAAAAAGCTAAGGGAGAGAGGAGAAGAAGATGAATGAATATCGTGAAGTGCTGTCGTACTGTTGCGCCACAGATGTCGCCAAGATTCTTGCGTGACGTTTTTGAAATGGAACTTGAGGTCGCTGGCGAGTTGGACTATGTGTTTTCGATTGTCGCTAGAGGCAGCTTCTTTCGCGTGGCGATTGGCAGTTTCGTTACCAGCAATTCCAATGTGTGATGGTAGCCAGATGAGAGAGACTGTTATATCATGAGCAACGAGAGTTTGATATATATCGTGTATGCTTTGGACAATTGGGTGGTCAGTGAAGATTGCTTTAATTGATAAAATGGATGAAAGGGAATCAGTGCATATTGCAATATTTTTGTGGGGGAGGGAGATATATTTAAAATCCTGAAGAATGCTATGAAGCTCACCTGTATGGACGCTACACACTGAAGGTAAAGTAAAGGAGCCTATGAGTTCATGTTTCGAGGTAACTGCACAACCAACTCCGGAGTCAGTTTTCGAAGCATCAGTGTAAAGTGTTAAATCGTAAGATTTTTTTTGTAATAATTCAAGGAATGCTTTCTTTACAAGTGCAGTGGGCGACTCATGTTTATTAAAAATGGTGAGTGAGGTATCGATTATAGGAATAATTTTGGTCCAAGGAGGAGAAGAAGGTAGTGGGAGCGGGGATGTCAGAGAGAGGTCAGTATCTTTGACTAAAGGAGTGAGCAATTGGGGAAGAGATTTGATAATTGTTCGAGGGTTAGTAGGGAGATTAGTCGTTGAAGTGAAAAGTGAGTGAACAGGATTGAATGGATTGGAGGAAACTGAGGCAGCATAAGAAAGAAGCAGGGATTGTCGTCTTAAGGGGAGGGGTGATTCATTAGCTTCAAATTGTGGTTCTCAAAAGACCATTTTATTATAATCTAAGTAAAAGAAAGATTTTTAATGACACGAAAATATCAAAAAGCACATTTTATCTAAGTGATTTAGGTTAAATCTTAATATTTTGGGCTCAAGATTCAACAGTTAAAATGTTTCAAATTATTAATGAAATATCCTGTTCAATTGTATACAGTGCTATTCAAAACTCCCCTCCCCCCTCGTATCTTTTGAACGGCTACACTTACATTAATAAAATTTGGAGGGTGAAAATAAAGTGTTGTAAACTTCTCTACGAATGGTAACAGGTGACGTAATAGTAATAGATGACGTCACAGTGCCACTCTGGCCAATAATTTTAAATAGGACCCTATGGCAAGAGATATCTCGTTTGAAAGGCATTGACATTGGCTACATAGCCATATTAATTTTGTTTGGGTTTAAATTAATTAATTTTACAATAACTGTCTCCCAAAAAATCTTAGTGACACACTCAGAGCCGCTAGTCGCGCAGAAGACACCCTTGATAGTGGGTGTAGGCTTCTCTGCATGGTACATTATTCACATAATAAGTTGTTTATCTCATAACAACCAGAACGATTGAATTAGGGACCAAAATATCCCTCATTCATAATAATTAATTTCACCAAATCATAAACAACATCTGTCATGTTGCTGCCCTTCATAAACTAATACATTGTTCGATTTTGAAACCCTGTTTATCAGCCGGTTTTCAGGGACGACTCAGTCGAAAAATCTGGGAGTCATTTTCCACAAACAAATGGGTAATGCAGATGCAAGGAACCATGTTGCCACCGCTCAATGACAGCACAAGGGTAGCAAGAAAGGCCAGAACATCGGCCTCAATGTTTTTGTTTCTTACTATCTTTGTAAATTTTAAACTTATAAATTATTGTGAATAAAGACATTTTTTAAATTAAAACAAAATTAATTTTGACGGATAAATTAAATAAATACCAAAATTATTATTTCATCACATTTAAATATTGAAGATTTTTCAGTTCGCCTCTGGTTAGTTGTCAAAAAAATTGACGTTTTTAATTTATATAAATAGCTTAATTTTTATAAATAGCTTAAATATTTAATTTGTATTATTGTTTAACGAGACGTTTAAGCCGACAAAGTAGCAGCTATCTTAATAATTGGTGAATGTAGAAAGAATCTCCATGAAGCGGAATGTTTATTTAATGAGAGATACCCAGATCGCCATATCTCGAGAACTTACTTGAGGGAGCTTCTTCACAAGTTTGAAGCAACAGGTAGTGTTCAAGATGCCAAACGATCTGATCGACCAACATTTAGTGATGATAAAAAAATTTATATAGTTGCTGAAATGGTAGTAAACCCTACTTCTTCTTCAACTAAAGTTGCGTCTATCTGTGAAGTAAGTAAAAGTACAATACAGAGAGTGTCGGCTAAAAATAAATTTCATCCATACACGTTTAAAATGGAAATGGTGCACCACCTTTCGGTTGACGACCCCGACAGAAGACTCGAATTCTGTGAATGTATGGCAAATAAAATTACACAAAAACAATTTGGTTTAGTGACGAAAGTACTTTTTGCCTCAATGGAAATGTGAATACACAAAATGTAAGGTATTGGAGTGACACAAATCCTCACACCTTTCGTGAACAACAATACCCAAAAAGTCAATGTTTGGGCAGGTATTTTGAGAAACCACATAGTTGGTCCTGTTTTTCTAGATTCAAATTTAAGCAGTGAAGTGTATCTGGAGATGTTACAAAATGCAATTGAGCCGTTAATTCTTGAAATTCTGGAAGATAATCAAGATGAATTCGGCCATCTGGAAATAACATTTCAACAAGATGGTGCTCCTGCACATTATTATGGTGCAGTAAGACGTTACCTGGATGAAGAATATCGAGGTCACCAGATCTGACACCATTAGATTTTTTTCTATGGGGGTACTTGAAATCCAAGGTTTATACTACGGCACCAGATAGTATTGGCGTTTTGAAAGAAAGAATTACTGAAGAATGCCATGCTATTTCAGCTGACACATTCGAACGGGTACGACAAGAGTTTAGTAATAGGATGTATTACTGTCAGGAAGTAGACGGAGCACATTTCGAACACTTGCTATAAGAATCCATTGTTGATGTTTGATTAATTAAATTTAAAAAAATATTTCAATAATTTTGGTATTTATTTAATTTATCCGTCAAAATTAATTTAAACCCAAACAAAATTAATATGGCTATGTAGCCAATGTCAATGCCTTTCAAACGAGATATCACTTGCCATAAGGTCCTATTTAAAATTATTGTCCAAAGTGGCACTGTGACGTCATCTATTAATATTACGTCACCTGTTACCATTCGTAGAGAAGTTTACAACACTTAATTTTCACCCTCCAAATTTTATTAATGTAAGTGTAGCCGTTCAAAAGATACGAGGGGGGAGGGGACTTTTGAATAGCACTGTATAATTGTTGAGTGTAGACGTATCTTATTTTGTCCTCCTAATTTATGAATTATTAATGGTAAAAAGTCATCAATTGTGTTGTGAGCTATATCATAACGGCACTAAATTTTACCTGCTGTTAGATTTAGATTTTAACGGGGCTACAATGCACTGAAACCTAAGGTTTATTGTGCCTCCCCATATCAGAGCTCGCTACTACTACAGCTCGCCTTCCAGTTCCAAGGTTCTAATGAACTCTAGTATTTGGAACGGCTTCAACGAAGTTATATCCACACTCTTACAAATTTCTTATCCGAAGCATTTCTTGCGTTGGCTTGCAATGGCGAGGCATTCCAGAACTAGGTGATCCGGAGTTTCATCCTCCTACCCACAGAATCTACACTCGTCAGTTTCTACTAGACCTATTCTCATTAGGTGCTTCCTAAGGCGGCAGTGTCCTGTAAGAAATCCCGTGAGGAGATGTAGCTTATTTTTACTGAGGTCCAAATATTTTTTGGATTTAGCAGTATTAAAGTTCCGGAACTTTTTGGAATGTTCCAACCCGGGAAGGCACCGCCAGAGTGCTTCTCTTTCGGTTTCCTCCTTCTTCCGAAACTCTTTCTTATAGGAGCATTTTCCTACCCCACAGAAAGGCTCCGGGCCGATAAAGGACGTTTGTGCTCCTTTCCTGGCAAGTGTATTGGCCTCTTCATTTCCTGACATTCCTGAGAGGCCGGGAACCCAGACTAAAGAGACCCTGTTATTCTTGCCTAATTCATAAACTTTTCTTCGGCACTCCCATGCCAACTTTGAGAAAATAACATGGGAGCTCAATGCTTTAATGGCTGCTTGACTATCAGAATGGATCGATATGTCACATTTCTGGTAGTTTCTTTCTAGGTTCATTTCCACGCATCTTTAAATCGCAAGTATTTCTGCCTGAAAGACGCTCGGGAAGGAGTCTAACGATAATGAGTATCTACTGCCAGGCCCAAGTACTCCAGCGCCTGCTCCAGTGGTGGTTTATGAACCATCTGTATACCATCTAATGGTGTGGAGTTTGGGTGGTGAATTCCCTTTCCCAGTCTCTCCTCGTATTTAGCATCGTAGTGAAATTCTTTTCGATACTTACTTTCTTGATCATTTCGTCACTGGAAAGATTCGCTGATGAGATGTATTTTGTTAGAGAGGACCATGCTCCCTGATTTTTAATACTCTCATTGCCTGAACCTTCCTTAGATATTCTAAGAATTGCCTCTTGGGCAGATCTTTCTATCACCAGATGTAGAGGTGTGAGAACTGTAATGATCTCGAGTGCCCTAGTTGGACATGTTCTCATAGCTCCAGTGATGCACACACAGGCAAGCCTTTGAACTTTGTCGAGGGTCTTCCTCGTGCTGTACTGACTTCCTTTTGTATTCCAAACTATTGCCCCATACGTAATTGCTGGTCTCACAATCATGGCGTACATCCATCGCAGTATTTTTCAGTTACAGCCCCACCTCTTACCAGCTAGATTTCTGCACCCCATCGAAGCTCTTATTGCTTTACTAGTAGTTATTTCAACATGCTTATTCCACAGAAGCTTACTGAGGGTTATCCCTAGATATTTAACTTCTGATTTCAATTCTATGATTTCCCCGTTCAAGGATATGGGTTTCATGGCTGGAAGTGTTCTTTTCCGGGTAATTGGAATAACTATGGTCTTGTTTGGGTTTATGTTTAGCCCCACTGACAAGCACCATTGCTCAATTATTCTGAGGCCCTTTTGTAATAAATCCCACAATGTGCTCTCGAACTTGCCTCTGACTATTTGATCTATATCATCAGCATAGCCCATACATTCGAAGCCAAACTCCGTTAGCCTATAGAGCAACTCATCTACTACGATGCTCCATAGAAGGGGAGATATCACTCCCCCTTGAGGTGTCCCCCGAGTGGCTTTAACTGAGGTAGTTTGATTCCCCACTTGTGTCTCAGCTATCCTCGTGGTCAACAACACATACATCTATTTTACAATGGTTTCATTAACTCCTCGCCTCTTTAGTGCTTCTTTGCCAGACATATGTGTTGTGTTATCAAAGGCCCCAGATATATCCAGGAATGCGCACAATGCGATTTCTTTGTTGTTCAGAGCTCTCTGAATGACTTCGGTCAGCTGATACAGAGCCGTCTCAGTTGATCGACCCGCTCTGTAAGCATGCTGACATTAATGAAGTGGTATATTCTCCAGATTATCTGTTCTTATGTAATTATCCACTACTATCTCCATCGTTTTGAGTAGGAACGATGTTAGACAAATGGGTCTGAAAGATCGGAGATCAGTCCCATCTTTTTTCCCTAGTTTTGGTATGAAGGTTACCTTTGCCCTTCTCCATTTTCTAGGTATTAGACCTACTGCTAGACTGCTTCTTGTAATCTTCAGCAGGTGAGGAAGAATCTCCTCTATCACTTGCTGCAGAAGTGCTGGAAATATTCCATCCACTCCTGGTAATTTATATGGTTGAAAGGTACTTATTGTCCATTCCAACCGTTGTCTGGTAAATCTTTTCTTAGCAATGTCTCAATCTTCCTTGCGGTATTTTTTCGTGTAATTCATTGCTATTGCAGTCTTCGTGGCTGGTTCACTATCTGTAAAGTGGGTTCTAAGAAGAAGAATCGATCGTTCCTCTTCACCTTCCGTGTATAATCCGTCTGTCTTTTTCAGCGACATTGTGGGGTTAGTTCCCCCATTTGCATTAACCTTTTGTAGTCTGGCCGCTGTGTGACTGGAAGTGATCTTTTCGCAAAAGGCTTGAAAATTAAGCCTTTTGGCCTTTCTAATCTCTTTATTCTACTGAGTAAGCTTCTCAGTGTACCTCTGCCAATTACCGTCACGTTTGGCTCTATTAAAGAGCTGACAGACCTCTTTTCTGAGGTTTGACAGGTTCTCATTCCACCAAGGAGCGTCCTTTTCTGACAGTGGGCAACTGGAATGAAAAGCTTCCATTATTGCCTCGACTCTTTGTTCCAGGTGGTAGTGCGGGTGATTTGCCCCATTCACTTCGACTTGTTCCAAATTGTCCTTCAGATTAGTCTTGTAAAGAGACCAATCAGTATTTCTAGGATTTCGGATTGTAGGAATCGAGGTGGTATCTATCCTAAATTCGATGATCCTATGATCGGAAAGTGATGGCTCGCTCATCACCTTCCAATCTTTTACATTTTTCCTAGAAGCAACATTAACAATTGTTAAGTCCAAGACCTCTTCTCTTGCTCTCGTGATAAAGGTGGGGGCTGTCCCCATATTTAAGGTCTCAAGGTTATTTGCTAAGAGATATTCTAATAAACACTCACCTTT
Organism: Galeruca laticollis; assembly: GCA_963921935.1. Taxonomy (NCBI): domain Eukaryota; kingdom Metazoa; phylum Arthropoda; class Insecta; order Coleoptera; family Chrysomelidae; genus Galeruca; species Galeruca laticollis. The sequence goes on from OY998177.1 coordinate 213,112,982, forward strand.
CGCGTTGTTATTGGTGCTTCCCCACACGGTATTGTGTGCGTTGGCACCAATTATAATTGGCAGCCGTCTGCTATTGCAGTGTCTCACTAGCTCTTGTATTTCTTCTGGCGGTGTCATCGGCCCGTCTCCAGCGAAGTAGGTAGAGGCAATGACGATGTCTCGGTCGATACCCGCAATGTTGAGGTGAACCATGATTGGAACAAGGTCCCGTGACGTATTCAGAAACACAAATATATTTTATGTTATTTCTTATGATTACACAGGCACGCGGAGATACTTGCCTTTGATCATAAATCAATTTGGGATCCTTGCATGCCAAACCTTTGATTTGGCCTTCTTTGTTGATTCATGGTTCTTGGATCAGTACAATATCCAGTTGTAGTCTAGCGAACAACCTTGTAATCACGGCTTAAGGCCCCTTCGCGTGATGCAGGTTAATCTGGCTACATTCGTGAACGTGAAGGTGAATAATTATGTATGAGAGAGGCCGAGTTACTCAGCCTCTATTCATCCCCCTCCTTTCTCTCTCCCTGACGCTCCTCGACCGCCATAGCAATATCTTCCTCGGAGTTCGAGCAGGTTTCTTGATCTCGAGTCATACTCTCGACCCCCAGGCTGCTCCGCCCAGTTTCCCGGGATGCAGAAGCGATCTCCGCATCCCCAGTCACCACAGCAGAGCCGGAGGAGATCTAGGGCTGACCCAAGCCTTTTCCCCTTTTCCAGAGGTTCCGGATGTGGAGGGTATCTCCATGTCCTTTGGATCCTCCGCGGAGTTCTTTTTCTTTCCCAGCCCCGAGACAGGGATACGCCCAAAACGGAAGTTTAGCGCGTAACCTCCTGCCTTCAGAGCCTCCCCAGATTGGTGATGGATCCCAATCGTGAGGATAGTTCCCTGTCCCTCTTTTTAGAGTTTAGGATCTTCCAAGCCCCAGTAGTGAGGTTGGAGTTCTGAACCTCGACAATTTGGAGGATCTTCTCCAATTTCATGTCGTGGCTTCTTGGGAAGAACACCGTTATGGTGACCGACTTTGGGATGTCGTCTCCACTTCGAGCCACCAATTCGGGTCCTTCTGCCGATTCTTGGGACCCACAGTCCACCAGTATCATTTCACAACGGAAATGGATACCTGAGAAGTGGATACCCTTCTCCTTGCTCTGGTACAGCTCTTCTACCAGAGTGTCTTCCAGTGTGGAGAGCTGCTCTTCTTTCAGGATGACCCCAGGATAATCCTTGGGCATTATTCCCACCCTAAAAGCCTTCTCTGTTCTGACAGCTTTTGCGTAACCAGTGGCTGGCCCGGTTACCGTTGCAGCTGTTTTTGATTTCTTGCTTAGAGGCCGCAGCGGAGGAGTAATATGCTCCGGGCCTCTTTTAAGCTTTGTCTTCCCCGTTGGTGGTTCCTTCGGGGGGGTTGGGCGCTGAATAGCCTGCTTGCTGGCCTCTTCAAGGGATATTCCCTGGTTGAGGCCTTTTCTCAGTGGGTCGTCTATGTCGCCCGGTTTTCCCCGGATGAAGAGATGGAGGTTTTCTCCACTACTTTTTCGGTGGAAGTTTTACTTTCTCTGTCCATAAATGGTCCCACGAGAAGCTAGGGTCATTACGGTCCACCGCTGCAGAGCCCCGCATGCAGAGGTAAGGGGTTCAATACAATGGAGTTCCCTCCGGTGCTCCAAGGTTGAAACCAGTAGGGACTATTCTTCTATATAGCCACGCATTCTTCGGCCTGGCTCCCCACCTTGTTGGCTTTAGGTTTTTAATGTCTCCTCTTGGTCCGGGCATTAAAGCCAAGACCCCCCCCCCCATCCCACTGGCCCACAAGTCTTGACCACAAACAGCCAGGAGACATTGGTATAACAGGTGATTTCGAGGTAAGCTCGAAATTTCACCCGGCATCGTAACCCTGTGTGCAATCCCTTAGCCACGATACTACAGCTGGGACAGGTAAAGTTGGTCCGCGGCGGGGTATTCAAAGGCTGCCAGTTGAGTTTTTAAACACAACGAGCCCCCAGGTATTTCCCCGCAGACCTCCTCCTCATATAAAATCATCTCAGAGGCCTTTCTCCAAGCCGCCACCTGGAGACGCGCCGGGGTGGTGCTTCACCCCCTCCACATCAATAAATATCCCGACGAACTACGTACATATCTACTGATGTGGACCCGGACCTGTAGTTAGTACTGACTTTAAGTAATTCAAATATATATCAAAACGCAGTCCAAATGTAAATATATTTTGTTAACATATATTTTAAGAATATCGAGCTATCAGTCCAAGATAGGCTAACTGGTTTCTTAAATTGGACCAAGTAGTTCCTAAATTGGACCTACTAATAAATTATGATTTATCACAGAAAAATAACTTTATTTAGAACTTTAAAACATGGAGATACACTAGGAAAATAAAAATAAATATTTTGATAAGAATACATATATCTTTTTTTCCGAAAGGTATGAAACTTCTTAAATTCTAATAGTTACTAACATTTTTTCTATGGAATAACGTCAGTTTTTAAATTTGGAAAGAAATGTCTACCCTTGGTTACCTTAGGAGTATCCAAAATTTCAACAATCTGGTTATTTAATACCTTAGAAATGTCTGTTACACATAGGAAAAGAAAACAGGTATTATTTTTTCGCAGAAAACTAACTTCCACTGTTTTATTATCATTGTGCGCTATAACCTGCATGGAATTGTCGTTCAATTACTAATAAAAAAACAACTTATTACAATTTTTAGAAAGCTATTCATTCGATATTTCAGTACTACGAGAGTTACAAACTAAAAAGGAAGATATTTTTTCTCTTCGAGGCTATTATCCCATACAAAAAAAGGGAATATGGTTACGGAGGTGTAGGCCTTTATGCCAAAAAAGATATTAACTTTAGTGAAATTGAAATAATAAAAAAAATTAACGCTAGCATAGAAATCTGTGCAATAGAAATCAGTGATTTGAAAATAACCTTAGTAAACGTATATAAACCACCTAACGCAAATACTGTTAATGTCAATGACTGGATAAATATTTTCTCACAATTTTCAGGTAAGGTTATTATCTGTGGTGATTTTAATTGTCACCATAATTTATGGGGTTCCCACAAGGATGATGTACATGCAATTTAATCTGTGTCAATAATGGAATACGCAGACCTAATGAAAATCCTTCTAGGGTTGATCTTACTTTTGCTACTCCTAACCTAGTTTCCCATATAGATTGGCAAATTATGGAAGAAACTCTAGATTCTGATCATTTTATAATAAGCATTTCTCTCCATTTGTCAGGTAATCGCGCAAATATTTTAACTTCTAATAGATGGAATGACTCGAGAGCAAATTGGATAACATATCAGGACTATATTGATCAAATATTAACTGAAAATGATACTAATACTAATCTCTCAGAAAAAGCTGACTTGTTAATTACAGCCATGTCAAAAGCCGCAGATTTGTCTATGCCTATCAAAAAACCTTTTATTCCAATTACTAAAAAACCTATTTGGTGGAACATATAATGTACAGAAGCAGTAGAAAAAAGGAAACAAGCTCTTCTTGAATATAAAAGAATATCTAATTTCCAAAATTTTATTAATTATAAAAGAAGTGTAGCAATCGCCAAATTAACTTTTAAAAAAGCTAATCGAGATAGCTGGGTCTCCTTTATAAATTCTATTAATAGGAATACTCCCCAAACTAAAATTTGGAATTTCATAAAAAGAATTTCAAATAAACATTTTCAGAATAATCGTACCCTCTACCACCACAATTGCTTGAAGAAATATTTGATTTAATTTGTCCTGCAACTGTCCAAAATAAACTCGAACTTGATCTATCACACATCTTAAAAACAAATCCTTATTTAAAAATTCCTTTTAATATGCAAGAATTACTTCACGCTGTCAAAACTTCCAGAAATACTGCGCCTGGCAAAGACAATTTAACATATCAAATGATAGAAAACCTTCCCATAATAGCAAAAAAAATCTTTTAGATATTTTTAACGGCTGGTGGTTACAAAATGATTACATAGAAACCATAAAAGACGTAATTATTACCTTACTACCCAAACCTTTTACGGATAGCTCTATTGTGACATCATTTCGGCCAGTTTCTTTATTTTCCACCATTATAAAAACGTTTGAGCGAATGATCAAAGCGCGATTAGAATGGTTTACAGAAAACAATCAACTTCTTCCGGCAACACAATATGGGTATCGTAAGGGTTACGGCACGACAGATGCTATAATACAATTAGTTAATCACGTACAAGTAAGTTTTTCTGAAAATAAATATCTTGCTTGTCTATTTATCGACATTAAAGGCGCATATGATGCTGTAGATTTAAACTTACTAACAAAAAAACTTATAGAATTCGGTTTTGGTAATAAAGTAGCGACCAATATTTTTAATCTGTACACAAATCGGAAAATGTACCTCAGAGATCATAAGAATGAACTTCATGGTCCGAAGGTATTGTCTCAAGGTCTACCGCAAGGATCTGTTTTGAGCCCTTTTCATTTTAATTTATATACTACAGAATTGCGTCAGATGGGAGATGATTCTTGCTATAATGTTCAATATGCTGATGATTTTGTCTATTACACGGTCCAAAATTCACACCAAGAGTGCTTGTGTGTTCTCGAGAACATGATGAATACTATTAGACAATTCTTACATGACTTAGGTTTTAACATATAGCCTGAAAAATGCGCTGTCCTTTTTTTCACGAGACATCAATATCAGCCACCCGCAACAGTGCTCCTCTCTGAACTTACAATTCCAGTGGTGAACAATTATAAGTACCTAGGCATATTTCTGGATAGTAAGTTGTTGTGGATGAAACATACTGAGTATATCAAATGTAGATTGAAAAAGGGATAAACATGTTAAGATGTGTTTCTAGGTTAAAGTTTGGTGTTGGTGTGGCTATTTCATTAATGTTTTATAGAGCATACATCCGCTCAATTCTGGACTATGGATCGACTTTGTACGGTTCAGCTAGCAATACAAATCTACAAATTGTAGATCGAATTCAATTTAAAGCTCTACGGATATGTATAGGAGCAATGAGATCATCCCCAACTGATGCAATCTTAGTTGAATCTATTGAACCTCCATTAGGAATAGACGCGAATATCTGGCAAATAAATATTTAATCGAAATTAGAGAAAAATATTGCTGCAATAATCTCAATATTCATGCTTATCTCACAACACAATGTTTAACAAACAAATATTGGAAGATTAAAAATAATCCACCTTTGGTCGATGCTTTTATTTTTACTATAAAATTTCAGAAGTTAATTCATACTGTAGACAAATATCCAAGGTTTAGATTCAGCTATGACTCATGTATGTTTGAACCTAACATCATATTCCCCTTATATTCACTTTCAAACATAGTTAACCAAAACATTATGATATCTATTCTCTCAAACTATACATATTATTCAACTATTTACACGGATGGCTCAAAAACCGATAATGGCACTGGATGTGCCTTTTATCATTCGAATAAATGTTTTTCTGTTAAAATGCGTTTACATGTTACATGTTCAATTTACACAGCGGAGAACAAAATCGGCAACAGTCTTAAAATAACCGATTCAAAAGCGGCATTGGAAACTATAGGAACTAAAAAATTATATAATCAGGTAAAAAATTCCCTTTTATGGAATATTAAAAACTATCTATACCTATTAAGTAATTCTGATACCAAAATAACGTTCATCAGGGTAAAAGGATATGCTGGCATTAAAGGGAATGAAATTGTAGATAGCCTTGCCAAAAATGCAGTTTTGGAAAACAAGTATTTTTATTTTTATAACACACTTGACCTATTGCTGTCTCTTAAAAGACAAATCACTCACAGTTCGAATAGTGTATGTCAGGAATACGTAAAAGAGTCTAAAATCCCATAAACACTTATACATCCAGAAATACCCAAAACAATATCACATATTCAAGAGTACAATACAAATAAATACTACACTACGATAGTAACTAGAATGAAACTAAATCATGGTATCTTTCCTGCGCACCTTGCTAAAATAGGAATTATAGCCTCTTCTATATGTTCATGTGACAATAGTTCAATAGCTAATCTTAACCATTTAATTTTTTCCTGTAGAAATCACCAATATCAAATAAATATATTTCTAAATTTTCTCATTAATCACAATATTTCTTTACCGACAAATTTAACTCACCTATTAAGTTTAAACTAAAACCCTATTTTAGACGCCTTAGTTGAGCTATTTAAAAGCGCACAAAATTCAATATAAAGTTGAACATTAAAATTAAATAATTATTGTAGCTAAGAACTCAGTTTTCTACGGCCCACACACACACACACACACACACACACACACACTCACACACACCCTCACACACACCCTCACATACATACTAATAGCTATTAACATTTTTTCTATGAAATAACGTCTGTTTTTAAATTTGGAAAAAAATATCTACCCCTACCTTAAGAGTATCCAAAATTTTAACAATCTGATTATTTAATACCTTAGAAATGTCTGTTTCACATGGGAAAAGAAAACAGGTATTATTTTTGGATTTTTTTCGCAGAAAACTAACTTCCACTGTTTTATTATCATTGTGCGCTATAACCTGCCCGATAAAATATTTTTGAATTTTTTTATTAGATTTGGCATCATATCCAAGAAACACTAGTAAAAAATCTTGAAACTTAATTTGACTAACTCTGGCAGGGTCTCACTAGAAATATCTTCTTCATCATCGTCACTTGCCGAGAATATTTCGGTTTCTACTGACGTGACAGAATCAGGGAGGGAATAAGTGTCGGACGTTTCCTCTATTGTCTCAATAACAACAGCGTTATCAATAGCCTCAAGAGGTTTTGCAACTAGTTTTCTTTTTACTGTTTTTGTCTCCTTTATTTTATTACGGTTAAATTTAGCTTTTGCGTTCTCTTCAGCTCTTAGCTTTCGTTGTTCTAAATTTTCTTTATACACTGCTGGTAATAATCTTCGCATCTTGTTGTTTTCTTTTCTTTGAAGAAAACCTCCTGGCTGATGTAAGGATTCGGAAAAACTTTTATCTGATGAAGGATCTATTATATTGGTAATTAAGATACATCTTTCCTCTATCGAATGATGTAAAACAGATGTCGCTATCTTCCATAGATTCTGAAATATGAAATTTTAAATGAAGGCGTGTAAAAAAGATTTCGTAAATTTTGGTTCCCAGACCAAAAAATTGAAAATTTTGCTTTACTGTGAATGTATGTTAAAAGTGATATAGTATTATGTATTTCGTCTAGTATAATCCAAAAAATATGTTAGTTTTTGATTTTGAGTTATAGTTTTCCAGAAAATCCCATTTTCAATAATTTTCCTGACTTTTCCACAGGAAAAAATTTTTTTCAAACCACTGACAAATTTTCCAGATTCCTCGTATCAAAAAACCCCTTTATGCAAAATTTCATGGAAATCGAAGAGATTTTTTTTTCCCGATTTTATGTACTGAATTGATTTTTTAGTTAAAAAATGTCAACTTTGATGTTTAATAACTCGGTTATTAATGCCGCTGGAAACTTGCAATATTTTTTTATAATAGTATCAACTTTCGATTTTTACTAATTTCAATATTCCCATATCACAAATGTAGTTGCTACGAATTTTTTTAAGGTAAATTTTGATAAAAAATTTTTACCCAAAATTTAACCCTTTATAATTCCTACAAATGATGAATGGAAGAAACAAAAAATGATTGATGATGAAGGTACATCTTTCCTCTGTCGAATGGTGTAATAATAAAGACAATACCTCTCTTACTTTCGAAAATATAAAGATTTTTTTCCTATGATTTTTTTCTGCATTTTTTTTTCTCTACACGTTGTTATAAACAATTCCGTAGATATAGGTTGGGCGGAAAAGTAAAAATTTCATCATAAGTGGTATCATACCAACTTTTTATGCGAGCATAAGGTAGAGTATTGGCCTGAGATTTCATACATTGGGCGTATCTGTTTGTTTCAGTTACCATATAGTTTATTAGGTCAACCGTTATGAAAATTTTATAAAAATCAAGTTCTTTTTTTTCCTTGAAGTTGTTCAGTATAACTTCAATTACAAAGTTAAATTAGGAAACTTACTGGAAGAAACACTCGAATGGGTATTTTTCATATCGGTATTTATCTCCTTTTTTGGTTTTTAGTGGGTCTAGTAAGCTTCCTTTTCTTGATAGGGATATCCTCATCGCTTGAACTCTCGCTCCTTTACACTGAAAGGTTCCTCCTCGTCCGAAAAGTCTATCATTTCCAAAATGTTTTGCAAATGTGCTTGTTCTTTTTCATATGACATTATTTTCACTCACTGTAACACTCTTATAATTACAAAGATGCCAACACTACGCAAGCCACTTTGCAAATTCGTGTAGATTACTTGCTACCAACAAAATTCGACAGGTTCTAGTTGGCCGCCTGTATCCATTTGAATACAAGAACTTTTTTATGAAAAAATAATAATATTCAATACATAAATTATATAAAAACAGTTAAAAAGTGTATTTTTCATACATTCGTACTAAGTTTACACAGTGGTCCCCTACCATTATTTTTTTAACATGGTGGCGCTTAACGTGTTTTAATATTAAACTCTTTTGTTAAAGCTGAAATGAAAGTATCGGCGTATCCAAGTATGAATTTGAGAGGCGAAGTAAGAGAAAGCATTTCTTTGGATGAAGATGACTTAAGTGATGTTGAAGACGAGGTTTTTATACGAGATGGAAAAAATGGATATAAGGTAAGTAGTCATAATACGTTTTATTGATAACACAGGGACGTTAGCCAGTAAAAGATAAAAAATTGCTGGAAAAAAATAACTTCTTAATATGTGATAAAAAAACGATATTATTCACAAGAATTTCCTTATCTGCGGGAACGATCTAAAACAATGAAAAATCCAACTAATAAAAAGATGAGCAACAAGAATTTATTCCATATTTCTTTCTAGTTGGCAGATGAACTTACAGTTAAGAGACCTCTTATGGCACCTAGAAGAAAAGTAGGAAGATCAGATTTAGGAACAAGACTTAAGGCTAAGCAACCTTGCAAAGCCTTCCTCAAACCTTGTTGTTACATATTTGCAGCTCTAAGCGTTCTTGTTGGTAAGTTTGAACTGACATAAACACCGTTACCGATACTATCTCATTTCGTTGTTTTACTGTATCAGCAGTTGCAGTACTAGCTTTGTTTTTCTTTTTTATAGGTCTTATTGTTTTAGTAGTAGTTCTAGTGTCAATGTACCCACTTCCCTTAGACAAAGTAAGGGATTGGATAATAAAAAAAGCTCAGAAACAAGAACCAATCAGAGTGAGTAAACTACTTCCATGTGATAATTTAAAGGTCACTGACGTGTGGTCTATTAATTTACCAAAACTGACCTCTGATTCTCCTGTTAGAGTGTTAGATGTAGATAATGATGGTATTGACGACATACTTTTTGGCTTTGGTACAGGTAAGTAGAAACTAATGAAATTAACTTACATATATCCGAGTTCATAGCGTTTTCCGTCATCCGGTTTCCATCGTTGTCTGACTGACTAGTCTCTTTCTGACATAGCTTTCGTTATTGTTCGTGAATGTTCTGTGATGATAATCTGTAACATGGATAAGCGATGGAAGAATCCATCAATATTCCACTGTAGTATCGAGTTGAATGCTACTATTAGATTATTTACGAGTCCTGGCTGTAGAGTGAGAACTACTTTGCGACGAATGACTTTCCAGGTGGGAGAACATTTTCTTCTTTAGTTTTGTAGTCTTCGTTTTCGTAGACTTGTCGGGTACATGAGGGTACACTCTGTTTAATAAATAGATTAATCCCAACAAATCCGCTGTATAATCATTTATCACAGTCATTGGATCTCAAACTCCTTGAACATTGTCCAATAGAAGCATCAGTTGATCGTGGTTTAAAACAAAAGAGGGAGAATTATTGTCGACGAAATTTTTGGTGGTCAGCACCAGAGGATTTGCCATTTGTCTTCGATTTTTTAGTCTTTTTAGATGATTTTGTAAATAAATTATTTGGGTCTGTATTGGGATCAGAAAGAGGAGAGGCTATTTCTCCAAACTGACGTTTTGCCGTAGGGTGATACTTTTCATTTTCACTTATAGATTCCCCTCAGCTTTCTGGAATAGAGATCTGTTCTATGATTGATTTTGTTTTCACTGCTTGAGGTGAAGGTGCAGCCAACGAAATTGATGAAGATTATATATCTTTCACTGATGAAGGTTGTGTAACGAATGGTTGTGATGAAAGCTCTGCTTGTGAAAGGGGTTGTGAGGATGGTTCTTTGAAGGAATTATCAATAGTGTCTGGTGAGTATGAAGTATCTGATAACGATTGTTCAGGAATTTGTGGTACAGGTTCTGTGGATATTTTGTGACAAAGGTTTTGACTGGACATTGACTAAGCGTGCTGTGAATTGCCATGCAATCTCACCCGTTTGTTTACAAATGTAGCAGGTTATAAGATCTTGAGAAAGAAGTACTCTATAGTTAGTATTATCGAACGTTATAACAATAGAATCTGGAATATTCAAATTATATGGACTGACGTAAACCTGCTGTCTAAAGCTCAAAATATAAGTAAATTCGGGAAGTGATGAGCTGATTCGAAGAGACGTTAATGGAAACACCAAATTTAGACCAAGCTTTTTTAATTCATCAATAAGAAGTTCATTGGGTATCGAAGGAGAAACATTGGACCGAACAAGTTTTCGGCTGGTGTGATTAGCCGTCGAGCGTATAAAGTTTTTTTAAGAAATTTTATGGATGCATGATTGTTAATAAAGTCATCTACAAGTTGTGTACTTGAGAGATAAACGCATACTCGATTTTGACTTAATTTTGAAATATGGGTTATAATTTTAGGTTGTACGATTTGTCCTAGTGAAACTGAATAATTTTGAACACTAGTACCATCAATTGAGCTGATTATAATTACATGATTTTTAGAAGGATATTTTGTCTGAGCAGCTTCAGAAGAGTATGGCATATTAATTGACATTTAACGTGAACCAATGAAGATGGCCCAGTCGCTTCAGTACGCCTCTGGTCGTCTAATTATACTATGTTGATAATTAGTTGTGATGGTACATTTTTATTGAATTTCAGGTTTAAAAACTACGTTATTCTGAAGTATACAGTTTACTGCCAAATAATAAATGATAATAGTTTCCACAAATGCACTCACCATTTGAATATAGTAATTTTTCTAAAAATCACAATACTTTCTTAGCTGTTTGACTTAAGACATTCCACTTTTTCGGATCACCCAAATAAAACAAGTCCTGCTGAATTGGTTGCAGGGACAGACCTCCTATAAAACTATTAATAGTTAATGGCCATTATATTTACATTTAATATGTGATCTATTTAACATAAATATGAAACTATAGTCCGTCTAGGCAGTATCCGGAATTTAATCTTCCTCCTAATTTTATCATATTTCTTTTTTGTAACATCCTAAGACGAAAGTAATGCATCAAGTTGATTGTGCTGGTAGTAGGACATGTCCAAAATTACATACAATACCATCTGTCACGTATTATTGAATGCAAGCAGGCTTAAGTTTTGGGTAATAATGTCACAACTAGAAAAAAGGAAATTGGTGGAATATTTGTATAGAAAAGGTGTTGAAAACCTTAAAGAATTAGTGGAATTGACGGATCTCGGAAAAAGTGCAGTATATGAGACAATAAAGAGTATAAAAAGTGGGAGAGATATGAGGCATGGACCAGTTTTGGGAAGACAAAATACTCGCCAAGGGTTTCGAAAATTGGATAACAGATTTAAAAATCAACGAAAAATAAACGCGAGTCCAGAAACTGTCCACAAGTCACTGTAAAAACAAGGCTATATATCAAGGCAACCAAAGAAAGACCCTGCAATGAAGAATATATTTTTGTTAATGTTTTTATATCCAACGAAAGTTGTTTCCAGCTTGGTGCAAATCACCTAAAAATCCTATCACATTTCCACTAAAATAATGGTTTGGGGAAATGTATGTGCCTGGTGCTACACCTCTTTATACAGGGTGTCTCAAAATTGACGCCCGTCCCTTCAGAATATGAATCGGGGGGCTAAAACGAATTAAAACGTAAGAATAAAAAAACTGCGTTATGTTCATGGTTACAGAGTTATTGCTAAAAAACAAAGATCTAACATTCAATGTTTACACTTTATTAAAAACGAATATTTGTTACAAAACAAGAAATTAGTGATTTTCGATTTTGCTCAGTCCCATTCATAGGGAAGATTTCATATGAAATAAACAACATTTTTAGAACCTGTCAAGATAACATTAGGGTTTCTTTTTCATCTCAAAATACCATAAAATCGCTTCTTTCTAAGACCAAAGATAAGTTACCCAAACTCAAACAGAGCGGTATATACAAACTTCAGTGTGGTGATTGTGAGGCTGCGTACATTGGTAGAACCATAAGACCTCTTAATATACGTTTCAACGAACATTTAAATAGGACAGAACAATCTGGCTTTGGTCATAACCTCACATTTAATAATCACTGTTTCTCATCCGGTGATGATAGCAGAATTTTGCACAAATGTTTTTCACGGAATTTCTACAAACTTAACCTTCTGGAAGATCTAGAGATATACAGAGAGTGCAGAAAGAACTATTATTGTATCAACACTCAGATTAATATTAATTCAACTTTCACACCACTTTTCAAGTTGTTCGGGGCGTGCCTTCTGGATTAGTCCGTGCGATTTGTTTCGTATAATTTGTATCCGTGTTTGTGTAATGAGCTCAAGTTTAAATTGTATCAGTCAATTTAATTTTATTTTATTTTTATTTTTAATTTTATTAACTTTCACTCAGTAATTTACAATATATTTGTGAACTGTGTAACTTTAGACACTACCATGTTTCATCATAATAATAATCCTCGTTTTAGGATCGGGTTTTTGAGTCAACAAAAATGTTACTTTTTCATTTATTTATTTCAACAACTTGATTATAAATTCCATTAGTTGGTCGACATGGTTTGTGTAGTGTCGTTTTTAATTTGATATATGTGTAAAGGTTTGTAATTTGTTGTTTGTTTACAATTTTAATAAGTCTCTGGACCGATTTACGAAGTAAGTTACATTTACTGTTATGTTAGATTGATAGGACAGTACTTCTGTATCTGTAAAGATTTGAAGGGTGGGTGGCCCCACAGCACTTAGGCCACAATTGGCCCATTGTGCATTCTTCTGAGGTTCAAAACTTCCTTCTAGCTCGTCATCCAGCCTACTTCCTTGAAGTAGGCGATAACGTCGCCTGAATTAAGTTCCCTCATATTGGCGTATGTTAGCCTGTACTCGCCGAATACTTGAAACCTAAATTGAGAGAGTGTCTGACATTCGCAAAGAATGTGTTCGACAGTCTCATCTTCATGTTCACATCCTCTACAAAGTGGGGTGTTAGATAAACCCAGTCTGTGAAGGTGTTTTCGTAGGTGGCAGTGACCAGTCAGAATTCCCGTGATTGTTCGTAGGTTCCGCCTGTTCATAGTCACGTATTTTTTGGCTACTTTGCTGTCCGGGTACTGTAGCAGTTCCTTGGCAAGCCTGCAGCCTTCTGCGTCGTCCCATCTACCCTTAAACTTATTAAGGGAGTGTTCCTTTAATAGGTCGGCCGTTGCTGACGCCGATAGATCAATGAAAGTGCCAGGTCCCAAGAGTTTTTGGGAAGCTGCCTTCTTGGCTAGCGAGTCTGCAATACGGTTTCGTTTCGATTTCTCATGGCCCTTGATCCAGCCTAAAGTGACCGTGTTGTTGTTACAGGCTTCGATTAAGGCCATGTGACATTCTAGTACTAGGCCTGATGTAATACGTGGTCTGTTCAGGGCTAGTAGTGTTTGTCTACTGTCCGTAAGGATGTATATATTATTACCTGTGGTTTTCCTTTTGGTAATCTCTTTAGCAGCGATGCAGATAGCAGTGAGCTCTGTTTGAGCAACACCTGCATTGCAGCCCATTGCCCATTTTATGTTTAGATTCAGGGATCTGGAAAAAATACCACATCCTGGGCCTACATTGGATTTAGACCCATTTGTGAAGATGCGGATTGCGCCTTCTTCCAATAGGTCTTGTGAGTTGTTTTTAAAGATTACCTTGTAGGGCCTGTTGAAGGCATATCGCGGTGGAATCGAGTCCGTATTGGCCTGCAGCAGTGGGATCTCCCTGAGGGCCTCATGCCACAAGTTACGTCTCAGTTTACCGGATCCTACATCAGGTTGTATACCAGTAGAGCGCATACGTGCCATGGTCATCAAAACAACCTCCTTGATGTATATGTCAAGGGGAGTGAGACCGAGGATTACCTCCATAGCTCTTGTTGGTGTGGTTCTCATGCCTCCTGTTGTGTTGAGGCATGCTGTTCTTTGGATTTGGTCCAGTTTACGGACGACTGTCAGCTGGTTTGCCTTAGCTCCCCAGGCAATCGCACCGTACGTTAGCATAGGTCTGATGATGGCAGTGTAGATCCAGGCAGCAACCTTAGGTGACATTCCCCAGGTGCGGCCGATGGTTCTACGACACTGCTCATAAGAAATATATGCTTTTTTAACTCTGTTTTCTAAGTGGGAGTTCCATGTTAACTTATTGTCAGGACAGTAGTTTGTAGTGTATGTAATTTATTTTAGAGCCCTGATGATGACGTAATGTCGAAAGCGCTTGGCTGAATTTAATAAAAAATATTTCACACGTCTTTATAAATTCATTTATCCTTGTTAAGATTTATTCACACTCCCGGAAGAGTACTCACTGGCACATAACATCTCCGCCAGTAACAAGCACGCACGAGGGTTGGCAACCGTCTTTCGAAAGAAGTTTGGACCAATAGATAAACTTGAAGATCAGATGCCAGGCCCTGGCAAGACACTGAGACTCAAACACAATTCGCGGTACGTCTTCTACCTGGTAACTAGAAATCAATTTCCAGATCGATCCACCTACCGGGAGGTATGGGAAGCGCTACGAAGCCTTAGAGATCATGTGCTGGAATCACACGTGGAGAAACTAGCTATGCCCAGGATAGAGAGCAACCAGTTGGATTGGCTAGTCATCAGGCACATGATAGAAGTGATCTTCCAAGATACCGGTGTCCACATATTAATTTGCAGCTATACCACTCGTTATCGGTACCCGTTGAAGAGGGTGCCCTGTTATTTCCATACAACCGGAAAATGCAGACGTGGGCCCAGTTGCCGATTTAAACATCCAGTTCCGGCTACACAGAAGTTCCAGGATGAACTTCCTTTTAAGGAGGGGGTAATGTTACGAAACAGCACACTGGTGTAGTCCCTGAATGCGACTCTGTCTAAGCCATCTACGAAAGTTAAAATTTTGGCGAATCCGCCGGGATTTCTCCGAACTGTTTGCCATTATTTTTGTGACTATTCTTATGTAGACATTTCCAGTCTCATCTAGATATTTCCAGGGAGGCGATTGTTTTGTGAGTCGTAATCTAGAAAAAAGTGCACTTAATATATAAGAGAGGCTATACCTAGAAACCAGTCAGTTTATAATTTGATCTCGTGATATAAACAGTTAACCAGTGGATAGTCCAAGTGAATATACTGTGTATATAATATAAATTAGTGAATAGTTTAGTGAATTAAATTAAGTGAGTAGATCTACCGTGTGTATGAATTTATCCCACCCGTCGTAAAAAAACGTTTAAATAAATAAGGAAAACATTATATTATAATAAACTAAATCTATTTTTGACGAAGAACAAAAATAATACCACTCTGCTTTTAAGTGTAGTAAGTATTTGCTTCTCCACCCAGTTATATTGCTTCTAATTGCTTGAGATTCCATCTTAACTGGAACCATCATATTTGATGGAACTTGTGGGTTTACGATGCATTTTATTCAAACTGCCTTCGATTAAAAAAGGTCGAATCACATGGTATTCAACTATCCCTGTATATAATTTTGATTAGGGACGATATTGTCCGGCTGGCAATATTCTCTAGTGCTATTCTTAAGTGGAACTAATATTGGCATGGTAATTTTAAAACATTTTTTTGTGTCGATAACGATTTATCTCATACCAATTCTTCCCATGTTTATAATCTGAAATTTTGGTATTTTTTCTGTAATAAATATGCGAATACTTGAAATAAATAATGTATACAGTGTGGAACAGACAAATGGAATAAATTCGATAACGAATAAATAAGAGCGTGTTGGGAAAACGCTTCGACACGTCGATTTGTATTATTAGATGCGCATTTTTTTCAAAAAAAATAATTATATAGGGTGTGTCATGTGACAGTGGCTGATACCAACTTTCTTATTTTGAATACAACCCCTTGTATATTATTAGTTTTTTGGATTCTTCAGAAAATTCTAGACATAATTCATGTACAATGTCCTATACCTATCTTCAATTGTTTCGGAAATAATAACATTCCATCGGTCGCGATGTTAGAAAAAATCTAACAAAATTTTATTGTCTGAAGACTTTTTCTTTAAAATTTGATCAATCTTTCCCGGAGCCTAGGAATGCCTCATAGAGCTGGCAACGCGGCATTACTGACAATTTAGGCGCAGTGGAGGTATTAGCGGCTTTTTAATTTGTTATTGTTAGTTTAAATCTAACACGCGACCGATAACGTCTTCGCATATTTCTTGCAGTGATAGAAAATTTCTAACGGTGCGACCTTTCGCGTTTGTGATTTTTTTTCTTTTGAACAAAATATTTTTTGTAAGTTTTTTATAAATTTGATGTCATATGATTGGAATTCGTAACAGATACAATTTGTAATAATTACATTTTATTTGGTTTGTGTAAATTTACTTTTAATTTTCCATATTTATCTTTACAGATGTCATCAAAAATGGAGAAGCAATTGCTAAAGTGGTATGAGGAAATTCCTTCTGACTGCGAGGTTGACTCTGATTTAGGCGATAACGTTTCTGATCACAGTACACATGTTACAGATACGGAACAATCGTGCGAAGACAATTGCGAAGATGAGGACAATCGTCAACAATAATTCACTCTAGATCCTCCCGCTCAACATTCTTTCAATGAAGCACCCAAATTTTTTGGAAAAGATGGAACTCCTTGGCTGAAACATTTGCCACAAAAAAGGTCAACAAAAACAAGACGCCAAAATCTAGTAACTAAACTTCCTGGGGTGTTGCGAGAAGCAAAAAATAAATCTGAAATTATTGATTGCTGGAACATCTTTTTCCCTATGAATGTTCTTCAAGACATTGTGTCATTTACAAATCAGAAGTTAGATGAAATACGAGTAGCTTACGAGCGTCCGCGTGATTGTCTTCCAACAAATTTAGAAGAAGTAATGGCGTTTATAGGCTTGCTATATTTGGCTGGTGTAAAAAAGGGACAACATCTCAATACTAGCGACAATGTCAGAAAGGCGGTTCCATATCCTAATGCGAGCAATTAGATTTGACGACAAAGGTAGCAGACCACAAAGGACAGAAGTAGACAATTTAGCTCCAATTCGAAGCATTTTTGAAAGTTTTGTTGACAAATGCAAAAGCAGTTACAGTCCAGCTCAGTACGTGACAATTGATGAAATGCTGGAAGCGTTTAGAGGACTGTGCCGATTCAGACAATATATAAGCAATAAACCAGCCAAATACGGCATAAAGATATATGCTCTTACAGATGCGAGAACATTTTATACTCTTAATATGGAGATATATGCTGGAAAGCAACCACAAGGGCCTTATCAGATATCAAATGAAGCAGCGAGTGTAGTAAAAAGACTTATACGTCCCATTGACAAAACAGGAAGAAATATCACCTCCGACAACTATTTTACATCTGTGCCCCTCGCCAATGAACTATTCGAAAATAACAGGTTAACTTTTGTAGGCACAATTAGAAAAAATAAAAGGCAGATTCCGCCAGAACTGCTTCTACAAAGACAGTACCATGTGTGCAATTGGATATGGCGAAAATAAATGTACTCTGACATCATATATTCCAAAAAAAGATATGCTTATGCTTTCAACGCTTCACAATGATGACAAAATAGATGGAGATTCTCCCCAGAACAAACCTGAGGTTATAACATTTTATAATGTTACCAAGGGTGGCGTCGATGTCGCTGATAAGATGAAAGCAGAATATTCGGTTACACGTTACAGTAATCGTTGGCCTTTTACAATTTTTTGTAGTCTTCTAAATATAGCGACCATAAATTCCCAAATTATTTACAACAGCAATACTGGAAAATTGATGCCAAGGCGTCACTTCATAACATCATTGGCCAAAGCTCTCATCAAGCCCCACATGTCCAATCGAACCTCTATCACTAGATTATCCTTGCCACTTCGACAGAAAATCTGCAATATTTCCGGTACCAACATCAACGCAGTCCAGACACCAGAAGCCCCCCAGCATAAACCACGGTGCGGTTTCTGTCCAGTTCGGAAAAACAGATTTACACAACATCGATGCCGCATATGTAATATTCCTTTATGTAAAGAGCACACTGCATCTACCGAATATACCTGTTTAAAGTGCAAGAATTGCTATGATGAAAAACATACTATTTTAATTTTCCAAGTTGTTTAGTGTTCAGTTTCTGGTTTTTATATTTTTTTAATTGTGATAATAAAAAGTTAAATGAATATGTTTGGTTTTCATTATTTCTATAGTCAAATTGATATTACAGCGCAAAAATCCGTGTTAGAAAAAATCTATAAGCGCCGCCTGGCGTTAGAAAAAATCTATACACGCGACCTGGCGTTAGAAAAAATCTATGCGCGCGACCAATGGCGGGATAAAATGACACGCGACCGATGGATGGTTAAGTGTTTTCAGATGTATTACAAAAATTTACATTTTATTTCACAAATTCGCTACATTACACTCAATACTTATTTCCCATTTAGCTCTTAATATTGAGAGAATAAGCAAAAACCATTATTGCGTTCCTTTTTACTGATATGAAATAAAAAAAATACAAAAACAGTTTTGTTTATTTTCGTATAAAACTCATAGCCTTAGCAACTTGTTGTCTGTCGGCATGACAGTAGTGATCAGTGTCAGTGCTATTGTCGTTTGAATTTCGTTAACTGTACGTAATAATATCAGAAAAATGGTTCATTTAACAGAAATGCACAAAATAACCATTCTACAAATGATTGGTTATGGAGATAACACACGGACACAAATGGAAGTTTCTCGCTTATTTCCAAATTTGCCGCCTATATCCCAACGAACAATTAGTAAAGTAGAAAAACAGTTTCGCGAGTTTGGTCATGTAAGACAGACAAAAAAAGTAGTTGCCAATGAACTAAGCGATGATACGAAATTGGATGTTATGCTTGAGTTTCAAGAGAACCCACATAATTCTGATCGAAAAGCAGCCTCACTGTTCAACATTAGCCACACATCATTTTTTCGAATATTAAAGGAAAGTAAAATGCATCCCTATAAAATGATGCCAACTCAGGAGCTAATGGAAGACGATTTTAACAGGAGAACGTATTTTTGTGAACAAATGATGGAAATGTTAGATAACAATATGATCCAATTAGAAGATGTTTTGTTTTCTGATGAGAGCACATCTTCACGGTCATGTTAATCATCAAAATTGCCGCTATTGGTCTAATGAGAATCCTCACTGGATGAGAGAGGAACATACGCAATATACTGAAAAAGTTAATGTTTGGGCAGGAATTGTTGGAAATCATATCGTAGGTCCCTTTTTCATTGATGGCAACTTGAATGAAGATAAATATTTAGAACTGCTCCAAAATAATGTCGTGCCAATTTTGACAAACTTATATCCTGATCCAGCAAACCCACAAGTTCCTGCCAATATACTATGGTTTCAGCAAGATGGAGCACCGCCCCATTACCAAATCAATGTCCGGCAGTACCTGAACCAAAATGTTCCAAATCGGTGGATAGGGAGGCGCGGATCGATAGAATGGCCAGCACGATCCCCTAATCTGACGCCATTGGACTTCTTTTTGTGGGGATATGTCAAAAGTATTGTATACTAAACTAAACCACTCAAATTAGATGACTTAAAAAGACGAATCACGCTTGCGATTAGATCAGTCACGCCTGAGATGTTGAGTAACGTTAGAAGACATTTCTATACCAGATTAGCATGTTGCCAAGACGTTCGCGGCGAACATTTTGAACATCTCTTACGTTGAAATTAATGTTTTTTTACATTATATGTGAAATAAAATAATTTTCTTTTTTTAATGTTAATTTTTGTAATACATCTGAAAACACTTAATATTTCCGAAACAGTTGAAGATAGGTATGGGACATTGTACACGAATTATGTCTAAAATTTTCTGAAGAATCCAAAAAACTAATAATATACAGGGGGTTGTATTTAAAATAAGAAAGTTGGTATTGGCCACTGTCACATGACACACCCTCTATAATTATTTTTTTTTTGAAAAAAAGGAATTTAATGATTTAGAATTGTCTTTTTCAGGCGATAATTATAACGTCTTACCACCAGATTTATTTTGTCCTATATTTATGGGAGTACCATCCCCTTGTGAAGGGGGCGTTCTAGCTTTAAACGGATTAACAGGAAACATTATATGGAGACACTGGTTTAATGATACAATATATTCTCTTCATTGTACTAACGACGTAAATGGAGATCAACAAAATGACTGTTTAGTTATAGGAATGGAAGGGGTAATTACGTTCATGAAACCAACTTTAGTCCTTTTTATTATTATTTTTTCTAATTTTAGACAATAGCCGTTATTGATTCAAAAAATGGTACAATTATTTGGAAACTAAATACCGGAAGACTTAATGTGTACGTAGCTTCGTTTATTTCGGATCAAAATAATGATACTATTCCCGATATCTTAGCTTCGTGTTCTTCTTTAAGTGGTAACTATATTTTTTCACTTTATTTAGCTTGAACATACGAGTTTTCGCTTATACGAGGGCTGTTCAGAAAGTAACAGACGTTTTAGCGTGGCGCCGCCAGCTTGGTGTCAGAGTGAAAATTCATCCAGTTGTGAAGTGCGAGCTGTGATAAGGTCTTTGTTGACGTAAAATTGCAAAGAATAGCTTTATTTCTTCACGACCAAGAGCTATTGGATGATTCTGAATGACAACAGTGGCGTAACTATGATGAAGTTCTGGGGGAGGGAGGAGGATTTGAACTACCGGGCCGCCTAAGGGAAATTTTTTGAAGTTTTAAGCCCCTAAAACTGCATTTTAGCTTTGTTTTTCTTATTTTACAGTTATTCAAGCAAGCCCTGCAAAAAAGCTCATTTTAATTGGATCTTCTATACCAGTGGAAGCCCTAAAACACTAAAAATTGCCCTACATATTTTTTAGTTGTATTTTTCCTAAAACTCCTCATATCCTCATCTTTAAAAGACAACTAAACATATATATTTCAGTTTCATTTAAAAAACAATCAAATTAAGTAAATCAATTAGTTAGCAGTTAACCCTTTAGTTTTAGTTGTTTGCATAACATTATTATTATTATTATTACAATAGAAATAAGAACTGAGGTAAGAACCTATGAAGCCCATGATCTGAAAACATAAATAAGTGCTTAAACGCCTATAAACATAATCGATGACAAATTACCAATAATTAACAAAATCGTAGTTATCAACAATAACCGCAACAACTATACAGCGAAAAAGGATATAAATAAAATAAATTCAGATAAATAATAAATGCAACAATGCGCACTATTAACTATTAAATAGAAGTGTTTTAAATGAAACTCACGGTTTCTAGTTAATATCACAATATAATAAAAATTGTTGAAAATTCTAAAAAATTGACAATTGTTTCGATGAATCAATATCATCGTCAGAATGACAGAAGTTACATTTCATTTGATGCCTACCTGATGTTTCGTAGTTATTTTTGGCTAGATCAAGAAGTGACCTAATTGGTGATTGACTTAATATATGTTAATAGAAAAAAGAAGAAGATGTGATATTATAAATATTGAAGCTTAGATATTATTAGCCCTATGGTGATATCCCGGATATCATTTTTCCAATTAAGATCAGTATAACTGTGAAATGATATAGAAAACCAGGAAAACTATATCTGCTGATCTTTACTTCTGTCATTCTGACGATGATATTGATTTATCGAAACAATTGTCAATTTTTTAGAATTTTCAACAATTTTTATTATATTGTGGTATTAACTAGAAACCGTGAGTTTCATTTAAAACACTAATATGAGTAGATTCCACGAAGTAAGGGTCGAGACAGTTAATTTTATTAAATAGGAGTTTATCAATTCTGTTCTTAAATGCGTTAACTGATGGTGCGTCAACAACATCATCAGGAAGATTGTTCCAGACATCAAACACTGTTTGGTAAAAAGTGCTGTCTTACTTGGGATCTAAGGGACTCCTTCTTAAGTTTAAATGGGTGACCTCTCAGTCTAAGATCGGTGTTGAATAGAAACATAGATTGAAGATCACCACGAATAAGATCAGGGTACCACACAGGACCCGCATATTCTAAAATAGGACGCACGTAACATTTGTACAATTTACAGTAAGTTTCAAGTGACACTCTAGAACGATTTTTGTATCAGATAGAGTCTGGATTTCGCGCGGTTGCATACAGACACAACATGTTCACTCCACGATAAATTTGAGTTCACTAAGATGCCTAGGACATCATGGCTGGTAACCGAATTTAGTATCTGCCCATTTAAGTTGTATGATAAATTGGGATTGGTCTTGCCAATGTGGAGTGCATTACATTTATTAATGTTCAGGGGAAGCAACAAGTCCAAACACCACCGCTGTATAGTGTGTAGGTCATTTTGGAGGGTGGGATGGTCTCTTAAAGGGTTAGCAAATATCTTTGTGTCATCGGCATAAAAAGAAACTGAGTTTGAGACCAATATTTGAAGATCGCTTGCGTAAACAACAAACAGCAATGGGCCAAGGACGGAACCCTGTGGAGTACCACTAGAAACTGGCCTGTCATTGGAGAACTCTCGGCCGACTCTGACTTTAAAAATCCTGTCCGATAAAAAATTGGAGATCCATAAATTTAGGTTACTCCGTATGCCAAAGTGATCTAATTTATATAAAAGTCTTCTTTTTGGGACTTTGTCGAAGGCATTGGAGAAGTCCAAATAAATAACGTCAATCGGATCTCTGTTGTCTAAAGCTTTTGTCCAGTCATTAACACAGTGAAGAAGATTGGACATGGTAGAGTGACCTCTAACAAAACCATGTTGGTGAAGAGGTATGACATTTTGTTGAAGAAGGAACTTAGACATGGCCTCACTAATAATAGATTCCATAATTTTACAAACAATAGCTACCAGACTTACTGGTCGGTAATTGCTTGGATCCAGTTTATTGCCGTTCTTGAATGTAGGAGTAACTGGCGCCGATTTCCAGATTGGTGGAATAGAACATTGCGTGAAAGAGGCATTCATGATGATTGAAAGGGGATAGGAAATTGAGTCTGCACATTTTTTAAGAAACATTACTTGCAAACCATCAAGACCAGGAGAAGTGTTCGTCTTGATATTCAATATTTTTTCTTCAATTTGCTGGGGTGAAAATTCAATATTACTAAGGGATTCTAAGACACCAGCACCAATAAAAGCCTCAAAAAACTAATGGACAACGTTTCGGAAGTTTCATAATTAGACGAACATAATACTCAATCACTTTTCCTAAGTAAAGGGACACCAACTTTAGACGAAAGACAGGAACACATGTGCTTAAAAAACTTTTTAGGGTTGCCACTATTAGCAATACTTTCCTCGAAACCTCTTCTGGCGTTAGCCAACCGACTAATTATTATATTAGAGAATTTTCTGTGAGTTAATAAATCTTCATTATTGTTGGTGCGTTTAAATCTTCTCCACAAATTTCGTTTATGTTTTATCAAATCATGTATTCCACAATTGATCCATGACTTCAATTTGTTATGGAAAATTCTTCTTTATCTCGTATTCTCACTACAACATTTTGTTACCGTGTCATAGAAACATTTCCATAAATGTATACAGTTATTATTATCAGGCAATATGTTATTCCAATTGATGGACGAAAGAGTACGATTGACATTTATAAAATTTGTTACTGCGATAGTCATGTAATTCTTATCATCGTCAGCAGCGGGTAAGTTAAGTTTAATATTGACAGTTATTGCTGCATGATCGGACTTACCTATTGGTGAACTGATCTCCAGGCATGATAGCAAACATTCGTCATTGGTCAAAATAAGATCGAGAGTAGAAGGATTATTATTGTGTCGGAAACGAGTAGGTTCGTGGACAACTTGGGTTAAATTCGAGTTTTGGATAAATTGCATACACCCATTTTTTACATTATTGCCCTCAGGAATATTTATTATCGGCCAGGATATATCCGGAAAATTCAAATCCCCAATGATAACTAGATTGTCAAGCATGGATAACTCATCCAGTTTATCAAGGAGAGTGACATTATCTGCCAATTGTGAGTCACTAGGACGATATATGCAGGCTAAGTGTATGGACATGAGACTTTTGGATATTTTAATGCATATAGCATCAATGTTTGATTGATTAAATTTATTTTATTCTTACCTATCCAGTAGTATTTCTGAGGTATGTCTTGACTCATTTTAGAGTTGAAAATGTACTGTCACCGGTAGAGTACATAGTATTTTGAGCAGTCTGTAAATATTTAGATATAAAGTAGTGCCTTAGTTACAGACTTGAAAACATCTGCCAGTGCCCCCTCTTCATCTGAACTTCATTTTGCCATAACTTTAATTCAATAAATACGTTACCCGGGGGTGACTGCATAATTTCGTAATAGAAATTGACCAAATGGCTCAAGTTCTCTTCAAGGCTATCGTCAACGGGTTCAAATAACCACAGAGGACCCAGAAACACCGACTGATGTTGGTCAAATCTCTCATTGAGCTGGTTGATGAAACAATCCAAAAGCGGGATAACAACATTTAATATGTAAGTAGTTAGTTTCTGCGCTTCTGCTTGATGTTTCGTTGTTGGGTGAATTAACAACAGTAACAATATTACTTCGGTTTGTTTGTTTCCCACAAACTCTTGGAATTTTTCGGACTACTTCCAGGTCATTTGCAACTGCTTGTACACATTTAAAAATGGAACCAAATTCATTTTCAGAGTTTTGCCTTAAAATTTGCAGTTCTGCCAAACATGTCTGGATACATAAACTATTTGTTTCAACTCTATAGCTTCCTTCTAGACAGTTTTGCACAATGGTAAGCAGTATGCAAATACCGTTGAAATAATATGAACAGAAACTATAAAATCAGAATTTAAAATTCCCCACTTCAATGTACTAGCACCGCTGCCATCTTTCCAGGATGATATTATATTCAAGGCTTCAATTGTAAAATCTAAAATATGTAATAAATCTTAGAATGAGTCGTACTTTGACGTCCATCTTGTGGTTGAAATTATTTTGACAATTTTTACTCGAGGATTTAAGCCGGCCTCTTCTATGCAGTTCAGCAAAACAGCTCGTCTTTTAGGTGTGTTAAAAAATGTATGGACTTTTCCTACTGTTACGGCCGTTTTACCATAACACAGTTTGTTTGGTTAAATTCGCCTTCGATTAGCGGACTACGTCTTCGTAGTAGCCGGTTCTGGGCAAAAATAAATACACTGCAATCTCGTCAACAATCCAGTAATATTTAATAAACTACAACTGACGTCAGAAATATATAGAGGAAACAAATGAATGGGGACAAGCCTTTCAGTATGAACTAAGAATTAATGAACGATCTTACTTTTTTCTCCTTTTAGTTTCCAAAACACTATAAAATAACTTATCTTTAACTTTATAACTTTATACAAAGAAATGCACTTATGCAGGAAGGACGGAATGTATTAATTTCTGTAAAAACTTAAACATTTAGGTCTTAACTGGGAGACCGTTCTGGTTGGAAAAAAATTGTTTGACAGTGACACTGACATTTATTTATTTACATATTTAAAACAAGTTGCGTAGAAACAAGCCCAGCCTATTTAATTTCAATTAAAATAATTGTTTGGATGTGTTCTGAATACTATACATGAAAATAACAAATTATTGAACGTGTGTGGTTTCAACACCTACTATACCAAGGCAGTTCCGAATATTTTGCACTTCGCATGATTTAGTTACAGCCAGATTTAGAGCATGCGAAGCACAATGCACGTATAAGAAAGACAGGTAGGTATTTTGTATAATTCTGTGGATGCCATTATATTTCCTCGTCATATCGGCAGCTCCGTCGTAGCCTAGCCCCTTTAAAAAGTTTATGTCAATTCCATATTTTTTAAATGTGTCAATGATTTGGTTGGCAAGGGATTCACTCGTCATTGATGTGACTTGTTCAAATTGTAAAAAGTCTGCTTTTACAAAGTAATGACCGTCAATTATCTCTCCACGTAACTGACATATAACGAAAGTTGCTTAACAGTAGAAATGTCACTGGTTTCATCTGCTAAAATTGTGAAACCCTGAGCAGCATTAACTTTGTCTACAAGTTTCCTTAAAATAATGGTGTTACAGGATGTAACTATCTTATTTTGTACTTTTGTTGAAAAGGACTTTATTTTGCGAGAGCAATTTAACACTTGCATTTGCTCCTGGTCACCCAGACTGCAGTACTATAATATGGCCTTAAATTTTCCCTCATTAGATGCACTACATTCATTTTCAATGTTTATATTTCTAGAGTCACGGTGCCCACGTTGTGCTACGGCATGCTTTTTAAGTAAGTACCGTTTTGCCGCACTGCGGCCGCAGCGTAGGAAACAACTTTATTTACAGAGCGATAAAGAACAAGTCTATTCAGTAGAATAAACAATTTATACAGCAGTATTTACAATACACTACTTGTTTTACTTCAGAATACTCAGTGTACGCAAGCCAAGGAAACTCCGTAAACCATGCCCATTGACACTGTATTTTCGTAGTTGTAAACTTATCTAAAATAGGAAAAGTCTAGTTTGATAGACAATTTTTTAAATTTCATATTTTTCAAAAACGCTCAATGTTCTACCAGTCCAATGTAATGTTGAGCTGTATGGGCGACACCATGTTCTTCGCTCGGCGGAAGCAGCGGCATTGCTGAAAGAGTGTACTCGCTGTATGTGGCAGCTACGAAACTGTTTGCACTTTCGCTAGAGCAAGGATTACCTGCCATTACTGTACCGCGTTTCTTAAACAAATCTGTCAGTAAACATTGAGAAGCTTACCTCTTAGACATCATGGAATCGTAAAAATTTCAAATTAATAAACACTATAAACGTTCTTCACAATCACATATATAAGCAATGTCTGAACTACTACCAAACACACAGAACAGATCAACCTAAAATCAGGCTGACCCCTCAGGCATCTGCACCAGTTTTGCGTGTGCTTACAGCACAAGCGTGTAGTGTTACCACTACCACTCTCGTTAAAGAAACCAAATTCACTCCCGCTGCAAACTTCAGTCAATTACGCAAATAAATTACTAATTTCTGTATTGAATAAATATTGAAATAGGCCAAATTAAAGCTAAAACGTTTAATTACAGTATTTCAAACAAGTGGGCTTGCAGTGATTATGTTTTAGAATTTTTTTTAGGGTCCTAGGGTTCTAGCCCCCTCATCCCCCAATAGTTACGCCACTGAATGACAAGTTTTCAATCATCCGCCTTATAGCCCGGCGACCAGCGATGAAGACTTCCTCGCTACTCAACGCTTTGACACCCACGCTGAACAGAATGCCTGTGTAAACCTGTAGTTGCACTCGCAGGCGGAAATTTCTACATAAAGGATATTGAAAGGCTTATATAATAACACGTTATGATAAATGCCTTAATTTATATGGCAATTATATAGAAAAATAGCCTCAAGAATGTATATAATAAAAATTGTTTTTTTTTCACTTTGCTTATTGCAAAACGTCCGCTACTTTTCTTTTCATATCTATCATACCTCGTTTGAAACTATCCTCACTTCTCTGCTTTGTTCTCTTCTCTCAATTGTCCTTTCCTTGGCATATTTTGAGTACCACATCTTTAGAGTTTGTTTTTAGAATAACACTGTGTATGACTCAATTCCAAATTTATACATGGACACAAACATGACGCACAGATTATTATCCTGATTCAATATTTGTTTGATTGAAAACATTAATTTTATCAAATCTTTTGTTTCTATGTCATTGACTGCAATGTTGAATTTTAGTTGAGAAAGATGGCCGTCTCGTTTTGTTATCTGGTAAAAATGGAGAAACATTAAAAAGTATGAAAACTCCAGGAGGTGCAAAAACATTCTACATGCCTCAAATTCTTACTCAGAATAGTACAAGTTCCTTTGTAATATTTGGTACAGGATCACCTACATCTGCGGGAAATCTAACTGTAACTCCTTTGGAAGATGTTTCATCAGGAATTCTCGTAAGTACCATGTATTCGATACACTTATATTTTACTTTTCGCCCAACCTTTCTATATGCGAGAAAAGTATTGGTTTACCCCAAAAAAAATTGGAATTTTGAAAAATTTTTTTGAGTTATTTTTACGTTTTCTATCAACAACAACTCGAAAAAACGGTTTTTAGAAAAAAAATCCTGTGTGTATGTCGTCGTCGTCGTTGTCGTCGGCCACTTTTCCTTACATGAATTGTTAGCACGATACAGCCTCCGGAGTGCAATAAGTCACCAATTTTATGATTGAATATTGTTAAGTACATGTCACAGATGATCCCTATTGATTTTCAGGTCACCAGAGCCAGTACAACGAGTGTTATGGTACTTGAAGTACGACATTTTGTAATTTTTTGAGAAATTTCAGTTTGTTAGCACGATACAGCTTCCGGAGTTCAACAAGTCACAATTTTATGATTGAATATTATTCAGGACATCTCACTGATGAACCTTATTGATTTTCAGCTCACCGGAGATAATACAACAGGTGCTACAGTACTTTAAGTACGATATTTTTGTCATTTTTGAAGTAGTTTCAGTTTGTTAGCAAGATACAGCCTCCGGAGTATGAACAAGTGACCAATTTTATGATTAGATATTATTCAGGGCATCTCAAAGATGAACCTTATTGATATTCACCTCAGTATAGCCAGTACAACGGGTGCTATGGTACTTGAAGTACCAAATTTTCGTAATTTTTGAAGAATTTTCAGTTTGTTAGTACGATACAGCCTCCAGAGAGTATACGATTGATCAATTTTATGATTAACTATTGTTCAAGGTGTCTCACAGATGTACCCTATTGATTTTCAGTTGACTAGAGCGAGTACAGCGGATCCTATAAATCCAGATATACTGAATTTATTGATATTTTTGGAGAAATTTCGGTTTGTTAGCACGATACATCCCCCGAAGTGTATACAAGTAATAATTTTATGATAGAATATTGTTCAGGGCCACAGATGCGGAAAAGTTAGTTTTAATCCTTAAAACCGTTTATTTTTAGTCTGGAAGTTCTTACAATAAACTTAGGAGAAACGTTATCGCAATATTGCTTCATAGACTTGATAAGAGTTTTTGGCAAAATAGAAAGAGGATAATGATGATTTTAAGGAGTTGAAAAGTACCAGAACCTAACCTTACCTATCCAGAAGATAAAATAGAAGAAATCCAATAAACAATTATCAATTTGGTCGTATAGGAAAATGGCATGGTGTATGGAATCGATATATTATGTAGAAACCGGAGGATATATAAGAGGCATTGGACAGGGTCGTAAAAGAAAAACAAACCGAATTCAGTACAGGTTTTCAGTCATATCAGCGATCTCGCTTGTCGACAGCCAAAGATCTTCAAATCGGACTTAGCCACCCATAATGTTGAAATTTAGGTAGATTCTGACGAGCCGATAAATTTCTTGGACAGTATTGTTCAACAATCTAATTTGTATGCCACACAAAATCGCAAAAGGCTTGACCTTTCAATGGAAAAATTCAAGGCTTTTATAGCTGTTTTACTAATAAGGGACTTTAATTATTTGCCACAAATAAGAATATACTGGTCCAGAATTCAACATTTTCACAATAATCGCATCTCCATTGGTTTCACAGTAAAATTTTACGATTTTTGCATGTCAATGATAACAGTTAAATACCTTCTCTGGACCGAGGTAACTATGACAGACTATATAAAATTCGACCAGTCATCGAACATTTCAGCGAAGTGTTTACTTTTTCTTTTACTCCACACATAAGTGTAGCAATAGATGAAAGTATGATTGCTTTTAAAGGGCGAAGTTATCTGAAACAATATTTATGCCTGTGAATCCAATAAAGAGGTTTCACGATATGGGCTATGGCTTGTTCCATGAGTGGGTTTTTATTGGAATTTGATGTATACCAAGGTAAAGAAAAAGCTCAAAGTGAAAATACCTAAGGAGAACGCGTCATTCTAAAACTAGCTAATCAGTTGGAAGAGGATTTTGCACATACTTTGATAAGCTTTTTACCACCACTCCATTGATGAAAAAATTGTGAGATAAATATTTGTTTGGCTGTGGTACAATTCGCCAAACTAGTGAATATTTTCCAAAAATAAACTACCAGAAGACCAAAAAATGGCAATTGGACAATCTGATTATACCATTTGCAATGAAATTTCGTTTTGCAAATGGAAAGATCGTGATAAAAAAGCAGTAGGTAACAGTATGTAGCAATATGCATAATGCAGTGGAAATTGGACAGGTCTTGCGGACAAATAAATATGGGGAGCGAGAATATGTTCCTTGTCCTAAGCCTATAATCAGTTTATGGGAGCGGTTGATATGTGTGATCAACTTATGGCTGCTTACAACATTGCTTGGAAAAGTAGAAGATGATGGATGAAACTGCTGTATTACTCTTTTGATCGTAAACTCCAATATACTCTACCGAGTAACGCTAAAATCAATTCGTTCACGAAAAAAAGCGATGACTCATCTACAGTATTACAGTAAACTAGTAGAACAGCTGATTAAGAACTTTACTGCAAGACAAAAGCCAGGTCCTCTTAAGGTCATTAGCGCATTTGAAAACATTAATAATTTATCACAAAAAACCGCTTTGCGGCGGTGTCAACAGTGTTCCAAACGAGGCTTACAAAAAAGAAGCAACGTTGTTGGACGTATGGTTGTTTAGAAGATTCTAACTTTTGACTTACTTGAGATTTCTTTTGTGTTTAAGCTAGCGAATTTATTACTTTGCTCTCTTTTAGCATTGTTTTGTCTATTTCGTGCCCTTCCTGACTTTTATTTGTAATGGTCACACTCATAGATACTGGAACTCTTCGCCCTTTTCAAAATTATATT
Source organism: Galeruca laticollis (assembly GCA_963921935.1). NCBI lineage: Eukaryota > Metazoa > Arthropoda > Insecta > Coleoptera > Chrysomelidae > Galeruca > Galeruca laticollis. The sequence goes on from OY998177.1 coordinate 213,144,315, forward strand.
CTCGATTTTGTGTCTGTATAATTAAATGTCCTTGCGATTAATGTGTTCGCATTAACATATATTTGGCTTCGTTTATTGATAGCCCAAATCTTTTTACCTTCGCTTCAGATCTTCCAAACACTGCTTTCTTGAGCTTGTCGGGAGCCCGACATCGTCAGCATACGCAATGCGTTGTTCTTGGTAGTGGTAAATTAACCCGGTTCTTTGGATTCTACTTTTTCTTATTATTTGTTCCAGTACTAAATTGAATAGTGGATAATGGGCCTCATTGCTTTAGATATCTTTCTTTGTTAGACATTGGCTAAAATTACATCCCTCTAATAAAAATCTTTTTTTTTATTTCTGGCAGTGTAATTTTTATCAGCATTACTGGGATTCCCAGTTATGCAAGAGCCTCGTGTAGTTGTTCTCTTATAATGGTGTCGTAGGCCTGTTTAAACTATTTTACAATGATATTTTCAAAAATTATGAAAGGTTTGTTTATTATAACTTTTATAGCAATTTTCGTATTTTGATGAATTCACATTGATTGGTCTAACATTTCAGGGAAATTCCACAAAAAATATTTACGAAGATAAATTCAAGGGTGTTTTAACGCAATCAGTCTTGGTTGATATTACCGGAGATGCAATACCCGATATAGTAACAGCCATGTATAATTCAAGTTTGGTGGCAATAGATGGAAAATCGTTCAAACAAATATGGAATTTCACAGTACCTGGTAATGGTGCCGAAACAAATATTATTCCAACTCCTGCTTACTTCAACTCTGACAATATAACTGACTTTTTGATTATATATCAAAAATACGATAGTATTTTGAATTACAATTATACACAAGTAAGTTGAAAATGCTAAATAACTACATTATTGTTTTGTTAACAAAAATAAGAGATGTTACACTAGTTATTTGAATGTTCTGTTCTTGCTATATATATAATACTGAGGAATTAAGAGTTAGAATGATCGTATTTTGGAAGGACCTGGGTAGGTTGTCGGCGCACAAACATAATTAGTTCGGACGAATACTTTGCTCATTATTATTATATCCATTTTTAGTAGACTGTTATTTAAACTTTACGGTAAGTGGTAAAATCAATTCGTTCTAGGTAGATAAGGTACTGTCTCAGTAACCTTGGACCCAGTTCAACGCAGAATTGACTCCGCCTCAAGTCCTTCTCAAAATACTAAGTTTCTAACAATGAAAAAGGTATTAAAATAGAAGATATTATAATTATGAACAAATGTTTTAAGTACAATTAAGAAACAGCGCATATTAGAGACTTTTGATCGCTCTTTTAAGTACCATGGAAAGATAAGAGAGTTCTATTTACACAATATAATATTGATCCAATGCCGAAAATATGGCGAGCTAGAGCACGTACGGAGCCCCTCTAAGCGCCACAGGACTCCTGCAACCCAAGAACTCCAGTCACAGGGAACTAGACAGGGGCGAACACCGATCTGATGTTAATCACGGAAACGCCGACTCTCTGCCTAGACGGTCATGCCCTGTAGACCATTCTCACTGTAATCTAGGGAAGCGGCAGTTTCAAGAACTACTGTAGTCAATGAAGAATGGTCACTCACTATGATCAGAGAAGCCCAGGAGAATGATCCTCACCTAAAGTAGATTCGGCAATGGAAGGAAGAAAATCGGCGACCTACCTGGCAAGAAGTGTCAAGATTTCCACCGGCATTCAAGGCATATTGGGCTCAGTGGGACTCCCTTGTCCTGGAAAAAGGGCTGTTGAAAAGAGTCCTTGAAAACGATTATGGTTCGGAGATGAGGAAACAGCTAGTTATCCCGAGAACGAGAGTAGCAGAATTATTGGTAAAGTTACACGACAGTCCATCGGGAGGCGCCCATGAAAAAATATAATGTTGAAATCCCTTTCGAAATGATTGCTTTAGACATCGCTGTGCCATTTCCGACGACATCCTGGTAGTAATGGATTATTTCACAAAGTGGGTGGAAATGTAGACGATCCCTAATCGAGAGGCCACAACTGTCGCGGATGTACTGGTGAAAGAATTTATCAGCCGATATATGGAGCGCCCTTGGAAGTCCACAACGATCAAGGAATAAATTTCGAGAGCCACTTATTCCAAGAAATTGGTGACAAGCTGGGAATGAAGAAGACGAAGACAACAGCGTTGCATCTACAGTCAGATGGAATGGTCTAAAGAATGAACGGGACCATTGGAAAATACCTGTCCAAAGTAGTTTCCAGCCACCAGAGAGATTGGGACCAGTACCTTTCCCTATTTGCGTTGGCTTATCGATCGGCCATAAATGAGTCCACGGGTGAAACACCTGCGAAACTTCTATTTGGACGTGAAATGAGGCTTCCTTTTGACCTGGAGTTTGGCTGTCGGCCTGGCGAAGATCTAGCAGGAGAAGATTACGTGATCCAATTGAGAAGAAGAATGGACAATGCGCACGAATTGATTCGAACGAATCTTCAAGTTGCCAGTGACAGAATGAAAAAAACGGTACGATACGCAGGCCATAGAAGGCAGTTTCAACGAAGGGGACAAAGTATGATTACACAACCCGATAAGGAGAAAAGGATTTTCTCCAAAATTACAGAAATCATGGGAAGGTCCATACTTAATCAAGAAGAGGATCAACGACGTCATCTATCGCATAAGCAAGATCCCCAATGGAAAACCGGGAGTAGTTATCCAAGACCGACTAACGCCATTCGACGGAGACCAAGACAAAGAGGAAGGAGTGCGCCATACACAACAAGAGGCTGACCCAACCTTTGAAGAATGTATGGGCACATACGGAGGTACCGGGAAAGCTAGGTACGGAGTAACTACAGAGCAAAAAAAATATTAGTTCACATTCCCGGAAGATTATTCACTGGCACACAATCTCCGTCAATAACAAACACGCACGAGGGTTGGCATCCGTCTTTCGAAAGAAGTTTGAACAATTAGAAAAACTTGAAGATCAGATGCCAGCCCCTGGCAAGACACTGAGACTCAAACACAATTCACGGTACGTCTTCTACCTGGTAATTAGAAACGAATTTCCAGATCGGTCCACCTACCGGAATGTGTGAGAGGCGCTTAACAATCTTTAGTCTGCTAACTATTGGCCGACTTTTCAAATACTAACGAGCGCTATTCGGTTGCGCAAATTCGCCCATTATTTAGTTCGTTTCTACAAATTTTACCAGTGTGTTATATGTGTGCATACAGTGCTGTCCATTGCGTTGATAACAGATGAAACAATAAAAACCTAATTGAAGAGATCAAGAAATGACCAGCCCTGTACAAAAATAGTTTAAAAGAATATTATAGGATATGAATTGGTTGCTGGTCCAAATAAGTTCACAAGCACGTTGAAATTGGTTAAGGTAGTTCTATAAAAAGCGAAAAACTTTTTTGGATACTCAAATAATTTAAAATGCAGCGTGTAAAACTTTCTTCGCAACAATCTATCACTGCATATTGGATGTAGCCAATATTCTCGGCTCCTTTTCTTAATTAACATGTTAATACGTTCAGGTACATAAATATAAATGCCCCCACTTATCTAAACAGTATTAATAAGTCTCACAATGTATATAAACCCCATTCAGTAGTGGACCTCGAATGTTTTGGCAAACTAAGTGCTTTGGTTCGTATATCAGCTGGCATTTCATCCACTTCTAGCAGTCCGAACTAGAAAAAGCTTCCCCCACAGAAGCTGGAAATGCCTCAGGACAATTTTTAACTACAGCGAGATAACTAACAAAATCTTCAAATTTTCTAGCTATTATTTTAAAAATTTTGTGGAACATAGATTTAGTCACCTAGCTCTTCTTCAACCTTGTCTTCGACTGATGAAGATATTTGCGCTGCTGTATCGTACTCGGAATCAAAACTCTCTTCACTAAGAACACTTTCTTCACTATTTATAGTATCCACGGTGGTCTTGGTGGCTTCTGATTCTACATAAAAATTGATGTCACTAAGCCCTATAGCTTCTTTTTTGGCAATATGCACATCTCAACTTGTGGATATGTCACCAGTTTTTAAGTAACCTTTCTGAAAAACGAATTCAAATTAATTTCATAGACTTTTATCCCACTTTATTCTCATTTCTTTTGGGTAATATGGGTCTTCCAAATATTCAAATATGACTCAAATTTGGCTTCCGATTAAAAAACATTTCATAGGTTTTTTTTCCATGTTATGCTCTGCAGACCTGCTTCTTAAATAGCAAGCTGTGTTTATTGCTTCAGCCCAGAAGCGTTTTTCTAAACATGGTTCATATAATAAAGATCTAGCTTTATCAACTAAAGATCGATGCCTATTTTGCTCTACAGTGTAAGGATTTATTTTTTGATGGAGTATGACCAGCTTCCTTAAATAGCATTCAAACTCAGTACTGGTATACTCTCCACCATTGTTTGTACGTAAATTCTTTAAATTTCTAAAAGTTCTCATCTTTATTTTTAATAAAATGGACAAACAACATACCACTGTAATAATCTTGGAATTGAACAAAATACTTTGATCCATCTATGGAAATTATCATACACTGGCCCCTGTTAAGTCGTTATACACCACATCAAGTAGACCTATTGCCCAAAATATTTGCGAGACTGCTTTCCATTGTATAAAAATTCGTAATTTTTGCCTAATCAAAATATTCCACTCCGGCTACTAGACCATCTCTGATTTTGTTCATATAACTTGAGTTGATATGTCCTAATCCTTTATGCAAAGTTTCATTTCTAGCTACTGCTTGTCCAGCAAATAAGCATTTTTCAATGGTACTTATTTTATGAACACCATCATAAAACCCATAGCTACCAAAACTATTTCTGTATTGTAAATCGTACACTTATCTTTGTTCACTAACAGACAATAAGTTTGTGGACAAATTAGGGACATAATGAGCATTTCAACTTCGCTACAACCTTGCACTTGAATTACGTTGTTATCAGCAACCTCTATGTCTTTTAGTCCTGGTTCTCGCTGATTAAGCAACTAATCTTTCCTGTATCTGAAGTGGATACTCATTCAGTGTTGTTATCTTTCATCCTTAAGAAAACAACATTAAAAACATTTTGGTTTTGGCCGGATTGAAGTCATTTTGACATTTAACGACCTTTCTACTTGCATCTAAAACAAATCACATCATTTTTGGTTGACATCGTCACTTTGAATTTTTTGACGATTTCCGTTTCCTTTACTTAAGAAGGCACCAGCTATTGAACTCGTGCTGCCATCTAGTTGCATATCGAGTAATTTTGTTTTAATTGTGTCGTTGTTAATCTCGATCCCACTGTGCTCCAGCGCCATCACCATTGCGGTGTATCGTTCTGGTAAACCTACCAAAAGCAAACTCCCAACTAAGGTCAAATCTAATTTGAAGCTGGTCCTATCAAGCTTCTGAGATGTCTCAACAACTTGATTGACGTATTCTTCCATTGATGCACAATTTTCTAGCCTCAATGATATCAACATGCGGGGCAGACTGATTTTTCTTGAAATACATTTGTTCTCTTACAGATTTTTCAGTTTATTCCAAACATTCTTAGCTGTTGTTGCCTCTTTCACGTGCACATATAAGCTAGAGCCAAGAGATGACATAATCTTTGCCTTGGCCTTTACTATCTGCACAATACCTATTCACGTCCCATCGACGCACTGTTTTCCATTGGAAATGATCTTCGAGTATTGGAACACTAGAAAGTTAGTTGTCCGCCACTTTGGAGATTGCCGCATTACACAATATTAATCAACCCTAGTACCGATTGTAACGCGAAAAGTAACCCGCTCGTTGAGAATATAATTTTAATATACATGCTATGAACGGTATCCGCTGTAATCTTTGGACGAGGAGGCTAGTCCTATGAGAATTGCCTTGGCTAGGGGAGGTACACCGTAAAACCTACCTGCCGGCGTCCATCACCACCGAAGTAGTCATTAATTATCAAGAGTCTACCTTGGAACGGAGGTTGAAAATTCCCCACTCGTCAATCGGTTCAAGTGAAGGAACTAAAAAATGTGGGGGGTTTTCGTTACTTTTTTTTCTTTTCTTTTCCCCTGAAACTGGGTCACGATTGCAGGCCTTGGAGGCGTAGTATAGCTGGGATTTTTTCGTAGGCTTGGTCTCTCCTACCTAACTGGATGAATACCAGGAGGGCTGACATTTTAGAAACGCCTTCATCGAGGGATTCGACTACTGTATCCTGTAACTAGCTGTAAAATTATTTTTCTTTCATTTTGTTTCTTAATTGGTAAATTTAATAAATTATTTTTTTGAATATATCGCCTTCAGCGTGTAAACTTTTTACTTTTTTTTTATTTAATTAACTTTTCACTTTTTTTCATATACAGTGTTAGGAAAATTCTGTGGGCATATATGTTTTATCGTCAATGTGTTAGAAAGAGACAAAATACATATAAATTCAGTGTATCATTTTTTTTCGCTAACAGGATATCATAAAGTGGAAAACGTGCAATTACTGTATATGTGTAAAGGCGTGGTGGTAGTATACTCCTACCACGTGTAAAAGTATGTCTGGTAGGCACCGCTCTCGAGAGACGTGCAAATACAGACGTGTAATGTGGACAGTTTAGTTTATTAATTGAGAAATAATAATATTGTACTAAACTGATAGCTTAATGCAATGAACAATAAAAAAATCAACATTACTTTCGTTTATCCCTTCATGATTAATTTACAAAGAAATAATTCAGCAGTGATAATCTAATTCACTATATTAGTTCGGTTAGTATTGGAATAAATAACATAACATGCGAAATAAAATTTGTATTAATAATAATATAATATATAATAATTCTCATTTTTCGCTAACAGGATCTCATAAGTGGAAAACCCACAACGCCGGCCTCTTACAAATTCTTTGTTTTAGTGAAGTACCCAGATTGTACAGTACAGTACGTATTCGTCTGGTATAATACTCTACGCTGGCTTTTAATTCTCTGTCTCATGATTGTCCTTCTCTAACACACTGGTAACGCCATGTGACCATTATAATTTCCCTTTGGCCGTGAGAGGTTATCGTTTTACGTTGAAATTAAATGTGACTGATTTCTCTCACAAATAAGAAGGACATTTTTAGGGCACTACAATCTAACGCGTGGATAGAAAATGAAGAGATGCAAACGAAATCGTTTTATCAGGAGCGTAGGAAACAGGCGGTTTACATTGAGATATTTTTAAAACCAGAATACAGTTGAACAAATATAAGCATACGACTTATTTCTCATTTTATGATATCCTGTTAAAGAAAATGGTGATACACTGAATACACTTGTTTTATTACAACATATTGTCGCTTTGGGCCTCTGTATTGTTGCCATAGATTATTCCTTATGATGTTAATGAAAATTATTATTCTATATTCATTAATTGTACCCTCAATATCAACGAATGTAATTTTTTTAACTATCTTCCAGTTATTTTTTAGTGGTACTTATTTCAAATACCTACTAGGTAGGTTTTAATTTATTGTTCAAATCATATTAGCGTGTACTACCCGAACTGATATAATGAAATAGTTTATTACTACCGAATTATTTCTTTGTAAATTAATCATGAAGGGATAAACGAAAGTAATTATGATTTTTTTATTATTCATTGCATTAAGCTATCAGTATAGTACAATCTTATTATTTCTCAATTAATAAACTAAACTGTTCACATTACACATTTCATTGCGATCTTTAACATAATGAGTTGTTTATACAACATTCTGCTGTGGTAAAGTGACTAGTAATAGCCTGAATTCATTTCTAATTTGTTTATTTAAAACTGTAAGTAAAAACCAGACATAAGAGCTACTGTACGCTTCTCGAAGGCGGTGCCTACCAGACATCCCATTACACAGTTATTTCGTTTCTCACTTTATGATACCCTGTTAGCGAAGAGGAGTAATACACTGAATTTATATGTATTTTGTCTCTTTATAACACATTGACGGTAAAACGTATGTTCCCTCGTAATGTTCCCAACACTGTATACATTTTGTTAATTCTTTCAATAATTTTCTTCATTTCACAAATTTGTTGAATTTTATGTTTGGATAAATAGATTAACTTAATAAATTTATAAGGTACTATACGCCTTACATATATATTATTAATGATATATTAATATTTTTTTGCGGTAATCCTCATTCGGTCTGGATATCAGATAATAATATATAAACTGTATGATCATTGGTTCTCTTGGTGAATTGAATTGTAAGATCCTCTAGCCTTCAGCTCATAATTATTTGTATACTACTGGCACTTCAGCCTTCAGCTGGGTCCAGGTTTTTGTTTAATATAAATTGGAATTTTAAATTTTTTCAACTTGGAAAAGATACATTAGGTCCAATAATAAATCAGAGGCAGGGGATATTTGCTGTTCTACTTTTAAAATCTTACCTGACAAAACCTTTAAGTGTGGAAAACTGTATTAACCCTCTGAGGAGTTGGGGGTTAGTTTAAAGGAGTCTTGGGTGCTTGTCTAAACTTCTCTGGCGCCCTTTTTTTGAATCCGACATAAATATAGAAGAATCCACCCCTTCTTCGACCCGGAGCTAGTCGACTGGCGAGCACAGATAGGTCTACGGGACAATCTGACATCTAAACGAGCACTTAGGTAGGTATTGTGGTGAGAAAAAATCTCGTTATACGGTTAATTTGAGTCTTATCCGCGTAACAAGTAACGAATTTCTATTTCATTTTCTCAATACTATATTGATAGGATGCCCTGGGCCCATAGCCTGTTCAACTCTAAGTGATTAAGTGGTGCTAGAATGTACAAGGAGCACAGTATTGCCAACTTGTTACGTTTAGGTACATAAATATCAACACTATCTTTTCGAAGTAACTAATCTATTATTATAATTATTTCTAATAGACTACACTTTTCGCAGCATATGCTGATAATCACCTGTCACCATTTTTGTGAATTGATCTCTAGTTCCAGTTTTGGCCTGCTGTTGAACAATGATACTAAATGAATATTAGTTTTATCAATATTTGCGATAGAAGATCTTGTTTAGGAGCAGTAGGTATTCCGTGGATTTCTAGAACTGATCCTGAAGGATAATTACTGATTGCAGGATGCTGACTGATGAATTGCAGATGGTCCTCAGGACTACTATGTCCGTGTACTCCAATTTCAGAGTGAGAGGGGTTTACTTCATGATTTAAAGTGGTAGTTTCAAACGTAGTTGGTGGAGGTGTAATGAAAAGATGAGTCTTCTGATTTTTTGTTTTGTTAGGTTTAACAGGGACTTCGAAAACTTCCTTCATCTCATTATTTTCATGATAAAACAGATTTTCGTTTGGTAAAATTGTGGGTTTACGGTTCATTCCCATGACGCTGTTATTTTCATTAAGTTCTTCGTTTTCGTACACTGCAAGTGGTCCCAATATCTTCGAAGGTTTATCAGGAGCAAGCGATCCTAGGTAAGACGTTTTCGGAATGGTTTTAAGGGTTTTGTCATTATAATCTACACTGTTTGCAGTTGCTGGAATGAGAGTTTAACATGTAAGTGAATTCAAACATTTTTGCCTATTGAAAACCTACTTATTTGTAGGCTTACCCATCTTATTACGTCTCCATATACGAAGTCAGATCTTTGATAACTTCCCCTTCTCGATGTTCAATGTATAATCTAATTTTCATCCGAATGTGACTGGAGAATATTTCAGAAATACTGAGTGAATGTTAAATTTGTTGCTTCTATTCTCATTATTATTAACAACACGTAAAAGTAGTTCACACAATTCAATTTATCTTGCAGACATTTATAATTGATGGTAAAAATGGCGAATCTATGTATAAACCAATAACTGGTGCTGTGATATCTCAATCTAGTGGGTTAACAGTAAGTTTAGAATCGTTGGGATTTGATTTGTATTTATTTTGGACGTCAGAATGTACAAACTTGAGTGCACTTAAAAAGTTGGATGGATCTAAAGGTGAAGTAACAAAATTTCTTTAATAATATACATACATATATAGACTAGGAGATGGTGACAGAAAATGTTCTCCCATTTTCTCCTGCATGCCTTTTTAGGAATTGATAACTAACCCTAAAATATGAAAGATAGAGGGGTTACGAGCCATTGCGCGCTTGCACGTCATAAAGAAAATGGCTTCTCTTTGTGTGAAGAATTTTAGTATTTTTCCTTGACATTATATTGCATGCCTTTGTAATATAACGTAGTTGGAACAAATTTAAGCTATAATCATTGATGGCATGCAATTCGCAACGGCCGACGGGGCTCAAAGGGTTACGTAGAAATGAAAAAAAAAATAGAACATTTCCGTGATTACAAATTGCATGCCGTTGTGAAAAATTAGTTTTTTTTTATCTCAAAAATACTCTACGAAAATTGGCATGCGCCCCTCGTATGACCAAGGGTAGAAAATATTAGGAAAATGTTGTGAAAATTCAATACAACTTTTCCGTGATTTCAAACTGCATGCGATTTGAACAATACTTAATTTTTATAATTTATTGACGTTATTAAATTTGGCATGCACAACAGGAAGTATTAAAGTAGTGGCATGCATGACAAAAATTACAAAAAATGCTGTTTTAATTTCCGTGACTTTATTTTGCATGCCATTCAAAATTTCATTAAAAAACATTATTTTATGTTGATAAAAAATGGCATGCATATTACAGAAGCCTGGCATAAAAAACTTGTGCAAAAATAAAATTAAAAAATGTTTTTTAACGAAAATAAAAATAAGGAACATTTCCCTGTTTTTTTTGCATGCCTTTTTGTACTTTGTCTGTAAATATTATTTTAAACTTCAATAACAAATGGCATGCATGTTTATTGATAAAAAATTACTATATGAAAAAAAAACGAGTCGTAAAAATAAAAAATGCATTCTTTTCCGGAGGAAAACTGTAAACTTTTTTTACGAAACTGTACACTTGTATTAATACCTAACTTAAATAAAATATTGTCACGCTTAGAAATAACACCCAGTATATGGTAAGCCAAACAAAAGTAGATCAACGTTTTAAAACATATTTTAAAACGTTGACCTACTTTTGTTTGGCTAAATATTATTTTTATTATACATTATTAATTATTATCACTTTCAGTATCATTACACACTGATTCATCTTCCGTAGTTTCTCCAATGTCGGATCCACAATCAGTGTCATCGTCATCAGTTTCGTCCTCCACATCTTCAAAATTAGGTGTTGTTATTAATTCATCATCTGCATCTGTTTCTTCCGGATCTATCAAAATTAAATTAAAATGTGATTTTTAAGTATCAACTTGAACAATTTTATCAATGGGGAGAAATACCTCAACTTCCCTAGCGCGCTGCGCGAGAGCTAAATTCTATTGTTTTCAACTCACGAGATTTTTTCTACGTATATTTTCGTACCATCAGCGCGAGTTGAAAACAACAGAATTTAGCGCTCGCGCGCCGCGCCAGGAGAGTTGGCGTATTTTTACACCTATTTGTTATGAAAGCATGAATAAAAAAATAAAATACCTTCAATTATTTTTGAATATTTGAAGGTACGTCCTCGCCCTCGAACCACTGGAAGGAATACATATCATCTTCGAGTTTCCAGCCGAATTCCAGAATATTTAGATTTTCATTGGGCACTGGAGAAAAGGCATTTTTCCACATGTGTCCAATGTATGATGCTCGAAGTAATTGCTGCTTGAGTTCACGCTTACAAGGTGGTAGTGTGCAAGCGTCAAAGTCCTATATTTTTTAATATTCATATTGTAAACTGAATTGTTATTATGTTTTTTTATTGAACAAAAATTTCTTCTCTGATTAAAACTTGCTCAGAGAAGTGTCGGTAAGTTATTGATTTTAATTTTATTTTAAATTCAATGTTTACATATGTTTGAAATCTGTAACGTACTTTGTATATAAACACACGCACTATATATTGACATAACCGTTAGAGAAACAGACGTATAAAACGGTTCCTTGCAAATAAAGTATATTTATGTATATATACTTCTGTATACACATGTACACATATGTAACTTTGTAAATATTTTTATACTTACTAATACTGCTCTGATTAAATACAAAATATACGATGTCACAGCACTTGTACAGTAGTAACAAATGGACAGCTTTGTTATATATTATTAGATCTCTTTGAAACTTGCAATATATTATATAGAATATTATGAATCTTTGTGGCGGTTATATGCTTTCAACTGCATATCTACATGTACACCAGAGACTGTCTTGTCTTGTCTCTGATGTACACTGAGGCCAAGAGGGAAAAATAAAAGTGTAGCGTCTGATTTAGGCTGAAAGCGACCTCTTGTGACATTTCGCAAAGACCGCATTTCGATCACAGAGCCCGGGAATTACGAATTATTACAATTGAAAATTTTTTATTTATTTTTGTTGAAGTATAGATGTAAATACGCATGCTATTTTCGTCATAAACTTTAAATATTTTTTTATAAAATACAAAATTGCATGTAAAATAAAAACACGGAAATGTTTCACATATTTTATGAAACTTTCATTATTATTAAAAATACGATGGTGTTATTTAATACGCATGCCATTTTCGATATATACTTAAAATAATATCTTATTATGAAATGCAAAACGGCATGCAAATTAAAAACACGGAAATGTCTCATATACTTTATGAAACTTTCATTATTATTTAAAATACGATCGTGTTATTTAATAGGCATGCCATTTTCAGTATTTACTTAAAATAATATGTTTTTATGAAATACAAAACGGCATGCAAATAAAAAACGCGGAAATGTTTATTAAATTTTTTACAACTTTTGTTATTATTTATAATATAATGATCATGTGCAACATGCATGCCATTTGTGTTTCAGAATTATTTGGTCATAAAATGAATATTTATCTTTATTAGAAGTAGTTTGAAATCACGGAAAAGTTGTATTGAATTTTCCTAATATTTTTCCACCCTTGGTCATACGAGGGGTGCATGCCAATTTTCGTATTTTTGAGATAAAAAAAATAATTTTTTACACCGGCATGCAATTTGTAAACACGGAAATGTTCTATTTTTTTTCATTTCTACGTAACCCTTTGAACCCCGTCGGCCTTTGCGAATTGCATGCCATCAATGATTATAGCTTAAATTTGCTCCAACTACGTTATATTACAAAGGCATGCAATATAATGTCACGGAAAAATACTAAAATTCTTCACACAAAGAGAAGCCATTTTCTTTATGACGTGCAAGCGCGCAAGGGCTCGTAACCCCTTTATCTTTCATATTTTAGAGTTAGTTATCAATTCCTAAAAAGGCTTGCAGGACAAAAAGGGAGAAAATTTTCTGTCACCATCTCCTATTCTAATAGTTTTACGTAACACATCTGGTTAGGATACATAAACTTAACGTAATGTGCAGTTGAAACTCTTGTTACGTAGAATACTATTTTCTTCAAACGTCAGTAAATCTGCCATTTTTCGACTGTGTAGGCGACCGTAAAGTTTCATTTTTCCTCCGGCGGAACTTTAGTTTTCACTTTCCCGCCAGCGGAGGGAAAATAGACGTTTTTGCATTAATTTGTCGACATTTGAAGAAAAAACAGCATATTTTATTTGGAGGAAAAGTTACTTTTCATGACTTGCCCTCTATTACCAGCCTCACTCCGTTCGGCTGTTAAACACGAGCGCGTCATGAATAGTATCACTTTTCCTCCATATAAAATAATATACTATTTCTTCATTCAGAAAGTTGGATGTCCTGGCGTGCGTGATCCAAAGCCTTGGCTTCCCCTCACACACACGCTAGGAAATACAACTTTGTGGCGTTGGGTCGTAATATACTAATTAATTTATATGAAACGAATGAAACACCGAGGAGTATTACACATTTAGTACTCGTCGTTGTTCCATTCATTTGATATCTAGTGTGTACACTGTACTCAAATCATTCTAATGTGTATGAGTTTTAAATTTATTTTTAGTTATATCAAATGAATTTTATGGACCATGCACTGATCAGTTTAACAATACATTGAATATGAAATTAAATGCATTGAGCCAATTCCACCAACCTCCAGGATTTGTTTTATATAATTCAGGTAATCAATAGATAGATACTTTGAATATTGAATTGTAGAAATTGCTATGCTTCTGTAAAGTCCCTTATCTCTTCTTGAAATTGGAAGTGATTTACTAGAAAAAGATTTATATTGTTATAGTGTAGGTACTTTTTTATATTTTAGCAGACAGATTATCACATGAATCTAACAGCAGTAGATCAGTGTTGAAGCAGTTAAAAGATCATTATAAATTTCATCCGAAGATTCATATAAACAATGCGGGACAATCAGAAGTTGATGAAAATTACAAAGTAGATCCTGTACCAATAGGAATTAGAAAATACGGTTCTTCCAGTTTTAGACATAAGGATCGAAATTTGGGAATACAGGGTTATATGACGTCTTCGAACGACGACGTTGATACGTTTGGAGAAGACAGAGTACGTATATAGTGTTTAAAAAGACTAAAATTGAAACCATTTTCATAGAAAAAATAGTATGTGTATAATTGGCGTAAAACATATTGGGAAGCAATGTAATCGTATATCCCCTTTAAGTAATGTTGCGGAGCTAAAATCTGAAATGTATTAATAATTTTGTTTATTTGCCAATACCTATGAGGGAATTTGATGTTACGTAATTTATTTCCCCCATTAATATGGACTTGTCCAATATTCTTATACTCGTCTTCAATTTTGATTACTTTTTTAATCCTTTTCTGCCAGTCTCCTTTGGTAATATTAGCGACTTCTCTTTTAATCAGGTCGACGACTTTCGTATCAAATTTAGGAAATGTATTCTTACGCTCAATACTCTGTTTTAATTCTGCCCAAATTAACTCGATGGGTTTGAAAATACAAAAATAAGGAGGAAGTCTCACTATAAGAGCTTTACCCGGCCTTTGGGACTCTGCTCAGGTGGTGAATTCGGCCTCAGCGACACTATCTTTAATTACCTCAACTGGGATAAGGTGAATCAATAACAAAAATTTTGGGACAAATGGATTTATTTAACACAAAAATAAATTCACATAAACCATATATTCACAATACAATACGAATAAAAATCAGTATTACAAAAAAAATGTCCAACTCAAGATTTTATATCTACCGAAAATAAGTGATGGACTATCTTGGAGAGACTCGGGACATACAGCAGTAGTAACGGGGCGCCTTGGGCCCAGTTATAGTACCCCCGGCCATTTTTTATCCAGTCGGCCATTTTTTATCCAGTCAGCCATTTTTTTATCCGTCGACCATTTTTTATCCTGTAATTGTAGATTTCTATCGCTAGATGGCGTATGTCATTTTTTGTAGATTTCTATAGATGGCTGTGCGTCGTCTATTTTTTATCCCGTAGATTTTATTTGAAAATTCCCATAGTCCTGATTGGAAACACTGACCTAAGCATAAGTAATTTCTAGAACCAAAGTTTTTTTATAACGCCATAAGGGCATTAGAAATTTATCTCTGTTATTATTGGCCATCATCAATCAATCGTCATTTGTGATAGAGCTTTTTTTATATAAGGAATGTACCAAAAAAGATGCAATAAGGGTGTTATAAATTTGTGGAATAGGTATATATTTCTTATATACGGGGTGTAGTCATAAAATATGTTTAATGCACAGTCGTTATGGTATTATTTTGGGTAAGCGTCGCATCAGTTGGATGGGCAGAGAGAAAAATAGCATTATTTTGGACAGGCACAATGGTTACAGAAGTGCTTATGATTTTTTTATTATCAACGTTCTCATCTCTTTTGATGGTCCCCAAGAGATAATAGGATGAGTAAAAGTCAGCTGAAGGTCGACGGGGTGACGTAATACAAAGTTGTTACAATCAATATACAGGGCGTCAACAATGCCATAAGGGCACTCTGCTTGGATTTTCATCGAACAAAACAGGATGTACCAAATCGCCATTAGGTCACTACGACTATCAATATATAGGATGTCATTGGACTCAGACACGCTCGATCTTTATACAGGATGTAGTCATAAATATGCCATAAGGACGCTACAATGCATCTCTGCTATTATTGGTCGGATTGAAGTCGAACAAAAGCCATTATGATTGTTAACGTACACAGGATGTGCACGCCATTAGGGCACTAACGCATATCTCTGCTATTATTGGTCGGATTGAAGTCGAACAAACACCATTATGATTGTTAACGTATACAGGATGTGCATGCCATTAGGGCACTAACGCATATCTCTGCTATTATTTGTCGGATTGAAGTCGAACAAACGCCATTATGCTTGTTATCGTATACAGGATGTACAAAAAAGATGTCATAAGGGTACTTGCATATATCTCTGCTATTATTGGTCGAATTGAAGTCGAACAAACGCCATTATGATTGTTATCGTATACAGGATGTACAAAAAAAGATGCCATAAGGGCACTTGCATATATCTCCGTTATTATTGGTAGGATTGAAGTCGAATAAACGCCATTATGATTATTATCGTATACAGGACCGGCCACCATTTTAAGTCCGCCATCTGTCGTAATTGTCATAAGTGCCGTTGGGACAGCTGTCAAATGTGCCGTTTGTGCCGTCTGTCAAATGTGTCATCTGTCGTATGTGTCGACCCCGCCACGTGCGTCAACCGTCAAATGTGGTGTCCGTCGTATGGGGCATCTGTCGTATGTGTCATCTGTCAACCCGCCAAATGTACCGTATGGGGCATCTGTCGTATATGTCATCTGTCAACCCGTCAAATGTAGCGTATGAGGCATCTGTCGTATGTGTCATCTGTCAACAACGTCACGTGTGTCAACCGTCAAACGGTCTGTCAAATGTGTCTTATGCCGTATGGTCTGCGTCGTCTGTCATGTGTTTCTTGTTTTTCTGTCGTATGGTCTGTCATATATGTCTTAAGGAGTACGGTCTGCGCCGTGTGTCATGTGTTTCTTGGTTTCTGCCGTATGAACCGTTATATGAACAGTATGCGTCATCTATCGGTAATACTGTCAATTCACGCAAATCTCACCGTTTTTCATGCAATCCTTAACGTTTGTCAACACAAGCCTCAGCGCTTTTCAACACAAAAATAAAAAAATTGGTAGCTTTGACGCCCCAGAAGAGGCCTCATTGCTAATATACATACAGTATACTATATGTCTGGGGAATAATTCGACATAATGCTACAATGTTCAAATTATCTTTGAAAATAAAAAACTCATTACTATTATACATACAGTATACTATATGTCTGTGGAATAATTCGACATAATGCTACAATGTTCAAATCTTTGAAAATAAAGGCATTTAAAATAATTGTACAAAACTTATTAATAATGTACATATAACCAAAATATGCTGTAGTTACAGAGCAACTCGAAAATAGAGAGAGAGAGAGGTAAACAATGAAGCGATCGATGTAAATACGAAAAGCGTGTAGACACGATAACTTTAGATGTTTTGCTAGTGCACATTTCGTAACTACAGAAAGATTTGGGTAAACGTACATACAGTAGGGTATAATTTCCCACAATACTACAATGTAAACCCCATTTTGAAAAACTCATTAATACAAAACATTTTAAAACGTATAAAACTTATTCCTACAAGTTTAAATACATAATATTAAAAGCGGTAAAAACTTTAACGTTTGTACTAAGCCAAAAAATATCAAAAAATGTTTGAATATATACATTTGTTTGGTTTTTTTGATTCCCTTTTTTTGAAGCTTTCCATTTTTTTAGGAATTCTTGATTTTTAACTATACTATTTTTTTATTTTTTGTCTTTATTGGATTTTTGGTTACCGCTAGACCAAATACTTAAGACGTAATGCCTCAACAAAAGTTGATACTCACTTTCATTTCCCATAAATTGTCACACCATGGGCTATATATGAAAATCGGCAAGGGATCAATACCTTCCATCCCATACCTGGTAGAGGGAATATAGCTATAACATAAAATAAAACCCAGATGAAATTGACTGTCTCGACCCTTACTTCGTGGAATATGCTCATATAAGTGTTCTTAAATGAAACTCACGGTCTCTAGTTAATTCCACAATATAATACAAGTTATTGAAAATTCTAAAAAATTGACAATTGTTTCGATAAATCAATATCATCGACGATGTCAATTTTTTAGAATTTTCAATAACTTTTATTATATTGTGGAATTAACTAGAGACCGTGAGTTTCATTTAAAAACACTTATAAAACCCAGATTATTTTTTCAATAGATACATTTTAAAATGGAATTGTCTCTGAGTATGGTGTACACACTAGATATAAATTGAGTGAATGAAAAGACGAGTACTGAGTATGTCATTTGATTTAAATTCCAGCTAAGCGCTTTCAGCCATTAGGTCATTCTCAAAGCTGTCGACAAGAGAAAAACATACAACAGGTACAATGTACACACAATGAAATAAAATGTTTGATGTTACATCATTATTTAAGTAAAATTTGTTAAAATTACCCTATAAAGAGGGTGTGCACACATATCATTTAGTTGGTAATCAAATTAGACGTTACGTTATGTGAATTACAATTGTACCCACTCTTTATAGAGTAATTTTAACAAATTTTAGTTAAATAATTATGTAACATCAAACATTTTATTTGATTGTAGGTAGCAGTTACAGGTTTGATGTTTTTTGACACTTTCTGTATATTTTTTTCTTGACGAGAGCTTTCAGAATGGTCTAATGGATGAAAGCGCTTACCTGGAATTTTAATAAAATTACACACTCAGTACTCGTCTTTTCGTTCACTCAATTTACATTTTAAAATGACCAAAATTGTAGCATGCTATATTGAATACAATAAAACTTACCATCAATTTTTGTTAATTTCAACTCATATGGGAAGGCAAATCAAACTGTCTTAATAACCTCCCTTCGTCTTTCTCAAATCTAAAGAAACACTGTTTTTTAAAATGAAGGGATCATATCCTCCATCGTTTCTTCGTCGACAAATTTAATGATTTATTACCACTGCTTTTCAGCCATATTAATTTTATCTTCCTGGGTTGGAGGAACAAAACTGTAAAAAGAAATATTTACTTTACTAATGCAGCAATTTTCAGTTTAGCTAATGTGCAATTTTCAGTTTAGCTAATGTAAAGAAAAACCATGATCTCTAAAGTTATCGATTAAATTAGTAAAAATTCTCTGTGTTTTATAAAAATGAAGATAATGGTTGTTAATTGTGAAAGAAAAAATGCTCAAATTTTTTTAATAAAACTTACCGAGTATACCACTTATTAAACTCCTTCAGAATACACTTTTACATTGTCTTTTCAATAACAATAAAGCAACGAAACAACAGATAAATATTACACTATAGCAATTAAAAAATACACCAAAATACCGTAACCTTAAAATAACCTCTACACTTGAACTAAGAAACGATAACAGTATAACATATAACATGTGGGTGTAACCTATAGATTCGCGTTATCCACTCCTACTTCAAAACTGGAAATGATAGGTTCTTCGGTTGTCCCGGATCTTCAACCTTTACGGCCTTCGGCTAAACTCATATGGAGACGGTGGTGGGTAAAACAAACTCTTCCCGGAATTCCACAAAAGATGGTCTAGGGCGCCAGCTAGGTTTCTACGCCTGGCCTAAATCTGCTTCCAATTTCCCCCTAACCCAGCAAGAGAAAAACAATAACAAGACCAACCTTCAAACTTACCAAGTTTATTTCGATAACAACTATGTTCAAACAGTATAACTCACGATTCAACATAACAATGTTAGACTAAAGTATTTGACAGATTATTACTAGGTTCGCATTATGTAAAACTTTTAAATTAATATCCGTTACATTCCCCCCCCCCCCAAAATTAACATGAAGAAGTGAAATGGTTAAATGTTAGGCTAGAAATTAAAAATAAATATATGTAAAGTGTGACTGTACGCACAATGTCGGTGACTTTGGTACCAAGGTAAGCGACGCGCTTAGGAAACGAAAATTATATAAGAATGATTTCTACCCTTTACAATCGCACTGGCAAAATTGAATAATAATACATAAATACCTGTATAAATTCATAAAGTAGGTAAGTTGTTTAAAAAAAAATTATTATAACTACTAAGAGTTCATCTCAGATGACATCATGATTCCCCGAACTGGTGAAGGTATAACCCACGATCTTGAGCATCCATCCCATACGGCAACCTCATTTTTCTCAGGCTTACTTGCCCACAACCAAAACCCTACAATACATAAATTCCCCAATTACTATTTACATTAAAATAAAATTAAAATCCATTTTTTTTTATTGGAGTAGACTTCAGCAATGTATTTACATGATTCTTTTACAAGTATCTGTGTAACTAACAACTTAAATTTAAGCAATACGATTGAAAGTTCTCCAAAACTACATTAAATCGTCGATTTAAATCAAATAACGGAAATTAAACCTAGAGTAGTAGTAAGTACTACATCATTTTGTAACCTCGTGACTAGAACTCTCTAGTCCGGATAGTATTTTTTTTTAAAACAAATGTATTTACAGAAATGTACATACCTTCTTTCCGAAGGGTTAACATCAAGGAATCGTAAAAGGAAATTAATATCCTCCAATGGGATAAAACGTGTAGACGCGTGTCTTATATTTAATCCCTCCAATGTAGGATGCTGCTGGGAGTAAAAAAAAAGGAAATCAAATCCTACCAAATACCATCGGCCTCTAAATATCGGCTCACTAACATCTGCTACCACAACCCAGAGCTTCACAGCACAGAAAATTTAATCCCCTACTCGGGATGTCCAAGATATCCTCTGGATCGCCAATTTTTCTGCCTGTACCTATGACCACGTCTAACTTGTCATGTTCAACCCAAGGAAAAATCCCCTCCGGAAGTCAAGTTACCAAGGAACTGTCCCCAGCACTACCAACTTGGCAGTCTATTTTTGGTACGACCCCCGGTATCACTTTGGTAAATTCGAACTAATCAATCGAATGAACCGTAAAATCGTCAAATCCGTGTAGTCCATAAAAGTCAAATCCAAAATAAATATAAATTATATCCCCTAAATTCCCTTATAATTCCATATTGTGAAGACAGCGATATGTGTACCGATCAACGATGACGTCATAAGCAAGAAACATCTAAAATTTCTCAACAATAGCTATCTCGCCAGAAACAACTTAACTTCTCGCTGTCGCTCACTGACACTGACAATAGATTCTTTACTTCACACCAAATAGTAAACAAAACATTTTGAACCACTAACAATTACTAACTTTATCAACAAACTAAGATGAATTACAACAGTATAAGAGAACGAGATAAGTCTTTAACTAATTATATTGTATAAGGACCACAGAAGGATTGGATAAATCTACAAACACCGAATAAACTGATAAATTTCATAAGTCAAAACACAAAGACGTTTAGTGTATGTATTGTATTAAAGGTGAGTGTTTCATTATAAACATATAACATATAACTAGGCACGATAATTACTATTCTATAAAGTCCTCCTGTACTGTCAATAAGTATAACTGTTGAGTCTTAACAAAATAAGAAGTGATATCTTGTCACTTTCTGATTCAAAACCTCACTTTTCAGACGGGTCGTTACATGGGGATGGGGACGAGCAATATGATATCGCGCATACGCAGTTATAAAAATCAATAAAATTTGATTACTAACGACGTTACAGTTTTTGTTAATTTTTTGGAATTATCTACCGATTTTAGTTACTCGACGAGCTCTATAGATGGCACGGTCTTCAGTGTCCCTTCGATCGCTTCGTTGTTTACCTCTCTCTCTCTATTTTCGAGTTGTTCTGAAACTACAGCGAATTTTGGTTATATGTACATTAGTAATAAGCATTATGTCGAATTATTCCCCAGACATATAGTATACTGTATGTATATTAGCAATGAGTTTTTTATTTTCAAAGATATTCTATTCTTGTAATAAGTTTTTCAAAGATGTTTACTTTGTAGTATTATGTCGAATTATACCCAGACATATGGTATACTGTATGTATATTAGTAATAAGTGTTTATTTTCAAAGATATTATATTCTTGTAATAAGTTTTTCAAAGATGTTTACATTGTAGTATTATGTCGAATTATACCCAAACATTTGTATATTTGTAGTCAGTTTGTATTTAATAAATACTTGCTTTGGTTTCCAATTTTGAATATTATATAATAAAATATATTGCTTCTGACTTTGTTTTTCATTTTTTTGTGGTGAATAGCGTTGAGTCTTGTGTTGACAAACGTTAAGGCTTGCATGAAAAGCGGTGAGATTTGCGTGAAATCCCATTGAAATTTACGTTAGGCCTATTCTGGGGCGTCAAAGCTACCATTTTTTTTATTTTTGTGTTGAAAAGCGCTGAGGCTTGTGTTGACAAACGTTAAGGATTGCATGAAAAACGGTGAGATTTGCGTGAATTGACAGTATTACCGATAGATGACGCATACTGTTCATATAACGGTTCATATGGCAGAAAACAAGAAACACATGACACACGGCGCAGATCGTACGCCTTAAGACACATTTGACAGACGGCATATATGACAGACCATACGACATAAAAACAAGAAACACATGACAGACGACGCAGACCATACGGCATAAGACACATTTGACAGACCGTTTGACGGTTGACACACGTGACGTTGTTGATAGATGACACATACGACAGATGCCTCATACGCTACATTTGACGGGGTGACAGATGACATATACGACAGATGCCCCATACGGTACATTTGGCGGGTTGACAGATGACACATACGACAGATGCCCCATACGACGGACGCCACATTTGACGGTTGACGCACGTGGCGGGGTCGACACATACGACAGATGACACATTTGACGAACGGCACAAACGGCACATATGACAGCTGTCCCACACGGCACTTATGACAATTACGACAGATGGCGGACTTAAAATGGTGGCCGGTCCTGTATACGATAACAATCATAATAGCGTTTATTCGACTTCAATCCGACCAATAATAACGGAGAGATATGCAAGTGCCCTTATGGCATCTTTTTTTGTACATCCTGTATACGATAACAATCATAATGGCGTTTGTTCGACTTCAATCCGACCAATAATAGCAGAGATATATGCAAGTGCCCTTATGACATCTTTTTTGTACATCCTGTATACGATAACAAGCATAATGGCGTTTGTTCGACTTCAATCCGACCAATAATAGCTGAGATATGCGTTAGTGCTCTAATGGCATGCACATCCTGTATACGTTAACAATCATAATGGTGTTTTAAATGAAACTCAAGGTTTCTAGTTAATTCCACAATATAATTCAATTTATTGAAAATTCTAAAAAATTGACAATTGTTTCGATAAATCAATATCATCGTCAGAATGACAGAAGTTACATTTCATTTTATGCCTACCTGATATTTAGTAGTTATTTTTGGCTAGACCAAGAAGTAACCTAACTTGTGATTGGCTTAATATATGTTTATAGAAAAAAGAAGATGTGATATTACAAATATTGAAGCTTAGATATTATTAGCCCTATGGTGATATCCTGGATATCATTTTTCCAATTAAGATCAGTATAACTGTGCAATGATATAGAAAACCAGGAAAACTATATCTGCTGATCTTTACAATTATCACTTAAGAAGACAGTTTATTAGTGGAGAATTCCCTAGATTTAACTGTTCATTGACAACTTCATATTGTGGGTTTCTTAAATGTCTTCTAATTTCCAGTTCTTCAAGGAAATCCAGTTCTTGTTTCTTTTCACAAATATGCAGTACTTCTAGTTCTGTGTTAGGTGTCAATGAATGATTGGTGTCAAGTAGATGTTTTTTCTATAAACATATATTAAGCCAATCACAAGTTAGGTTACTTCTTGGTCTAGCCAAAAATAACTACTAAATATCAGGTAGGCATAAAATGAAATGTAACTTCTGTCATTCTGACGATGATATTGATTTATCGAAACAATTGTCAATTTTTTAGAATTTTCAATAACTTGAATTATATTGTGGAATTAACTAGAAACCTTGAGTTTCATTTAAAACACTAATATGAGCATATTCGACGAAGTAAGGGTCGAGACAGTCAATTTAATCATAATGGTGTTTGTTCGACTTCAATCCGACCAATAATAGCAGAAATATGCGTTAGTGCCCTAATGGCGTGCACATCCTGTACACGTTAACAATCATAATGGCTTTTGTTCGACTTCAATCCGACCAATAATAGCAGAGATGCATTGTAGCGTCCTTATGGCATATTTATGACTACATCCTGTATAACGATCGAGCCTGTCTGAGTCCAATGACATCCTATATATTGATAGTCATAGTGACCTAATGGCGATTTGGTACATCCTGTTTTGTTCGATGAAAATCCAAGCAGAGTGCCCTTATGGCATTGTTGACGCCCTGTATATTGATTGTAGCAACTTTGTATTACGTCACCCCGTCGACCTTCAGCTGACTTTTACTCATCCTATTATCTCTTGGGGACCATCAAAAGAGATAAGAACGCTGATAATAAAAAAATCATAAGCACTTCTGTAACCATTGTGCCTGTCCAAAATAATGCTATTTTTCTCTCTGCCCATTCAACTGATTCGACGCTCATCCAAAATAATACCATAACGACTGTGCATTAAACATATTTTATGACTACACCCCGTATATAAGAAATATATACCTATTCCACAAATTTATAACACCCTTATTGCATCTTTTTTGGTACATTCCGTATATAAAAAAGCTCTATCACAAATGACGATTGATTGATGATGGCCAATAATAACAGAGATAAATTTCTAATGCCCTTATGGCGTTATAAAAAAACTTTGGTTCTAGAAATTACTTATGCTTAGGTCAGTGTTTCCAATCAGGACTATGGGAATTTTCAAATAAAATCTACGGGATAAAAAATGGACGACGCACAGCCATCTATAGAAATCTATAAAAAATGACATACGCCATCTAGCGATAGAAATATACAATTACAGGATAAAAAATGGCCGACGGTTGAAAAATGACCGACACCACTATAGAAATCTACAAAAAATGACATACGCCATCTAGCGATAGAAATCCTCAATTACAGGATAAAAAATTGCCGACGGATAAAAAATGGCTGACTGGATAAAAAATGACCGACTGGATAAAAATGGCCGGGGGTACTTTAACTGGGGGGGGGGTACCCAAGGCGCCCCGTTACTACTTTCTTATTATTGGTAGATATTGTTGACATCTACATATATAATGCTAGGTTGAATCTATCTAATTGTCGGTTAATGTTACTAATTCTTGGTAAATAGCGCTAAATATCGAGAGAAATGACAAAATCGCTAAACATAGCTAGGTATGTGGCATATAACGACCAAAGAGGGGATAGTTTTACTCAAAATCGATGAATTTGTATGAATCCTCCTAGAAACTTCCAATATTAGCCATATATCTGTTATAATAGGCATATATCGCAGAAATTTACGTAAATAAGCTACATTAGGTTGGTGTTTTTAAATGAAACTCAAGGTCTCTAGTTAATTCCACAATATAATACAAGTTATTGAAAATTCTAAAAATTAGAATTTTCAATAACTTGTATTATATTGTGGAATTAACTAGAGACCTTGAGTTTCATTTAAAAACACTAATATGAGCATATTCCACGAAGTAAGGGTCGAGACAGTCAATTACATTAGGTTGAATCTATCGTCGCTTAATGTTACTAGCTCTCGGTAAACAGTGCTAAATATCAAGAGAAATGACAAAATCGATCAACATAGCTTATATGGCATATATCGACAAAAGAAAACTGGACTTTGTTATGCATAAAATCGATGCATTCGTCTGAATCGTTCTAGAAACTTGCAATATTGGTCATATATTTCTTATTATTGTAGATATGGTGGACATCTATATATTTAATGCTGGGTTAAATCTATCTAAATGTTGGTTGATGTTACCAGTTCTTGATAAATAGTGCTAAATATCGTGAGAAATGACAAAATCGCTCAGTAGACCTAGTTATATGTCATATAAAGACAAAAGATGGGATAACCAAAAGCGGACTTAGTTTTGGTCAAAATCGATGCATTCGTCTAAATCGTTCTAGAAACTTCCAATATTGGCCATATATCTGTTATAATAGGCAAATATCGTAGAAATTTACATAAATAACCTCGTAGTAAAAGCACATTTCCGGACTTCAGTGCTTGTTAGCCTCGGTCAACAATTTACATTGTTGTCCGTAAATGTAGAGCATTTACTACATATACAATGTTTTATTAATTTTCCGCCCAACCTATTTAATGTGCGAGGTATACCCACAAAAAAGTTGAAATTTTGAAAAAAAAATTGAGTTATTTTTACGTTTTTCATCAAGAACAACACGGTTTTTAGAAAAAAAATCCTGTGTGTATGTCGTCGTCGTCGTTGTCGTCGGCCACTTTTCGTTACATGTCTTGTTAGCACTATACAGCCTCCGGAGTGCAATAAATCACCAATTTTATGATTGAATATTGTTCAGGACATCTCACAGATGAACCCTATTGATTTTCAGCTCAACACAGCCAGTACAACAGGTGCTATAGTATATAATACTTTACCATACTATTCCCTACTGGCCACAACAAAATGGTGAAGTAGAGCGTCAGAACCTTGATATTCTTAAAAGACTGAAAATTAGTCAAGCTTGCAGAAATGACTGGAAAAAGGAGTTACTGGAGTACCTTACAATGTACAACACTACTCCGCACACCACAACAGAAAAAACCCCGTCTGAACTATTTTTCCGTCACAGATTCGAGACAAGTTGCCAACTATTCCCCATGACTTTACCCACGAGGTAATTGAAGAAGAAGTTCGAGAAGAGGATCACTGGAAGAAACAAAAGGGCAAATATTCTGCTGACAGGAAAAGGAAGGCGAAAAACTCTAATCTACAAGTTGGGGATAAAGTTTTTTTAAAAATTGTTACAAAAAGAAAACAAATTAACTCCTATATTTGATGTAATTCCACACATAGTTACTAGTGTAAAAGAGGGAGACGTTCAAGTTGAAAATAATGAAACAGGGCAAGTTTATCGAAAAAATGTAGTCCACTTAAAAAATGTAGATGGTGAATGGGCCATGCTACTTAATTAATCAAAAAAAGTGTTAGCAATGAGTTGTTGTTGTTTTTGGCAACTTTCTGTGAAAGAAAACATTTGAGTATAATTACTGTGAATGTTAGAACAAAAGTAATTAAAATATATTTATAGGAAAAGTTGTTAAATACTGCCCAGCTCTGTAAATACAAGGTGCCAAGTAATTACATATAAGAGTGCTAAACAGCACTTGTGACTGTACAACATTTAAAATAATATATCTAACATTTCATTTCCAATAAAACACATCTTTATTTCTTCACTGGAAGTATTAAATAGGTTTATATCACAAGCTTAAACCTAGTATATTGCATATTTGTATATTTCTACATTTAAAAGCATTCCGTTCTTATGAAACCATCGCATAAGGCAGTTTAAGTTACTCTGCATCTCCTGGCAGTCTATGATTGTTAAAATGTTTCTTAAGGGCTCTTAAAAATCCCACCGTCGCATGGAAGTCCTTTCTCGTTTCTGGTTGAGGTTCTACAAGTAAATACACAAAATAACAACAATAAATAAATAAACACACAAATATGTTTGAAAATTTATGTCAACAAAAGAAAACAAAATGCGCTTACTATCGAAATAATAAGTTTACACATGTTTTTGTACTAAGCCAAAAAAATATCAAAAAATGTTTTTGAATGTATACATTTGTTTGGCTTTTTTAATTCCTTTTTTGGAGCTTTCGATTTTTTAGGAATTCTTGATTTCTAACTATTTTTTTGTCTTTATTGGATATTTTGGATTTTTGGTTACCGCTAGACCAAATACTTAGACGTAATGCCTCAACAAAAGTTAATACTCACTTTCATTTCCACACCATGGGCTATATATGAAAATCGGTAAGGGGTCTATACCTTCCATCCCATAGCTGGTAGAGGGAATATAGCTATAACATTAAATAAAACCCAGATTATTATTTTTTTAATGGATACATTTTAAAATGGAGTTATCTGAGTATGGTGTACACACTAGATATAAATTGAGTGAATGAAAAGACGAGACGAGTACTGAGCCATTAGGTCATTCTCAAAGCTGTCGACAATAGAAAAACATACAACAGGTACATACAACACACAATGAAATGAAATGTTTGATGTTACATCATTATTTAAGTGAAATTTGTTAAAATTACCCTATAAAGAGGGTGTGCACACATATCATTTAGTTGGTAATTTCGAATTAGACGTTTCGTTATGTGAATTACAATTGTACACGCTCTTTATAGAGTAATTTTAACAAATTTTAGTTAAATAATGATGTAACATCAAACATTTTATTTCATTGCATGTAGCAGTTACAGGGTATGATGTTTTTTGATACCTTCTGTATATTTTTTTCTTGGCAAGAGCTTTCAGAATGGTCTAATGGCTGAAAGCGCTTACCTGGAATTTTAATAAAATTACACACTCAGTACTCGTTTTTTCGTTCACTCAATTTACATTTTAAAATGTCCAAAATTATAGCATGCTATATTGAATACAATAAAACTTACCATCAATTTTTGTTAATTTCCACTCATAGGGGAAGGCGAATCAAACTGTCTTAATAACCTCCCATCGTCTTTCTCAAATCTAAAGAAACGCTGTTTTTGAAAATGAAGGGATCATATCCTCCATCGTTTCCTCTTCGACAAATTTAATGATTTATTACCACTGCTTCTCAGCCATATTAATTTTATCTTCCTGAGTTGGAGAAACAAAACTGCAAAAAGAAATATTTACTTCATTAATGCAGCAATTTTCAGTTTAGCTAATGTAAATAACAACCATGATCTCTAAAGTTGTCGATTGAATTAATAAAAATTCTATGTTTTATAAAAATAAAGATAAAGGTTCTTAATTGTGAAAGAAAAAATGCTCAAATTTTTTTATAAAACTTACCGAGTACACCACTTATTAGACTCCTTCAGAATACACTTTGACATTGTCTTTTCAATTCATAACAATAAAGCAAAGAAACAACAGATAAATATTACACTATAGCAATTAAAAAATACACCAAAATACCGTAACCTTAAAATAACCTCTACACTTGAACTAAGAAATGATAAATGAAAAGGAATGAAATTTTGAAAGCTAAAAGTGCGTTAAAACAATCTAAGATATTTGTTAATGAATATCTATCAGTCAAACAATATAACTTGTTGAAGAAGGCTAAGAATAAGTATAGTAATAAAGACGTTTGGAGTAGGGATGGAACAATTTTTGCAAAAGTCAATAACGTAATAAAGAAAATACAAAACGAAAATGAAATCTGATTACAAGTGTATGGACAGCTTTAATTAAAGAAATTGATTGTAACTAGTTGAACATTCTGTGAATTTTGTTATTTTCTTTTTTGCTCATTAACACTGATAAGATAAAACTGTTTTGCTACTTATTTAGAAATATAAAATAACAGTACAGGACGTTTGGCAATTGTTTATCAATTATAATAAAATTAAAATAAATAAGTCATGTATGTTTGAAAATTTGTAGAGGAAAAGGAGAGAGCTATGAAAATGTTAAAGCATCTGAGGGTTATCATTTCGATTTATTAGTTGTGTAGTTTCTTTTATTTTTCTATATTTTATTTTTCAGGATGCTTCTTATATAAAATTATATAATACAAAAAAGTCAAGTGTGTCTGTGTGTTATCAAAACTGCAGAGGTTTGAACACGAAAATGGCGTAATTTTACACTAACACTTTAGAAGGTAATCACGATATATTTGTTGTTACTGAAACTTGGCTGAAGGACGGGGTCAGTAGTGGGGAATTAGCAGATGTAAGTTATTTTAATATATTCAGAGCAGATAGAAATTTGGAAATTACTCAAAAAACCCGGGGAGGGGGCGTTCTAATAGGAATTAAAAAAAAATTCAAGATATTAAATGTTGTTGAGCATTCTTCAGTATTCGAAGTTTTAATTGTGAATGTAAGGATTTGTAGAAAAACTACCTGTACAATCATTGGAGTATATATTCCACCTAATGCAGAACTGAATCAGTATACTTCATGTTTTCAATTATTACAAATATATGTGAAAAATATAAATAAAACATTTATTTTTGGAGACTTCAATTTACCGGAAATAAAGGGAATTGACAGTTTGGACATTGTCGTAAATACTAAAACAAATAGCTTGCGAGAATTTTTAGATTTCAATTCCTTGAAACTTTGCAACGATGTAAAAAATGCGCATGGAAAAACATTAGACTTAGTACTTATGTCTGAAGAAAATTTTAACTCGTGCGGGGTATTTAGGGAAATGTGCTCCTTAGTTCAAGAAGATATATTTCATCCGGCCCTTGTGGCTACTGTGTGTTTAAATAAATGTGAAGTTCCTATTAAAGATAAATTAACATGCAACAAATTTAATTTTAAAAAAGCAAACTTTGATTTAATGTATGAGTATATGAGGAATGTTACTTGGGATAACGTAACTGAATTAAATGATATTAATAAAGCTGTGGAAAGTTTTTACACAAACATAAATGAAATATTGATCGTAACTGTACCAAAATATAAAACGTACGATGGTTTCAATAAATACCCTGCGTGGTTTAATGCCGAAATTAAAAAACTATTAAAAGAAAAATGCCAATGCAGAAAACTGAAGAATACTTCAGAATATCATAATAAACTATATGTAGAAACAAGGAAAAAACTAAAAATATTAATACGGAAGGAGTACAAAAAATATATACGGGACTTGGGTGATAATATAGGTGGGGGCAACATAAATAATTTTTGGAACTATGTAAATCAAAAGAGAAAAAATGTAAATCAATCACAAATTTTTAACTTTGGAGGTCGGGAAGTCTCTGACAAGGATACTGCAGATAAGTTTGCAGATTTTTTTGCATCAGCTCATTCTACAGAAAAATCACTGTATAACTTAGCAAATCTTAATAACACTACGAGTTATAGTAATATCTGTAAGACAGAGAATATAAATTCGGTTGACTATGAGGTTGCGGTAAGAAAATTGAAACCAAAGAAATCGGCTGGTATTGACAATCTACCCCCTTATATTATAAAAGGTTGCCAAGAGTTCCTTCAGAAACCACTATTACATATTTTCAACTTAATTGTTAAACAATCAACCTATCCCGATCAATGGAAATTAGCAACTTACACTCCTATACACAAAACGGGAAATAAAAAAGATATAGAAAATTACAGAGGCGTGTCCATACTTTGTGCTCCTTCCAAATTGTTTGAGCATATCATTTATAATAAAATTTACAACCACATTAAAAACATATTAGTTGATGAACAGCATGGTTTTGTGACTGGAAAATCAATAAACACAAACTTGTTGATATTCACGGAAGTAGCGTCTAATACTCTTCATGAAAAATCGCAATTGGATACCATTTATACGGATTTCTCGAAAGCATTTGACCGCGTTAACCACGATATTTTACTTAAAAAAAATAAATGATATGGGCATTGCAGGAAATTTGCTTCTATTGCTAAAAAGCTATCTACAGAACAGGCAGTTTGTTGTAAAACATGATGGAATTGTTTCGAACCGAAAAAATTCCATCTCGGGAGTACCGCAGGGTTCTAATCTGGGACCTTTGCTTTTCTTAATTTTTATCAACGATTTACCTACTTGTGTTAAATTTTCAGAGTGTTTAATCTTTGCGGACGACTTCAAATTGTATAAAAAAGTACAAACGGTGAGGGATTGTGTGATGATACAGAGAGATATAGATAACGTTCATTCATGGAGTGTTGATAATAAACTAAATTTTAATGAAGGTAAATGTTGTGTAATGTCAATTACTCGGAGAAAAGACCCTATTATCTTCAATTATATAATGAATAAACAAAATTTAAAACGAGTGGAGGAAACGAAAGACCTAGGGGTCACGTATGATTATCAGTTATCATTTGCTTCACATATTAGATTTACTGTTCAGAACGCCAATCGTATATTAGGGTTTGTTTTAAGACAGACTGCTTTATTTCACAATTTGAAGACAATTATTCTACTATATAAAACATTAGTCAGACCAAAACTAGATTTTGCATGTGTAATTTGGAATCAACAACCACAAATATATTTAGATTCAATAGAAAAAATTCAAAATAAACTGCTACGTCATTTGTATCATAAAAAATATCATAAGTGGCCAGACTATAATTGTGTAAGAACGCAAATGTTACGGGAAGAATTTGCAATCCTTTCACTAAGTACGACACGCAAAATTGCAATGATGAACTTGATATCGAAAGTGATGAAAAACAAAATAAATTGTAGCACTCTTTTATATTATTTACCGATTCATGTCCCTCCAAAGCGCATGAGAAATTCCGTAATGTTTAGTATACAAAATTCTGCTGGTTCTCCACTTCAGTCTATTTGTCGATTGACCAACACAATTAATGCACTGATAAACTTGGACTGGTCTCTACCTTTAGGGCAGTTGAAAAGATTAATAGTATCATATTTTGAAACGTTTGAGATTTAATACTTCTATGATTAAAACACGGGTATGAGTTTCTGATAAGAATTTAAAACATTTCATAAAAGATAAATTTGAATTATTCTACCATTTAATGTGTCTCTCCTCTGCAGTTAGAATAAAATAAGGTATTCCCTTAGATCACATGTAAAAATATTTTTTTTATAATATACTATCCATGTAATAAGGCTATTAAGCCTGTTTGGATCTTTATTCAATAAATAAATAACAGTATAACATATAACATGTGGGGATGGGGACGAGCAATATGATATCGCGCATACGCAGTTATAAAAATCAATAAAATTTGATTACCTACGAACGACGTTACAGTTTTCGTTAATTTTTTGGAATTATCTACCGATTTTTGTTACTCGACAGGCTCTATAGATGGCACGGTCTGCAGTGTCCCTAGCCTGGTTAAGGTTTCCTTGTGTACTGTATACAATTCATTACAGATTGTACCGTACTGGAGATACAATAAATAGTATAAAATATACAGAGTTTCATTTAAACTTTACATGTTCTATTCAAAATAAACCCGATATTACACATTGAATGATCTAATAATGAAACTGAACATTCTGAACACCCTGTAAAGAGATGTTTAGTACTCAACCGTGGAATACATTCAACGATTGTTCAACTATTTATATCCAAGAGAAAATTTCCTAGAATTTGTTATATCAATGAGTTATTAATTTTAAAAAAAGTCAGCATAACTCAGAACCCTCTGTATTTAGGTATAGGGAACCATTATGAAGGAGTATTTTATTTTTTAGTGGCAATCATAAAATTCAATAAAATATAGGGTGTCCCATAAGAAAAAATATAACTTTGATACGCCACACTTTATTGGAACATCCTGTATATTTCAAAATAATTTTAAAATGTAGCCTATATGAATGTGCAAACTACTAAAGTGACAAACGTTTTAAAACTTTTACCGTTTCACTATAAACCTCCATTCCGTTGGTCGTGATTCACCCTGTATACTAGGTTTTATTAGTAAACTTCGTTCGTAATCCCGATATTTAAACTTTAAAGTCATATTGTAGATGCATTTGTATGGAAGATTAGTGTATAAATTGATATTTGATTCTTGTTGTAGGAAGCTCCGTTACCTGAGCAGGATTATGATACTAATTATTATCCCACAATAGAAGAAACTATACCATATAACGTTAAACGTCCTACTATCAACCACAATTTGGTATCTGCAAGTAACAGAGATCCTCGAAGCAAAGAAAATAAAATAAATACCTCTAAAGCTGAATTTTCTACTTCAAAAAAGAAAAACTTGTCAGAAAAAAACAACGGTTTGTAATTTTACATTGTAACCCTATTTATCAAGAACGAAACTTAAAATTTCATTTGTTTAAATATTTTAAGGCGCGTTCTTGTTAATCAACAAAGTTTGAATTCGAGTTAGCCAATGGTGTAGAATTTGGGAAGGGTCAACCAGTCTCACTTGCCCCTGTCTTATGTCTTTGGTTGTAGCCAGAACCGTTTGTTACTTGCACATTTTTTCAAATAAAACACCAGTAAGGGGGCGCATTTTATATAAATAATGTATGTTAAATCTCAACATTTTGAGCTCCAGATTCAACAGTTAAAGTATTTCCAATTATCAATGAAGCACCCTGTATTCTATATTTATAACGTTTGTCTTGTTACAGCAGAGTAAATTTGTATAATACCCATTAACTCGAACTTCTAATAAACACATAATTAGCTTATGAACAATTTTTCGAGTTACTTGCTACAACCACAGTGTCTTAAAATATCACATAGTTCTCACAATTTTCCTGAATTTACGACTATCATATATTTATTTATTATTCTCTTTATAGTTCTAAATTCGTTTAACGAATATTAGCAATCATGTTGTGACCGTCACTTTGTTGATAATCTCTTTAATGGGGTAGTTTTTGGTCTTCTACTTTTTTCTCTGTTATTAGATTCATATGTTATCTGGTCTAGAAGTATTGAAACTTTCTAAGTTTGATGATAATGATACTCTGTACTTCCTCATTTTATTCCTATCTTGAATACGGCCTATCTTCATCCAGTATTATTTCAGCGCTCGAGTGTCTTTGTCTTAATTATATATCCTTTCCACAAAAGGATAGAGAAAACATGAACATCCTTAGTTCAATATGTTGCTCAGAAGGCGGCATCTGACATTCAGTTTCAAGATCTGTAAAACATTTTCCCATAAACCGTTCTTGCCGCTTTTTCAATTGTAAATCAATAATTTTTCGATCAGTGAAACTATTGCCTGCACAAATTTCCCAGTTGGTCTTTCCACATTATTGGTGGTATAAGATTGGCCTGTTTTTTATCTCCTGTAATAAATAGCTGTATTCGGTTTGTCCTTGGTTTGAGTAGGTTGAAACCAATTTCAAAAAGAGAATAGTAATGATCATTCTATCCTTGAAACAATATGCATTGTTAATAATTACAGTGACCATCTCCAAGATACCCTGTTAGGAAATGAGACCATTATTTACTCTTGTCAGATTTGTTCATGAAATTTTATTTTTCAAGACAATAGATCTATACTCTCCCTTTCCTAAATCCAATTAGTCCGGGAAAGTAAGGAAATAAAAGTCAAAAGTTTCCCATAATTGATTTTTCATTTTTAAATAAAAATAGATTGACCCATCATCACTCTCCTAGATTGTCTAATAATTTCCGCTGGAGCTTGCGACGCAGCTTGCAAGCACAGCTCAGACCACCTAAAATTCAAGTGATTTATGCTCGTGTCATTTCTGGATGTGTTCTTACAAAAAAATCGTAGAGATGAAAATTGAAGCAAATCTTATGCTCTTGAAGGTGACGTAAATAGTTTTTCCAAAAAAAATTTTCCGATCTTAAATTTTCCAAAAATTTACGAAAATTATATTTTTGGTTGATAATTATAAATAAAATATTAATATCGAGGTTAAAACAAAGATAAACATAGAGGGCAAACTTCTAAAAATTTACATTTTTTCAGATTTGGAATATTAAAAATGGAAACGCAAATTGGAAACAATTTTTTTTTCTTTCGCGTCTAAATTTATGAACATTAACGATATTGAGAAACGGTTTGTTGCAATAGACAGAGTGAAAGTTATATTTTTATAAATAACATAAACAAAATTTTTAAAAAATTTTTTACATAATTTTTTAGAACATTTACCGAAAATAAAAAATTTTCCATCTAGTTTTTTCTCATTTTGGCGTTGAAAAATTTGTTTAAAATATGTTTTCACGTTATAAATATGTGTGTCTTTGAAAGACGAAAATTTAAAAAAAAATTTTTTTAGATGCGACTTTTACAAGTTGAGATAAACAAATTCAAAGTCTGTTAGATTCTGTGATAATATTGATTGAAATTTTCAAATTTTGATCACTTCGCTAGGTTGTCGAATCCCAACTCAACTTAAACACAAATTTTCATTTTTCTACCGTCAATTGGTCTATTCAAAAGAGAATAGTAATCCTAGTTCGCTCGGCCAAACGGTGCGGCGGCAGCTGCTTGGCGTTGTGGTGGGGGGTCAGCGCTCGTTCGCAGTTGAACGAAGCTCAAGCTTTTATTTTGGTTTTCTTTGTAAAAATTTTTCATTCGTGGTTTGCTAATAGTATGGTTATTATCAACCATTACATATTGCTAGAAATAAGGTACAATGATATTTATAATTTATATCTATAAATCCATTTATTATATATATTATACATAATTCGAAACGTAGATACTAAGAATAATATTTATTTACAAATTTACATCTATTTTCCACAAATTCTCGCCCTTTTTGGTCTCTGAGGAAATGGCTGTGTACAATTTTCCTCGTCATTATCATTAGCAAACAAATCCTCATCGATATTATTGCTACTATCAATTGCAAGTTCACAATCAACTAATTGAGTCATGTCAAAATTTAGCTCATCACTTAGAGATTCATTATCATCCTCGTCATTGTCAAATACCGTACTTACAATTTCGATGTTACAACAGTTTTTGCCATCGCAATTTTTACATAATATCGTACAATGTATGCCAACTTTTTTACAGCCACACCTGGTAGTAGAGCACCCTGTGGTACAAGAACACGAAATAATGTTCAATAATTCGTCGAGTACAAGTACGTCGTCAGTCATGTTAATAAGGGTCTTTTGGGCGTTCGAAGAGAATGAGCGCTGACCCCCCACCAGAACGCCAAGCAGCTACCGCCGCACCGTTTGGCCGAGCGAGCTAGGATTACTGTTCTCTTTTGAATGGACCAATTAACGGTGGAAAAATGAAAAATTGTGTTGAGTTGGGATTCAACAACCTAGCGAAGTGATCAAAATTTGAAAATTTCAATTAATATTATGACAGTATCTAGCAGATTTTGAATAATTTCTTTATCTCAGCTTGTAAAAGTCGCATCTGAAAAATTTCTTTTTCAATATACTCGTCTTTCAAAAACAAACATATTTATAACGTGAAAAGATATTTTTAAGAAATTTTTCCACGCCAAAATGAGAAAAAACTAGATGTAAAAATTTTTATTTTCGGTAAATGTTCTAAAAAATTATGTAAAAAAATTTTTAAAATTTTTTTCATGTTATTTATAAAAATATAACTTTCACTCTGTCGATTGCAACAAACCGTTTCTCAATATCGTTAATGTTCATAAATTTAGACGCGATTGAAAAAAAAAATTGTTTCCAATTTGCGCAGCCGCCATTTTGAATTTTCCAAATCTGAAAAAATTTAAATTTTTAGAAGTTTGCCCTCTATGTTTATCTATGTTTTGACCTCGATAATAATATTTTATTTATAATTACCAACCAAAAATATAATTTTCGTAAATTTTTTCAATTTTTGGAAAATTTAGGATCGGAAATTTTTTTTTGAAAAAACTATTTACGTCACCTTCAAGAGCATAAGATTTGCTCCAATTTTCATCTCTACGATTTTTTTGTAAGAACACATCCAGGAATGGCACGAGCATAAATCACTTGAATTTTAGGTGGTCTGAGCTGTGCTTGCAAGCTGCGTCGCAAGCTCCAGTGGAAATTATTAGACAATCTAGGAGAGTGAAGCTGGGTCAATATATTTTCATTTAAAAATGAAAAATCAGTTATGGGAAAGTTTTGATAGTTAACATATTTTTCAACCTTACTTTCCCGGACTAAATGTCATAATGTAAGTTAGTTCATTGATTTGAACAATGTATGCTTCGATATAGCGTTCATTTCTACTTTCAGGTATCTACGATTATACCAATGTCAGGAAATCTAGAAATAGACTTCTCCATGACGTCGATTACGTTCCTACGGAAATTCTAAAAGATACGTTCGTCAAGAATGAAGAAATGCGTCTTCGAAAATCTAAATTCGAACAAAGAGACGTTAACGAGCATATTGA
This sequence comes from Galeruca laticollis, assembly GCA_963921935.1. Taxonomy (NCBI): domain Eukaryota; kingdom Metazoa; phylum Arthropoda; class Insecta; order Coleoptera; family Chrysomelidae; genus Galeruca; species Galeruca laticollis. The sequence goes on from OY998177.1 coordinate 213,182,322, forward strand.
TAAAATGAAAGAAAAGGAAGAGATTCAAAATATTATCAAAAAACAAATAGAAGAAGCTAAAAAGAATGCTTCTTTGACTTTGTGGGATTTGGAATCCGAGAAAGAAATGAAAGATTGGATGGATGGTCGTTATAGGGGTAAAAGAGATGTGAATGTTACTTTAGATGGTTCTGTGAAAGTTACATCAGTAGGTAAGTTCATGGTATTTATTTCTTTATCTCCTTTTTCATCTCCAGTAAGAAGAAAAGGCCTAGCTTTGATGATAAGGATTCAAAATTCGTTTTGACCTAATGGCATTTTTACTTTGCCTTGAGCATTACAAATCACTGAAAAGTTATTTGGGAGTTCAAGTATCAACTGACTTAGACAGTGAGACTCATTAAGTCCCTTACTATCTATTATAATTAAAGACGAAATAGTAAAACAGGTGAGAACAAGAAAAAGTTAATGACTCGTTCCTGATAGCTGAAAGTGAAGAGATTACTATGTCTGGCCGCAAGGAAATTTAACACGAAAACTTCAGCAGAAAAATTGAAAGCACTAGTAACCTCCAAAGAACCAATAAGATAATAGAACTGGGAATGGATATTAAATACCTAGGATAACGAATTAAAGCCACTAAAGTAGCGGGATGTCTCAACCATACTAAGTAGTATAATATAAATCACCTAGGAACATAACTTATACCGCTGAGACAAGACAAACAACACAGAGATACCTAGAAACGTGTAAAATGAAGACCTTGGAAAACAGGAAAAACATTATGGGATAGCGAAACAAATCAAAGCATAAGACATAAGCACATATGTGATGCCGAATATATTGTTACGAAATCACAGACTGGTGTATTCCCTGAATACGACTCTGTCTAAGCCATGTATGAAAGTTACAATTTTGGCGAATGCGCAGAGACTTCTTCGAACTGTTTACCTTTATCTTTTGTAACTATTCGTATCTAGACATTTCCAGTCTTATCTAGACAATTCCAGGGAGGCGATGGTTTTTGTGTGAGCCACAATCTAGAACTATCCAGAAAAAAGGGCACTTAATATATAAAGGCTTCTGACCAGCGGCAGAAGTCAGTTTATAATTTGATCTCGTAATATAAACGGTAAACGGTTAAATAGTCTAAGTAAATAAACAGTAGTGAAGTGTTTATATAAATTAGTGTAAATGGATATACTTTGTATATAATATAAATTAGTGAATAGTTCAGTGGATAAATAAATTATGTGAGTAGACCTACCGAGTGTATGAATTTATCCCACGTGTCGTAATAAAAACTTTTAAATAAATAAGAAAAACATTACCATATGGGTGCGTGGGTGAAAAATATGAATGGAATATCACATAAATAGGATGACGGATCAACATTTTCAAGTCCTCAGTTGGCTGAAGAAGTATAAGACGCCCAAGAAAGAGTTGGAACAATGACTACATTAGGTACATTAACGCAAAACATGCAACGATGACTAATATTTAAAGAAGAAGAAGTATAAGTATGCACTGAAAAATTCATGTGACTTTTACGCACCTGTATAACACATTTTCAAAAAAGATGACAAAAAAAATCACTCATAGCACACTGAACCAATTGTATACTTAGGACAAAAAATAAAATTCATTTTATTATAAATATTCCAAACAAAATATTGATACAGAAAAATGAAATTTTTGAGCTCCAGTTACCAAGTATTTCTCAATATTTTTTTATTATTAACTAAATAATTATATAAACAAATTATTTGGTATATTTTTTATTGTTCAGGTGCTATACTGGAATCTTTCAACACAACTAATGGGACTAATTCGTTTGACATCGTGTTCGTGACTTACTGGCAACCATCGCCAAAAAAAATTGAAGATATGCTTACTGAAGATATTGAGCAATGTATCCAGGATAAACTTAAACAAGGTAGGAATCAAAGCCTTTTTATTCAATCTTTGTACTATATGTCATATTATTTTCAAATAATAGGTTTGTTCCAACTTCATTGAAGTCACGCTCATGCACAGTAATAAAGAAGTGTTCCAACTAAAAATTGACGGTTCATCGGACTATTTTGATGGCGTTCCATCTGATTTTGTGACCGTTTGCGAACGGATTTGAAACGATCATTTCGGTAGCTGGTCGTGAGCTGAAACTGAATTGACTGACTCGTGCACTGTTCTGTATTCTGTACATGTACTTCTTGTTATCGTTTAACCTAATATTCGAAATTGTTATTGTTTTATAAACATTTTTATTTTCAATAAATCAAACAAATATTTAATAATCTAAAAAGTCGGAGATGGTGAGTTTATATCACATATTTCGAATGAAGATGATAAGAGTTATAATTAAAATTAAATAATCCCAGAATCAAAAATGGAAATTATTTAGGTAGCTATGTTTATTTGTTTGTTGTATTGTACAGCTGAACCATGATGTAGGTTAAGGTGTGATGTTAAAGACTCTGATGATGAAGACCAAGATATAATAAATATTAGAGAGATAATTGCAAATACTTTGCCATTCGAAAACAGTATTTTCAATTTGACACTTCAATGTATGAATGTGAATATTTTCAAAAATCAAACGTTAAGTTATTTTTTATTATTTACATTTGTTTTGAACTGAACAACTCATTATTTATAAACAGGTACAAAGGTTTGTGATTTAAATATGATGTAAAAGAAAAGGAACAGAAAATATAATTTAGTGTCAACAAAAATTCCTCTCTCAACACTGCTTTTACAATTAGGTATTTATCTTAGGTAAGACAACATATGATATATCTGTAACTTTTGTCGTTCATATTTTTTTAGTTATTAAATTTTAATTTCACCTTAAACGATCATTTTTCCGATTCTTAACATCAACTTTTATGTATAAAACTTGTCATCCAAAGAACAGTCATTAAAACCGTTCCAACTTCACATTTTCGCGATCGTTTGCAAACGGTGTAAAGTCTGGTCCTGCGCACAAAAACAGTTCAAACAGTTTCTGAATCGTTTCGTAACGATCTCAAAATCGTCGGTTGGAACAAACCTAATAATAAACGACTTTTATAGCATTTTATAATGACATAGAGTTCATAGACAACTAGCATTATGCTAAAATGACCATACAGGAATTGTATAATATAAATACAAATGAAGAAATGTTTAGAGAAGGTTTTTGTCCGGATGCAAGATAAACATCTCTTGATCTGTGTGTATATTTTGTAGTTCATTAGTATTAGGTATTTAGGAATTGCGACTTTACTCCATTTACACATTTTAACAGCAAAATGGTATAAAAAAGTCGTAGTTATACTTAATGAGCTGGATGTCGTTTTTAAAGTAAATTTTCTGCGAATAATCCGAAGGTTTGCACAGTATTTCCTTATCCGTTCCTCTTACCTAAAAAATAGACATTATCTTGTTAAATATTAAGATCAATTAATTTACCTTTACCCAATTAATGCTGACGTTCCACAAGGCAGCGTGCTTGATCCAGTGTTGTATCTTGTGTACATCAACATATACAAAACAATATTGTTACCGCAACATATGCTGATGACAAGGCTATATTCACACCGTCACCCCAATTTTGAAGAAATCCAAAGATGACTAACAATATGGCGTATTCGTGACAACAAAACTAAATCAGTTAACGTGACATTTACCAACCGTCGTGAAATATGCCCACTGGTAATCTTAAACGGACATCAATTAATCCATAGAGAGGACGCCAGATACTTAGGTATACATACAGACCGAAAACTTCTATGGATAACTCAGATTTTCATGAAAAGAAAATAGGGGCTAGCCCCTAAACTTAATCAACTGGATAATAGGTCGAAAATCCACACTGCCGTTATATATTATGATGGTCCAAATTTATTAGATTAGATTAAATTTTAACAGGGTTGCATTGCACTGCAACCTTAAGGTTTATTGTGCCCCCCTATCAGAGCTGTTCTCGCTACTACTACTGCTCGCCTTCCAGTTACAGGATCCTCACTCCTACAAGTTTCTTGTCCGAATCATTTTTTGCGTTAGCTTATTCTCATTCGGTGCTTCCTAAGGCGACAGTATCCTGTAAAGGAGCCCACGAGGATATGTAGCTTGTTTTTAGTGAGATCCAAATTTTTTGGGTCTAGCGGTCTCAAAATTCCGCAGGAACTTTTTGGAGTGTTTCAGCCTGGGAAGGCACCGCCATAGTGCTTCGATCTCTATCGGTTTCCTCCTCCATCCGAAACCCTTTTTTATAGGACCATTTTCGTACACCACAGGAAGTCTCCGAGCCAATGAAGGGCGTTCGTGCTCATTTTCTGGCAAGTGTATTAGCCTCTTCAATTTCCAGTCTTCCCCCTTACTTAGCATCGAAGTGAAGTTCTTTTCGATGCTCAGTTTCTTGATCATTTCGTCACTTGGAAAATTCGCCGATGAGATGTACTTTGTTAGAGAGGACCACGCTCCCTGATTTTTAATACTTTCACTGCCTGAACCTTCCATAAATATTTGAAGAATTGCGTCTTGAGCTTATATTTCTATCACCAGATGAATTGAACTTTGTCAAAGGTCTTCCTCGTGCTGTTCTGATTTCCTTTGGTATGCCAAATTATTGCTCACACGTAATTTCTGGTCTCACACTTACGACGTCCATCCATCGCAGTATTTTAGGGTTAGAGCCCAAGTCTAACCAGCTAGATTTCTGCACGCCATCAAAGCTTTTATTGCTTTACTACTATGTTATTTGAACATGCTTATTCCACAGAAGTTTTCTGTCCAGAGTTATTCCTAAATATTTAACTTCAGATTTCCATTCTATGATTTATCCGTTTAAAGATAGGATTTGTTCTTTTCATTGTAAATGGATTTATTGTGGATTCAGCCCCATTGACAAGCATCATTGCTTTAACAGAGGTGGTTTGATTCCCCACCTGTGTCCCAGCTATCCTCGTCGTCAACAACTCATACATCCATTTTATAATTATTTCATTCACTCTTTGCATTTTTAGCGCTTCTTTGACAGACACATAAATTCTGTTGTCAAAAGCCCCTTATATATCTAGGAATGCGCACATTGCGATTTCCTTGTTGTTCGGAGGTCTCCGGATGACTTCGGTCAGCTGATACATTTATGAAGTGGTGTATTCTCCAGACTCTCTGTTCTTATGTATTTATCCACTACTTTCTCCATCGTTTTAAATAGAAAGATGTTAGATATATGGGTCTAAAAGATCAGGGATCAGTGCCATATTTTTTCCCTATTTTTGGTATGAAGGTTACCCTTGCCATTCTCCATTTTCTAGGTATTAGACCCACTGCTAGACTGCTTCTTGTAATCTTCAGCAGATGAGAAAAAATCTCATTTATCCCTTTCTGCAGAAGTGCTGGAAATATTTCATCCACTCCTGGTGATTTATACTGTTGATAGGTACTTATTGGCGATTCTAACCGATCCCTGGTAAATATTTTCTTAGGAATGGCCCAATCCTCCTTGCGGGATTTGTTGGTATAATTTATTGCTATTTCTGTGCTTGTTGTAGGTACACTACCTACAAAGTGGGTTCTAAGAAGAAGAATCGATCGTTCCTTTTCATTTGCCATTACCTTTTGTAGTCTAGTCGCTGTTTGAGCGGATGTGATCTTTTCACAAAAGGCTTGATAATGAAGCCTTTTGGCATTCCTAATCTCTTTGTTATACTGAGAAAGCTTCTCAGTGTACGCCTACCAATTATCGTCTCGTTTGGCTATATTAAAGAGCCGACAGAGCTCCTTCCTGAGGTTTGACAGGTTCTCATTCCACCAAGGAGCATCCTTGTCTGATCTAGTTTTGGACAGTGAGCAGCTGGAATGTAAGGCTTCCGTTATTGTCTCACTGATCCGTTCGACTCTTTGTTCCAGGACGTAGTGCTGTTAATTTACCCTATTTACTTCGACCTATTCAAAATTGTCCTTCAGATTCTTGTAAAAAGACCAATCCGTATTTCTAGTATTTCACCCTCCAGGCTTTTACATTTTTTTTAGCAGCAACATTAACTATTGTTACGTCCAAGACCTCTTCTCTTGCTCTCGTGACAAAAGTGGGGGTTGGCCCTACGTTTAAGGTTTCGAAGCTATTTGCTAAGAGATATTCTAATAAGCACTCACCTTTGGCGTTGTTATTTGTGCTTCCCCACACGGTATTGTGTGCGTTGGCATCACAACCAATAACGATTGGCAGCCGTCTGCTGTTGCAGTGTCTTAATAGCTCTTGTACTTCCTCTGGTGGTGTCGTCGGCGCGTCTCCAGCGAAATAGGCAGATGTAATGACGATGTCGCGGTCGATATTGAGGCGAACCATGATTGGAACTAGGTCCGGTAACACGTTTTCTGAAACAAATATATATTTTATGTTATCTCTCATGATTACACAGGTACGCGTCCTTACATGCCAAACCTTTCATTTGTCTTTCTTTGTTGATGCATGGTTCTTGGATCAGTGCAATGCCCAGTTGTAGTTAAGCGGACAACCTTGCAATTACAACTGAAGATCTCTTCGTGTGATGCAGGTTTATCTGGGCTATATTCGTGAATGTGAAGGTAAATTGTTATGGATGAGAGAGGCCGAGTTATTCAGCCTCTATTTACCCTCCTCCTTTATCTCAGACCCTCTACCCCCAGGTAACTCCGCCCATTTTCCCGAGATGCAGAGGTAATCTCCGCATCCTTAGGTGGTCTAGCAGAGCCGGAGGAGATCTCAGGCTGTCCCAAGGTCAAGCTTTTGCCTATTTCCCTCTTTTAGGAAATTCCCGATGTGGAGGGCATCCCCAATCTTCAAAGCCACCCCATATTGGTGATCGATGCCAATCATGAGGATAGTTCTCTTTCCCACTTTTTTAGAGTTCAGGATCTTCCAAGCCCCAGTAGTTAGGTTGAAGCTCTGAGCCTCGACAAGTAGGAGGATCTTCTCCAATTTCATGTCGTGGCTTCTTGGAAAGAACACCGTTATGGTAACCGGCTTTGGGATGTCGTCTCCACTTCGAGCCACCAACTCGGGCCCTTCTCAAGAGTTTAATTTCGGCGCTGACTTCATGGGCCAGCCTACTGATTCTTGGGACCCACAGTCGACCAGTATCATTCTATAGCGGAAATGAATGCCCGAGAAGTGGATCCCCTTCTCCTTACTCTGACACAACTCTTCCACCAGAGTGTCTTCCAGGGTAGAGAGCTGCTCTGCTTCCAGGATGACCCTAGGGTAATATTTGGGCATCATTCCCCCCGATCTCCTTCTCTCTTCTAACAGCTACTGCGTAACCAGTGACTTGCCCGATTATCGTTGCAGCTGTTTTTGGTCTTTTACGTAGAGATCACTGCGGAAGAGTAATATGCTCCCGGCCTCTTTTCTGTTTTGTCTTCTCCGTTGGAATTTCTATTTCGGGTGGACATTTCCACGTTGGTGATTCCTTCGGAGGGGTTGGGCACTGAAGAACTGTTTCCTGGCATCTTAAGGTGATATTCCTTGATTAAGGAGTCGCCTGCTCCACTGAGGCCCTTCATCAGCGGGTTTTCCAGTTTTGGCAGATCGAACGGCATACGACCTTTGTGCCTTTTGGCCTTCTTCCCCTCTGTGGGACCCCGGATGAAGAGGTGGAGGTGTTATCTACTACTTTTCCGATAGTGTTTTTCATTTCTCTATTCATAAATGCTCCCACGAGAAGCTAGGGTCATTACAGTCCACCGCTGCAGAGCACCGCATGCAAAGGTAAGGAGTTTAATACAATAGAATCGGAGCAAGTATCTATAAAACAACACTTAAACTCATATAGAGCCATGGAATACAGAACTGCTACAAAGCAACTTCCCTCCATGTCGTGCAATACTCATGTGCAACTTTTTTTGAATATATTACGAATTCCGTTATATCGTGAATCAATTTATTTTACAAAAATATTCAAAAGTAGAACTCTTATCCTTCATAATCCTTTTTTTTACAAATTTAGAATAGTTTGTTTTCATCAGATTCGGTTTGATCTTGCTTTAGGTGGCTGGTGACTCGAATACGCTGTATTGGAAATTCAAGTTTTTCAGTTGAACTGCTTACCACTCTTGTTGTGTAATATACTATATAATAAATAAAACATTAATTTATTATTATTCTGTGAATATTCTTTCTTGCAAGCAGGTGTTTTCTAAAATATGTAGATATTCATGCATTTAATCTACATTTATGACTAAAAATTAAATTCGTTCAGTTCATTACTTGATTATTTTATTTCGTTTTCAGATAAAGGTTCCCATTATTTTCAAAAAACAACGGATAAAGAGCGAAGAGAACTTTTCAGCGGCGAATGTACGGAAGAACAAACTAACTTAAAAAACGAGTTCAGTTATTTCAAACAATTACCCCAGCTTCGACTAGGACAAATGACAGTCTACAGGTTAAGGGTGGAATGTGAATGTGTAAATCAAAAATTAAATGAGACTTGTGCTAAATTTTTGCCCAAAAATAAACAGAGTTGGCCTACGTATTTAGGGGCGCTCGGCGATGGTGTGTTTTTAAAACGAGTTTGAACTGAAAGTAGAAATGATCTAAAAAAAAGTTATAAATATAAGGAGAAAGTGTGTATTTAAATAATAAACAAGTCGTGATATGATATAATTTTTCTACAGACTTGTTTTAATAAATAATAAAGAATATTTTATATAATATATTTTTTTTAAATTTATTAGATAGAGACAAGAGAACCTTAATCCCGTTGGGTTTTTAGCAGATAAAAGATCTGACAGTGACAAAAGATTGTTTGTCTTGTTCGCATTCATTGGTCTGAACATTAACAGATCCGGGCAACCGGTGTGAAAATGGCAGCCAAAATCTAGCGGCCGATTAACCGAAGACGCCCGGACGATCAGAGGTGGATTATTTAGGTGCGTTTAAATTTTACAAATCATGACGTTATATGTTAAAAAGTAATAAACTACATTAACTTAACCAGAAAAATTGAGATTTAGGTATTTATTGTACTATTTTTATCGTAATAATAGAGAACTGTTTTAGAAAATAAGATATTATTCTATTATACATATTATATTGAGATTGAGAGAAACAAAGTTGCACTGGTTTTATATGCTTACCGGGAGTCTAAACGGGGTCTAACATGGTGAAACGGGGTAGCCATTCCCAAAATAATAAAAAGGGAGGAAGGGCAAGGGAAAAAGTTATCACTCTAACTAGGTAGTTACAGTAACAGGGTTAAAGGGGGTAGCAGCCAATTCCAAAACATGAAAAAGGGCAGAAGGGAAAAAGTTTTCACTCTGAAAATCGATATACAACTAGGTAGTTACATTAGAAATAAAATGAGACTAGTCTGATTCTCTTACGAGGGGTATAACAGTGCGAAAGGGGGAATCAGCCAAAAGTCGTATATCGATTTTCAGAGTGATAACTTTTTCCCTTCTACCCTTATTATTATTTTGGAAATGGATGCTACCCTGTTTCACCTTGTTAGACCCTGTTTAGACTCCCGGTAAGCATATAAAACCAGTGCTATTTTGTTTCTCTCAATCTCAATATAATATGTATAATAGAATAATATCTTGTTTTCTAAAACAGTTCTCTATTATTACAATAAAAATAGTACAATAAATAGCTAAATCTCAATTTTTCTGGTTAAATTAATGTAGTTTATACATATTAAGTAGCAAAGTGTGTAGTAATTCTGTGTAAATTTAGTAATAGTGGCCGAATTTGGATTTTATTTAACTACAAACACTAAAAATTGGATAAACAGTGCGCTATCAGCTTACGTGCTTGATATTTTACAGCTTTCAGTTGAAATATGACCTATCGTATTTGTTATCAATTCTACCACACTTGCATTTAGCATGGGTGAATCATGTTTAGAACTTACTCTGGATTTTAACTGATGCCATATGAGTTTTTGATAGTGACCTGATACCGGTTGACCACCCGTGTGAACTTGGCAGTCAAAATCTAGTAATAATTATTACTTTTTAATATATAATGTCATGATTTATAAAATTTAAACGCACCTACATTTAAACGCACCTAAATAATCCACCACTGATCGTTCGGGCGTCTTCGGTAAATGGGCCGCTAGATTTTGGCTGCCAAGTTCACACCGGTGGTCAACCGGTATCAGGTCACTATCAAAAACTCATGTGGCATCAGTTAAAATCTAGAGTAAGATCTTAACATGATTCACCCATGCTAAATGCAAGTGTGGTAGAATTGATAAGAAATACGATATGTTATATTTCAACTGAAAGCTGTAAAATATCAAGCACGTAAGCTGATAGCGCACTGTTTTTCCAATTTTTAGTGTTTGTAGTTAAATAAAAATCAAATTCGGACTCTATTACTAAATTTACACAGAATTATTACACAATTTGCTACTGAATATGTACTCGTTTATATGACAACTCATGATTGAATTAATTTCTAGACGTTGACAACTGCTAACAATAATTTATTTTTATTGAAATTAACTGTCTCGACCCTTACTTCGTGGAATCTGCTCATATTAGTATTTTAAGTTAAACTCACGGTTTCTAGTTAATTCCACAATATAATAAAAGTTATTGAAAATTCTAAAAAATTGACAATTGTTTCGATAAATCAATATCATCGTCAGAATGACAGAAGTTACATTTTATTTGATGCCTACCTGATGTTTAGTAGTTATTTTTGGCTAGACCAAGAAGTGACCTAACTTGTGATTGACTTAATATATGTTTATAGAAAAAAGAATAAGATGTGATATTACAAATATTGAAGCTTAGATATTGTTAGCCCTATGGTGATATCCTGGATATCATTTTTCCAATTAAGATCAGTATAACTGTGCAATGATATAGAAAACCAGGAAAACTATATCTGCTGATCTTTACAATTATCACTTAAGAAGACAGTTTATTAATAGAGAACTCCCTAGATTTAACTGTTCATTGACAACTTCATATTGTGGGATTCTTAAATGTCTTCTAATTTCCAATTCTTCAAGGAAATCCAGTTCTTGTTTCTTCTCACAAATATGCAGCACTTCTAGTTTTGTGTTAGGTGTCAATGAATGATTTGTGTCAAGTAGATGTTTTGCGTAGATTAATACAATTAGACAAATAGCAAGATCCAACGGTTATCCATTAAATATGATAAATAAACTAATTAGTAAAAAAGAGGAAAAAGTGGCATTACAACTAATATTTCCTAAACAAGCTGATGGAATAAAAACTTATAAAACCATCACATATGCAGGAAGTATTTCTAATAGTATTTCAAAGATAATATCTTCAGCTACGAATACAACCATTTCTTTTAAAACAGAAAGTAGCGTTAGTACAAAATTGTTAAATGTAAAAACAAAAATGCCAGCTTTAAAGAAATCAGGTATATATATATAAATTCAAATGTCCAGAATGTAATGCTATCTATTTGAGTCAGACCCTTAGAAATTTTGAAATCCGATACAGTGAACACTTACGAGCATACAGGTTAAAACAACCAGATAAATCCCACTACGCAAAACATCTACTTGACACAAATAATTCATTGACACCTAACACAAAACTAGAAGTGCTGCATATTTGTGAAAAGAAACAAGAACTGGATTTCCTTGAAGAATTGGAAATTAGAAGACATTTAAGAATCCCACAATATGAAGTTGTCAATGAACAGTTAAATCTAGGGAGTTCTCTATTAATAAACTGTCTTCTTAAGTGATAATTGTAAAGATCAGCAGATATAGTTTTCCTGGTTTTCTATATCATTGCACAGTTATACTGATCTTAATTGGAAAAATGATATCCAGGATATCACCATAGGGCTAATAATATCTAAGCTTCAATATTTGTAATATCACATCTTCTTTTTTCTATAAACATATATTAAGTAAATCACAAGTTAGGTCACTTCTTGGTCTAGCCAAAAATAACTACTAAACATCAGGTAGGCGTCAAATAAAATGTAACTTCTGTCATTCTGACGATGATATTGATTTATCGAAACAATTGTCAATTTTTTAGAATTTTCAATAACTTTTATTATATTGTGGAATTAACTAGAAACCGTGAGTTTCATTTAAAACACTAATTTATTTTTATATTGACGTTTAGCGGCATTGTTTATTTTAAGCCATTCCCTTTTATTTCTTTAGACTACTTAATGTGATTGAAATCGGTTATGCTGTTTTAAGTGGGATATCCATCAAATTGGCAATGTTTATTTGATTTGTCAATTGGGTCGCCACCTAGCGTGAAAATCTAAAATTTATTTTCTCGGCTAGCCGTGGAATAGGCATCTTTCTCGTCTCCGTAAAGTCGGTAAAATTCAACTTTCTTATAGTGTGGGATAAAAATAATGTTATTCTATGGTTGTGGATTGGCAGGCAGTCAGTCAATGGTTGAGATTTATTATATATGTCAATGAGATTCATACGGTTACGATATATATGTTGTATGTGTGTTGTATTGATAGTGAATAAAAGTTAAATCTAGAGAAATCCAAGCAATCTTTATCTAAAAAGCCCTGAATGTTACAAGAAGAAGCCAAGCACTGCCCTCTGATATTCTCACTTCATTACGATAGTAAAATAATATCATTTTAGCCTTACGCTTACTACAAATGATGTAGGTAATTGTAGCAACGCTTTTATATTTGTAGTAGAAATTGTAATACCCGAAAAATAAAATCGTTAAATTACACCATTAACGCATCATCAGATAAAAACGAAAACTACTTTAATACATCTAAAATCGTTTGTAGTAAATTGTAGTACACTTTTTACTTCACCTTATGTATAGATATGTAATATATGAATGTTACGCTCAAACATTGAAATGCTCATTGAGTGAAAAAAAAGGCCGCAATGCGTTGTGGACGGTGCCGAACGACCAAATACCGAAATGACATAATTTTTCGCATTGTGTCATTTCTTGTTGACCAGCACGCCACGTCGTGGACAATGCTGAAACGGGTACGATGCGTTCTGGATGATTTAGAGAGCTCATAAACCGGTCTTTCTTGGCTAGGCTTGTCCCCCAATACACCCACAACCCATCCCTGAACAGGAAACTAATCCTACACCAGGACAACCACCCAAAACAAACAATTCCAACTATTAACACAAAATCCAACACAACACCAAATCTTATCGAATGTCTCTCTCTCTCTTGTCAGTGTGTTTCCGCCTGCCTTCGAGTGAAGTTATGTCTACGTTATTGAGCGAAGTCGCTACTAGGTATTGTAGCTAAAAACGATAATACCAGAGAGGTGTTTATTGAAAAACTTAAAAATTTCGTTGATAACAGCAATGATCGGAATGATTATTTTACGAACGAACGGTGAAGAGATCTTCCGAGAAGTGAAAGAAGCGAACCGCTTGAAAGATAGCAAAATGCCCTAGTCGTCCAAACAATATAGAAAAAAGAAAGAAAGAAAGAAAGTAATTTATTTCACATAAAAAATATTGTACACAAAATTATACAACAGTTATAGTAAAATGACTAACCTAAAGAACACAAAACACATACATATACATACAAGACTAATGAGGTAACGGTAGAACGATCCAATCAGGACGTCAGAGATATGTTGGTAGCATGGATGCTTGACATTGATACCAAACAATGGTCAGAAGGATTACGGTTTATTCAGAGCAAAAAAATCGTGCCTTGCACGAAGGGATTCGAAAAAGTCCTTACGAGGCCATGTTTGGTGACAAGGAAAGAATCGGACTGGCAGATTCTTCTCTGGAAAGAGAAACATATGAATCATTGGAAACGGAAGAAGATTTGAAGAAAATATTGGAAGGGATGACACTCGAAAAAAACCAGGAAGGGGAAGAAAATGTATTCAATGCAGTATCCACTGTGGCAGCATGTTCCATTTGCGAAGTTTTTGGAGTTATCCAACCATGTCAAACATGCATCTTAAAAGGACACATTAAGTGTTGATCTGAAATTGAAGAAGTCGTATGCAAATTTTACTACCGACGTGATGCAATCAGAGAGCAACGCGAAATTGCTAGAGCCGGAATGGAGAAACAAGCCGGAAAAATTCTGACGCTGTTCCGTGAAAAACTTCCCCTACTGCTGAGATCGGTCGAAATGTCGTAGTCAAAGTTCCAGATGTCGATAGAGGGCGGCTTGTCCCTAGGAATGTTTTATCTGTAGTTCTAAACGTTAACGATTCCAGCTTGTATAAGTTGGGAACCAAAGAGGGCGTGCTGGAAAGACTTTTTAGTCGTAATACGTTCAACTTCGCTGATTCAAATTTTATAAACGCATTAAATTTGAGAAAAGCTTCAGCTCTTTCGTCTGGATCAAAACAAAGATTTATTATGTGGCATTGTAAGCGTTATTGTAATACAAAAAAGTGCAACTGCAGGGCCAATGAGGGGTGGTCCAATTGTATATGCCACAATAATCTTCTTCTTTCTCAGCCTTTTTTCATCCACTCCTGGACATAAGCCTTTCCTAAACCCTTCCATCCGTCTCTGTCTTGAGCTTTATACCACCAGTCTCTACCGGCGAAATCCCTAATATCATCCACCCATCGCAGTGGGAGTCTACCTTTACCTCGCTTGGTTTCTCGGGGTCGCTATTGTATAATCTTTAGTGTCCACCGTTCATCTTTTTGTCGCGCAAGATGCCCTGTTCACCGCCATTTCAGCTCAGCGACCTTCTGGATAACATCCATGACTCCCGTTCCCCTGCGAATCTCCTCGTTTCGGACTTTGTCCCTCAGGCTTATACCAAGCATGGCCCTCTCCATTGCCCATTGTATTACTCCTAGTTTGTTGGCGGTTGCTTGAGTTGGAGCGCTTGTTTCAAGTCCTTAAGGGGATACAGGCAAGATACAGGTGTCAAAAACTTTGCGTTTTAAGTTTATGGGTATGGAGTTGTTCCTCAGGATATGGTATAATTTCCCAAAGAATGCCCATGAAAGTTGCACTCTTCTGCTAATTTCTCTCGACCTGTTCTCCTTCCCAAATCTTGTCAACTGTCCTAGATAGTTGTATTCTGTCACATTTTCGATATAGGTGCCATCTATTACTATATATGTATTTTCCGGACTCATTATTTTAGTTTCCGCGTAGTTCACCTTTTGACCCGCCTTTCTTGATTCCTGATTCAATTATGGGATGGCACCTTTCAACAATTACAAAAACATTTTTGAAAATTTCGTAGAATCGAATCATACTAGATTAAGATATCATTATCTGCAAAAAACCATTGATTAGACTTAAAATGATGCCTCTGTATATTGGTTACTGATTTATTTCTGTTTAATTCAAAAAACCAGACACAAACAGGTTGAAAGGTGCCCCCCTCTCCCCTATAACAACTCTGTATATCATTCTATGCTTGAGGACCAGTAATTGACAGGGTTTGTCAATAACTGGAACATAACAGTTTTGATTGTACCGCTTATTGACATTCTAATAATAAGGGGGTTATAGGATTTAAAGGTATAAAAATAAATGAAAACCCATCAGTGTTGACACACCAAGTAATAGTTTAAATCAATTTAACATGAAGTGATGGAAATTAGAGATGTTTAATTTGGTATACTTACCTTATGAATTTACTTAAAACAAACATCCTGTCTCTGGACATGCTCTTTCCACCATTTGGTAACTGACCACAGCGCCACCTAAGATATCTTATGTAAGCTGTATGGTTGCCAAATGTTTCTGTCAGATTTCTCATATAGGGTCTTATATTTATGTTTTTACGAACAATTGAACAGGTGTCAATTACTGGAACAATGTCAATGATTGGTACACTTACCTTACCTCACTAGAATGCACTAGAACCAAATTCAGAATGTTAGCCACACAGTGCACGAATTGCGTTTAAGGCTATTGTTCTCCGATAATTGTTCTCAGGCGTGCTCATATTTGCGGCGCATATTATATTATCCGTCATCAATATGTATGATTTTTACTTCACCTTATGTATAGTATACAGAGTGGAAAGTCTAACTGGAACAAATTCTGTAACTTAATAAATAAAGGTTTATCGCAAAATTCCTGAAATACGTCAATTTTTATTCTCAATGGGGCATATTACAAAGAGATTTGTTTATATTTTTAATTATCTGGGGGGGGAGCGGGGTTGCAGACAACCCCAACTTTTTTTTAAATGGAAGGGTAGGTTGATTAATTTTTTATTTGAAAGCGTTTTCAATTGTACATACAATTCCACTTTTTTTGTTACTTTTTATAAGCAGTGTGTCGGAAAAAAATTAAATAAGGAAATATTTACTCAAATTACTTTAATGCAATAAATGTTCAAAGTGCTCTCCACCTTGTTGCTGACAATATCCTAATCGATTATAAATAGCATTCCGAACATTTTGTAAAACTTCCGGCGTTACTTGCTTAATTTCGTCCCTGGTTCTCTGTTGAAGCTCGGCGATGTCGTTAGGTTTAGTGGCATAAACTTTGCTCTTTAGATATCCTCATAAAAAATCTAATGGGTGATCTTGCTGGCCACTCAATTGGGCCCCTTCTTCCAATCCACCTATTTGGAAACACTTCGTTAGGTCCGTACATTTTGAGCAAAATGTGGTGGTGCCCCATCTTGTTGAAACCACATCCGTTGGTCAAATAAGTTGTGATCCAAATTATTGGGGAATAAATTTACTAAAGTAGGAATCAGTTCTTCTTGGAGCATATTAAGGTATGTTTCGCCGGTTACGTTTCTATTGAAAAAAAGGACCTACTATGCGATCCCCAATAATTCCAGCCCAGATGTTTGTTTTTTGAGGCCTTTGGGTATGGGATTCACGTATCTAACGGGGATTTTCGTCAGCCCAATAACGGCAGTTCTGTCAATTGACGTGCCCATGTAATGTGAACGTAGCCTCATCAGAAAACAGCACCCATTCCAAAGCAATTTGTCCACAATCGATAGAAGCCATAATTCGTTGGCAAAATTCGTGTCTACGATCAGGATCATCTTCGTTAAGCTCCTGCAGGTTTTGCATCTTATATGGGTGCTTATTGGCTTCTTTAAGAATTTTTAAAACGCTTGGGTAACTGACACCATGAACGCGAGCTATTTGCCTAGCTGGAGTAACAGGATTTTCTTCAACTTCCAACAATATGTTCAACTGGGCTTCTTCGTCAACTTTTAAAGCGTTTTGTCGAGGAGCATCCCTCACGTGGTCCAGCTCCCGATATCGAGTTTCAATTTTGCTAATCGTACTTCGATTAATTGAAGGTAATTATTCTGAATGAACTTCAATAAACAAACGAGCGACTTCAGCCTGTGTTATAAAAAGTAAAAAAAAAAGTGGAATTGTATTTACAATTGGAAAAGCTTTCAAATAAAAAATTAATCAACCTACCCTTCCATTTAAAAAAAAAGTTGGGGTTGCCTGCAATCCCCCCATATAATTAAAAACATAAACAAATCTCTTTGTAATATGCCCCATTGAAAATAAAAATTGACGCGTTTCAGGAATTTTGCGATAAACCTTTATTTATCAAGTTACAGAATTTGTTCCAGTTAGACTTTCCACTCTGTATATGATATATGTATCTACCAAATCTCGGATATTTGGATATTGACATGACTACTAAAATTCCAGAAGTAGATAGAATTAAATATATTGGAATTATTATTGATCATCATCTCAAATGGGCAAACATAAAATATTGCTAACAAACTAAGAGGATTACTGTCAAGGTTTAAGTACTTGAGAGACATCTTGGATATACACCACTTGAAAATGTTGTTTTCGTTAGTGCAGTCACAGCTGAGCTATGGCATCTCTGGTTGGGATGGAGTATATGATTGCCACATTGAAAATGTAAATGTACTACAAAGGTGGATATTACGAATTATTTACCAAAAGAGTATCAGGTTTCCAAGTGATGCGTTATAAGTGATGAGCCAAGTTATGGATTTAAGGCAATTATACTGCCTTAAAATACTGCTCTACCTAAAACGAAATGAACATATATTAGAACGTCTTGAACACACTTATGATACTAGGCATAAACAGAACACATACAACTTACCTAAAAGAGAAAAAACTATTGGACAACACTGCTTTGATTACTTGGGCCCAAAAATTCTAAGTCGAGTACCTGTAGAACTACAAAACATTGAAGGATAGAAGAGCTTTAAATATGAAATAAAATAAACGGTTTTAAAGATTAAAACTAATTTTTCCGCATCTGTGGCCCTGAACAATATTCTATCATAAAATTGTTACTTGTGTACACTTCGGGGGATGTATCGTGCTAACAAACCGAAATTTCTCCAAAAATAACCAAAAATTTAGTATATCTAGTTTTATAGGACCCGCTGTACTCGCTCTAGTCAACTGAAAATCAATAGGGTACATCTGTGAGACACCTTGAACAATACTTATTCATAAAGTTGATCAATCGTATACTCTCTGGAGGCTGTATCGTGCTAACAAACTGAAAATTCTCCAAAAATGACAAAAATTTGGTACTTCAAGTACCACAGCACCCGTCGTACTGGCTTTAGTGAGCTCAATATCAATAGGGTTCATCTTTAAGACGCTCTGAATAATATCCAATCATAAAATTCATCACTTGTATATACTCCGGAGGCTGTATCGTGCTAACAAACTGAAACTTCTTCAAAAATGACAAAAATATCGTACTTAAAGTACTGTAGCACCGGTTGTATTGGCTCTGGTGAGCTGAAAATCGATAGGGTTAATCAGTGAGATGCCCTGAATAATATTCAATCATAAAATTGGTGACTTGTTGAACTCCGGGGGCTGTATTGTGCTAACAAACTGAAATTTCTCGAAAAACGACAAAATGTCGTACTTCAAGTACCATAGCACCCGTTGTACTGGCTCTGGTGAGCTGAAAATCAATAGGGTTCATCTGTGAAATGTCCTTAACAATATTCCATCATAAAATTGGTGACTCATTGCACTCCGGAGGCTGTATCGTGCTAACAAGACTTGCCAGGAAAAGTGGCCGACGACAACGACGACGACGACGACATACACACAGGATTTTTTTTCTAAAAACCGTTTTTTCGTGTTGTTGTTGATGGATAACGTAAAAATAACTCAAAAAAAAATTTCAAATTTCCAACTTTTTTGTGGGTAAACCAATACTTTTCTCGCATATTAGATAGGTTGGCGGAAAAGTAAAAATGGATATTATCAAAAAATAGAGACTTTTTCCAAAATATAATAAACAAGATATAAAAAGAAAAATATGAGGTTGTATGTGTATGTATGTGTTGAGAATTAATTTATATCTACCTACCCGACTCACTATATCTACTGAACTTGTCAATATTACTAAATTTGTCAATACTATACCGAATTGATCATTATTATTACACTGATACTGTCAATACTAAAAATAATATTTACTTAACTGTATCTTTATAATTTAATTCCACTGTATCTATTTATTATATCACACACAAGTTCTTGGTAACCTAGTTACTCTCAGCTTCAGTGATTAATTGTTTACTTCTACATCAAAAAATGTTAGTTAAATTTTGTAGTTTGTATATTTCTGTTTTGTTGTGAAATAAACATATATTATTATTATATAAGGGAAGTATTGTAATGGAGCTATTTTGACGTTTTGAGTGGATCTACACGTTTCATATGTTTCTGAGCACAAAAAACCTATTTTTTCCTATTTTTAAACATTGTCGCTCGACACGATAACTCAAAAACGCGACCAAATGTTTTAAAGAAATTTTATATGTAGGTCAAGAACGTAAAAACGGAGGTTAAGTTCGGAAATGAGCAAAATCTGATGTGCAGTTGTCCGGAAAATCTCATTTTCATAAATTTTTCACAATGTCCCACCCGAAATATTTTTTACGAACAACTGACATATTTATTGAAATCCTCGTATCAAACCCCCCCCCCTCTATGCAAAATTAAAATTTTATAGAAATCTGAATCAAAAAACTTCTTTGGGGTTTTACATCTATAGCGGGGACCTTCGAAAATGGAAATTTAAAAAAAAAGTTGAACTTTCATACATTGGTTTTGCATTATCGATGGGAACATGAGATTGATCATCTCAGGGATACGGCGAGAAAATCTTTTAATAAGGCTAAAATAACCAGACTCGAAGAGGATTGGAAGTCTCACCTCAAGGAGTATAAAAATGGCATTAGACAAAAACAAAGAGAAGCATGGAGAATCTATTGCGAGGAAATCGAGGATTTCCCCCAAGCAGCTAGACTCCAAAAAGACCTCTCAAAAGATCCCCATTGTCATATCGGTATACTAACCAGAGAGGATGACACAAAAACTGACAACCTAAAGGAAAGCCTTCAACTATTAATGTCAACTCACTTCCCTGACTCCAGAACCACAAATACGGAAGCCTGGGAGGATGAGGAGAATCACTACCCGACGGACGACGACTGGCGTATATCACGACAGATCGTCGACGCGGACAGACTGAGATGGGCCATCTCCGGCTTCTCCCCTTTTAAATCCCCAGGAACGGACATGCTCTCAAAAAGAGCAATAAAAATCGGTGTATATGACGTAACCATCAGAGGCTTGGTTGTAAAAGGTTGTCCACAGGGAGGGGTACTCTCACTACTACTGTGAAACATGGTCTTAGACTCCTTGGTCAGCCGCCTCAACGATAGCAACTTCTACACAATAGCATATGCAGATAACCTAGTAATTCTGCTAACAGGAAGATTCGAGGAGACACTCTGCGCTTTAATGCAAGAGGCCCTCAATATCATAGAATAATGGTGTAAAGACCGTTCACTGTCAATAAATCCAAAAAAGACGGAGATTATTCTTTTCGCGAAAAAAAAGGAAGCTTGTAAAACATCAAGCCCCAAAGCTCCTAGATACCAAATTTAATTTCTCTTCAGAGGTGAAATATTTAGGGGTCACCTTCGACAGTAAGTTAACGTGGAACTCTCACTAAGAAAGTAGAGTTGAACAAGCATATATTTCTTATCAACAGTGTCGTAGGCCGCACCTGGGGAATGTCACCTAGGGTCGCTGCCTGGATCTACACTGCCATCATCAGATCTATGCTGACGTACGGCACGATTGCCTGGGTAGCAGAAGCATACCAGCTGACAGTCGTCCGAAAACTGGATCAAATACAAAGAACAGCATGCCTCAACACAACAGGAGACAGAGAACTACACTAACAAGAGCTATGGAGGTAATCCTGGGTCTCACTCCCCTAGACATATACATCAAGAAGGTTATTTTGATGACCATGACACGTCTACGCTCTACCGGTACACAACGTAATGTAGGATCCGGTAAACTGAGACGTAACTTGTGACATGAGGCCCTCAGGGAGGTCCCCTTGCTGCAGGCCAATACGGACTCGATTCCACCGCGATATGCCTTCCACAGGCCCTACAAGGTAATCTTTTAAAACAACGCACAAGACCCATTGGAAGAAGGCGCTATCCACATTTTCACAGATGGGTCTAAATTCAATGTAGGCTCAGGATGTGGATTTTTTTCCAGATCCCTGAATCTAAACATAAAATGGGCAATGGGCTGCAATGCAAGTGTTGCTCAAACAGAGCGCACTGCTATCTGCATCGCTACACAAGAGATTGCCAAGAGGAAAACCACAGGTAATAATATATACATCCTTACAGACAGTAGACAAACACTACTAGCATTACATCAGGCCTAGTACTAGAATGTCACATGGCCTTAATCGAAGCCTGTAACAACAATGCGGTCACTTAAGGCTGGATCAAGGGCCATGAGAAACCGAAAGGAAACCGTATTGCAGACGTGCTAACCAAGAAGGCAGCCTCCCACAAACTCTTGGGACCTGGCACTTTCATTGGTCTATCGGCGTCAGCGACGGCCGACCTATTAAAGGGACACTCCTTTAATAAGTTGAAGGGTAGATGGGACGACGCAGAAGGCTGCAGGCTTGCCAAGGGACTGCTTCAGTATCCGGACAGCAAAGTAGCCAAAAAATACGTGACTATGAACAGACAGAACCTACAAACAGCCACGGGTATTCTGACTGGTCACTGCCATCTACGGAATCACTTCCACAGACTGTGTCTGTCTAACACCCCACTTTGTAGAGGATGTGAACAAGAAGACTGTTGAATACATTCTTTGCGAATGTCAGACACTCTCTCATTTTAGGTTTCTTGTATTCGGCGAGGACATGCTAATATACGCCAGTATGAGGGAACTTAATCAGGCGACTTTATCGCCTACTTCAAAGAAGTAGGCTGGATGACGAGTTAGAAGTTTTGAACCTCAGAAAGATGCACAATGCGCCAATTGTGGCCTAAGTGCTGTGGGGTCACCAACCCTTCAAACTTTTACAGCTTATCAATGAGAAGTCGCTGTATTTTTTATAGTAGTATGATCACCAACCAGTCTTTCCATAGTATTTTTTAAAGTAATTTTTTTTCCTACTCCAGCTTTAATCCCGTATATTGTCTACAAATATAAAATGGAAGAATTCAAATATGGTAGGTAAGTGAGATGCATCTTTCCTTTATCGAAAGGCGTTGGAAGAGAATCGATATATAACATAGTTTCGTAATTATAAATTTTTTTATGGAAGCGTGTTAAAAATGTTTCAAAAATTTCGAGGATCTAGTTTCATTACATAGGTAAGTAGTTTCTATATTCTATAGCATCCTTTTCAGTTGTTATATGAATTAGGAGGAATTGAGAATTACCTCAACTTAACTAAAATAATATAGTTTAATAAGTACGTACTTCCCGGACTAGGCCGGAAAAATACTACTTTCTCAAAGAAAGGCTGTAAAAGATAATTATATGACAAACAAAAGTAAATATTCTTTTTAGAAATTATTTTATTAAATAAAAGTAATATCTCATCCATTGCTCAAATGTGACTGGTAGTTAAATCAATGAAAAACGCAAAGTCAATATGTCACAAAGTTTTTAATATTTGAAGTTTTACTAAAATGCCTCCATGAGCAACTAGTTTCGGCCTACAATGGCCATCTTCAGGCTACAAATAATGTTTGGGTTTAAGGAAGAAAACATTTGATAATACACATATCTTCATCATCATCATCATCATCAATCAGCCTGTCGCATCCACTGCAGGATATAGGCCTCCCTCATTTCTGCCCACTGTCTTCTGTCTTGAGCGCTCTGCATCCAGTTTGTAGTCATTCTTCTGATATCGTCCGTCCATCGCGTGGGAGGTCTTCCCTTGTTTCTTTTGTCAGTCCTTGGTCTCCACTCGAGCAGCCTTTTTGTCCATCTGTCATGCGGGCCACATGTCCAGCCCAGTTCCATTGAGTTTTGCCACCTGATAGATAACATCCGTGACTCCTGTTCTCGCCCTTAGGTCTTCATTTCTTATGCGGTCACGGAGTGACACACCAAGCATCGATCTTTCCATCCTACGTTGGGCTACTCTAAGCTTCCTAGCGGATGTGGCTGTCAGAGTCAAAGTTTCGGCTCCGTAGGTCATAACTGGTAGAACGCACTGATTATAGGCCTTTCGCTTCAGACACATTGGGAGATTGCCCTTAAACACTTCCCTCATTTTACCAAATGCAGCCCAAGAGAGCGTAATTCTTCTTCTTAATTCACATGTTTGATTGTCTCTCGAGATTTTTATCTCATGACCCAGGTATGTATACTTATCCACCAACTCTACCTCCCCATCACCAATAGCAATATTTCCACTAGGAACCAGATTCGTCATATATTTCGTTTTCGATATATTAATTTTTAATCCAACCCGAGCACATACCTCCTGAAGATCTTCCAGCATTATCTTAATATCCTGTAGGCTGTCTGACATCAAGACTATATCATCTGCGAAGCGCAGGTCTGTTAGGTTTAATCCATCTATATTCAAGCCTCTTCCGCTCCATTCAAGCATTCCAAAGGCGTATTGCAGAATTGTGGTAAACAGTTTTGGTGACATAGTGTCACCTTGCCTCACTCCTCTACCTATTTTTATGGGGTTGGTGTTTTCGTGCAGTCTTACCATCATGGTAGCATTCTTATATATGTTGTATATTAGCTTAGTGTAACACATATCTTACCTAAGTGAAAATAATTAATGGGGTAACAAACGTCCAAGTAACAGCGCTGATAAAGGGAAGGATGTCAGAAAAGTAGCAAATTTGATGGATAAAATTGAGGTGTACTAAGAAAAACTTTATGACTCAGAATTTGAGTTGAATTATCATTGTGACATATAGAAAAATGTGGAAAGGAAGTAATAGAAAATAAAAATGTTTAAAGAAACAGATTATATTTGTAGGTGGGGGAAGAAAAAATTGGACTATAGTACCAATTTAATTAGGGTCATGATATAAAAGGAAGGAACATATTTTTGTTTAATTAATAAATACCAACTCTTATTAAAAGAATGGAGTCTGTAGGTGTTAGGAAAGGAGGAAGGGCTGGCAAATATGATCTCAAACTCCCTAAATAAGAAGGAAGGAACAACTGAAAGAGGAGGGTCATTCATAAGACAAGAGAACCGGTTGTGGGAATAAGTGGACAGGAATGTAACAAACGGTGAAAAGGTTGACTTTAGGAAAAAGAACGGCTTTCTAGTCTGTTCACTGAAACTAAAAAAAAATAAGAGCCAGTAAAATATGGCTAAAAAGGTTATGCAATGTTGAACCCTTATGATCCCAGGCAGGCAGGTGACGTGATAAAACCGTCATAATAACGTCACCAAGTACGTCGAAGTCACCAAAAAGTCGACGTGAAAATCACGTGAATAACACGTTAATATGTCACAGCGATATGACGTGATTATGGAACGTAATTTCACGTAATTTCACGTTCTATTATGACGTGTTTTATGGAATTTCCTATTCTTACAAAATAATACACAGATAGGTAAAATAAAAATCTTTATTCACTATTTCTACAGCAGCATGTAAACATTTTGAAAGCTATATTCTAATTATAATAAGTTGTCCATCCTTATTCAGAAATAATTATTTTGTAAGAGAGTGCAAAAGGGGAATTGCAACAAACTTATCTTTGTATGGCAAGATAAAAAATTTCCCTTGTATGCTAGACATGGAAAATTTCATCTCCACTGAAGAAAGGCAAGAAATAAGAAAAATGTTTAAATGGCTATAGTGAAACGGATATTCATAAAAAGATGAAATGTCTTGAAAATATTGTCCATAAATCGTTATTTCTTCAGAACAAGTTTGTAACAGAAGACGCTTTATCTTAATTATTTTATTTTGGGCAAAGCAGTAACAATCAGAATTTGAATATGAGTAACTACTAAGTACATAGCCATCCAAGTAAATTTTTTTACAGTTCTTGTAAGGATGAGTCTCGGAGACTGTACCATCACATAAGACATACTTATTATTTCTTCCTAAAGTGGAAGTCATATTTAAAAGTCCACTTTCCTGTTCATATAATCTGCGACAAATCTGCTGTAGTGGTTTTGTAGAAGATTTAAGCATTGTTTTTAGTTGTCCCAAATAGTTCTCAAAAGGAAACGCTGAAAATTCATCAAGTCCACCATATCTACAACTATCTTTAGGTAGATGACTAAGTATATGTACATTGTAGGTAACAAAATGTTTTCCATATAACTGCTCACCATGTTTTATGAATTTCATTAGAAGTTTCGCTGCCACATCACTGTTAGTTGAGGAGGAATTATCATTAATAATTAGTAATATTATTGCTGTATGAAATAATAAAAAATTGTGATAAATGCCTAGGTCAATATTATCTTTTAGGGCTACTATTCCCGTATATAATAAAAAAGTTCTAAATTCAGTGGCTTTAAAATGTGAAAGTTCACTCAAAGGTCTGGGTTTACGATTTATCTCTGAAGGAGCAAAATTTTTAAAAATCTTTAATTGATTTGAAATTGCATTTGTTGCTGCACTAGAAAGCCTTACATTTAAGTTGCCACCTACCCAGTATTTTAACAACTTCTTCATCACACCAAGGCAAACATTATGCATATAATCTATTGGAAAGTCTTTAATCATATGTATATTTAATTCTACTAAAGGACTAATTCCAACGTGGTGGTCTTCATCACTTTGTTGTCTAAATGAAATGTTTGTTCTTTTTAAAGCAGTTAGTTCATTTAAAATCATTCTACCATTTTTATATATTCCACACTCATGACATTTATCACAACATGAGTACCCATTGTGACCTTTTATACCCTTTAAAAAAGCCTTCGCAGGAGAGTCTGCGATAAAACTATGAATATGCAAAAAATATTTTTTACCGTTAACAAAAAAGCCCTCATCAATTAAATTGCTGCACTCTTCAATGAAATCAGCTAGAAATGAGCTGATTGGGGTGGGCTTTGAAGTACCATAAAATATACCTATGGCAAAAACATACTTAACAACCACAGTATTTTTAACCAATCCCAAAATTGGCCAAAAACTGCTATTTGAACTATGATATAGGGGTAACCCATCTATATTAAAACTTACAACTAACTTTCTCTTCTTGGTTGGGTAAAAATTTAACTTATTTTCATGAACTTTCAAAAAGTGCTTCAAACCTCTTTGCAAACCTAAATGAACATATGTACCTTGATCAAGCTGTTTTTCGTTAAATTGTAATGGTGTATGGAGTAGTGTTCGACTATAAAGTGGAAGTTCTGGATGATATGGTTTAATAATATGTAACAGTTTTGTTAATGTAGAATGTGGAACATGGCAAGAAGTTGCCCAATATCTTAACTCTGCAGCAAGATTTTCACTATTAACCTCAACGTTTAGTTTGCTTACAGTATTGTCTGTAAAATCGCAATCTGGTTCAATAATATCAGGTTCACTTAAATGGTCTATTGTCTCAGAGTCACTCTCAGCATTCAAGTCTTCACTATTATCTGAAATATTGGTATTATCATCTGCAAATTCCTCATTAATATTTAAAGCTGTATCCAATTTTAGTGAAAATGGTGCATCACATTCCAAGTAAATATTTGAATCCAGTTTCACGTTAGTGCAAATCTGCATACACTCAGTAGCTACCTTCCTGTAGAAATGACGTTGTGAAACAAAAGTTTTAAATTTATTTCGAGGCATATTTAACTGTGGTGATAGTGTGGAGCAACTTTCTTACAAAATAAATATTGACTACAAACTTAAAACTATCTTACAGCTAAAGTTTTATACATATATTTACACTGTGTAGTTCTGTCTTGTCGCTTGTCTTTTTTCAGCAGCAGTCAGGCGTTTTTGGGCATGCTTCAACCATACTTTTATTGCGGTATCAATATCAACTTCTGTAGCTGTAGGACTACTCTTTAAAACTGCACCTGAAGAAAAACACATATGAAGATATTTTGTTAAGGTGGGGCTATTTTTACTGCAGATTTGAATGAAACAAAGCAAAGATACAACTTATTACTCATATTAGCATTTAATATGAAGCAATCAATGAAAGGTTCATGCTTTTAAACGTTTCTTTTGCAATTTAACAGAGTTTACAAGTATACAAAAAGTGTGTACGTACCAATAATCAATCTTCTCAGAAGCAAGTTTTCAAAAGCTCTCTTTTCATTGCGGGTGCCTTTAAAACTATAATTCACTGCAAGGCTATTGCATAAAAATAATTTTAACAAATTGTTTGTTTTTGTTACAACATCTCGTCCTCCGTAGGTCGAGTAATAGTTGGTCTAAAATAAAAATCACAAATTAGCAGTAATGAAAACCCGTATTTTTGTGCTAAAAAAATATATAGGTATTTTTATTATAACTAAAACTTACCATGGATCTTAAATTTTCATTTTCCGAAAGAAATTCTTCTAATTCTATAATTCCACGGATCTCTGTTAGAGGTAGTTCCACTGGTATTGTAGGTAGTGTGTTACTTTGAGACACATTCTGATTTTTTAGAATTTGTAGGATTTGCTCATTTTGCTTTCTCACATATATAATGTGATGTAGCAATGTTTTAAAATCTAAAAATAAATATCTTTTTGATCCGAGTTATAAAAAATGAGCATACTACCCTAATAATTACTGATTACTACTGACCTGAATTTTCATTTGCCTCTGGAAATTCTGGTCTTTTACTCTGGGAACAGTTCTCAATATTATTCCAAGAAGAGTGTGCTGTTTGAGATGAATGTACTACATGCTGTCTACGTTCTGAATGTACCTCTTCATCACTTATTGTATCAACTTGCTTTGGCTGGCTAGATTTGTTTGACTTACTGTTGTTCTTCTTTAATGCAGCTATAAATGAAAGAATATTTAACATACATACTAAGATTCATTTAAAAACACACATATTACATAATTCACAGGCACAATGACAAGGCTTACATTTTTTTAAACTTTTAAGCGGCTGTATATTTTGTAATGTTTAGTGCACAGGAATAGGTATAAATTATTATTATTATTACTTACTAGGTAAAATTTTAGGTGTACTTAAATATTTTGGTAGGCCTAAAATTTTAGATGGAAGTGAATGAATAGGCTCGTCGTCATCATCATCAGAACTTGTGAATAGTCTTTTATTGGGGAGTCGAATTCTTTTTACTGGTAAATGATCAGCATCAGAGTCCTCGTTTGATGTTATTTCAGAGGTAATTTCAGCCTTCTTTAATTTTTTCTTAGCTTTGTCACAGTTGTCTATAAAAATTGTTAAATTCAAAATATTCTCTGGAATTAATCACTGATGGGTTTTTGGTAAAAAACGATGTGAGGTTTTCTACCAAACATTAATAGTAAACGTACAGAGTAATCTCGTTTTAAGTCAGTAATGCACGTGGATTATAAACTTTATCCTATATCTATAATTATTATAAAAATGTTTTAAAAAAATATAATATAAGGTAATTTTTCTGTAAATACTGACATATATCCGGTGCCAATTGATCCGGGTTAACGAGGTTCCACTGTATTAGTAAGATGTTAGTAACTTTAAGTTGTCTATATTAAATAAGGCTGTTAGTATTTAAATTTATTATTAGCCATCAAAAGTGATATGCATTGCATGTTGCTTGACTTACTTTCATGAAAATAAGTCTTAGAAATGGAATAAATCGTCCAGTTTTCATTTGGAGACTCTCCACGCCTTAAGCTCTTTTCAAACTTATCTTGATTTTTGTAAGGCGGCCACCACACGCTCGATTTTCTTGGGGTCAGCCACTTCTCGTGCACTAAAGATAGCCCTCCACCATCAAGTTCTCTGAATTCAACGCCTAGAAACATCTTTTTCACACTGATTAACACTTAAAAAGATTGATAACACTGCCGACTTCCGTCTTGTTTTTTACACTTCCGCTATATTCACTAACTGAATACTGAAAACGAATAATTACCAGACAACCTGTTGAAACAAAACATGTGCATTTGGACATGATCATGATATTTTTAGGTTAGGCTTCTTCTTTTTCATGAATATCTTCTCTTTTTCTTCGTTCGTTAGGGACTTTGATTTTGATACTTTTAGATAAAAATTTTGTGCAATTTTTTATAAAAGTAAAATTGAATTATAATATTTTTAAAATGGTACAAATACTGCATACGTAACAAAATGGTGAATATAAACACGTCATTTGACGTCGAATTTTGGTTCCCACTATGAACTGTTTACACTTAATGACTTAATGTTGTTTTATTTTAGTTAAGCTCCTAAAACCGCAATTTAGTTTAATTACATATTTTAAATACATATATTTAGCTCATAATTTTTAAACGCACGTTACATTTTGGAGAAACTTTATACCTACTTCGACGTCTAATTTTGGTGATCAAGTGACTTCGACCAAAAATCACCTTAAATCACCCGAAATCGACGTGTTTTCACGTCACCTGCCTGGCTGGGATGTAGCCAATATAAGTCCATAACACAAAGAAAAATGAAATTAAATCACGGAAATATAGAGACATTTGTAACGATGTTCCGGCGAACACTGCCTATGGTTCAAACCAATCCAGTTTTTATCGACAGCTGATGAATATATAAACCGACCAACAATTTCAGTCCGGTCGAGGCATTGACTCGAAAGTACTCCTCCTCCAGTCTGGCGAGGTATTGACTCGTTAGACTCTACCCTTCCGTCGGCAAGGTATTGACTTGCCGAGCATCCTTCCTTCCATTTGGTAGGGTATTGACCTACCAAACGGCGGCTACCCGTGGGAGAGGTATCGACTCTCACACACTCCTGTACTTCCCGTCTCTAAGGTACTGACTTAGAGGTACTTCGTCTCGCCCGAGGTATTGACTCTGACGAGCATCCAGAACCCGTATCACCGCTTACACCCGTGTACCGAAGTCTCAGCGTTCGCATCGTCCAAACCACTATTCCTTAGGTGTATCTCCCCGATCGACGAGAAATAATTAGATATACGACCTTATACGGACCGATAGAATGAATATTTGATTTTAGGCCAGGTATTGATCTTGTACATATGTAAATAGCGACTGTAAATATTTTTATAAGAATAAACTTATTTTATTATGGAATCCTGTCTCTGACTGTACAACCCTACTCGGCAATCCGTAACCACCCCCTTACAGAGGGTTACACATTCAACGGAATCACTTTAGACAGACGCACCAACAATGATATGAACCACAGACAATATGGAATATATCTCGGCAAGAACATAATTAGAGGAAGTATGTCAAATTTCAATGTTAACCCCTGACAGGGAAAATCAAAAATTTTACAATTCCCTTTACATATGGAGCCAAAAAAAATCGTAGAAAAGTTTAGGAACAAGGTAGATTGAGGTTAATGGAAAGCGCAACATCTATAAACGTATGCTACCCCTGTGCTTTCCATTAACCTCAATCTACCTTGTTACCAAACTTGTCTACGATTTTATTTGGCTCCATATGTAAAGAGAATTATAAGATTTTTGATTTTCCCTCTCAGGGGTCAATGTTGAAATTTGACATACTTCCTCTAATTATGATCTTGCCGGATATATATTCCATATTGTCTGTGGTTCATATCATTGTTGGTGCGTCTGTCAAAAGTGATTCCGTTGAATGTCTCTATTTTTTCGTGATTTAATTTCATTTTTCATTGTGTTATGGGCTTATATTGGCTACATCATAATGGTTCAACATTGCATAACATTTTTATCCATGTTTTACTGGCTCTTATTTTATTTTATTTTCAGTGAACAGACTAAAAAGCCGCCCTTTTTCCTAAAGTCAACCTTTTCATCGTTTGTTACATTCCTGTCCACTTATTCCCACAACCGGTTCTCTTGTCTGATGAATGACCCTCCTCTTTTGGTTGTTCCTTCCTTCTTATTTAGGGAGTTTGAGATCATAAGTGACAACCCTTCCTCCTTTCCTAACACCTACAGACTCCATTCTTTTAATAATAAGAGTTGGTATTTATTTATTAAACAAAAATATGTTCCTTCCCTTTATATCATGACCCTAATTAAATTGGTACTATAGTTCAATTTTTCTTCTTCCACTTACAAATATAATCTGTTTCCTCCAACGTTTTTATTTTCTACTACTTCCTTTCCATATTTTCTATATGTCACAATGATAATTCAACTCAAATTCTGAGTCATAAAGTTTTTCTTACTACATCTTAATTTAATCCATAAAATTTGCTACTTAGGTAAGATATGTGTATTATTAAATGTTTTCTTCCTTAAACCAAAACATTGTTTGTAGCCTGAAGATGGCCATTGTAGGCCGAAACTAGTTGCTGATACAGGCATATTAGTAAAACTTCAAATATTAAAAACTTTGTGACATATTGACTTTGTGTTTTTCATTGATTTGATTAAATGTTCGAACAAACCTCCACTTTGGGCCAAACTATAATTTAATTATTGTATGTTTCTACAACTATGGCCGGCACATAATGATTCGCTGACTAGTCAGTGTCTAGCATGCTTACTACGCTGGCATAGTGACTTGGTCTGTTGAAGAGTTGAGTGGGGAACAGGAGGCGAGAACAGCATTGCGTCTCTCTTGATTTTGGTGGTATTATAATATAATTTCGTTCCTTGCTACACTTCTAAATTTCTATTTTTTCCGCCTTTCTCAATCAGCTTAAGTAAATAATAATTAGAAAAGGACAAGGAGTTTAACAGAGATGTTAGCTCTACGAATTTACTCTCATGTCAAAACTACTATAATCTACCATAAAAAACTTCACTTAAAAAAAGATTTTGGATCTTGAATACCTTAAGATGCGCACATAGAGATTTTATGAGACAACTTTGAGGTCAGAATAAAGGTTTATATAAGTTTATAGCTTACTATGTTTCACTCCGAGGTACAACTCTAATATGAATGGATTATGAGAAAAATCAATATTCTACAGGTGGATTCGTCTGTATCGAATCTAAACTTGATAACATATATGAGATGCAAGTTTTGATAACTAGGGGGAGCCGGGGTTAACTGGTACTCGGGGTTAAATTGTCCTCTGAGAAAAACGGGTCATATTATATTTAAATCTCGCGCCGCTACCATATCTTAGTTTCTTAAGGTTGCCTTCATAGTTTTAAGTAACATGGCTGAATTGTTTTCTGTTGTTTGTGAGCTGTGAATAAATTGCAATATTTTCACAAAAAAGTAAGTATTAAATATTTAAAAAAACTTTTATCGTAATTTTAATGTATGCAAAATGCATCGAGTGTCTTTTTAGTCGGATTAAGCGTTAAGTAAACCTTAAAAATACATGGGTTAAATTTGATTAGGCTTTTTTGTACTTGGTTTTTTAAGACATCTAGTAAATCATGGCAACCGGGGATATGTGGTCTGGGGTTAAGTGGTCAAAGGACCACATATCCCCGATATATTTTTTAATATGTTTCATTTGTTTTCAATCAATGAACCGGTTTAATTTTTTTATTTTGTTTCAGAAAATGCCACGAAATCGAAAACGTACATCCAATCATCGCTCGTATTCAGAGGAAGAGTTGAAACATGCTACTCGCTTAGTAATAAATGGTACTCAATCGATTAGAGGGACTTCACGGTTGACCAAAATACCCCGCACTACTTTAAAGAGATTTGTTTTAAAATTTAGAGCTGCAGCTGTAGATGATGCGACAGCACAAGTGAATTTTAGGACCATGAATGAACATCTAAAAATATTATCCAATGACGACGAACTATTACTTGTTGACTATATTAAGAAATCATCATCATCATCATTCACTATGGGCTGTCAATAGCGCTAACTCGTAGCCTTTCATACGAATTTGCAGCGGCCGATAATAAAAAAAGTCTTCCTAATTGGGAAAGAGAGAAGATGGCAGGGAAGGATTGGCTCATGTAGTTCAGAAAACGTCATCGATTATCACTTCGGACACCAGAGCTAACATCTTTAAGTAGAGCAACAAGCTTCAACAGAACGAACGTCAAAGCATTTTTTGATAATCTAGCAGCTGTAAAGACAAAATTTCGATTTGGACCTCAGGATATTTATAACCTTTATGAGACTGGCATTACAAATGTTTCCAAACCTCCTAGTTTTAGCTATAAAAGGCAAAAAACAGATAGGTCAGGTTACAAGTGCCGAACATGGACAAACAGTTACCGTCGTCTGTATTGTTGGGGCAACTGGGAAAGCGGTACCACCGTATTTTATTTTCCCAAGGAAGAATTTTCAAATCAAATCATTTTTTAAAAGTTGCACCACCGGGCAGTGCTGGAGGAGTTAGCGACTCTGGTTGGACAAATGGTAAAATATTCCTCTCAATTTTAAAGCATTTCAAGCTCCATGAAAGACCAACCAAAGATAATTCAAAACTCATAATATTTGACGGGCACGAAAGTCATAGCAGTGTAGATGCACTTAACTATGCGAAAGATAATGGCATTATTTTGGTTACATTTCCCCCGCACTCTAGTCATAAAATGCAGCCATTAGATCTCACTGTATTCGGACCTTTGAAAATGCGATATAATAAAGCATGTTCTGATTTTACGAATGACTTTTCTGATCAATCCAGCGTGCCGAGAATAACAATATATGATATTGCAGAAATGATGGGAAAAATCCTTTCCTCTGGTAATGACGCCTTCTAATATTATAAAAGGATTCCAAATTAGTGGTATTGAACCATTCAATCCGGATATATTCACGGATCAAGATTATTTATCATCCTTTGTTACTGATAGGCCCATCTCCCGCCTAGAAGAGGAGCACACCCGCCATCCAGAAGAAGATTTACAACAGCATACTCGTACAAGAACGCATACGCCACCACGAACATCGGATAACCGTACAACTAATAGTCCTCCAAGGACACCTTCAGATACCCATACAACTACTTTAACCAGGCTTTCACCTCTACCTGGACCATCTACTATAAACGTCTCTGAGAGCGCGTAAACTTCAATAAAATATCCTGAAGATATATGGCCGCTTCCCAAAGCAGGGCCCCGAAAAACTACTAGAGGTCCGAAAAAGGGAGAGTATCTTGTGTTAACAGATACGCCGGTAAAAAACGAATTGGAAAAGGCACTTAGGATAAGGAACGAAAAAAAATGCACCAAAGCGTAAAATTGAGGCAAAAGCTTCAAAAGAAAAGGTAAAACGTAAGGTTATGCCAGACAGCGATAGTGAGTCTTCAAGAAGTAATGTCGAATATGATGACAGACTTGGAATCTTTTGAAGAAGAGGAGCAGTTTGAAAATTTTGAAAACATTGATAATGAGCGATTTGTGTTTGTAAATGTTTTTGGCAAAACTGTTCATTCTAGTAGAAATTATGTTGTCCAAATTGTTGGCCGTCAAGGAAACGGCTACCTTGTACAGTTCTACCAAAGGGTTGTATCTACAACTAAATTTGAGATCTCAGATGAACCAGAAACATATGTAGGAAAAACTGAACGAATTGCTTTTTTACCTACTCCTATACATGGTTCAAGAGCACGTTACGAGAATATGATATGGTTTTCTATTGCCTTAACAGACTATGGAATCCTTTAGTTGAAGCTCGTCCATTTTATTTGAAGACTGAGTGATGATTATGCTTATGTTAATGATTGTTTATTTAAAATAAATATTCGGTATTATTATTTCGGAAATATACGTTTGTTACTTTTCCGTCAACCTATTTATATGCGAGAAAAGTATTGGTTTACCCCAGAAAAAATTGGAATTTTGAAATATTTTTTTGAGTTATTTTTACGTTTTCTATCAACGACAACACGAAAAAACGGTTTTTAGAAAAAAAATCCTGTGTGTATGTCGTCGTCGTCGTCGTTGTCGTCGGCCAATTTTCCTTACATGTCTTGTTAGCACGATACTGCCTACGGAGTGCAATAAGTCAGCAATTTTATGATTGAATATTGTCAAGGACATGTCACAGATGAACCCTATTGATTTTCAGCTCACCAGAGCCAGTACAACGGGTGCTATGGTACTTGAAGTACGACATTTTGTAATTTTTTGAGAAATTTCAGTTTGTTAGCACGATACAGCCTCCGTAGTTCAACAAGTCACCAATTTTTGTGATTGAATACTATTCCGGACATCTCACTAATGATCCCTATTGATTTTCATCTCACCAGATCCACTACAACAGGTGCTACAGTACTTTAAGTACGATATTTTTGTCATTTTTGGAGAAGTTTCAATTTGTTAGCACGATACAGCCTCCGGAGTATATACAAGTGACCAATTTTATAATTGGATATTATTCAGAGCATCTCCAAGATGAACCCTATTGATATTCAGCTCATTAAAGCTAGTACAACGGCTGCTATGGTACTTGAAGTACCAAATTTTTGTCATTTTTGGAGAATCTTCAGTTTGTTAGCACGATACAGCCTCAAGAGAGTATACGATTGATCAATTTTATGATTGAATATTGTTCAAGGTGTCTCACAGATGTACCCTACTGATTTTCAGTTGACTAGAGCGAGTACAGCGGGTCCTATAAATCCATATATACTAAATTTTTGGTTATTTTTGAAGAAATTTCGGTTTGTTAGCACGATACATCCCCCGAAGTGTATACAAGTAACAATTTTATCATAGAATATTGTTCGGGGCCACAGATGCGGAAAAGTTAGTTTTAATCTTTAAAACCGTTTATTTTTTGGTTTATTTGCTTTTTTAGGTTTATGATATGATATAGGACCACTTTACCCCTTCCTATGGACCACTTATCCCAGCACGTTGGGATTAGTTGGTTCACAGCAACTTTTTTTAAAAAATAACAAAATTATTATTAAAATTTTACTTTTTTCCAAACAAATGTGATGAAAGGGTAGCAAAAGTTATAAGCTACTATACGGTCTAATGGTATTTAAAGACATATGTTTTCCTAAACAATCAGTTAGCCCCGGCTTCCCCTAACATCACTACCTATTACAATACCAAGTCAACAAATAAGCAACGGTATATCTCTTTCACAAAATCAGTATTTCATGTCGTTTTATATCGTACCAGGAGG
Organism: Galeruca laticollis; assembly: GCA_963921935.1. Taxonomy (NCBI): domain Eukaryota; kingdom Metazoa; phylum Arthropoda; class Insecta; order Coleoptera; family Chrysomelidae; genus Galeruca; species Galeruca laticollis. Next base: position 213,218,663 of record OY998177.1, read on the forward strand.
AACTTTTTGTGGGAATTCTTAAAGCAATCTAAACGCAAACTCTAATCCTTCCAAAACGTATATATTAATTTATAAATAATGATGAGAATGATTTTATTTGCGTGTGCAAAGAATAATTTACGTTAGATAAGTTTTCCAAATAACCATTTAGATGAAAAAACTACATCGTAATTATGGAATGGTCAATGGTTCAACCGTGATAGCTAGTGTAAAGATACCGCTTTTCCCGCATGAGTAATAAAAAAGATGTTCTAAGACGCTAATTTACACTTAGGTATTGTTAGTTATCACGTAACCAACAGATTACCCTGAAACAGTTAGTTAACAAGTTTATAGCTGAATTTTCATACAATATTAATTTAGATTGACCTTCAACTCTCTCATTGTATTAAATAGAAATATTATTGATCAAACTCATGTTTCTACGGAAACCCAAAATTATTCTTAGCCTAGATTTAAATGTCACGTGTCTCAGTGATTTTTAAAGTCGAATTATTTAAAAAACTCAGCTGATTTTAATTAAATTAGTTCTATTTAAAAAAATGGCTCCGATATCTTCTCAATGTTTTCCATATAGGCCGCATGATTATATCTACGGTAAGTAGAAAAATCCAGTTTGGAATAGAATTACGAAAACGATATCACGCTTGCTCCAACAAAATTTTCTTCGTAGATCCTATTTTCACCGTATCTGGGCCAACGGATCATTACAAGGCAGCTATAGTAGCTAAAATGTCGGCTGTAAAATTTGTAAGTACCTAAACCTTATTGTAATACTTAATAAAAGCATATTTGAATAATTGGGTTATGAATTAGATATTTATGTTCTTGAAGTCAGTATCACTGAAACTGTTATAGTATTAACGCCGCAATTTCATTTTCTTATACAGTCACTCTATTGGTAGTAGCTGCAATAGTCCCAAAATAATATATTTTGCGATTATTGACGATAATTTTAATAACTATACTAGTTTTCAGGCTGTGAAGAACTAAGTATTATTAGTATATAAATGAGAAGAATCAATATGCATGATTACTTCTTCTTCCTCTTATTTTATAACTATGTCTTGTTTTTTCAAATAAGTAAACTAAGTTGTGATTCTGATGATCAACTCTCACACAAGCGCTTCGGTGGTCTTCCCTCAGGCCTAATGGTATTCGGTCCACATTCGGTCTCTCTTCCTTAGCGATTTTTACAATATGTCTTCTTCTATACCCTGGTTTTAAACTAGGAGGACCATTATAGGAAAACTGAATCACACCACTAGAAATCACTAAGTTACTAGAGTGGGAGCGGTGACATAAAATACTAGTCATACTAAAATTATACAGTCTGGAAATAATGAAACACAAACTAAATAATAATTAATCTAATAGACAAACGGTAAAAGAGCGAATGCATTTTATTGAAAACGAAAAAAAAAATACAACGAATTGTAAAATTAAATCTATAAAGAATTTCAAGGTCGGCGACTACGTTTGTAAAAAGGTTAATAATAGTTGGCAAATTAGGTGGCACATGAAGTTTTAAGTTTTAAAAAGCTTTGTATTTATTGATGAAACAGATTTTAAAACAATGAGAAGATCGGAATCGTTTCTGATCAAATGTAGATAATTCAGAATGAATGAACCTCAATAGACGAAAATTGAATTATTCAGAGAGGAGAGGATGTTTATTTTTCGAAAATTGAGCTATATGAGAAATAAAGATCAGTTCAATAAAAAATTTGTTAAGTATGGAATATCAGAAAATGTTCCATTGCAAGTACAAGAACTTATTTGATTTAAAAAAACAACAGATCTTTTTTTGTTCTAGAAATAAATCATCAAAAATATCTGCATGTGATATACTTTAGCAGAATAATGTTTTTGTCATCACTTCTTCCATAGATTCCTTATTTGGATTATTTCATAGTGTTGCAAACATTATGCAACACGAATTACACCAAAATTTATAAGTCTAAAGTTCTTATCCTAGATGTCGTCTGCGGCAAGCATCTGAGGTGGAATCATGCGCAGAGCAAAATATAGCCGGCAATAGTATAACTCAAGGCATGGTACAAGCAAGAGTTCTCGCGTGCGAAAGCGTTGTAACCACGCTGTACCATGATTTTAATTATTACAAATAATCGGGCTAGTTCCCACAAGTAGTAAAGTGTCTTTAATATACATATAATCGGGCAAGTACCCACAAATAAAAAAACCCTTTCAACAGTGCGGTTGATGTGTAAAGTTAGTGTAAATAAACCGGTGTAAATATGTGTAAATAAATTGTATATAGCAAGTAACATCGTAGGAACTTATTTATTTTAACACAGTCCACAAACCCATGAGTGGTATGTGCTAAATCAAATTGTACATATCAAACACATAGCAGTTTTTCAACAGACAAGCTATTATAGTTAATCCTCATTCTGAAAACTGTAATTTCAGTACTTAGAAATCAGATGAGGTATCAAAATAGTTTAATCATTGAACTATTTGCATAATTTTTTATTAAACATTAATTGTAACAAATAAACATTTTACAGTATATCAGAACTATTAATTACATTGACTATTATTTGTTAACTCAAGAAACACTAAATAAATTTATATAAAGTAGGTATAAATAATTACGCACTCAGAATCTGCCTCACTGTCATCACTAGAGAAAGAAACGATTATCGCTTCTATAAGATCATCCACAATCCTATCTAACTTGAACATTTCAACTTCTTCTTGTGTGAAACACAATTTTGCTAGTGAATATTTGTCACAATTACCAAGGCTTGCATTAGAAGATCCTTTACATATTTTTGTTTAAAAGTAGTATTTTTGGATGCCACTTCATTTTTCACTTGAGCCCAAATCAATTCTATAGGTTTCAATTCACAATGATATGGTGGCAGCCTAAGTACAATTTTATTATTTTCTTGTGCCATTTCATCGGTAACATATCAATTAAACTTATCTTTATGCTGTTTTATAATACAGGGTGTCCCGCATAAGAACCGACACAGAGCAGTGGCGTATAGGGGAGCCCAAAATATGACAATTGGGGGCAATTTACCTCTATACCAAGTTGCATCCCTGAAGAGTTATAGGGCCTCAAAGTGGGGCCCGAAATTTCGAAAAAAATTAATTTCTTTGCATCCCTTCAACTTAAAAATACCAAATTTGGAACGCTGTTTGAGACTGTTAAGAGCATTGAGTAATGGTAAGTAGAAGACGATCGAACCATTCTGGGGAGTTATTTAGGGGTGACCTAACCTTAAAATTTCACAGAATTTTTTTATCTGTTATTCGATTTGAAAATTTCTATTTTCATACCATGGATAATTTAATTCCTAAACTTTTTTTTACTCTAGTAATTTTGTAAAAAACTCTGTCATTTTCAAGGAAAAATCGAATAACCAAAGACATGTTTCAACAATGTTATTTAAAAAGGTACAAAAAAGTCAAGAGTTGGCTATGAATTTATACATCAAATTTGACAATTTGGAATTCAGTTGTTGTAGTTAGTAAATTGTTATAATTTTTTTAAGTGAGTGGAAAATTCTCATTTAGTGAACAAGTGGATAACCATAAAATTTCACAGAACTTTTTTATCTGTCAATTGATTTATAATATTTTATTTTCGTACTATGGATAATTTAATTCTGAAACTTTTTTAACTCTTGTAATTTTGCATAAAACTTTGTCATTTTTAAGGAAAAGTCGAATAACTATTAGACGTGATTTACTCCATTCATATCATGAATTTTATTTCAGATTTAACAAATTAATAGATACATTTAAATAAGAACAGTTTATTGGAAAAACAAATTAATAATATTGTAGAAAGAACATGAACACAAAATTATTCTTCGCCGAATATTGAAGTCGATTCTGGCCAGTAGCTGATGATCATTCTTTATTATATTGCAATTGTCTGCAATGGGATTCCACAATTCTTCTCGGGAATCAACTGGAGAAGAATTAACAGACTCTTTTAACCCTTTAGTGCACAGGTCGGGTCTTACGGACCCAAAACTATTTGCCAGGTGCGAGAACGCGCGAACGCGACTTCGGCCGACTTCACCCGACTTGGTACCTCTTCCTCGTGTCGGACGATATGAATACTAGCGTCTACGGGGACCGAGATACCCTGGCAGATCGGCTTCTTGACATATTTGAAGCATGGGATTTTTTTACTTTGATTTCGCGCGTTTAGTCGACCATTTTAATGTTTTTCTTCACGTTGTATATGGTTGTGGTATATCGATTATAACGAAAGAAGTGACAATTCCTTATCATTTCTTATTTTTATAATTATACAAGGTGGTTTAATTTGATATAGATATTTCAAGGACGTATTGTTGGGATCAAAATAAGAATTTCCCAAATAAACATGTGTTCTAAAATACACCCCCTTCGAACTACACCCACTGTTAGTTACGTAAATAAAAAGATAAAAATGTATACCCCCTCCTACTCCCCCGAAACAGGGTTAACTCAAGTGTTCAAGCAATATTATTGTTAAAACATTATTAACATACCAATGGTTTGTGCTTGAAATATTTTTTTATTTTATTGCAAATCAAGCAGTCTTGAGAAAATAGAATTTAGTCATTTGTTTTATACACCTTTTCAAAAACATTCGTTAGGATAAACCTCCGCAATTCCTTTTTATTTCTAGCTTTTTTTGCAGCCTCTGGCCATGTATTTTGTTTTTTCCGTAGAATTTCTGCTACTGTGCTATCCCATGTTTTCTTCTGGCGTCCTCTTTTCCCCTTGCTTACATCTTTAGCTTGCCAGATTAATTTTATAGGTCTGTTGTTCCCCATTCTACAGATCTGTCCAAACCATCTAAGTTGTTGTTTCTCAATTGTTTTTAGTATAGATTCCATGTTTAATTCTTCCCTTATTGCTTCATTACGTATTCGATCTTTTCTGGTGACACCTTTGACTCTGCGTAAGTACTTCATCTCGGTTGCTTGTATTCTACTTTTGAGTGTACTTTCACTACCATGCATAAGGACTGGTCGAAAAACTGACTTGTACACGTTCAATTTGGTTTTAGTTGTAATTTCTATTCTATTCTATTTAACGAGTAATAATCTTTGACTGCTGCACTTATTCTTTCGTTCACTTCTTCCTCTTGTTTTCCATTAGTCTCTATGTCGACTCCTAAATATTTGAAACGTTTCACTTGTTTTAACTATATTTCATCTATTTCGACATTAAGGTTCTCTGCGTTTTGTCTAATCACCTTTATTTTTGTCTTCTCCATATTTATGGTTATATTTCATATTTTTAATATTTGCTTCCATATTATTAAATTATGTTTCAACTCGTTTTCGTTTCTAACGAACAGTACTAAATCGCCGGCAAAAACACATTCGGGTATTTCCCACTATTTCCATATCTCTGTATCCTATTTGTATTTGTTTAACTTTTGTTTTAACTTCCTTTAGTACATCATCCATTATCATTATGAATAACGCCGGGCTCAGTACTCTTCCCTGTCTTAATACTTCCTTTATCATGAAGTCATCGGACTGTTCATTATCTTTTCTTAACCGGTTCCTGGTTGTTTTATAGATATAGATGCATTTAATGTTATTTCTCAATTTTGCTTCAACTACTCTTTGTTGTAGACTTTTCCATATTTGATTTCTGGGAACACTGTCAAATGCTTTTTCTATATCTATAAAACCGATGTACAATTTTTTATTTATGCTCAGTTTTTTGTCTCTTACTTGTTTCAATGTAAATACATGGTCTTGCATACTTCTTCCTTTGCCCTTTGCCAAATACCAAATACCAAATGCAATATTTGTGACATCAATATTGGAACATCTCGAATTTTCGAGACAATATAACTCTCCCGCCTGTCCTGTTGAAATCTGTTGTATTTTCTCAAGTTTCAGTCAATAGCTTTGCTCCCAGGTTTTACACCCTGACTTGGTTATACCGTACTGAGGACGACTAATGAGCAAGAAACGTGCATGTCTGCGGTTACCATCTTTTCAGTAGCTCCTTTTCACAATATTTGAGAAAGTTTTAAATAAGAAGCAAGAAAGTAATAGTGAAAGGTACATCATTTCCGTTAGTATTTAATTTTTTTCACAATCAAACAAGATTCTTCCAAACCTAAAAATGAGTTTGAGAAGAAATAGCTTGTTGATTATTATTCATGGTATATGTTGAAATGTTTATGAATATATTGTATAATAATACATATTAAAATATTAATTATTTAACAAACATTTATTTTAAAAGTTTAATAGCCGTTTCTTGAATGTCCATAAATGATGTTCTTTAAACGTTTGTTTTCATTAATCTTTTTTTTTGTGACAATTTAACTCATGTATAAAAAATCGCATATGCCACAGTGCAATTGTCACTTTGACAGCGGCAAAAGTTAGCTTTAACATTTACAGCGACAAATACACTAGTTGTTTTTTCACTTATTCATTTGTTCATCAATTATCGCGGTGTTGGTTACCAGAATAAATAGTTTGGCATGTTTGTCAACAACTTATTGAATTTTCAAGAGCTAACAATTAGTCGATTCGGTGTGTCTACGAACGCCGAAATTAGTCAAATTGTTAATACAAGTGTGCCTACTAATACAGTTGCGACGCAATCATCAATCTGGCGACAATTTTCTACTACAGAAACGATTAGCTGTGGCACCCGCAGCGATATCACTGTTCCTAGTATGAATCTCAATAACTGCGTTTTTAATAATTGTACATTAAAATAAAAATGTGTTTATTTTTAATGTTTCATAAATAAAGTTTGCATTGATATGTTTCCAAATTTCTCATTCATTAAATTGTCCTGCCGAATTACACTCGAGGTTTGTATTGATATCGGGTAAATTTGTGTTGTTCAAATTCTAAACTGTTTCCTTTAGCAATTTGACTCGAATAACTGTCAACCTAAAAACACTCCACCTTCGGTGTCGTGTTTTTAATAGATGACAGTTATTCTCGTCAAATTGCTAGGAAACAGTTTCTCATTAAACAACCCAAATTTACCCGATAAAATACAAACCACTTGTGCAATTATAAGTGAAAAATAGTTGCCTTTGTTCTTGTCATATATGTCAAGAAGCCAATCTGCCAGAGTATCTCGGTCCCCCTAGACGCGAGTATATGAATTAGTATATATATATATATATCAGTTCTGTTCAGTAATTTGTTTAGGTGTCATCGCTTGTTTCGTCCTGACAGACCCAACCCGTTCCTTCTGGTAAGTTTTTATTTTGAAAAATGTAAAGGTGAAAAAGTGAAATAGTATAATTTTAGATTGAAAAATGTCAGATCCATACGAAAAAAATATCAATTGGCTGCAGAAGTTGTATGATGAGGTGCCTACGGACGAGGAAGATACTATTGAAGAATCTGACGTTTCCGATGCAGACGACAGAGCATGTGAGCACAGCGATCACGATACCGATTCAGAGCAGGAGATTACTCCGTTAGACGAACTTTAAAATCCCACGCCGAGCATTTCACGTGGTAAAAGGGCTCACTTATATTATGAAGCCAAAGATGGGTTTAAATGGAATAAAATGTGTCCTCCAAAAAACGTGAGAACTAGACAGCACAATATTATATCCAAACTGCCAGGAGTGATTGGTGATGCAAAAAATGCTTTTACGGAGAAACAGTGTTGGGACTTATTTTTTGACGCGGATATAACCATGAACATTGTAGAGTGCACTAACATTTATATCGAAACTATTGCCAACCGTTACCAAGACAGCTCTGATGTAAGACCAATTACAATAACTGAGCTGAAAGCCTTGTTTGGTCTACTATATCTGATCGGAGTATACCATAGCGGCCGAACATCTATTTTTGAGTTCTGGGCAACTGATGGAACTGGCTTAGACATTTTTCCTGCTACAATGGCTTTGAGAAGATTTCGATTTTTGATACGATGCCTACGATTCGACAACAAACATACCAGAGAGGAACGTAAACGAGAAGATAATCTCGCTCCCATTAGACAAGTTTTTGAAGCCATTGTTAGACATTTTCAGAAATATTATACCATCGGGCAATATGCGACCATCGATGAAATGTTGGTAGCTTTCCTTGCGTTCTTTTTATTGTTTTTTTGAAATATAAAAACAGATCTCGTCAGGACTAATTTGAAAATGGACTCAAATAATATTCCAAGTGCTAGTAGACATCATTCGCCCCCAAAAAAAGGAGCTCTGTAGTTTTAGGCCACTTATCGTCTACAGAGAAGCAAAACATTATGAAATTGTATAAACAAATCTCAGATGATGAACCAGAGACAAAAGTGAATGCCATTGTGTTTAAAATTTTAAAAATGTTGGGTAACTTATCGAAAATAGCACTTTTATGTGAAATTAACGTATACAAATTTTATATTTTAGGAGTTGCTAGATCGAATGTGTTTCGAATTATTAAACATTATAGAAACACTGGAATAATGGTCTCTTCTAACCATCGTGGAGATCGTCCAGGAATTGTTAAAACCTTCGACGATACAACAAAAAATATAATGCGACGTATTGTTCATAGTTTCTTTTTTAAAAATGAAATACTAACTTTGAATAAAATTTTAACTGAAATAAGAAAATGCCCAGATTTACCACAAATCTCTCGTTCATCATTACATAATGTTATGAAAGAAAGAAATTTTAAGTAAGCCAATAATTATACTAATTTTTATATGAATTGAAACTTTATTTATTTTATGGTACGTACTAAGAAAATACATTTTTTTAGATACTTGAAATAGAAAGAGTATTTTAATAGAACGCAAGGATATTGTAAGGTGGAGAAGAAATTACCTAAGATCCATCAAACAGTATAGGCGAGAACAGAGACCCATTTATTACCTTGGTGAGATCTGGCTAAATTCTATTCCAGATAAAAGAGATGCTTTTCTTGAAGGATTGTCTATAGGTTTGAAAAACCCATCTGGAATAAGCAAACGTTTAATAATCTTTCATGCGGGATCTGTGCATGGATTTGTTAAAGATACATTGCTAATATTTGAAAGTAAAAAAACTGGAGATTATCATGAGGATATGAGTGGATTGGTCTCTGAAAACTGGTTTTCTGAATTTCTAAAAAAAATGGCCAGACGGTGCTGTAATTGTAATGGACAATGCATATTACCACAGCTGTAGAGAAGAAAGGGTCCCAACAACATCTTCATTAATAAAAGATTGATTTGGGCTCAAGTAAAAAATGATTGGCTGCCAAAAATACTACTTTTAATCTAAAAGATGTAAAGGACCTTCTAATGCAAGCCTTGGAAAATGTGACAAATATTCACTGGCAAAATTGTGTTGTACATCATAAAAGAAGAAGATGAAATGTTCAAATTAGATAAGATTGTGGTTATCTTATAGAACCAATTATCGTTTCTTTCTCTAGTGATGATAGTGAGACAGATTCTGAGTGAATAATTATTTATAACTTTATATAAATTAATTTAGTGCTTCTTGAGTTAACAAATCGTATACAATGTAATTAATAGTTCGGATATACTGTAAAATGTTTATTTGTTACAAAAAATAATGTTTAATTAAAAATTATGCAAATAGTTCAATGACTAAACTATTTTTATACCATATCTGATTTCTAAGTACTGAAATTACTGTTTTCAGAATGAGGATTACCTATAACCGGCTCTTTTTCTTACCATTTGGAAATTTCCTCTTCTATATAGGTACCTAATCTTGCTATAAAATATTCCAAATAAGAAACCTATGTAAGAAGTGATGACAAATACATTATTCTGCTGGTGCACCCTGGATAGCATTGTTAACAACTTGAACTAAATGAGCTAGCACTAATTGGCGGTCAGATAATCATTTTGATCTCCTGGCTATCTGAAACACATCATCTCTGATATGTCACAAAGAAATTTCAACGGTCGTTCTCACGACCAATCGACAAGAAATCTTGGACCTTGTGTCCCGATTTGCCAAATCAATATAGAGGGCATAAGCAGGGCGAAGTGCGATGTCCTGCAGAAGATTTTGAAAGATAATGACATTGACGTCGTTGCCATTCAGGAAAATCATACGGAAAATGAGGAACAACTCATCAGAAGAGGTAGGAGACCTGGTTACCATTTAATTGGAGCCAAATATCACCGCGCTTATAGTGTTGTAACCTATGTGCGGTCTAACATCGAAAATGCTAACTTGTGCTCCGCTTCCTCTGACAACAACATACATAATGTGACTATCCAAATGGGAGGGCTGACCTTGGCCAATATATACAAACCTCCGGCAGCTTCGTTTTCCCCACAAGTCTTAACCCTGCTCCAACATCCATCTATCTATATTGGCGATTTTAACAGCCATCACACACAATGGAAATATGAAGAAAATTATAAAAATGGTGAGGCCCTTACAAGATGGGCCGACGTAAATAATATCTACCTCGTATTCGACGCAAAAGATCGAGACTCCTTTTTCTCAGCAGCTTGAAAACGGGGTTACAATCCAGACCTATGCTTCGTAACGACAAATAATGATAACCTACCACTGAAAGCATCTCGCAATATCTTGACAGACTTTCCACATAGCCAACATCGACCCGCTTTGATAGAGGTCGGCATAACTATCCCCATGGTAACCTCTCTTCCTCGCCCAAGATGGAACTTCCAAAAGGCAAAATGGGAAAATTTATCTAATAACCTACATAAGTGTTTGGGATGGATTCCTCCTAAATCAGAGAACTATAAGAGGTTTGTAGGAGCAATTGTAAGTTCAGCAAAAAAGACTATACCTAGAGGATACCGAAAACAATATATCCCGGGATGGAACAATGACCTCGAAAACCAATATAAGGCATTTCTCGACAGTGACGATCATGAAATCGCGGATGAGTTGCTGCGCAACCTTGATATAGCTCGACGAGAGAGATGGGTGGAAACTGTACAAGCACTGGATTTCAAAACGTCTAGCAGAAAAGTTTGGTCGCTCTTAAGAAAGCTCGGCGAGACAAAGCTCACACAACGCAAATCAAACGCGAGCTTAAAGCACTTAAATTAACACGTGAAGAACATACGCAGTTTTCCTATCCATTCTCACCAGAAGAAATAACAACGGCGTTAAAGGATGTAAAGTCAGGGAAAGCCCCTGGAATTGACGGAATCCATCCGGAAATCCTCTTAAACTGTGGAAGATACGGAAGAGGATGGCTGGCCGACTTCTTCACAGATATGATGATACATGGTAAAATACCACAGCAAATCAAGCACTCCAAAATCATTGCGCTTTTAAAACCAGGAAAGCCAAGCAACGAACCAAAGAGCTATCGGCCAGTTGCACTGTTGAGCTCAGTCTATAAACTCCTAGAGAGACTTCTCTACAACCGCATTGCTACCAAAATGATGGCAGCGGTTTCCATAGAACAGGCTGAATTCCGCCCCGGGGGCAACCGTACAGATCATATTATGTCACTAACAACCTACAACATACAATCTTTGAAAATAAATTAAAGACATCAGCTGCATTTATAGATCTATCTGCTGCATACGATACGGTCTGGAGACATGGCCTGCTTTACAAGTTCATCCGAGTGATTCCTTGCCAGAGGATTACCCGACTCGTTGACAGCATGCTGGCCGATAGAACATTCCAGGTGATAGCAGAGGAACACTCAAGTACCCAAAGAGTCTTAAATAATGGCTTACCACAAGGCTCTGTATTGGCTCCACTATTGTTCAGCTTATATATCGCCGACATACCAGATACAACTTCCAAAAGGTTCTGATATGCGGATGACTGGGTGCTGGCAACACAACATAAGACATTCGAAGCAATGGTGACAACTTTGTCATCTGATTTAACGTCCCTGAGCACATATTTTCGTAAATGGAGGTTACAACCGAACCACACAAAAACAGAAATCACCTGCTTCCATCTCTGCAACAAATCCGTAAACCGAAGACTAAACGTCTATTTTGAGGGAATCCATCTTCGAAACAATCCGCGTCCGAAATATTTGGGAGTTACTTTAGACAGAACGCTCACCCACAAACAGCATTTGGAAAACACTGCAGCAAAATTAATCACGAGAAATGATATTCTCCATAAGTTGTGCGGTACCACATGAGGTTCTTCGGCTGACACGTTACGCACTACTGGTCTACTCGACAGCGCCCCGGTATGGTGAAAAAGTGTTCACACAAAGAAAATCGATGTGCATCTCAACAACACTATGCGAATTATAAGCGGAACCATTCATTCAACTCCAACACACTGGCTGCCTGTTTTGAGCCACATACCACCCGCGGATCTCCGGCGAAGGAATGCTCTTCTTCGGGAATACAAGAAACTGATTCACAACCCACAGTTACCCATACATCGCGACATACCTGACCTGGAGAACGGCAGACTTCGGTCCAACCACCCAGCAATAGTAACAGCCAAGGAAATGCAACGAACAGGGTTTAACATCATAGAATCTTGGAGAGAACAATGGCAAGTAGTGGACCCCGGGCATTGTCAAACCCTCCCCTGCATCACGGAGAAACCACCTGGATATGAACTGCCTCGCCATATATGGTCATACCTAAATCGTATTCGCACCAACCATGGAATTTGTACAGATTCCCTCCATAAATGGGGTAAAATACCGAATCCCGGCTGTGACTGCGGAGCAGAACGTCAAACCGTTCACCACATAGTATCCGAATGCGAAACAAGGGCTTATGCTGGAAACTTCTCAGATTTTCTGATGGCAACCGACGCCGCAAAAGACTATGTAATGTTAACGTTCGTTTTTGATTTTATTTGATTTGTTCGCTCTTTGTCGTTTACACTTCTGTTTGTGTTTTTGTATATACATACCTTAATTTTAATTTTTAAATCTAGTTTTAATTTTAATTTTTTTTATTTTGCCCTGTCGCATGATGTGTAATGCCATACGCTAAATAATATTCTGCTTAAGTGTATCACATGCAAATAGGATAAAAAAATATTTGTTATATTTTTAAATCAAATAAGTTCTTGTACTTGCAATGGAATATTTTCAGATATTTCATACTTAACAAATTTTTTATTCAACAGATCTTCATCTTCCATATAGCTCAATTTTCGAAAAACAAACATCCTCTGCTCTCTGAATAATTCAAATTTTGCCTATTGTGGTTTCTTCATTCTGAATTATCTACATTTGATCAGAAACGACTCAGATCTTATCATTGTTCTAAAATCTGTTTCATCAATGAATACAAAACTTAAAACTTTATGTGCCACTAAATTTGACAACTGTTATTAACCTTTTTACAAATGTAGTCGCCCACCTTGAAATTATTTATAGATTTATAAGGTGGATTTATAAACTCTGTTGTTCCCGTTGTTCGTTGCTTGCCGTATTTTCCAAGTTGCTGGCGATTCGTCACTCACAGTTGTTCCCGAGTCGACTAATTTTGGGCCTATTCTGTATCTAAGTGGCAGTCAAGCAACTCTATAGCAACTGACTGACAAGCAACTCTAGATAGTAACTTTTTAACCACATTCAATAAAATTGATATTCTGGTGACTACTAGTGGTTAAGAAGAATGATTAGTCACTTTTATAGTGTAAACCGACCTTACTTTTCCACTAACAAGTCTGTCAACTGAGAAAAGTGAGATCGTTTGAAGAATATTTTGTTATTAGTGGGGTTGTTTCGTGTTGTTAATCGGGCTATCGGTGACTGGAGGGTGTTATTTGTTTTATACGTAAATATTTTATTACTTATTACAAAACATGGAGACCCTGGAAATAGAAACCGTAGGGGTAGGGAACAAAAGAAGTTCAAAAGTTACCCTATCACAATAAAATGTCATGGTTGACTTAGTTAGCAAACATAAAAAAATGCAGATCGGAGGAGATAATTTAACAGCGTGGCAAACATTGTCCAATATATTGAATGAGATGCATGGAGCTATAAAAACTGCTGAACAATGGAGAAGAGAAGTAGTCATTTTGTGTAGATTTGAAATTTACTTACTGAACATTTTTGATTAGGTGTATTTATGGGTAGTCAAGTTAAAAATAATTTTTCCGCCTACCTCTATCCAAAGTATACATTTCCTGGCCTCATTGTAGGGAGCAAAGTCGTACTTTTTCTCCCTGGGGAGGAAAAGTATTTTTCCTCTCTAGGGAGGAAAAGTGAAAGTGACGTCATAGTACGTTATCAATGAAATAATTTTTTCAATTCCGAGACTAAAGTGGTCACTTTAGTCTCACATGTTAGAAACTATGTTAGACCCAAAGGATATAAAGGGACAGTTAAAATCTCAAGGGATTTTAAGTACAAATAAAAACGTACACCCCCGATGCATAGCCAAGCATTTTAGAAGTCCGTCCTCGATGCCCAGCCAAGCATTTTAGAAGTCCATCCTCGATGCCCAGCCAAGTTTTGTAAAAGTTCATCCTAAGTAGTATTTATTAATTTTGTTTGTTAGTTTCATAAATAAATTATTGAAAATGTCTTGTTATTTGAGGGAGGCGGAAAAATCATAAGTATAACATGGGTGTAAAGTACCTTTTCCTCCCGAGGATGAAGTTTACTGCCCGACGCGTAGCGGAGGGCAGTAATCATTCGAGGAAGGAAAAGGCACTTTACAGAGCTAACAGATATGGAGTTCAGACTTATAGGAGCATGTGGAATGAAATATAAGATTTTATTCTATATTTACAATTTTTAGTATATTTTTATACATACTCATTGTGTATTTCAATAATTTCATGATCTTGAAAAATGTTCATAATCCACGGATCCGTCTTCCTACCACCACACTTCTACTGTTCTCTGACAGTTGCTAACGTTAACAACCACAGTTGTTGTGGTTGCTCAGAAACAACTATAAATTAACTTTCGTAACCACTGGTTGCCTCTACAGAATACCAATTGAAGTGGCAACCTAACCACTGACCTTGTTCTAAGCCACTTGCTCAGTAGCTACTTTGGGATACAGAATAGGGCTGTTTTATATCGGTTTTTCGTTGCTGACGTTGTTGAAATTTGATTGGTCACAACGATGACGTCTGAGGTATGTCATACGCCAGAAACATTGACGTTTGACGTGGCAGATTATTTATGTTTTGTTATTGTTTTTGTTCGTGTATTGAAAGTAAAATAGAAATTCGTTTTTGAGTAGTTGATCTATTATCAAAATATGTGGAGACGAAACTTAATTGGTGCTTCTGCATTGGTCACGTGCGCTTATTCACTTATTAATATTAACAAAAAGCGGCGAACACGGCGCTTTAAAGTAAGGCCTATCAACAAACATGCTGGTTTTAGACTGGAGTTTTCAGATTGGACATACCACCGTACATAAAATTATCCATGAAACTTGCAGAGTGATATGGACAGTCCTTGGCCCGGAATATCTTAAAAGTCCTTCAGACACAGAAGATTGGTTGTTAATTGCAGAAGGTTTTGAAACCAGATGGAATTTTCCCCATTGTGTTGGTGCCTTAGATGGGAAACAAGTTAACATCCAGGCACCTGCAAAGAGTGATTCACAGTTTTACAACTGCAAAAAAAACTTTAGCATCGTGTTACTGGCAGCCTGTGATTCCAAATATCAATTTACCCGTGTTGACATTGGGGCATAGGATGCACAAAGTGATGGAGGAATGTTTAGGCAGAGAATGGAGAAATAAATCTTCCAAGGAGTTACCTAATTCTGATTTTAAAATGCTATATTTTCTTGTGGCCGATGAGGCTTTTCGTTGAAGTCGTATATAATGAGACCATATTCAGAGAAAAACCTCGATTATAATGAAAAAAAAATCTTTAACTACAGACTGTCACGTGCCAGACAAACCATTGAAAACAGCTTTGGCATTTTACTTGCTAGGTGGAGAATTCTAAAAACTACCATTATAGCTAAAATTGAAAATGTTGACAACATTGTCAAAGCTGTCACCGTTCTACAGATTTTTTGTTTAAAGTTGATGGAGACAGATAGTCAAGATAATATGTACTGTCCTCCTGGATTCGCAGATGGAGCAGGGATGGAAAATGGAGATTGGAGAAGAGATGGGACACATCTGCAGTCAGTAGGAAGAATGAGTGCAAATAGGAGTCGTACTGCCCTCTACCAATTGAGGAACAGTCTCGCAGACTATTTTGTGTCTGAGGCTGGAAAAGTGCAATGGCAGCATAATGTTGTAGAAAATAATCTAATGACAATGTAATTTGTTTTGATCAAAAGATCTTTTCAGGTCGCAGTGTGGAAAGGCCAGATATAGGCCAATCGACCCCTTTGTAATCTACAATCTACAATTTGTTTTGATACATTTTCAAATTATACTGGTTTTAAATTATATTGAAATTCCCAAAAATATGTGCCTATTATTTTTATTTTGGGTGTTTATTCAATTTGATACTAACAAATAAAATCAATAAATAACAAATTTCACAATAGATATATAACATATTACTTGACAGGTTTCAAAAATTGCAAAATTTGCATCATCCCAGATGTATACGTGAAAATTGTTAAACACAAACTAAGATACCTACCTTATTTTCAGATGTAACATAACACAGATATGAGAAAAAATGAATAAACACAGATATAAGAAAATAATTTATTTATGCTATATTTACAAAAATAATTTAAAAAATTAAATATGTACAGTGGGAAAATTCTGAGGGCACATATGATTTATCATCAATGTGTTAGAAAGAACAAAATACATATAAATTCAGTGTATTATTCTTTTTCGCTAACAGGATTACATAACATGAGAAATAAGTGTTATTTTAATTTGTATTATAATAATATGTGTTTACAAATATCTCAATAATAAACCGCCTGTAATTCCTACGCCCCTGATAAAACGTCTACAGCCGTAATTCTTCTATTTTTATCTATCCCCTCTCTTCATTTTCAATCTACACGTTGGACGTGTAAGTGCCCATATAATATTCCTTTTCATTTATAACAGAAACTATTCTTTATTAAATTTCAACGTAAAACGATAATCCTCTTATAGTCAACGGGAAAATATAACGGTCACATGGCATTACCAGTATGTTAGAGAAAGACAATAGTGAGACAGATAATCAAAAGCCAGCGTAGATTATTATACCAGACGATTACGAATCGCGCGTGCGCCTCTTGAGGATGTTCAACTGTACATCTGGGTACTTCACTAAACGTTTGTTTACGAATGAGTAACGATCTTTTGTAAATCTTATAAAATGAGTATGCAGATACACCATAAATTGCAAATTGTAAAATGGTACTATCAGGGTAATTCATATCGAGAAATAGTAGAAAATGTGTTTATTGTGGCATTCGAAAATGCCAAACCAATTAGCAAGAAATAAGTGAGAACAGTTATAAAAAATTTTGAAGAGCATGGATGTGTCACTCCTACAAAACATGGACCGCGTACACAAAATCGTCAAACTCAACCCTAAAAAGAAGAAAGAGATATTTTAATTCGTGCAAGTGTGGAAAATAATCCTCTACAATCGTCCACTCATTTAGCAAAGGATTTTGATGTTGATCCGAAAACGATTCGGACTGTATTAAAAAAAATGGTTATCGTACTGAAAAGGAGCCATGAAATATTTCCAAACGATCAATTTCGTAGAATGAAATTTTGTGAAGTAGTTATGGAAAAAATATAATTGGGCGCAAACTTTTCGAAAAATATTTTGTTCACAGATGAATCGACTTTTCCCATACACGGTGTACATAATTCATCCATTATGCGATATTAGTCCAGGACAAATCTACACAAACACTACAAAAGTAGAACTCAATATTCCCAAAAGTTGAATGTTTGGGCTGGAATATGAGGTGAACATTTAATTGGACCATTTTTTATTGGCGGCAATTTATCCGGACAAAAATATTTGGACATGCTGGAAAATCAAATTACTCATGCCCTTATACAATTAGGTGTCAACTTCAATGATATTTTGTACCAACATGACGGTTGTGCATCACATTATTATCAGCTAGCAATACATTTTTTGAATACACAATTTCCCTATTGGATAATCTCCACGAATGGTAACATTAGATGGCCTGCTAGATCTCCAGATTTGGCACCCAACGATTTATTTTTCTGGGGTTATGTGAAACCGAGAATTTATGGATTCCAAAAAAACAGAGCCAGTTCTCTGAATGAACTTAGGGAACAAATTCTACAAGCTTGTAGGGAAATAACACCTCCAATGCTCATACATGTTCGTCAAGAATTTTATAACCGGCTCGGTTACTGTTTAGCTCAAAACGGGGGTTTATTCGAACATTTGATCTTAAGTTCATTGAAGACTTGAGAAGTTTTATTTTTATTTTTTAATTTATTACCTATCAGAATATTACTTTTGCTTAAAAATAGTAGATACTTTCATTAGAATTTGATGTTATTTAAGTTTATTATCATAGCGTTTTTAATTTGTACTGTATGTGTTACACAGAGAATTCGTTTCTCATTTGCAAACAAACGTAAAAACACTAAACATTTTTTACTCATACATTCAAACCCCAGTTGTGCAGAGACCACTCAAATTTTAGTGTTTATCTATTTTAACCATCAAAAACATCGTATATCCAAAAAAAATAAACGGTTTTGAAGAATAAAACTAAATTTTCCGCATCTGTGGCCCTAAACAATATTCTATCATAAAATTATTACATGTATACACTTTTCTCCAAAAATAACCAAACATGTAGTATATCTGGATTTATAGGACCCGCTGTACTCGCTCTAGTCAACTTAAAATCAATAGGGACATCTGTGAGACACCTTGAACAATATTCAATTATAAAATTGATCAATCGTATACTCTCTGGAGGCTGTATCGTGCTAACAAACTGAAAATTCTCCAAAAATGACAAAAATTTGGTACCTCAAGTACCATAGCACCCGTTGTATTGGCTTTAGTGCGCTGAATATCAATAGGGTTCATCTTTGAGGCACTCTGAATAGTATCCAATCATAAAATTGGTCACTTGTATATATTCCGGAGGCTGTATCGTGCTAACAAACTGAAACTTCTCCAAAAATGACAAAAATATCGTACTTAAAGTACTGTAGTACCTGTTGTATTGGTTCTGGTGAGCTGAGAGTCAATAGGGTTCATCTGTGAGATATCCTGAATAATATTCAATCATAAAATTGGTGACTTGTTGAACTCCGGAGGCTGTATCGTGCTAACAAACTGAAATTCTTCAAAAAATGACAAAATGTCGTCCTTCAAGTACCATAGCACTCGTTGTACTGGCTCTGATGAGCTGAAATTCAATAGGCTTTATCTGTGACATACCCTCAACAATATTCAATCATAAAATTGGTGACGGATTGCACTCCGGGGGCTGTATCGTGCTAACAAGACATGTAAGGAAAAGTGGCCGACGACAACGACGACGACGACATACACACAGGATTTTTTTTCTAAAAATAACTCAATAAAAAAATCTCAAAATTCCAAATTTTTTTTGGGGTAAACCAATACTTTTCTCGCATATTAGATAGGTTGGGCTGAAAAGTAATAGTATGATTGAATGGGTATTCTAAATACCTTTCAAACGAGGTGTCACTTGCCATAAGGTCCCATTTAATATTATTGGTTTCAGTTGCCTGGTGACGTCACCGATGCCTATTACGTCACCTGCTACCACTAGTACAGAAGCTTACAATAGTTCATTTTTATTCTCCAAATTGCATCATTCCAAGTATCACCTTTCAAAAGAAAAGAGGGGACTTTTGAGAAGTACTGTATTTAGTAAAGCCACGGCAGTTTCTAAATATCTCCAAACAAAAGGATTGGACTACATAGCAGCCTGAAATCATAAAACATCACTGAAAGACTGATTTAAACAGATGTCAGAAAATTTTGACCAAATTTACAAACAAGCAGAACAATTTACTGAAGTTGTACAAAGAGTTGACCATGTGCCAAATGTCAATGCTGAAACCTCGTTTCCAGAAAAAATCAAGAGGAAGAAAAAGAAAACGCCTCTTGAGCTAGCGGACGATGAGCTTTCCACGCTTGATCCCGTAAAAAATGTATGTCAGAGTTTTTCGTCCAATCTTTGATAAATTAGTGACAGTGATGGAAAGTAGATTTAATAAAAATTAAAACATATTTCTAAGCATCGCGTTTTTTGATCCGAGACGATATGACGACATGAAGAATGTAATTTTACAGTTTGAAGTCGAAAATGAGAAGATATTCAACATCTTTTGTACAAAATCAAGAAATGATTCCTCCTTCGTAAAAGAGTAATAACTAAGTTTTGCATCTTGATTCAATTCGCTTGCAAAGTATTTGGATGGTGAATTTTCAACTGTTGAAGATAAGCATTCATTCTGATATGAGTCGGAAGAATAAGGAGACGAGAATGTCACTGATTTAGCAAAAAAAAATGTATTAGACTCTTAAAAAATTGCAATGTAAAAAATGCCTCGCATGCGTACTGAATGTATTGTTCATATACGATTTACATACTGCTGCTAATACATACAAAATTAAAATTGTATATGATTTATACATATATTCTAACATTAGCGTGTACTCAAGTCCAACGTGAGCGTATTTTTTGGGAACTGAAAATAATTAAGAACTGATTGCGAGCATCCGTGTCTCAATAAATGCTAGAACCGTTGATATCACTGAGCGTGATAAGATTCCATCAATAGAAGACATCCTGGAAGAATTCTCAATGAGCTCAACGGAATTGAAAAAGTATTTGGTTGATGAATTTTTTTCTCAATATTTTGTATTGTGTTACGAGCCTTGATATATTTAGATAATAGAAATACACTTCCTTTAAAGACTTTTTATTTTTAATTACATTGTTAATATGAACATTAGATAACTGAGGTGCAGGCTTAAAAATATGTCCACCTGTAATCTATTTTTTACTGCTTTTTTGGATCAGAATAAATTATTTTTTGTGCCTTGAAGAAGGTATCGTCGGGCCCCCACGCCTTTGTTACCGACAGACCACCATTGTCCTAAATTGTGTTTTGTTAAAACGTGTATTTTATTAATACGTTTCGTCTAATTTTAATTATTTGTGAAGATTTCAGTTCGTAAGTTATCAAGATAAAACAAGCTTATGAAGTATAATATTATTTCGCATCCATAAATAGCTACAAAATGGCTAATTATGTCAATATTGTAAGATATTTCAATAAACCATTAATAATTTGACATAAGCAAACAGTTTAGTTGTTTTGGCATATTTGCACACAATTATTGTGTATATTTGAAACTAGTTCGTCTTTAAAACAACAGTTTTTTAGTAATTATGTAGAAAAATTCAACTGAAAAAATCGCCATCTCATGAATCTAACTGTCAACTATCAGCTGACGCTCATAGATCTTAAATCGAAACAACCGAGGTATTAATATTACAAATAAACTGAACCGAACTGTTAGAGATTATACAAAACAGGTGAATGTAGTATTGAAGCGATACCTATTATTTGTATAAATTTTGAAATCGCATACTTACTTCATTAATGACTCACTTAAATTTTCATAATGTTTGACCTATAAGACTGTGATTGTCAACTTTACATTGTATTCTTGTTGAGAGCTTCAAAAAAACAAATTATCTCTTATCAAATATATAACTTTCATTTTCATTCCATGACATATTTTTTGTTTATAGCAAATATGCCCAATATTTCCAAACATGTTCTCGGATTTACCTAGTCGACCCCGAGTACAACTGGTTAGACGCAGACAACCGCCAAGCGCTGGGTATGATGAATGTTTGTCTAGAGGTAAATCCAAAGATCTTTCTAGACTGCCAGATGTCCGCGGAGCCGACAGGTACGTTACATATGACAACACATACAGTATTGGAAAGAATAAGTATATCTTTTTTAATGAATGCGTGAAGGATGGCCTGCTTAAAGATCGATATAACATTAGAACTTCCCCTCGAATAGCTCGAAGAGGGGATACGCTCGACGTCACCAAGACAGGTTAACAAAAATTGCTAAAAATATGGTAAT
Source organism: Galeruca laticollis (assembly GCA_963921935.1). Lineage (NCBI taxonomy): Eukaryota > Metazoa > Arthropoda > Insecta > Coleoptera > Chrysomelidae > Galeruca > Galeruca laticollis. The sequence continues at coordinate 213,240,639 of OY998177.1, forward strand.
GGTGTGACAATGGTGAATAGGATTATTTTAATTCATTTAGGAATTAGGGTAGATGCAATTTTGGATCAGTTAGGCAGATCAAAATGGTTTTCACTTTTGGACCTTATGTCAGGCTTTCTTCAGATACCTTTAGAACAATCTTCTAGAAAGTAAACTTATTTCAGTACAGTAAAAGGTTCTTTTCAATTGACAAGGCTACCCTTTCGATTAACTGTAAGTCCTAACAGTTTTTCAAGGATTCTGCCAATAGCATTTTCAGGCTAAACTACAGAAAACGCATTTCTTTTTATGGACGATATAGTAGTCATAGGAATCTCGGAAAGTCATCGTCTAAGCAATCTCAGGAAAGTGTTTGACGTATGTCGTAAATTCAATTTGAAATTTAATCCACAAAAATGCCAATTCTTCAGGCGAGAGGTCATGTATTTCCCCGACATGTTTTCCCGACAAAGCAAAATATTCAGTCATAGAACAGTACCCAATTCCGAAAAATGCTAGCGAGGTTAAAAGATTTGTTGCATTCTGTAATTATTACAAAAGCTTTATTCCAAATTTTGCTGAAACATGCCTACCCCTTAATAAATTATCCAGAAAAATGTGAAATTTGATTGGTCGAAAGAGTATGAAACTGCAAATAATAATCACAAGAGCGCAAACGCGCAAGGAAAACGCCCGATTAGAAAAACATCTTATGCATGAATGAGAGGCAGAGGAAATACCAATAGAGAACCCTTCAGTGATAAAAGTTTTAAATAAAAGCTTTACCTACATTTTGAAGCTAACTGTGTCTCACTACGAATGAGCGTACGGATCAAAAACAGGTTGAAGTTAAGCGAAGCCTTACCTACCAGAAAATATAACTTGGACTGAAGGCGAACGTTGTAAAAGCTTGATAAGCCTGATAAAAGAATTTATAGAGGAATGTAATAGAAGATTAAAAAAGGTACAAACATGTATCTGAGAATTACCAAAGATGGTGGAGCAGAAAGAAGAAATTCAAGAGATCCTAGAAAGATATCACAATGACCCAATGTTTGGAGAACACGTAGGAAATAATTGATTGTTATAGAAAATAAGAGCGAATTTCAAATGGAAAAACATGGAGAAAGATATGAGGAAGTATGTGTAAAGAATTGTCATGAATGTCAAGTGAATAAAGCTAAACCTAGTCATAGAGAGAAATTTGTCATTACGATAGGTCCATTTGTAGAAAGTAACAATGGAAATCGTTATTGTATCAAAATACTGTGTGAACTTTGAAATTACCAGTGACCCCGATTACTTGCCAGAATCTGAAAGTGGTAATGAAGAAAGTTTGCAAGAAAATGTTCAAAATGTAGAAGAACAGGGTGTTGAAGAACTTACGCAATTAAGAAACGAAATTGATGACAATGCTACGCCAGCTGGTGTGAATAAAAGACGTAGAAAAACAAAGCCGGAGAGCTGGAAAAGGAACGCAAGTAAAATAAAAAGAATGAAAGGTGAAACTTACCTTGGATATACCAGAATTAGAGATGGGGAAGTAAGTCAGAACCATCAGCGTCCAGCCAGATCTCAGTGGTTGGGTTGTACTTCAAAAGAATGTTTAAAATCCAATAAGAGAAACTGCAATTATTTAAAAAAAAAACAAGTGGAAATACTATTTACCAAATTTTGGTAACTGCCGTGGAAGGAAGAAAAGGTTTACGTATGCAGCTTAGTTGACTTCGCTGAGAAACAAAGTTATAGCAAGAATCCTTCGAGAAGATGGGACTCATTTGTTTATCACTTAAAAAAAGATGACGGAAAATGTGAAGTTTGCAAAAAAATGTGCCTAGGGACTCTGGGATTAAAAGAAAAGATGTTGCACTCCTGGGTTAAAAAAAGCCAACTGGAAATTGTATAAACTACACACAAAACTGAAAATAACAACATAATTCATCAAAACACAATAAGAACAGACCATTTAAAACAAATTTTGAAAGTTTACCTCGACAGCCTTCTCATTATTGCAGGAACGACACGTCTAAAGTGTACATCGAACAAAGTTTTAGATCTAAAGCGCAACTTTATACATGTTACAAAGAAAAATGCCAACAAAACAACGTGCAGCCGTACACAATTTTCCCTTTAACAACCTGTTTGACCATATGAAATTATCAATATTCAATCCGAGAAAAGACGAATGCGATACGTGCTATCCTTCTAAAATTAATCATATAGAATTCATATTCAAAGTAAGGATATAGAAGATGCTTTAAAAAAATTAAATTATATTTTCACGATGAATACTGAAGCTGTAAAATTATGTCCTGTTCTAAATGTTAGCGCTGCATATTACAAAACAAAACTTCAGATCCGTAAGTTTACAATATTCAATTTGGCTACGCATCAATGTTCCAGCTACTTATGGGATGAAACTGAAGGTGATCTGAGTGCCTGGGTATTTGTCACTTCCATAATTAAACGTATAGAGGACAAATGTTTACTTGAAAAACGAAAAATTATTCTCTATTTTGATGGCTGCGGGTACCAAAATAGAAACAACGTACTTTCGAATGCTCTGTTACATTTTTCAGTAAAACGATGTCGAAATTGAACAAAAGTATTTAGAAAAGGGTCACACCCAAATGGAGTGTGATTTCATACATGCGCTGATTGAACGCAGATTAAAACAAAGACAGATTCACCTTCCCAGCGAATACATTAGTATCATTCTGGAAACACGTAGATTTAGATTTTAACGGGGTTACAATGCACTAAGGTTTATTGTGCTCGCCTTCCAGTTCCAGTTCCAGTTCCTAATGAACTCTAGTATTTGGAACGGCTTCAACGAGGTTATATCCTCACTCTTACAAGTTTATTGTCCGAATCATTTCTTGCGTTGGCTTGCAATGGCGAGGCATTCCAGAACTAGGTGATCCGGAGTTTCATCCTCCTCCCCACAGAATCTACACTCGTCAGTTTCTGCTAGACCTATTCTCATTAGGTGCTTCCTAAGGCGGCAGTGTCCTGTGAGAAAGCCCGTGAGGAGATGTAGCTTATTTTTACTTGGGTCCAAATATTTTTTGGATCTAGCAGTGTCAAAGTTCCGCAGGAACTTTTTGGAATGTTCCAACCCGGGAAAGCAACGCCAGAGTGCTTCTCTTTCGGTTTCCTCCTTCTTCCGAAACTCTTTCTTATAGGAGCATTTTCCTACATCACATAAAGGCTCCGGGCCAATAAAGGGTGTTTGTGCTCCTTTCCTGGCAAGTGTATTGGCCTCTTCATTTCCTGTGATTCCCGAGTGGCCAGGAACCCAGACTAAAGAGACCCCGTTATTCTTGCCTAATTCATCAAGTTTTCTTCGGCACACCCATGCCAACTTTGAGTCAATGACATGGGTGCTCAATGCTTTGAGAGCTGCTTGACTATCAGAATGGATCGATACGTCCCATTTCTGATAGTTTCTTTCTAGGTTCATTTACACGCATATTTCAATCGCAAGTATTTCTGCCTGAAATACGCTCGGAAAGGAGCCTAACGATAATGAGTATCTAGTGCCAGGCCCAAATACTCCAGCGCCTGCTCCAGTGGTGGTTTTTGAACTATCCGTATACCATCTAATGGTGTTTTTTTTTGAGAGTTTGGGTGGTGTATTCCCTTTCCCAGTCTCTCCTCGTATTTAGCATCGTAGTGAAATTCTTTTCGATACTTACTTTCTTGATCATTTCGTCACTGGGAAGATTCGCTGATGAGATGTATTTTGTTAGAGAGGACAAGGCTCCCTGATTCTTGATACTCTCATTGCCTAAACCTTCCTTAGATATTCTAAGAATTGCCTCTTGCGCAGATCTATCACCAGATGTAGAGGTGTGAGATCTGTAATGATCTCAAGTGCCCTAGTTAGACACGTTCTCATAGCTCCAGTGATGCACACACAGGCAAGCCCTTGAACTTTGTCGAGGGTCTTCCTCGTACTGTACTGACTTGCTTTTGTATGCCAAACTATTGCCCCGTACGTAATTGCTGATCTCACAATCATGGCAGACATACATCGCAGTATTTTTGGATTACAGCCCCACCTCTTACCAGCTAGATTTCTGCACGCCGTCAAAGCTCTTATTGCTTTATTAGCAGTTATTTCAACATGCTTATTCCACAGAAGCTTACTGTCTAAGGTTATCCCTAGATATTTAATTTGTGATTATGATTTCCCCGTTTAAGGATATGAGTTTCATGGCTGGAAGTGTTCTTTTCCGGGTAAATGGAATGACTATGGTCTTGTTTGGGTTAATGTTTAGCCCCACTGACAAACACCATTGCTCAATGATTCTGAGGCCCTTTTGTAATAAACCACACAAGATGCTCTCGAACTTGCCTCTGACTATTAGAACTATGTCATCAGCATAGCCCATACATTCGAAGCCATGCTCCGTTAGCCTGTAGAGCAACTCATCTACTACAATGCTCCATAGAAGGGGATATATCACTCCCCCTTGAGGTGTCCCCCGAGTGGCTTTAACTGAGGTGGTTTGATTCCCCACCTGTGTCTCAGCTATCCTCGTCGTCAACAACTCATACATCCATTCTACAATGGTTTCATTTACTCCTCGCCTTTCTAGTGCTTCTTTGATAGATACATGAGTTATGTTTTCAAAGGCCCCAGATATGTCCAGAAATGCGCACATTGCGATTTCCTTGTTGTTCAGAGTTCTCTGGATGACTTCGGTCAGCTGATACAGAGCTGTCTCAGTTGATCGACCCGCTCTGTAAGCATGCTGACATTTATGAAGTGGTATATTCTCCATATTCTCTGTTCTCATGTAATTATCCACTACTTTCTCCATCGTTTTGAGTAGGAACGATGTTAGACAGATGGGTCTAAAACATCGGGGATCAGTCCCATCTTTTTTCCCTATTTTTGGTATGAAGGGTACCCTTGCCCTTCTCCAATTTCTAGGTATTAGATCCACTGCTAGACTGCTTCTTGTAATCTTCAGCAGGTGAGGAAGAATCTCCTCTATCCCTTGCTGTAGGAGTGCTGGAAATATTCCATCCACTCCTGGTGATTTATATGGTTGAAAGGTACTTATTGCCCATTCCAACCGTTGTCTGGTAAATATTTTCTTAGCAATGTCCCAATCTTCCTTGCGAGATATTTTGGTGTAATTCATTGCTATTTCAGTGTTTGTTGCTGGTTCGCTACCTGGAAAGTGGGTTCTAAGAAGAAGAATCTATCGTTCCTCTTCACATTCCGTGTATGATGCGTCTGGCTTTTTCAGCGACATTGTGGGGTTAGTTCCCACATTTGCCATGATCTTTTGTACTCTGGCCGCTGTGTGAGTGGAAGAGATCTTTTCGCAAAGCTTGAAAATTAAGCATTTTGGCCTTCCTAATATCTTTATTGTACTGAGTAAGCTTCTCAGTGTACCTCTGCTACCGTCACGCTTGGGTCTATTAAAGAGCCGAAGGACCTCTTTTCTGAGGTTTGACAGGTTCTCATTCCACCAAGGAGCGTCCTTTTCTGAACGAGCTTTTGACAGTGGGCTACTGGAATGAAAAGCTTCCATTATTGCCTCACTGATCTGTTCGACTCTTGTTCCAGATTGTAGTGCGGGTGATTTACCCCATTCGCTTCGACTTCTTCCAAATTGTCCTTCAGATTGGTCTTGTAAAGAGACCAATCAGTATTTCTAGGATTTCGGATTGTAGGAATCGAGGTGGTATTTCCCTCTATCCTAAATTCGATTATCCTATGGTCGAAAAGTGATGGCTCGCTCATCACCCTTCAATCTTTTACATTTTTCCTAGAAGCAACATTAACAATTGTTACGTCTAAGACCTCTTCTCTTACTCTCGTGACAAAGGTGGGGGTTGTCCCCACATTTAAGGTCTCAAGGTTATTTGCTAAGAGATATTCTAATAAACACTCACCTTTTGAGTTGTTATTAGTGGTTCCCCACACGGTATTGTGTACGTTGGCATCACAACCAATTATAATTGGCAGCCGTCTGCTATTGCAGTATCTCACTAGCTCTTGTACTTCTTCTGGCGGTGTCATCGGCCCGTCTCCAGCGAAGTAGGCAGAGGCAATGACGATGTCTCGGTCGATACCCCAAATGTTGAGGTGAACCGTGATTGGAATAAGGTCCCGTGACACGTATTCTGAAATACAAATATATTTTATATTATTTTTTATGATTACACAGGCACGCGGAGATACTTGCCTTTGATTATAAATCAATTTAGAATCTTTAGATGCCAAACCTTTGATTTGGTCTTCTGTGTTGATCCATGGTTCTTTGATCAGTACAATATCCAGTTGTAGTCTAGCGAACAACCTTCCAATCACGGCCGAAGCTCCCTTCGCGTGATGCGGGTTAATCTGAGCTACATTCGTGAACGTGAAGTATTATGGATGAAAGAGTCCGAGTTACTCAGCCTCTATTCATCCCCCTCCTTTGTCTCTACCTGACCCTCCTCGACCACCATGGCAATATCTTCCTCGGAGTTCGAGCATGTTTCTTGATATCGAGTCAGACCCTCGACCCCCAGACTGCTCGCCCAGTTTTCCGGGATACAGAGGCGATCTCCGCATCCCCAGTCACCCCAGCAGAGCCGGAGGAGATCTCGGGCTGACCCAAGTTCAAGCTTTCGCCTTTTTCCTCGTTTCCAGAGGTTCCGGATATGGATGGTATCTCCATGTCCTTTGGATCCTCCGCGAACTTCTTTTTATTTCCCAGCCCCGAGACAGGGATAAGCCCAAAACGGAAGTTTAGTTCGTTGCCTCCTGTCTTCAGAGCCTCCCCAGATTGGTGATCGATCCCAATCGTGAAGATAGTTCCCTATCCCTCTTTTTTAGAGTTTAGGATCTTCCAAGCCCCAGTAGTGAGGCTGGAGCTCTAAACCTCGACCAGTTGGAGGATCTTCTCCAATTTCATGTCGTGGCTTCTTGGGAAGAACACCGTTATGGTGACCGGCTTTGGGATGTCGTCTCCACTTCGAGCCACCAAATCGGGTCCTTCCCAAGAGTTTAATTCCGGCGCTGACCTCATGAGCCAGTCTGCCAATTCTTGTGACCCACAGTCCACCAGTATCATTCCACAACGGAAATGGATACCTGAGAAGTGGATTCTCTTCTCTTTGCTCTGGCACAGCTCTTCCACCAGAGTGTCTTTCATTGTGGAGAGCTGCTCTGCTTTCAGGATGACCCCAGGATAATCCTTGGGCATTATTCCCACACTAAAAGCCTTCTCTGTTTTGACAGCTGCTGCGTAACCAGTGGCTTGCCCGGTTACCTTTGCAGCTGTTTTTGGTTTCTCGCTTGGAGGTCGTTGCGGAGGAGTGTTATGAGTTATATTCGCCGGACTTCTTTTAAGCTTTGTCTTCCCCGTTGGTGGTTCCTTTGGGGGGGTTGGGCGCTGAATAGCCTGCTTCCTGGCTTCTTCAGGGGATATTCCCTGATTGAGGAGTCGCAGGTATTTTCGCACCCCTGCTCCACTGAGGCCTTTTCTCAGTGGGTCGTCTATGCCGCACGGTTTTCCCAGTTTTGGGAGGTCGAACGGCATACGACCTTTATGCCGTTTGGTCTTTTTTCTCTGTGTGATGTGCCCGGATGAAGATGTGGAGGTTTTCTCCACTACTTTTCCGGTGGAAGTTTTACTTTCTCTTTCCATAAATGGTTCCACGAGAAGCTAGGGTCATTACGGTCCACCGCAGCAGAGCCCCGCATACAGAGGTAAGGGGTTAAATACAATGGAGTTCCCCCCGGTGCTCCAAGGTCGAAACCAGTAAGGACTATTCTTCTATGTAGCCACGCATTCTTCGGCCTGGTTTCCCACCTTGACTTTAGGTTTTTAATGAGGTTGTCTCTTCTTGGTCAGGGCATTAAAGCCAAGCCACAAGACACACATATTTTTTATGATTCTTTACCACATTACGACAATTAATTATTATTAATAAACATTGATTTTGTGCATTAATTATTATGTTTCACTAGGTTGAATGTTAAATTAAGCTTTCTGTTTCAATAAAGAGTAATAAAAACAAGCTGGTCCTATTATGACGTAAGCCTCAAAAAAATACTAATTTAGGGAGAGAATAGGTCGTATCCCACAAAAACAATAAAAATAATTTAAAAATTGTTTTGTTTTGTTACAAATGGCATTTAAGATAATTAATAGAAAAGAAAAGGAATAGTTCACAAAAATTAATTGAAATTTCGTATAGTTATGCAGTTTTTTTTCCTCCTGTAAAATTTGATATCTTGGGGTTACGTCCTATTGCAAATAAGCATTCTTACACTTTTAGATAAAATCGCAATTTTCCCGGTTTAGTATTAATTTTAGTTGAGAATGAATTAGATTGGAGTTTTATTTTGACCGGAGAGATTCACTGAGATGTTAAGATACATATTACACTGTGAAATGCGTCCGTTTTGGACAAGATATTTTCACCACTCCTTGGTCGGCGATTGTTTTTAATACGTTTATCGGAGATATGTTTACTACTGCTTCATCGGAGATACTTTTACTACTGCTTTATCGGAGATATTTTCACTACTGCCCATTTTTGCTCGAGAATTCGTCTTTTTGTTACAGGGAAAGAGAAAGTGAAGTGATAATTTTTCGACCGTGAATTACTGAAAAGAACTCCATTTCTAAATGACAAACGATATAAGTTGTTTCATTGTAACACAAATTGGGCGTGTAATCTTACCAATAATTGAAAGTTTTTATTCATTGTTGCGAAGCTATAAGTACATATTTATGTCAACCACTGTGGATTTTAGAAAGGTCCATAATTCTTTCTCATGAATGGACCCTTAAAACTAGTTCAAAGTTCTAAGTGCGTCATCCCATACACTTGTCCGACAATAACATATTGAGGGAGAAAACTTTTGACAATTTGTTTTCGTGACATACACTGCTCGTCAAACCTCGACATATATTGCTCGCCAAGTCACAACAGGTTGTTTTGCTGATAAGCGACAGGTTTTATGCCTCTATTAATAATAATCGAGATAGATTGTTAAATTCGTTGTTATGATGATTTAAAATTTGCTTACTCTGAGATGGATATATGTGAGTGATGATTTACACTAGTGGTTGTAGTTCTTTCACTAAATAACTATGTTTAGACTCGTAAAAATGACGTCAGTAAAGCTAGCACCCCCACTTTTTCAAATTTAAAAAAAAACTTATGTGTAATTTAGAACTAATTTAGGACTAATTAGTACCCAAAAAATTAGAATTTGTACCCACTTAGTTTTTCTGAAAAATCACTATTTAAAGTGGGGGTGCTAGCTTGAGCTCAAGCTAACACCCCCACTTTGACAAAATCAGATTTTATTGGCATAAATCTAAACTTTGAATTAAGGACTAATTTGTACCCAAAAGATAATAATTTGTAACCACTCAGTTTTTCTGAAAAACCGTTATTTAAAGCGGGGGTGCTAGTTTAAGCTCAAGCTAGCACCCCCCCTTTTACAAAATCAAATTTTAACAGCATACCTTTAAACTTTGAATTTAGGACTAAAATGTACCCAAAATGCGTTTTTTCATGCGTTTATAAAAGATGATAGTAAATTAGACCACGTGTTTTGTTAATTTTCAAGTGAATCCTTAAAAGATTTAAAATTATCAAAGATAACTAAATATTATTAATTTTCGAATATAGGACTAATTTGTACCCACACAGTTTTCCCTGTAAAAGGAGATTCAATGTGGGAGTGCTGGCTTGAAAACGTCCACCTTTAAACTTTGCATTTAGGAGTAATTTGTAAACAACAGCGTTTTTTCATTATCATATCATTTTGTTTATTAAAGATGATACTAAATAAGACCACGTGTTTTATTAATTTCTAAGAAATTATCAAAGATAACTAAATAGGTATTATTAATTTTCGAATAAAGGACTAATTTGTACCCAAAACATTAAAATTTGTACCCACACTGGTCTCCCTGTAAAAGGAGTTTTAATGTGGGAGTGCTGGATTGAATACGTACACCTTTATAAAATCCAATTTCAACAGCATACCTTCAAACTTTGCATTTAGGAGTAATTTGTAACCAAAATGCGTTTTTTCATATTATATCATTTTGTTTATAAAAGATGATAGTAAATTATACCACGTGTTTTATTAATTTTCAAGAGAATCCTTAAAAGATTTAAAATTATCAAAGATAACTAAATATTATTAATTTTCGAATATAGGACTAATTTATACCCAAAAAATTAAAATTTGTACCCACACAGTTTTCCCTGTAAAAGGAGATTCAATGTGGGAGTGCTGGCTTGAACACGTCCACCTTTAAACTTTGCATTTAGGAGTAATTTGTAAGCAACAGCGTTTTTTCATTATCATATCATTTTGTTTATTAAAGATGATACTAAATAAGACCACGTGTTTTATTAATTTCCAAGAAATTATCAAAGATAACTAAATAGGTATTATTAATTTTCGAATAAAGGACTAATTTGTACACAAAACATCAAAATTTGTATCCACACTGGTCTCCCTGTAAAAGGAGTTTTAATGTGGGAGTGCTGGCTTGAATACGTACACCTTTATAAAATCCAATTTCAACAGCATACCTTTAAACTTTGCATTTAGGAGTAATTTGTAACCAAAAGCGTTTTTTTATGATCATATTATTTTGTTTATACAAGACGATAGTAAATTACGACCACGTGTTTTATTAATTTCTAAGAAATTATCAAAGATAACTAAATATTATTAATTTTCGAATATAGGACTAATTTCTACCCACTTTGTACCTGCAAGGTTTTCCCTGTAAAATGAGTTTTAATGTGGGAGTGCTGGCTTGATCACCTCCACCTTTACAAAATCAAATTTCAACATCTTACCTTTAAACTTTGAATTAAGGACTAATTTGTACCCAAAATAGTTTTTTCAGTATTAAGTATATCATTTTGTTTATAAAAGATGATAGTAAATTAGACCACCTGTTTTATTAATTTCCAAGTGTAAGTATCTAAATATTAATTGTCGAATATAGGACTAATTTGTATACTCATATTTTACTAACTGTGCTTAAATACTCCTAAAAATGCCTTCTAAAATTGTTTGAACCAATAGAGAATTATTATGAATCAGAAATAGGAGCGGTAGATCAAAGACGCATATCACATCTAAAAACAAAAAATATCACCCTTCGGTATTTGCGAGGGTAACAAAAAAATGTTTTAAAATTGTTTAGTCCATTAGAAAGGAAAGTCTGACGTGATATTGCACATCTTTACTAAACCGCCAAGCAGTCAAAAAAAGTGACAACACCATAGTATAATCATTCTTTTAACCACTTTGAACTATTTACGCACGTGCACTAGTGAATTTTTTTGTCTCGTCAAATAATCGCCGCAGTTATCACAAAAGATCTCACTGAAAATAATAATACGAGTTAGGCTACATTCGTAATCAATTCGCTGGCCAAGTGGTACTTTGGCACGCAAGCTAATCAAATATATTTCAGTGTGATCGTTCACAACGCAATTTGGCGTCAGAGTTGAAGTTGAAGTCGTCGAAATTTCTCGCATGCTGCAAACTTTCACTTCGACTTGCACTTCGTGCCGGCTATGGGACATGCGCATTAATATTTATTTTTTGATATTTCTCTCTGATAGTTTGACATTTTCATCGAATTGTGTGTTTTTGGTTTATTTTTCTTGATTTTTCCGTACGACTGATTGATTAAAAACTAAAATGGAGGGGGAGGACATTACTTCTACTTTACTTGCAACGATGCTGATTTTACATTAAAAAACAGGCAATTGTTGATGCAGTTTAGTCTTGGTCATAGAATAGTTTGTAATTGGAAATGCACTGTAACCAAAATTCATCATTGAATTGATATTCCGCGTTGTCCATCACTACTAAACTCCAGTATATACTGCTATAAAAAATAAATCAAAATTATATATTAAAACCTCTAACCACAGACTGAACTAAATACAGACAGAATCATGCTTCGACCATATGTTGCAGGAATCCTGACAATTATTTAGGTACGAACGCTCTTGCGTTAAAGTCGACTTTGAAGTTATTGTGAATGGCAAATTTCGTGCCAACTTGCGTGTCAAATTGCCACTTGGCCAGCGAATTGATTACGAATGTAGCCTTATGGTATCTAAAACAAATATGGAATTATATTAATATAGTGTTTTATTAGAGACAAAACACTATATAATATATGAAAACAAACATTTCTGGGAAGTACCTGTTTAGGTAAGTGCCATGTTTGATAAAACACTTCATCTAAGAGTTTGTCTAGTTTTCCGTCCATTTTGAACTTTAATCAGTATGACTGCTGTCAGGTGAAGCACATTAAAGCCTTTTTTAGGGAAAACAGTGTGAATACAAATACAAATTGGTCCTATATTCGATAATATTTAGTTACTTTTGGTAATTTCACATTCTTTAACGATATACTTGGAAATTAATAAAACACGTGGTCTAATTTACTATCATCTTTAATAAACAAAATGATATGATAATGAAAAACACTTTTGGTTACAAATTAGTCCTAAATGCAAAGTTTAAAGGTATGCTGTTGAAATTGGATTTTTAAAGGAGGGCGTGTTCAAGCCAGCACTCCCACATTAAAACTCCTTTTACAGGGAAAAATGTGTGGGTACAAATTTTAATTTTTTGGGTACAAATTAGTCCTATATTCGAAAATTAATAATATTTAGTTATCTTTGATAATTTCAAATCTTTTAACCATTCACTTGGAAATTAATAAAACACGTGGTCTAATTTACTATCATCTTTAATAAACAAAATGATATAATAATGAAAAAACGCTTTTGGGTACATACTGAAAAAGTGGGGGTGCTAGCTTTACTGACGTGTAAAAATGATTTGTCGATGGGAGCTGATTTTTACACGAGAGATCAAACTCCGTGTACTAATCTTTGCGTGCACTGTTGAATTCTATAGCGACTTGTCGCCTTCTATACTTTGTATACTTATAGCGAGATGTCGCTATAGAATTCATTCCCAAGGAATTCGACCCCAGGACCGTCCCTCCATTTCAAACGTTTAATTTCGAAAGAATCTGATTTCACCATATATTATTTTTCGTAATTATTATTGAATTGAATTTATTAAAAAATAAAATTTGTTGTATTCATGGCCTACTTCTTCATATTTGGATCTTTTTGATACAGAATAAATTTTAATTGTTCGCATATTTTTATTGTTATAGATCCAAATTTTTTGTTAACGTCATGAATTTTCCACCAACTGATACCATCATTCCTTATCAGACCTTTCCTATGTTTACTATAGAAAAGGTGGTGAGGAAACGGAAACAATGGGAAAACCAAAAAACCAGAGATGTGGAAGTTGAGACGAAGTTTAGAGAATCTACGACGCAAACGGATCCATGGGAGCCACCGTATAAGATAATTGGAGAAGGGGATCCGGAAATTTTAAAATTAGACTTTCTAAAATGGGGTTAGTATTTTCCATACAAATGCAATTTATATTATTTTAGAATTTTTATTTCTGGGTAATCATACGAGTTTTATTCGAAAAATATGTTTATTGAATCAACAGTTAAATCAGAATTCTAAAACAGCACCTTGAACACCTTGAAGGGGGGATTTTTCAACTTTCATGCCTCAGTCAGTGTAATTAAACGTCAATGAAATATAGCCGCAACTTTGTGTGAGTCTTTCAGGTATACAATGAGTATGATATCGGTACAGGGTGACTGGTCTGCTCAATGGAATAACTGGTTCAGGACGCGGCAGACACAATGGATAGAGTCTGTAGTGATTGGTAACGGCAGTTTTCCTTCGAAATCATCTGCGAGAAATGTAGATATAAGTGCTGCTGAACTTTCTACTCGAACTAGTACTACTTGATCTTAGCTTTTCTGTGAATACCGGGTTGTCACTTTGAATTGAGCATGAGACCACTTGGCTTGGATAACATCGCGATTATCTCTTAAACAACTGGAGTTATGCTCAAACTTCTATTACCGAGCCCCTTCCATCAACGGGAGTACACGGGCATTGGCGATGACACCCGAACGAACTCCCCATTCATACTGCCGCTGTAATTCGGCAGTTTATTTTATTCTCAGTCACGTGCAAAGACAAGAACACATTTTTAAAGTAAAATGTGTTTATATATGAAAAAACTTCAAATTCAATCAAATTTAGCTTTTATTTCAGGTGAAACTACAAACATAAATACTCAAAACTTTACATGATTGGTTTTTTCCTAAATTTTTTCTCAGCAAACTCGTTAATGACATCATCAAAGTTCATTTTTAGGGTTACATCACTTTCGGTACACATTATCATTAGATTGTTTAGCTTAGTTTGTTCAAGTGTTGACCTTTTCACTGACTTAATACTTTTTAGAGCTGAAAACCCTCGTTCAGCCGAGCAGTTCGTAATTGGTAGAGTTCCAGGTTTGGGAAAGTAGAGACAAGACCTGTTTCAGGACTTTTTAAATACTTGCCTCGAAGTCTCTCTATACTGTCAACCTTTAAGAACTACTTGGAATGAAGGCACTCCTCTCCAAAACTATCCATATCTACATAATTGCAGTAGAATAATGCGAGTCGTTCTGCCTGAGTTTTGATTGTTTGAGGTTCTTTGTCCTGTAATATCAAAACTTTCAGTAGTTTTACATTGAAGATGACAGATAAAAAATCAAATAAAAACATATAATACATTATTACCTGTTTGTTACCTTCAATTTAAAAATAGTATGTAAAACTTTCTAGTATTACATTAAGTATTAAGTGGAAATAAATTAAACTACAATGACAGGTATACACATGGTTTAAAAATAATATGTTGAAAATGAGGTTGAAAATTAAACATATCTTACCTTAAAATTGTTAAATAGTTCAAATCTGTCTCCAAGAGAAGCATAGCTTTGTGTTCTTGTGTCGAGCTGTGCCGTAATATTCTCAACTATTGTTAAAAAAACTTCGGTCCTAAATCTGGTTTTAGGGTCCATATTCGTATCAAAAATTTCTCTTTTGTTGTCTGCAAATAGTGTTGGTTTCCTATTTCTTTTGTAGTTGGCAGCTTGCATTCCACACATTTTTGTTGCTTCACTCTCATAGTGATCAAAGGTGTCCCTCTTTTCATCTAAGAGCATTTTAAGCGTTTGTAATTGTTTAACTGCCGCGAGAAAATCCAACTCTTCTTTTTGTAAGTTTGAACTAACTTTATCAATTCTCATTAACAAATCATTCCACAGTACAGTAAGAAAAGCCGTATCAAACTTTCCCAATTGTTCGCTAAGCCCCTCAGCCGCCACTCTCGTTTTAGGTGTTTGTGAAATATCTTGAGATAGGTTTTTCAGCACAAGTTCAAACTCTTTATAACCATTAGATAAAGCGTGCACAGCGTCTGCTCTGGCAGACCATCTAGTCTGGCTTAAATTTTTCGGTAAAATGAGCGTGCCACTGTTTTTGTTTTGCTTACGCCTTTCTTTGTTTTCATTTTTGATACATTCTTTCAACAATCCCCATCGGTAAGTTGACCCCGCGAAGAAACTAAAAAGTCCTTGTAAAAACGAAAAATACCTAGTCACTTCAGGGCATGATTTTTCGGGCGCAAAAACTCCAACTAAATTCAAGGAATGTGCTGCACACGGAACATAATCTGCTTTGTTATTTTTGGATTTTATTCTTGCCTGTAGGCCTGTGTAGTAACCCGACATGTTGGATGCAATGTCGTAGCTTTGTTCTCGGCAATTTTCAATATCTAGGTTTAGATTTTAAAATAAAGTTAAAACTGCTTCTTGTAGGCTTTCCGCTTTATGACCAACACCAGGTAAAAGTTGTACGAGACGTTCTTGAGCACACGCATCGTTCTGTGAAACGTATCTTAAAACAACTGCTAACTGGTGTGCGTCACGTCCGGCGTAGAATCAACTATCAGAGAGAAATAATATGCATTATTGAGTTCTTTAATTATTTGGTTTAAGACTTTAGTGCCCATAATTGGAATGAATTCGTCACAGGTGTCAGACGAAAGGTAGGACACATTGCCTGACCATTTGTTTCCATATTTCTCTATATGATGAGGAACGGATCATATTCACTTAAGAGCTCAAGACAGCCTAGAAATAAACCATTAGATAAGGAACCAAATTTTTGGTTGTCTCCTCGGAAAGGAAGGCCTCTCAATGCTAAAAATCGAACAACGCTTACTACTCTCGTTAAAACTTCTCTCCAATATTTCACTTCTTTTTCATATTGAGATAACAATAAAGTGTCTGCTATTGCGGTTTTTTTTCTGCACAAATATGTACAAATAATTTTCTTGTGGTCACTTGATTGTTCGTGACTTTTAACGAGCACACTTGCGTTTTTCCAATCGTTAAATCCTGTACTAAACGCAGTTTGTTTATTTTCTATCTGAAATAATAATCATGGGATACAAAAAACACGCCCTTTTGATTTGGAATACAATAACCAATCTTTGTTATAAGTTTCCCCATTGGGTAAAACACATGAGAAGATTTTGGCAGATAATGTACGCTTTTTGTCTGGATAAATTCTGACAGAGTTCGAAAAATCAATATTTAAGTTTTGCTTTACGTTTGTAGTTGAGATTGTTTTTAGCACATATTCATCTTTGGTATTCCAAGTAGCCGGGTCATCAAGATCAAATAAAAATGAAACTGAAGATGAGGTAGTTGGCTTTGTACAGCAGGGTTTAAAATTTAAATTTATTGTACATGTACTTGTACTCGGCAATACCTCATCAGTTTCAGTTGTAACTAGTTCAGCTGATTGATAAACATCGTCACTGCTTATGGGTTTACATACCTCTTCCCTTGACAGGGTAGGTCTCCCTCATCCTCAGGGCTTTCTAATGCGACAGTTACTACAGGTACAGTTTTTTGTTCACTGAAAAAACTACCTATTTTAGGGACTTTCTGTAACACTTTTTCACTGTCCAAAAGCTTTTTGGCCGCCCTCTTTCTAAATTCACTGCCACTTGGTTTTTTACTTATTTCACTGAACAAGCATTATATTCTACTATTTGTACCATGTATGATAAAAGATCAAACCGAACATAAATACAATCGCAATAAAATAGTTAGCAAAAACACGTCAATAAACTTATTCACAAGCCAACTAATAACATGTGTCTTACACGATTGCACAAAACGAACTGACAAAGAAAGACAAAGCAAAGATCAAGACTAGCGTCTAGCGAGCTGCAAGTCACAGATGATCCTGACCAATCAAAAACTGCCGAGGTTAGGATCCGTTGGCGCGAAAGTTTAAAAATAATAGCTGCTTTCTTTTGACAAGATATTAAATTATTTCAATTAAAACGCATCGTAATTGGTTGTTCCTAGGCAATTAACTGATATTATTTGATATTCGGCCGCATTTACTAAATCATAACGACATTGCTACATTGAGATAAAAGAAAAGGTGAGAGAACTGTTTTCCAGTTATTTCAACTTAAGAAAATCAAAAATATTGGGAGATATTTGAAAAAGTATAAAATGAATAAATTAGAGAATCGAGTATAGCTAGAAAAGTTTTAAAATTGCCCATAACTTTTTTATTATTGTAAAAATTATTTTCAGTCCCCTTATAATAATCTTCCATCAGATAATGATTTCGATTTGGCAACGCTGCTTCAATCGTCGACAAGGTTGTTCTTGTTAATTTCCATTGGTTAGGATCATCCGTGACCCTACAACTCACTAGACGCTAGTAAGATCAAGTAGCAACATGCAGGCAGTGGCCATAAGTCATGCGTGAAGCGGGGGAGGAGTGGAGAGGGTTGGGGCACGATCTGTTGGCGCGTGATTTTAAAATATTTTCTCTTGCTTGCGCCCCTCTCAATCTTGCGCCCTGGGCCCGGGCCCACCGGGCCCATTTACAAAAGAGGTCCTGACCCTAAGTCTAGAAAAAAGTTTTTTTACACTTTCATCTTTGTTACACTTAGCTAGGCCTTATTTATTCTATGATTTAGTTCCTTTCCCTGATTTCCGTTGTCTTCTATGGTTATTCCAAAGTATTGGAAGCTACTTACTTGGTCTATAGTTTCTTTTTCGATTATGCTTTCAACTTCTTTGCTTTCTCCTGCGATTACCATTATTTTACTTTTCGATTTATTCATTTTCATTCCGTTTGCATTTAATACTTCATTCCAAACTTCTATATTGTGCTTCAGATCCTTTTCGCTGATTGTAATTGACGCTATGTCATCTGCAAAAGCGCATTCTGATATATCGACACTTTCTAGGTTTTTTGTATCCAATATACAACGGTTTTGTTCTTTCTTTGGTACTTCTAATTAATTTATCCACAAATATTATAAATAGGAAACTCCTTCGTTTGTCTTAAATATACCTGATGTACTGTTCTTACTAATTACCATATTTTTGGTTTCTGTATATAGACTTATAATCACTCTTATTAATTTTTTATGTACCTTCTTTTCGATTAGGCATTCCCATAACTTTTGGTATACGCTCAAATGCTATTTCCATATCTATAAACGCTAAGTATATTGGTTTTGATCTTGCTTATAATTTCTTTTATGGTAAATATATGATCTTACGTGCTTTTCCCTGATCTAGAGCCACTCTGTTCTTCTAATAGTAATTGCTCTACTTCCCTTCTCAACCTCTTATCAATAATTTTCTCAAATAAGTTCATAATTGTACTCTTCAAATTTATTCCTTTCCATTTTTTAATTCACTTATTGCTTCCACTAATCTAATTCTTTCTTAGTAATATTGTTGTGTTTCTTTTCTATTCTATATCTCATTCTACGTCATTACTATTATTTTGACCGGTTCTTCTTTTGATTCCAATAGATCCTGGAAGTATCCTTTCCAACGATTCATTACTTTACGATATCACCATTGTCGTTTTTAATTGTTAAAGTATCTACATTTTTCTTGTTATTTCTAAGGTTTTTCAACACTTTAAAAAACGGTTATTGATTACTTTTGCTATATACCACTACCAAAATACTGTTGTATTGCAAGAGATGGTCTCCTAGATCACCAGATCTCAATAATTTAGATTTTTTCTTCTGAAAGTTCTTGGAAGAAATGGTTTACTTTGAACTTGATTTGTCTGAACACCTTTTATTTTCATGTTTTATAACAATTTTTAATACAGATTGAAGGGCATCAATTTTGATACGCCCTGTATAATAACGTATATTTTATATCATTAAAATCGTATAGATTTCTACTTTTTTCAATTTCTCTATAAGTTGACTTAAAATGAAGAAAAACTGCATGCAAAAATATGGCTTTTCATTACAGCACATTTAGAAAACTGTTTTATTTGTTCACACATTATGTATCAAAAGTATAACCGTTATTCGAAGTTGATTTTCAATTTGGATTTAAATCATTTCGATAGAACAATCCAACATTTTAATTATTATTTTCCGTTTTGCATGAGTTGCAAAACTTATTCTGTACACACATAATGATAAATTTAGATCAATAAAATTTTGATTATTTTGTAAAACTTAATCTATTTTAGTCATGAAATCATGACATTATATAACACTTTTGAAATCACAAGTTCGCTAATCGGAGACGATTATAATAACTTTTGAAGCATAAAGTTTTATCTTGATGAAATCCAAAAGAAAATCGATATACAACCTATTCAATTTATGATTAATGTCCCTTTGTTCAACAGTTTATAAATGACATATTGCCTTCAACTTATTCAGCGTTTACCTAATAATTACGTTAGTCCATGGACCAAAAGTGTAACTTTTAACTTTAAATAGTTGACACAAAAATTATACTCAAATCTAAAAATTAAATAAAGCAACCGTATGAATATAAAAATATTGCATTATATAAATAAATATATTAACGCTGCGTGGATGATACTTTGAAGCAGCCATTTTCTAAGTGTGTTCCGCGGAACCCTAGGGTTCCGTGTTACCAAAAAAAAAGGAGAGGATGGAGGATCCCACCACACGCCCCTGGCTACCATCGCCAGCCTCACTTAAAGGAAAGGAAGGTAAGGAGTAGGCTACATTCTTTATTTCCTGTACAATTCTTGTTATGTGTGAAGGGAGGCCAACTTTAAGTCACGCTTCAACGGAACGCGGGGTCCCTTAAAATTTTACCCCCGTATGCTGCTGTTCACATACGGCCATGTCGTGCATGCCCAACTGAAATCATAACTCTGGCTTAATTTTTACTATAGTTAGACTACTTTTACCCAATTGTTTACTTAAATAATTCCCACTAAAATAAATCTTAAGACGTTATCCAAGTTGTACTAATATACTATTGTTATATTCAACTATCTTCAATTTACCTAATTACTCTAATTACTCTGGCTTCCCAAGTTAAGGGAACTCGCAAGGTTCAAACGCCGACAGTGAGTTCAATTTGACCCATAGTTTTCTGAACAGGGCTGCTGGATAATGCGGCTGCATGTCGTCCACCTGGATTTTGGCTGTTCTTCGTTATTCCGAAAAGGCTTCGCAATAGAAGATCCGATATGTCGGTGAATCTTCTACCTCGCACATTACGCAAGTTCGACTTGCCTATCCGATGCAAATGCACCATATTGTTACCATGACCAGATAGTACCTGGATTACCTCCCTTTTTGGGATTTCCGTCTGCGATTCAAACCACGGATGTACGTCAGGGATTAATGTGTGTTGGTGCCTGCCTTTATTTGAATTATCCCATTCTAATTGCCATGTTGTGACAATGTCCATCTTTTAACCACTACCCAATACCTGTACTCTTCGGCTACTATGTTGTTTCCTAGTAGGAAAGTTTGACCCGTCCGTTTAAGGTCAATTATTGCTCTTATGTGATCTAGATGCAAATGTAATGGTGGTAGTTTAGCTAGTATGCAAAGTGATTCGTTCGGCGTCGATCGGTTGGCTCCTAGCATTGTTCTGAGGCACATTGCTTGGGTCGATCTCAATAGTCGCTTAGTGATTACTCTGTTCAGTCTGTGCCCCCATAGTTCGACACCATATGCCAGTATTGGGATAAGTATATTTCTCCGAGTGCTGCAAAATAACTGCTTATTTTTCCCCAGTTTCTTCTGACAAGCATTCTAATTGATTGGAAGATCGTTTTGCATTTTCTAGTGATGTACCTTATGTGTTCTGTGTATGTAAGTTTACTATCTAATATCAATCCCAGGCATTTAATCGATTGTACTCTCTGAATCGGCCTTCCTTGGTATCTGATTACTGGGTTTCTGTTGAAGGATAAGTTTGAGAAGACCACATATTTTGTTTTGGATTTAGATATGCTGAGCTTGTTTGTCCTAGCCCATGATGCTACTAACGCCATACATGCTTCTGCTTTAGCCTCCAGTTCGGCTCTGCTGCTCCTTCTAATGCTGATAGAGAAGTCATCAGCGTATCCTACGACCTCAATTCCTTCGCGCCATCTTGACTTTAAAAGAGGGTCTATCACAATATTCCAGAAGATTGGTCCCAGGACTGACCCCTGGGGACAAGCTTTAGTAACTTCTTTGACAGTTTTGGGATAGTTTGTTGAATATTCAATTTTGCGATTTCTCAAGTAACTTTTAATTATGCCTATGATATCACTGGAAAGTCCCCTTTGGGCCAGCTCCGTTATCAATATTGGCCACCAGACGTTATCAAATGCGCCGGATATATCGACGAACAATACCAATTTGTGGTCCTGTGAATCTTTAATGTGCGTAGTCAGGGCTGACAGTGCGGCTATAGTCGACTTCTCCTTACGGAAGCCAAATTGGTTATCGCTCAAAAAATTTTGTTCTGGTACCTCAAGATACATTTGTGCCAAATTTAATCTTTCTAAAATTTTGCCTAATTCAGGTAATAGAGTGATTGGTCTAAGCGCTTTCGGGTCCGACAGGTCTCTGTCTTTATTTTTTAGTATCGTAACCAGCTTGCCCGTTTTCCCATCTTCAGAAAAATAATTCAATCTTATACATGCCTGATAGAGTCTCAATATAGTGTCTTTCAAAATTGAGTAAGTTAATACAATGATCCTACCATGTACTCCATCTATTCCCGGAGCTTTATAAGGTTTAATTGCCATAACCGCAAAGTCTAACGCTTCGTTATTTAGCTGAAACCTATGGTCCTGATTCCCAACCGCATCAACCGCCCTACCGCGAATGGCCCTGTGCTCAGCCGTTTCAATTTCAATGTTATCGTCTGGTATTAGTTTTTGCACAATTTCTGCAAGTGTATCTTCTTGTGTTAGTGTTATGCTCCCATCTGTTTTAATTAGACTGTGCTGAATATTGCTAAATTTAATTTTATCTGCGGCTATCTTGTAGGCTGTCCCCCATGCGTCGTTTGCTAGGTTCTCTTCAAGAAAATTTTGCCAGGAAGTAGACTTAGATTCATTTAGTTCTCTCATGTATATATTCAGCTCATCTAGGTACGCGCTTTTCTCGATAACGCAAGGTATGTTTCTTCTTCTCAATTTCTGCTATTCCTTACGACTACGGTGAACTCGAGTTTTTAGTAGCTGCAAGTGATCATTCCACCTTGTTCTTATTATTTATTCTCGGGCAACATCTTTTGGTTATATTAACGTACCCTGCCGTGAGTTGTTTTACATATCTATTTATGCTTGGAACATCAATTAATGTTGTTTCTTGGAGGCTGGTCATGACCTCTAGTGCCAGTTTATTCATGAGTTCTTCATTTATTTTTCTAATATTATATGTTTCCTGTTCCACTTGGTATTAGTGGATCATATCTAGTTCTGTAACGATCGCCCTATGGTCACTGCTATTTGCCTCTGAATTAACTTGCCATTTTTGCACCAAATTTAAAATACGACCTGATACAGCTGTTATGTCTATATTTTCTTTCCAATTGGGTGATGAGAAGGTGTATGGTTCACCCTCTCTGTTAACCACGTATAAATCATTTGCAATGATAAAGTCTTCCAATAAGACTCCTCTATCGTCAGTGCTTTTAGAAAACCAGGTGGCTGCTTTGGCTTTTATGTCACCCAGAAGAATCTTGGGAGTACTTCTAAATTAGTCAACGGTTTTTTGCAAAGAGTTCAAGAAGTCATTCATGTCCCCATTCCAAGGGATGTATACATTGATTATAACCACTTTGATTTCTCTTTTCTGGCTTGACTGATGAGTCAAAAATGTGTATGCCAACAATGCCTGTAAACAATGGATCTAGACTTATTATTGTGCATTGCGGTGGAAATGAAGGATGGTTCCAAATGCCTCAAAAATATGTGGAAAAAATGGAAGATTGCAACGTTGGCTATCATAAGAACATGGTTTGTATTCACATTGATCCCAAACTTGGAGCCACATAGTGCTGTAGTTCTTGACAACGCTTCTTATCATTCACGACAGCTCAATAAAATACCAAATAAAAGCTACAAGAAGACCGAACAAAAAAATTTTTTAATGGATAATAATTTGTACTTTCAAGATTCTTATACGAAACAACAACTGATTTAAGTTTTACAAACAAAAAAATTTAAGAAATTATACGCCCTAGAAAGTAATGCTGAAAAACATGGACTCTCTATAGTAAGACTTCCTCCTAATTTTTGTATTTTCAATCCCATCGAGTAAATTTGGGCACAATTGAAAGGGAAATTAAAAAGTAATCAAATTTGTAGATGAGTATAAGAATATTGGGCAAGTCCATATTAATGGGGGAAATAAATTTATTATTGATTTATAAGACGATAGTGATAGTGAAGCAGATGATATGAGAAATTGGATAATAGAATTTTTGGAAGAAGAAAACTACTTTAGTCTAATATATTTTTCATGTTACTTATATAGTAGTGACAAACAGGAGTTATACATAATATTTATTTTTAAAGAATTGTTTTATTCATTGTTATAAAATTTCTTTCATTTTGTTATTTTTTCGTAGAATTTAGTTTTGTCCATAAGAAATCGAATGGGATACAAAAAGGACTCAGTTCACGTCTGATATCCCGATTAAACAGAACGCCCTTTCAACAATTACGTAACAAATTGGTCAATAAACACAAAGTATTAATACCTTACAGAGTTTAGTTCCGCAACATAACTTAAAGGGGATATATGATTACATTGCTACACTATATGTTTTACGCCAACTATACTATTGTAAAGGAGTGTGTAAATAGAAAAATTTACAAGCTTCGTGATGAGTTGTGTTATAAAGTTTTTATACATAATAAAAACCCAAAAGATATTATCTCAGTTGTGTGCAGATTCAGATGTCAAATATTTTGATTGAAATAGTGGATTTTTATTTACGTAGCTACTGTTAAGAATGTACATATGAAAATATCTAGCAGGGGGGGGGGGGCAAATTAACTGACCTTTAATCTCAGTATTATTATATACAAGATGGTCAGTTATTAATGAAACATAGGATAATATTGTTTTCATTCAGTCATACCAAATTAAATAAAAATATAGTAGACCCTTGGAATATCTGTCAATTAAGTACATTTTATAATATAATCGTCTATTTTTTATGAAATTAACTGTCTCGACCCTTACTTCGTGGAATCTACTCATATTAGTGTTTTAAATGAAACTCAACGTTTCTAGTTAATTCCACAATATAATGAAAAACGTTGAAAATTCTAAAAAATTGACAATTGTTTCGATAACTGAATATGTATGTAACTTATGTCATTCTGACGATAATATTCAGTTATCGAAACAATTGTCATTTTTTTAGAATTTTCAACATTTTTCATTATATTGTCGAATTAGCTAGAAACGTTGAGTTTCATTTAAAACACTAATAGTCTATTTTTTATTTATAATTTTTTTATTTTACAGTTTTTATAACTTTTTAATTATTGTATTTTTCTCTGTGCTTTTTGATTCTTTTATTTGTTTACGACTATACTATTTCTGTTTCCTGTTTTTACTGGTAATAGTTATTTTATGCGTTTCAAGTTATGTTGATGAATTTTATGTTTATGTGCTCTATAGTGTATATAAAATAATTAAATAATAATAATAATAGTAGTAGTAGTATAGTTTATTGACGTTTAGTATACAAATAGTACATATCGTCACAAATTATGAAGTTTTTTAGATATCGACATAATAATTAAAAACACTTATGTAAATTTCATAGTCCACTAAAATATAAGGATATACTAACACAATAGCAATAAATAACAAAAATAAATATGAATGAAATGAAATACATATTAATATCAAAAATCACATTATTTTTAAATTATACATAATTAAAATTATTGGGGCTAATTTTTGTCATGTTAATAAAATTAAGTTATTTATTCAATTTAATCCTTCTATTACTTCTGGGAATCAAGCGTGGAATGGGGCTGCTCCTAGTTTAGTCAATAATGCTGAATTTATAATTATTATTAATCAGTAATCGGTATTATTGGGGATATAATCCGAAGAAATTAAAGATAAAATTACAGCAAATAGAATGATTGTCGAGGCTAAAGTTTGAGTAATAAAATATTTCAGTGAAGCTTCTGCTGGGAAAATATTTTTATTAGACTTTATTAATGGAATAATTCTTAATAAGTTAATTTCTAAACCAATTCATATATTAAACCAAGAATAGGTTTATAATGAGTGGGTCAATGAGGCCCTCCACTGCGACTCGCGAGAGTCTATTGTGACCAAGAATAAGCCGAGATTGAAATTAGTATTGAATTAAAAAATAAAATTTTGTATAATTTTAAAATTAAAAGGAAAGAGATTCTTTATAAATGGGGTATGAACCTAGTAGCTTAGCTTAGCTTACCTTTTTGTTTACACTTTAATATAAGATGTATAGGTATTAACTTTTGATGTTAAAAGTGATAGTTTAACCTATCATGTAATAATAATAATAATAATAATCATAATAATAATAATAATTGGTTAAAAAATATTACAACTCTTTTCCTTCTCTTGAGACAAGCTGTATTCAGAAATTGTCTCCCTTTAATTAAAATATATAATGAGCTCATTTTAATTATTCTTAAATGCACATAATCCGCCTTTCGTGACAAGTAGTCACAATCATTTTTCATTGCTTTGTTAGTAAACTAATCAAGCTCAAAATTATAACGCATTCTATAGAAGGTGCCATTGAATAAAACTAACTCTATTAGTAATTGAATGTTCAAAAATACAATAGAAAATGCCAGTTCAATTCCTGAGCATCTATAACAATGAACAGGCTATTGTCACATTATCGTTAATTCGTAGGTAGTGGTCTGCCGGCTGGAATGCGCGAAATTCAGTTAATCGAAAGAGCAAGAATGAAAGCGGCGTGGGAAAAAGAAATTAAACCCGACATTCGAAACGAAAATTCCTTGAATCAATTCAGAGAATACATGACTGCTTTAGAACTCGATGAATGGGCATTCAGGTAAGAATTTGATTTAGTTTAACTTATTCTTTATATTTTTACTTGTTTATTAAATCTCAAGGCTTATTAAATACATTTTTTGTTGTTGCTTGGGTTGTAAGCAAAATTTTATATATATTACACCACAGAAAACAAATGTGCGACATATTCGTTTTTATTTATTATTTCAATCATTTTCCTACTCACACTATACATATTATAGTTTTTTGGAAGAAAAAATAATTGAAAAATTAAATTATATATAACATGAGTTTTAGTTTCAATATGTTCATCAATTGACATACAAGTTAACATAGTCGGAGTTGAAGCAATTGAAATTTTTTATGGTATTCTTGTAGGGAACAGGAAATTAACGAAGTTCAAGAGTTACGTTTGCAACTTTTAGAAAATATGTTAAACGAACTGCACGAAGTGTCTAAAAATAGGACGGAATTGAAGATGAGAAACTACATTGCCCAAAAAGAGGCCGAAAAAGAAGAGCAGCTTCTCAAAATTAGAAGACAAACTGCTAGAGGTAAGTAAATTAAAAAATTTAATCAAATTGTTTACTGAACGCGATTAGTAAAAGTGGCATACAAAATCAACTGGAAATAATTTTTGAAGTTCTTACTTCACTACTACACAACACAAACTTGTCTTCATAATTTTCTATATTATCAAGGAAATCGTGAGATATCTTCTAGGAAACTATTATATAAAGTCGAAAAATAAAGCTTTTGTATGAACAGCAATACAGAGTCATCTGTCAGCTTAGCAACTTCGTTTCATGAGAAAAATTTGTACATAAACATGGTGTGAAATTTAATCTAAAATAATCCTAGCAAGGGAATTATTTTCAACAAAAATTTTAATTTGTTTGAGTGTGAATTTCTTGAAATGCATGATAGTTTAGGTCAGCCATTCTCTAAGTGTGTTCCGCACAACCCTAGAGGTCTGCGATACCCATGTGGGGGTTCCGCAAGAATTCAGAAAAAAATCAAAGCACCTCTCTCTGGTCGCACGTTTTGACGCGGGCGTATCACTTGGCGCAGCCGAACTTAGTCGCCTCCCACAACAGTACAATTAGACTATGTCGCCACTGCCGATATCTACTTGTGCGCGCTCACAAAGTCGAAATTTTTTACACCTCATTTTTTGTATTTCTATTTTTATTTCGGCTTTTTATTCATCAAAGGCGCCTCCCACAACAGTACAATTAGACTATGTCGCCACTGCCGATATCTACTTGTGCGCGCTCACAAAGTCGAAATTTTTTACACCGCATTTTTTGTATTTCTATTTTTATTTCGGCTTTTTATTCATCAAAGGCGCCGACTCGAGTATTTTTGAGAATGCTCGAGGTTAGGACTATAATAGTGACGATCGTGCCTCAACATCAGTCGACGATTAGCGTTCGGAGCGATAAGTACCTACCTACTTTCAAGCTAGCTAGCGAATTGCAAATTTTGAACGAAGTGTTTAGGTATTGTTCTGATTGTATCAGTTTTGTACATTTCTTCTTTGGACTAAACTCTTCTACGCCGTAACATTATTAATAAAGAAGAATGGAACGTTGGCTTAAAGGCGTTAAACGTATTGCAACAACATCTTCTAATGAAGCCGATTGTTCGAAAGCAGTACGCGCGGAGTATACAGCAATTACCGATCCAGACGATGATGCAACGACGGGAATCTCCACGGTTTTAAAGGCGAAAAAAAGGAAGTATGGTGAATCATATATCAGTTTCGGATTTGCTGATTCCAACGGTTCACATTTCTGCATCTTATGTAGTAAACTACTTCCTAATAGTTCCATGGCACCTGCCAAATTGCGCCGCCATTTGGAAACTGTATTGTCTAAAGACAAGAATAAAGAATTTTTTGTACGTAAAAAAACCATTATTGGAAAGTCAAAAAAATATGATGCATGTAACCCAAACTATCAATGAAAATGCCACGGAGGCATCATATTTAGTTAGCTATCGCATTGTACAAGCAGGTGAAGCGCACGCTATCGCTGAGAATTTAATAAAGCCATGTGTGTTTGACATAATAAAATGTATTCTTGATGAAAACTCTGCAAATCAACTTTCTACTGTGCCGCTATCAAACGATACTGTTTCACGGCGAATTCATGACTTGGCAAGCTACGCCAAACAAGAAGTAGTTACACGTCTACAAAAAACACGATTCGACCTGCAAATGGATGAGTCGACTGATGTCGCTGGTCTGGCTATCTTGCTGGTTATCGTGAGATATCCATATGAAAGTTCTTTTGAAGAAGACATGTTTATGTATTCATCGCTGCCCACAAACAATACCGGAGAGGTAATTTTTAATAAAATGAATATATTTTTTGAAGAAAATAATCTCAGTTGGAACGATTGCATTGACATTTGCAGTGTCACTAATAAAAAATAAAGCGCCTAATTGTAGTTCTAGCCATTGTATCCTGCATAGACAAGCACTTGCGATGAAGCAAATGCCGTCAAATAATTAATTTCATCAAATCACGACCACTACAATCCCGATTGTTCTCATTATTGTGTGAAAAGTACGGCAGCAAACATAAAACACTGCTGCTCCATACAGAAGTGCGATGGCTGTCTCGGGGTAAAACTTTAACAATGCTATTTGAACTTAGAGGCGAGTTACAAATGTTTCTTTTGGATACTTCTTTTAATCTGAAAGATCGTTCGCACGATAAAACTTGGTTGCTCCGACCGTCTTGTATGGCGGATATCTTTCAAAAACTGAACGAATTAAATGTATCATTGCAAGGTAAACAAACAACAGTGTTCCAGGCCTGTAACAAAATAACTGCCTTCAAAAGAAAATTAGATTTTTGGATTATTTGCGTTGGTAAGAGAGAAATAGAAAGCTTTACGTCACTCATTGAGTTTGTTAGCGATAACGACTCAGAAATGTTTCAAGATGATGTATTTGAAGAATTGATCCAATATCCAACTTCGATGCCGTATATTTTGAGAAGTATTTTCTCGAAGAACAGAAAACAAAAAGGAAACTGAATTCATGGATTCATAATCCTTTTTTACCCAACTAGCAAAAGCCCGAAAGTATGTCAAACGAGATATATGAATCTGTTTTAGAAATGTGGTCAAATACAAGTATGGAGTCACTGTTCAAAAAGCCGCCTCCCAACGATTTTTGGTGCAGAATTCGTGATGAATATACAATGCTTGCCAGAATGGCTCTGAATATTCTTCTCCCGTTCCCAACAGCAAATTTGTGTGAAACAGGATTCTAAACCTATGCAGCCACGAAAACAAAATACCGCAATAGAATGGACGCCGAACCTGATATGAGACTTCAACTGTTTTCTATAAAATCCGACATCAACCAGTTGATGAAAAATAAAAAACAATTTCATACCTCCTATTTTTAAAAACAAGTGTTTTATTGTAGGATTTCGTGAAGAATTTCGCTTTCCAAAAGGGTTCCGTCACCAAAAAAGTTTGAAAACTGCTGGTCTAGTTCACAAGTGCTAATTCGAAATATGCCGACTACCGAAATTTATGATTTTGGTCTTAATGGATTCGAAATGACATCTAGAACCGCGGTTCTTACCTATGGTACATGTACCACTGGTGGCACAATTACTATTTGCGGTGGTACACAAAAACAAAACAATAACATACCTAGAATCAGACCTATATAAACTAAAAGAAATCACTACAGAGCAACGATAAGATTTGTTCACGCTTCCAACCGAGTATTCACTGACCCACAACATCTCCACCAGTAACAACCACGCACGAGGGTTGGCAACCGTCTTTCGAGAAAAGTTCGGGCAATTAGAAAAACTTGAAGATCAGATTCCAGCCCTTGGCAAGACGCTGAGGCTCAAACACAATTCTTCTACCTGGTAACCAAAAACGAATTTCAAGGTCGATCCACCTACAGCGATGTGTGGAAAGCGCTTCGAAGCTTACGAGACAATGTGTTTGAATCAATCGTAATGAAACTGGCTATGCCTAGGATAGAGAGCAGCCAGTTGGATTGGCGAGTCATCAGGAACATGGTAGAGATGATCCTCCAAGTTAATCAACCGGAAAGGTAATGAAAGGTAATTAAAGGGGGCCAGAAATTTTAATTCACAGGAAAAATTTCAAAAACTGCGATAAAACTCACTAAAACGCGGTTTATTATGTTAACCAGTTTATTAACATGTTTGACCAGCGTCAGTGATCAGAACATCAAAAAATTTACAATATGAGTACATGCTTAACCAGGTACCGCAAAAAAGTTAATATACACATAAAAACAATAAAACAAATTATCACTCAACTCTTCACGGCGAGTCATACGGTAATTGTTCGAGGAACAAATAGTCTCCAAGGAACAACAAATATACAAATCAAAATTATATAATTACACAAACGATAAATGTCGCAGAGTTTCTGAACTAAAAAATTAGTTTATTGATGAAATTATTTTCCGTTTGTTCAAAAAAGAAAATGTAGGATAATATTATATTACTGAATTACTCGAAAACAAAAAAAAACATAGGCTTTGTGGAAGTTACGTCAATATAAGGGATCGGAAAATAATTTAATCTAGATTGAGCGAGCACACCGAATTTCTTGACGGTTATTCTATAAAACAGCAGAAAACATAAAAGTTATTTAAAACAATGTCAATATTAGTAATAAATAAACTAGTTATCATAATAAAATAGTTCTGATACCGTATGGTTCTTTCACTAAAGAAATGGCGTGACACTAAATTAGTCTTTTCACCATCGACTAAGAAAAGGTGCGATTTACTCCAGGTAGGAGAGATACAAAATAATCTTTAACGATACCTGAGTCCAACAACAGTCTCCAGCCAATCACCACAATACTATTCAGGTGGTGACACTTGCATCAACGCCGGGGACGTGGTTTCTCGATTAGGTCGATTTAAAAATTTAGAACAGTACTTGTAACAAGTAATCTACTCTCACCGGGCGAAGGAACAAATCACAGACACTCAGTATTCTTCGGTAATTTAATGTCGGTAATAAGCACAATAAATAGATACTCTGGTAATTTTAATTCGCCGACTAAGCACAGGTAATATCGGTACTTTTGTACGATACGATACGATATCTTAATAACGATAAATACGACACGTGAATAAAGTTGACACTCTCGGAACTTTACCACTACCTCAGTCAAGTATTATTCGCAGATGCCCCTCGTGATTTTTGGGGATAGGCAGCCTTTTTTAAGAAATTCTTTCCGAAAAATAACTGTAAAGCTAGTTCGAATAAAACCATATAACAAACCATATAAAAAGAGTCAAGGCCATAAATTCACCAATTACAATGTCTACTCAGAATTTCGTAAAAAGTACCTTTTTGCCCGAGGCGATACTAAAAACTATTGTTTGCCCATCGCACATTTCTTTTAGAGGCGGTATTAAAATTCTTGAATATTCAATTATTACGTAATTGAATTGAAAATCAAGATTGAGGCGTAATTTTTTTTATTTTCATTGGTCATATGAACCGATATCCTACACAGTTCGAAGAAAATATTGTTACGCCTGGGCCGTACTGGGATAGAAATTACTCGATTTCGTAGGGCGACATATAGGGAAAATAAAAGCGTTACAAGGTAACCGTAGCAGAAATAAACAGCGCTGTCTATTATAATAAGGTTTGCAGTAAACTATTCTATGGTATGGAACTCGCCAAATTCTATTAACTCGTGAAGGAAATAATCATAAATAAATTGATCAATAATTCGCTAATTAATGTTAATAACAGCAGAACTATTGTGGCAAACATTATATTCCCAAATTGTTCATGTTTTAATCAGTATTTACAATGATATTGCACAGATGAGAGTACACTTTTTTAATGCCGGATCTTAGACTTTATTGTTTGACAGAAAAATATGCTCACCTTATTTATTTATTTAATCATTTATTTATTATTTATTTATTTATTTATCTATTTATTTATTTATTTATTTATTTATTTATTTATTTATTTATTTATTTATTTATTTATTTATTTATTTATTTATTTATTTATTTATTTATTTATTTATTTATTTATTTATTTATTTATTTATTTATTTATTTATTTATTTATTTATTTATTTATTTATTTATTTATTTATTTATTTATTTATTTATTTATTTATTTATTTATTTATTTATTTATTTATTTATTTATTTATTTATTTATTTATTTATTTATTTATTTATTCATTCATTCATTCATTTATTTATTTTTATAACAATTTTCATTTCATAACTAAACTTAAATCAATACATAAAGGAGGCGTCTGGAACAATTAGATTTCACTCTGAAATAAATTAACATCTGTTAGACCATGTTAATCATTGTTTTGACTGGCCGCCCCTGTAAGTTTAGTTTAGTATAATAGTTATCCACGTCACTATCTGAGAAATTTCTTTTGTCCATGGCGAGTAGTAAATGCTCGTGTTTACTTCACCTTAGCTGACGCTGAATATAACAATCTTCTTCATTAACTTTTTTACTTACGATTAATATTAACATTGTTCTAGGAGTATGTACTTCAATATGAAGTATTAAATTTTTTTTAAAATAAATAATTCATGAACTTTTCTTATATATTCAAATATTTGTTTGCATCAGAATTGAGAAAACTTGAAACGCAACGAAGAGGTATGCAAAGAAAATACCATGGAATGAATATTATCGACGAACATGTTGATAAAAAATCAGAGATTTATGCTCCATTAATTCGTCATGGAGAACATCCGAAACGTTGGCACTTCATAATCGATGAGAAACTCAAAAAATATAAGGCGCAATTTATTGGTAAGTACAAATCCATAAAACCTTCCACCCTTAATATCTTCCTTCCAGTAAATAATATAAGAAATCGAAAAAGTTGGTCAATTTCAATTGCAAAGTGGACACTTTAAATTCATATTTTGATCCCTCGAAGTTCAGTCCCCTAGGAGAGGTAGATGTTATCCTTAGAGTCTTAAACGGTAAGGGGGTCAAGTGATATTATTGTATTGACTATCCTTTTAGCAGCATTGGTTAGAAGAGTACCTAGGTTGCACCACACCAACCCTTGAATAAATATATTCTGCACGTGTGATTTTTTATTTTTTGGTTATTTTACTTTTACAAAAAAGACTTTTAGTTTTCGAGAACGAAATTCCTTTTTTGCTACTTCTGTTGTAAGAATTATGTTTTAAAGCAAAAACATGTTCAGAAAACTACCGTAACAATACTACCAAATCGTTAAAGGCAGTTTACTTGTTGGGCTGATAACTTTACCCATTAGTGCATACAGTTTACAGATAGCGAAAAACCTGATTTTTAAAAAAAGGCTAGATTGTTCAGTAATACAAAAAAACAAACACACAAACATATGGCAAAGAAATATGCACTGTAGCAATATCCCCGACCGTCCGTTAGGAGTATGCTAATTGGTTCTAAAGAGTGATCACATAAAAACTCTTTTATTTACCGGGTTTTCTCATTTATTGTCAACCACTTTCATTTTCGTGATAAAATTTGTATTGCTAAGTTTTTGTGAGTAAGCAAATCGTAGTTATATAGAGACACGGAATAATTTCCTAGAACACA
The DNA here is from genome assembly GCA_963921935.1 of Galeruca laticollis. Classification (NCBI taxonomy): domain Eukaryota; kingdom Metazoa; phylum Arthropoda; class Insecta; order Coleoptera; family Chrysomelidae; genus Galeruca; species Galeruca laticollis. The sequence goes on from OY998177.1 coordinate 213,274,562, forward strand.
TCACGTGGACGACATTTAAATTGTCAACCTTTTTATAGCACGCAGAAAGTATAGTCAATTTTAAAACACTATTTTGGATGTAGTCTAACTGCACATTCAGTGCTAACAAATTTGCTTTTTCCACTACAATACCTGCAAAGTATTTCAGTTGGTACGTGTCCGGCCAAAGATATCTAATATCATAGGATTTGAAATACTCTTTCCCCTATTAGAGGGTGTACCACATGTTTCAAGCAATGGATTAAATTTTCCCTTTTTGTACTTATTGTTTTGCGTAATGCTGGCCAGAATCATGGACTCATCATCTATTGAAAGATTTTTTTCAAGTCCACCATGACATCTAAAGTTTCTATTGAGTTCATTAATCAAAGGCCGCAGTATGTATAGCCGGTTCTCTGGATCAATTCTATGATTAGCATTCAGATACTTTTGTTCAAATCTATTGAGTCTGAGAAAGACGTGCACCTCATGTAGCGTCATATTCAAATTAAAGTTTTTCTGCGACCCATACAAATTAGTTTCGGTCAGTATTCTGTTAAGTAATTCTTGTGGCCAAAACAATTTTAGAGAATCTAGAGGTTTCACAGGATTTAGCTTCCTTGAGGCAGGTTGATCCTCGTAGTTGGTATTCATATCAAATTCGGGATACGACATCCTCCACCTTATACTATCTGCTTTGGTCTTTTTGGCACATTCCGATAATGGTTCATCATCACTTCAGTCAAAATCAAAAAACCAACAGTAGCTATTTTATTGGGTATGATTTGCCTATGAACTGTAGTGCATACTTCGTATTCACAATTAGCTCATAGTAATTTGGATCTCCGATTATTAATATTGTCTGCACAATATTCATCGCTAACGTCACTATAGCGTTCTGTGATGTCTCCGTCATCAGGAGGGTCAATATAAATGTCAATTGGCTTTTCTTTTTTGATTTGGTAACAAATTCTTACGAAACTGGTTCGGTGAAAATTAAAAACAAAAATAACGCTAGATGGGTAATAAAAGAAGAAGCTCAAATTGGAGTTTTGGGAACAGTAATAAAATTTGTTTCCGAACTCCCCTCTAACATTTCATTTAAAGTGTCCCCTTTGAAAAAAAATTGTGTGTCAATTGAAAACTAACAGCGTTAGAAGTGAAACTTTTTCTGTTACGCCAAAAATGCCAATGGGTGAACAAAGAAAACTATTAAACATCAACAAAATAAAACGATAATTCTTTCAAGAAATGATAACAAAGATTAGTCTGTATGGCCATATTGTAGTGGTTACTTAGTAAGGGTCCCTCGTATACTCGACGTTTACCATAAAGGCATATTATTATGGAGGAAACACTTACCTAGCAACCTGTATTCGGGAACAGAATAAACAATAACACATTTATAAAATCACTGGGTTCAAGTTTAATACATTTAAAAATACATGATTATAAATATCAAAACGACTTATTCAAAGTATTAATAACAATCATATCATCCTGGTTCGTTCACACCCATTATATAGGAAACATAGTTGTGTTTTACTACACATCCGACCTCCGTCTGTAAACTGTACATGCTGTTTATAAAATAACAAAAACAAGCTTTCCTTGGTAAATGACATTGACTATAGCCGATCAATGCTCCCTACATACTATAATTAATATTAACCTGAATTTAAATATTATTTCTAAGTTAGTGTCCTTTTGTCTTTAATGTCTTTTAAGGGATCACTACATCATCCCCTCTTGGAAGAGAAAAATTATCATTTTAATTTTTCGATATCACTTATACCTATAACTGTTTTTATGAATGTTTTTGTTTTGTCTTTGTTTACTAAACACTACTTGTTCGTTTATCAACACGCTTCACTTATTTACAATTGTTTCCGCTCTTTGTATACAAACAATCGATTCTTATGAACAGTTTGTTGCTATTTGTCTGGAGATGTAATCTCACAATTTACCCCCTTGACTCCCGTTATTTTAAACGGACCTAGATAATGTGAATCGAATTTGTTTCTTGCTTCATTTTTTAGAATAACTAATTCCCCTATTTTAAAATTTACGGGTGAAGAAACATTTTCGCTATTATTAACTCTACTTAATTTATTATTTATTAAAAACTGTCTGGCCCTTTCATTAGCGTATTGTAATTTATATCTCAATTCATTATCATATTTTTCAAAATTGTAACACGGTTCAATTTTTACGTTTAAAAATTCTGGCAAATTGGGTTTTCTCCCATATAATAACTCAAAAGGAGTGTATCCGTGATACGTATTTGGTGTTGTATTATAACAATATGCGAACATTCTTACAAACTCACACCAGTTATCCCTAGAATCTTTGATAAAATTTCTTATATATTCGTTAAATGTCCTATGTAATCTTTCGCAACTGCCTATTGTTTCGTGGTGGTATGCTGTTGAAAAATTATGTTTTATATTTAATAGTTCTGCTAAATTCTTCATTATTTCGTTCTTATATTCCGTCCCTGGATATTGGGATACATAGAAAAGGAGACGTCAATCGAACAGTTGTTAAAGCAGAATTCAACAGAATTATTGACAGATACCCAGGAGACCAAGTTATATTCACAGATGGATCATAAACTCTGGGAGGCTCGGCATTCACTAAGCTTGGAAAATCCCATTAATGGGCATTGCCCAGGGAAACCAGCGTGTATACTGCGGAGCTATACGCCATTATGCAAGCCCTACGATATGCTGAATTTGGAAACAAATTGCATTACATAATCTGTACTGACTCCAAGAGTTCGATTGAGGCCCTGAGTAATGCATTCAGCAAAGATCCGCTGGTCCAAATTATTTTGGTGATACTGACTCTGCTTAAAAACTAACGGTAAACCCACAACGTTCATTTGGATCCCAAGTCACCACAGAATTGAAGGGAATGAACAAGCAAATCGAGCAGCTAGAGCAGCTGCACAAGCAGATATAATAGAAAATATACCTGTGAGACCAGACGACATAAAACTACATTTGAAACATAAGTTCTTGGAGGTATGGCAAAATGAGTGGAATAGAACTGATGCCAAACTTCGAGACATCAAAACAAAGGTCACCCCTTGGACGCTAATACCTCACCAATGTAGACGAGATCATGCTGTGATAACTAGATTACGAATCGGGCATACCCACCTCACAAACGTATTCATGCTAGCGGGAGACAGACAACCTAGATGCGACTACTGTCGATTCAGTAAAACATATTATCATAGACTGCCCTCAATATGATGTAATGAGACGAAGACTTTCCCTACCAAATGATATTCAAACGTGCCTGAAAGACGAATGGAATACATTGAAAACGGTTTTGAAGTTCTTAAAAGAAACAGGAATATACTCCAAACTGTGACATGCATTCTTACATGTGTAATGAGACAAAGACTTCCCGTACCAAATGATATTCAGACGTGCCTGAAAGACGAATGGAATACATTGAAAACGGTTTTGAAGTTCTTAAAAGAAACAGGAATATACTCCAAACTGTGACATGCATTCTTACATGTGATTACATATGCGTATAAGGCTAATGATCTCAGACGTCGATGCCTTAAAAAAATGTAAATTGGAAATAAATGATGATTGAAATGGAGATATGGTATGAATAGATGTGGAAAATTTAGTAGTTGCAGAATATTGTGGAATCTACGAACTGGAATGGACACGGAGAAGTACTTATTATTATAATTTCTTTTACGTTACACTGACACAACTGAATTTACTAATATTATGTGTGTTTTAACTGTATTATTAGTAGTATTCACATTTTACAAAGATATCTTTGAAAATCTTTATGATTTAAAGTCATATAGCATATAGTCAATAACGTTATAATTTTTTAAATTTTTTTTCCAAATAACGAAACAAATTCATTTTCTTTTTCATATTATAAATCTTTAAAACATTATTAAATTTAAATATTTCATTATAGGTTATTAATTACGTTTTCTTATGAATCACATACTAAAATCATCAAGTGATATTTTAGATCGAGTTGTCTTTTGCTTCATATCACATATCTACGTTCTTTATTTGATACAATAACTAAGAAAGAGATGACGATATTCTGTATTCTTCTGCATTGAATTCAGAAAATATTCTGTTGTTTAAATTAGACAACCAATTATACACTAGACCACAGAATACAACATATAAGGTAAATGAATTATAGTTGGAAGAAGTCAGTGCCGAATCCACCTATTACAATTCAAAACTGAAAAAAATATTAAATAAAAGTCTCAATAGTCCGGGAAATCACATTTATAATTAGAAACGTATTTTAATCAGTGGCGTAATATAATAAATTTAAAGTTAAATAGTATTGATTATAATACAATAGGGATCGAGACGGAACTATAGAGGCAGCAATTATGCCGAAAGTAGAGCGCCCTGGTGTTAAATAAGAAAAACATTGTGATGTAAACAGTATAATAAACAACCTACAAAATGCAAAAAATGAATAGATCTTTTTATTTTCTTTGCCAGGAAAAATTGTTGGTATGTAAGATGGGTGAAGGGGATTATCTGATTTTTGATTATTGACAAAATGAGCACTGCAAATTCTAATATTTTTATTTGGTTCCCAATCCTTCCGATGTTTTTTGAAAGGTAATTAAAAAACTTGAAGTGATTCGTTTTGTACAAATGTTTACATTCTTCCCCTTAATAGTATTTAATTATTTGAACTTATTATATAATATTGAAGTCAGCAAACACATAACTAGTTTTTTATTTTATATAATCAATGAAATCGTACAGAAAACAACATTTTATTCGCTCGATAATAATCTTTTATTTACGTAAAAAGAAAGTTTAGAACTTATCTAATAGCTGCCAATTGTAGTATCATACTGATTATACACAAAATAATCGTTAACAAAACGTTTTAATTAGAACATTTTAATTACATATGGGTTTTTACTGCATTTATTCATTTTTGACGTTTCAAGGGTATCCACGCAGTGTTCAATGAATTTTCGGAGAAACTATAAAATTTCAACTGCGTAGTATTTTTATACAGCATATTTGAACAGCCATGAATACAGAAAGATACATTTGATGACGACATCACAAACATTTAATATCAGTTTTAAAAAATGAACATTTTAAAACGCTGATTATACAAAACTACTAATACTACTAATAGTGTTTACATCACTTTGTTTGTGTTTTTTCACGGCAGATGGCATTAACGTCATCTTTCTCGGTCCCTATCCAATAACGTGGGTGAGCCGTTTATAACAATACATTTCACAAGACGGTTTTTTCTGTTACAAATGCAAAAAAGACGGCCATATTGCTTCCCAGTTCCTCGATTTTCTGCCAGCTATTACTCAAAGTACACCAACAAATCCCAAATCCTGAATCAAATCTACGAAATACAAATACTGACATAGAAACACAAACTCTATACGAAAATACAGCTCAGTTACAAAATTCCCAAACTACAAGGTCTCTCTCAGTACCTGTATCATAACTAACCCCAATCGACATTAATACCGCACATATTGGAAGGAACAAACGCATGGAACAGATTAGCTATACTCCAGATATACCCGAAAAAAATAAGGACCCAAAACAATTTATAAAACCCAAACAAAAAAAGAAGCACCCAAAAACAGAAGAGTCCAAAATCACGCTCCAATAATTATTAATAACTCCAAACACATGAGTACAACCAATACAAACATTAGTACAAAATGGCAATATAAAAACTCAAATTGGGCACTGTATCAGCAAAAAATCGAAGAAAATATTACAAACTTTGAAAGAAAATCGGATATAGACGGAAGAGTGGAAAACATTACAAATTCCATATTAGAAGCAGCAAAAGAAACAGTAAAGAAAACATCATTGATTAAAAATCAACTTGTACCATGGTGGAACAAAAACTGTCAAGAAGCGGTTAGAGCAAGTAAACATGCTTATAATGTATGGAAAACACAAAAAACCTGATCGAATTTATTGACAACACTCCATCCACAGATATTTGGAACCAAATTCGACGAATATTCGGGTAACCCACCATCACAGGAATACGAGTTCTTCAATATCAAAACAAGCTCATCTCAGAAAATAGACAAATAGCCAATGCCATAGCTGAAACATACAGAAACTACTCTAGCAATTCAAATTTGTATTCACAATTTCTTGACATAAAGCAACAACAAGAAAAATACTTTCCCATAACTATGATCCAAATGACGATTCTTCATTAAATGCTAAAATCTCTAAGACTGAACTTGAAGAAACATTACAGAAAATGGAAAACACAAGTCCAGGACTAGATGATATCCCTGCAATATTTATCAAAAAATTTGCCAAGATGTACCAAAATAATTTGAATGGACATCTACAATGTTATTTGGAATGAAAACCAATTCCCAAAAAAAATGGAGCCAAACTATAATAAAACCTATACTAAAACAAACCTGATCCAGAATGTTATCGGCTAATATCTCTATCATGCGTGATTTGTACATTATTCGAAAAAATTATAAATCAGCAGTTGATGTGGTAACTAGAATATCACAACTACAGGCAACAAAGATCTGCGCAAGACACTGCCTGGTACCATAAAATTTTAAAACAATTAACAGAGTGGGAGATACAGGGACATATGCCTTCATTTATCTCTACTTTTTTGCAAAACAGTTAACGGAGAACTGTCAAAAAACTTACTCCATGAAAATGGTATTCCTGAAGGATTAGTAATTAGTACTACACTTTTCCTCACAGCTGTAAACAATATCATCAATACAGCTACAGCGCCTGTTAAGTACAGATTGTACGCAGACAACTTACTACTTATTTCCAAAGAAAGGAATTTAGAATCAATTTCGAGAATAATTCAAAATCAATTGAATTCTATAGAAAACTGGTCAAAATAAACTGGATTTATGTTCTCAACAGAAAAAACGAAGTACCTTATATTTTCAAAACAGAACAATAACTATCATCCTTGTCTCACACTTCGCCTCGCATAAACTTACAAATTTCTAGGAGTAATCTTTAATCCTAAATTAAATTGGAAAGAGCATATTCTAGTACTGGTTAGGACATGCAAAAATAACCTGAATATAATCAAAATGTTGAGCAGTACAAGTTGGTATCTGACCCAAGTACTCTTGATTGGATCTAAAATTGATTATGGAGCAATTGCCTATAGCTCGGCTACAAACACCACTCTCAAACAATTAAATAACATCCATAATACTGCCCTTCGATTAGCCATTGGAGCTTTTTGTACAAATCCTACTTCAAGGGTACTGTGTGAAGCAGGTGAACTGCCTTTATATCATAGAAGACAACTTCTCAACATGTCTTATGCTGCTAATGTTGCAGCAAATCCACATCATCTACTATACGCCAACACTTTTTAAAATAATTATATAAATCTGTACCAAAACAAAAAAGAGCAGCTCCAGCATTTTGCCTCCGGATTGGTCACACTCGGCTTACTCACCCGATACTGAATCACAAAATCTGATCCACCAGCGTGCGATTTATATAGAGTAAATGTAACTGTTGAACATTGTCTTGTAGAATGCCCTAAGTACAAACAAAATAGTTAAGCGCACGGACTGCCGACCGATTTAAAAAGTGTAACGTTTCACTTTGATCATTTGGACTTCATTGAGTCAATCATAATAATCGATATATATATATATATTGCGTGTACAATATTTTTTTATTAGAATATAGTTTTATTTCCTACACACGTATTTAGAGTCTCGGTATAACATTTGTCATCTAGTTGTTAGTTACATTTATAATAATTAACATACAGGGTATGTCTATATAAATGAGTATTTGAATAAACTGAAGTTTTGGTATGACGGGCAGTACAAAAATATTTTGAACAACAACATGTCGAATGTTTTTTTAAAGGAGAGCAATATATACAAACTAATTTAAATTGCAGACATTTCTAGCAATAATAGTACCTTTATAGCGCTAATAACCCTAAGGTAGTAGGGGTATATGTGGCCCTCCTAAGCAAAATCATGGATTTTTCAAAACTCCATGTGTTTAGCATGTACTTTGTACTGCCAAGTTACATATTTGGTTTAAGTGTTGTCTGAAACAAAATGTATTTTTTTTCAAACATAAAAACCCTTTCTTCTGGCCTATGGTGATTAATGTGGCCCATAATAAGACATCTTAAACCTAGAATAAAATAACAACTCTTACTTAGTTGGTATTTAAAACTAAAGTAAAATAAAATAAAAACAAATATGTATATGTTCCACTTGTATACGTGTGTAAGAATGAAAATGTAACCATAGACAGGTTTCACTCTGAACCTATTTGGTAATCATTTTTATTTTGCATAATACTTCATAGATATTTTGTATACACATATTTGGCAAAATAAATTTATACATTTTTAAAACCGTTTATTTTTATAAGAATACATTAACAATATCAGTACTTACTGTTTGTGTTATATGCACTGTCGCTAATTCATTTAAATTCTTTAAATGTGTGTCCCTTAACAGCGTCAGCATACCGACCGGTTTAGGAAGGAACCTGCGATGCCAAGTCAAAAAATTTCTGGCCTCATATTTTTTTATCGCTGGGCCATATATTCCCTCGGCGATATATACCCCCACTAGCTGAGTAGTTGATGAGCTTAAAAAAATTATTTCCAAAATAAAAACAATACTTTTTCGGATAAACTAAAAAAAACTATTTACAATAAAATACAAACAGAATTAAATAATGTTTCTAAGAAATTATTTTATTAAATGTTCGAGCAAACCACCATTTTGGACCAAACTTTGATTTAATTTCTGTATGTTTTCGCAACTACGGCTGTCATGTACATTTTTTCAGGTGTTGAAAATATTAGTACTTTACCCAAATGGCTGAATCAAGCGACCAAAATAGACAAACGTACATTACATTCCAACTGGCCTAAGAGACGTCTTTGTATTAGAGAAACTAGATGGACAGCTCCAGTTTTGAAACATCTACACGAAGAACTCAAAGGTAAAATAAACAATATATTGTGTGAAATATCAACAACCGAATTATTCTAGATTTGAGAAAAGGTGATGACAAACGTTCTTCAAAATTAAGAACAAGAGTAGACACTTGCGTAGAAGCACCACATACACCGGAAGTAGAAGGTGTTTCGAAAGAAGAAGAAGCCCAATACCAAGCTTTGGTTATGTTACAAAGCATCATAAAAGGACGGGCTGCTCAAATTTTGGTAAATATCAAATATAAAATGAAATAGAAAATTAAAGTATGACAATATTTTTTTATTTTAGATATACGAAGGTAGAGACACTTGTAAAGAGCTGATACAAGAACTTAAGCACTCCAAAGGTCTGCTTCGCAAACAGAAAGAACAAAAGAGGAAGGAGAAATACAGAGTCAAAGCTCAGCAACGGGATGAACTAATACAAATGAGAATGGTAAACATATATTTGTATTATTGTAACAATTTTCCAACAATATTTGGATGTGGATAATCGTTAACGGTCATAATATTTGCCTGGTGGTATTGGTGATTAATAGTCAAGTATTACGTATCATGAAGTTGTATATTAAACAGATCTAGATAACACATTATTTATTGGTTATAGGTGGAGAAATTGCAAGGTTCCTTGGGTAAACTACAAGGAGTTGTTGTAGGTTCCCTTCTCGACTTCTTAAACAAAGAATTAAGAAGATTACTAGAAGAACGCAAGGCTCATGCCATGTGCCTCTTGAACGAAAGAGAGAGATACGTACGTGAAGCAATAGAAGCTGGAAGAAGACAAAAAGAATTGAGAAGACGAAGGGAGCACGACGAAATGTTTAAACAAATTGTAAAAGTCACCCAAGAAAGCGTCGATCTTTATTTGAAAGATATTATTACAGAAGGAATGGACTTTGCTTCTCAAGATAGTGGTACTGAGTACGTACTAAAATTGGCTAAACAAATAGAAAAAGAAACGGAAGACGCATATGAAGAGTAAGTAAATATCCCTATATTGCATGAATTCACAAAAACGATACAAAACATTACCATATACATTTCTCAGATATATTTTGTATTGAGAAAACATATTGAACACCTCAACAGAATTTTTTAATTGGTTTTTCCATAATTTTGGAACGTTGCCTTAAGGCAACAGTTGTATGCACAAAATAAATAATAGACGGTAATATTGACCGTTATATTTAGAGACATTACAAATGTCAAAAGTACTACTATTCATTATAGAATTTATAAAAGCAGTAACTGGAAGTTGTGAAACATAAGTATGTTTTATATTCGACACATTTTACTTTTGGAATCCCCTTACATCCAAGAAGCCTACACCTTCCCTTTTTTTCATCAAACATTTACACATTCACATATTTATTTGAAAGTTTTTATTACGACGGTGGGATAAATTTATACACACGGTATATCTACTCACTATTTATTAACTAAACTATTCACTAATTTATATTGTATACACAGTATATTCACTAACACTAATTTATATAAACATTACACTGCTGTTTATTTACTTAGGCTATTTACTTGTTCACTGTTTATATCACGAGATCAAATTATAAACTAACTCCGTTGGTAGGTAGTATCTCTCATATATTAAGTATTGGAGGAATTTAGAAACAATCTTGGTCATTAAGGAAGTCAATGGCACGCACTTTGAACATTTAATTTAATTTTTAAATGTATTATATTAATTATTTCAATAATAATAATAAGATCGGTTTTAAAACGTCCAGCGACGTTGTCCGATACCTAACTTCCACTCGTTTCTATTGTTCCATTAGCCCTCTCTTAGGTCTCTAGCACTCATAGCTTTAGTTACTCCTTCTTTCCATGATTTCCTAGATCTTTCTCTCTTCCTACGGTTTGGTGGCACCCACTGCATTGCCAGCTTTGGCAGTCTGTTTTCGTTCATTCGGTGTACATGTTCGTACCATATAAGTTGCTTTTCTCAATATCTGTTGTTAATGAGACGTCCACTCCCATACGTTGTCTGACGTCATCGTTTCGGATTCTGCCTCTTCTGGATATTCTAAGAGATCGTCTGAACACATCCATCTCGGTCGCCTCAAGTTTTCTTCTATTGTTTTCTGTAATTCTCCATCTCTCTGCGCCATAGGTTAGATTACTTTGGACAAAGGTTTCGTAGATATTGTATTTCCGTTGTTTTCCAGTATCAGAATTCCACCATATCCCATTTAAGCAGCCTATTGTTCGTCTGGCATGTGCTATTCGTTTTTGGATTTCTCTGTCGTCTTTTCCTGTTGTATCAAATTCAACTCCTAAGTATGTGTATTCGCTATATGGTCCTATTTCTTCCGTGTCTAGTTTGATATTTCCTGGTTCAGCTCCTATTGGAAGGTATTTTGTTTTCTGAGTATTCATTTCCAGACCCCATTTCCTATACTCTTCATTTAGTTCTCTCGTCATACATTCAAGATTTTCTTTGTCATTCGCTATGATGACCTGGTCATCGACAAACTGTGGAGTGTATAAACACTTGTCTCCAAGATCGATACCCATTCCGCTGCATTTTTTCTTCCATTAATTTAACGATCTATCTATATAGACTTTAAAAAGTGTGGGCGGGATACAACATCCTTGGTGCTTTTATAAGGGTGTGACTGTTGTTGGTTTCTTGTAGCGTCTTCCAAAGCATTTTTACGGGAACTGTATCATACGCCTTCCGCAGATCCACGAACAAAAGGTGAGTTTCCGTATTAGTATTTGATCTTTTTTCAATAATTTGTTTCAAGCAAAAGACGTTATCTGTACAAGATCTTCCCGCTCGAAAGCCTGATTGCTCTTCTTCTTCCTGTTCTCTATATTCAAGTTCAATTAGGTCTCGCAGAACTCTTCCATGAAGCCGACTAAGAGTACTTGTCACTGATATGCCTCTATAGTTCGAGCAGTCTAGTTTGTTACCTTTTTTATGGATTGAAGTTATATGGGCCACCTTCCATTCTCCGGCGCTGGGGTGCCGTTTAGATACTGGTTTATATACCAGGTAAGTATATCGAAAAGTTTATCTGACCCGTTCTTAATCAACTCTGCGGGAATGCTTTCCGGGCCCGCAGCACGTCCATTTTTGAGTTGTTTTACTGTTTCTCTAATTGTGTTCCCTGTGACGCTGATTGTTTCACCCTCAATTAATATTTCTGCTGGTGAGGTTGCAAGGTATTCATCTCTATCTTCTGTTAGCAATTGTTCATAGTGATCTATCCACTTTTTGGTTGGTATAAGTTAAAGTTTCGCACAGTTCTTTCCATTCGATCAAATATTTTTTATGACCTTCCATGATTCAGAGCATTTTTTACCACCGAGATGCATATTAATTTCCTGACATCTTTTGTCCCACATTTCTCTCTTTGCATTAGCTACAGTTCGTCTTGTAATTCTTTTTATTTCTAGATATCGATCTCTATCTTCTTGTGATTTCGATACCATTGTTTTTTCTGTGTAGTTAGCTCTTCTATATCTTTGTTCCACCATATTTTTCTACTGTGTTCTAGTTTTAATACCAATTATTTCTTCCCCGGCCTCTTTGATACTATTCACAACGTTCTGATAGACTTCTTCATTTAACTTGTTGCGATACAGTTGTGTGCTTTCATAAGGCTATTCAAATTGTACTGCTTGTCCTTTATCTCGTCCGATTCCTCAGCTGATTTGTCTGTTACGCTTCTTTTCAGTGCAGGTCCATAGGGGAACAGTATTTTCGCTTTGACCATGTAATGATCCGATCCACAAGTTATCTCTCTAAACGCTTTTACATCGTTTATTTGCATTGCACTCTTTTGTTTTAGAATTACATAATCAGTAATAGATCTCACGTTTCTCGTGTGTTGTACCCATGTGTATGTATGAATATCCTTGTGTTTATAGAATACGTTAGCTATTTTTAGTTATTTGTTTTGACATAATTCAGTTAGTCTTTCCCGGTTGTCATTTACATTTATTTCTCCGTATGGACCCACCACATTATCCTTGATTTTCCGGCCAACTCTACTATTTAAATCTCCCAATATTATTACTCCTCTTGTTTTTCATATTTTTGTAATTTCTTCTTGGATTTGTTCGAAAAACTCATCTTTCGCTGAAACAGGTTCGTCGTCAGATATTGCATATAGTCCCAGAATTGTTACAGGCCTCTGATGTATATTTATGTTAATCGGAATTATATTCTCATTTATACTTTCAAAGTCTGTTATCCTACTCTTATATTTTTTGTGCATCATAACAGACACTCCTCTTTTTGCTATTTGATGTTTCGGAACTCCACTATATATATATGTACATAATTATTTATTGTTAGAAAGAAATATTAAAGATCGCCAGATTTGTAGATGTGATCTCTCTGTGTGATATTTTTGTTTTTAAATTGTTGTTGTTGTTTGTCAAGTTTTGACAATAAAATTAATTTTGCAGTTTACGTATCCGAATAGTCTTTCATTAGTAAAATTAGGCTGTTCTTCCATTTAAAAACCATTAGATTATGGGCCCAGGAGTTGTTTAATACAGACTGTGTAAAAAGTGAAGCGGAAACATAAGGCTGCAATAAAACCATACAGTAATGGAATCGTCCTCTGACAATTCAAGATTTGGAATTTCCAAATTGAATAACAGTAATTATCAACCATGGAAATTCAAAATGAAGATGATGTTGATTAGAGAGGGAACATGGAAGATTGTCGACAAACCAAAACCAGAGACTTCAGATAAAAATTGGTCAAGTTTGGATGAGAAAGCACAGAGTTCTATATCCTTATCAGTAGAAAATATCCAAATAATCCACATATGTAATTGTACATCAGCTATAAGGATATGTGGGATATTCTACAAAAGGTTCACAAAGACCGAATTTATCCAATAAGCTTTATTTACTGAGAGAATTATACCAAGCCAAACTTGAACCTGGACAAAATATGTCACAATATATAAGAACAACTTTGGAAATGGTCGAAATGTTAAGAGGTATCGTTGGAGAGATAAAAAGACTTTCACGTAGCAGCACTTTTATTAGGTGGTCTCCCGAAAAATTCGAAAATTTAGTTCCAGCACTAGATGCTAGACCCGACGATGAACTCACTCTAGAATATGTGAAAGGAAAATTAATGGATGAGTTCAATAGAAAGCAAGGAAACGGCAGTGAAAAAGGTAGAGAAATTGCATTGAAGACATATAACAAGCAGAAGAAAGAGACAGCAAGTAAATTCGATAAAGAATGTTTCATCTGTAAAAAGAAGGGTCATGTTCAGTTAGAATGTTAGTTCCGTAGAAAGAATATTCAAAAAAGCAATGAAAAGACTCAGGAAAAGTGATAGAATTGCAAAGAGTGCAGTCTGTTTTTGTGAATGTAACCGGACTTCGAACGAATTGTACATTGATTCTAGAGCTTCTAATCATATGACAAGCAACAAAAATGTCTTCGTCAAACTCCGATGTGCCGATGGAAATAAAATTATTGTTGCAAATGGTCAAGAAATGGTATGTTCAGGAATTGGAGATGGATACCTCAAGTCATGAAAAATGTCAAAATACTCATGTCACAGACGTTTTATATGTACCTCAATTACGAAGTAATCTATTATCAGTGAAGAGACTAACAGAAAAAGGATTCAACGTTGTTTTTGATCAACAACATTGTTCAGTAAAAATGGGCGAGAAAAATATTGCTATGGGAATAATTGAGAATTGTATTTACAGATTATGTTTGAAGTCAGATGAGCGAGCAAATTTACCAACACAAAGTCGGCATGAAAATTGTATTCACGCATGGCATAAACGACTAGGTCATAAAAATCCGTTCGATATCAAAAGACTTGTGTCACATGATCTAGTCTCAGGAATACAAATCGAAAATTGCAATGAAATTATGAATTGTGTGAGTTGCATAAAAGAAAAACTAACAAAAAAACCATTTTTGAAGAATTGTGACAAACGATCAAATCAATGTCTAGATTTGATACATTCTGATGTTTGTGGTCCGATTAAAACAGAAACCCCAGGAAAGAAACGCTATTTTTTGACATTTATTGATGACCACTCCCGTTATACCATATTATACCTCCTACATTCCAAAGATGAAGTATTTCAGAAATTTGAAGAATTCGTCGCTCTTGTTGAAAATAAATTCGGAGTGTTACCCAGAATGTTCAGATTTGATAATGGAGGAGAGTATTGTGGATCAGCAGGTCAAGATTTTCTGAAGAAGAAAGGTATTTCCTTTCGAACTAGAGTTCCGTATTCGCCCGAACAAAATGGCATAGCAGAACGTAAAAAATCGAACCTTATGCGAAGCAGCAAGGTGTATGTTGTTTGATGCAGAATTGCCGAATAAATATTGGGATGAAGCAATTGCCACAGCGAATTATCTTCAAAATCTCCTTCCTACAACTTTTCATTCTGTCGCTGACAACTTGAAGATTTGTTCGAACTAATTCATTAATACCGTCCAGCCTTCTTCTCAATTGGATCACGTAGTCTTCGCCTGCTAGATCTTCTCCAGGCCGACACCCAAATTCCAGGTCACAATGAAGCCTCATTTCACGTCCAAACAGGATTTTCGCCGGTATTTCACCCGTGGACTCATTGACGGCAGATCTATAGGCCAATGCGAATAGGGAAATATACTGGTCCCGATCTCACTGATGGCTGGAAACCACTTTGGACAGGTATTTTCCAATAGTCCTGTTCATTCTCTCGACCATTCCATCTGACTTTGTCCCCTTCTTTAAAACCGCCTTCTGTGGCCTGCGTGTCGTACCGACTTTTCATTCTGTCGCTGGCAACTTGAAGATTTGTTCGAACTAATTCATGAATATCGTCCAGCCTTCTTCTCAATTGGATCACGTAGTCTTCGCCTGCTAGATATTCTCCAGGTCGACAGCCAGATTCCAGGTCACAAGGAAGCCTCATTTCACGTCCAAACAGGATTTTCGCCGGTGTTTCACCCGTGGACTCATTGACGGCAGATCGATAAGCCAATGCGAATAGGGAAAGATACTGGTCCCAATGTCTCTGATGGCTGGATACTACTTTAGACAGGTATTTTCCAATAGTCCTCTTCATTCTCTCGACCATTCCATCTGACTGTGGATATAATGCTGTTGTCCTGGTCTTCTTCATTCCCAGCTTCTCGCAAATCTCCTGGAATAGGTGACTTTCGAAATTTCTTCCCTGGTCGCTGTGGACTTCTAATGGCACTCCATATCGGCTGATAAATTATTTCACCAATACATCCGCGACAGTTGTGGCCCCTTGGTTCGGCATAGCGTAAATTTTCACCCACTTTGTGAAATAATCCATTATCACCAGTATGTATTTGCCACCATTTTCGGTCGTCGGAAATTGTCCAGCGATATCATCCAATAAAACCTTTCACGGACTCTCTGAAGGGTTTTCTTCACTCCCAGATGACCTCCCGATGGACTGTCGTGTGACTTCTTCAGTACCTCAGCTACCTTCGTTCTAGAGATAACCAGCTGTATCCTCATCTCGGAAACATCATCGTTTTCAAGCACTCTCTTCAACAGACCTTCTTCCAGGACAAGGGAGTCCCGCTGATCCCAATATGCCCTGAGTGTCGGTGAAAATCTTGACACTTCTCGCCATGTAGGTCGCCGATTTTCTTCCTTCCATTGCCGAATCATCTTCAGGTGAGGATCATTCTCCTGCTCTTCTCTGATCCTGGTGGGTGACCATTCCTCGTTGACTACTGTAGTTCTTGAAACTGCAACTTACACATAATTGGTCCACGACATTTTTCCATCGAACGTTGGGGCCTTGACTCGGGTAAAACTGCCAATGTCTTCTAACTTAGGGTGTGTTTCTGTCTTGCAAGGTTTCGTTTGCTCGGTCTTCTTTTCTTCCGCTGGAGTGTCTTGTGTTCTTAAATCGGCAATCTTTGTCTCTAACTCCTTGATTTTCTCGTCCATCTGATTTTCCATCGTTGACATCTTATTCTCAGTATTCGATTTTAGAGATGAAATTTTATTCTCAACTTCAGCAGCGATGTAATTTTTCAATGATAAGATATCTGCAGAAATATCATTCTTCATTGCAGAAGTCTTCTCGTCCATGTTAGCAGAAATGTCGTTCTTCATATTAGAAATATCGTTCTTCATATTAGAAATAGACGACATTAAGGTGGAAGCCTCGTCTTTAAATAAAAATGTTTCTGGATTAAAGCCGTCATTTACCAGTGCCACTTTAAGTCGTTCTACTAATTCACTTTTCTTACCGGACGTTTCCAACTCACTATCTTCCAATTCTGCTCTTAGTTCCGCCAGCTTGAGGTCACATAGTCTCTTGGCCATTTTTACGCAGCAATTTATTTATATTACCCCACATCTGACACCAATGTAATGTTTTAATTATTTATTAAAACGTAAACGGGTGGGATAAACTTTAAACACACGGTAGGTTCACTTACTTAATTTATTTATTCACTACACTTGTTGATTATGATGCTCTCAGTATTGTAGTTCGCGCTAGTTCTCAGGATGTTTATGCAATCATACATTTGGCTTGAACATTTATTATTATATAAAAACTACAATTCAAACTGATAAAAATGATCTGCTACGTCAGATTGACAATATTGACATTACATTTTTTTATTACGACATGCGATGCGTTATATATCTTAGTTCTCTCTGTACTCTATCAAAACGCACTACTGACAACTGTAAGAAGTTGCCACATATGCATCATTTTAATAATTTATCACGTTTTGAGAAATTGTTTGTTTCAACATGAAGAGAGAGAACGCAACATAGCGGCCTCCCTTGAAATCTCGTAGTTTCAAGTAGGGATGCTCCGGATCGGGTATTTTGCCGATCCGGCCGGATCGGGACCTACTTTAAAATGTATGTGCATCCCTACTTTTATACGCAAAACATTGAAAATTTGAGGCTGATTTATTTTTACTTTTTTTAAAACTAGCTACAGTATGCAGAGTGTTTATTACTATTAATTTTACCTAGATAGAAATTAGTGTTTATTTAAATATTAATTTTTAATCAGCATTAACAAAATTAAAAGAATTCTACTCATTCAATTGAAGAATAGCAGTCACCTGTAAATAATAAAAAAATTAAAAAGAAGTCGGGGAACCACAGCCGCCGGTCTATCATAGGCAAGGAAACACGCACACCCTTCACTGTTGACCAATTACAAAATATATCTGGTCGAATGTCGGGGCATCACAGACGCGAAAGTCGGGAAATCCCAGACGCCTGCTAATCATAAGCAAAGGCTGCAGGTCATTTCATTATTCATTTGCTCACAGAAAATCTCTCTTTGCATTTTGAATTTATGTCTGCTGGTGTTCACGTTTTAAGTTTCTGAGAATTTTGTGTTTTGTGTTCGAGATTTTTAGTGTTGTGTCGTGTATTTAAGTAAGTAAAAAAATCAATAATTATAATCACATAGATATAAAATGGCCTGTTTTTTAAATAAACTAATTCAATTAAATGCTGTTTTTCTTTAATACAGATCGACAAAATGTCAAAAGTTTGGCAATTTTTTGATGTCCTTAAAGAAGACAAAAACAAAGCTATCTGCAATTTGTGTCAAATGGTGGTTTCGAGGGGAGGATTTGATAAATCAGCATCTACAAGCCCGTTAATAATATATTTAAAGCGGCATCATCTTGAAGAATTTTCAAATAACTTTTTAGGAAAAGGTACAATATATTTATATCTATATTTTTTTGTTGGGGTAAAGGATTGGGTTTGTAGCTTTGTTTGTTGAATGTTTTACTTTTTTGTCGCTTATTTATCGGATTCAATAGATAACATTTTTTGACTTGAAATCGTGTCTAGTGATTTGATTAGTCTGATTTCAATTTTTTTTTGGTCCTGTCTTAATGAAAATTTTACTTCATGATTTACGATAGCTTGATTGATTACTTGATTGAATCAAATTGGAAGTAAATAAATATTAGCTTTTAGACCGCATATAATAAAGTTTTAATTTATTTCGTAGAAAACAAGAGTTCTGCACTCGGTTACGCATCTACGAGTACATCTGCAGCTACAGGCTCAGTCGAGACCAGGCAACCCATTTACACAACTTCACAAAGCATGGGATATCAATGACAAGAGAGCTGAAAGAATTCACTATAAAATTACAGAAATGATTTGTTTACATAACTAACCTTTTTCCTTGGTAGAAAATACTGATTTTAAGCGATTACTCAATACTATTTCTAATCAGTATAAACCCCCCTCCAGAAAATATTTAACTGATAAAGTAATCCCTGACATTTATAATAGAGTTCGGATAAAAATTTCAAAGGTTCTGGGTTAAGCTTCGTTTATTTCTCTTACTTCTGATATTTGGACATGCTCGAATACAAATGAAAGCTTCATTAATGCTACAGGCCACTGGATTTCAGAAAAGTGGGACAAACGAAATGTTATTTTGTGTTGCGATAAATTTGCAGGCAGTCATACGGGACTTGCAATAGCCGATAAACTTGAAACTTTGACAAACGGTTGGGCTATTGACATACAAAAAATTCATTTATTGATGAGGGATAGTGGAGCCAATATGGTGAGAGGATGTAAAGATGCAGAAATTTGAGACGGTGTGTAACTATTTACCTTACTGAAAATAGCAGTATAAACAATTTAACAAATAACCAGTGAGACCTCTTGCAATCGGTTCTTGAGTTATTGCACCCTTTTGAAGAGGTAACGAAATTAATGAACAACACAGAATCGATAATTTCAGAAGTCATTCCAACGATTGCAATATTAAAACACCTTTTGTCTCATAAGATAGAACAGTTATATAGTATTGGAAATATAAAAGAAAGTCTGGTTACGGGAATAAATAAGAGATTCTCCGATGTTGAATCTAAAAATTATTATACAATATCTAATCTACTATTTTAGATCCTCGATATAAATTTTTTTTTCAAGTAACTCAATAAGTGACGAGATTAAAAAAGTTCTTTTGGGAAAAATAAGAGATACTTGCAGTATCACTAATGAAGCAGAAACACGAGAAGATGAAAGGGTTACTACCGAAGATAAGGATGGTGAGCCTTTAGCTGCAATTCAGAAACGAGCAAGAATAAATGAAACAACTGATTCATCAACAAATTCCACTTTTACATTATGGAACTGCTAGAATGACTTTGTAACAGCTTCAACGTCTGCATCTTCTATATCTGGTTTAAAAAATGACATACTCCATCAACTTGATACTTATTGAGGAATGTCAACTATAGATAAAAAGACAGATCCAGTTGAGTGGTGGAGAAGGCACCGTGAAAAATTTCCTGATCTAATTAACTTGGTTAATCTGCTATCAAGCCCAGCAACTAGTGTCTATTCAGAGCGACTATTTTCAGAAATTGGTAATATATACGTTGATAATAGGTGTAGGCTAAACTCTGAAAATGCCGAAAAGCTCTTATTTATTCACCATAATCTTAATAAAATAAATTATGAATACTAAGTTTTTCTTTCTCTAATTTTTCATGTAAACTGTATACTTATCTTATAAGACTTATCCATGACAGGGAATTTGGCTATTATTTTTGCTGTTAGAATTTTGTTGTTATTAATGTTTTCATTTACTATTTATATTTTGTAATTTTTGGAAAGAAAATATATTTTGTTCAAAAAAAAAATATTTGTGATTAATTAACGACTTAACAATAGGTAAAAGTAGGCACCAATTAAAAAACCTTAAAATAATTTTCTTTATTTTTGCATATATTTGAATTTAAATTATATTAAAAATTTAAAACTTTTCCAAAAAGTTCTGAAAATTTGGAAAGCGATCCGGCCGGAACTATAGTTCCGGCCAACTGGCTGGATCGGCCGGATTTAGTGATACCGCCGGAATACCGGTGCATCCCTAGTTTCAAGTAAAATCAAGGAAAACAGAATTTCCAACATATTACAACTTAACTAGAATATCAATTAAATTATTAAATTTGGTTCGTTAGCTACGAGACAACCTAATTTTCCATACATTGAAATGTTCAAACATACATTATATTAAACTAAAACATCTTAATCTAATCTTCTACAAATTAATAGTACATAAATCAGTTTATATATTGTAATCACTAAATTAAGATTTGTCATAAATAGGCAAAATACTAATTTTAGTGACAGGACGTTTAAATGTATCATTTTTCACTTTAACTGGAATATGTCCGTCCGCGCCAGGATGCACGTCGATGATTCTTCCAATCTTCCAGGCTAACGGAGCAGTATCATCATGTAACATAATGCATTGACCAAATTTGTAACTGTCATTTGCAACTTGCCATTTGGGGCGTTCTTGAAGACTCTGCAAATAACCGCGAGACCAGCTTCTCCAAAACTGTTCAAATAAAGCTTGCAACTGTTTATAGCGACAACTTAACATAGAATGTTTAACGTCTAATGGATTTTCTGGTAAGGAAGTTAGAGGAGCACCCATTATAAAATGTCCAGGTGTTAAAACTTCCGAGCCGTCTGGATCTTCACTGAGTCAGAGAGCGTGAGTTTACTATAGATTCAATTTGAACCAATAAAGAATAGAAATTCTCGTAAGTTAAAAGAGTATTATCTAAAATCCGCTTTAAATGATATTTTGTGAGCCGTACGGCGCTTCCCCACAATCCTCCATGATGTGGAGATCGTGGTGGTATGAAATGCCAAGTAATGCGATTGTCAATTAAAAATTTTTGGAATACATCATCTTTGATTTCGTTTATAAGGTTGGACGCACCAACAAAATTCGTCCCATTGTCCGAATAGATTTCAGAAGGAAAACCTCTGCTGCTTCAACATGAAGAGAGAGAACGGAACAACACTATTCACTAATTATATTCACAGTATATTCACTTAAACTAATTTATATAAACAGTTCACTAACTTATATTCACTTATTTACTTGTTTATCTCACGATGTCAAATTATCAACTATACTAACTCACGCTCGTCGGTCCCTTATATATTAGTGCCTGTTAAATATTTTTAGAATCTACGCTCCTGTATATTTTATTTAATATGACAGAAAAGAAAAATGTCATAAAAATGTTTTTTGATGGTTGTTGATAGATTGTCAGATTTACTGTGACTGATACGAATAAAGTTTTTGATCGTTAATCGATATAATTAATTGTTACAATCTTCTAAGAAACTGATATTGTGGATTGAAACATTGGTCCTTCGAGAAGAGAAAGAATCATTGGAAGATAATATGACTTTACCAGAACTCTCAGAAATTTTAAGGGTTAGGAGGAGTACAAGGATCAATTTTCGTGTTCCTCCTACAAGATACGGAACTGAGGAAGAATCGAGGAGAATATCCGGTAGACATATAGAACCAGTTATAATAGAAGAGCACACCGAATTTGCAAATTCATCTGACAGCTCTGTTAAAAGCGATGACAAACTACGCCGACTTAAGGAAAGAGAAAGAGAGATTCAAAGAAAAGTACTGTCTCTAGACTTAGAATCTATCCAACAAGAGAAAGAATCAATAAGAAAATCATCTACCAGAAGGAAGAACTCTGGAGCTACGTATCAAGAGGAATTGAAAACGTGATCTACATCCAGTTATCAATATGATGAACCATACGTAGCAGATTGGGTAAACAGGGCAGCACCGCACAGAAATGAAACGCTGG
Source organism: Galeruca laticollis (assembly GCA_963921935.1). Classification (NCBI taxonomy): domain Eukaryota; kingdom Metazoa; phylum Arthropoda; class Insecta; order Coleoptera; family Chrysomelidae; genus Galeruca; species Galeruca laticollis. The sequence goes on from OY998177.1 coordinate 213,297,213, forward strand.
AGTGGGAGAATTCAAATTGCAAACCAGTACACAAAGGAAATACCTCCTCTGCATGTGTGAAATCTTCAGCGGAAAATATTGATTTCTCTCATAAACCTAATATCTCTGGCTCTTCAAATTGCTTTCCTGAAATGCTAACTAAATGTATGGAAAATCTAAGTTCGAACATTGAAAAATTGGTAACCAAGCAGAAATTAAAACCTTTACCAGATTTCAATGGTGATATTCATGAATTCCCGTTTTGGTTCAGCGAGTTTCAACGAACCACCTTGGAGAAAAATATATCTGATTCAGAAAACTTGAATTGCCTCATCAGATGTCTGAAGGGAAGAGCCAGAGAGTCTGTGAAAGACATTTTTTGTAGTCCCGATAATGTGATTACCATCGTCGAAACTTTGAAACTAAACTTTGGCAGAGAGGAATGGATCATTTTGAGCCAGATTAATAAGGCTAAGAGTTGTGCGAACCCACGAGAAGACAATATTGAATCTTTCATGGATTTCTCGACTATTGTTACAAATATGGTTGTTGCTATGAGTACCACCCACAACTCTCACCTTGATAATCCCGAACTATTGTTGAGGTTGGAGGAGAAATTACCGAGAATTTCAATACGTTCTTGGGGTCAAGTCAAAATTTTGAAACATCAATTGAAGGTAGTTGTTAATTTGAAAATCTTTGCTGAATGGCTCAAATCTGAGGTGAATTTGTTAATGTCAATTATGGTTCCAACTCATCATCAAACAAATCGATGATGAAAAAAGAAAAAATATTTAGTATCCAAAGCAAACCGGAAGATAAGATTTGCAAACTCTGCAAAAAAGAAAACCATCGACTGTACCAATGCAAAGACTTTTTGGAAATGTGCCAAGATGAAAGGAGAAAGTATCTTCAGGAAAATCACTTGTGCTTCAAGTGCTTGTTATCAGGCCACAGCGTTGCTAGATGTTTCAGAAAGATTTTCTTTAATGTCAATATTTGTCGTGGAAGACACAATAGACTTCTTCATCCTGTACCTAAAGAAGGAGCTGAATTTATCAGAAATAGAGATCAGGAAAATATAGTAGAAAGGATTCCAGAAACAGAAAATGGCATCGGATCGACTGAATTCTCAGGTGTAATTGGAAAATTCTCTTCGCTTTTGAAGATCGCGAAAGTTCGTCTATTCGGTCAAGACAGGTACATCGAAACATTTGCCCTTTTAGACGAAGGGTCTACCGTTACCCTCGTTAATTCAGAAATATGCAAGTCAATACAACTTGTTGGTCTAAAAATCCCACTTTGCATACAGTGGACGAAGGATATCACCCATGCTGAAGAAGAATCCATGTTGGTAAATTTCGATATTTCCGGAGCTGAAGGGATTGCCAAGAAGTACAGGGTGAAACATGCCAGAACAATTGACAACCTGCTTTTGCCAAAGATGGACTTTGATGCAGATGCTCTGTACCAGAGGTACAAATATCTTGACAAATCAATCTTGAAGAGTATACAACACTGTCGACCCACTGTTTTAATAGGACAAGATAATGTTTTATTGATATCATCCCAGCAAATCATCCAGCCAAACTTCGATTCACCTGCAATGAGTAAAACGAAGCTGGGATGGGTGATTCATGGTCCTTGCTCAAAGCCAGGTAACGATTTATACCTGAATATATCCGTTTGTGACCATGATGACATGCATCTACAAAGAATCATTGAAGACAACTTCAAACTAGAAGATTCAGGTTTGTCATCTCGTGAAACATTTTCCAGAGATGATAGAAAAGCTTTGAAGCTGTTGGAAAGTTCAACCAGAAGAATTGGCGATAGATTTGAAGTTGGGTTGCCGTGGAAGCATGAGAATTTGGTTTTCCAGAATCCAAATCGTTAGCAATGAAAATATTGCAATTCATGGAAAAAAAAATGGATCAAGATCCTCAATGTGGAGCAGAATACTGCAAGAAAATTGAGGACTATCTTGCAAAAGGATATGCAGAGAAGGTAACTGAGGATGAAGCGGAACAAGATAGTGGAAGAACCTGGTATCTACCACATTTTGCTGTGAAAAATATAAATAAACCAGGCAAAATCAGACTCGTTTTCGATGCGGCAGCAAAGAATTCTACAATGAGTCTGAACGATTTTCTGTTGAAAGGTCCCGATTTATATCCCCTACTAGTAGCACTTATATGGAGATTTCGTGAGAGAAAGGTGGCGTTCGCAGGTGATATCAGAGATATGTTCCACCAGATCATCATCAGAAAACAAGATAGATCAAGCCAGAGGTTTCTCTTTCGAGGAATGGACAGAGATAGATCACCAGATATCTGCCAAATGCGAGTTAAGATTTTCGGTGATGTCTGTTCGCCATTTATTGCACAATTCGTCAAAAACCATAATGGCAGAGAGTTTGAAGATGAGTTACCAGAAATTTTGAGAAAAATGGCACATCAACAATACGTCGACGATTTCCTGGACTCAGCAGATACCGTAGAAGAAGCCATTAAAACAATCCACAGCATCATTGAAGTCCATCGTCGTGGAGGATTCCCGATGGTGAACTGGTTCAGAAACTCTCCAGAAATCTTACAAGTTCTTCCTCAGAATTACCTAACTGAGAGTATGACGCTAAACTTAGATTCATGGAACGTTGAAAGAGTTCTTGGCCTACGATAGAACACCAATGGAGACACTTTAATTTTCACTATAAGGCTCAGCAACACTCCGGAGGAATTATGCAGAGGGGATGAAACCCCTACGAAGAGAGAAATTCTTAGAATCGTGATGTCGATTTTTGACCCTATTGGATTCCTTGCACCACTTGTCCAAAGTAATCTCATTATGCAAGAGTGTGTTGGAGTAAGAAAATGAATTGGGATATAGTTATTTCTGATAAAATTGCAGAAAAATGGAAATTATGGTTTTTATCGCTAAGAAAGATTGAAGAGTTCAAAATCAGTAGATGTTACTTCTCATCATCACCTGGTGAAGTAGAGTTACACGTCCTTTCTGATGCCAGCAATAAAGTTTTTTGTGCCGTGGCTTACTACAGATCATCAAGAAACGGATATGTGGAGACATCCATTGTTGCATCCAAATGCAAACTTGGTCCACTCAACAAAGTCACTTCAGTACCTAGAATGGAACTTCAAGGAGCTGTTGTAGCTGCTAGACTTGCTAATACGATTAAGAAGGAGTCAACTTTCCATATTCAGCGAGTTTTTTGGTGGACTGACCCTGAAATAGTTCTTAAATGGCTCATAAATGACTCGAGACGTTTGAAACCTTACGAATCGCACAGAATCCAGGAGATTGAAGAGCTTTCAGACATTTCAAACTGGAAATGGATCCCATCTGCTTTGAATCCAGCAGATTTGGCTACTAAACAGAAGAAAGAGGTAGATCTCATGAATCCACTGTGGTTACAAGGCCCATCCTTTTTAAAGAAACCAGAAGATGAATGGCCCATAGAGCAGATATACCAATTGCAAGAAGATGTCACTACTGAAATTGTGGCAGTACTGAAAGAAACCTCATATACATTGCCCGATGCTAACAGATTCTCTAAATGGCTGAAATTTATCCGTACAATAGCGGTTCTGCTATAATTCCAAATCTCCCGTATGGAGTTATCTTTACATGTTTCAATACACGAGCAAACCATATCGAATTGGCTAGTTCTCTGACAACAGATTTAGCCTTGATGGCAATTCACAGATTCATGTCTAGACGAGGACAGCCTTTGGAGATTTATTCCGATAATAGAACGAATTTCGTTGGAGCAGAAAATGAAATGAAAATATGTTTGGAGGACATGAATCGTGCGAAACTCGCCCAAGATTTGTCTAAATATAAAATAAAATGGAAATTCAATACTCCAGCAGCACCCTTTCAAGCAGGTGTATGGGAGAGAATGATCCAATGTGTGAAGAAGGTCTTGTATGTTATTCTAAAGGAACAACATCCATCAGAGGAGCTATTATCAACTCTTCTGGCTGAAACTGAAAGCGTTGTTAACTCTAGGCCCATAAGCTTTGTATCGAGTGAATGTGGGGAACTGGAAGCTCTTACTCCAATGCATTTCCTCATTGGTTCAGCGAATACTTCGAATATTCCCGGAGTCTTTGGACCTGATGATATTTATCGGCGCAAGCAGTGGAAGATTGCGCAGTTGATAGCGGAGAGATATTGGAAAAGATGGTGCAAAGAGTATATTCCCTCGCTCAGAACAAGAAGCAAATGGTACCAAAAAGAGGAGTCCTTGCGAGTAGGTGATGTAATAGCTCTTCCTGACAGCAAGTGCCGCAAAAAATGGATTCTTGGAAGAGTTTCCAAATAAATACCAGGACATGACGGCCAAATCCGCTCTGTGAAAATCAAAACTCAAGAGGGCACTTTACTTAGACCAGTTAACAGTATTCTCAAGCTGGAGGTTGGAGAATGTTAAATATTTTTAGAATCTACGCTCCTGTATATTTTATTTAATATGACAGAAAAGGAAAATGTCATAAAAAAATTTTTTGATGGTTGTTGATAGATTGTCAGATTAACTGTGACTGATACGAATAAAGTTTTTGATCGTTAATCGATATAATTAACTGTTACAATCTTCTAAGAAACTGACATTGTGGATTGAAACAGTGCCTTTTTTACTAGATCGTTCTAGATTGCGGCTTACACAAAAACAATTGGCTCTGGCTTTTTCTAGATAAGACTGGTCACAAAAACAATGTCTAGATAAGATAATCACAATCGTAAACAATTCATCCCTGCGCGTTCGCCATAATTGTAACTATCATACCTGACTTAGACAGAGTCGGATTCAGGGACTATACCCGTGTGCTGTTTCGTAACAGTATTAAGTCCTGTAACTTAGCTGTAAGTTGTAAGTATTCATCTCCAACATTGCATCCACATTCTATTTCGTTCTCTAACTCGTTTTCATTAATTAGCGAATCGATACTATCCTGAATTCATTTATACTGATCCCAGTATTCTGCAATAGCATTTAGCTTGACACTAAGCTCATTTAATAGACAACCGGAGTGTGACGTAGATCTTGGCAGATTAGGAACTACTTTCCATACAAACTTTTGACAGCGTTTATTGTGTTACAAGAAAGTTTTGTAAAATTAGTGTTTAGAAGCTATTTTGTAACCGTAAGTACTTTTTCAACCTTATTTATATTTGGATGAAATCCACAAAACACGTTTTGTTGTCATATTCTAAAATTGTGAGAAATATAACCTGACTTATAAAAAATACTGTATATGAATCTTATTGGAGTTTATTTAAATGATATTCAACAGTAGATTACAGCACTCATTTTAAAATATACTTACGTAACAATAAAATAAAACTACTTTGTAACAATAATTCACAATATACGCAAATCACAAAATCAACAAACTTTGTTTGGAAAATAGACACTGACCAACCCTAACAAGACAGCCGATTTACGTCATCACTCCGGTCGTCTATGTAGGGTTACCTTCTGCATGTCTTTTGGCCTTTGTAAATTGGCCTTTAATTACAGCCCGTGTCTTCTTACGATTCTGTAAATCTCCCTCTTCCGACATTTATTTTCCTCGTCGCCACTGTTGTGTTGTAAAACTACTATTTAATTAAAATAAGTACGAGCAAATATAACTGACACCATTTATTTTTCTGTCAAAAATATGCCTATAAATCAGAAGCGCTGTCAGCTGACTTTTTGTCATTAAATAAACACAAAAGATAAAATAATACAATCATATCAACATGAACGCTAAGTATATTAAAAAGTAGGATGGCGCTACATAATTGCGGGTAAAAAATAATCGTTAGACAGTCGATAAATGTATTTAATAATTATAAAATTATTTAATACATTTTAACGATTATTAGTTGAAAATTATAACAATAAATGACTATATCGTCAAATAAGCATTTTAAATTATATTATTGACTGGACTATGACAGTATTCAAGTCAAACGATAAGCCGAAACCTTAAAGTTCGCACTATATCTCTTACGCATACTATACCTACATTGTTAGAAAATAAAAAATTCAATTATTTCTGTCGTGGACAATATAACATATATTTTGCATTGTTTGCTACAAGATATACTAGTAGACCACGATAACTCATAGCACCATAAAAATAATTCTAAGATTGTAACTGTTAAACGTTCAAAATTATTTTTGTTTGTTACATCAGATAATATTTTTCAAAAAGACACTGTATACTTTATAACCGAGTTGTACAAATTTATATAGTTTGAGCTCATTGGGATACTCCCTATGATATATTGCCATAGCTCATTTGTATTAATTTTCTTTCCCCAGACTCTTGTCAGTCGACGAAGAAGATGAAATAATAGCAAACCTGATTCTTCATTTCGTATTACCAGAAGTCAACAAAAAAATTATACGCGAAAAAATATCTCAACAACAAAAACAAAATTTGAAAACTATTCACAACGCTATTTATTCCAAATTGGAATCTTTGCCAAAACCAGGTACGTATTATCAAAATATTATAATATTATCAAAATAAACAAATATAAAAGTTGACTGTCTCGACCCTTACTTCGTGGAATATGCTCATATTAGTGTTTTTAAATGAAACTCACGGTCTCTAGTTAATTCCACAATATAATACAAGTTATTGAAAATTCTAAAAAATTGACAATTGTTTCGATAAATCAATATCTGACGATGATATTGATTTATCGAAACAATTGTCAATTTTTTAGAATTTTCAATAACTTGTATTATATTGTGGAATTAACTAGAGACCGTGAGTTTCATTTAAAAACACAAATATAAAAGTATTCAAGCTAAACGCTTTCTTTCCAATTCTTAATCTTCATTGAAACTTATATGTTTTATAAGCCAAGGGCTATCGAAGACTGTCGCGCTGTTTTTTCTATGTATGATTTCTATTACAGTAATTCCTGAAATGCAGCCTAGTGAAGTTGCAGCATCAATAATGGACGAAATTTTAATAAGAGTTGATGGTGAAACAGAACAAACACCATCTGGCAGCCTGTGTGATTCCCAAAAGCCTGATGCTGGAGTAGAAATACAAACAGATGAGGTATCTGGGCCAAGTTCTATATTTTCGAATAAGTTTAATGATCGTACTGTGTTTATTTTTCACTTAACAATCTACTATTATATTTTATCTTATTTCTTTATTTCCCTCTTCTTCTTTAAGTGCCGTCTTCGTTGCGAAGGCTGGCATTCATCAAGGCTATACGTATTCGCTATACAGCTGATTGGAAAAGCTGATTTGTGGTGCAATTGAAAGAGTCCCGCAAATTTCGCAACCAAGAATGGCGTCTTCTTCCCACACTTCTCCGTCCCTGTATTTTTCCTTGCATTATGAGTTGCAGTGATATTTTCTCCCCTCATTATGTGTCCCAAGTACTGCAGCTTCCGTTTTTTTACGTTTACGTTTTTATTCCCTTAATAATCTATTATTATTTTGTATCTTAATTTGCAAAAACAACAAACAACGAGAATTGACCATTTATTTTTCGATTTCTTTTACCCAATAAAACTTGCAAATAGTTTACGGCAAACATAGATTGGACTAAAATAATTCCTGGTTTAATTAAGCATGTCTTATTCCACTCCACTTCCTATATATTACGTAAATTTTTGACAAAGCTGGCCACAGATGGTTAATTGTGTGTCTTCAAATATATTAAGTTATGTCAATGTGGTCAATAAGCTATATCAATCTAATATACGAGTACCTTCCTACAATAATTTATAGATATTAACGTATATTATATCTCAGATATTCTACGATTCCAAGAAGTTCCTCTACAAACAAGGGTATTCCAAGGAATCCTTCTCGGGCCTGCAAATTACTTCTTATATAGTTGTCATCTCCATACTAGAATAAATTACTTTATACTTGTGTAATGCTATGTATTTTAGGTTAAAAACACATTTTATGTTGACAACACGAAAAATAAAAAATGTCACTGATATGATAAAATTTTGAGCTTAAAAATATCTCGCCTTTGACGTTTATCAATTATCGAAAAGAAACCAATCTGTTTTTCTCTGGTACACTCAGCTGACTTCACTCATTTGACGTTTATTTTTGATAATAAATCTGTGTTTAGCAATTGAATAATTGTGTATGAATTTCTCGTCGAATACACAACATTTTTGGCGACGAGTACCGAGACGAATCCGCCAAGTTGCTCATGTTTTTTGTGATGTTTTGCTGCATTGAAGGTGTAAGGTATTGGTAAAAGAACGCACTCTGGTTTAAATCAATAATGATTTATTCTTCCCGCCAAAAGATATATCTCAATCTTTACAATATAATTTTAATAATGATTCGCAGCCCACTCATTTTTTTTAGTCACTAGGGGGTTAGGGTTCAGGTCCCCTAATGGTTGCCGCTCAGGCATTATATGGCTTATTGTACACCCCCACTCACAGGTATTAAGCAGAGTCCCATCCTAAATTCTTAGCGAACATTGAGATTAGTCGGACTATGTTTTCCTGCATTCCCTCCTGATTTGTGCCTAGGAAGATATCTAGACAGGAAGCTCGCCTTCTGCACAGGGCAGGGCAATCGAAGACCACGTGCTTTGCGGTTTCTTCTGTTTCTCTACACATCCTGCAATGGGGATTTGTTATTTCAATCCCCATTTTCACTAGGTGTGCGTTGAATATCCAGTGGCCAGTTATAAATCCTACCACTTTTCGCAGTTCTTTACTACCCAATCTAAAAGCATTTGCTGCGTAGGAACTCGATGGTCCTTTTAGCATTCTTTTGGACTGAGCATGTCCCGTGATTTTGCTCCAGCGCTTTTGGTGTTCAAGCGACACCCAGTTGGAAACAGTTTTTCGTACGGCGCTGTATGAAGCGCCGTGCTGGTTCTGGTCCCATGAGGGTGAAATGAGCTCCTTTCTTGGGATACTTATCAGCTCCTTCATTTCCAGCTACCCCTGTATGGCTTGGCACCCAAGTAAGAATGACTCTATTGTCTTTTGCCAAGGTTTTCAAGGTATTGTGACAGTCCCACACTATCTTCGACGTATAGCTGTGACTTGCTAAGGCCAAAAGGGCCGCCCGACTGTCCGTGTTCACATAGATGGTCTTTTTGTTATATTTCCTGTCTATGCATGTTCTGCCGCATTCGATTAGTGCAGCTATTTCTGCTTGAAATACGGTCGTCATTTTGCCAAGGCAAACACTTATGCTTTGCCTGGGTCTGACGCCGTAAACACCTGCTCCTGTACCCGTTATGGTCTTTGACCCGTCGGTGTACCAGGTGATACTGTTCAACATGCGTTGAGGTTCTCCCTGGGCCCATTAGGATCTGCCACTCAAGTTGACACGATATGGTATTTCAGTTTCCACGACCTTGGGCATTCTGTCAGGTGGCATTTCGATGATGTCGCACCTCATGGTGTCGTGTATTTTAGTATGTTTCATAGCATGGTGTTTGCACCAGTTGCCATTGCACTGCATTCTGTATGCAGCTATTTTAGCCTCCTCCTGTATATAAAGATCTAATGGTGGGATGTTTAGCAGTATTTCCAGTGCTGCGGTTGGGGTGCCCTTCATGGCGCCTGTAATGCTCAGACACGCAGCTCGTTGCACTTTAGAAAGCGTTTTGGCGGCTGTGCTTTGCTGAGCTTTAGGCCACCATGCGATTGCACCATACACCATCATTGGTCTGATTACTCTGGTGTACAACCAGTTTACCATTGTCGAAGTTAGGCCCCAGGTGCACCCAATTGCTCGTCTCATTGTCATTAGCGTAATCTGAGAACGGCTTGTGATGCTCGCTAGATGGCTGTTCCAGGTTAGTTTGTCATCTAACCGGATTCCTATATATTTTGCCTCTCTGGCAACCTTTATATGATTGCCGAAGAGTTTTGGCACACTAGTTATCTCTGCGATTCGCTGTTTTGTAAATGGTACCATGATGGTTTTCGAGGGATTGACCCTCTGCATTAGTTCCAGGCAGATGCCCACGTGTTTTCCCCGTATTAGAATGATGATGTCGTCAGCATATCCTTGAGCATACCACCCTTGCTCGTTTAGTGTGACAAGAAGGTCGTCGACTACCAGATTCCACAGCTTTGGTGACATAGCGCCTCCCTGTGTACATCCTCTTTCTGTCTTCACCTCTCTTGTGACACCATACAGGAATGCTTGTGCTCTCGTGCTGCTTAGTATATTCTCTATCCATCGAGTGATTGTCCTGTCTGTGCCTCTGGATTCCAGCTTTGACAATATTGAGCGAGTGCTCGTATTGTCAAATGGTCCTTCGATATCCAGGAACACAGCCAGTGCAACTTCTTTGTAAGTAATGGCTTGCTCTATCTTGCTCACCAAGCTATGCAAGGCTGTCTCGCAAGATTTACGACTTTGGTAGGCATGTTGATTAGGGTGCAGCGGCTTGTTACCCAGCACCGTGACCCTCAAATGCCTATCTATCATCTTCTCTAATGTCTTAAGAAGAAATGACAAGAGACTTATCGTACGATGAGCCTTTGCAGTATCGTAAGAAGGTCTTCCAGGTTTTGGTATGAATACCACCTTGGAAATTTCCCACACCGTAGGTATAACTCCTGTGGCTAGGCTTAGTCTGAACAGATTCACAAGTCTTGGAGTTATTATGACGGCGCTTTTTTGGAGTAGTGCAGGGTAAATTCCGTCCATTCCAGGCGCCTTGAAGGGATCGAAAGATTGAATAGCCCATGTTACAGACCCATATGTGACTATGGATTTTGCACAAGTCCAGCTATCACGAGTTGCCAGACCGCGGGCAACTTGCCGTTCTTCTCTGACTTCGCTCGTTGCTTTGTCTTATATTTCGGTGGATCCCGGGAAGTGCGTACTGAGCATTACTGCCAGTGTCTCTTCCGGTCCATCCGTGTGTGAGCCGTCTTCTTTGAGTACGGTCTCTGGAGTATTAACTGGATTTTGAGCCATGACTCTGTGAAGTTTTGCACAGTCAGAGACATTTTCAATGTCCTGACAGAAATTTCTCCATGAGCTTCTCTTGACTTTCCTCACTGCTTTATTGAATTCAGTGAGCGCCGTCGTGCATTTCTGTTGGTCGTTCTGACCGTCTCAGGGCAGGTCTCGGTGTATGAGTTCATTATGGCATTGTTAATGTCACAAGTCATTCTCTCAACCCCTTGCCCTGAGACTAGGTCAAGTGAGGCTAGATTGGTTTCCAATTCCTTCCTAAATGTTTTCCAATCTGTATACCTTGGGTTTATATAAGTCTTTTTTATAGGTCGACTTAATAGTAAAGGATATGTAATTGTGATCCGACGCTGAGGCTTCGTCTAATACGGTGGCTGGCCAAAGTTATGTCCAAAACCTCTTCCCTAAGCAAATTCCCCCTTCTTTGTTGGAAAGTTGGCTTACGGCCCTGATTCAGTAAAGTTAAATTCGACTCTATTAGGTAATCAATAAGGTACTCACCCCGTTTATTGGTGTTGGAGCTCCCCCAAACCAGATGGTGGGCATTGCCGTCCATTCCCAAGATGAGGTGCTTCCCGTTTCTGATCCGTGTTCCACTATCCTCCGCATTTCCATGGACGGAGGTGTTTCTGTGGAATGGTATAGCAGGTACACTGATGCAAGCAGAATTCTGATGTTTCCATCACCTGCCTGCAGGTGTACCTCAGTCACGGCAGTGACCCTGGAACATAAATCTGTTATTTTCAACATTTTGATATTGTTCCTGATAAAAATACATGCCCTTTGGTTTGCATTATCAGTGTCGTAGATTAATTTACCCTTCGCAGCGCTCATTCCCATTACTCTGCCTTTGACGGTCCATGGTTCTTCAATAAGAACCACTCCTATGTCATCAGCCAGGATCTTCTGGCAGAGCGTCGCCGTCGCCGCCCACTCACTTGACTTAACCAAAACTCCTATCTATTTGTTTACTCAACGCTTTTTAGACAATATTTTATATAAATATAGTTAAAAGTGTTGTATGTCTAAATGCTGACTGTAATGACCAACATATCTTTGAATGTTTAATGACTAACCCGGCTTATCCTGGGTCAGGGTTTTGCCACAGACACAGTATACCACACACAGTCAAGTAAGTCCGTACCATTTTCTAATCATGCAGCGCATCAAGCAATAGTCAAGTATGTCCAGTCGGAGTAAAATCGAGTCAAACTCTGTCTGAAAGTCAATACCTAATAAGCATATCTTTAAGTGGGAATATCGAGCATTTCAACCCAAAGATAGAACGTTTAGAGCAAATTTATAAACTGAATGGTATTGCAGACACAAGAAAAGTACTCACTTTTATCGGGGGAGAGGGATATAGCAGGTTGAAATATCTCGTGTCACCTACATTGTCTGATACGAAGTCATACGCAGATTTGGTGAAAGCATTAAAAAATAACTACAGTCCCAAAAAGCTAGTTGTAGCAGAACGCATCATGATGAACAACAGTTACCAGTAACCAGGAGAAACTATCACAGCACGCGTTTCAAGGTTGAAAAGTATGTTAAAAACTTGTAACTATGGTAACTTTTTGATCAATGCTTTAAGAGACGTTGATATCTGGAATTAGGGCTGATGATATTAAACAAAGGTTGTTAGATGAAGGTCATAACTTCGAAGCAGCTCTAAAAATCGCTTTTAATATGGTAAAAATTTTACCAGATAAGGTCGTGTTGTTAAAGTACATAGTAAATTAGATTTGAAATTTTAGTTTCTATATATTCCCTTCTTCCAGTCTTCCTTAAATCTATAGTTTATTTAATTTCAATCCTTTTTCAGACAAGCAGAAAATCAACTGCTGTATCAGAGTTATCTTCTGAAAAAGATTATAAAGATCCCATAGATTTTTACATGGCTCAGCTGGTAGAACAGGAGGAAGAATTTGCAGAATTCGGTGTATATACAGAAGAACATGGTGATTTTAATCTTAGAAAAGATGTTTTGGATACAATTCTAGAAGCTGATAATGAAACTTCGTCTGTTAAGGATTAGTTATAAAAAATAATAAAGTGCATCGAATTTAATGTCAAATACTCTGAAATTAGAAATAAAAACTTCTAAATACAAATATTTGAGAATTTTAGTGTTTAATTTTCAAATACCTAGTTTTTCGCAGTAAATAACGGTTTAAAGTGTCAAGTGGAGAATTTTGTGGTGGCTTACCAGAGAGATTAACATAATTAATTTGGGACTAACATATAAAAGATATAATTAATAAAACCTCAATATCGTCGATAAAGGTCCAACGGGACACCCGGCCGCATATAAGCACAACGTATGGGAAAGGTGTACAAAACGAACCCCTAACGAAAATTCAGCAAACAACTCATTTGTTCAAAATAAAATTCCTTTGTTGTTTAACTAGTAACCCACATTCACTTACTAATGTAGTGAGTTTTTTATTGCAAAATGGCAGTAGGTGAAGAAAAATAATACAAAATGTTACAAAAGAATCATTTTGTACATTAGGGTGTACAATATGATCCCTCCGGATTATTTTACCGACCACTTACAAAACAGATTTAGTTAATCTGGATAAATTAACTATTATTCTAACAAATTACAAAAACAAAATATATTCTTCTTTTAATAGAAAATAACGTTTATATTAATCCTATATAGTCCAGGAAATCTGGGTATGTAAGCGTCATTTTCGAGGTAACGGCTGATACTTGGTAAAAAGTTAGTAAAAATGGTGTACAACAAAACTTAACTTATGCGATCTCTCAAATCGGGCCGGAACATTGTTTATGATACGATTTGCACAATTTTTCATGCCTTTTGTAGATTTTTCAGGTATATCTTTTTTCTCGTGCATAGTACAGACAAAAAGTTAAATACTCTTTTTTTCTTCTTTTAAAGACCTTACACGTAAAAAAAAATTGATTGGGTTAAAAGTTATTGGCAAATAAACAACTGATAACGTTATTGTTAATAAATAAAAATATAATGAGCATTTTTTACACTAACACTTCCACATCACGCTAATCTATTGTCACTCATTAAAAAATGATACTCACGAAAGATGGAGTCTGTAAGTTCAATAGTTTATGAAGTATGGCCTTATAAACAAATTAACTAAAAATTGACTTGCAGAGTTCTGTAAGCTCTGCGACCTCGCGCCAATTTTTTCATAATAAGACATCGATACCCATCATTGTTTTTTAAAAAATACATTTTTGCAACAACGCGAATTTGTTTTCATATTTGGCTTAGTTGCATACTTAATTTGACACTATATTCGCCGATTTTTGTCGAGAATTAAGTACGCGCATAGGAGGGGCATGGAAAGAGCTTCAATTGAAAAAAAATACGTTAAGATTTATTGACAAACGACTGAGTTACGGACAATCGAAGTCGGAGGCCTGTCAGTCAACAATTTATGCGAGTATCGAAAAACAAAAAATATCCCTAAAATGTTTAGTCAATGTACTTTTATTGTACGAAATAGCGAGACGTCTCGTAAATTGCAACCCTATCAAAATTTTTTTCGAAAGTCAGCAGGACGGATATTTCGGCTGGCTACTGCGTGGCAGCGGAGTGGGGGGAACGCCTAGCTTTTCGTTCTATCATCATCCGCATTTTGTGTTGGCAGTCGTACGGTGAACCTCAGTGCGTGTAGTCGAGCTAAAGTTTTGTTTTTCGATACTCGCATAAATTGTTGACTGACAGGCCTCCGACTTCGATTGTCCGTAACTCAGTCGTTTGTCAATAAATCTTAACGTATTTTTTTTCAATCAAAGCTCTTTCCATGCCCCTCCTATGTGCGTACTTAATTCTCGGCAACAATCGGCGGATATAGTGTCAAATTAAGTATGCAACTAAGCCAAATATGAAAACAAATTCGCGTTGTTGCAAAAATGTATTTTTTAAAAAACAATGATGGGTATCGATGTCTTATTATGAAAAAATTGGCGCAAGGTCGCATAGCTTACAGAACTCTGCAAGTCAATTTTTAGTTAATTTGTTTATAAGGCCATAATTCATAAACTATTGAACTTACAAACTCCATCTTTCGTATCATTTTTTAATGAGTGAGAATAGATAAGCGTGATGTGCGGAAGTGTTAGTGTAAAAAATGCTCTTATATTTTTATTTATTAACAATAACGTTATCAGTTGTTTATTTGCCAATAACTTTTGACCCAATCAATTTTTTTACGTGTAAGGTCTAGAATTGCAGGTCTTTAAAAGAAGAAAAAAAAGTATTCAACTTTTTGTCTTTACTATGCACGAGAAAAAAGATATACCTGAAAAATCTACAAAAGGCATGAAAAATGAGTGTAAATCGTATCATAAACAATGTTCCGGTTCGATTTGAGAGGTCGCATAAGTTAAGTGTTGTTGTACACCATTTTTACTAACTTTTTACCAAGTATCAGCCGTTACCTCGAAAATGACGCAAAATGATCATTTTAGGTCTGATTTCCCTGGACTAATAGATATTGGTAACTTATCTTTTAGTCAAGTCCTAAATTTTTGCGTACATTTTTGATGCGAATATCACGGCAAAACTCACAGGTATAATCATCAGCGTTATCACTTTCAATCCCAGCACACTCTTCATGACCCCATTTCGTACACATGATGCATCGGACCCAACCTTTTCCGTGCTGATCGTTAGAATACTTATTCTGGCAATACAAACATTCAGTATCACTGCTGTCGTCAGATGAAGTGTCAGATGCATCTTCTAGTATGGTTTCCTTCCTCTTCCCTTTTACTTTACTCTGCACGTTTAACTTTCTATTTTTTCTCTTTATCAAATTTATTGCCAAATCACACTTTTCTTTTTGCTGCCCGATTTGCTTTTTTCGTTTCATCATCAGCTTTCTTTTTTTATCTTCTTACAACTAATTTTTATAAGGAGTGCTTGTGCCTCCAGATGATCTTTTCCCTGGTGCACCTTCTCTCAGTTATGTGTGTAACTAGTATGATAATAGACGGACCGACACTACCAAATGAGCTGTCCAAAACTGCTTTGATGTGGAAGGAATAGGCGAAACCCTAATCTGTGAGTTCTCATCATTTGGAACTTTTATCTGTGACATTTCTTGGGATACTAGAGTCACACGATACGCTGTTGAGGTTTGTGAAGAGTTGTCCACCTACTAGCTGACAGTCTATTTCTGGTTGATCAGTCGTTTCTGCAACTACAAAATCTGTTTCAATAAAGACATCCGGGTCTAAAGGAACTAACATTTTTCGAATCCATTAATGGCATTTGAGGGAACAGCAGCTTTAAGGTAGGATTCTGAGTAAATTTGACTAATTTGGAACACAGTCACCATCCTTCCTGGATGATTGTTCATCCATTTTTCTAAGGATTGGTTGTGATAAACACTCAATGGATACATCACACTCACATCTAAAGGTTGTAACTTGTGGGTACAGTGTGGTTGCAGGCATAGTATGATCACATTATTTTCTCTTGCTTTTAAAATGACATTCAAGTTTTTTGTGTGCGATAAGTGGCCGTCTATAAGTGGCCGTCTAAAATAAGAAGTACCGGATCTTCCTTGGTTGGTTTTGTATGGCTCAGGAAATGGTCAAACCAAGAGCTAAAGACCTCCGTTCTCATCCAACCAGATGGGTTACATGCGTAAACTGATCCAAGTGGAGCGCCATCCATAAGTTCAGGCTTCATACGAACTCTACTATACAGAGTAAAAATTGAAACCGAAGAAGGTCTAGTACAAGTATAAACTTTCATCTAATTAAAATTATGTGTATGGACTGCTTAAACAGAATAGTTAAAATAGATGTTTCTTTCGACTGTTGATTTTCGGTTTGGTTTTTGTAGTGTGAAGGTCAAAGTTTTGTCACTAAATATTGTGATTTACTTGTTGTTTGCTATGATTTACGACTATTGAGAATTGCTTTATTTCGCTCGGGTGGAGATGGAGATTTAATAATAATAGAATAAGTAACGTTAATTTAAAATTATAATTGTTCGTATTATTTGATGATCATCATTATTATAATCATCTAAATCTAAATGTAAATTTTGAATTTTGCGAGTACTTTGTAGATTGTAAAAGATATATGTTATATATTATAGTATTGGTGGAAACTTGGTTACATGAAGGTGTAGCGAATGGAGAGTTGGTTGACACACACTCTTACAATGTGATAAGATCAGATAGGAACCGGGAATTTACTAGTAAATCACGCGGAGGTGGTGTGTTAATAGTTACAAAGAAAAGCCATAAAATTTTAACTTTCTTTCAGTACCGTTCATTATTTGAGATTTTAATTGCAGAAATAAAAATAAATAATAAAGTTAAAATTCATGTGATGGGAGTATACATACCACCCGATTGTAAGGTAAACGACTATATAGAATGTTTTGAGATTTTGCAACAACATATTTCCTCAACAAAAATATCATATTTATTCTAGGCGATTTTAATATACCAGAAATAAAAGGTACAAACAATGCGGATTTTAATACTAGTCCTGAACTGGAGAGTTTGATTGAATTTTTAAATTTTAACTCATTTATTTTGTACAATAATATAAAAAATAGTCAAGATAAAACGTTAGACCTAGTTATTGCGTCAAATGATAATGTAGATACATGCACGGTGATGAAGGAACAATTACCTTTAGTTACTGAAGATATATTGCATCCATCTCTATATAACGTTGGTCAAGCAAAATACACAAGAACAAAAGAAGGCAACTGAATACAAATTTAATTTTAAAGGAGCTAATTTTCAATTGATGAGCGAAATGTTGAGAGATACATGTTGGATAGACGTTAAAAACAATGACAATGTAGATTCAGCACTTAAGATTTTTTACAAAAAAATTTACGATATTTTTGAAGTCACTGTTCCGAAATATAAAACAACAATTACAATAAATTTCCAAAATGGTTCACCCCACAAATCAAACGGTTATTAAAAGATAAAAATAATTTTAGAAAACTAAAATATGTTTCAGACTATTACAATTCCAAATATTTACAGTCCAGAAGGGATCTAAAATATTTAATTAATAATGAACACAAGAATTATTTGAGGCAAATTGAAGAGAATGTAAAGAGTGATATAAATTCCTTCTGGACATACGTTAAAAAAATAGATCTAACGGAAGTCAGGTAGAAACATTTAGTGTAAACGGGCAAATAGTAAATGATGATGAGATTGCTGAAAAATTCGCACATTATTTCTCTACTGCTCACAACGATGAAAAATAAAGTTATGATTTAAATTACTTAAACTTAATCAATAATAATAATACTGTCTTAAAATTATCGATGATATCAGATAACGATTACAATATGGCCCTAAAAAAATTAAAACCCAAGAAATGCGCAGGTATGGACCGAATACCGCCCTATATTTTGAAAGGTTGCGGAGAATTTTTGAAACTACCCTTAATGCATATTTTTAATGTTATCCTTAAACACTCATATTTTCCAGTAAAATGGAAATTATCAACATACGTTCCAATTCACAAATCAGGTAACAAGAAAGATATTGAAAATTATAGAGGGGTATCAATCATGTGCGCTCCTTCCAAATTGTTGGAACAAATTTTATATTTCCATCTTTACAACCATGTTAAAAATAGTATTATAGACCAACAACATGGATACATGTCGGGTCGATCAATAAATACGAATCTGATGTTGTTTACAGAATAGGCAAAGGAAGCTTTTGAAGAAAGACTACAACTAGACGTTATTTACACAGATTTTCAATAAGCATTTGATACTGTTCAGCATGACGTAGTTTTGAAGAAATTGAACTCATTTGGTTTATCAAACGATTTATTATGTTTGTTTAAAAGCTACCTTCAAGATAGGTATTTCGTGGTCAAGCACAATGGTAATACATCGGAAAAGTTTCACGCGAATTCTGGGGCCCCCCAGGGTTCTAACTTGGGACCACTTCTGTTCCTATTATTCGTTAATGATATAGGCAACTGTATACAATTTTCTGATTGTTTATTGTTTGCGGGCGACTTTAAAATATTTTAAAAAATTAGATCAGTTAGAGATTGCGTCATGATTCAGAGGGATATCAATAGCATACTGGAATGGAGTATCCAAAATAAATTAAATTTTAATATTAATAAATGTGGGAGTATGTCTAATACAAAAAAAAGGAACCTATAATATTTAATTATGTGATGGGGACGGATTCTCTACAACGGCTTAGAAAAATTAAAGATTTAGGGGTTATATATAACGAGCTTATGGTAGTTATCAAATGGACATTGCTAAAAGCATATTCATGGCAGTATCACAGTATATATGATTAGTCAGTGCATTCAGGAAATTTCACAGCAGGATTTTCAGCCATTTTTAAAAAGAAATTCTCACTGTTCTATTAATTATTAATAATTTATTTATTACCAGCGCGGCGCGGGTGTGATAAACAAAATTAAACAATTCCTTTTTGATAACTAACCTTAAAATATCTGTCAATATATCAGACACCTTCGAAATTACCACGTTGCCAAATCTATTTCACACGTACAACAATTTAACTTGCAGGGCGCTCTACTTTCGACAGAAGTGCTGCCTCTATAGTTCGGTCTCGATCCCTATACCACAAGTTGGGCAGCCTCGAAATTACCTTAATATATGATGCCAGCAGCGCTATTTTTGACATTGGTCGTAACTTTGCGTATACGTGTTACTGCGAGCGGATAATTTACGAACAATTCGTGTAAATGGTATTTATGAGCACTGTTCGAAAGTTAAATTCTTGTACGTGTGAAATAGATTTAGCAACGTGGTAATTTCGAAGGTGTCTGATATATTGACAGATATTTTAAGGTTAGTTATCAAAAAAGAATTGTTTAATTTTGTTTATCACACCCGCGCCGCGCTGTTAATAATTAATGGAACAGTGAGAATTGCATTTTAAAAATGGCTGAAAATCATGCTGTGAAACTTCCTTAATGCACTGACTAACCATAGACTGTGATACTGCCATCAATATGCTTTTAGCAATGTCCATTTGATAACTACCACAAACAAAGAACCGCAGTGCTATCAAAACCTGTAAATACAGAAATTTATATAAAATATAGGCCTTATAGGTAGTTTTTATATTATAATAGTTAGTAGGTATAATACAGGTATAAAAACTAACCCTCATTTCGACACTTAGGTCAGTAGTTCTTTTTTGTGGTCTCATAAATGGTTCTACAATGTTTACTAAGTAACGGCAAAGTTCTTTTGATAGACGAAAATATTGAGTAAAATGGTGTTCACTTAAGGCTTCGAGTGGATCGATAATCTCAAATCAGTTATTTCTTTGAAATAGTGCCTCTCCAACATTTTCCAGGTTATCAATATTAGCAATTTATTGTAAATCGTCCATTTCTAATTATATAAATATATATTTAGATTATAATTTTTTCAAATGTCAGATTATGCTAATCATTCGCATATGGTCTACGACAACCAAATACCATTCCCTGCAGTGCTATTTTTGACATTGCGCGTAACTTTGCGTATACGTGTTACTGCGAGCGGATAATTTGCGAACACTTCGTGTAAATGGTATTTTTGAGCAATGTTCGAAAGTTAAATTCTTGTACGTGTGAAATAGATTTGGCAACGTGGTAATTTCGAAGGTGTCTGATATATTGACAGATATTTTAAGGTTAGTTATCAAAAAAGAGTTGTTTAATTTTGTTTATCACACCCGCGCCGCGCTGGTATTAAATAAATTATTAATAATTAATAGAACAGTGAGAATTGCTCTTTAAAAATGGCTGAAAATCCTGTTGTGAAACTTCCTTAATGCACTGACTAACCATAAACTGTGATCAGGCCCTGCGGAAGGCCCGTGCGAACCGTGCGCCTGCACGGGGCGCCAACATCTAGGAGCGCCAAATCAAGAGATAGTTAATACAAAAACTGGCAAGAACTAAAGAACTAAAAGTGTCTAATATAAAAAAATATAAATGATAAACTAGAGCAAAAGAAAATGTGTAAAAGTATTTATTATCCAGTATAAGTTAAGTGCATAATATATCAATCAGTTTATTTGCTTCTGATATGATGTATTGTGCCTTACCGAGCGTGAACAGACGGGCGGTATTATTTTATTGACAAAGAAAGGCGTCGTCGCCGCGCCGGTCGGTCAGAAGATAAGCAAGCCCAAGCGCTGTTATTTTATTGGCGAATGAAAGGCGCCGTCAGTCGCCACCGCACCACCTGCAGGTAATAAATATTTTTTGTTTTGTCTAGCCGGTATCAGGGTTTTCAAATTAAAAAAGAAATAATTAGTTTCAGTTATGATGTGAATTCCAGCAGAGATTACGAGTGGGCAAAACAATTTATGCTGAACATCAAAACATTATAAATACTGAAGCTAAACGTTGGACTGAAGTATTTAAACGTTTAGTTGCAG
Organism: Galeruca laticollis; assembly: GCA_963921935.1. NCBI lineage: Eukaryota > Metazoa > Arthropoda > Insecta > Coleoptera > Chrysomelidae > Galeruca > Galeruca laticollis. The sequence goes on from OY998177.1 coordinate 213,318,586, forward strand.
CTTTAGAATTTCTTGGTTGTCAAAATATGGCATTTCGAGGAAGTATTGATAAATTGTACGAAAGAAGCAATGGTAATTTTTTGAAACTATTAGAGTTTATTAGTACTTTCGATATTATAATGGCTGACCATCTGCGGCGTGCAACTTCCAAAGAAATGTACGTTCATTACTTAGGAAAGGATATTCAAAATGAAATAATTAATATAATTGGATCTAGCATAAAAACAAAAATAGTAAACGACATAATAAAATCTAAATATTATTCTATTGCGCTGGATTGCACGCACGATATGAGCCATACGGAATAGATGACTTTAATTATTCGTTATGTAAATATAGAATCTGGAAAAGAAGTAACAATTCAGGAATCTTTTATTGGCTTTATACCTGTTTATACTTCACCTGGAGAAGGTTGAACAGAATATTTATTAGAAGAACTTAACAAGAAATATGAGAGGACAAGGATACGATAATGGGGCTAATATGCGTGGGAAACATGTAGGAGTGCAAAAACGTATACTAGATGTAAATCCTAGAGCTTTTTTTGTTCCTTGCAGTGCACATTCTTTAAATTTAGTTGTTAACGATGCAGCTCTTACGTGTGTCCAGGCAGTATCATATTTTGGAGTACCTACTTCAGGAAATTCACAATTTTTTTGGGGGTTCGACACATAGATGGAGTATTTTAAAAAACAACATCACAAATTTGACTTTGATGCCGCTCAGCCAAACTCGGTGAAAAAGTCGCATCGACGCGATAACGCCATTTCGTTATGAAATTGGAAACATATATGATGCTTTATATCAGGCGTATACTGACGACAAAATTGATGCATTTGGAAAAAATACAGCTTCGAATTTGTTAAGAAACATTAAAAAATTTAATTTTATATGTTGCACCGTGATCTGGTATAACATATTATACAAAATTAATATAATCAGCAAAATTCTTCAACAGAAAGCAGTTAATATACTAACCTCAAATGATTTACTTTCAAAAACCGTAAAATATTTGAAGAATATAAGGTGTGACAGGGGATTTGAAGAAGTACTTGTAGATGCTAAGAGAATTGGCTAGAAAGATTTGAATTATTGCGTAATCAAAATAAAATCTTTGATTTTTTGTATAATATAAGCGGTATTTGTAATATGGATAGTAAAGAGATTTTTAAAAAGTGCCAACATTGCGAGTTATGTCTTACAGACGGAGATAATGCTGATATTAATGGTACAGAATTACACCATGAACTAAGTGTTTTGTCACCAATTGTTCTTTCAGAGAGTTCGCCAGTAGAAGTTTTAAATTTTGTGTGTAAAAATTATTTGTCTGAAAATTTTCCAAATGTTGTTGTAACTTTGCGTATTTTATTAATTCTTCCTGTTACTGTGGCAACAGGTGAAAGAAGTTTTTCAAATAAAAAATTATTCACGTTCTATTTCTCAAGAGCGCCTAGTTAATCTGACTATGTTGAGCATAGAATTTGATCAAATGATGAATATTAATATTGACAATATTCTTAAGGATTTTTCGCAAACTAAAGCCAGAAAACTTAATTTTAATTAAATTTAGTTTGTATTTAGTAGAATAATATAATTTTTATGCTTTTTTGAGAAAATATTTTTATTATGTTTATTTTTATAATATAATGTTTTAGATGTTTATAACTTTAAGTGTCATTATTTGTTTTTTTAATATTTAATAAATAATTTTCTTCTGTTCTTTTGTATTTTAATTTACACACGATTCACGATTATGAAAGTGAATATAGTAACGTATTAGTTTTTCTTTGAGTATTTTTATTTTAACTTTGTAAATTGATTCCACATAACAGTTATTGCAAAACTTACAAAAGTTTAAAAATATGTGTTTCATCAAATCGAGGGGGTGGGGGCGGAAAATTTGGCTTTCGCACGGGCGTTAAACTAGCCTTTCGCCGGCCCTGACTGTGATACTGTCATGAATATGCTTTTAGCAATGTTCATTTGATAACTACCACAAGCAAAGAACCGCAGTGCTATCAAAATCTGTAAATACAGAAATTTATATGAAATATAGGTCTTATAGGTAGTTTTTGTGTAGTAGTAGGTATAATACAGGTATAAAAACTAACCCTCATTTCGACACTTAAGTCAGTAGTTCTTCTTTGTGGTCGTATAAATGGTTCTACAATGTTTACTATGATGTTTACTAAGTAACGGCAAAGTTCTTTTGATAGACGAAAATATTGAGTAAAATGGTGTTCACTCAAGACTTCGAATGGATCGATCATCTCAAATCGGTTATTTCTTTGAAATAGTGCCTCTTCAACATTTTCCAGGTTCTCAATATTAGCAATTTGTTATAAATCGTCCATTTCAAATTATATGAATATATATTAAGATTATAATGTTTTCAAATGTCAGATTATGCTAATCATTCGCATATGGTCTACGACAACCAAATACCGCTCGTTGATTTATTGCGAATACTCGCAATTTGGCGAGTGGTCAAAAATAGCAATATGCCGGTTTTTGTTCGCACGTTCAATATTGCGTGTAACCTTGAAATGTGCGAATGGTCAAAAATAGGGCTGCTGCGATCTTTTATAGCCACTGCTAAACTGCAAATTTAACGCCATCTATTCGCTTGGAAGGTTACTAACGAACTTTATTTTACTGATTGCTGTAATACCGTCATCTGTGAATTTAAACCAAGCTATTTGGATGTCAATTTTAAAAAATAAAGTCATTTTTGAATAATGGGTAAATTTATGTGGAAACAGAAGGTTGAAGGAGAAAATGACATCTGAGAATATTTACAACAATTGTAGAGTGTGTGCCTTACACTTTTTACCTAAAGATTTTGGTCCAAATAAAGTTCTGAAAAGAGGAGTTTTCCCATCATCAATTTACCAGGTAAATCTATAATAATTAAAGAAAAAAAAACTAACAACTAACTAGGATACATTTATTCAATAATGGTTTTTATTTTCTAGAATCTTTAGAAACAGTAACTGATGATGTTCCTTCCTCAATAATTGAAGCTGAACCATCAACCTCGTTAGCTGTACCACAAATTGGCACTGTATCTGTAACTGAGAGTCCTAGGACTAGTTACAGGAATCTTTAAATGCTCAGTTTGTAAAACTGGGAGCTAAAAAAGCACAAGAATCCTGTGCTATTAATGAGGCCAGTTGTAGCTATTCAGTTGAACCCGAGCTGAAATTATCAACACATGCTGTTCAAGATTCTACTTCTGTCACACCAGCAGACTTGAATTCCACAGTTACTCCAAAAAGAAGTGAGTGAAAAATTAATTGATTTATTAATATATAGGTGTTTTACAAAGAAATTTTCACAGAAATAGTAGATATTAGGTATAGGTCAATATTTTGATTTATTAAAAAACATGAAGAATTATTAGGTACTTAGAAATTCATTTATAATTTCATATTATTTAGTTAAATCAAGTTTTGACTGTATACTTCTATTAGAATATTGTCTAAAATAGGGTTTAAAATTTAACATTTCAACAAAAATGTTATCTAAATGCAATGTATATTGCATATTCATATTATTTTTTATTGCTAATGATATTATTTTTTAATTTAGAAAGATCATATTCACTTGCTGAGGTGAATGTCTCTAGGGTTAAAGACCTATCACCAAAAGCCAGACGTCTCTATCAAATAGCCACTCAATTTAAAAAAAGAGCTACCCGGCTTAGAAGAAGTCGTCAGTTGCTGTTAAAAAGGTATGCCGCTGAAACCTTTAAAAAATCTGTACTTTTTGAAAAATGTGTATCCATTATATTGTATCATATGTGTAATATTTGCTATTATCAATAAATTATTCTTATCTTAAGTTTGAGAAGAAAATAAAGAAAATCACCTGTACTATTTTATAAAAAAAAATTTATATTAAATTTTTGAAACTATTTGTCGACATTCGTCTTTTAATAAACTATCCTGGTTAATAAAAACGGATAAAAGCTTTAAACAACTTTTTGAAGCAACCTATCCTACTTTTAAGCCAAAATAAAATAACAGGTTGTTTCAAAAAGTGTTTAAACGTTGTGTGACTGTTTTTATATGTTTATTTAAGAAAAAAACAATATAGGCATAATTTAAAAAATCTTCAGTTTTTGCTTGGCTTGCCATCTAGTAGTAGCTAGTAAACTATGACTAATCATGCAGGTCTCTTCCTTTATTTTTTCCCTGTTGGTGAATAGTAACCTTCCACGACAATAGATGGCGCAGCACTCGACAAAACTTTGTGGCTTCGGACTTAGTACAGGAGATTCCATTCTTCCCCGTATTAAAGGTATTTATCTATGCCAAATACCGCTCGTTGATTTATTGCGAATACTCGCAATTTGGCGAATGGTCAAAAATAGCAATATGCCGGTTTTGGTTCGCACGTTCAATATTGCGTGTAACCTTGAAATGTGCGAATGGTCAAAAATAGCGCTGCTGATGTTAAATAAGAAAAACATTATGATGTAAACAGTGTAATAAATAACCTACAAAATGCAAAGAATAAATGGATATTTTTATATTTCCTTTACCAGAAAAAATTGTTTGTATATAAGAAGGGTGTAGGAGATTATCTGATTTGTGATTAATAACAAAATGAGCATTGCATATTCTAGTATTTTTATTTGGTTCCCAATCCTTCGGATGTTTTCTGAAATGTAATTAAAAAACTTGAATTGATGCGTTTTGTACACATGTTTACTTTCTTTTCCTTAATAGTATTTAATTATTTAATATTAAAGTCAGCAAAAACATAACAAACTTTTTCTTTTATATTATAATAAATGAAATCGTACAGAAAACAAAATTTTATTCTCTCGATAATAATCTTTTATTTATCGCAAAATTAAAGTGGAGGAAATTTCCTATAAAATATGTTCCAAGTATATTTTCGCTAAAGTAAACTGTTAAGGCACAAATGCCCTCACCAAATTAAAAATTTTGCGTAAGTTTTCTCTAGAGGCGAATTTTGGAAATAATATGTGTAGTAGGAGTCCCCAATTCTAATATATTAGGACTCTATAAATATTTATCACGAACAGAGGCATCCCAGACAACATGGGATATTCATAGAATAATCTTTAAATACACCAAAAAGTATAAGAATATTCCGAATCAACTAAGAATATTCTTATAATATTAATATTATTTTTGAATATTCTATTAATATTCCTTAGTGAATATTCACAGAACAAGCCTGATGAATATTCTTAAAATATTCATTTTAGAATATTATCAAATTGAATATTCTTAAAATATTCATTTAAGAATATTACCAAACTGAATATTCCTAGCATATTCTTTTAAGCATATTTACTTATGATTAAAGATAATTAATATTATTTTTCACATGGGACGAAAGTTATAGTTCAACCATTTATCCGGATATTCAACCCTACGCATGGGTGTAAATTAGTTAAAATCACCTTCATATAAATAATAAATATAATATATCAAATAATAAACTATTAACCATGTATTAAACTCATTGAAGTTCAGATATAGATTATAAGATAAGAAAAATATATAAAAATATCCTCGATATGAACACTACATAAATGGTTGATACGGTGTGGATATAATGTTATTCGTCATATCGTCGTGTGATAAAAAGAGAACAAAGATATAAATCATAATTATAACATTCAGCGTAAAGCCAAATCAAGACAGGTGCCCAATCGCGTCAACAAAAAGCCGCCAGCAAATTAAAATGCAACTGGCGTTCTCTGTACACACGTTTATTGGTTAATTTCTAATATCATGTGTGACGGGCTTAAGTCTGGCATGCTCAAAGTCAAGTGTCAATAGGTTCGTTTCTCTTCCGTTTTATCCTCTCTAAGTATAGAGAGGAAATTTCTTTCTATTTCGTGAACCTATTCTGTACGATTCTTTCTATATCTATTCGGTAATGCTCGGCTATAGAGAACTGATAATTATTGGATGTACAAACATTGACCTGTTTTTAGGGTAATTTGGGATATCTCTTGATTAAGTCGGCAACAATAGCAACATTTGTTTGTTTTATTTCTCAGGAGGATAATAATAGTTACGAGAATTATTTCATATTTCATTGTGGGAGTCAATTATTATTATAACTGCTATTATAGTGAGTGGTGTAAATATTATAAACTATAGCATAGCATGTTATCTGTTGTTAGTTTTCGTTTTTTAATCTTTATTGCGAGTACATTATAAAGTTTGGAAACAATTCATTTGGTACAAGTAGAAGATGAAGTAGGTACGACAAAACCAATTACGTTTAGAGAGAAGAATTTATTAATCCTTAAAATCGCCAATGTTAAATATATTGAACTTCTTAAGAATTGGATTAATGACAAAAATTAAGAAGTTTAGTATTTAATTTTACACAACGTTCAACACAGAAATATTTCACATTTACAGGTAACACCGTAAATGGCCATAAATACGTATTATTTAGGTAACCTTTGCAGTTGTTTACATATTAAATTGCAATAATATTAATAATACGTAATTATCCAAAAATTATTTTTCCAGCATATAATAAACTTGTATATATAAACCACAAAACACCATAATCATAACATAACGATATGCACCTTTCCTTTGAAAAATGTAAACATGCCAACAAAGATAAATCTAAATGATTGTGTGTTAAAAAGAGAAAGGTATCATAGAAAGACCTAAAATGGTCTTTCTATATCTTTCTACCGAACGAAGCGTTCGTGAAGCACGACCACTGCCGATGTTGCTTACAGAATAAGGTAAAGTGGTTTAGAGAATTTATAGAAAGAAATTTCCTCTCTATGACGATACAGAATACGCGCTCTGGAGTGGATTGTGCTTTAGTTAAAGTTTATTTTGATTTTGTTTTCAACAATATCGTGACTAGTGGAACTCTTAGTGAGATATTATTGTATTTGTTATGGGATGAAAACTTTGAAGTTCGTGGATGTCACTCAAGAACAGGAGAAGGAATAATTATGTTTGGATTTCCCAAAGACCCTGTGAGGTAAGAGTAATTGTTTCTATATGCAATATATTATAGGTATATATTACTTTTTCAATATTTTACATGCACCTATGCATCATAAGTTGTGTAATTCTATATGTTTTTGGTTTGTTAGCATTGATCTGTCCCTCTGCCTTTAATAACATGAAATAATAATATGTACTACAATAAGCTTTCTGCTGACGAGCCCTGTTCAGCTAAAAATATGTTGAATAATAAATTAGTAGTTAATATAGACATGTGAATAACTACATTTATTTACTTTTTAGGGCACACTTATGGTTGGAAGATTGTAACTGTGCAGATTTGTTTGGAAAAGACTACAGATGCTTTACAATAGAATTATAGGTTGTGTGAACTTCACTGTCAGGAAAAATTTATTTCCAAAGGAGGATATCCCAAGCATTTGTATCAGCTAGCTGTGCCTACCCTATTTCCATGGTTAAAATGCAAAGGTCACATTTTATTGAATGATCCACTAACATAAATAGTTACTCAGTCTGGTAAATATTAAATTTAAGTAGCAGCTGTTTTTGATATTTATTTTTTGTCATCTGGCCGCATAATTAGTTAATACTTTTTGACGGGATTAATACCTTCTTGAAATTTGTATAAGGGAATATCCTGGTGTTAAGATAATGAAAACAAAAAAATTAAAACATTTATATCGGTTTATAAAACTAAGTCAACATTCATTTAAACAAGTGAATTATCTTAAGAACTTGAGGCTGGTAAAAACTTTCATGAGAAGAGCATACAATAATTAATCACCATATGCTTTGGTATTTAAGCGACAGTACAGAATACCAGTGTCAATGTAATGTATTCTGCATAGTGGCAAATTTAAGAAAATATCAATATTTTTTATACTCATATTTGTAAAATTTCTACAAATGATTACTACAATTACTTTTATAATTGCAGATACCACACCATTACAGCAACCGGCACATTCATTTCAGGCCGTTGCAATACATTCTAGTGACTGTGATGATATAACCATAACGCAAGTTTATGAATCCACACACTGCCAGCTTTTAACACCGCCTTACCCGAACCGGTAAATTGATATATCTGATTGCATAACGTCAACAATAAGGATGTTTTTCAGTTATACCTCAGTTATGTAGCCTTAACCGGACAGTTTTATCCATTTGGGTATAGCTAAAAACTCGCAGTGTGTGGGCCCTATAAATATTTACAAATTTTAAAAGATTAACTCTATATTTTTTGACAGAAACAAGTATTTGGTCAATTTTGTTCTTTCTTTATTTTTCATTTCTCACAAGAGAATGTAAGTATCTATAAATATTTAATTTTACGAAACTGATGTTCAACAAGTAGATTAATGCTTTATATATTTTGTGAAGCTCTGTCGTTTTGGTTTAAAAACGATAAAATGAAAGTTATAGTTGAATATTTATAAATTTTAAAAGTTTATAGAGAGTTATAAAGTTTATGTTTGTCTAATAAAAATTTGGACAATTTAATATTGAATTTTATTTTATTATGCTTGTACCTGTTCCACTTTATTCACTTTAGAAGCCACCATCCAGTGAATGGTCGGGTAGAGAATTCCATCAGTTATGAAAATTTATTGATTTACAGAAATTTGAAAAAAGTGCATTTACATGAATCCTATATTAACCCTCCCCTCTCCCCCCAATAAATGTATGGTTCTGAACATTCTGAGGATATTTCTGCAATATTCTGAATATACAAAGAATATCCCCTGAATATTTAATTTGAAATAATTCTACAAAATTCCAAATGAATCTACCATGAATATTCATAGTATATATTGAATATTCTGGAAACATTCATTGAAGAACATTCTTAGATAATGCTTTTCTGAATATTCTCGGAATAATCCTAGCTTATATATAATACGAAAAAGAATATTCATTTGGGAATATTCTCTGAATATTTAGGATATTCCCATTTTCACTTTCTAGGAATATTCCAAAAAGCATAAAGATATTCTTGGCATTTTTAGAGAATATTCCAATATGCCAAAATGAATATTCCACGGATATTTATAGAATATCTAATGTTGTCTGGGATATCTTTTTTTCAATTAATCGATTAATTCATTAATTAATCCATGTTAATAATGTATGATCAATTAATTTCGATTTAAAACGCTGTACTTGTTTCCACACCACCCAAGAGGTGAAGTACACGACGCGTTTTTACTTTTCCGCCCAACCTATCTAATATGCGAGAAAAGTATTGGTTTACCCCACAAATAAAACGGTTTTAAAGATTAAAACTAACTTTTCCGCATCTATGACTCTGAACAATATTCTATCATAAAATTGTCACTTGTATACACTTCGGGGGATGTATCTTGCTAACAAACCGAAATTTCTCGAAAAGTAACCAAAAATTTAGTATATCTGTATTTATAGGACCCGCTGTACTCACTCTAGTCAACTGAAAATCAATAGGGTACATCTGTGAGACACCTTCAACAATACTCAATCATAAAATTGATCAATCGTATACTCTTTGGACGCTGTATCGTGCTAACAAACTGAAAATTCTCGAAAAATTGCAAAAATTTGGTACTTTAAGTACCATAGCACTCTTTGTACTGGCTTTAGTGGGCTCAATATCAATAGGGTTCATCTTTGAGATGCTCTGAATAATTTCCAATCATAAAATTGGTCACTTGTATATACTCCGGAGGCTGTATCGTGCTAACAAACTCAAACTTTTCCAAAAATGATAAAAAGATCGTACTTAAAGTACTGTAGCACCCGTTGTTTTGGCAGTGGTGAGCTGAAAATCAATAGGGTTCATCAGTAGTTGTCCTGAATAACATTCAATCATAAAATTGGTGACTTGTTGAACTCCGGTGGCTGTATCGTGATAACAAACTGAAATTTCTCAAAAAATGACAAAATGTCGTACTTCAAGTACCATAGCACCCGTTGTGCTGTCTCTGGTCTGCTGAAAATCAATAGGGTTCATCTGTGACATGTCCTTAACAATATTCAAACATAAAATTGGTGACTTATTGCACTCCGGAGGCTGTATCGTGCTAACAAGACATGTAAGACAAAGTGACCGACGACGACATACACACAGGATTTTTTTTCTAAAAACCGTTTTTACTTTTCCGCCAACCTATCTAATATGCGAGAAAAGTATTGGTTTACCCACAAAAAAGTTGGAAATTTAAAAAAATTTTTTGAGTTATTTTTACGTTATCCATCAACAATAACACGAAAAAACGGTTTTTAGAAAAAAAATCCTGTGTGTATGTCGTCGTCGTCGGCCACTTTTCCTTGCAAGTCTTGTTAGCACGATACAGCCTCCGGAGTGCAATAAGTCACCAATTTTGTGATGGAATATTGTTAAGGACATTTCACAGATGAACCCTATTGATTTTCAGCTCACCAGAGCCAGTACAACGGGTGCTATGGTACTTGTAGTACGACATTTTGTCGTTTTTCGAGAAATTTCAGTTTGTTAGCACGATACAGCCTCCAGAGAGTATACGATTGATCAACTTTATGAATAAGTATTGTTCAAGGTGTCTCACAGATGTACCCTATTGATTTTCAGTTGACTAGAGCGAGTACAGCGGGTCCTATAAAACTAGATATACTAAATTTTTGGTTATTTTTGGAGAAATTTCGGTTTGTTAGCACGATACATCCCCCGAAGTGTATACAAGTAACAATTTTATGATAGAATATTGTTCAGGGCCACAGATGCGGAAAAGTTAGTTTTAATCTTTAAAACCGTTTATTTCGTGTTGTTGTTGATGGCAAACTAAAACTTTTTTTGGGGTAAACCAATACTTTTCTCGCATATAGATAGGTTGGGCGGAAAAGTATAAGTTGGAGTTTTGAATTTTTTTTGAGTTATTTTTACGTTTTCCATCAACAACAACATAAAAAAACGGTTTTTAGAAAAAAATCCTCTGTGTATGTCGTCGTCGTCGTTGTTGGTCACTTTTCCTTACATGTCCTGTTAGTACGATACAGTCTCCGGAGTGCAATAAGTCAGCAATTTTATGATTGAATATTGTTAAGAACATATTACAGATGAACCCTATTGATATTCAGCTCACCAGAGCCAGTACAACGGGTGCTATGGTACTTGATGTACAACATTTTGTCATTTTTTGATAAATTTCAGTTTGTTAGAACGATACAGCATCCGGAGTTCAACAAGTGCCCAGTTTTATGATTGAATATTATTCAGAACATCTCACTGATGAACCCTATCGATTTTTAGGTCACCAGAGCCAATACAACAGGTGCTACAGTACTTTAAGTACGATATTTTTGTCATTTTTGGAGAAGTTTCAGTTTGTTAGCACGATACAGCCTCCGGAGTATACACAAATGACCAATTTCATGATTGGATATTATTCAGAGCGTCTCAAAGATGAGCCCTATTGATATTTAGCTCACTAAAGCCAGTACAACTGTTGCTATGATACTTAAGGTACCAAATTTTTGTCATTTCTGAAGAATTTTCAGTTTGTTAGCACAGTACAGCCTCCAGAGAGTATACGATTGATCAATTTTATGATTGAATATTGTTCAAGCAGGTGTCTCACAGATGTACCCTATTGATTTTCAGTTGACTAGAGCGAGTACAGCGGATCCTATAAATCCAGATATACTAAATTTTCGGTTATTTTTGGAGAAATTTCGGTTTGTTAGCACGATACGTCCCCCGAAGTGTATATAAGTAACAGTCATAGATGCGGAAAAGTTGTTTTAATCTTTAAAACCGTTTATTTTAACGTGATTTCCCCTATAGGCCTAATCCACTTAGGTACTAAAATTATTTTTGGCAAAGGCCAGACGGACCTGGCTCGTTGATTTCCATATCTTCAACGGGGAAAATGGTTACCTCATCTTCAGAATCGATGTCAATTTCCTTCATCTCGTCGGATTCTCCTTCTGCAGTCGATAAATAAATGGCAGGATTTTGGAAAATTATGGTGGCCGCTTGCATGAAAGTATGGGAGAATTTTCTGAGGTGGAGTTGCCAGTTACCCATCCTTTCAGCTTCTAAAAACTGCTTCACTAGAGTCACCATTTTAAAATATTGTACCCAGAGTATCTTGGTAGGTCCATTACTTTCTAGTTTTGCAACTGCCTCTCCAAATTTTTCAGTTACCGTTTGAAGTAACTCGTGGTGATCCGTTGAAGAGATCGTGGATCTCTCCATATTAGGCAGAATGTTCTCCATAGCCAGGCGTATTTCTTTTGTAAATTCCACAGGCTGCATGATAATGTGTCCCAGAACTCGGTGGACTAAAAGATGACCTCTGAGTACCCGACCATAGGCGTGCCTTGACATCATCTTGTCTACGGAATTCGGTGCATATATCACTTCGAGAAGCTCCTTCAAACCACTTCCTGCCATTATATATCCGATAGATCCAAGGTACGACATAAGCAAATGGAAACCACCTAATCGGACAACTACATTCCCGCAATTTTCTGCAACATTATATCTCGAGCTTTAAGGTATTAATGGCTGGTCAAATGTAGTTAAACATGTCTGCTGTTCCAGCGCTTTACATTTATCGACTGCAGAATATATTACCGTGAAAACTGTGTCATAGTCACTTGGTGGAGCATTAACAAATGGTAAGCAGATTATCTGTGATATCGAGAAAGGTTTTCTATCGATACCCTCTCCATAAATAAGACAGCTATGGGCATTTTATAGAAATTAACAGAATATGTTGTCATTCAATCAGCTCTTGTGCCTAAACGGCTCACTTTAGCAAAAATATGCTAGGAATATTTCTTGTAGGAAATTTCCTTCTCTTTTGCTCTCAACATATTTTTTCGAAAAACGCACAGTTTTGGAGATAAATGAAAAGAACTATTTTTGGGCGCCATTTTGAGAAGATTGCGTAGCAGGCGGCATGTCTCGGATTGGGCATTTTGTGAATTTTAGTTCTGGACATCCAAACCTGCAAAGTTTCGAAACTTTCGGACTTATTATAATAGGTATTTACGGAAACTTGATCGGGCTGACCTACAAATGACTTTTATAATTTTGCGTTCGTTCACTTGGAACTAACCTCTTTCGAAAGGTTGAATAGGTTATGGAAAGAGTTAACTGCATTTAACCATAGCGGTAGGGTGACTTGGGTTATTGTGTGATTACTATAAACAAAAACTCGAATTTTCTTATATACATAATCTCCCATATAAAAAAACGGAAGAGGTGGAAAATTTGTTGCACTTCGCTACATGGCGACGGCTCAGAAATGGTTTTTCGAACGAGTAATAAAATGCTTTCGGATACCTCCATAACTGCGTAACAACACGTCACGGGAATTTAAGTACTTGACCCAGGTTAGGTTTCCGTAAATGCGATCAGCTAACGGATTGTTTCGTTTGTTTTTGTTTTCATCAAGCTACAATGTTATCAAATCTTTAAGCCTAGTAGTGGGCAGGTTGCTGAGGCTTGCGGTTTTTGTAATTCTTGACTTTTCAATATAAAAAATAGCTTGATGGTATCAAAATTTTGTTTTTGTTATCTTTAAATAAAAGTAATTAAGTCCATTAAGCCACGTAGTTAGCAGATTGCTGAGACTTGCGGTTTTTATAATTTTTGGCTTTTCGATATAAAGAATAGCTTCGTTGGTATTAAAATTTAGTGTCAACGATGAGTGAAAACAAATTAAAACTTTACAAGACGACTATGGAGAGAAGTACATGAAAAATCATCGCACGAAACTAAAGTAATAAAAATAAAAATGTTTTTTCCGCCTACTACCCATAGTAGTGTTTTAAATGAAAATTACTGTTTATAGTTAACTCCACAATATATTGAAAAAATGTTATATATAGGTATTGTGGAGTTAACTAGAAACAGTAAGTTTCATTTAAAACACTAATATGAGTAGATTCCACAAAGGAATGGTCGAGACAGTTAATTTAGTTAAATGACGTCATAGTACATTATCAGTAGTAATATCACAAGAGAGTGAGAATAAATTGAAAATAATTCGGCAGATTTTAGAAAACTTGTTGCCAGGCAATAGACACGAGAGCCCGAAGGGCTCGAGTGGCTATTGCCCAATGGCAACAAGTTTGAGAAAATGCCTGGAGAATTATTATCTAATTTATCGAAGTCTCGTGTGGTATTCGATAGATTATTTTTTGACGTTACAATCAAAACCATTTTTAAAATTTTATATTTTTATTTCAACAAATTTATATCACTTGACTCAATATAAACACAATTAGTAACTCAAATTAGGACGCATTGATTATATTATATTATTATCATCGACCGATGATTCACTAAAACGTTTTGGATTCATTTTACGAATTTCTTGAAAATTTATGACAGGCCCGTCAAATCAAGAAAATCCGTTGTCATGTGGTTGTCATTCAATAAAAACAATGTACATTGAATTATTCTCGCTGGAATAATGTAAGTAGATTATTCCCACTATAATAATGTTTTGATTGGCTAGAACGTATATGAATTACTGAAATTGAAAATTTCTATTGGTTTCGAGAAACGTCAAAAAATAATCTATGAAATAATTTTTCCAATTCCGAGACTAAAGCAGTCACTTTAGTATCACATGTTAGAAAATATGTTAGACCCGAGGGATATAAAGGGACAGTTAAAATCCCAAGGGATTTATAGTACAAATAAAAGCGTACATCCCCGATGCCTAGCCAAGCATTTTAGAAGTCCGTCCTCGATGCCCAGCCAAATTTCATAAAAGTTCCTCCTCGATGCCCAGCCAAGCATTTTAGAAGTCCATCCTCGATGCCGAGCCAAGTTTTCTAAAAGTCCATCCTAAGTAGTATTTATTAATTTTGTTTGTTAGTTTCATAAATAATTGAAAATGTCTTGTTAATTTAAGGGAGGCGGACAAATCATATGTATAACATGGGAGTAAAGTACCTTTTCCTCCCTTGAATGATCACTGATATTCATGAATTAGTTCGAACAAATCTTCAAGTTGCCAGCGACAGAATGAAAAGTCGGTACGACACGCAGGCCACAGAAGGCGGTTTTAAAGAAGGGGACAAAGTATGGCTACACAACCCGACGAGGAGAAAAGGATTTTCTGCAAAATTACAAAAATTCTGGGAAGGTGCATACTTAATCAAGAAAAGGATCAACGATGTTATATATCGCATAAGCAAGATCCCAACGGACAACCAAAAGTAGATCACCAAAACCGACTAGCGCCATTCGAAGGAAACCATGGCCTGGAGGAACTAGTAAACCTTATTCGAGATGTGTCTGACCCTACCTTCGATGAATTTATGGGCACGTATGGAGGTACCGGGAAAGCTAGATATGGAGTCACTTCGGAACAACAACAAGATTTGTTCACTCTCCCGGAAGATTATTCACTGGCATACAACATCCCCGCCCGTATCAAGAAAAACTTGAAGCCCCTGGCAAGACACTGAAACTTTAACATAATTCGCAGTACGTCTTCTACGTGGTAACTAAAAATGAATTTCAAGATCGATCTACCTACCACGATGTGTGGGAAGCACTTTGAAACCTACGAGACTATGTGTTGGAATCCAGCGTGAAGAAACTACCACTAAGGGCCACTTGCACCGTAGTTGTTAACTATGGTTTACGACCTAAACCAAGTTTTAAGTAAATGATTGTCTTGCACCGTCACTTAAACCGAGTTTAATTGCCTTAACTAGCTGTTAAATTAAATCTCCCAAATTCGAGGGATTATTTAACGTTTAAGGCTAAGCTTTGAATCTTAACCCTACATTTTATGTGTGTCTACGTCTACGCTGCCTACAAGTGGTATTTTTTTGTATAAAAATATGGATTATTTGGAATCGGAAGCAGAAATTTTCTTAGAGGATTTTTTAGATACTTTGGAAATTAACGATTTCGGCTTTCGTAGGCGTATTTATGAAAGGTCAAATTATTTTGTTAACTTCGATGAATTGAGTTTTTTTAGAAGATTCAGATTATTAAAAGTGACAGCTATAACTTCTGAAAATAATAGAAGATCAAGTAGAGAATATCCCCATGATTTGTAAGTTTATCATAGAATCATTATTTTTTGGTTAGTGATAAGGAAAAAAAGGGAAAAATAAAAGTACATTACTACTCCCTTATTTTTTTGAAACCATGTACCGTATCACCAATTAATCAGCTCCTAACCATCCTAAAATTTTATGCAAGTTCAGAAATTTAGACCCACACAAAAAAATATCCCACTTAAACATTTGGAGAGTTTAATTTTTATTATTAATCCTAAATTAATCGCACTGATGTTTATCTATACTATATAATAAAGAAATATTTAAGAAACTGTCTGGAGTTTAATTTTAGGTCACCTTTGAAAACCTGTCCAGAGAAAAAATACACGAAAAATATTTAAACAAAATAACAAGCTTTTGTGACTTCTGACTTTCCTCGAGACTAACCACGCTAACCTGGTTAGAAAAAAGAAACTGTCTGGAGTTTAATTTTAGGTCACCTTTGAAAACCTGTCCAGAGAAAAAATACACAAAAAATATTTAAACAAAATAACAAGCTTTTGTGACTTCTGACTTTCCTCGAGACTAACCACGCTAACCTGGATAGAAAAAAGTTAACTACTCAAATTTCCTAGATATATATTCCAAACAATGACGTCACATTTAACCAACATCTCAAACCACCTGGCCGAGGTAGTTAACACGTGGTTTGAAGCAATTATCTGTCAGTTTGTCTGTGGTTTATCGTTGTTATTGAGGTTAAATGTTAATAACACCGGGCTTTCGTTGAAAAAGTAAGTCAGAATAATGATGTATATTGTTTGATGTCAAATTACGTCACGGTTAAAACCACAAGTAACCATATCAGGAGCAGAGTTATACGCGAGATTAGTGTGACGTCACAATTTGAAACTGTAGCCAACATTGAACTTTTTATTCAATGGTATCCAAACAAAACTTGTTGCCATAGTAAATTCCATTTGAGTGTAGATTTTTGATTATTTAAGCGTTTCATACGTGTTTTTGAAAGGAATAAATTGTTAAAAAGTAAGTAATCGTGTCTACTCAATATAAAAAATTATAGTTTTGATAATGTAAGTTATCCTGCAATCCGTATATTTGATTTTAAAGCTATTTTTGAGGTTATATTTACTGGATTAATGTGAAAATATAAGATAAATAATAGTGATTGTTTGTTCTAGTGTCATCAAAACATGTTTCAACATTCTCTTGAAACCTTTTTTAATGATAATATGGGTTTGTTAGTGAAAAATGCTTAATTGAAGTATCCTTTCAAGTATCCCAATGAAGAAAAATTAAAACTGCTCACAAAGGACAGGAATTACATAATTCATTTTGATGAAAATAATTTCGTGATAATTGAAAAATATAACTATTATCACCAGATACAAGGTGCATTACATATGAGAGGACATGTGCTATTTAATATTATGGATACCAAGTGACATTATTGTGGGAATTACTCGACATCAAGAATGGAAGAAAAATTTACATGTTTTAATAACATTCTACCTTTACAAATTTGTACTGTTTATACTAACATAATAAAATGTTTTCATAATTATAAATTTTTGTTTGCTTCATGCTAAGAAAATTAAATTGAGGAAACACTGCAAATTTACATAACTGGAAATATGCCATTTAGTCTGAAATCTCAGAACATCATGTCACAACTTTGCCTCAATCAAATCATATTTGTATGAGGTACATATTTTCTGTTGGTTGATTTCAAATTTTACTTGATCTGTAGGCTCTTTTTTCAACTACATGTGTAAACATATTCAATTTTATCTAAAAACAAATAATATAAACAAAAATGTTTCCAAACTTCTTTATTACACAGAGAAATATTTACTTGTAATACAATGGTTTACCAGTTAATAGAAAGAGGAAAGTAAGGAATTTCAATTTAAAATAGCAAACGTTTAAAAAATCATTTACAGCAACTTGTAAAAAATGTAAAGCGAAAGATCTGTAATAACAAATAATAATGTATATGTTATAGGGAGATCAATATATACAGTACAAAATCAAACATACAATGAACACGTACAAGTTTGCTTCTACCTTGTTTGCAAAGATTAATCATGTACAATAAAAAATTGGGCTAATTTTCTTTTCTCCATCCATAAAATGGCAGCTACACAAAAAGTTCCGGGATCTGGTTCTATTGTTCTACAAATATTGTATAAACACTCAAAATAAAATGTTATATTTATCATTATGTAGATACCTTGTCAGCTTCATCCATTTGCTTCTTACTTTTGGATCCTTTGGAAATCTATAAAACTTACAGTTCTTTCTGGCATTATAATGCTTACAGCCTGGTGGCCAGCACAGTACAATTACTCTTTATGTGAAGAAACCTAAAATTAGACAATACAGATAGAAAAAGAATTAAAACAATTGTATTTCATAAGTTTATAATAACATGTTTAGGTTAGAAAACTCTTTTATTAAAATTATATTGTTATACATACCTATTTTGGCTGGAATCGAATATATCTCTTTGTAAAAGTCTTAGTGTATATCTAAATGTCTAAATCAGCAGTTATATTCAAAATATAAGGGAATAATCTCTGGTTCAAAATCACACCAATGGTATCTAAATGGCTAGTTTTGTTTGTTTGGATACAAAACTGACATAACCTAAGATTAGACGTCACCACTAATACCGCGTATAGCGGTTGACAGATGTGATATTTGAGATTTGTTTATGGCATATTCTGAACTGAACTGAAGTTCTTAAGTTTCCAAATGGGAAAACGATAATAAACAGTAAAAAACAAATCAAAACAGCGAAAATGTATCTAAACAAATTTTCTAGACCGTACACAAAGTAGATTAAGACATTGGTAAATACCGCTATATCAAAGTGACCAGTATAACCGTGACGTTTTTGACATTAGACAGTTTTCGAAGCGTATAAAAATGATCACCGGTAACCGCTAATTGACAAGTATGACATTTGAAATGTCATTTAATGTATAACGCTACCGGCACCGTCCGCCCCTCCGCTATATTACGGACGGTAGCCATAGTGATATCCGTAACGAAACGCATGCGCAAAACCGTTGATTTTATCTCCATCCTTTTCTTTTTGGAAAGGGACTTTCATAATGACATTTCTCTATTTGTTTTGTTTTGTTGCTGTTTTTGAAGGTTACATTTGTTTTTCCATTATTTTATTTTTGATTTATTTTACAATGGATGGTACTAGTGTTTTAATAAATTTCAAACGGAGTAGGGTACGATTTACCGATGAAGACGACCAAATCCTTCTCGGGGAGATAATTGCAAATAACCCCTATGTTGACCCTACAAAATAGAATATTATACACAGTAATTTTTGTCAAGCAACCGGGAAAAACATAACTTTAAGAGGAGTGAGGGAACACGTCCAATATATAATTAAGAATTTCGAAAAGAGAGACAGAGAAAATAGAGCCCGGTAAGAAATGATTGGAAATATGTTTTGTGGTAAAATCAATAATTTTTTGTAGTACAGACAATTTTGACCAACTAAAAGATTGGCAACATGATCTCATAATGAAATAGTTTAAAAGTTTACCTATACAAAATTTAACATTGTAGTAGCAACATTTTTTCAAATTGTTTTAGATCGGGAGTGAGGAGCCATATAATGCTCTAGACCAACTGCTGCAAGAAGTTTTGGAACTGATTAATAGTGTGCTGAAAAAAAAAGAAATTATAAAAAGTGAGCACAAGTCTTCGGAGAAAGGCAAAGTGCTGAGGGAGAGTCTTGCCCAAACAGTTTTTCACTCGCACACGAACCAGGCATTAAATCCAGTACAATCTAACGAGCCTTCTCCATATCAGTTTCAGTTTGATGAGGACACTCACACTCCTAATATTGAATATGTTTTTGGTATGTATATTTTTTTTCTTGTTAATACACAGATAAGAATGTTGATTTCCCTGTTTTTTATGATATTTTTTGCAATATATAATTTATTTTTATACACTATAGACTTACAGGAACTATATTCTTTCTAGATGATAGTAGTGTCAGTGCTGCAAATCTGGATGAACTAGAAAATCCACCAACTGACCCACCAACAAATGACAAACTTCCAAGGGAGCAGGGAGAGGCTCAATTAAATATTCAAGGTAAATACACTTACCTATAATAATCAATTGGGATTACTATGATTATTTGATCTTATTTAGTGCAAACAGAGTAGTGCATTTGTGAATGTAATTTGCATTTTTCAGGCCCTAGCAGAAAAAGAAAATGCCGAACAGCCCAAAAAAATTTGAAAAAGACAACTTTAAAATATTTGGAAGAAAAAAATAATGATAAATTGAAGGTAAGGATGAAAGAACTAGAAATTGAAGAAAAAAGACAGCAAATAGAATCTGAGAAATTGGAGTTGTAGAAACAACGACTCGCTTTTGAAAAGGAAAAGTTTCTCATGGAAAAAGAAGAAAGGCAATCTCTACTTGACTTACTTAAAACTCAACAAGCCCTAATTAATGAAGTTCTCCAAAAAAAATTACATTACTAATGAGTCAATGTCTTAGGTACCTAATTTCTTTAGTTATGTACTCTCATTGTAATTTACTTCAAATCCATAATTTTATCCCTCTGGTTGAATTTTTATAATGGAAACAGTATTATTGCAGAATTTTTAGGCGATAGCTTATCGACTAAATGCATAGTTAGTAAAGGACACTGTTGTCGCCAATACGGACCTATCAGCATCCACCTACGCCGACCGCTAGCGACAAGTCGTAGAGGGATCAAGGAGGTACAACAACTGTCACGACTGACAGCATTCAATTCTTTAATATCGACATTACGATATACATGTTTCAATTTTGTAAATCTTTACGATCTTTGTTAATAGTCGATAAATATATAATTAAAACTTTTGTTACGTGAAATTCTGAAAATTATTCACTTCTACTCAACAGACACTAAGAATAGCATTACTATGCTTCTTTTATATTTAGTGTTTTAGATAATGTTCCTATGAAATGAGATTGTCTCATTTATGTGATTTTATAATCTGTGATGTTTTTGTACTGGTAGCGCACACACATGTATATACGGTGTGGTCATTTAAGTGTGCAACATATGGGAAACTTTTTTATTATTGATTTCTCAGAAAATTTTATTCTTGCTAAAAGTTGGTGCATAGAAAACAAACAAAATTGATGTCTCACTCCACTCCTGTTTGCAAATCGACAAAAATTACTGTGTGTTATGTTCCAGTTTTAGGTAGGAACTCATCTAGGGTTTATTTTCAATGTATTTTATTTATAGGTAGGAATATTTGTTTTTTTTTGTTATTATATGAAAAGTATTTAGTTTGAAGCTTACAATTAAAATTGTTAATATTTTTTTTATCTTTGTTTATATGAAAAGTTTTTAGTTTAAAACATAAATTGTTGACTGTTATTTTTGCATTATAATGTTTATATGGAGTTTTGGTTATTGAATAAATAAAAACTCAACTTCATCAAGTGTTTTCATATTTATTACTTCATCAGTAAGTAAACCTTGTTTTCAATAACAAAAAAACTTTAAATAATTAAAATAAAAACCAAGTACACAGAACAAAATTCAAAAATAACTAAAATTTTCTCAAGTCTCTAAATTATTGCACATATCAGTTTATGATTTCTCAGTGAACAAATAGACCTAATATTGAGTGCAGAATCACTGGAGATATTCTTCTAATTCTATCGGATCAATATTGAATGACTGTGCCGTTTGACTACCATATAAACAGGTGTGACAATTGGTAAGAATCACTGCAGTACTATACATGGTGGCGACTTCTTGCAGAAGCAATTTCCGATTTTTTTTGAAATCTAAAAATGCAAATTCTGCAATCACCTTCCCAAAACCCCACTCTACTGCAATTCTAATTTCACTCATCCTCGCATTAAATTCCTGCTGTTCTGGAGTCAAACCAGCTCGATTAGGAAATGGGGTTAAAAGCAACTCCCCAATTCTATAAGCCTGATCACCATAAATGATAAAATTTTCTCCATTAGGAAACCTGACACTTTCTTCTAATTGATTATAAAGCTGAGATTCTCTCAGAATAGCAGCATCATGTTTCCTCCCTTCATAAGCACCTTTCAAGTTGACTATCATACCATCTGGAAAAGTGAGTGCTTGATATTTCACACAATGATATCTTTTATGTCCAGAGTAATATGCCTCCTGATTTACAGTTGGTCTACAAATACCTCGAGTGGTCCCATCAATAAATGCCCAACAATTTGGAATTGGTGCTCCTTTTGCATGTACCGCATTAGCATATAATCTGAACCGATCAAGATTCAACCAGTGCAGATTTCTCAAATTTGAAAGGTTTTGTCCAAAATGATTATATATATGGTTGCTCATATAATCAACTATTTTTGACAATGCTGGACCTGATTTTCCAAACAAAGGTTCTAAATCGCTAAGTCGATTTGGGTACGCTAGCCTCCTCAAAAGTATGCATAGTCCATCTAGACCAGAAGTTTTATGTCCACTATCAGTCGTGAACTCATCTGGAACTCCTAGTGCTCGTGCCAATCTGGGAATATCATTCTTCTCAAAACGAAAATATAATTTACACTCTGCTTCCGAAAGATCGTTGAGACTGAAATTTCCATACATTTCAGCCCTGTTCGCATTATTTGGCTGGTTTAAGACTTCTAATAGCAAAGCATCTTCCAAGTCGCTGTCAGACTCTGAGGATTCTAGGGCTGCGAAATCCTCGTTTAACATCCTGTTCACCTTTGCTTCCTTCAATAGAATAGAAGTGAAGTGCACTCTTCTGTATCCCTTCTCAGCAACTACTTGGCCAATTTATGCTTTAAATGGAACGAAAAAATCAACTTGAAACCAAAATAAGTCAACAAAACAGAAAAAGTAGTTAATTAATAATCACGTTTTTTAGGTTAAGGTAGTTACCGGCTACGGAACGGTTAACATTACGTACATTCGAAAACACTTTTTGGGCATATGTCAAATAGCGGCTAAGTTAACGTATATGTTTATGTTAAGCGTCAGAAAGTGGACACCTTCGAAAACTGCCTATTACCGCCGGTAATAACCACTCGCTCGCTTGGACAGGCTAAAGGATAAGCTTTATTTTGTACAACAGAATATCCCCTTTAAACTAGGTTCAAGTTTGAGGTTGGCTTAAACTAGGATTGTACAACCATCCCCTAGACTAGTATTTTATCCATATTCTTTACATTCAAAATAGAAAAGTTTAAAGTTAAACAATTACGATGTTGCGTTTAAAAAAATATGTACAGTAATTTGAATCTAATTAAAAAATTATGGTTATAGTTAACAACCTCAGGGAAGGTAAATCCGTTCGAGATATCATATATGGAGCGTCGCACTATGACCACCCTTTACCCCCACCAATCAAGTGCAAAATTTCATCCAATGTGACGTTCTCGAACTTAGCCCAGCCACAGAATACACCAGAATCTAGCTGGTGTATTCTGTGGCCCAGCTGTCGTCCAAGTAGCTGTCAACAAATTTCAAATATCTACTGTTTGGAAGTTTAACTGTCATTGGTAACTGAAGAGTATAGACTTTTTAATATTAACATTGTTTATTTCGAAGAAAGTAATTAATAGACTGGTTCAAAATGAATATTGATCTTGCTAAATCCTATTTACAAGCCAGGGACCCTAGTATCATATCTTACAATAGGGCCAATTTAGGTAACGTTAAAGCAGATTTAGCTGATCTCATGAACAGCGATACTAGTACAGAATCCAAATCTGAGGAAAAAATGGTAAGTAATAAAGGGTTTTTAAATCTAAGCCTGGAAAAATTAATGTAATGTACGAAATGTACGTGTTTAATTAATCGTAAAAAATTCATACAGTGTCTGATTTAAACTGTACAATATATAAAAGGCGAATTGATGTTCAAGGATTTGTGTTTTATTGAAGTGCCGTGTCGTTTTGTATGTACTTGCAGAAATTTTAGATGAAATATTGTTCAATGACATGTTGCTATATATTTTTAGTGATATTGAGATTTTGTGATATATAAAGTTTCATTTCATTTTCAATATTCAAAATTATTTTTAATATAGGATAGGAATACTGAGAAATTTGCTTCTTAAAATATTGTTTTTTTGTTGAATTTTTTCAGGTTCATTCGGTTGTTTAGTTTTTTTATGGAATCTAATAATTGAGGTGGGTGTTTTTGCTTGGTCTGGTTTTTTTCTTTGTAAATGTTTAATTGATGAAAAAAGAAGAT
This sequence comes from Galeruca laticollis, assembly GCA_963921935.1. Taxonomy (NCBI): domain Eukaryota; kingdom Metazoa; phylum Arthropoda; class Insecta; order Coleoptera; family Chrysomelidae; genus Galeruca; species Galeruca laticollis. The sequence goes on from OY998177.1 coordinate 213,342,850, forward strand.
TTCTTACTGGTTTGTTTGCTAATGAAAAAGCAAAATCTGTAGTTTTTAATTTTCAATAAAAACATTTTGGCATTTTTAGGTAAATGTAGCAGCATTGCATATTTCATGTCATCTTCTCCAGGTGCCGTATTTTTTGAAACATTGAGAGCTTTTTCTAATTCTCCAAATTCTAGGTTCCGCTGGAAAATTTCTGGTGTATCTTCTGCTTGCTTTGCTGTTGTAATTTCCTTGGGATTTAATAGTACCATTGGGGGTGTAATTTTGTCTAAAAACGGTTCTACCCAGTTGTCATCTGTGGGCTAGGTTCGGTTAGTTAGATTTCCTTTCATTTTTTTGCTTGATTTGATATTTGAGTCATGGGCGTATTTTTGTTGAGGTTATTGCTATGAGAAAAAGATTGGTTAGTTTTTTTAATAAGAACCAGATCATAGCTTCGAATCAACATGGATACCGAGAAGCAAAATCTACCATAACTGCTGCTTTCGCTTTTATTGAGAGGATTCTGGACGCCCTTGATAGTAGTAGTCTCGCCCTTGGAGTTTTTTTGGACCTATCAAAGGCATTTGACTGTGTGAACCATCAATTATTGCTTGACAAAATGGGGATTCGGGGTAGATGCTATGATTGGTTTCAATCTTATTTAGCAAACCGTTCTCAAAAAGTCTGCATTAAAACAAACTCTTCTGAATATACTTCTAATGCCAGAGAAGTTACACTGGGTGTACCTCAGGGCAGTGTGCTTGGTCCAATCCTGTTCATACTCTACATAAATGATCTAGAACTGTTTTTAAATCATAGAACAACTACACTAACAAATTATGCTGATGATACAAATGTGCTCATTGTTGGAGATAATTATAATGAAATGAAAACTACGACAACATCTGTAATTTTAAAAGTGGCTGAATGGTTTGAAGGGAACTCTTTAATCATGAATAACAAAAAGACGCAATGCATTCTATTTAAACACAATCGTAATGAAATTGTGTATCCTAATAATATTGAGATTAACAATAACGTATCTACATTTTCGTCAGAAATTAAGTTTCTAGGAGTCACAATAGATGAGCACATGAGCTGGGTGGAGCGTGTGCAGCTGCTCTGTGGTGGATTAAGTAGAAATTGTTATTCTTTAAAGGAATTAAAAAAGTAGTTAGCAAACATACATTGATAACTGCATATTATGGGAATTTCTATTCATCGCTGACGTATGGAATTGTTTTTTGGGGTGGCTCACATGGTCAGACTCTTTGTATTACAAAAGAGAGCAGTTAGAATTTTGGCTAGTTTAAAACTGCGTGAAAGCTGTAGGGGATATTTTAAATCTTTAAATTTATTAACAGTACCTGTTATATACATATATGCGTGTCTATGTTATGTGTATAGGGAATATTTTTCAGATTATACAATTGCACATGAGTATCATACGAGACAGAAACACATTTTCAGATACCCTATTCATAAAACATCATTGCTTGAAAAAGGTTGCTTATATAGATGTTTGTTAACGTTTAACCTACTACCTAAAGAACTACGGGATAATATTACTAACATACATAGATTTAGGAGGACTATCAGGAAATGTCTTGTGTCTGCAGAACCATATAGTATAGACGATATAAATAGCAATACATTTTTGGATTTGTGATTCAGTGTTCTACGCATATCTTTTTATAATTGTTTGTGTGTTACACATTTGTTTTTTGCTTTTGATCTGTTTTTTAAATATTTTAAATATAGTTTGGCGCATATTAACATTGTACAACAAGTGAGAACGTTTAACACTGTAGATTTTAACTGTTTTTTTTAAATTTATGTATACCTTATGTTTCGTTTTTACAGAGAACTTTTGACATGTACCATACAATGTATATATTTTTTTTTTCTAAAAATGTATCTTGTCACTAGTACGAAATAAATATCTATCTATCTATTGCAATATGTAATCCAGGATTGTCTTGCCACTTTTTTTAGAATTCTTTTAGTTTTGGCAGCTTCATTTTTTGCAGGCAGGAAGTTTTCCAGTGTGCTGGTATTTTTAAATTTTATCATTGCTTTTTTCCTTGCCCGAATTGCTTTATCGCACTTGTCATTCTGCTACGGTGTTATCTTTCCACCTCTTGGTTTAAATGGTTTATTTGTTGTATAAAGTATGAGTATTTCTCATTGATGTTGCTGAAAATGGGGTTGTCGTGTGCAAAAAAGTTGTCAATTTTCTGTTTATAAGAATTCCAATTGGCTTTTTTTATATTCCATCTGCTGGAGGGGTATATGGTACATTCTTTATCTTCAGTTTTATTTTTGACAGCGAGTCCCATTATGATTGGGTAGTGGTCTGATTCTAAGGTATCCGCGCGTTTTCCAGGTTATTTTATTGGTACGTGTACGGTGGGATGGTTATTTGTTTCATTTCTGGGATTTGTTGTTTGGGATAATTGAATGTTAGGTCGGCGACTATTATTATTATTCTTATTGTGGTTCATATCTTTGTTTGGAAGGGCGGGAAAATTTTCTGGAGTATTGATTAAGCTTTCAAAACTATTTAATAGTGTGACATTAGCATAAGAGTTACAAATGTTTGCTTTTGCCTCAAGAAAAGTAGTATTATTTTGTACCATGTGCTCTTTTATTTTTGTTGTTGTTCAAATATAGGGCATTTTCTAGAAATCGATTTGTGATTGTTAACCTTACAATATATGCAGAAAGTGTTTTACGGATCGTTGCATCTGTGATATGCGTCAACTGACCCTTGAGAAATGTAATATTGGTGATTGCTCCGTGAATAAAGTGTCAAAAAAGTGGTAAAAACACGTCAGAAATTTGTGAAAAATTGACAATATCATAACTCTGCATATTCTGTTAATATGGCGATGTTAAAATTGTAACAAGTGCAACTGAATCGTTGAAATCGATGCATCAATAATTCTTATCACAGAAGGTATTTACTTCTTATTATAATTACAAAAAATTAGTAAACTGATAAGCTAATTACCATAGAAAACAAATTATAGACCACATATTAGGAGATTTCTTATCAAACAAAACTGGCCACTAAAAACAAATAATAAATACAGTTACCAGTGGCGCGACGATAAATTTATTCTATAAGTTTTGTTGAAATCTATAAAATGGACAAAAAGCAATTTAAATGTTGCAAAAACAAGGATATGAATTACTATTGCTGCAAAACATGTTGTGGAATATTTCATGATAGCTGTTTTCTAAGAAGAAGAAATACAACAGTTGTAGATGGTCACGTAATGTTTTGTTCTAAGGACTGTCAAGATAGTAATGTAGTCAAAAATGATGAAACGACAAAACTCTACGAAGAATTAGCAAAAATGCAATCAGACAAGACAGAACTAGGGCAGTATATGGAGGATATGAAAATGAACATGGAAGATGAAATTGAAACATTAAAGCTGAAAAATGAGACTTTGATTCAAGAGCATTATGAAAGAGAAATGTACCTTAAGAAACAAAAAAGAAACTCAATGGTGTTTGAAGAAGAGGTTTATGAAAGGGAACAATGTATAGAAATGCAATTAAGCAAACACAAAGAAGATTTAAATATTTGTAATAAATTAAATGAAAAACTAAGATCAGAGCTTAAAGAAGGTTTGTTACAACTAGAGGACATGCAAAGTAAAATTAAAGTACTTGAGAGTATAAATGTAGATATGTTAAGTACGATTAAAACATTAACTATGGACAATAACGCCTATGCATCAGAAGTAGTTGAACTAAAGAAAAAATTATGCATTCATTCTAATGAACCACAAACAACTTTAGAGCAAATCGAAAATGAAAATATAGTTAATAAGCAAAATGAAAGAACAATGAATGGAAATGACACATAGAAAGGAAAACACAATGATTGCAAAATTAGTAAAAGAAATGAAAAGAAATGTCTAACACAAAGAGAAGAAAGCATCAAACAAGCGGTGAAAGGGGAAGAAAAGTGCCAATATGTGAAAACCAAATTATTAATCTTATGTGATCAAAATGGCAGTGATCTGGGAAGTAAGCTGAACTTTAGAATGATTGGGACTGAGGTTCAAACTATTATCAAGCCAAATGCCTTATATAATAGCGTTATTGATGATGTTCTGAATTTAAGTAAAAATTTTACTTTGAATGATCATGTTATTATAGCAGGTTTCAATGATATGGTTAAAGGCAAATATCCACTGTTTAAAAATATCGATGATAAAATTAAAAGGTGTACGCATACAAATATTATTCTCGCATCAGTGCCTTACATTGTAAATCAAAATGAAGTCAATCAATTTATATATGAATTCAACAAAGAATTATATGAGTACACTATTAAAATTAATCAATTTGCAGAGGGTGAAATATCTTTTTTAGATCTTAACAGCCATAAAGGGATTAATTTGAAAAAATATGAAATAGCTCAAAATATTGTCAACTTAACAAAACTTAACAACAACTAAACAATTCCAGAAAAACCTAATTTTTATACAAACTGCAGAAAATACGGTTACTAATTTTTTAGAAACACCTCAACTAATCACAATGATAGACTGATAAAAAAAGCTATATGTCCCATTAACAATTTAACTTTTGTGCATCAGAATATACAATGTATTAGTAATAAGATTTTGACGCTGAATGATAGATTTGATGATGGATTTTGTTGTGATGTTTTAATGATTTCTGAACATTGGCAAATAAAGAATGCCATTGAAACATACAAACTAACCCAGTTTACGTTAGTCGCTGACATGTGTCGGACTGTAACAACACATGGTGGAGTAGCCATATATAAAAACGACAATTTTTCTGGAAGAGTGAATGAATATTGTATCAAAAAGTTTTCTAAGGAAAACATTTTAGAATGTTGTGGTATACAACTACCTCAATATAAAACTATTTGTTTAGTTATCTACAGACCCTCTGGAGGAAATTTTAATGATTTTATGTTAGTTTTCAATGAAATGTTAACCCATGTATGCGCAGAAAACAACAGGAATATAATTATTGGAGGAGATTTCAATGTAAATTTTATGAAACCTACTACTCAACTTTCTTTGTTGGAAGACTTATTGTATAGTTTTAATTTTGAAATATGCATGAGAACTCTAACTAGAGTTACAAAAGACTCTGCAACTTGCATTGATAATGTATTTATTAGAACAGCAAATCAGTATAGTGTAAAAGTAGTTGACCTTTGTTTATCTGATTACTATGCTCAATTTATTGATTTCCACACTGGTAATTCAGCTCAAAAAAGCTGTAAATTACCTGTTAAATTTTTCAGACAGTCATATTCTGAAGACAACATGGAACAGTTTCATGATTTGCTGGGAGCTGAAGATTGGATTACTGTTGTTGGTCAGATCTGTCCCAATTTAGCTTATGATCAATTTGCGGAGATTGTCTTATCTTGTTTTGAAACTGCCTTTCCAAAAAAGCTAGTTACACGAGGACCGAAGACTAAATACAAGAAGTCTAATGGCTTTACGTTGAGTGCTGATTTGTTGGAATTAAGAAATAATGTGGCATTATATACTACTCTTGCTAAGCATGGTAGACGATATATTGAAATTAGTAAACTGTTAAATAATACATATAGGCTTAGGTTGGAACAGGCCTCTAAACAATTCTATGATAATCGAATTTTAAACTCGGAAAATAAGACTAAAGAAACCTGGGAAATAATTAGGGAATTGCAAAAAACTAACAAATCAAGTAGCCAACTCAAATTATATCATCAGGGTAACCAAATAAGTGATTCTGTTTTAGCAAATAAATTCAATATAAATTTTACTAAACCCCCTATTGATAGTTTAGTTTGTGATGCAGAATTTTTCAATGAAAATATCTCTTCTAATATTAAAACCTTCTATATGGCTCCTGTTTCAGAGGAGGAGGTTTTAGAATTAATACTATCTTTAAAAAATACTATTGCTGTATTGATTATCGCTGTTCTGGATATGGTGTCAAAACCTCCCTCTATATCAAAAATGGCTGCGATCATGTTGTGTTTATCATTCATTGCATCAGCTATATGTGTTTGAAGAAGCACCAGGTTATCGTAGGTAGAGCGGTGAGGTCTGAAGCCCGATTGGGCCATTGTTTAGGAAAAGTATGTGATGTCCAGATCACGTTATAAATTTCAAGAAGTTTATAGAGGCATGGTGTTGTAAGTTTTATGAGAAAAATGTAGGGGAGGTCGTCGGGACCCGAAGCGGTGTTTTTGCAGGAATTGAGAGCAGATGATAGTTCGAAATAGGTGAAAGGAGTATTCAAATAATTGACATCTTGTGTTATAGTTGTTGGTAGGGGGAGTGGTTGAAGAGTATTTGCAGATAAAGTTGATAGAGAATTATTCTTGCTTTCAAACTTTTCTTCAAAGCTTCGAGCTAAACAGTTAGCAATTGGTAAGTTGTCAGTAATTACTGTGCCATTGCTTACTAGACTAGGAATATTGGGATTAGTTTTATTTCTTTGTATTTGTCGGATTTTTTCTATACTTGACTTTGATTTGTATCTTTAGTCAAAGATGATACGTAGTTTTGCCATGAAGATTTTTTGCTCTGTTTTATTATGAATTTGGCTTTAGCACTGGCTTTTTTCAGAAATATTATGTTTTCTTGTGTTTTGTTTCTGCGGAATTTTTTAAGGGCTATTTTGTATTGCTCAACAGCTTTTTCACAGGAGGTATTCCACCAAGGTATAGTTTTTTGGTTTTGCGAGATAACTGTCTTTCCAATGTGGGTTTCTGCAGCAGAAATTATTGCATTAGTGAATGCATTGGTAGTAGAGTCATCTATGCTGTCATATATTGGGATTAAGGGTATATGGGCTTCGGTTTGGGAGGTGTATCCTTCCCAGTTAGCTTTTTTAAAACGCCAAAAACTTCTAGTAGCGACTTGGTTGCAACTGTTCGTATTATTGGTAATAATGATGGGAAAATGGTTGCTATTGTGCAAGTCATCATCAGTAGACCATGTAAGTGAAGGAGCTGATCTATGATCGCATATACTTAGATCAATGGCAGAGAATGTCCCAGAGGATATATTAAGATGTGTATCTGAACCAGTATTTAATAGGCACGAGCCGGATATATTAAATACATTCTCTACTGTTTTGCCTTTTCCAAATGTTTGAATGGAGCCCCACATGGTATTATGGGAATTAAAATCGCCTACAAGATGTGGAGAGGGTAGCTGATAGATAAGGTCTACCAGTTCTTCTTCTTTTAGAGGGTGGTCTGGAGTGATGTATATGCTACAAATTGTGGTTTTATATGGGCACCAAGTAGTTACGGCAATGGCCTCAAGATTAGATTAATAGGAAGAAGAGTTGAATATAGGTTACTGGATACTAGTATTGACGTCCCACCACTTGCTCTGGAGCAACTGGTATGGATGAAATGGTACCCTTCAAAATTTCTTAGATGAGGTTGATTAGTAAGTGTAGAATTGGTTTCCTGTAGGCATAATATGTCAGGGTTAGTTTGTGAAATTAGGTGTTGAATTCTCTCCAGGCGAGGAAAGAATCCGTCACAGTCCCATTGGACTAAAGTGAAGATGTTTTAGAGAAAAGGAGAGGAGGGAGTTTATCAGTTAGGAATCGAATGAATTGGCGAGGCCATCCACAGAGGTATCCGACGAGAGACTTTTGCAATCTGATGAACCTTCAAGGTAATATTGAGATTTTAACTTTTTTTGTAATCTAGTAATGCGATTCTGCAAGGACCTTTCATTCATTTCTGAATGTATGAGTGATAGATCATTTAATAGAGCTGTAATATTAGAAGTGAAATTAAAAGCTTCTTTCAAGGGGTCACTATGACCAAAAGAATTTTGTAGGAAAGCAATAAGTTGTATTGCATCTAGCGAGAAAGATTCAGATGTATTTTCGTAGAGATTATGAATGGTTGTTAGGGCATTAGGGCTCAATTTGTTGTCTTGAGAGATGGAAGTCCTGATTTTTTTCTTGGCATGTTTGGGAATATCTCGGGGGGCTGTAAATTTTGTTGTTTGTATTTCACTAGTCTCTTGTGCAAGTACGGGCGTTGAAACAGGTGAAAGTGCAAGAGGAGAATCAAGGTGACTGCCATTAGAGCGATTTCTTTTTTGACCTGATTGATGGGCTGAGCTATATAAAGGGATATCAGATGATATTTGAGAATCAATTGTGGGTTTATCTTTAATGGGTTGGGGTGTAGGTTGTGAAGATAGAGTAGAGAGAGATGGATTATTATTGGAGGAGGAGCTAGTAGAAGAGTTGGATAGCTGTTGTTGGATGTCAAGGGCATTGGGTGCATTTGAGCAGGTATCGGCAGTATGTCCAGATTGTTGGCAAATAAAACACTCTAGTCTATCAGTAAATATAAATATTCGATATTGTGTATTTTCATATGAGACTGGAAGAGATGTTTGAATATTAAAATTGTCACAGTCAGGTATTACGTAGGAGATTCGTCTAAAACTCATGATATGTGCATATTCATCACCGGTGGTACTACATTTTACGAACGAAACTGGTGAGGCTAATTCCAAGTCAAGTTCTTTTGAGAGCTGATTCAATTACCGAATGAGGGATGGACGGACTTACATTGGAGATTAGGATTCGTTTAGCAGGAGTAATTAGTCTTCTAATTGAGACAGAAGTAGAGTTTATCACCACGATAGGATTTGATTTAAGGAGATCATTTACGATGGCGATAGAAGAAAGATATATGCAGATGCGATTATTTGAAATCCTAGATGCAAAAGTTATATTTTTGGGTGAGACAATGTTACCAATAGGTTTGATGTATTTGAAAAGAGCCGTGTTTGGAATTGAATGCATGATTATCGCTTGTTCTCTTTTGGGGAAGGATGGAGGAGGGGGTTTTGCGAGTGTTGCCGCTACGTACTATTTTGGATTTGAGGGGGTAGTGACATTAGGTGCATTTGGATGAATCAATTGAGAAGAAGAGTTGACAAAATTATTATGAGATGATGTAGTTGGTTGGTGAGATGGGGTAGATAATGACATTTTGTGCGTGATTCTGGATACCAAAATCACTACACTAAAAGTGGTATTCCCGCTTTATCGGGGGAAGTAGGTGAGTAACAGTCACTTACCAACAAACGAAGATGTTACGCCACTGCTTATTTCTTGAATAGGTATACTGGTAAAGTTTTTTTGGCTGCCTCACAAGTTATTATTACATGCTTAATGCATTGCTAATTACAGTCCAAAGAAACACGTAGCAAAAACTAATAATAAATACTTAATTGCTAAATTTATTTAAATGACCTACTTGATTGATCTTTACTCGTTGGCCGCTGTAGTAGGAATGAATCGATCAAGATTTAATGAATTTTTTTGAGATTTTTTTTATTTACAATAACCACTTGTACCTCTAGGGTAATTAGCAGAGTAGTTTACAAATTCATACAAATTTTGAATAAGAATTGTTACAGTTTATGAAAAATGTTTATGCTTTTCAGGAAGAAAATAATTTTCTGAGGGTTGCAATTTTTTCCAATTTTCTCTTGAAGGGTTCTTCCTATATTGAAGGTTCTTCTTTCAGTTTTATATGATGGACACTTTAATAAAATATGAGACACAGTTATAGTTTTATCACATAAGGCGCAAAGTGGAATAGGCTCTCGAGTCATTAGGTGTTCGTGCATTAGCCTGGTGTGTCCAAGACGGAGTCGTGTGATGATGAACTGGTGCTGACGTTTATTTGTGTTGTATTGCTATTTTCCTGTGTTGGGTTTTACTTGTTGGAGTTTGTATGTTTTTTGTGTCCATTCAGTGTTCCAATTGTTAAGTATCTGGTACGGAAATAAGGTTTTAAATCTGATGAAGTTGTGTGGTATGTGGATGAGTTCGGTTGATTTGCTGCGGTGCAGGAGTGTATGTCTGCTGTTTCGTTTCCTTTTATTCCCATATGAGATGGGACTCATAGGAAAGAATATATTTTTATTAAGATTACTAAGGTTGTGTAACTCGTGGTTTGATGTATGAAGCAATTGGATTTTTTGACTATATCTTGGTTAGTAAAGCTACAGCGTTAAGTGAGTCGGTAATTATGAGGTGTTTGTCCTTGGGGCTATTACGAATAAGTTTTGTGGCCCCTAGAATTGCGTGAAGTTCGCCTGTAAGTATGCTTGCAGTGTCTGGTAGTTTGACTGTTTTTATCTCACTGGGTGCTACCACAGCTGCTGCAACTCCTTCCATGGTTTTAGACGCGTCAGTAACCTTGAAAGTTGAGAAGATGTGAGGGCTGGTATCTTGTTTTCTGTATTGTGAAAGAGATGTGTTAACAGACTGAGGACTGATCAGCCAGAGAGGAGTTAGTTGGAAGATTGAAGGCCAGTTAATTACAGAAGAGAAAGTGTCGCTGCTAGTGGTTTGTATATATTGATGTATTCTTTCGTATATTATGGTACTGTGTTGTGGGTGAAATGAAGAAATTTTGCCGAATGTGGAGTGGTAGGTGGGAGAGCTGGGATTGGCTCGTACTCTAGCTGCATATGAAAGACTAAGGTACTGTCGTCTGTATTTGAGTGGAGCTTCTCCTGCTTTTAGTATGTTTAGTGCAGGTTGACAAGAGAAGATCAGTTTTTTAATATGATTTTTCCAGTTTAGGTGTTGGTCGAATATCATGCTAAGAAATTTTATTTCTTCATCATATATCAAGTTTTTGTTATAGAGTTTTAGTGGTGGTTTTGCCTTGGTTTTCTTTTGGAGAATATTATGCATTTTGTTTTATTAGCACTGCAGGTCATGCCAGATGTTTTTGACCATAATTATAGTTTAAGAAGTTGTTTTTGTAGCAGATTAGCTGTGCTGCTCAAGTTTGTTCCTTTCATAAATAGAATCAAGTCATCTGCATATAGTCAAGCTTGTATCAGTGTATCAATATTTTGTGTGATGTCATTAATGGCAATAAGAAACAGTGTTGGGCTTAAAACCGAGCTTTGGGGGTTCCATTTTCTTGTATTTTAGTATTGGAAATTGTTCCATTGACCTTTACTTGAAAGTTCCTATTAGAGAGAAATTTTTTGACAAAAGCTAGTATGTTGCCTTGGTATCTCCAGTTTAGTAGGTTTAGGAGAATTTTGTGGTACCAAGCTCTGCCAAAAGCATGATTGAGGTCGAAGTAAATTGCTAGACATTTTTGTTTTTTTATTGAAGGCTTCGTTTATTTCACTTTCTAAGTCGATGATATTGTCCAAAGTTGATCTATTAGTTCTGGAACCAGATTGTTCGGGTATAAGTTGATTATTTGCTTCAAGGCACCAAAGTAATCGACGATTGATTATTTTTTCAGATAGCTTGCATGCGTTGCATGTGAGTGCTATCGGCCTATATGAATCCGGTAGTAAAGAAGATTTGTTGGGTTTTAGAATAGGTATGACTATTGCTTTCCTCAACATTTCTGGTAATGTGTGATTGGACCATATAGAGTTAAATATTTGCAAAAGAAGTTTCTTAGCACTGATAGGTAAGTTTTGAAGAAAGATAACTGGTATATCATCTGGGCCGATTGATGTATTGTTCATGGAGGATAAAGCGTTCTCGAATTATTCCTCTGTTATCAGGGTGTTTATAGGATGCGAGTAGTCTTCAATATGTATGTCTAGTTCCTATTTGTTCAATTTATAATTAAGAAATTCTGCATCATATATTTCGCTGCTAGAATTTTGACTATATAGTTTTGCTAGTACTTTTTCTATTTTTTTCCATACAGTTGAGATAGGGGTGAAGCTATATATTGATTCTACATATTTTTGCCATGATTCTTTTTGTTGGTTTTTAATGACAAGTCTTGAATAGGCTTTATTCTTTTTGTATTCTGTGAGGTTATCAGTTGTTTTATGTTACCACTCGTGCTTGCTTGCTTTGATTGCTTTCCATTTTTGGTTCTACAAGTGGTCCTAATTGAAGAAGATAGTCCTGAAGTTTAACTCCATTAATGGTGTTGAAAATAATTGCTTGATCTTTAGTAGGATATTTAGTCGTGGTTTGGCTTAGAACGTTGGAGTATGATTTCGGCATTGTGTTGGTAATGTTTGTAGAATTTTCGGGTAATAGATCAAGTCCACAGTTATCATTTTCATTTCATTTATAGCGAGTTTTCTTAATATAGATTAGTGTGGTTATAAAATGTAGGTTACTCACAGTTTTATTATTTTATCACTTTCACTGGACTACATTACTAGTTTTTGCACAGGTAATTCATAATAGATTTCGTGCCCAGCTAATTAGTTTGTCGATATATATGTCCGTTCTGTTTCGATGTCAGAACGGTACTCTTTTTTGAGATTTATTTAAACGGAAACGTTTATTTCTAAAATTTGTGGCAAATCTGGTGTTGTGTTCATGTATATCAGAATGTTTTTCCATAACATTTCTCATTTTATGAATCTCCACCAAAACATAATAAAGAAATAAAGCAGGTAGGGGCATGATCCTGAGTTCAATGAATACATTTTTACAAGGTTCATGGAATCCAACATTACACAACAGTCTTATGGCTTTTTTTGGTAATTTGAAAATGTCTAAAGCAGCAGAAGAGTTACCCCACAAAGCAATACCATAAGATATATGCGAGTGGAAAAGGTCAGTGTGTTAAAACTAGTTGAGTTTTTTAACTGTCGTAACACAAAGTGCACAGTTGCTAACCTACCTTTTAGGTAGTCCACATGAACACACCATGTGAGGTATTCATCCACAAATAAGACAAGCAACTTAACACTCCTAGTATCACTTTTGGAGTAGGTAGTAGAGAAGATTAGATTTTGTGTTTTACATTATTTAATTTAAGCCTATTTCCTATGACCCATTCTTTTTTATTGTAAATCCTCAGATATTAAGTCCAGTTCTTCCAGATCCTTAGTAGAAAAAATAAGTGTGGTATCGTCTGCAAACATAGCAGATTTGTAGGGATTAATAAAGTTTGGTAAATCATTAATATATATGATGAAGAGTAAGGCCCCTAAGACAGAACCTTGAGGGACACCGTGTTTAACTGGTTTAAAATTTGAAGAAGTATTGTTGCAAAACACAGCCTGCCATCTGTTAGTAAGATAGTTCTCTATAAGTGACAATGCTGTCCCTCTTATTCCATAATAATTAAGTTTTTCTAACAAGATATTGTGAGAAACCCAATCAAATGCCTTAGAGTGGTCACACAGACTAATAGCTCACCTGCTTCAAGGCCCTCAATTACGTCTCGCACAATACTTAATACTGTCTGTGCTGTGGAGTGATTTTTCCGAAATCTAAATTGGGATTTACTAAAAAAGTTACATTTGTTGAAATAATCATATAAACGTTCTTTGATAAGTTTTTCTATGATTTTACTGAAAATAGATATAATTAAAATTGGACGGTAATTATCTAATTGACAAATATCTACCTTTTTAAGCACGGAAAGAATTTTCGAAAATTTAAATGCGTCTGGGAAAACTCCAGTATTAAACATTATGGTTTATAAGGGTGGTCAAAGGTTTAACTATAAAATCCGATGTTTCTTTAATGATAAGGCTAAACAGTATGAATTGTTTAAAGATCAAACTGTGGCTAATATTTCATCTTCAGAAACAGGAGACAAAAAGAAGGAACTACAAGGTTTTAGGAAATTTCACAAATTTAACAAATCTTGATTACATACTCTAGGGAGTGACTTTATAATATTATCAGCAATATCTGTAAAAAACATTAAATGAATCAGGGCTTAAGTCAAATTTTGGACAACTGGTTTTAATTTTATTTCTTTCAAAATTGATGATATTCCAACAAGCTTTGGATTTATTTACTGCCATAAAAATGTACTCGTTATAAGCATTCTTTTAGTATTTTTTAAATGTTGAATATACTATTTTTTAAATTTTTTGTAAATCAGAACATCATCTGGATCCTTAGTAACTTCAGAGATTGTCTGGAGAGCAAACAAAGAATTTCTCATAGTCTTTAAGTCTTCTCTAAACCAGTTTACAGGCGATTTATCTGAATTTTCTGGGTGACATTTTAATGAAAAACATTTTAAAACTAGATTGCTGTAGGTATTCATTAAGAAGGTACCCAAGAAATTAACATCTTGATTAATTTCAAAACATATCCAATTTATATTAGTAAGTTCCCTCTTCAGTTGACATAACCCCTTTTTGGAAATCGCCCTTTTAGTTACTTTATCTTTGGAACTTTTATCTATTGAAGATTTATTAAGTAACATGAATTGACTTCGATGGTCTGACATACAAAAGGTTCGAAGATTCGACAATCAGCAATCTCTTTATTACTCAAATTTGTGATAATATTGTGAATGCAAGATGCCGACTTTGCAGTCACCCTTCTATAGTCTTTGATAGTAAAATATAAGCCAAAAGATGAAAATATATCCTTAAGATTTTTTAATGTTGTTGAATTTATTTTAAAATATATATTAAAGTCTCCCAAAATGACAATTTTTGTATTTGATTTCAATATCAATATCACATTTACCTGATCTGTAAATTACTAACATGATCAAATTGTTATTCAGCAGTTCTATTGCATAAAATTCAGAATTTTGTTCAATGTTGTATATTTTTAAGTTTAAAGGTTTGAATTTAAAATGTTGCCTAATAAATATTGCTGTACCACCATTCTTAATTTTCTCCCTACAAAAAAGTTAGCCACAACGTAGCCCTGCAAGTTGATAGTAAGAAGATTGCCCTCACTTAACCAGTGCTCTGAAATACAAAATATATTGAAAGAATAAGTAGCTAAAAATAGGTTAAGCACTTCAACCTTGTTTGCAAACACTGGATATTTAGAAGGAACACACTTACTGCCCCTAACTTATTTAAAACATGTAATTTCTTATTGTTTAAAAATTCGCTAGAAAAATTTTGTAAATAAGGTTCTCCTTCTTCTTCCTCAATTACAAATCCGTTATCTCCCTCAGTAGAGAGGGTTGTAACCTGTGACGCCTCTTGAAGATCCCTCAAAGTGAAAGGGTCAAATAGTTATTTTTTCAGGCCAATTATCAGGATCTAATAACTTGTCCATGCTCAGATCTGCACTTCCGACTAACACTTTTTTTTTAACTTTGACTTAAGATCAAAACACAAAACTCTTCTGTCTAAGAATTTTCCACTAACATATTGTTTTACATTTTCAAGAGATGTAGATTAATTTAGGCCACCAATCCAGATCTAATTATGAAGAGGTGCTGCTACTAGTAGATTATTTGGCTCACCACGACCATACGATTTGGAGGTATTGTTTGATGGGGTGATGATTTTTTTAATTTTGTTTGGAAGATACTGTTCTCCAGTTACTGGTAGGGTGGGTAGGTGAAGGTGTTTCCTTGTTACTCAGCTTAAAAACATTTTCCATAACATTTAACTGCATCTGCCCAAGATCCGACCTCCCAGGACTTTGGTGTGCATCTGCCAACACCAGTCTCTGCTCCTCCGAATTTATCGGAGTTATTGATACAGTTGGCAACATCGGATAGTGATAATTCTGGTCTAGTATGGGTTGGATAGGTTCTGTCTGTTTCTTGTTTATTGTTTTTTTGTTATCATTGATACTAGTTTTGTTTGACTATGATTTAATTTTTCTTCTAACAAGTGAATGTTTTGTTTTAAAAGATGGTTGTTTTCAATAACTAATAAATATTTAGCTTCTTTTTCTGTTAATAATTCTTTTTGTAAAATCTGTGGAGTTGTTACCTCATTAGTTCCTTTATCGATTATTCTCAGTATTGTAGATTGGTTAGTTGATACGATTGGTTCACAACATACTATTCTTGAATCACAGATTTTTTTGCAACTTAGATTATTTTTAACTGCACAAGACAAGTGAAAAATATTTCCACAGTTTACACACTATATTCTTTGTGTTGTTGTTTGGTTTGGTTGTAGTTTTTCTGCAAAAGTTTCTTCAACTAAACTTACCGACTTAAAATTCGATCAATTCAAAATAATGATTTATTTAAAAATGCTCTTACCTTCAAATGCGGAAGCTGATTTATTTGAATTTTTTAGCAACTTTTAGATAAAATACTGTAGTTTTGAGATTATTATTCGGACATCTAAAAGTAATTCAGTATTCGCTGGATATACAGGGGGGGGGGAAGAAAACTATTTTTCCCTCTACTTTTGACACACCCTGTAGGTTAATTCTGCTGGTAGATCTACACACAATTAACTTTATCAAGAAGATTGATTTGTTTCCAACATTTTGTTTTTTTATTTATCCCGATAACTTAATTTGTTTGTAAAATGTGACGGTTTAAAGAAAACATTCTTAAATTTTTTATTCAGTTTTAGCAGAGTAATACATAATTTTATAAACAAATCAAACAACAAATAAACTAATAATTATTACAAATTAATAACGGGTATTTCCCCCACGAGCGCGACTAACTGCCTCAATGCGTCGTGGCATACCCTCTATTAGATGTCGAATCTCCATCTGGTCAATCTGATCCCATTCTTGGACCAAAGCATCTCTCAAAAAATTTAAATTACTTGGAGAAGGAACTCGGTTACGAACTCGTCTGCCCATCATGTCCCAGACGTGCTCAATTGGATTGAGGTCTGGGCTACGTGATGGCCAGTTCATTCTTTGAATTTCTGTTTCGTCCAAATATTGATATACAATCCTCGCAATATGTGGTCGAGCGTTGTCGTGCATAAACATGAATTCGTTTCCTATAAACGGTGCAAATGGAATTACACGTGAATCTAGCACATCACGGATATATCGGTTTGCTGTCATTGCTCCGCCGCCAACAATGACTAAATCAGTACGAGGTTTCATGCTTATGCCGCCCCAAACCATTACCGATTGTCCTCCATAACTGAGTCTTGTGGAAAAATTTGCTTGGTCAAACCTTTCGCCTCTTCTTCGGTATATTCTTTCACGGCCATCTGGAGAACGTACCTTGACTCGTCAGAAAATAAAATCTTACTCCAGTCATCGACATTCCAATGTTCATGCTCCCTGTGATTCCTAAGTAACTCCGGACCAGTTGCAGGTCTTATGGAGCGTAATCCATGTTCTCGTAATCGCCTTCGAATCGTTATTTCGTTAACAGCTACTTGGCGTACTTCTTCCAAACGATTTCGAGCCATGACAGCAATAGTATTTCTTTCTCGCAAAACGTTTAATGTTACAAAACGATCATCTCGAACATTTGTAGAACGTCGTCCGCCAGATCCTCTTCGTCTCGAAAAACTACCAGTTTCATTGAAACGTTGTACAGCTCTCTGGGCGCTACACCTTGTTACACCCAATATTCTAGAAGCATAATACTGAGACCTACCATCTTGTACCGGAGCAACTGCTCGTGCTGCATCAGTAGGTGTTAAAACCATGATGTTAAATTAAATACTGATAATTAAACTGCAATTGCCAAGTAACGAATATTTGACAGTTGTCATATTGTGAGTTGCCACAGCTCTCTAGTTATTTTGTAGTTTATTCTCTACCGTCATTTAAATTATGACCATCTCTAAAATGTTGCATTTTCTTTAAACCGTCACATTTCACAAACAAATTAAGATATCGGGATAAATAAAAAAACAAAATGTTGGAAACTAATCAGTCTTCTTGATAAAGTTAATTGTGTGCAGATCTACTAGCAGAATTAATCTACAGGGTGTGTCAAAAGTAGAGGACAAATTGTTTTCTTTCCCCCCCTGTATATCCAGCGAATACTGAATTACTTTTAGATGTCCGAATAATAATCTTAAAACTACAGTATTTTATCTAAAAGTTGCTAAAAAATTCAAATAAATGAGCTTCCCCATTTGAAATTAAGAGAATTTTTAAATAAATCATTATTTCGAATGGATCGAATTTTAAGTCGTTAAGCGTATTTGCGAGAACACACTTTTTTCCATTCTTCACTTTCCGCCATCTTGAAACTGTACATGTAGTACTTCTAGTCCTGTGTTAGGTTTTAATGAATGTTTGGTGTCATGTAGATGTTTTGTGTAATGGGATTTCTCTGGTGTGTATGCTCGTAAGTGTTCACTATGACGAATTTCAAGATTTTTAAGGGTTTGACCCAAATAGACAGCATTATATTCTGGACATTTAAGTTTATAATATACCAGACAAGCGACAAAAAAACATATCACCGTTACATTTATTTAGTTTTTTGGTTTAGCTCTGAATTTTGTTTGAATAAAAGTCGTAGCTTCTAATAAAAAGGGTAACAATTCTTTGACATTGATGGAATTTGTTATTCTTTCTTCCTCCTTCTTCACTTTGTTCCTATCTTCTTTTTATTTCTAATTTGTTTTCTTGAATTTGTAAGCACTATTACATCTTCTTGTATTACTGATCAAAACAGTCCTGTTGTTTTGGCTAGTTTTCTTTGTAGACTATTTAAGTTTACAAAAAAAAATTCCTCGAATTTCTTTTTTTTCCTAGGAGTGGGTGTGTAACATGTTCAATGACGTGTCACGTATCCTAAATTAATTTGGAGCGTCTATGGCTCTTTAGTTACTTCCACCTCTAGACTAGAATTAAAAAGCTACAATATTTTAAAAACTCGTCGATTGATCATTTTTACATTCGATTGATTTAAATGGGCGAAACCCGATTTGACCTTCTTTTCTGCCATTCTCCTCTTATGTAGCAAATAATATTCAGTTGTTGAATCTCTTCGAGTGGTGACATTTCATTTTTGCTGCAGCTCGTACCTCTTAAGAACTCGTACCTTGAACCTTAAGGGCTCGCACCTTGGCCCATAAGAAGCCATAGACTCATAGAAGCTGTACCTTTGGTCCAAAAGAAGTCATCTCAAGAACTGGCTCAAGCATATTGCACGCAACTCAGGTGTCACATTTCCAGGACATCGCTGAGAACTGTGCATCACAAGTCTCTCCAAGATAAGTCCTTAAGCTTATTTTCAATATATATAAATTTTGAGTTGGTTATTTTTATTGTTAGACTGATTTTTATTTATATTGTATTGTGAATACATAATTAATGTTAATTTATTTTTAATAATAAATCCTTTACTCCCGAAACTTTTTTATTGATTCACCTGATCCCAGTTGAGTTAATAAAAAAGAAGCTGAATACCACTTCCTGAAACAGAAATTAACTGTCTCGACCCTTACTTCGTGGAATATGCTCATATTAGTGTTTTTAAATGAAACTCACGATCTCTAGTTAATTCCACAATATAATAAAAGTTATTGAAAATTCTAAAAAATTGACAATTGTTTCGATAAATCAATATCATCGTCAGAATGACAGGAGTTACATTTCATTTTATGCCTACCTGATGTTTAGTAGTTATTTTTGGCTAGACCAAGAAGTAACCTAACTTGTGATTGGCTTAATATATGTTTATAGAAAAAAGAAGAAGATGTGATATTACAAATATTGAAGCTTAGATATTATTAGCCCTATGGTGATATCCTAGATATCATTTTTCCAATTAAGATCAGTATAACTGTGCAATGATATAGAAAACCAGGAAAACTATATCTGTTGATATTTACAATTATCACTTAAGAAGATAGTTTATTAGTCGAGAACTCCCTAGATTTAACTGTTCATTGACAACTTCATATTGTGGGTTTCTTAAATGTCTTCTAATTTCCAGTTCTTCAAGGAAATCCAGTTCTTGTTTCTTTTCACAAATATGCAGCACTTCTAGTTCTGTGTTAGGTGTCAAGTAGATGTTTTGCGTAGGGGGATTTATCTGGTTGTTTTAATCTGTATGCTCGTAAGTGCTCACTGTATCGTATTTCAAAATTCCTAAGGGTCTGACCCAAATAGACAGCATTACATTCTGGACATTTGAGTTTATATATACCTGACTTCTTTAATAGTGGTATTTTTGTTTTTACATTTAACAATTTTGTACTAACGTTACTTTCTGTTTTAAAAGAAATTGTTGTATTCGTTGCTGAAGATATTATCTTTGAAATATTTCCTGCATATGTGATGGTTTTATAAGTTTTAATTTCATCAGCTTGTTTAGGATATATTAGTTGTATTGCCACTTTTTCTTCTTTTTTACTAATTAGCTTATTTATCATATCTAATGGATAACCGTTAGATGTTGCTATTTGTCTAATTGTATTAATCTCTCTATCAAAATTACATTTGTTCATAGGAACTGAAAAATCTCTATGTATCATTGAATTATATGCTGCTAGTCTGTGTGACATGGGGTGGTTAGAATTGAATGGAATTGTCACATCAGTCTGTGTTGGTTTTCGGTAAATTGAATAATCAAGTACATTATTAACTCTTTGAATTTTTAAATCAAGAAAATTGATTGAGCTATTTTCTTCAATTTCTAATGTAAATTTAATTTTCGAGTGTAAATTATTGATGTGGTTGAAAAATACATCTAATTGTCGTTCACTACCCATAAAACAAGCTAATATGTCATCTACATATCTATAACAAAATAAAATATTTTTCGAAATAATACTTTCAAAGATCTTTCTTTCTAAATTGTCCATAAAAATGTTTGCTAAAATAGGTGATATAGGGCTTCCCATTGGTAAACCTTCATTTTGAATATATATCTTATTGTCAAAAGAGAAATAATTCTGATTAATGCATACTTCAAATAAATTAAGTATATCTGATATTATTCCTGGATTAATATTTTTATCTTCTAGTAATTTTCTTACAAGTATTAGACATTCTTTAGGAGGAATTTTAGTAAACATATTAGTTACATCGAACGAAATGAGTTTATAGTTATCTTACAAGTGGATTGCTTTCAACTTTTTGATTAGTTCTATTGAATTTTTAATTGAGTACTGAGATTCATATCCGTAAGTAACAGAAAGTAACGTTAGTACAAAATTGTTAAATGTAAAAACAAAAATACCACTATTAAAGAAGTCAGGTATATATAAACTCAAATGTCCAGAATGTAATGCTGTCTATTTGGGTCAGACTCTTAGGAATTTTGAAATACGATACAGTGAGCACTTACGAGCATACAGATTAAAACAACCAGATAAATCCCACTACGCAAAACATCTACTTGACACCTAACACATAACTAGAAGTGCTGCATATTTGTGAAAAGAAACAAGAACTGGATTTCCTTGAAGAACTGGAAATTAGAAGACATTTAAGAAACCCACAATATGAAGTTGTCAATGAACAGTTAAATCTAGGGAGTTCTCCACTAATAAACTGTCTTCTTAAGTGATAATTGTAAAGATCAGCAGATATAGTTTTCCTGGTTTTCTATATCATTGCACAGTTATACTGATCTTAATTGGAAAAATGATATCCAGGATATCACCATAGGGCTAATAATATCTAAGCTTCAATATTTGTAATATCACATCTTCTTCTTTTTTCTATAAACATATATTAAGCCAATCACAAGTTAGGTTACTTCTTGGTCTAGCCAAAAATAACTACTAAACATCAGGTAGGCATAAAATGAAATGTAACTCCTGTCATTCTGACGATGATATTGATTTATTGAAACAATTGTCAATTTTTTAGAATTTTCAATAACTTTTATTATATTGTGGAATTAACTAGAGACCGTGAGTTTCATTTAAAAACACCACTATCCTGAAACAGAGTTTCTTAGCCGGCAAGGTTTTAGGTTGCAATGTTATTTATATATAATTGGAAGATCTGAAACTGCTGCCATATGGAACATACTTTATAGTCTTCAGGCCTCTTAGGAAGTGCCTTTTGTGTCAAACATAAATATGTGATTAATTATTTTATTTGTTTAATACAATTTTTAATATTACTTTCTTCGCATTTTATACTTAACAGTTTTTTAAATGTTATTTATGTATTGAAAAATTTTCATTTTTGTGTTTTTTTATATCATTTTATCTAAGTTGGAATTTCTGGAATTGTTGGTGATATCTCTCTATTTACCACAACTACACCAACACTCACAATTATCTGACCGAAGATTTTGTAATTAAAATGTGCATCAGACAGTGTAATTGTGAATGTTGGTTTAGTGGTGGTAAATAGTGTATTCAGTATTGTTTTTTTTGCTTATTCTGGGATTCCTTTTAGGAAGAAAAGAAGTTTATCAATGTTTATCTCAGAATAAGAGGGGATATCAACATAAGTGACATTTACAACATAAATGGTACTAACTTTACCTGTAAAGTTCCTGAAGGTTCATATGCTCTAAGAAATGTAAAATTTGGTGATAGTATGAAAAGAACCTATACATTTACAAATATATTTGGTCCAGAATTCGACCAAAAAACTATTTTTGATTGTATTGTAAAACCCAAATTAGTGTCCTTCATCAATGGTAGCAATTCTACATTATTCACATATGGTGCTTCTGGATCAGGTAAGACATTTTTTATTTACTAGTTAGAGTAGTAAGCATAATTCCAGGTTATGAAGCATTGTAATGGTGATTGACAAAATCTTATATGTTAAGATAACCATTTACATATTTAATTTTAAGTATTGTTCAAATTCTACAGCCATTTGAACAGAAAAATTAAAACATTACTATTTAATTTCAAGTCTAAAAAATCAAGCTTTAAAAATATCCAATGTGCTCATTGCCCAAAAAAGAGATTAAAAACTGACTAAGACAAACATATCACTTTTTCTTTCATGAAACTTCAAAGATCAAATCAACTATTGCATATCGGCATAAAGGCTCTGATTGGCCAAAAATTTACACAGGACCATTTGTCGGATGAACTGCGTCGCATTTTATCTAGTGATGGGGTACTCGGATACAAAGAATCGAAAAGTATTCGATTCTTAAAAGTACTCGGTGTATTCGAGTACAAGGTAACGGAATCGAATACAGTAAACGAGTACACAAAATCTCGATTTTTATGTTCTCCACACAGAGCCAAGTCAGACGGACTTGGGTTACTGCGATCTCTTTCTCTTCTCTACTTCACATTTTTATTATTCGTACTCGCAGCTATTAGTCGATGGTGATTGGTGAAAATCGGAAATATTTATGCTTTGTTGGGTTTCGGCGAATTAAAAAGTGAGTTTTTATTCAACTTTTAGGATGAAAGTTTTCAACAATTAGCAGTTATTTACGTTACAAACATCGTAAAGTAAATATCAAATTAAAATAGACTTTTTAAAATTTAACCGTAATCCGACAAAAACTAAACAAATATTTTCTTTCATTTAAAAAATTTAATATTTTCACATCAGGAAACACAAATTAATGAGAACGTTGGATAAAGTGTGTATACATATATAATACTGTAAAAACATGTAAACAAAAATAAAAATTATTTATAATAAAAAATAACTAAAAACGTAACTCTTAATAATATTGAATTTTTGGCCTAAGTCAGACATGAACGAAAAATAAAAAAAATGTAACTTATAATAAGAATTAAAGAGGCTAGATGATGGGATGAGTTATATTTTTTATATATCGGCACTGTTCAAAAAGATAATCATATCCAAATTTTTTGGTAATAAACGATTTCTTCTAATGTTAGTTAGCTGACCAGCCTTCGAAAATACTCTTTCCGATGGAACCGATGTAGCTGGAATGCAGAGGTATTTTATAGCTAGTTGGTACAATTCTGGAAACATAATTTCATGTTTTTTCCAAAACTCTAGTGGATTATCTAATCTTTTTAAGTAGGGAATCTGTAGATATTGCTTGATTGTAACTAAAGCTGAGCTAGTTGAAGAAGAAGTATTTTTTACTTGATCCATTTTGGAGTCAAAAAATGTCCAAATATCACTGGAGTCGCTCTTATGTTGCGCAGATTGTGCTGTAGTTCCCACCTCTGTTGAAGACTTAGTAACTAAAAATAGTAGCAGAATATAATAAAAATAATATAATAAATTTAGAAAAAAACTACCTGAATCTGCGATTTCTCTGGAGCTGATTAATTGTGAAAGTTCTTCCAAAATCCACTGTTCAGCTTTTTTTGCGTTGTCTTCTAGACCAAAACCAATTTTCTTGAAACGGGGATCTAGAAAGGTGGCTTTGGCAACTATTTTGTTTTGTTCTAAACAACCAAGATGTCTAGAAATCACTTCTATAAGGTTAGTTTTCAACATTTGGCCACAATTGGTTTTGGGAACAATATTTTGCAATGAGTGTTGAAGTCCCCTAATAAGAGGAATAACTAATGACAATGTGGGGTACTGCTCGCCACAAAGAACTTGTTAATTTTTCAGGTGGTTTCAATATAATTGCACAGTCTTCAAGTATCAACCATTCAGAAGCGTCCAAACCTTCTGGTGCACTTGGAAGATTTGTTATACAAACAGCTAACGAATCATTAATTTTTAGTAGTCTTTCAATCATTATTAAACAAGAGTTCCAACGTGTTACTACATCTTGTTTAACTTTTAAAATTGGAGTATTCATTTGAATCTGAATATTTTTTAGTTTCTTTGTTGCCACAACGCTATGCTTAAAATGACCCACTAAAGATCTGCATTTTTTTAAAATTGTTGTCAGAATTTCATTGATCTGTATAGCATCTGTTACACCTAAATTCAATGTATGCGCTACACAAAGGTGGTGATGTTTTTTTAAATATTCATTAATTGCTTTTTTAATATTGGAACCGTTATCAGAAACAACAGTCAATATTTTTTCTAGTAATTGCCATTCCTCTAAGATTTTTATGAGGACATGTCCAATATTTTCTCCTGTATGAGATCCTACTTTGGTAGCAATATTAAAAGAACACATTTTGTTATTATAAATAAAATGTGTTGTAATATATATATATATATATATATATATATATATATATATATATATATATATATTAACATAGAGTAAAACAACACCCTGTATACCGAACATAAAATAAAAAAACTACTTATTTCAAGAAATAAAAATTTTTGAAATTTCATCTTTTTTAAAAAAGATTATCTAAAAAAGGAGACAATCTGTACCATATACTATTCAATAGAGAAAGCATCTAACTGTATAATTTAAAATAAGATTTAAAAAAAAACATTTGTGAAATGAATTAACAAAATCTCTATAAACCTACAAGACGGAATATTAGAACGTTGTTACATATACAAATGGAAATGATAATCCTTTATTTTTATTGTCAAGGTAAATAAATAGTGAGATTCTTTTTAAAATGAATATTAGGGTTTGAAGGACATGTAAATAAGATTTTATAAATATTTAAAAACATAACGATATAAGAAGTAAACTGAAAAACATTAATTCTATGGAATGTGACATTTATTGAACGGTTTGACGTTATGAACACATATTTTGTAAATTTGAAAATGTCATTTTGTAAACTAAATGAAATATAATTTAAGAGACACAATATGAGTTAAAATCATTAAAGAACCTTAAAACAAAGCGTTTTCAAATGATAGATGGACAATTCACTATTTGAAATGAAATCTATAAAGAAAAGTTTTGATAACCAAATCTGATTGGTGGAATGTATTCAACAAACTTTTAATCTGCGACAAGTAGTTGTTAATAATAAAAAAATTGAAGGAGAAAAAGTTTGTTGATTATACAGACTATTGACTAGGTAAACTTCTTTTTGGGTGGTAGAAAATTTGAGAAGCAGCAAAATTTTGGGAATTAAGAAAACTTTTCGAAAAATAAGATATTTGGCATCAAAATTCAAAAAAGAGAGATACATTGTACTTATGATATGGTAGATTATATATTTAAACAAGCAGATGTAGAAACTAAGAAACAATTTGGTAATTATGTTTGAATACTAACCGTATAATTGATATATAATACTTGATTAATATTTGTATGGTGGAATGGATATATCCACCATACCTTTTAGAAAGCTTTTGATTATGTAATTGGACTGAAATGTATTGATGTGGACGGGACATAGCATTGATTCCTGATTTTGTGTAAGCTGGACCAGTGATGTGACAATTTCCAGAAGGTAACCTAAAATAAAGTAAAGGATAATTGAAGTGAATTACTATACAGGAATAAGGTATTTAGACTATTTTCATTATACATAAAAAAGTTTGAATAAAACTTACCAATTTAGTAAAAAAAATTGAACTTTGGTATTAAACAAACATTTACAACCATTGTGTTTCGCCATTTTGATATAATAATCGTTTATATAGAAGTTTCAGTATTATAAGATTTGTATTAAATGTTGCCTATTTTAGATTTGTATATAGAGATAATTTTTTCATGTGAGAACGTGATTTTGTTTGAATGAGTGGTCATAATAGATAGTAGGTTTTTTATTAATTTGTGTCTTGTAAAAGAACAATGTATTTGTCTATTCAAAATATTAAATAACGTTCTTTCTAGTTTGAAGAACATTGTAAAATTGTTTTTGATACATTTTATTTCTTTGTGGTGATGGTTCCATCTAGTTTGAACCGTTGGTAGTTTAAACTGACATCTGTGAATAGTAAAAAGGTTCAACTTGAAACACAGGACCGTCTTAAGAATTTATTACGTATTATTAAACAAGCAAGTACATTTTTATTAACAAAATTTTTATGAAGACAGAGATATTTAATCAAATTTAGGCGCTCACACTATAAATTGAATTTTTGTTTCTCTATACCTGAACCCTACTCTGAGGTTAAAGAGTTTCTCATGTTTTAAAATATAACCTTTTTAGTAATAAAATTTTAAATTTTTACAATATACCGGGCAAATCAAAACTAAATATAAACTAAACTAATAATAACTATAAATCATTATTTCTCTCCCCGTTCTATCCAGTTTAACATGTCGGCCCAACGTAGGGCAAATTAGGGAAAGTATATTTGTTTTGAAACATTTAAATTACACACCTTACATATCAGTTTAACATGGCGCCCAACGTGGGGCTAATATAGAAATTTAGTAAATAATAATAAAAAGCATTGAAATAAGTTTTTTTTACTGTATTAAAAGATTTTAAATACATAAAATGGAAAGGAAAATGACATTAAGGGACGGAAAGCAGGTAGGAGTCGAAAGTAGGTCTGATGAAGAAAGAGAAGAAAGGAGTAATGGTAGAGGAGATTTTCAGGTACAATATTTGGAACAGGGGAGAGAACATTCGGAAGAAGACATCGCAGAACAAGGTCAGGAAGAAGAAGATGCACCATTGTCAGAAGAAACAGGACAAGGGGTCAAACAAAAATCAAAAGAGAAAGAGGATATGGACGTGATGAGTATGCTTCAAATGATGATGAAAAGAATGGATCAAAACAATGAAGATATGAGGAGAGATATAAAACAGGATTTGAATACAAAATTGGACCAAAATAGGGAAGAAATGAAACAGGATATGAATATAAATAAGGAAGAAATAAAACAAGAAATGAATATTAAGATGGACCAGAATAAGGAAGAAATGAATATTAAGATGGACCAGAATAAGGAAGAAATGAATATTAAAATGGACCAAAATAAGGAAGAATTAAAAAAAGAAATGAATATTAAGATGGACCAGAACAAAGAAGAAATTAAACAAACTAAGGAACTGATAATAAAATTGATGGATGAAAAATTGGGACACGTTGAGAAGAAACTAGAAGAATCAAACATATACATGGAGAATAAAATTGAAGACACTAAACAGGAAATAAGAGGAGAAGTGATTGGACGTATAATGGAAATAGAAAATCTACAGATTAACAGAATTAAGGAAATAGAGGAGAAGGAAAAGGATTTCAAAGGAGAGATTCAAATGGATGTAAAGTTACAAAATGAAAATATAAATGATGATACTATAGAACAGAAATTAAGTAATAAAATGGAAATTGATGAAGTAAAAATACAAACACAAATAAATGAGGAAATGATAGATAGCAATTTACAGAATTTAGGAAGTGAGGAAGTCATGAAAATTTATGAAAAAGAGATTTATTGGAAAATACCAGACCCAGATGTTAATATATTGAAACGAATAGTGACATATGGTAAAAGAAATAATAATAAAAATAGGGGGATACAACTTAATTGGAAGTTAGAGGAAATGAATAAGATATTACAAGATACCAAGGAAGAAATAGAAGAAACCATAAGACAGAATATAGAAACAATAATTTATGCAGAAAATTTCGAGATGAGAGTAAAACTTGGCAGAAATATAAAGATAATTGATCCAAGAAATTTTAATAGGATAGTTAAAAATGAAATGATAGGAAGTAAGAGTATTATGGGAAATGGAATAATAAAAAGAAGAAACAATAATATCAAGAAATTGGAAACGCAAATTTTGATGAATCTATTGGAAGAAATTGATGAGACAGGGGATAACAAAATAAAGAAAGACAAAGTGGAAAATTCAAAGAAATTTAGGATACAAGAGAATCAAACAATAAGAGAAGAGGATAAGACGAAATTTAGGAAAAGAAAATAAAATTGAATAATAAGGCTGTATTATAGGACCGGAATCTTAAAGACGAATAAGGAATTGTAAGAGGTTAAGAAGGGATATAAAACCACATGTAAATAAAAAGTTTATAATTAACAAATAATGTCAAACAAAAAAAAAAAAAAAAAAAAAAAAAAAAAAAAAAAAAAAAAAAAAAAAAAAAAAAACATATGTAAATATAATTTTGTACATAGATAGAAATTAGAATATGTAAAGATATAATGATGAGATACAGAAATAATTACATTGACAGATATAATAACAATGAATATTATAACTATAATAAGAACGATAGCAACCAAAACAACTATAACAAAAACTTTAAATATAATAACAACAAAAATAACAATTACAGAGAACAGTATTCAAAGGAGAGAAGAGAGAGTGATAACATATGAACATCCAAGGGAATGCATTAAATTTGGGGAAGATTTGGAATTAAAGGAAATAACGGGATTAATAAAAATTAAAGGAAAATTAAATGGGAAACAAGTTAAAATATTAATAGATACAGGTTCGGAAGCGTCCATAATAAAAACAAAATTGATAGAAGAAAATATTAAAAATTATGAAAACAAGCTAGTCAAGATACCGAAAACTACATTAATAGGAGCAAATGGAAAGAAATTGTGTGAAGTTAGCAGATCTATAATACAAAGCTTTGAATTAAAGGATGGGAAAGAAGTTGAGATGCAATTATTGCTAGTGGATAATTTAGAAACAGACATAGTTATAGGAATAGATGAATTAACGAAATATAAAGCAAGAATTGATTTTGAAAAGATGGAGATAGAATTAAATGGTAATAAGATTGAATTTGAAAAAGAAAATAGGGAAGAATTAGAAATTGAAGAGGATAATAGGCAGTTATGGAATATAGAAAAGAATGGAAATATGGAATTATTGGCAATTGAAGAGGATAATAGGAAGTTATGGAATATAAAAAGGAGTGGAAATATGGACGAATTGGAAATTGGAGAGGATAATAGGCAGTTATGGAATATAGAAAGGAATATAATTATGGAGGAATTGGTATTAGTGTGTGGAAATAAGGAATATGAAGAGAAAGTGAAGAATTTGATTGTGAAGTATGAAGGATTGATTAAAAAGGAGATGAGAATGGCAAATAATTATGTACATAAGATAGAAGTTAGAGGAATAGAAAATTTCAGAATAAGAACATATCCCATACCTTATACATTTAGAAATAGAAGAAATATCTTAAAGACAGTATTATAGAAAGATGTAACACAAGAAATATAAATTAATAAATTGTACCGAGATAAGCGACTCTGAAAAATGTAGAAGTAATAAGACGCATAACGAACATTAAAGAAATTTCAAGAATGGATTTATAACATGAATTTTTAAACTAATTCCTTTGGATGAAACTTATAAATGAAACTTGAAACTAAAAATAAACTAAGAATTTATAGTATTATAAATAAATAAGAACTAATTGAAGAGGATACTGCAATACAGGATTCCAGAATCATCTTTGTAACAGCGACCTGAAATAAAAAGAAATGTATTATTAGTAAAATTGAAAGACAATGTTTAGAACAAATTATTAGAAGTAAAATTTGCGTTCATAAAATTTTTACTTACATAAAAATTTGATAAACGCAAAATTTAGGGGATGTTAACATAGAGTAAAACAACACCCTGTATACCGAACATAAAATAAAAAAACTACTTATTTCAAGAAATAAAAATTTTTGAAATTTCATCTTTTTTAAAAAAGATTATCTAAAAAAGGAGACAATCTGTACCATATACTATTCAATAGAGAAAGCATCTAACTGTATAATTTAAAATAAGATTTAAAAAAAAACATTTGTGAAATGAATTAACAAAATCTCTATAAACCTACAAGACGGAATATTAGAACGTTGTTACATATACAAATGGAAATGATAATCCTTTATTTTTATTGTCAAGGTAAATAAATAGTGAGATTCTTTTTAAAATGAATATTAGGGTTTGAAGGACATGTGAATAAGATTTTATAAATATTTAAAAACATAACGATATAAGAAGTAAATTGAAAAACATTAATTCTATGGAATGTGACATTTATTGAACGGTTTGACGTTATGAACACATATTTTGTAAATTTGAAAATGACATTTTGTAAACTAAATGAAATATAATTTAAGAGACACAATATGAGTTAAAATCATTAAAGAACCTTAAAACAAAGCGTTTTCAAATGATAGATGGACAATTCACTATTTGAAATGAAATCTATAAAGAAAAGTTTTGATAACCAAATCTGATTGGTGGAATGTATTCAACAAACTTTTAATCTGCGACAAGTAGTTGTTAATAATAAAAAAATTGAAGGAGAAAAAGTTTGTTGATTATACAGACTATTGACTAGGTAAACTTCTTTTTGGGTGGTAGAAAATTTGAGAAGCAGCAAAATTTTGGGAATTAAGAAAACTTTTCGAAAAATAAGATATTTGGCATCAAAATTCAGAAAAGAGAGATACATTGTACTTATGATATGGTAGATTATATATTTAAACAAGCAGATGTAGAAACTAAGAAACAATTTGGTAATTATGTTTGAATACTAACCGTATAATTGATATATAATACTTGATTAATATTTGTATGGTGGAATGGATATATCCACCATACCTTTTAGAAAGCTTTTGATTATGTAATTGGACTGAAATGTATTGATGTGGACGGGACATAGCATTGATTCCTGATTTTGTGTAAGCTGGACCAGTGATGTGACAATTTCCAGAAGGTAACCTAAAATAAAGTAAAGGATAATTGAAGTGAATTACTATACAGGAATAAGGTATTTAGACTATTTTCATTATACATAAAAAAGTTTGAATAAAACTTACCAATTTAGTAAAAAAAATTGAACTTTGGTATTAAACAAACATTTACAACCATTGTGTTTCGCCATTTTGATATAATAATCGTTTATATAGAAGTTTCAGTATTATAAGATTTGTATTAAATGTTGCCTATTTTAGATTTGTATATAGAGATAATTTTTTCATGTGAGAACGTGATTTTGTTTGAATGAGTGGTCATAATAGATAGTAGGTTTTTTATTAATTTGTGTCTTGTAAAAGAACAATGTATTTGTCTATTCAAAATATTAAATAACGTTCTTTCTAGTTTGAAGAACATTGTAAAATTGTTTTTGATACATTTTATTTCTTTGTGGTGATGGTTCCATCTAGTTTGAACCGTTGGTAGTTTAAACTGACATCTGTGAATAGTAAAAAGGTTCAACTTGAAACACAGGACCGTCTTAAGAATTTATTACGTATTATTAAACAAGCAAGTACATTTTTATTAACAAAATTTTTATGAAGACAGAGATATTTAATCAAATTTAGGCGCTCACACTATAAATTGAATTTTTGTTTCTCTATACCTGAACCCTACTCTGAGGTTAAAGAGTTTCTCATGTTTTAAAATATAACCTTTTTAGTAATAAAATTTTAAATTTTTACAATATACCGGGCAAATCAAAACTAAATATAAACTAAACTAATAATAACTATAAATCATTATTTCTCTCCCCGTTCTATCCAGTTTAACATGTCGGCCCAACGTAGGGCAAATTAGGGAAAGTATATTTGTTTTGAAACATTTAAATTACACACCTTACATATCAGTTTAATATATATATATATATATATATATATTATTGTGAAAAAATAATGCTACACCCAAATAATGAAGAATTAAGATTATGTATTGTAATCTAAAAGAATTTTTTTAAGTCAAAAATTTTTTTTAAACATTTGAATGGAGACAATCTGTACGATCCACTATTCGATAGAGAAGACATACAGAAAGGACAGACTGTATAATGTAGGGATAATTGCGAATAGGTGTGATAAACAATTTATATGAAATAAATTACCTAACGAAACTTTTATCAAAGAGATCAAGTATCAAAATTTGTTCATAATAAGAAACTAATAATGCTTTATTCTGTAAAGTCAAGCTAATCTCGTAATATTTGTTGATTAAGACATTAAAATGAGATAGTGTAGATGTTTAGACATAACAGAGCAGGAAAATATAAAATAATGTGAATTTCAGAGAACATGACTTATAAAGAAAACGAATTTTCATTTTGCATACATATTTAAAGGTAACAGCTGTCATCTATTAAAACATTATGAATATTCATTTGACATACATACTTAGAGGTTAGGAAATGTCATTTTAACAATACTAAGAAATATTATTGAATGAAAATAATATAGGAAGTCTAAGCAATTAAAAACCTTAGAATATAATATCATGATATAATGGATGAACATTTCACTGGTTGAAATGAAGAATTTGAGTTATAAAATAAATAGTCAAATTTGATTGGTTAATAAACATTTAAAAAAGATCACATCGGCGACAACTGTGTTGCTAACGAAAAAAAAATCAGAATGTGAAAAAGTTGTTGATTATGGGGGCTATTGACTAGTAGGTTTTCTTTTTGGGAACAGATTTTTGGAGCAGCAAAATTTTTTGGTAAAGTAAATCAATTGAAATCATTTGGAAGACAAAATTTGACTATAGAATTTAAAACAAATACATTATACTTACAAGAGATATATCAGTGTAAGTAGTTTAGTTTATATTAATAATTAAAAAAGGAATTGTTGAATGTTGTAAAACACTAATCATGAATTTTATTTTATAATATGGTGTCTTGTGTCTGGTGGAAGTAAAATAGCCACAATAGTTTTCGAAAAACATTGAATAGTGGAATTTTTGTGAGCTGTTTGGACTTTGAAAGAAATACAGCATCGATTCCTGTTTTGGTAGAAGCAGAATGCCAACAGGGAGGTTTTCCAGGAGGAGAATCTGGAACAAATAAAGGTGAACAAACAGAAATCGTGAAGTAAATAAGGTAGTACAAGTTAGTTTATTAATGTATTAAGAGGTCAAGCGTACTTACTAATTTGTAAAAAAAAACTAAAATTTTGTGATGCATAGACGCTGTTAAGAGTGTATTTCGCCGTTTTCTGAAAGTCAAATGTTTATGAAATTATATAACTGTATTTTAATATTATAATAATATCTCACCAGAGTGCGTGTGATTTGTATGAAAGAGTCATCCTTTTAGATAGTTGATTTTCTTAAAAAAAACACTTGTAAAAGTGTAGTGTATTTATTTTCATTAAATTAAATATTGTTTTTCCTTTTGAAGAACGTTTTTTTAAATTACTTGAGTTAATCATTTCATCTGGTGACTTGTGCACCATCTACTTACCACAGGCAGAAGCTCTGAATGAAATCGATTGAACTATGCAGATATTTTTTAAGTAGGACAGGACCGTATTTAATTTGAAATCATTAAAAAAAAGTAACATATTCTGATTAACAAATTTATTTTTAAAAATATAAAGCATTTATTAACTTTGGCGCTAACATATATAAAATTATAAAATCATTTTATTTAAAATACTTGAACTCTACCCTGAGATGAGAAGTTTTCATGTTGGTTAAATAAACTGTTTATCATACATATTAAATCCACAACATACCGGGCAAATTAAACTATTTTCTCACCCAATTCTATTCATAATAATATGTCGGCCCAACGTAGGGCAAATTAAATTCCCATATAAAATAAACTATAATAAAATGTCACCGCAACGTGGGGCTAATATAGAAATTTAGTAAATAATAATAAAAAGCATTGAAATAAGTTTTTTTTTACTGTATTAAAAGATTTTAAATAAATAAAATGGAAAGGAAAATGACATTAAGGGACGGAAAGCAGGTAGGAGTCGAAAGTAGGTCTGATGAAGAAAGAGAAGAAAGGAGCAATGGCAGAGGAGATTTTCAGGTACAATATTTGGAACAGGGGAGAGAACATTTGGAAGAAGATATTGCAGAACAAGGACAGGAAGAAGAAGATGCACCATTACCAGAAGGAGTTTTGATGGGAGATGCAACAGAAGAACAGGATGATAGAAGACAGGAAGAGCGGGGAAGGACAAGTAGAAATGATCCATTAATGGAAATTATGCAACAATTAGTTGCAAATATGAATAGTATGAAGGATGATATTAAGGGAGATATGAAAAGAATGGATAAAAATATGAATAATATTAGGGGAGATATGAGTAATTTGAATGGAAAAATGGATCAAAATAAGGAAGAAATGAATATTAAAATGGACCAAAATAAGGAAGAATTAAAACAAGAAATGAATATTAAGATGGACCAGAACAAAGAAGAAATAAAACAAACTAAGGAACTGATAATAAAATTGATGGATGAAAAATTGGGACACGTTGAGAAGATATTGGAAAAATCAAACACATACATAGAAAATAAAACAGAATCCACTAAACAAGAAATAAGAGGAGAGGGGATTGAAAAAACCACAGAAATAGACAATTCACAGATCAACAGAATCAAGGAAATAGAAGAGAAGGAAAAGGATTTCAAAGGAGAGATTCAAATGGATGTAAAGTTACAAAATGAAAATATAAATGATGATACTATAGAACCAAAATTAAGTAATAAAATGGAAATTGATGAAATAAAAATACAAAGACAACTAAATGAGGAGATGATAGATAGCAATTTACAGAATCTAGAAAGTGAGGAAGCTATGAAAATTTATGAAAAAGAGATTTATTGGGAAATAACAGACCCAGATGTTAATATATTGAAACGAATAGTGACATATGGTAAGACAAATAATGATAATAATAGGGGGATACAACTTAATTGGAAATTAGAGGAAATGAATAAGATATTACAAGAGACCAAGGAAGAAATAGAAGAAACCATAAGACAGAATATAGAAACAATAATTTATGCAGAAAATTTCGAGATGAGGGTAAAACTTGGCAGAAATATAAAGATAATTGATCCAAGAAATTTTAATAGGATAGTTAAAAATGAAATGATAGGAAGTAAGAGTATTATGGGAAATGAAATAATAAAAAGAAGAAACAATAATATGAAGAAATTGGAAACACAAATTTTCATGAATCCATTGGGAGAAATTGATGAGATAGGGGACAACAAAATTGAAAAAGACACAGTGGAAAATTTTAAGAAACTTAGGAAGCAGATAGAAGAGAATCAAACAATAAGAGAAGAGGATAAAACGAAATTTAGGAAAAGAAAATTAAATTGAATAATAAGGCTGTATTATAGGACCGGAATCTAGAAGACGAATAAGGAATTGTAAAAGGTCGATAAGGGATATAAAAAACAACATGTAAATAAGAAGTTTATAATTAACAAATAATGTTAAAAAAAAAACATATGTAAATATAATGTTGTACATGGATAGAAATTAGGATATATAAAGATAATGATGAAAAACAGAAATAATTACATTAACAGATATAATACAAATGGATATTATAATAAAAAAACAACAATTATAACAACAATTTAGGAAATAACAATAACTATAATAAGAACGATAGCAAACAAAAACAACTATAACAGAAACTTCAAATAAAATAACAACAAAAATAACAATTACAGAGAACAGTATTCAAAGGAGAGAAGAGAGAGTGATAACATATAAACATCCAATGAAATATATAAAATTTGGGGAAGATTTAGAATTATGAGAAATAATGGAATTGAAAAATATTAAAGGGAAATTAAAAGGAAAAGAAATAAAATTATTAATAGATACAGGTTCGGAAGCGTCCATAATTAAAACAAAACTAATAGAAGAAAAACATTGAAAATTATGAAAACAAATTAATTAAAATACCAAAAACTACATTGATAGGAGCAAATGGAAAGAAGCTATGTGAAGTAAATAAGTCTATAATACAAAAGATTGAATTGAAGGATGGGAAAGAAGTTGAAATGCAATTACTGTTAGTGAATAATTTGGAAACAGACATAGTAATAGGAATTGATGAATTAACAAAGTTTAAAGTAATACTTGATTTTGAAAAGATGGAGATTGAATTAAATGGTAATAGAATTGAATTTGAAGAAGAAAATATAGAAGAATTGGAAGTTGAAGAGGATAATAAGAAGTTATGGAATATAGAAAGGATTGGAAATATGGAAGTATTGGCAATTGGAGAGGATAATAGGAAGTTATGGAATATAAAGAGGAGTGGAAATATGGAAGAATTGGAATTTGAAGAGGATAATAGGAAGTTATGGAATATGGAGAGGGATGAAATAATGGAAGAATTGGAATTAGTATGTGGAAATAAGGAATATGCTGAGAAAGTGAAGAATTTAATAATTAAGTATAAAGGATTAGTTAAAAAGAGATGAGAATGGCAAATAACTATGTACATAAGATAGAAGTTAAGGGAATAGAAAATTTCAGAATAAGAACATATCCCATACCTTATAAATATAGGAAAGAAGTTGATTCAGAGATACAAAATATGCTAAAGGATGGTATTATAGAGAGATGTAACACAAGAAAAATAAATTAATAAATTGTACCGATATAAGAGACTCTGAGAAATGTAGAAGTAATAAGTCGCATAACGAACATTAAAGAATTTTCAAAGATGGATTTATAACATGATTTTTTAAACTAATTCCTTTGGATGAAACTTATAAATGAAACTTGAAACTAAAAATAAACTAAGAATTTATAGTATTATTAATAAATAAGAACTAATTGAAGAGGATACTGCAACACAGGATTCCAAAATCATCTTTGTAACAGCAACCTGAAATAAAAAGAAATGTATTATTAGTAAAATTGAAAGACAATCCTAGAATATAGTACTTGAAGTAAAATTTGCGTTCATAAAATTTTTCTTAGAATAAAAAATTTGATAAACGCAAAATTTAGGGGATGTTATTGTGAAAAAATAATGCTACACCCAAATAATGAAGAATTAAGATTATGTATTGTAATCTAAAAGAATTTTTTTAAGTCAAAAATTTTTTTTAAACATTTGAATGGAGACAATCTGTACGATCCACTATTCGATAGAGAAGACATACAGAAAGGACAGACTGTATAATGTAGGGATAATTGCGAATAGGTGTGATAAACAATTTATATGAAATAAATTACCTAACGAAACTTTTATCAAAGAGATCAAGTATCAAAATTTGTTCATAATAAGAAACTAATAATGCTTTATTCTGTAAAGTCAAGCTAATCTCGTAATATTTGTTGATTAAGACATTAAAATGAGATAGTGTAGATGTTTAGACATAACAGAGCAGGAAAATATAAAATAATGTGAATTTCAGAGAACATGACTTATAAAGAAAACGAATTTTCATTTTGCATACATATTTAAAGGTAACAGCTGTCATCTATTAAAACATTATGAATATTCATTTGACATACATACTTAGAGGTTAGGAAATGTCATTTTAACAATACTAAGAAATATTATTGAATGAAAATAATATAGGAAGTCTAAGCAATTAAAAACCTTAGAATATAATATCATGATATAATGGATGAACATTTCACTGGTTGAAATGAAGAATTTGAGTTATAAAATAAATAGTCAAATTTGATTGGTTAATAAACATTTAAAAAAGATCACATCGGCGACAACTGTGTTGCTAACGAAAAAAAAATCAGAATGTGAAAAAGTTGTTGATTATGGGGGCTATTGACTAGTAGGTTTTCTTTTTGGGAACAGATTTTTGGAGCAGCAAAATTTTTTGGTAAAGTAAATCAATTGAAATCATTTGGAAGACAAAATTTGACTATAGAATTTAAAACAAATACATTATACTTACAAGAGATATATCAGTGTAAGTAGTTTAGTTTATATTAATAATTAAAAAAGGAATTGTTGAATGTTGTAAAACACTAATCATGAATTTTATTTTATAATATGGTGTCTTGTGTCTGGTGGAAGTAAAATAGCCACAATAGTTTTCGAAAAACATTGAATAGTGGAATTTTTGTGAGCTGTTTGGACTTTGAAAGAAATACAGCATCGATTCCTGTTTTGGTAGAAGCAGAATGCCAACAGGGAGGTTTTCCAGGAGGAGAATCTGGAACAAATAAAGGTGAACAAACAGAAATCGTGAAGTAAATAAGGTAGTACAAGTTAGTTTATTAATGTATTAAGAGGTCAAGCGTACTTACTAATTTGTAAAAAAAAACTAAAATTTTGTGATGCATAGACGCTGTTAAGAGTGTATTTCGCCGTTTTCTGAAAGTCAAATGTTTATGAAATTATATAACTGTATTTTAATATTATAATAATATCTCACCAGAGTGCGTGTGATTTGTATGAAAGAGTCATCCTTTTAGATAGTTGATTTTCTTAAAAAAAACACTTGTAAAAGTGTAGTGTATTTATTTTCATTAAATTAAATATTGTTTTTCCTTTTGAAGAACGTTTTTTTAAATTACTTGAGTTAATCATTTCATCTGGTGACTTGTGCACCATCTACTTACCACAGGCAGAAGCTCTGAATGAAATCGATTGAACTATGCAGATATTTTTTAAGTAGGACAGGACCGTATTTAATTTGAAATCATTAAAAAAAAGTAACATATTCTGATTAACAAATTTATTTTTAAAAATATAAAGCATTTATTAACTTTGGCGCTAACATATATAAAATTATAAAATCATTTTATTTAAAATACTTGAACTCTACCCTGAGATGAGAAGTTTTCATGTTGGTTAAATAAACTGTTTATCATACATATTAAATCCACAACATACCGGGCAAATTAAACTATTTTCTCACCCAATTCTATTCATAATAATATGTCGGCCCAACGTAGGGCAAATTAAATTCCCATATAAAATAAACTATAATAATATATATATATATATATATATATATATATATATATATATATACGCTTTACAACTATCTGAGGTCCATATGTCTGTCGTTATGGAAACATATTTTACTAAAAGTAACATTTGCTTTAATTTTAAGACACATTCTGAATATTGTTTTGGAATCATATTTTCCGTCAGAATTTTACGACTTGGTAAATTATAGTGACTATTTAAAGCTTTGGTATATTCTTGAAAACCTATATTTTCCACTATGGATAGAAGTTGGTAGTCAACAGTTACCATTTTTATTAATTTACTGTCTATTTCCCGTTTTTTCGCATCACTAATTGTATTTCTGACACCAAATAATTTTAACTGTTTGGGCGGTTTTCTTTCGCATACTGAATCAATGTCTAATTTTCTCTTTGAACAAGGTTCTTGTAAAGAAGTAAGCAGATTTTCATCCGTGACTACTACTGTTTCGGTTCTAGGTACTTCAAAGATTTCTTCATAGTCTGTTGACGAAGACGGTCCTGCACTATTTTCTCTCCACTTTAGAGGATGCATTCTTTGAATATGTTTTTTTCATATTAGTTGTGTTGCCATAATACTTGAATTCCTTTTTACATAAGGAACATACAACTGACTTATTCTCATTAATTTTATTTAAAAAGTCCCACACGGCTGATTTAATTGCTCCTGGCTTCACATTCAAATTTAAGTAAATATTTTTATACTATAAACAACTTTTTATAACTGACTCTCTTACGTTACGCAATAATTCTTGTCAAGAACTATACATACATACAAACTACTTGCTGTGAACCACCTACTTGTATAAATGGACCGATCTTATCGATCGGAACTCGAGGCCGAGCTGACGAGTACACCAGCCGATGCCGTGCACTTATAGCAGTTAAAACGTAACGTGTAACGTTCCGGTACTCGGTACTCGGTCAAGTACTCGATTCTTAAATGAATTCGAATACTGAAGAATCGATTCCCAAAAAAGTATTCGATACCCCATCACTAATTTTATCCCTTCTTTACGCCAAGTTATGTAGTGACTCACTAGATTCACGACGAGAGACGAATGTCATGTATCAATCACCGTTGCAACCGCACCTATTAAAGTTTATCACACGAATTTTCTGCAAATTTTAACTATTTTATCATCACAAGAGATTCCTTAAATACTTGATATTGTATTGTATGTTTATGTAAAATGTATTAGTGACCAGTGAAATTTACGCATTTTCAACACGGAAAAACTTTAATTATTTCGAACTATTAATCAAAACAGAAAAACAGTCACTATTTCCACTGTACTAAGATTTTGTGGTGTTTATAGAATAAAGAATATTGAGTTGTCCATAATCGCTTCATTTAAGAAGACCTCCTTATTTTTTTTTGTTTATTACCAGGGAACGAATCCATTAGCCGAATATGTTTTAGTTAAATTATTACAGAAGAGTAAGTAGAAATCTCAACCAATTTTTTTTATCTATGATCTATTGTACAATATAATACATATATAGTAATATAACTTATAATTCTTTTTTTTCTCATTTATATATTTTGTCTTTTCCAGTTTATTTTTTTTTATTATTTTTTTTTTTCGTTTATATACTTTGTCTTTTCCATTTTTTTAAGGATTAGACAAGGACACATGCCACACTTAGGGGCCTATCAAAGCGTTCTTAATACATCACTGAAAGGGCCTATGATAGAAAGGGTTACAGTTAGAGTAAAACATAGGATTACTTACAATGATGAATTGTTACGAACTCGCACACCGAAGCAGATACTAAGTACGGTCCTGTAACCTTATGTTAACGGAGTTAGAAAAAATGGCGAGCGCGCCGAATTCTGAGAAGGTCTATTGGTATTTATTGTGACCGTTTTTTTATAGACATGTTCTCGGAAGGTCTTTTAAGGATTGAGCCGGCAATCGAGAAATATCGCGAAAGGCATTTGTTTTTGTGTAAGCCGCAATCCAGAATTCTCTAGTAAAAAAAGGCTTTAATATAAATAAGGACCGATCAGCGGAGGAGTTTAGTTGATAAAGTGATCTCGTGAAATAAATAAACCGAAATATCGACCAGTAAAGTGTTTATATAAATTAATAATTAAGTTGGTGTGCATATAAATTAAATTTAAGTGATTAGTTAAGTATATATAAATTAATTGTTAGTGAGTTAGTGTTTAAATAAATTAGCAAGTAGCCATACCGTGTGTTTAAAATGTATCCCACCCGTTTACGTTTTAAATAAATTAGAAAAACATTACAATATGTTATAATTAACAACGTGTTTATACAATAAATTATACATAAATATATCCAATGATTGTACTAGTTGCTGTAAGTTAAATGGTCTTACCAATTCAATTCTTGAAGAGTAAATATAATTATACAATACATCTAAGAATTTTGAATTTTTATCCTCATTTAGGTTACAGTTCCATATTATGTGCTCCAGAGATCCTTCTTCTCCACATTCACACAGATAACTATCTGACAGTTTCATTTTTTGTTTATGAACAGGTGTTAAACAATGATTAAATCGAATTCTGCAAATTGTTGATATAGCTTTTTAATGGAAATTTGTTCTCTTGAACCAAGGTTCGTGTTGTATAGTTGGTTGAATAGTTTTATAGCAAAGACCTTTCTGGGATGTATTAAATAATTGTTGCCATTTCTGCATTACACTTTTCTTGATAAATGGATAAAGATCTTCCACCGGACATTTATATTCCCCATTATACATATATTCTCTATAGTTTTTTGCGGCTTCATCGACTATTTCATTATAGTTTATTCCACAATGTGCCTTAATCCAACATAATGAAATACTTATTCCTCTGGATGAGAATTTGGAGATAAGTTGTATAATTTCGACTACTATGTAACTGAGACTTCCTTTAAATTTTTTTGTGATGTTTTGGATCGAAACAATTGCACTTTTGGAGTCCGAAAATATAATATATCTGTCGGTTATTTCCTCTAAAGAATTGATATATTTAGGTGCTTCTAGAATCGCAGTTAGTTCAGTAGAGAATATTGATAGTTTGTTGTTTATTCTTATTCCTAAAGACTCCCCTTTCTTCGGATCATACAGTGCTGCTGAAACGTTTATTTGAGTTTTTGATGCGTCTGTAAAAATAAAATAATGTTCAGGGAAAAACTCTTCAACATCATATAGGAACATAGAATTTCTTATTGCAAATGGGAAATTAGAGTAATCTCTTAGATAATACGCATTCGCAGGTTTAACATCTTCCCAAATTACAGAGTGGTATGGTAATTTATTTGAGATGTAAATGTCTCTGTAATTTTTTTTTATCTATGTATGAGGATACTAACGGTATCGTATTTTTCTTTTTCCAATAATTTGCGCAATCAGATCTTGTATAGATAATTCGTAAATTTTCATCAATATGTTACTATTTTTTGAGATGAGTTTTAGCAGAAATTTGTCTATAAGGTACTCTCTTCTGAGATTTAATGGTGGTTCTGTACATTCTACAGCTAGGTTTGATATCGGAGTGCTTTTCATAGCTCCTAAACACAGACGAAGTGATTTATTAATTATTCTGTCCAGCTTTTTCAAATGAGTTTCGGCAGCTTGAGAATAGAAAATAAATCCATAATCTATAATTGATCTGATGAAAGATTTATATAACATAAGTGAAATATTTGGTTCAGAACCCCACTTGGTATGGCACACGGATCTTAATATATTGAGTCCCTTATCTGCTTTTGTTACAATATGTTGAATATGTTCTTTCCATAACATCTTTCTATCTAATACTACCCTTAAATATTTTACTGTCGACTGTACGTCAAACATAGTATTATTTAATAATATTTGACTCGGTATATTATGTTTTTTTGGAGAATATACACGTTTGCGTTTTTTTAACTGAGATAGTTAACCCTTTATTAAAACAATATCTTTCTATTTGTTGATATAATGTATTCATGGCAGTTATACCTTGTGAAATTTCCAATCCTTCTGAATAGAGACAAACGTCATCTGCAAATTGCAGAATCTTTCCTTCATGCAAAATACTAGAGTGTAAATCAAATGTATATATTAAGTATAAAATTGGACTCAAAATACTTCCTTGTGGTAAACCTATATTAGAAATTCTATTTCCTACTATTTCGTTATTTACCTGTAGAAATATTTTTCTGTTTGTGTAAATTGATACTACTTTTTTATTGAATTCACCTGGAAGTTCAATTTTTTCCATTTGTTCGTAAAGAATGTTTAATTTTACATTATCATAGGCACTTTCTATATCTAGGAACATCGATATTAACGATTTTTGTTTTGAAAATGATAAATTAATGTCCAAAACTAAATTTGCGATATTTTCTAACGTGGATCTTGATTTTCTGAATACATACTGAGTTTCTGAGATCAATTTATTTTTTTCCAACCAATTTTCCAATCTCATTAAGAATACAAGAGCCCAATGATATACCTCTATAGGAATCGGGGTATTCCGGATCTCTGTTCTGTTTTAATATCTGGATAATAATATATTCTTTCCAATCATCCGGATACTCACCAGTAATCCAAATTTGATTAATTACATTTTTTGTTGTGTAGGTAAATAATATAACATAATATAATGTATGCTATCCATCCCTCGGGCTGTGTTTTTGTGATTTTTTAGACAAACGTCTAACTCCCATATTTCGACATTTTTTGATAGATAACTTACATCATTTAGATTACCAGTGTAATCAAATATATTTGGTGAAACCCAGGGTGGAGCTAACTTATCAAGAGACCTTTCAGACCATACGTCGTTAACAACTATATTTTTTGGAGAATTATATACATTCTTAATTTTTATAACTTGTTGCCATATCTCAGTGATAGGTGTATTTCTATTTTTAAAAACACTAATATGAGCATATTCCACGAAGTAAGAGTCGAGACAGTCAATTTCATTAAAAAATCTTCGAGAGAAGATTTGACACGACTGTACCAGAAGTTACTACAAAAACGTTACAAAGCATCACAAAACGTTTGGTTTAACCAAGAATGCCTTAGAAAAAAGGTAATACCAAACTATGTGAATATAAAATGTCACACTAAAACACCACAAGCACAAAAAGCTATAAAATGTGCTCAACGAGTTTGGATAAAATCAGAATGTAAGAAATGGTTCAAAGTTAGAGACTCCTTAGACAACTACATAAAATTTGTACATTCAGAACTCACATTCCAACTACATCCAGT
Organism: Galeruca laticollis; assembly: GCA_963921935.1. Classification (NCBI taxonomy): domain Eukaryota; kingdom Metazoa; phylum Arthropoda; class Insecta; order Coleoptera; family Chrysomelidae; genus Galeruca; species Galeruca laticollis. Next base: position 213,387,154 of record OY998177.1, read on the forward strand.
AGAATTTGACTGTTTGGATGACAAAATTAGAGAAAATGTCAGCACGATGAAGCATATGAAATTTAAGAAACAAGAAATTCAATACTCAAAACATCATGAAACTGTAAGTACCTACATACCAACACACTTTGCACCACGATTTGAAAACCTTTCATACACTAATTTTACAAATAGTGAAATAGAATTTTTAAATAAAGGTTTAAAGTACAGCATACCACCTAAATTTACGAATAATATTAAACAAATTATAGCTACAGAGTCAGAAATAGCTTTAAAGTCTAATTCAAATAATTTTATTTATGAGAAATTAAAAATTGCCAATTTAATCAAAAATATTGAACCTTCAAAAGTTAAACGTCAAACAAAAAATGACATTTCAGTTTTAAACGCAATAAAAAAGAAGATTGAAAATAATAACCTAACAGTTACAAAATCTGATAAGGGGAACGCTACTATCATTTTGACGACTGAAAATTACAATTCCAAAGTATATAACTTTATAGAATCCAGCGATGTACATGTTCTTAAAGCAGACCCAACAAAGAAGTTTTCTAATAATGTAAAGGATATTGTTAATAATTCAAATTATCTTTTAAATGATTACGAAAAGAGGTCTATAATACATAAGAATCCTCATTGTCCACAATAATATGGAACAGTTAAATTACATAAAATAACGAAACCAATTAGACCTGTAGTCTCTTATGTTAATGCTCCTAATAATATATTGGCAAAGAAGCTCAACAATATACTCAATACTTACGGATATGAATCTCAGTACTCGATTAGAAATTCAATAGAACTAATCAAAAAGTTGAAAGCAATCCACTTACAAGATAACTATAAACTCATATCGTTCGATGTAACTTACATGTTTACTAAAATTCCTCCTAAAGAATGTCTAATACTTGTAAGAAAATTACTAGAAGATAAAAATATTAATCCAGGAATAATATCAGATATACTTAATTTATTTGATGTATGCATTAATCAGAATTATTTCACTTTTGACAATAAGATATATATTCAAAATGAAGGTTTACCAATCGGAAGCCCTATATCACCTATTTTAGCAAACATTTTTATGGACAATTTAGAAAGAAAGATCTTTGAAAGTAATATTTCGAAAAATATTTTATTTTGGTATAGATATGTAGATGACATATTAGCTTGTTTTATGGGTAGTGAACGACAATTAGATGTATTTTTCAACCACATCAATAATTTACACCCGAAAATTAAATTTACATTAGGAATTGAAGAAAATAGCTCAATCAATTTTCTTGATTTAAAAATTCAAAGAGATAATAATGTACTTGATTATTCAATTTACCGAAAACCAACACAAACTGATGTAACAATTCCATTCAATTCTAACCACCCTGTGTCACACAGACTAGCAGCATATAATTCAATGATACATAGAGCTTTTTCAGTTCCTATGAACAAATGTAATTTTGATAGAGAGATTAATACAATTAGACAAATAGCAACATCTAACGGTTATCCATTAGATATGATAAATAAGCTAATTAGTAAAAAAGAGGAAAAAGTGGCATTACAACTAATATATCCTAAACAATCTGATGAAATTAAAACTTATAAAACCATCACATATGCAGGAAATATTTCTAATAATATTTCAAAGATAATATCTTCAGCAACGAATACAACAATTTCTTTTAAAACAGAAAGTAACGTTAGTACAAAATTGTTAAATGTAAAAACAAAAATACCACTATTAAAGAAGTCAGGTATATATAATCTCAAATGTCCAGAATGTAATGCTGTCTATTTGGGTCAGACCCTTAGGAATTTTGAAATACGATACAATGAGCACTTACGAGCATACAGATTAAAACAACCAGATAAATCCCACTACGCAAAACATCTACTTGACACCAATCATTCATTGACACCTAACACAGAACTAGAAGTACTGCATATTTGTGAAAAGAAACAAGAACTGGATTTCCTTGAAGAACTGGAAATTAGAAGACATTTAAGAAACCCACAATATGAAGTTGTCAATGAACAGTTAAATCTAGGGAATTCTCCACTAATAAACTGTCTTCTTAAGTGATAATTGTAAAGATCAGCAGATATAGTTTTCCTGGTTTTCTATATCATTGCACAGTTATACTGATCTTAATTGGAAAAATGATATCCAGGATATCACCATAGTGCTAATAATATCTAAGCTTCAATATATGTAATATCACATCTTCTTCTTTTTTCTATAAACATATATTAAGCCAATCACAAGTTAGGTTACTTCTTGGTCTAGCCAAAAATAACTACTAAACATCAGGTAGGCATAAAATGAAATGTAACTTCTGTCATTCTGACGATGGTATTGATTTATCGAAACAATTGTCAATTTTTTAGAATTTTCAATAACTTGTATTATATTGTGGAATTAACTAGAGACCTTGAGTTTCATTTAAAAACACTAGGTGTATTTCTGTTTAACTTATTACAATATTCTTTCCAAGAGACTCTTTTACTTTTTAAAATTACTTTCTTTTTATGAGCTTCTGCTTTCTGATAATTTAAATAATTTTCATAATTTGAATTTTGTTTATAAAGTAAAAAGGCATCTTTCTGGTTCTTTATTGCAGATCACACTCTGAATTCCACCATTTTTTGTTAAATTTACTGTTGGTTAAGCTTTTCTTCTTCGGAATTGCTATATTACAAACATTTAGTTTTTCAACAAAAGTAGTGTAGGCATTTTCCACAAAATTTAGTTTTTCAACAAAAGTAGTGTAGGCATTTTCCACAAAATTTAGTTCTTCATATTCGTTATAAAATGAAGAAGAAAATGTATCCCAGTTAGCATGATTTAAGTTCCATCTTACTCTTCCCTTATTACTAACTGTTGGCTTATAAGATATTTGAATTGGGAAATGATCAGATCCTAAAGATATTTGTTTTACATGCCAGTCAAATGTCGACGAGATATCATTGGAACAGATTGTTAAATCTATCGCGGATTTATTTTTGTTGTAAGGTCCAGTTATTAAAATTTCTGTTCCATCATTTAGAAAACTGAGTTGTGATTCTTCTATAGCTTCCAACAAGCTATCACCAGCCCTATTATTCTGGTCACAACCCCACGCACTGTGGTGGCAATTAAAATCTCCTCCCACTAGAAAGGTTTTTTTAGAATATCAAAAAAGTTTTCCATTCGTTTTCTGAAATATTCAGATTAGGTTTTGAATATATGTTCAGTTTTTTCCTATTTTTAAATTTTACTGAGACTGCGACGCACTCTACAGAACGTATTTTATAGAATCTGGGAACGTCAATAATTTGAATATTTTTTTTTTTTATTAAAATGGCTACACCACCGTAGCCATCATCTCTGCATTTCCGAAATATGTCGAAATCTGTAAAGTGAATTACATTATTGTCTCTTTTTAAACAAGTCTCACTTAAAAGTGCTATATTAATATGATTTTCAAAAATATATTTCTCAAAGTGACCTTTATTGTGTACAATGAACCTGGCGTTCCACAGCAGAACATTAATTTAATTCATCGTTCGAAAGAATATGATTTACATTTTTTTTTAAGATCGTCAAAGAAATTTTGATTTTGAATCGAAACAGAATTATTTTTTTAAATTTCAGTAAAAGATTTTAATATATTCTCACAAACTGTATTTATTTGGTGATGGTTAGTTGGAATTTGTGGGTAATAATTGGGTTTATTTTTGTAATTTTAATACACTGGTTGACTATTGCTTATATTTGGTGTGGATATTATATTACTATGTTCATCTGAATACCCTGATCTGTTTGAGGAATGAGATTCGTCATTTCTCCTACGTTTAGCAGTAATTGTATAATATGAACTTTTATTAAGACTTCTTGTCACTGTAGTGTAACTATTATCATATTTCCTTATGGCTTCAATATATGAAATATTTTCATTTACCATGCTATATTTTATTGTTTTTTGTTTCTGAAATTCTAAACAATCTTTTCTCTCTGTTGCTAAATGATCACCATTACATAAAATACATATTCCTCTTATAACCCTACATTCGGTTTTTTCGTGTTCATCCCCACATATTGCGCATCTTAACCTACCCCTACATTGGATATTTATATGACCGTACCTCAAACATTTTTTGCATTGAATCACCCTTGGAATATACATTTCTATGTCATACACCATTTTTTCTATTATTACCTGCTGGGGTATCATTTGTCCCCTAAAGGTTACAATTATTGTTGTAGGAATTAATTCATCGTTTATGCATCATTCTATTGACAAAATTTATTTTAATCTTATTTCCAAGTCTTCGTATTGTTTATCTGATAACGACTTCGATTCTACTAATTTATTTGCACTTAAATAAGAATTCAATTCGACCTTTACTTTATTCAAACCTGTAACTGATATATTTAAAATATTTTCTCGTATATCTGGTTCTGCATTTAAAATTACTCTAGCCGTAGCAATCTTATGTAGCTTACCAATATTTCCAGTTTTATTTTGAATAATTACAAAAAGGGACCTTGATCAGTTAAGGAATATTTGTTTATTGTTTTTTCCTGCTGTGACTTTAGTGAACTATTATTGCCATTTTCATATATTTGACCAATCTCCATTAAACTTGAATCATAGTTATTTTGGATTCCCGGGTCAGGAGGTTCCTGCGAACCTCTCAATTCGCCCGCACTCATTATTGCTAATTACACCAGTTCTCGCACTCACAAACACCTTATCCGTTTGACTGTTTAAACCAAACTGCTCCTAATTTTTAATCAACTAAACAAACCCGCACCTTAAGCAGTTACACTTTGTATGAAACAATTTTACAACGAATTAGCTAAAATTGTTTAAGTATGGTCAACAATGTGAAGTAATACCTAGTACAAAACATACTGCAATGAAACGTTCGAGATTAATTGATACAATTCCATATTTATCAAATGGATACATAAATGTTGGCTTCTGTTTGTTTTAAGTTTTTATCTGTAAATGGAATGATTGTTGTTTTTAAAAACTATTCTTATTTATTAGGAAAAACATATACTGTAGTTGGTACACCAGAGGAACCAGGATTGATTCCTAGATCATTAGAATTTGTATTCCGATCTTTACCGAATGTGAGTGTACAACCTGAAATTAAACCACTCCCAAATGGTACCACACAAAATGTTACTCCAGAGATGATGATAGAGAATACAAAGTATAAAAACTGGATTGTTGATTTCATTGTAGACGATCAAACATCTCACATTCGCACATATAAGTAAGTAGTAATTTATTATTCAAGTGATTGTTTACTTTTGCAATTACATACAATTTTTTACACAGTAGTGGATAGGAGGTATAATCTGAAATTTCACCAGTGAGGTGTCCGACAGTATTTGGGTTCAAATATAATATTGCCATGGCATTATGTTTGCAGTTGATTCCATCTTGCTTATTTTAAGAGAAGACTCTTAATTTCATAATTTTGTTTGGCGTAATATTGGTTGTAACTGCATATTTTGTCATTTATATTTACAGGGAGATGCAAGAAAGGCTAAGCCTGGAGCCAGTAGCTGACGTGATTGTTGACTCAGATGTGTCTGTCAGTGCATGGATTAGCTTTGCAGAAATCTATAACGAAACAATTTATGATTTATTGAGATTACCTAGTTCCAAAAAAGTTCGTCAAAGATTAGCCCTAGGAAAATCCAAAGATGAAAGAACATATATAAAAAAATTGACTTATTTACATGTTACTGATGGTTTAGAAGCTTATCAAATTTTACAATATGGTTTGCACAACCTTAATTATGCAGTTACAGCAGTCAATTCACATTCTAGTAGATCTCACTGCATATTTACGATACATTTGGTACAATCATCAAAAAGCAGTAGGGACGTGTATATTAGTGATTTTAATTTTTGTGATTTGGCTGGCGCAGAGAGACTTAAAAAGACTATGAATTTCGGAGATCGCTTAAAGGAGTCTAACAACATAAATACATCATTACTTGTTTTAGGTAAGTTGAGTCATAAATAAAATTCGTTTTGTATTTTTTATAATAATTATTTGAAATTGAAACCAGGTAGATGTATGGATAGTATCAAAAAATGCCAACAAGCCAAAGATAAGCGACTAATCCCCTTCAGAGAGTCAAAGTTGACTCAGATTTTTCAAAAGGCATTGATGGGCTATGAAAATGTAGAAATGATTGTGAACGTAAACCTCTCTAGAGATATGTTTGATGAAACTATCCATGTCTTGAACTTTTCGGCTTTAGCTAATACAATCGTTGTTGAAGAGCAATTGCCTAAACCGATAAAAAAAGAAAACAGGTTTTCAATAATGATGCAAAAAGAAGAACCACCAAAAGACAATAAAGTAATCATTAGTAAGTACAGAAACAATATATTACTTAATTTTGTAATATTCTTAAGCAATATACTTTTATATCAAGAATGTAGGAAATTAAAAAAAAAATTAGCTATTATACGACATATAAATCAGAAATCTGAAGAATTCGCAGGCGGTAATATAATTAACTTCAACAAATAGTCAAAATGTAAGTGTATTTTAGCATTTGAGGGTTCAAGGACTTTTTCTGATCGTCAATTAACATTTTCAGAAATTGTTTTATTTACTGGTCAAAACAGCTCGATTCTCAGGACTTGTTAGTGTAGCCTAATGACACACCCGTTAAATGTTCTCATGGCAATCGATTGCTTATTTAAATTTTATATTATAAGGACGAACCTATTCTGTAACAAATATTTACATACATTAACGTTTTCATTTAGGACTTAATATATACTCCATCAAATTGACCTTTTGTAACATGTCTTATAGTAGTTTTCCTGGTTGCTGGTATTAGAGCTCTGATCAGGTGTTGGTGATCGACTTTGGTATGGAGATGATCTTCTACGATTGTTTCTTGTGGGGATATGAGCTCTGTTTCTAACTGGCCTCTGCGAGGCTGTACGTTGTCTTAATGTTGTCTGGTTATCCGAGTTCCTAACTTGGCTTCGAGATCTTGGTGAACTCTACATGTTCTCTGCAGATGTCCAATTCTTCCGTAGTTGAAATATTTCCGGGATTCTTGAATTGGTGTACGACTTTTTAGCGTGTCTTTCAGTAGGTTTTCGATTCTAGCCATAACTTCGGTTAAATTCTCCTCCTCGAAGTGTATTGCCCGTAATTTTCAACGTCCGGTTTTGGAAATGGTTTTAGCAGCTTCAAATTCTTGAGCAAAAGTTAATACTTCTTGTAGTGTCAGATGGTGGTGTAATCGAAGGGCTTTTTTTTAGTCACGAGGGGGTTAGAGTTCAGGTGCCCTAATTGTTGCCGCTCAGCCATTGATTGGCTTATTGTGCACCCCCACTCACAGGTATTAAGCAGAGTCCCATCTTAAATTCTTAGCGAACATTGAGATTCGTCGGACTATGTTTTCCTGCATTCCCTCCTGATTTGTGCCTAGGAAGATATCTAGACAGGAAGCTCGCCTTCTGCACAGGGCAGGGCAATCGAAGACCACGTGCTTTGCGGTTTCCTCTGCTTCTCCACACATCTTGCAATGGGGATTTGTTATTTCAATCCCCATTTTCACTAGGTGTGCGTTGAATATCCAGTGGCCAGTTATGAAACCTACCACTTTTCGCAGTTCTTTCCTACCCAGTCTAAACGCATTTGCTGCGTAGGAACTCGATGGTCCTTTTAGCATTCTTTTGGACTGAGCATGTCCCGTGATTCTGTTCCAGCGCTTTTGGTGTTCAAGCGACACCCTGTTAGAAACAGTTTTACGTACGGCGCTGTATGAAACGCCGTATGCTGGTTCTGGTCCCATGAGGGTGAGATGAGCTCCTTTATTGGTACACTTATCAGTTCCCTCATTTCCAGCTACCCCTGTATGGCTTGGCATCCAAGTAAGAATTACTCTATTGTCTTTTGCCAAGGTTTTCAAGGTATTGTGACAGTCCCACACTATCTTCGACGTATAGCTGTGGCTTGCTAAGGCAAAAAGGGCCGCCCGACTGTCCGTGTTCACATAGATGGTCGTTTTGATATATTTCCTGTCTATGCATGTTCTGCCGCATTCGATTAGTGCAGTTATTTCTGCTTGAAATACGGTCGTCATTTTGCCAAGGCAAACACTTATGCTCTGCCTGGGTCTGACGCCGTAAACGCCTGCTCCTGTACCCGTTAGGGTCTTTGACCCGTCGGTGTACCAGGTGATACTATTCAACATGCGTTGAGGTTCTCCCTGGGCCCATTCGGATCTGCCACTCAAGTTGACACGATATGGTATCTCAGTTTCCATGACCTTGGGCATTCTGTCAGGTGGCATTTCGATGATGTCGCACCTCATGTTGTCGTGTATTTTAGTATGTTTCATAGCATGGTGCTTGCACCAGTTGCCATTGCACTGCATTCTGTATGCAGCCATTTTAGCCTCCCCCTGTATATAGAGATCTAATGGTGGGATGTTTAGCAGTATTTCCAATGCAGACACGCAGCTCACTGCACTTTAGAAAGCGTTTTGGCGGCTGTGCTTTGCTGAACTTTAGGCCACCATGCGATCGCACCATACACCATCATTGGTCTGATTACTCTGGTGTACAACCAGTTTACCATTGTCGGAGTTAGTCCCCAGGTGCACCCAATTGCTCGTCTCATCGTCATTAGCGTAATCTGAGAACGGCTTGTGATGCTCGCTAGATGGCTGTTCCAGGTTAGCTTGTCATCTAACCGGATTCCTAGATATTTTGCCTCCCTGGCAACCTTTATCTGATTGCCGAAGAGTTTTGGCACACTAGTAATCTCTGCGATTCGCTGTTTTGTAAATGGTACCATGATGGTTTTCGAGGGATTGACAGACAATCCCTCCGCTTCACACCATCTCTCCACTATGGACATTGCCCTCTGCATTAGTTCCAGGCAGATGCCCACGTGTTTTCCCCGTATTAGAATGATGATGTCGTCAGCATATCCTTGAGCATACCACCCCTGCTCGTTTAGTGAGACAAGAAGGTCGTCGACTACCAGATTCCACAGCTTTGGTGACATAACGCCTCCCTGTGGACATCTTCTTTCTGTCTTCACCTCTCTTGTGACACCACACAGGGATGCTTGTGTTCTCCTGCTGCTTAGCATGTTCTCTGTCCATCGGGTGATTGTCCTGTCCGTGCCTCTGGATTCCAGCTTTGACAATATTGAGCGAGTGCTCGTATTGTCAAATGCTCCTTCGATATCCAGGAACACAGCCAGTGCAACTTCTTCGTAAGTAATGGCTTGCTCTATCTTGCTCACCAAGCTATGCAAGGCTGTTTCGCAAGATTTGCCACTTTGGTAGGCATGTTGATTGGGGTGCAGCGGCTTGTCGCCCAGCACCGTGACCCTCAAATGTCTATCTATCGTCTTCTCCAGTGCCTTAAGAAGAAATGACAAGAGACTTATCGGACGATGAGCCTTTGCAGTATCGTAAGATGGTCTTCCAGGTTTTGGTATGAATACCACCTTGGAGATTTCCCACACAGTAGGTATAACTCCTGTGGCTAGGCTTAGTCTGAATAGATTCAGAAGTCTTGGAGTTATTATGTCGGCGCTTTTTTGGAGTAGTACAGGGTAAATTCCGTTCATTCCAGGCGCCTTGAAGGGATTGAAAGATTGAATAGCCCATGTCACAGACCCATATGTGACTATGGACTTCGCAGAAGTCCAGCTATCACGAGTTGCCAGATCGCGGGCAACTTGCCGTTCTTCTCTGACTTCGCTCGTTGCTTCGACTTGTATTTCGGTGGATCCCGGGAAGTGCGTACTGAGCATTACTGCCAGTGTCTCCTCCGGTCCATCCGTGTGTGAGCCGTCTTCTTTGAGTACGGTCTCTGGAGTGTTAACTGGATTTTGAGCCATGACTCAGTGGAGTTTTGCTCAGTCAGAGACACTTTCAATGTCCTGACAGAAATTTCTCCATGAGCTTCTCTTTGCTTTCCTCACTGCTCTATTGAATTCAGTGAGCACCTTCATGTGACTGTCCCAATTTCCTGTGCGTTTGCACTGATTGTACAGCCTTTGAACGTTCCTTCTCATCGATTCGAGCTTCCTGTTCCACCAACGTGCATTTCGGTTGGTCGTTCTGACCGTCTCAGGGCAGGTCTCGGTATATATATGAGTTCATTATGGCATTGTTAATGTCACAAGTCATTCTCTCAACCCCTTGCCCTGAGACTGGGTCAAGTGAGGCTAGATTGGTTTCCAATTTCTTCCGAAATGCTTCCCAATCTGTATTCCTTGGGTTTCTATAAGTCTCTTTTTTATAGGTCGACTTAATAGTAAAGGATATGTAATTATGATCCGACGCTGAGGCTTCGTCTAATACCTCCCAGCCCTTAATTTTGCTAGCTACAAAGTGGCTGGCCAAAGTTATGTCCAGAACCTCTTCCCTAAGCAAATTACCCCTTCTTTGTTGGAAAGTTGGCTTGCGGCCCTGATTCAATAAAGTTAGATTTGACTCTATTAGGTAATCAATAGGTACTCACCCCGTTTATTGGTGTTGGAGCTCCCCCAAGCCAGATGGTGGGCATTGGCGTCCATTCCCAAGATGAGGTGCTTCCCCGTTTCTAATCCGTGTTCCACTATCCTCCGCATTTCCATGGACAGAGGTGTTTCTGTGGAATGGTATGGCAGATACACTGATGCAAGCAGAATTCTGATGTTTCCATCACCTGCCTGCAGGTGTACCTCAGTCACGGCAGTGTCCCTAGAACATAAATCCGTTATTTTCAACATTTTGATATTATTCCTGATAAAAATACATGCCCTTGGGTTTGCATTATCAGTGTCGTAGATTAACTTACCCTTCGCAGCGCTCATTCCCATTACTCTACCTTTGACGGTCCATGGTTCTTAAATAAGAACCACTCCTATGCCATCAGCCAGGATCTTCTGGCAGAGCGTCGCCGTTGCCGCTCTACTGTGATGCAGGTTGATTTGAAGCACTGCGGTCATCATTGCTACCTTTATGAGATCCCCCTGCATTTGAAGAGAACTCTTTCTGCTTCCACGAATGGGCGCATACCAAGTTTCCTCAGCTTCTGCAGGGATTCGTCGTCAATGTGGATGGCTAGGAACTGTCCTGCTGGCGTGGTATTACCACCCACAACAGCCCAGTGCTCGGTGTTTAATCCACTCTGGCTCTTTAGACCAAGCATCACGTCTTCCTGGGTCGCCGCTCCCGTGGATCGTGGTACAAAAGTTGTGACTTTGCACATCTTCACAAGGTTTTTGGCCGGACCCAGTCTCAGCTGAATCTCGCCAAACGGATTCAGCTGCTTGAACTGGGCTTCTAACCATACCTTTGTGATAGAATTTGCGCAGCCTACAACTACTGCACTGTTCTCAGGGTGGCAGCTGGATATTCTGACGTCTTCGCCCCGTAGGGCACGTCTGCCCAGCTCTATTTTCATTTTTAAGTCTGTCTCTTTGTCCAGCCTTGTTTCTGGATGGTTCACGTGGACAATTGCCATCTTTTCAACCATCAGTTTCTCGGCGAAGGACTCAGGTGCCTTTAAGGTTCTCGCTGAGCTTCCCTCTGCCTTAGATCTTTTTGTCATCCTTACAGATTCCTCCGGAGTTCGCTGCGAGTGCAACCTTTTCCCTCCTGGAGTTACATGTTTGGATGATGACGGTTGGGCTTCTGGTTTCGCACCTTGCCTCGGCTTCAACCCCGCGCCCAGGGTGCCAGAGGAACCGGATTTGCTAAGGGGTGGTTCAGCCGGAGCACCATGCTTCTCCTTCCACGCCAACTGTCTTTTCTGGAGAGAATCCTCTCGCCTTTAGCGAGGGTTTCTTCTCTCCTTAGACGTCTCAGTTCGCCTCTAGAGAGCCTCTTTTTTGGTTCTTCCTTTGGCGACTGCCTACCTGGGTTCTTTGAGGTGTTGCCCTCCTCCCCAGAACTTAGCAACTTGTCCTTCTCCATCGCTGTAGGAGAATTGTTGCTTGTTTTTGACTGAATAGGAATGCCTGCGGTCTCTTGGCCACATTCCAATTCAGGAGTTTTTTGTTTTATTATCGGGTCATCCATATGTTCCCACGAATACCGGGTTAGTGCGGTCCATTCCCCCAGTGACCCGTTTGGGAGAATAAGGCTCCTCCACCGCCATGCACCCATTGGCACAGGTCGCTTGACACCTTGGGTTGGGGGATGTTTATCGACCTCCCGGTCTAGATCCGCTGAGTTCAGTTGCAACAGGGCCACCACGGGAAGGGTGTAATCTATGATCACACACTCCCAATCATCTTGGGAGTACCCAGCGGTCCTGGGACAGTTTAAGGAGGTGCAATGCTCTAGGACTCTCCATGCAAAACCTATCCCCTGGCCTCTGCCTCCCTCTCCCTTTTAACTTTACGTCGATTGCGAGAGGGAACAGACCCCTCGACCCCAATCGAAGGGCTTGCTGCATTTCTGTATCTCTTAAACCATCAATGAATGCGTGAACGCCAAATTGTTCTAAACATTCTTTAGGTGTCTGTGGATAGGCTAAACTCAATAGTCTCTCTATGCCACTTCCATATTCTTGGAGGCTCTTGTCTAATTTTTGCATGCGCACCTTCAATTGAGTTTGTTTTAAACGTTGCTGTCCATACCTGCTTGGATAATGATGTCATAGCTAGGGTTGCCTTGGGGTAATAATTGCAGAATGCATGCGGCTTGTCCACTAAGAGCAATCATAAGGGAGGTGTCTTTCTCTTGATCATTCCACCCATTGGCATTAACTGCTGCTTCAAATTGGCGTCGATAAATCTACCAAGATGATTGGCCATCATATGTAGGTGGCTTGATAACCTGGTTGTGTCCCAAATTTACTATTTCAGTTCTGGCACTATCACTAATGAAACTGCTATCATTGGTATTAGCTTCTATTTTCTTTACTAATGCATCTTATTTTTGTCTTAGGTCAAGCTGGTCTGTTTTTAAATCTTTCTCTGCCATTTCTCTACTGTTTTTAAATCTTTTTCTACTATTGCCAAACCTTCCTTAACTATTTTTATGTCTGTTTTTAGGCATTCTTCCATTGTATCTATTTTGTTATCTAATGTCGCTATTTTACTATTAAAGGTAGAACTAAAATCGGACAGTACCTCTAATATTTGCTTCCAGTCCGCCTTAACTACGTTCCTCCTGTGTTCCTCTTTTTCATTTTCATGTTTTATACGGTTTTCCTCTTCCTCCGTTTCTTGCCCCAGCATCTGAAGAAACCATGTAGGTGTTCCACTATTAGTTTCCATATCGGTGTCGTAATTTGTACTTCTAGTATTGACCATAAATTACTATTACCGCTGTCACCACTGTTATAAATTTCACAACTTTATTCAATACTTGGCAAAATATAATACTACTTTTTAACAATTCAACTTATTAACACATCAAACTATTCACTGGCTGACTCTGACACAACTGATCTCTATTTATATATAAAAAGAACTTTCCAGAAAGGACTAGAATATTCTATAACATACTAGTACGTCAATATGGAACACAATAGAAAAATCTTGAAAATTCTAGACTGTCACCTTAACAGGTGTAACATTATTTTTCTGTTTTCATTTTTTTTAGGGTCACAATTTTTATGTATATCACAATATCTTGTATAAATTGTTTATATTACAGAAAACTCGATCCTTCATATATTCTATTGATATTTTTCATAGTATAGAGAGCACAACGTTAACAAATTTGTATATTTTGTAGATGAACATAGGAATTATGCAAGTCTCAAAAAAAAATTATATGAATCACAAAATGAAATTAGAAGTCTAAAAAAGGAAATTAATCGTTTAAATTTAGAGGTTAAACAGAATGTTATTGGTTCAAATGAGGAAATTGAAAGATTGCACAAAGCAATGGACTGTATCATCGACGAAAGAGACAACATAATAGCAACATATGAGAAGAGAATAATAGAAGAAAAAGTCACTCTACTTCGAATATATACAGACAGCATGGAAAGATTTGCCATAATGTACAAGGAAAATGAAGAACAGATAATAAGAAGGTAAGAAAATTTTGAACAAACTGAAAAGATGTAGTTATTTTTTATCAATTTTAAGTATTGTATTTTAAAACTGCATTAATATACCCAAATTATTGTCACTGGCAACATTAATTTTTAGATTACGAGAAGAATATGAAGAAAAAATTGCCGAAATGCAAAGTATAACTATTTCGAGTGATGATGACGAATCCCCCCAAGAATCTAGTAGTGATAGATATAAAAAAGAATTAGAAGAGTCAGAGAATATACGAAAACTACAAAAACAGAAGTTGGAATATGCAGAAAGTTTGTTAGAAGATGCAAAAGAAGAGTATCGGTCATTGCAGTTGGAAATAAAACGGTAATTATTGATATTTAATATACTGGGTCCAGTAGTCAAACCTGCATTTTTGAAATATTTGTAAATTTTTTTAAATCTTATTGATATACCACAGTTTAAAGCTTACAGAAGCAGTTATATCGGCACCTTTGATCTCTATGTTCCAATTTTTCCACTGTGCAACCTGACCTATTTCCTACGCACATAGAGGTGGAGCCAACTGATACAATGATGATTTGAAAACTTATTAAACAGCCCACCACTGTGCGTAATAAGTGACAAATCTTCTGTGCATCTTGAATTTATTTCCTAGTAGTGGATGTGAGTAAGAGAAAAGATTGGAAGAATAAAATTGGCAGAGTGTAGTGATCTAACTGCTTCTGAAAGCAATAAACTGGATATACCATGTTAATTTACTTTAAAAAGAATTTAAGAAACAATATTAATTTGAAAATAAACGGTTTTAAAGATTAAAACTAACTTTTCCGCATCTGTGGCCCTGAACAATATTCTATCATAAGATTGTTATTTGTATACACTTTGGGGGATGTATCGTATTAACAAACCGAAATTCCTCCAAAAATAACCAAAAATTTAGTATATCTGGATTTATAGGACCTGCTGTACTCGCTCTAGTCAACTGAAAATCAATAGGGTATATCTGTGAGACACCTTGAACAATATTCCATCATAAAATTGATCAATCGTATACTCTCTGGAGGCTGTATTGTGCTAACAAACTGATAATTCTCCAAAAATGACAAAAAATTGGTATTTAAAGTACCATAGCACCTGTTGTACTGGCTTTAGTGAGCTGAATATCAATAGGGTTCATCTTTGAGACGCTCTGAATAATATCCAATCATAAAATTGTTCACAGGTATATACTCCGGAGACTGTATCGTGCTAACAAACTGAAACTTCTCCAAAAATGACAAAAATATCGTACTTATAGTACTGTAGCACCTGTTGTATTGACTCTGGTGAGCTGAAAATCAATAGGGTTCATCACTGAGATGTCCTGAATAATATTCAATCATAAAACTGGTGACTTGTTGAACTCCAGAGGCTGTATCGTGCTAACAAACTGAAATTTCTCAAAAAATGAGAAAATGTACTTCAAGTACCATAGCACCCGTTGTACTGGCTCTGGTGAGCTGAAAATCAATAGGGTTCATCGGTGACATGTCCTTAACAATATTCCATCATAAAATTGGTGACTTATTGCACTCCGGAGGCTGTATCGTGCTAATAACACAGGTAAGGAAAAGTGGCTAACGACGACATACACACAGGATTTTTTTCTAAAAACCGTTTTTTCGTGTTGTTGATGAAAACGTAAAAATAACTCAAAAAAAATTTCAAAATTCCTCCTTTCTTTGGGGTAAACCAATACTTTTTTCGGATATTAGATAAGTTGGGCGGAAAAGTAATAATGTCCATTTTGATCGATGCATTCTTGGAGGAGATCTCTAAAATTGTCCATTACATCACGAAGCATCCTCGCCTTCAGTTCTTCAAGAGTACGAGGCTGTTCTTGGAAAACTATGCTCTTTAGGTAGCCCCACAAAAAAAATCACATTCGGTAAGGTCGGGTGAAGGAACGGGATATCACCCGATTTGGGAAAACGTCGTTGAGGAAATTCATGCTCACACACAATTAAATTTCAATTTAATGTCTTTAACTGATTTTAATCTCCCAGACTATTAAATAAATTTTATCGACTTGTTAGTTTTAATTTTAAATACTTTCTCATTGTTCGTTAGAATTTATTTATATGTTGTGGAGCGCTACTCGGAAATGTTACGAACATTCTTCATTCCCCGTCTTCACTAACATGGGCTGAACGATGAAACCGTATTACAACTTTATTCAATACTTAGCAAAATACAATACTACTTTTTAACAATTGAACTTATTAACACATCAAACTATTGACTTACTGACTCTGCCACAACTGATCTCTATTTATATGTAGAAAGAACTTTCCAGAAAGGACTAGAATATTCTATAACACTAGTACATCAATATGGAACACAATAGAAAAATCTTGAAAATTCTAGGCTGTCACCTTGACAGGGACTGTGACTACTCCGCCTTTTTAGCCCCCTTCTTATTTTCAGTCCAAGCTGTCATTCTGACATTCATAGAACAGGTGTAACAAAATTATTATTCACGGTAACATCTTGCCCCCTTGCATTTTCAAAAATAATGGGCCTACGATTCCCGTTGAAAACATTGTGCACCAATCTGTTACCTTAGCCGAATGGAGAGGTTTATGATGGAGTTCTTGACGGTTTTCATCGCTGCAATATCTAAAATTTTATTTGTTTACATAGCCGGAGAGATGAAAATGCGCCTCGTCGCTCATCCAGAGCAACGTGTGAAGTTCCTCGTTTTCTTCAAGCATTTCCAAAAACGTTTCACAAAGTGCCGTCAAGCAGCGAATTCGTTTTCATTTAGAACCTGAACCACTCGAATTTGGTAGGGTGACAGTCTAAATTTAACTTCAAGATCCTTCGGTGACTCCTGTCTGATATTCTAAGGCCAGTACTGCCTTGTACTATTCAACTACAAAAGTTCTTGGAATCCCGTACTTTTATACTATATTCCAATTTAAACGTGGTTCGTAATCATTACTGAAGTTATAATTTGTAGGCATTTTCTAGCTCCACAATTTTTCCCCTTAGGACGCGAATTTCATAGCATCCAGTGAAATAGTTCAGTACTTTGTATAAGTCCTTTGCGAAGTGAGTTTTATACATCTTGAATTTATCTAAAGCCTTTCAGGATCACATAATTTTTCTTGTTGTTTAACTGAATTCTATTCGATGTTAGCAATTGTGCTGGTTGCTTCTTGCTCATTTTTACTTCTCGCCTATTTTTAAAATTAATTGTCGAACGGTATTGGACTCCTTAAAAAGCCAAACGGAGAGTTCGCTTAAACCATAGAGGAAAGCATGAGATGTTTATTAGACGCTCATTTTCCTGGTGCTGCAATCATTGAAGATAACGCAGAGGTAAATCTTGATGAAACTATCACCAAAAAATCTAGATCAGCAAAAGCCTAGCGGGTAAAATCTTCACCAAGAATAGAATTTAATGGGCAATTAACAGCTTCAAGCCCTACAAATCACCTGGAGAGGATGGCATCTTACCAGCACTTCTACAACAGGGATCTGATATCTTAATTCCTCACTTATGTAAGATATTCAAGATGAACTTCATCTTGGGATACATTCCAAAAGGGTGGAGACAGGTCAGGGTCTGTTTTATTCCTAAGAGTGACAAACGTCCTCCAGAGGAACCAAAGTCATATAGACCTATAAGCCTTACCTCCTTCTTACTCAAAAGTATGGAAAAAATACTCGACGCATACATGAGAAGTGAATATTTATCAAATGCACCGCTTCACGAGGAACAATTTGCCTACCAACCTGGCAAATCTACCTTAGATGCCTTACATTGTCTCGTAAGTGATCTAGAAAAGGCAATAGCTGCAAAAGAAGTATCGCTATGTGTCTTCGTAGATATAAAGGGAGCTTTTGATAACACCTCATATGAATCAGTTAGCGCTGCTGCAACTGCAAAGGGTATTCCACCTTTCATAATCAAATGGATTCAGTCCATGCTAAATACTAGGAGAATAATCACCTACCTCGGAGACCAGTCGACTACTATAAAAGCGGTGAAAGGTTGTCCTCAAGGAGGAGTGCTATAACCTCTACTGTGGTCACTAGTGGTTGACGACCTCCTAACAAAGCTTAAAAGAGAAGGATTTCGTGCTCTTGGCTATGCCGACGATTTAGTTATAGTGGTCAGAGGTAAGCACGACGGCATCATTGCCGATCGCATGCAATGTGCCTTGAACCTCATAACTACCTGGTGTTCGAAGGAAGGACTTTCAGTCAATCCTAATAAAACGACACTTGTTCCATTCACTAACAGGAGGAAGTTAAGTATACAAATTCCAAGCTTGAATGGTACAACCCTGTTTTTTTTTTGGAAGAAGTTAAGTACCTTGGAGTCATCCTTGATAGGAAACTTACGTGGAACTCACACCTCGCACACCACATTACCTCAAAAGCAACAAGGGCTCTTTGGACGTGTCGTAGGCTCTTTGGAAAACTTGGGGTCTAAAACCAAAAATGATCGACTGGTCATATATAACGGTTGTTAGACCTATCATCACCTATGCTACGCTTGTATGATGAAAGAAAACAATGCAACAAAGGGCTACAATAGAGTTACAAAAATTGCAAAGATTCGCATGTTTAGGAATAACGGGTGTAATGAGATCATGCCCTGGAGCGGCCTTGGAGGTAATGCTAGATCTCCCTCCATTACATTTACATGTAAGGAGGATTGCTCTGCAAAATGCCTATAGGTTAACACAGGCTAAATATCTAAATCCCGGTGATTTGACAGGACATCTCGAGATACTAAGGGTTGGATCAACCCAATCTATGATGATGCCTAGGGAGACAATGCCTGCTAAACAAGATTTCGAAGTTACTCTAGATGTTATTATTAACGATCGTGAGTTAACACAACACGAAATCTCAGAAATAACAAGGGGTGCCCTCACATTTTATACTGATGGGTCAAAAACAAACGAAGGAATTAGGGCTACAGGACCTAATGTTAGGTTATCAGTAGCCCTAGGTAACACTCCCACAATATTCCAAGCGGAAATACTAGCGATAGACTTCTGTGCTCAACGCAGCCACAATATTTATTGCCTCCGACAACCAGGCTGCTTTGAAAGCTCTAAAGTCTATAACTTATGAGTCCAAAACAGTCTGGAGCTGCAAACAATCTCTTAAGCTACTGGCTGGACATAACAAACTATCTCTGTTATGGGTGCCCGGGCACAAGGGAATTGCTGGAAATGGGACTGCTGATGGTCTTGCAAAGGAAGGAGCTAGCACTCCTTTCATCGGACCCGAACCGTTTTGTGGCATTACTAAAAGCCACATTGTGGAAGAAGTCCGGAAATGGGAAAAGGAACTTAGTGCAGCCTACTGGAAAAATGTTCCAGGCCAAAGACAAGCAAAAAGGTTGCTACAACCTTCTGCTCGCTATGCTAAATAGCTCTTAGAGCTTCAGAAGTCTGATCTCAGAGCAATCACAGGAAGTTACGGGACAGAGGAACATGTAGATTCTGCGATAGTGCAGATGAAACGGCTGAACATATATTATGCCATTGCGGAGTACTTGTTCGCCAATGCCATAGGTACCTGGAACGGTTGTTCTTGAGACCTGATCAGGTAACAAAAATAGCTCCCAATCCCAATCCTTAGAAGCCTTGATCTCTGGGACAAAAAATAGATAGAGGGTATACACAAAAGATCTTTTCAGGTCGCAATGTGAAAAGGCCAGCTATAGGCCAATCGACCCTTTTGTAATCTACAATCATTACTTAAGTTATAATTTGTAGGTATTTTCTAGTTCCACAATTTTTATTGGTTAATATTACTTCCTTTTCCCCTTAGGACGCGTACAAGTCCTTTGCCAAGTGAGTTTTATACATCTTGAATTTATCTAAAGCCTTTGAGGATCACATAATTTTTCTTCTTGTTTAACTGAATTCTACTCGATGTTAGCAATTGTGCTGGTTACTTCTTGCTCATTTTTACGTCCACGCCTATTTTTAAAATTAATTGTCGAAATATTTGCCATTTATCAGTAACCATAATTATTTCTAATATTCTATTAAGCGCTAGAGATGTGTCATACTCTACTGGAATCTATTCAAAATAATGTTTCCTCACATTCTTGAAAGTTATCTAATAATTTTAATTCCATATCAATGCTAGTTTCCCTTATCCATTAATTTAGTTTTCAACTTCTTAGAAGCTTAAAAGAATCTTTCCTTAATTTTTAATTTGTTTTAAAATAATTTAATACTTGCAAGAATCTAAACTGTTTTGTCAATCTACTAACATAAATATCATTTACTTCAATGTTTCCAAAATTTTGTTTCAGTATTACCCAGGAAAATAACCACCTAAAATCAGAAGTTGTTGAATTAAAAGAAAAAATTGAAAGATTGAAGTTAGAACGGATGCACCAATCTATAAATTTCCTCGATGAAGACTCAAGTGGTCCAGAAGATAGCGAATCTCAGGAATCTGTACAAACACAAGATACTTGAAGGGAAATCAGGTTACTTTGAATCCCAAATGGGAAGGATTTAATTAATTCCAGTGAACATTCGGTGCTAGGAGGTCTGGGAAGAAACAATAAAATAATAATTACAATAAAAAATATCAAAGTGAAGCTTCTACATATTTCAAAATTGTACAAGAAATTTACAAGGAAAAAATTAGAATTTTGAAGCGTTAATGCGTTTGAAGCCTATTTACTTGATAAGTTGTACACCGTTTTTAGTAAATTTTTATTAATATCTGGCTTCTTGACATATAAAGTAGGTATATTTGTATTATATCTTTCGAAAATAGCTTTGTAATTTATTGAAAATAAATGTATAGTTTTAAGTCAACAAAATCTGTGATATTAATAGACTTGATTATTAAAGTTGAATAAAAATTTATGGGATTTTATTTGTATTAACCTATAAACATTTGAATTTATAAAAGGCAGGAATATCAAAAGGAAATTAACAAACGTTCACTAAAGCCCTAATATTTTTTTAATGGTTTGTGCCCATACACCTGAAAACTACTTAAATTAGCTACCAACTTATTTCAGAAAACTCTTTTCAAATGATTGATTATCAAACAACTAAATACTTGATTTAAAGTATAACTATCCATTTAAATGAATTTTACATCTTTCAAGACAAGATTATTGATAAACAAGTAATCATTTTTTTGATAAAATCATGAAAATTAGTATAGTTATTTTGCATACTGCATTAAAATAGTCTGATATAATTTATACCATTAATCAATTTACAACTTATATAAATTAATTACAAAAAACACATTTCTTTTGAATTAACAAGGTAGATATATATTATTGTTTTGATCTTCTAACAATTTTCTTAACTGTTGCTCTTAAGAGGGGGTTAACCTTTACAAACATGTCAGGGTAAATTTGCGGTGTAAAGCGGGAAGTAAAAATCCCGAGTGAAAGGGGCGGAGACCAATGACGAACAAAAAACGCTTAGCGCTGTTTGCGTCTCACTCCAACTCACTGTCGCGTAACTTTCGTAGTAAATTTGACCTTGCGGGGTCTGCAGCTGTCGTCGTCGGCCGTTGGAACTCTTAGAATAGGCCTGTATTATCAAAAAATTTCCATATAAATATTAAAAGTAAAATGACTATCCTTTTTATCGTAATGAATATTTCGCGTATGATGAATATGGATATGGGTAGATAGTTAATAAAAAATAGATACACACAGAAAATAGAAACGCTGTTAAAGGAAAAACTCTCTATTGAACATTTTCATACATAACAAAATATTTAGAAATATTCTTCTTCGATTGGTATGAAGAAATTACATTTTTCAAGGTATTCAGAATGCTCACTGAACTTGAAATCTCACTGAATATATTTGAAAACAAAATATATACATAACAATCTAATTGTATAGAAATCCCTCATATCAATCTCTTATTTCCATATTTCTCTCGTATCTACTGTCAACTATTTCAGGCAGCAAATATTTCATATAAAAATCTACTAATTTTGATTCCATCTTATTTTGCCAAAATGTATCATTACAATCAATTTTTATACCTTTATATGTCCATACCGCGAAATAACAAAGTCCAAAGCAGATGATTCCCAATAATTGCCCAAACTATCTTGGTATCTAGTATATGCTTTGCCAGACATAACTGGAATATCCAACGATGCTCCAATCTGACTAAGGAGCCAGTACTCATTACACCCAATACTGCATCATTATTCAACTGTTTTTTGTTCTGCACAGTTGATATGGAATCTTGGGCTAGACACATGGAACATTGGAAATGGATGTTGGATGCCATACCCCGTTTGGTTTCTCCAACAATTACAAGATTATCCAAAGTACATCCCAAATGAGAGGCACGATTAGCTGCCCGTTTCGAGGAATCAATGAAATGTTGTATATCTATCAATATCCTTCCCTCAAGTTCATATCCATCCATCATCTGGTGTGTGTTATTTTGGAATTTCACAACATTTTCTTCATTCAAGTTGTTGGTTCCATCACCATTGACAAGTTCTACTTCACCTTCCATCTCGTCTTCCATATTCAAATACTTCAGGTTCGCGTTGTTTGAGCCATCACTTGGGGTAGTTCCCGAGCATTCAGTTTCAAAAATATGGATATTGTTGATGTCAAGATCATGCAGATTCTTGAGATAGGATTTTTGATTCGAAATATCTAAATATTCTCCATTTTTCGATTGTACCTTGCCTAATGCTGAAGGAGTTTCTTTCCTGTGGAAATTATTCAAACGAAAAACTTCATCCATAATAACATCAGCAAAGTCTAATCCACTATCAAAACAATCAGAAGTGCTTAAAGTTTCATTAATAGATGATTTAGGAGCTGAAAATTCATAATTTTCGCCTAATGAACTTTGTGATAGATTATCCATATCCGCTATATGATCTTGAGGTTCTCCAGAATTAAACACAGAGTGATGATCATATGAGTCCCGCTCATTTGATGTGAAGGAGTTTACTGAGGCAGGAATAGGCTGAAAATAAATTTGACGTAAAAGATTAATCTTCAATAAGTAGGAATATCGATTCAAATTATTTTTTAGGAAATAATTCCGCAAATTCGAAACACTTATTGTAATAAGTATCTGGTTGTGGGATATTCATCATTATGCAGTCATCAAGCTCCCATGAAAAGAACTATACCCAGATAAAATCGACCATCGGCCCAGCACTTGTATCGCACATGTCTACCGGCAGTTCATGTTCCAGCCAGGCAAATAATACTTTCCCAGCATCGAGGTGTCAAGGCGGACGCCAGCCGGCCGTGATATACTCTCACGGCGATTGAAAGTGCCTTGGAAGCGTTCTAACGGCAACAGATTTTAGTGCATGATTGATGCACGTCAACTGCCTCTTATGCATGTATTTCATTTCATGGTACTCGACCGGCAGAGGAATCACACATGCATAAAGGCAGTTGATGAAGAGAGATTCGGGAGCGCTTGAGAAGTACACCTGCACATACTGCCGAAAGCAAATATGGAGGTGTGCTGATTGCACCGCTTCTTAAGCACTCTTGATGCACTATTTTGAAATACTTTAATTTTGCATAGTCGGCCGTTATCGGTGTTATCTGGGTATTCTCTCTTATAAAACACTTCCTAGTAGATTGGTATGAATAACTTATTTTATGTTGAACTGTTGAAATATTGGCTTGTTCGATTCTTTTTTCAGCTACAGATATATACCAATACCCATGTATGTAGTCATATTGCGTATTTATGTACATTGTGAACTTGGCCTTATTCATAGTCTAGTGTAAACTCGGCTTTACGTATTATTCAGATTTATAAGTTGGCAATACATTTGAAGGGAAGTGAATCCCGCCTTGGAGGGGGAATTTCAATGGTCAGGCGGGATAATCTTATCTTATGTTTCGTGTAATAAGAGATGATGTTTTTTGGTTAGAAATAAAATAAAGTTCACTTATTGTTTAAAAACAATTTCTTTACCGTCATCCTGTCCCCTACATTTAAAAATATTTACTTACCTTATTTAATCTCAAAATCCTTTTTTTTTACTGACAATTTCCTAACAGAAAGTCTTTTACGATGTTTATCGCCAGTTCGATCATTTGAACTGGACATGCTTGATCACAAATTCACAAACTAGCAAGTGTCACCATCTGAATGCAATCGGAAACTAACTAGCTTTCTGTCGTCTGTTATACATGCATATCTGGCCGGTTCTTTGTCCATCACCCTCGCCGCCGCCGTTTGCAAAAAATGTTTACATTTTTATCGCCTATTTAATATTATACCTAATCTTATTCGAGAATGCAATGAATCCCTTTCGCAATTTCTGAGAAAAAATCTCGATTTTTTTTAGCGAGGTCCCAGTAATATGATTTTTGCCATTCCTTGTTTTACAAAGTTTACTATCAATCCCAAATAAGGTTAACCCCCTCTTAACATCAAAAATTGAGCCCATAATGTCGACGATTTTGGATATTTTGATAATTCCGCAAGATATACTAAAAGTACTGCATCTGAAAAGCTCTTGTTTTTCTTCAATTCTCTCCATTTCATGAACAGCTCATATTCACTTTCATAACGAACCCGGGACTTTGCCAGTAGCAGGTCTAGTGTTACTACAGCTGCACTTTCAAGTGGAGTGTGCGGTGTGTCTGAATCACTCAGTTTCATTATTCACACTCTCAAAATTAATTTTTTTGACATTTTTTGAAGTTTTTTTTCAAATTTTTTTAAATAATTTATTGAAGTCTTACTTTATTGTATAAGAATATGAAAAATAACTGACCTAAATTGGACACTTCCCAAGTATTGTTTGAATCCATTGTTTAGTGAACCAACCTACCCCTCTTTTGGGGTTGGTTGGCACAGGATAAACAATAATAAAAAACTATACAGAAACAATTTTATTTACCCATATTTAGCAAAGAAAAGTTTACTTCGAACTTAAACATTGACTAAAGTCTTTTAGTTCCCCCTGAAAAGTAAGGTGGTGGTAGGATAATTTTAATGTGATTGCAATGTACGATAGATATGTCCTCTATGACAGGATATATGAAGGATCCACTAACTTTTTCACTTTTACGCAAAAATAAGACTTCCCATTCCTTGTCAACGTCCCCTTGGCCAATAATTTTTCCAATAAAATATTTTCCCTTTGAGGGGGTATTTTCAAAGTCTAGCAATTTCACCAACACAAAATCATCTTTTTTAGGATTTCTCTGCAACTCTTCAAAATCATCAAGGTTAATATTCGCCCAGTCTACGTCTTCGTCATCGCTGTTAGTTCCAGAATCCCAGTCGTCGTCAGTTGTTTCTTCAGTTTTTATGTTCTCTTTATTTTTTTGTTTTGTTTTATGTGTTTTTTTATTTTCTCGCATTGATAGGCTTCTTTTTGCTCCAGCCTTCTCTTGTTCCAGTGCGTCCTTTATAGGGGTGTCAGTCAGTATAGCAGTTGATCTTCTCTTTCTACCTTTTATGTATTTTTTCTTGGTGAAGCTTTAGGAAAAGGTTCTCTAAAGGCGACATAACAGGGCTGTTTAGTCCAGGAAATCTGGGTATGTAAGCGTCATTTTCGAGGTAACGGCTGATACTTGGTAAAAAGTTAGTAAAAATGGTGTACAACAAAACTTAACTTATGCGACCTCTCAAATCGGACCGGAACATTGTTTATGATTCGATTTACACTAATTTTTCATGCCTTTTGTAGATTTTTCAGGTATATCTTTTTTCTCGTGCATAGTACAGACAAAAAGTTGAATACTTTTTTTTCTTCTTTTAAAGACCTACAATTCTAGACCTTGCACGTAAAAAATTGTTGGGTCAAAAGTTATTGGCAAATAAACAACTGATAACGTTATTGTTAATAAATAAAAATATAAAGAACATTTTTTACACTAACACTTCCACATCACGCTTATCTATTCTCACTCATTAAAAAATGAAACTCACGAAAGATGGAGTCTGTAAGTTCAATAGTTTATGAATTATGGCCTTATAAACAAATTAACTAAAAATTGACTTGCAGAGTTCTGTAAGCTATCCGACCTAGCGCCAATTTTTTCACTGTTAGATTTCATAATAAGACATCGATACCCATCATTGTTTTTTAAAAAAATACATTTTTGCAACAACGCGAATTTTTTTTCACATTTGGCTTAGTTGCATAATTAATTTGACACTATATCCGCCGATTTTTGTCGAGAATTAAGTACGCACATAGGAGGGGCATGGAAAGAGCTTTAATTGAAAAAAAATACGTTAAGATTTATTAACAAACGACTGAGTTACGGACAATCGAAGTCGGAGGCCTGTCAGTCAACAATTTATGCGAGTATCGAAAAACTTTTTGTCTGTACTATGCACGAGAAAAAAGATATACCTGAATAATATACAAAAGGCATGAAAAATGAGTGTAAATCGAATCATAAACAATGTTCCGGTCCGATTTGAGAGGTCGTAAAAGTTAAGTTTTGTTGTACACCATTTTTACTAACTTTTTACCAAGTATCAGCCGATACCTCGAAAATGACGCAAAATGATCATTTTGGGTCTGATTTTCCTGGACGTTAGGCTTTGAAAGTATTTTTCCCCAAACTGATTAATTGGGAACGGTCGTTCAGGTGTCCGTTCTTCTGGTTTTGGCTGATCAGAATCATTTTTTTTTAGGATCTGACTGGTTAGATGTGCCTTCATTTGTACTTATCTGGTTTATCTGGTCAGATATGCTTTCTTTTGAATGTGGCGGATCAGAAGTGCCTTCTTTTGGATTTCATCGATTTGTTACATTGCTAGGTAAGAATTCAGAATTATCGAAAATTAATCTGTTGAAGGGAAAAATACCTGATACTCTGAAACCATTTATAATATTCATCTGCGTAGCTGCCAAAGGAAGTGATGTATTTAGGATACCAGGAATATAATAAATTATCATTGTAGAACCTGCATGATTCCTCATCCAGACATCACATGCTGTATTAACAAAGTTTTTTAAAGGACCATATACGCTTCTATCCAGTGGTTGTAATTTGTGGCTGCAATCAGGTGGAAATGACAAAACGCAGACTTCGTTTTCTTTTAAAAAATGTAAAGCATCTATGGATAAGTGTGAGTCATGGTTATCCAACAACAACAAAACTGGATGATCTTTTGAGCATCTTACATTTCTAACAAAATGCTGAACAAACTTAAAAAATTGATCTTCTTCTTCTGGGTGGATATCCAGAAGGTTTGGCGGTACTGGCACTTCCAGCAGGTGCTCCGTTTAAAAAATGGTCTTTAAAATGGACTCGTGGAAAAACAAAAAACGGAGGAGTCGAGTTACCTATTGCTGAAACAGATATTGCTATAGTTACCAGTGTCGCCCTTTCAGCAGAGGTGATTCTGCCAATTTGTTTAAAGCCTTTCCGAGCAACAACACAGTCCGGTATTTGAACTGTGGTGATACCAGTTTCGTCCATGTTACAAATATCGCATTTTTCTAAAAAAAGATAGGAGATCTAAAGTTTGGTGTATAACGGGGGTTGGTTGGGTCGCTGTGCCAACCTTCCCCAAGGCACATGTGCCAACCATCCCCACGGTGTTTCACAATATTTAATTTGTCATTATTTGATACTTGAGCTAACTTTGATAAAAACCATAAAATGACATGAAAGCTTATATCCTAAGCTTACAAAACCATATATAAAACATTTGGAAAAATTATTCACTTCAATTTTATTTACTCATGCAATGTCATATCATAAAATTACTTACCGAACTAATAATACCACAACCACGTTCACCAGCGTTTCACGGCTGACTGAAGAGCACTTCAGTCGACTAACGGACTAACATACGGTGTAAAGTCGTACTCTAGCGGGATGTTACAGAAATAATGACAGTGTGCCAACCAACTCCTGTACTCAACCATCCCCGGTCTCCCCTATTTATTCATTTCCATAGCAACGTAAAAACATAATCAGCGCCTTGATTTTTGAAAATTGAAAAATAGGAGAGTTAATAAATTAATTAAAAAATTGAGACAAATAATGCGACGTAGGTGAGTGGGGAGGATTCACTCGCTCATTCAAAAATTTCTAATAAAAAATGGGTTTGATAATTTGTGTATTTTGATAAGTGGGTCAACCCACAGAACAGTTTGGCATAACAGAAAATAATAATACAAAAAATAAGTTTTTTGTAAGCTTTTCAATTGAACGTTTTTTGACAAACCTACATGTGGTCGTATCCTCCCTGCTGCTGGGGTAAGTTCGACCATTCAGTGGGGCGGATTGGACCACATATTTTAATGAAACCAATATAGAATGAAAACCTATATTATACAAAAATAATTCCTAACACTAAAAGAAACTCTAAATACTTAGAAATTCGAAAAATATTTGAAACTCATTCCGATAGCGAATATTCCACACATTTAGGTTAAAATTAAATGTATATAAGTTAGCCGTTTTTGCTGTTCCCACTTTTGTGGCTTTGGGAAGAATGCTTAAAATATCATCTCTCTCAACCACAGAAGTATCTTCAATAGGGAGAAACAAAAAAGTATTGGAAATATTTTTCCTTCATAGAAAATTAACTTTTATATTTTTAGGTACCACTAACTAAAATAACTTGTCCAATATAATAAACAAGTGTAGATTTTGTCGGAAATTTTACAATTACAAAATCCCCTTGTGTCACTAGGTCTCCACTTTACAATAACAATAACTCCTTCTATAGTCAAGTCCCCAGAGTTGTCTGTTCACAGCAGCCATCTTAAGAGATATTTTCCTTTTACTCTCTGCCTGTATTCTGCCCATCTCTTCTATAGTTCAGGTATCAAAGTATAGATTTTCGAGTTTGAGACATTATTTATTCTTTTTTTCCTTGGTCCGGCTTTGGGAAAGTGACGGATATTTTCAAATGACTTTCCTTCAGTCGATAAAAGTCGTTGATGTTTTTCTGTGAAGTGGAGGGTTTGAAAATAACATTATTCAGAATAATAATACGTTTAGCGGCAGAATTCTCCCCTGCTCCTTCTTTTCTCTAAAATTTTCTTATGTGGTCATGCATTCTGGAGATATATCATCTTTTCTAATTTCTTCTTTTATGGTTTACTCTCCCTTACTGATGATAACTGAGCTTGGAGTGAAATGTTCCCCAGAAAAAGCTAGACGATTCACAGGCCAAATGCTTGGTTTATTGAAAGAATTCATTATATTTGACATTGTCAACCAACGGATATGTGCTTCGTTACTCAACTCTCCTATTCGTCTTATCTTTATAAATGCAAAACGGATACCAAATCTCAATCCTGTCAATTCACTCAGCCTGAATATGATCACACTTGCGCGTTTTCTTTGTTATTGTAATTAAAAAATTGTAGAGTTTAACCTGTGAATATTCCTGTAAATAAAAGTAGGAAAAAATGGATGATAAAAATAATTCCGCTCCACACTTAGGTAGCAACTACTTAAACAGACAACAAATTAATATAATAACGTGATGCGAAGATGTTATGCACCGGGTTATTTTGCCGACCAGAGGAGAGGTCGAGTGATCAGTGTTTAATTGCTGGTTGTCTTACACACACGTATTTTGAAAGGAACACTTTAACTAACGAAATAATATATTAACATTGAATAATTACGCAGGAATAAAGAATAATATGAATTAACAAAATGGCGAACTTTTTATATATATGTCAAAATGACAATCTCTGCCGCTGTTCTATTTCTGCTGTCGCAGACCTCGTCGACCAATCGTTACAATTCTCCCCCTCTGCTTCACGAATCGTCTCGAGAGTAGGAGCAGGGAAGTTGGAGGTCGCTAAACAACAGGAACAACTTTTGGGTTTAGCGATTCTTCTCCTTGGAGGAGTTACGGTTTGGATCTGAGCCTCTTCTTCCGAGGTATCCTCTTGTGACATATCTTCCGGAATAGGGGTCGCGAAGATAACTGGAGCTGTGGGAGTCGACATCTCAGTTTCCGGTACAGTCGTCTCTGATGTAACCAAAGGATTATTACGTGGTCGACCTCTTTTTCGGATTGGTCGTACCGGCACTCGTAAGTTGTCGGAGTAACCATACGATGGATTTGGTACGGTCCATCGCGACACGGAGCGAACTTACTAGTATACGAGTCCTTGGATTTACTAAGTGCGTGTACATCTACGAGTACAGTATCACCTACTTGGAATGGAGCGACTGGTCGGTGACTTTTATCGGTATAGTCTTTGGCACGATCTTGAGCTTTCTCGTGATTTTCTCGGGCTACACTTAAGGTTGTTGCTAAAGTCTGTAGATATGGTGATATCTCGGGTACAAAATTGTCACAATCCAGGATAGCACGAGGGTCGCGATTAGCGTCATCTGGCGTTCTTAATTCGCGCCCGAACGTAAGGTAAGCAGCACTAAAACCGGTTGATTGCGAATGTACTGAATTCATTGAGAAACGTATCGCCGGTAATTTGTCTTTCCACTGGGTATGATCCTTTTCTGTCAAAATTGACAACTGACATAGCCGCGGGGTGATACACAGGAGTGAGAGTTTGCTTGAAGCCTAAGACATGGGCTACTTGTTGCATCACTTCACTTACGAACTGCATACCATTATCACTAATAACTCTCCTTGGAGTTCCATATCTTAAAATTATTTCATCGATTAAGCATCGAGCGCACCTTTCTGCAGTGGCCTTCTGTAGAGGGAATAGCTCAACCCATCTACTGGCAGTGTCCTCTATTATGAAAACCCACTTGTAACCATCCACAGTCTTCGGTAATGGACCAAACAGATCAATTGATAGGGTTTCAAACCTTCTAGACTGAACAGGTGTTTGCAATTGTCCAGCTGGTTTTAAGTTATTTGCTTTGTAGCGCTGACACTCAATACAATTCGACACATACTTCGCTATAGTTGTTCTCATTCCTGGCCAATAATATCGTTTAGCAATTCTTCGATAAGTCCTTTCAGCACCATAATGGCCTGCCAGTTCTGAGTCATGATATTCTGCTAAAATGGATAGGATTTGCTTTTTGGGTACAACCTGCTGAGCCTCTTCTTCATCGGCTTCGGGAACATATCTGTACAGTATCCCATTATTCATCACATAACCTCTCTCTAGCCATCTCTTGAGGTCAAGGTCATTATTTGATAGGCTCTCGAAAGAGATAATAATTTTAAGAAGATCTTCATCTTCCAGTTGCAGTTTGCGTATTTCGCTAACAGGCTGTCTGGGCATATCTACTGATACCAGGTTAGTCTCAGTGGCTTCCGCCACACTTGGGCGAGACAACATGTCCGCTACAACATTTAAACGGCCTGGGGTGTATTCAATTCTTAAATCATAAGATTGCAAAATTAAACTCCAACGTGCTAAGCGACCTGAAGGTGATCTGAGAGACATGAGCCATTTCAAGAGCTGGTGGTCACTTTGGATAATGACTGTAGAGTCTTCTAAGTAACCTCTAAATTTGGTTACTGACCAAACGACAGCAAGCGCTTCTCTTTCTGTCGTGGAATAGTTCTTTTCCGCTGCGGTCAACAATCTGCTAATATATTCGATAGGACGCTCATCTTCCAATGTCTCCCCCTGGAGTAAACATGCTCCAAGTGCGTAGGCACTGGCATCTGTCCTTAAAATGAAAGGCTTTGATTGATCAGCTTGTCGCAAGATTGGACTGGTGGTTAACCTAGCTTTTAATTGATTGAATGCCTCTATTTGACGAGGACCCCACAACCACTTTGCTTTCTTTTTAGTGAGCATGGACAATGGTTGGGTTATATCAGCAAATCCAGGTATGAATCTTCGGTACCAAGAACAGGTTTGTAGAAATGAAATTAGGTTCTGCACATTCTTAGGTTCTGGTATATTATTTATAGCATTAACTTTGTCATAATTTGGTGAAAATCCTAGAGGTGAAATGATGTGACCTAAATACAGGACAGAATCACATGAAAAAGAGCATTTATTTTGATTTAGGTGAAGTTTGAAATGGCGAAGACGATTAAATACTGTTTTTAAGTCCATTAAGTGACTACTAAAAGACGATGAAAAGACGATCAGATCATCCAAATATGCCAGGATATTAACGTCTTGAAGGCCAGACCGGAAGCGGTCAATGAGACGTTGGAAAGTCGCTGGCGCATTGCAGAGACCGAATGGCATTCTAGTGTACCTAAAGGTACCATATGGGCAAATGAAGGCAGTTTTATCTCTATCAGAAAATTTTATAGGAATTTGATGATAACCAGCTTTTAAATCCAGAGTAGTTATATACTCGAGTTGTTTCGTACTGTGAATTATATCATCAATCCGGGGCAGAGGATATTTATCCTTGCGGGTAATTGAATTAAGTTTACGATAGTCTACGGTAAGCCTTACCCCACCATCCTTTTTGGGAACCAATACCACTGGCGCTGCATACGGAGAGTCGCACTCTTCGATAATATTCATGGACAGCAATTTATCAATTTCCTTCCGAAGTAATTCTTTCTTATATTCCGAGAGCCTATATGGAGGGACTGAAATAGGTGTATTATCCAATAATTGTATGGAATGTTCAGCATATGGTGTAGACTCTAGAATTTCCTCAAAGATGTCTCTATTTTCCTGCAACACATTGTTAAGGTCAGTTCTTTGAGAAGGAGTTAAATTAGTCGCTTCGGAATCTCTTAGATTGACTTCTGAGAGATTTATAGCATTCAACGTACAATACGGGTTGAGAGGTTCCTCTACAAATGGATACAATATCTCTGGAGCATTCCCATAACACCAACAACCACGTGGAATATCTAAAACAATGTTGCCTAATTTCAAAAAGTCAGAGCCGAGTAGCGTTCTACTAGAAGTATGCTCAGGAATTGAAATTAGATTTAAATTATGTTGTCTGTCTTGAAGTGTAACAAAGACTTCAAAAAACAGAGCCGTTACTAAGCTTACTTTTCCATCAGCTAGAATCATTTCCATGGGTCTAGTAGTATAAGGAATCTTGTCATTAAGTAAAATTTCCCGTAGCTTTGCTCCTGCTATACTGGATTGAGCGCCTGAATCAAGATATGTCACGCCTGTATGACCTTCAACTGTAATATATGCTAAAGGACGCAAGTTACCTGAAGCTTGAGGAAACGAGCTGCACAAAAATTCAGCTGGTCGAGTTGACGTTGATGGTTTTGAACATTTTGGACAGTTGCTTCGTATATACCCTGGTGTCTGGCAACCATAGCAAATTAAAACTTTGGATGAACCATTATTATCAGAAATGGTTTGATTATTAGGAGTGTCAGTAGATGCTTTCTTCTCACGGGTTAATAACTTACGACACTCGTCTTTATTATGTCCATAATTTTTACAATATGAACAGTGTTTTTGTTTTCGAACATAATTGTGTGAGTTCTGATTTGAAGCAACAGGTTTTGAAGCATCGTTGTCTTGTAAAGATATTTCTGCATTTCGCGCTGCTTCAATAAATTCGCGAAAATCATTAATTTGATCATGACAGATTTTACCTCTAATCAATGGATTTAGCAATCCATACAGCATATCTATCTGTACGTGTTCAGAGACAACTGAATCACCTTGTAATCTTGAAAATAAGGCACGTTTTTGACTAACAAATATATCTGTTTTCTCGTTACCTTGAGCAGTGGAAAATATATCTCTAAATATTTGGTATGCGGGCTTAGCAAATCCATAAGCATGTAAAAGAGCCTTAGTTGCTTCATCAAAAGAAGTAATGGATCCTTTAATCCCTTGCCACCATGTAGCTGCTGCATCACATAGTAACATACTGAGACCTTTGATAGCATTTTCATCTGAAATCTTCAAACATTCTTTGTAAGTTGTGATTGCATCTATAAATGCATCCACATCCGCTCCTGAAGATCCGTCAAATCTAGCTTTGCATGCAGAGAAATTAGCACTACTTACTGTTTGATTATCATCTTTTATGTTGATACAAATGCTTTCGATGAGAGTTTTCAACATGTCGGGTGACATCACTATCTGCTGAATCGGATCTGTCATGTTTCTGTCTTTGCTTCTTACGGCTTGATTTCATTACATAACACAAAACAACAGGGAGTTCAATAGTCACTACCGAAAATTCCTACAAAATTATTTCCTGAAGTGATGAAATACGGAGTGTTAATGAAACAACAAACGTTCTAAATAGTACTGACGAGCCGGTCAGTGTCTGTTTAGAATTTCAAAACAATTAGCACACGTTACATACACGAACAATTCTTCTGGCCACACGTTGGGACGCCAAACTCGATGCGAAGATGTTATGCACCGGGTTATTTTGCCGACCAGAGGAGAGGTCGAGTGATCAGTGTTTAATTGCTGGTTGTCTTACACACACGTATTTTGAAAGGAACACTTTAACTAACGAAATAATATATTAACATTGAATAATTACGCAGGAATAAAGAATAATATGAATTAACAAAATGGCGAACTTTTTATATATATGTCAAAATGACAATCTCTGCCGCTGTTCTATTTCTGCTGTCGCAGACCTCGTCGACCAATCGTTACAAACGCAATAAGAAAATAATATTTTATTATTTTTGTATATTTATGTTGAAAACAAACATACTTGGTTAGGGTACCTAAATTATTTATTCCGTGATAAAATGCGCTTGACACCACAATTCGGCACGCACCGAAAAAGCTTGCTGCTTGCACTTCTAAATCGGCGCGCCTGTCAGCACGAAATTGAATTGAGGATACTTACGTTTAAACGTCATTGTCATAGCACGCGTGCCGAAGTGTCATTTCGCCACTAAATTGAGTGGATGGGCCTTTAGAATGTATTTTTAGTTTTACGTTCGTTAGCTCTTGTTGATTTATAGTATTACTTTGGGGACAGAGTATAAAACTGAATGTACCTATTTAGTTTTAATGTTCGAATGTATAATTTTTTATGCCTGTGTTCTTGGAGCTTAAATATATTATTATGATACAGGTTCTTGTTTATTTTGGTGCTTATATATTTAGTGTTCAAGTAAGATTGGTGGTGTCAACAATAATTAGTTGCTTAGTTAAACCGAAGCGGAAGAAGATGAAATCAAGGAAAAATATTATAAAGAAATGGAAGAAGCGTTTAACATGATGCCAAAGAAAGACATGAAAATAGTAATAGGTGACGTCAATGCAAAAATCGGCAAATAGAGAATATATTTTCCAGTAATTGGAAAACACAGCAAACACGACGAAACAAGTGATAATAGAAAGAAGCTGGTTAATTTTGCAACTGAGATGGGGCTCGTTATTGCCAGCAAAAAGTTTGAACACAAAGAAACTTGGTTAGCGCCAAATGGGAAGTATTCCAATCAAATCGACCATTTCCTGATACAAAAACAATCAATGAAAAGAGTAGAAAACGTGAGGATCAGATGACCTATAGAGGAGCAGGTGCGGATAGGGACCACTTTTTAGTAGTCGTGAAATGAATACAAAATGGTAAACAAAGAAAGGAGAAGCAAAAGTTCAGATCAAAAAGAAGGCTGCAGGTAGTACAGGTGGAAAGGCTTATAGGTAACATTATAGGTAACAAAAAGAAAATTCAAAGAAGAAACCCCTAGAACAACAGTAGAACCACAATGTAAACGACGAATTGAAACATTTAGCAAAACTATGAAGATGGCGACAAGCAAAACAAAAAAGGGAAAAGAGTAGAAATGGTTCGATGCAAAATGTAGAGATGAAATTAAAAAAAGAAGACATTGCAAACAAAAAAATGTTACAAACTGGAAGATATATAAAGAAAGAAGGCAGTGCGAAGAACAAAGAAGACATGTAGGGCAAAAAAACGAAAAGGGGTGGAGGACAGATTAAAACTTATAGAAGAAAATTTTGTTGACAAAGAAATGAAGAGCTTTCATCAAGTGTATAAAATAATATGGCAAGGACCATAGAGAAAAGGTTGAAGGAATATGGAGAAAAATTGTTCCCAGATTATATATCAATGTGGAAGATCAGTCATGGATCATATTTTCATTCTGAAACAAACGCAAAGAATGGTGTACGAGTATACGATCTGCCAATAATAGTCTCATCAAAATGACATTGGACCACAATCACTATTAAGATCACGGCTAACCAAAAATATCAAAAAGCTTCGAGACCAACACAGGACAACAAGGAGATCCGTTATTCTCAACCCTGTTTAACATTGTATTAGAGATGCTACACAAAACCAGTATGAACAGAACAGGGACACTCAAAACTAGTGAAACACCATTACTGGCATATGAGGACCATATATAGTACCTACTGCTGTAAACATCGAAAAATGAACTAAAAAAATATGCAAAGCTTTCATAGAAACAGCAGAGACAGTGAATTTGCGAGTCAATGAAGACAAACCCAAATTTATGAAAATGACAACACCGCAAAGGAAATAACATTTGCCAATAGAACTGGACAAAACATAATTAATTTAGAATAATGCCAAAGCTATATGTATATCTTGGTGTGGTGATCAAGGATGATGGCGACGAGAATTTAGAAACTAGATTGACGAAAGGAAGTAAACAGGTAGGAGCATTAACATGTTGAAGGACAGTTACTATTTGTGGAAGATACCAATTTGGTCAGTACTCGTTTTTGGGATGGGGGAAGGGATATTAGAGGTAAGGGGGAGGGTGTACATAGGAAATAAATTCTAAATGTTTGACACTGTATCAAGGTATCACATGGTGATAGTGGCCGTTGGGCTATCATTATTTTACACAGTAATGACAACCCTTTATGCCACTAGCTGAGGACGCATATCAGTGTCGTGTCTCATCTCAACTTTAGGAGAAGACTCTGATCAACGTATCTGTCCTTCAACGTGTTAAAAAAGATAATAAGTTCAAAGAAAAGCTCCAGAAAGACAAAGCTACATCTGTAGAAAATAATAATAAGACCAACAGAAACCTACGGAAGCGAAAATATATCAGATTTATAATGAAAATTATGAGAAAATGCTTTATAAAAAATATATAGTTGAAACTCAGGGATAGCCCAGTTGAAAGTTCTTTGGGATCATAACTGTATGCAAGGGGCAAAGTTATAAATGTTTCAACTTGATGGATGCCTTAATAAGCATGCAGCCAAGATGATATAGCCATTGATACACGTCCACCATAGGAATTCCAGAACATTAACCCATAATTTATATTCCTACATTGTATGTAGCAGTATGTGACAAGTTATCCTAAATAAACTTTAATCATAATAATGTAATCAGTTAACCACTATACTTATTTTTTTCATTCCCAGCTGCTACAAGAATAAACATGAATTTTGGATTGAAGATTTTGTGTTAAAGTCGACATTAAAAAATGTATTTTGGGTTGTAATAGTATATTACGTAACGTGTGTTGTAAGAAGCATTTTACGCACGAACGGAAAAGTTACGCACGAAGCCCTATATAATTCCAAATAACTCTTAGTATTAAATGCAATCTCATATCTAATAAATGTTATCTACTATTTATATATAGAATAAAACTCAACGTCCAATATGTAAGTAATAAATTTTGAATAAAATGGCTACGTCTATTGACAGTCGCTAACTGGTTGCTATGGAAGTCATGCGATTTACTTTACAGCCGTGCCTAATAAACGTCTTACATTGATTGTCGACTGTGTGTTTTTGACTACTTACAGGGGTGGTCGTAGGTAAATATATTAAGCCTATTTAAAAATAATAAATTCCCCTATGCAGGTAAAAAAATTACATGACAAATGAATAATATAAGCTTATTTATTTTACTTCTTACAAACTACTATATCAATTATATAAAAGAATTTATTTACAGGCATAAATTTAAAAAGAAGTCTAATAAGATTCACATCATATTTCCCAGCCTCTTGTAATCAATTTTTTCTAATTGTACTAATGGTCTTAATTGTTCAGCAAAT
The DNA here is from genome assembly GCA_963921935.1 of Galeruca laticollis. Lineage (NCBI taxonomy): Eukaryota > Metazoa > Arthropoda > Insecta > Coleoptera > Chrysomelidae > Galeruca > Galeruca laticollis. The sequence continues at coordinate 213,425,068 of OY998177.1, forward strand.
ATTCTCATATCTTCACCGATGGCATCTTGTCCAGATGGTGCCAAAACAGAAAGTTCAACTAAGTAACTTTGAGAAATAGGTTCAACGCTTTCACCAGGCTTATTTCCACCCATTTTAAAAATTTTAGAAACTGTAATTTTCATTCTACCTTTCCTGAACATATATCCTCTTGCAATATATTCAAAATCTAGTCTGCAGCCAAGTTCAGTTAAAAAGTCTATTATTGTAGAACTGCAAGCCATGTCAATACTTGATCTAACTACTGTTGGTCTATTTTTATCCCCTAACTCCTGCTGACCAATATATCGCAACTGAAATGGTGTATCGTTTACATCCAATGCTCTGCGAACTCTCAGGGAAAATACTGACATAGGCATTGCGTTGTTGCCTCCTGTATTTATTCGTAGTGAAAAACATAGTTCATGATCATGAAATGTTTCTGGACCACTATCAACATTGTCACATAGACCTCTTAAACGATGTAATAATACTTCAACATATTGATCTAATACTGAACCCTGTAAAAGGTACTCTTGGTTTGGAATTATATTACACTTTAAAGCTGCACTAAGGGAGTCCATTGCATTGCCTGGAGTTGACATGATTAATGTAAACTAATTGCACGTTTTTAACAAAGTCTTCTTAAATTTTATCTCACTTCCAACTATGCAACAGAGAGTATATGTATATTATCTGTATATGCAACTATGAATCTATGAAAATAAACTTAAAATTTGAATTGCGGTTATGGTTCTTCTTCTTATTAAGTAACTTCTGCTCTGACTTTATAAGTATACAGCCAACTTTTTGCAAAGTGGAAGATAGCCCCGGTTTTTTTAATTTATTGTATTTTGCAATGGTGAAAACCACTTTGGGTGAATATGAAATAACAATGAATAAATCCACCTCTGATTATTTAGAGAGTGGTGCTTTGTTCATTAAACAACAGTACATATTCCATCTTAACGTAAATTAATTAACCAAACTAAAGAATTCCGGCTAATACTGAAATCGAAACGACAAAAAAATCTGTGCTAAGCTATGTTCAAAAACAAATATAAACAAACAGAAGATAGATAGATAGATAGATACTGATCACGTGACGTTTTTAAAACGTTTCATTTTTGCGAGAATACGTCACGCCGAAACTGTTTCAAAACGGCCTTCGAAACTGTTTCGTCAAGAAAAAATGCAAATATCCTATTCAAAGAAGAAATACAATATACATATGAATAATACATTCAGTGGCAGGATACAAGACACAGAAATGGGATCTGTTGCTAAGCGATACGCCACCACACACTGTTAAAGTGAACTTCACTAGATGTGTGATTATGTTGGAATATATAGGTGGGTGATTTGTGATATAGGTATTTGCTTCTGTATCACTTGTTTTATTTGTTTAGTGCAAAAATATTCAACTCCAATTGAATGTTTTTGGTTTCCTGTGTTTTGGACATTGTTTTTCGTATTTTATATTGAATGTTAAGTAATACGTTTAATTTAAGATTGAAGAAACGATTTTAATATTTATTGTTATTAAAAACGTGCGACAAAAGTCGAGAATATCGCTCAGTACCACTACCACAGTGCAAACTAGTAAGAAATAAATACGTACAATTGATTGAGTTTCCATCGATTTCCAGAAAGTGGAAAGTTTAGAAATACAAATAAAAAATAAAAATAGAGAATTCGAAATGGTATATTAGATGCAAGAAAAGCTTATCAAAATAAATTAAGAATATTGGGCAAAACCTATGTCGAAATATACGTTTTCTTCCTCCCTGTATTGTTGTATTGTAAACAATTAATTTTGACACTATTGTTGAAGGACGTAAGTAACAATTAAAAGGGTATCAATTGCCCATGACGACACGTAAGTCAACTTTCCACCTTTGGGTGGTACTAAAATGTATGCCTTAATTCAACATTGTCCATTTTCATTGCACACAGTTCATTAGAATGGTACGCTCCAGCAATTCCCATTACCATTACAACATTCATCATTAATTCAATTCAAACAGAAAATTGTTCACATCTTCCCTGTCAAACACGTTAGATTTTTTGGGTTTATACCTTATAGTAATAATAAACATGTTAATCTGAGGTTTATACCAATCATTTCTTCTTTTTAAACATGCTCGAAGTTTAGGATACATGGAAATATCTGTTTTCCTCTATGAAAAATGTGGACTTCAACGTGGAATATTTACACCATAACCTTGATGGAGACATTAATACAGCATATTTTTAGTGGAAGTACACAAGCACGGTTTCTCAAACTGCAGTAGCAGTCTTTGCTTGGCACCATTTCTTGAAGTTCTCAATTTTTCTCGCAACAGAGATAGATAAGCAATATTTGTTAATTCTTCTATATCCATTTGGCTATTATACAAATCAATATTTTGAATTGTCTCAATTTTTGATAATAAAGTGTCAGCTTGACGTTGTTGATAAAATAAAAATAGTGCCATATTACTATTTGTCTATGAATAGTGCGACAATCGATTACAATCATTTCCTGTCATTTAAAAAGCAACATTTTCGATATCAATCGATCACTGATTATAATCGATCTAAAATTATGATGCTAGTGAAAACAATCGCGTAAATCGGAAGCATGTGATTGGTCGAAAAATTTAAATAAGCTACCGTTTGTCTATGGGTTATGTGATGTGTGTGATATTTTGCAATTGTATATTACATTTTTAGTTAACAGAACAGCTTCTATAAAATTAAACGTGAATAAACTAAATGAACTTGTGAAAAGTGTGAAATACACGTGAAATGAACCAAAATAATGATGAGGTTATGTCAATATTGATACTTGATTTGTAAAATGACATGACAAATGACAATTTTTTATCGATTTCGATTATAAACAAAATCGGAATCTAGATCGAAGTGTTGAATAGCACTAATGTTTATACCGCTATAAAAACCGGTCAGATCTGTCTTCATAATTTCATGAGAAAAGTGTCGAATTTAATTAATAAAAATCCAAGAATAAATTATACAGGGAGGAGCAAAAATCTTATATACTTCACGGGATGTAAGTAAAATGTACTAGTCTCGAACTTTATTGTGAGCCCTCGCTATCGCTCGGGCACAAAATCATCCTCGACTAGTAAATGTTACTTACATCTCTTGTAATCTAAATAACTATTTTCTACAACTGCTATGAAAAGTAGCATATTTCTCATAGCTTACTTAATTTCAAAATCGTATACTGCTCATACTGTGAGAAATATTATTTCTCACGGCACCTTTTGCCCACACCACGTACATTTATATGGACAATCCAGTAGTGGGGATCATCGATGTCTAGACGTTTTCCAGCATGGAAATCCTGGACATTATCAGTGGTGATCCTCGATGCCTAGAGTTGTTTACACAATTATTTACTAGTATTCTTGAAATGTGTGCCGTTGTAGAATAAAAGTATAGTGTGCAACATGTGGGGAATAGTATATTGTGCAACTGCACAAATTTAAAGAATACAAGTAAATAGTTTGGTAGAAAAAGTCTAAGCATCGAGGTCCACCCACCGGAAACGGCTGGGCATTTGAGTATACCCTGTACTTTTTCTACAACTGCTATGAAAAGTAGCGTATTTCTCATAGCTTACTTAGAATTTCAAAACCATATATTGTTATTTCTCACTGCACTTTGCCCACACTACATACATTTATATGGAGAATCCAGAACGGGATACTCGATGCCCAGCCAATTTCAGAAACTTATACATGATGCCCAGCCGTTTTCGGTGGATGGTCCTCGATGCTTAGACTTTTTCTACAAAACTATTTACTTGTATTCTTTAAATTTGTGCAGTTGTAGAAAAAGTATACTGTGCAACATGTGGGAAAAGTTGAACTTTTTTCACTTGTTGCACAATATACTACTTCTCACTTGAGTATTTGCGGCACTTCCACACTCTTGAGAACAGTTGAACTTTCCCCACTTGTTTCACAATATACTGTTGTATGCTCACTTCATTTTAAAGATTACATTCCAAAAAGTATGTTGAAATCATTAATCAATTTATCTAGCTAATCTTAGAACAACTTGCGACAACATAAAATAAATTAAGATCTTTAGCGCCTATAAACTTAAAAAAAGAACATTTTACCTGTACAGTTAACACTAAGAAATAGTATATTCTGCAACAAGTGGGAAAAGTTTAACTTTTATCACGAGTGTATAAGTTTGTGGCACGAGCCAAGGGCGAGTGCCGCAAACACACGAGTGAGAAAAGTGCTTTTCCCACATGTTGCACACTATACTTTTACTACAACTGCAAAAATTTAAAGAATACAAGTAAATAGCTTTGTAGAAAAAGTCTATGCATCGAGGACCACCCACCGAAAACGGCTGGGCATCGAGTATAAGTTTCTGAAATTCGCTGGGCATCGAGGATCCCCTACTGGATTCTCCATATAAATGTATGTAGTGTGGGCAAAGTGCCGTGAGAAATAGTATTTCTCACAGTGTGAGCAATATATGGTTTTGAAATTAAGTAAGCTATGAGAAATATGCTGCTTTTCATAGCAGTTGTAGAAAAAAACGTTTTGAATTTAATAACAAATTGTCTAAGAAAAGTCACTTAATTAATTATAAAAGAAAATATAATGCTAAAAAGGTTGTAAAACACCATTGTTTTTAAGACCATGAAAACGCTAAACCACGAGGTATTATATTAACACCACATAAACTAACACTTTTACACATATACAATAGTTTCGACTTAGTAGTTAGGTAGCACTGCCATCTTAATCTCGCAATCTGTGATCTCGGATACCAATACCAACTTAACAGAAAAAAAGCCGGTTAATTGATAGTACATTACATAGACGTAACCTACAATTTTACTTTCAAAATATAAAATTTTAACAAACAAGAAATGAATGGATATTTGTTTACTTGTGAAAAAAATAATGATATGTGTCTCTACAGTGACTTTCAGTCATATTTTGAAAATATTTACGTTAAAAAAGATGAATTAAACATGTATATTGGACATAATATTTATCACATAGAAGGAATAGTAGAGGAAATTGATATTATTATTGGCTTGGTGCAAAGAGAATGGTTTTTATTTCAAGGAATTGCACTGAACGATGTTATTTTAAATACGGAAGAAATGTTTTATGCAAGAGAATTAATTAACAAAGCTTTAACTGGTATTAAACAATCACTACAAATATGTAATTGTCCTAGGAGAAAAGACAGCTACAAGAAGAAAGTATTTGAAGAAATGAAATGTATTGCCAAAAGTGTTATTCAAATAAATCGTTTGCATGACGATTTTGTAGTAAAATTATCTTCGTGGAAAGACAATGATGTAAAAAATCCTATATACCAATATTTTCACACATTTTTAGAAATACAGTATTATATATTATTTTTAAGTTATATTTGTGAACCGCCAGATTGTGTAATAGACGATTTTATTGAAGTTATAATGAAAAATTTTATACAATTAAGTAAAAAGAGTTATCAGAGGCAAACTGGCAAGGTTTTTGTTTGTCATTGTGTAAAAAATTTCTGGTTGTTACTTCAATTTTATTTAGAAAGAATCAAGGATGGAGAACAGTTTTGGAAGATTTTCAACAAAATATTGGAACAAGAAGATTCCATATTCTCCCTTTGGATCCTAGTAGAAATATCAAAATTACATTTGAAAAACGAATCTCTTTTAAATGAAGGAAATTTGTGCCATAGAATAAGGCCAAATTATGATTTATTGCAAAACAAATTGAAAACTTTTCTTTTAGATGCTGATTCTGATATGTTGCTGAAAGTTTTTAAAATATTAAATCCCTTATTAACAGAGTATTGGTTAAAACATGCTAGAATTGATGTATATCAAACAATTTGGGATTTTTATAGCAAGAGGTTAAACATATCAAATAAAAACTACTCAAATTTAAGTGCATTGGAAATAAATGCGTCCATTAATAATATAATTTCCTCTCCAGATGAATGCAAAGAAGATTTTGAATTTTTTTTAGGTATTTTTATTTGTCATTTAAGAGAATATCCCACTCATTGGGGGAAAATGAAGGGCAGGATATATTCCCAATTAGGACCCCACAAGTTAAAAGAATTGAATCACATTGGAATAGTACATGTTATGTTCTTATTTGCTAGTTTAAGTAGTTTAAATTATGAAGAACTGTTGAAGAAAATAGTATCCTTTTTTGAAGCTATACCACAAGAAAAAAGGAATGACCCATTGATTTGGAATGTTTTTACAGCATTTGTAAGTTGTTTTCATTTTTCTGAAACTATATATTTTTATTGTCATTATTAATATTATTTTTTGAAAAATAGTTACATTTGGTCTGTTGGTTCTTTATTCATACGTCATCAATAACATCCATACAAAATTAGTTGAAAAATTTCATGTCAAATTATTTGATTCTGTTTTTCACCAACATGGTTCATTCTAGCTTCTATATATACAGATTCGGCTTATATTTTTCTTGGATATAGACAAAACTATATTAGGTAGCAATAAAAGAGTATGATATTCATATGAAGCGAGGATAGGAGAGAGAACGTAGAAGGCGATATCCCTACTATTCCTTGTGACAGCGACTGATCTCACCAGTGTTGCCAACCTTGAAGTAAGCTTTTCCCTTCACTTACCTTAAACATACCCACTTTTTTGAAAAAATCCCTCCTGTTAACAAAATAGGTTTTAACAAACATGTGCATATTTTCAAAAAAATATTTTTAGTAAGAAAAACAAATGTAGTTACATAACAAAGAATTAACAATTTTATTTCATACATATTTTTATTATGTAACTTAAGTGCTTATCATTATAACATGGTACAGTTTAAAGTTTAACCAAAAGAAATGGTCATAAACTATTTATTAGTTTTCATTCATTTGAATTATTTTCTAATAACCTTCTGAATATTTTTTGAAAATATTTTACAATTTGGACTGGAGTAAAAAATTCCCGTTTTTAGTTAACTTTTTCCCTTTTGTGTTGAAAATTCCCACAAAACGGGAAATTTCCCTCCGGTTGGCAACACTGGATATGACCCGTTGACTTCCAACACACACACAAATTCAGATCCATTTTTAGACAGTCAGCCGAGTCCATAGAGTGTGAAGGGTACGACAATAGTTTCTGGTGTTTTGATTTAAAATTACAAACAACTAAATATGCCGACTGTTTATACCACAAGAGAAAAAATTCAAATTGTGAAATGGTTTTATGGGGGTCATTCGGTTCAAGATGTAAATTTATTTGCTGTTGCCTTTGGCTCTGTTAATAATCACAAAAAGTGTTGTCCATCTAATCAACCACGTTGAAGGGAAATGACCGAAGAACGGGAAATTAGGGAAACGCAAGTCTGTGCACTAACTGAGGCTACACCGTCTTCAAGTAGACAAATTGCTGATGAAGTTGGCTTGAAGGAGAGACGGGTACTAAATATTTTAAAAAGAAATGGGTATTCCCGTTTCAAAGTACTCAAGAAATTTTTCCTGATGACAATTTTAAACGGATGGAATATTGTGAAATAATGATAGAAAGAACCAGTCATAATTATGATTTTTTTGAAAAATATTTTATTCACGGACGAGTCTTCTTTCACCCTCCATCGAAAGCATAATCCATCCGTGTTACGCTATTGGTCACCGGAAAATAAACTTTTGAGTGTAGCTGTACGCACACAATGCCCACAGAAAATAAATTTCTGGACGGGTATCCCAGGGGATAATATCATTGGTACTTTTTTTATTGAGGGTAACCTAGATGGTCCGAGATATTTACAACTGTTGAAAAACAGTATTATTCCTGCTCTTAGAAACCTTCAAGTCGACTTCAATGACATTTGGTTTCAACAGGATGGATGTAACAGTATTATTCCCGCTCTTAGAAACCTTCAAGTCGACTTCAATGACATTTACTTTCAACAGGACGGATGTGTAATACACAGATAGTGACTACATGCGTGAACCAGCAATTTCCTGGTAGAGTCATTGGTACTAGTGAAACTATAGAATGGCCCCCACGGTCGCCAGACTTAGCGCCTCTTGATTTTCATTTTTGGGGAATGCTTAAAAGCAATTTATACAGGTTTGAGTTCAAACGAGCTACCAACTTGGACGAATTAAGACAGAAAATCACACAATTCTGTTTGGTTTTTGTTTGGCCCAAGCTGGTGGTTTGTTCGAACCAATCCTACATTAATTGTTTTTTTATTTGATAAGACTGTTCATTTTTTTTATTTGATAAGAATGTTTATTTTCACTTAAATTTTATATTTTAGCAGAGTTGTTTTTTATTTTTATTTATCAGAATTATTGTTTTATTTTTCATATCTGCTATGGCAGAAATAAAATATCGTAAAATACTCCGGCAATTGCTGCAGTTCGATGTACACCCTACCGATTATTGCACATTACTAAACTTAAAATTATTACAGAAATTCAAAATTCACACTACGTGTAGGAGGAGCGCATCTCCACTAATTAGTTCATCACAGAGTGAGGTTTAACGCGTGTTCGCTTTTTATAAAGCTATCTCTTTTCCTCCCGTTAAACGGTAATATACAAGAAAAATATAAGGCGAATGTGTATAGCCGGCAAAGCAAATCACCTGAGGGCAATTCAAAATAAGACGCTGCAGGGCAGCTCTCTCTAAAATAAATGTATACTTGCATATACCCGTTTATATAGGTATTTTAGCTTGGCCACATTGTATCTTCATACATTTATAACTTTTTGGGTACATTAACAATACCACCATAAAATAATTTGATAGTGTAAATGATGTTTAAAAATTTAAATAGACTTATATACAAAAGAGAAAAGTTTATCAAAAATGAATCAAATAACGTACCCAACATATTGTTATTTATAATTAGTTAGTCAAGGTCATCTTCACTTGATTCATCATCAGTTTCAATTGATATAACAAGAGGTTCTATAGTTTCCTCTACCACATCTTCAATCTTATTTAATTGCTTGTTCTATAGATTTTTGCCAATTTTCTTCTTTAATTTTTGATGATTGCAATAAAATTTGCTGAACATCATCAAATTTTCATTTTGTATTATGTCGACCCACATATCCTGTCATTTGTGCCCAAATAAGCTGGATCGGATTGAATTCGCAGTGGTGAATTGAAGAACAGTAATTTCACATACCTTGGGCATTTCACAATACCGTATTTCTTTTTTCAACATATCACTGATAGTAATTCCCTTCTCAATTAACTACTCTGTTATGCACTGTTTTCTCCAGTTAGTCGCGGGTAACGGCAGTGCCTATTTTTGATTTAGTTGGGCCCCAAGACCCAAGAAATATTTCAGGCCTCCTATATCCTATATGACTTTTCTATAAGCATATTTCTGCTTACCCTTGGTAAGGTCAGGTTAATGATAAAAGATATTAATTTAAATTTAATTAAAAAATTATTTTAATAATTCTAAATAAATAAATAAAAATATTTATTTAGCAAAAACATAAATTATAGTACAAAAAAACTGAAAATATTTTAACGGTACTTAAACAAAATGTATAACTAAAAAGTAACAACACAATAAAAAAATAAACGATTATAAAGATTAAAACTAACTTTTTCGCATCAGTGGCCCTGAATAATATTCTATCATAAAATTGTCACTTGTATATACTTCGGGGGATGTATCGTGCTAACAAACCGACATTTGTCCAAAAATAATCAAAAATGTAATATATCTGGATTTATAGGACCCACTGTACTCGCTCTAGTCAGCTGAAAATCAATAGGGTACATCTGTGAAACGCCTTGAACAATATTCAATCATAAAATTGGTCACTTGTATACACTCTGGAGGCTGTATCTTGCTAACAAACTGAAAATTCTCCAAAAATTACAAAAACTTGGTACTGTAAGTACTATAGAACCCGGTGTACTGGCTTTAGTGAGCTGAATATCAATAAGATTCATCTTTGAAACACTCTGAATAATATCCAATCATAAAATTGGTCACTTGTTTATACTCCGGAGGATGTATCGTGCTAACAAAACTTTCTCCAAAAATATCGTACTTAAAGTACTATAGCACCTGTTGTACAGGCTTTGGTGAGCTGAAAATCAATAGAGTTCATCTGTGAACTGTCCTGAATTATATTCAATTATAAAATTGGTGACTTAATGAACTCCGGAGGCTGTATCGAGCTAACAAACTGAAATTTCTCTATAAATGACCAAAAAGTCGTACTTCAAGTACCATAGCACCCGTTGTGCTGGCTCTGGTGAGCTGAAAATCAATAGGGTTCATCTGTGACATGTCCTTAACGATATTCAATCATAAAATTGGTGACTTGTTGCACTCCGGAGGCTGTATCGTGCTAACAAGACATGTAACGAAAAGTGGCCGACGACTACATACACACAGGATTTTTTTTCTAAAAACCGTTTTTTGGGTTGTTGTTCATGGAAAACGTAAAAATAACTCAAAGAAAAATTTCAAATTTCCCACTTTTTTGGGGTAAACTAATACTTTTCTCGCATATTAGATAGGTTGGGCGGAAAAGTAATAAAGACTCTTCTAAAAAATGTATTGACAAACAACATAAACCTAAATATACGATTGAGAACTCCGGAAGACCTAGATTCAACAGTTGAAATGACTATAACACTACTACAAGAAGCGGCTCTTCAATCCACTCCACCCCAAAAGCCACAAAATCATATCGGTAATATTCCACTAGAAATCAAACGTCTTCTAAAAGAAAAAAGAAAAGCTAGATCTATTTGGCACCGTACACGCAACCCGACCAACAAAACCAGATTTAACCAACTAACAAACAAATTAAAAGCTACGCTCAAAAAATACTGAGAAGAATCATTTACCGACTACCTAAAAAACCTAAATCGATTCGACCAATCAATATGGAAACCAATCAAAAATGCAAGAAAACCTAAAGACCCAGTACCACCAATCAGACAAACAACACCAACTATAGGATCCTGGGCAAAGAGTGAAAAAGAGAAAGCAGATCTCTTTGCGCAACACTTCTGTAATACTTTTACTCCTCACAGTGACGGACTAGATCAGGAAATAGAACAAAACCTAGAAACGCCTACTGAAGAAAATCAACCAATAACACTTGTCACTCCGAGGGAGATAAAAGAAGTCATCAAATTCTTGGGACTAAAAAAGGCACCTGGACAAGACAAAATTACACCAAAAATGTTTAAAGAACTTCCACAAAAAGCAATAGTGTTATTAACATACATATTTAATGGAATATTAAGAATGCAACACTGGCCAGAAAAACTGAACACATCGCAAATAATTGCAGTAATCAAACCAGGAAAAGAACCCACAGATGTAAACTCCTACCGACCAATAAGCCTGATATCAGTCCTTTCAAAAATCTTTGAAAAACTCATACTACACAGAATTAACAATAACATAAGACCTGAAGAGTGGATCCCACACCATCAATTTGGATTTCGCCAGGGGCACTCTACAATCCAGCAGATACATCGAATAACAGATGTCATCAACAAAGCCTACGAAAATAAAAGCTATTGCTCAGCGGTATTCCTGGACGTCAGCCAAGCCTTTGACCGCGTCTGGCATAAAGGCCTACTTTATAAAATCAAACAAATCCTTCCCTCCTACTGTACTCTACTTAAATCCTATCTCAGTGACCGAAAATTTGAAATAAAAATGGGAAACGAAAGATCAGAAGTTCAACCAATAAAAGCAGGAGTTCCACAGGGTAGCGTTCTTGGGCCACTGCTGTATGTTCTATTTACATCGGACCTGCCAACCTCCAGACATACTACACTTGGGACATTTGCCGATGATACAACCATATTATCGGTGAACAACAACCCTGAAAGATCAGTAATAAACCTACAAGAACATCTTAACACCCTCCAAAATTGGTTTGAAAAATGGAGAATAAAGATAAATGAAAATAAATCCAGCCACATTACCTTTACACTACGCAAAACTCCAACACCTGAAGTTCACATCAACAATGTCCTAATACCCAAAAAACAAGAAACAAAATACCTAGGAATGACCTTGGACAGTAAATTAACATGGAAACAACATATAACCAAGAAAAGAAAACATATAGACTTAACAACTGATTAATAGGTAGAAGATCCAAACTAGCGATGGATAACAAAATACTTATCTATAAGACAATAATCATACCAATCTGGTCCTATGGAATTGAGCTATGGGGTTGTGCGAGCAAATCCAATACAACTATAATCCAAAGATGCCAATCTAAATTTTTAAGAACAATATTAGATGCCCCATGGTTTGTCTCCAATGAAACAATACATAACGACCTCAAAATAAAACTTGTGAAAAATGTCATCCAACAAAGAAGCTACTACCACCACGCTAAAATCGAAAACCACGAAAATCCAACTTTAGAACCCCTACTGACAAGAGAAGACAACAGACGACTCGAAAGAAACTGGCCAATAGACTTGATGTGAAGTACCTGAGGTTTGTCAATGGACAAATTCTCATCATACCATAATCCCAACCATAATATTAGCTTATAGAAATGTAATTTTTCTGATTGCTGATTGTATTGTAAATAAAAAAAAAATGTATTTTCAGTTCAGAAAACTTATCGATTATAACATTTATTTTCAATTTATCGGTAATACCGCTTCCTACGTTTAGAATAGTCAACGAAACAAACATTTTTTCCATTTAATGAGTTTCTTAGATAGGATTTTACCCGTTTTAACGTAGAAAATGATCTCTCGCCGGATGCGTTACTAATAGGAATAGTTAAATATATAAGCAACAATACCGCAACGTTAGAGAAGGTTGGCAAAGTATTGTTATCAATTAAAAAAATTAACATTTCCTGGGGGTCAATAAAGCAAATATCATTTGAACTACAAAGTGCTTTAAATTGTACAATTTCATCCACTAAATCTTCAGTAGCATCCACATTGTAATGTTTTTAAACTTTCATTAAATTTTTCAGTTGAGGATTTAGTACAAATTACACCAAAAAACTTCATTTACATATGTTTTATTAAATTTTGTTTATCAGATATGGCTTTCTTTTTCTGTTTAAATGTTAATTAAACGGTTTATAATTTTTTTCAAGGTCCCACTTCCACCGGGCCTGGGCCTTATTAGCCTTTTAGTAAAATAGGCTCTGGGTAACGGTTCTTTTAACCTTGAATTATAGCTAGCATTATCCAAAATAATGACAGAATAGGAATTTAATCCAGCATTTGATAGAAACACTCTTCAAAAACATTGGCATTAATTTCTCTGTGGTAATCTTTGGTTGACTTTGACACAAATTCAAGCAAACAGCCATGTACACAACCTTTATCACTCCCCCAATATGGGTTATTATTAAAAGACGATCTTTCCCAATTGGAATCTTTAAAGTCGTTGATAAACCTCCTAAAAAAGTTTGCCTAGGATTTTTTAACTAATTTGTCTTGCCAGACTTTTGTAAGAGTATTTCCTCCATTCTAACATGTTTCATCTAAATATTCATTTTCCGTACGTTCTCAATTTTCGTATTTCCCTCAAATATTTCTGCCTCCAACAAACTATCTCTTTTTTTCCAACAGTACTGATCCAGCCTCTCCCAAATGAAATTTAATTATTATAATTTTTGATTTTTTTGTAATAGATTTGATATATGGGGGTGATATATCGGATGGTTCTTGATTGATTAGATTAGTAGTTTGAAGGTCTGATGGTTTAGATTCACTTGTTAGGGAGTGTCGTCTTTTTGTCTTATTGGGGCGTTATCAGGGGCTAGGTTTGTTGAGGGATGTTGTGGCGGTGCATAACTGCTTTCTTGTGCATGTGGAGTGTAGGGAGTTGATTGTATTGGTTCGGCTTGTTGAAGGGGTGGAATTTGAAGTTCAGGAGGTAATTTAGTGACAATTTTGGACTACGTAACCAGTGAGTGTGCAAAGGAAGCATTCCATTCAGGTTTGAATTTCAGTTATTCGAAGTAGGTATAATGTAGACTTGTCTTCTGAAACTCAGTATGTGTGAGTATTCATCGCCTGGTTTTAAATTAGATATATGTGAAGCTAGTTGATATCCTGCGTCACATATGCATTTTTCTATGATATCATGTGGAATGTGTGGTGAAACATTGGATATTACAATTAGTTTTTCTGCTGTAACTAGTGTCCTTATTGAAAAGTCTATAGAGTTGATTGATACTATTGGATGGTCAGTAATGATTTCATCTACATGTTCTACTTTGTTTAGATATATGCATATGGCTAGTACCATATTGATCTTTATAACATAAATATCTAATACAACACTATTCTAAAATTTTGTAATTGTTTTATATTTCAGATTTTTATGCAAGTACAGAGAGGTCTAAGTATAGAGAAAACATCACAACTACTTCTAAGTTGGATTCAAGAAGCATCACTGGACCATAAGAAATTCCACTTGATAAAAACGTTTATATCCAACTTTAAACACATTTTAAACATGAGCAATAATATGAATCTGCATCAGTGGATTTTTCTTAATGCCTGGTTAATGAAATATCTGTCCTCATGCTACTATGCTGATATGACAACTGCATTGGAAACTTTTCTGTACACTTTGGAAAAAGTTGAAAGTCCAGATTCTTGGTCGTTTTGGTGTTCATCTTTTCAGAATTACGTTTACCCAATGTTAAAACAAATTTCACCTAGCCACAACTCTCCAGGAACAGTAGGAACAATTGCTGGAAAGTTGTATTTCCTTATTCCACATTTATCTGCAGAAATTTTTCACTACTTTACTAATGATAACATATCATCACAGATAGCATTACATTTTTTAACGATAGTTTTGGCAGAGTATCCCAGCGGTTGTATATTAAATAACGTTCAAGAAGCTTCAGTAATTCAATGCTGGATCAAAATATGTCTTTTGAATACAGAATCTCCAACCAAGTTAACAAGCATTATTACAAAATTAGATCACTTTCCCACTCTTCTAAAATCACATATAAACTCTTCTGAAGATTCATTTAGAGGTTTTATTGAGTATTTAGGTAGTGACATAAAAAGTAATATGCAGTCAAATGCTATTAACAAATTATGCGAATTATGTTTTGGTAGCATCGATAAATGGTTGCCACAATATTTAAACCATCCTGAAAACGAATCGGTGGTATTTAGGATATACATTTATTTATCATTGGCATTTTTACATTGTGGCCCCCTTCTTTATAACAGAAATAGAAGCTCCAGTCCTTTAACCAAATTAATGCACTGCTTATTATTTCCTTCTGATTTCTTAATAGGAAAAACTCCTCATGAATATGTTATAACTTCCATTAAAAAAACGTGGCATTTATTTTATGAAGCGTTAGTAAAGTTAAAGACTGATTCTGATGTATTCCTAGAAAGAAGTTTAAGAGATTTTATAACAAAGTACATGCCTTATTTTCCTACTACTGATTCCCCTATAGTAAAATGTCTTGAAAATGATCTAACTGCTGAAACAGTATTGGAAATAATTTGTAATTGCTACTTTAAACACCCAGTTAAAGAACGTGATAATAATTTGTCAAAAGTAATAAAAATTTTAAGTGATACTATCCAAAGTACTACTTCCGTTCCATTATTAAAACTTATAGTCACTAAAACTGTGTGTGGACTCTTTGAATTGGTCATATTTCACCCACAAAGGAACTTAGCCATTAATTTAATCAAGATAATTACTCAATCCCCCCTTTACCCTCAAGTGAAATTGGAATTTACTACTTGTGTGATAAATACTACCGAGAGACATTTAAGTTTTAATGCTATAAACTATTTTCAAATGATGTATATTTTAGCTAAATTTATACCTTCAGATGTGAAAGATGTGTTAGGTAAAATTGGTCAATATGTGGCAAATGTAGAAAGGTTAAGAGGTGTTGGTTATGACGTGAATCTTAGATCTCAACTAGAAAAGTTGGAAAATGCTGTAAATGTAACGTAAAGTCAATAGATTTGATTGATTTTGTAAATATTTATTGAAAAAATTATGTAAATAAATTTATTTTAATAACTATTGTTTGTATATTTTTTTTTCTATGGGCAAGCGTTTACATCATATAATTACTGTAATTTTCATTGTAAAATAACATTTTGAAGACTAATCTAGAAGATCACGAAATGCAAGGGGTTGAAATATCCCCAAAACTTGAAAATTAAGAGAATAATTATAATAAAGATATGCCTGATGAAACTAAAAATGAAATAATTCAAAGAATAAATCAACTGACAAAAGTTGCTGATACTATTTTAAAGAACTTATACAGTGCAAGTGTACAAAAACCGAGAAACACTAAGAGCATTGTTATATTGTGGATTTGAAAAAAAAATTAATAAGAAAATGACAGTGGAATAAAGTAAAATAGTACTGATTTAAGATTTATTTCAAATTATAGAATATCGGGTCTCCCAGAGATATTTAATTTATTTGATGGATCTTCAGCAATCAAGACTTTAAAAATGGTTTAGTTATGAACATTTCACCCAATTCAGTAGTTATTATGAACATGGAATTGAATATAAACTAGAACCTTAAAATTATTTCAACAGTGATTTACGCCAATAAGCGTAACTTCAATTCTTAGATTAAAATTAACTGACCCAATGTTGTATTTGTTTGAAATTATTTCAAAATTCAAACAATAGTACATGATGTGTCTTTAGTCCAAAAAGGAAACTTCCTCACTTTCCAACATTTTATTCTAAATAATACATTCTAACAATCTTCCATTAGCATTGGATATTGTTATAGCGTTGATTGAGAATACGGAAAGATACGCAATGCCTATACAAATATCTGTGCCCGCCGACGTTTCTCATTCCCCTTATGCCGCTTGCCTCATGGCCCTAGTCACGACCCTTGTAAGGTGGAGTCTCTGGTGGCTCAACGAAAAATCTCATTTTATTTTATGATACCCAGCAGCAGGTTTAAAATTTCATTTTTATGAAACAAGCAACAATAAGCGTTTATTGAGATAATGGCGCCAGGGTAACGTATTGATTCATTATTTGTCGACGACTTATGTATGAACACAGTATGAAAAAATTACAAAGTAGAAGAATGATTTATATTATTTATTTATGAATGAATGTATTTGTATAAACACTAAAAAACAACCTTTCTACCGTTCGATTAACGATTTTATCGTAAATACCAACGGAATTTTAGGAATATTGACAAAAGTATTAGAACATGGCAATAAGTAAAAATGTCTATTCTACGAATATTAACAATAGTATTAAAAAGTTTACCTGGAAATTCATTCACTTGAATAATTTCTGAACTATCTACCTAACCGTTTACTTTCAATAACTGGATCTACAGTTTTAGTTGTCTGATATTCGTCTAATTGTAAAAACTCTTGTAAATCTTCTTCGCAATTTCCACTAATGATTTTTGTAATTTAATGTTTATGTTGCACTGCAAAGCTATTCTAAATTGTTGTACACTTGGTCCAAATGAAACCGTTAATACAATGGCTATTATTTCTTTTAGTATTATTTTCGAATATTTCAAATGAATTAAAATAATCAAGTCCAAATTTTAAGTTATTTAATGAAGTGGGATTTTGAGGAGATAGGGGTCGTCTATTAGGATTTGGATCATATAAAGCTCTGCTGTTGAGAGAATCAAATATACTGTTTATGCTCTTCAGAAAGTATGCGGTATTTTCGGCGGTTGCACTTTTAATAGCATCTAATTGGGAAGATGTCCTTATATATTGCAGCACTAACCGAATTTGAAAAAATCTGAGCAGCCAATTCGACTCTCATTTTTTGCCATGTATTTGGAAATAAGTGGGTATTTGTAATTTTTGGTAATGCTCTAGTTGTTTTGCTTTCTTTATCTAATAAATATGTTTTGACTAAATCTTGCCAAGATACAGGATTTCCATTAATTCGAAAATATAACTTAGGATTCATAAAATTATTTCTTAAGCTTTTTAATGGGTGTGGAACGTCAAATATCGTAAACAACTTAGAGCTATTAACAGTAATTGATGGGTTTTCTCCTGTTGCGCCTAAAATTTTGAAAGCATTTCTATTACAAGTGCCCTGATCACAAACTAGAGCTACTGGAAGAAGTTGTATCTTTTCTAGACCCTGAACAACATGCATATGTTATTATCTGTGCCATGATATCTCCTTTTACGGTCCCATTCGAGGTAAAATAGCATAATGGAATTTTCCAATTATCAAATATGCCTCTAATATAAAATACTAGCGCTGAATTGGCGGCTTTATTTTTTCTCCCAAGAAATCCCAAATCCTCGTAACCTTCAATACAGTCATAAAACTGATTATATTGTAATTTGGATTCTAAATGAATTTCATCAAACAGAATTACGCAAGCCCGTTCTCTTCTCAGGGTTGTATAGGAAAACCCATCATTAGAAAAACCCCCTGGGTTTTATGGGTGGGTTTTTGTGGGTCTTTGTTATAAGAAAAATCCAGATGAGTTTTTGTAATAAAATTTGCTATAACAACTAAGAATTAAGAAACACGAAACACCGATGCATATCAAATCCAATTTCCAATTTATTTTTAACAAAAATCTTGCTTTTTTTTACATTTAATTTTAATTTTGTTAGGAGAAACAAAAAATCAAGATTCCAGATTCTAAAAATCTAAAAGCAAACAAAAAAATACAAAATGGAGATGTAATACAACTACAAAATGAAAATCTTGTTCCTCTAAGTACATATTAAGTAATACTAATATATAAGTGATAACAATAACATTATACCTATTATAAAATTATTTGGATTTGGTTTGGTTGGATGGTTTGTTTAAAAATCTGTAAATTTTCACCATCTTCGATACGTTTTCAACACCTAGCTGATTTCGGAGCTTTGATCAAACATTACCAAAAGTTGATGCACTTGAGGCTGGACAGCTATGCAAGTTTGAAAAGAAAGAGCACATATCAACTAGGTTTTCATACTTCTTGATTGAATTTTCATTGTTTTCATTTTGTTTCTTTAAATCCTTTTGCATAAACTTATGTTTATTCAAAAGCCACCATTTGTACCCATTGAAATTTTTTAGGATTTCTTTTTCAAACATGGTCTTTAAAAATATGTCACAGTCAGACATACAATAACTTAAAAAGTCAGGCACAAATTGCGGATACTTATTGTGCAGCCACTCTTTAGCTCTGACGCGATTATCATAATCTAAATCAGAGTTATTTGGTCCTAAAAAAAGTAAATTTAATTTACATTACATTGGCTCATGGGCACACAAAAAAATAACCTTGGATATCACCAAAATCCAGTTTTCGTTTTGGATCTGTCAAATAGGCTAGAAAGTGAAAGGGTTCCATTGCCTGATTAAATCTTTTTTTTAGCGCTTCATTATAAAATTCCAATTTTTTCTCAGAAATTAAATTTAACCAGGTTTCAACTGCATCCGATAGTCCTACGTTATCTCGTTGAAGAAAATCTAGGGATTTTCCAACAATTTCCAGCTGGTCCTGCAAATCAATAGCGTTTTTGTATAGATTCATGTCATCTATTTTTTTTTAATCTGATTATCCATATCGTCATAGTTTTTGGCAATGTCTCTGTATAAATGAAAATTTTGACAAAAAGTTTTTAGGCATGCCAACTGAGAGTTCCATCTGGTATCATTCGGTAGCTGTGACATTGCACCATCTCGATCTTTTAGAAGGCTGAGTGGAATATGATGGTTTCTAAAATATTTATGAATTTCCACTATATGTTTTATGATAGTTTGTGGCGTGACAGTTTGCTCAACCAAGTTTAAGTAATGAGAATTACAACCGTAGGTTAGTATATTTGGATTTTCCTCTTCGATTATTGTTCTTAAACTTTTCATTTTATTCTCGTTGTCTGTCACGACAGCAAATATATCTTTGTTATACTCTTGATTTACTTTTGTTATGTTTTCATGAATAATCTCATAACAATATTCAGCAGTTTTTTTTTCTGGTCCACATTCTATTGTACTCAGTAAACTGGATGACTTTCGTGTGTGAATGCTTACTGCTATAATCGGATCGTTTTTTATACTAGACCAACCATCTGTAACTAGTGTTATTGGCCTATTTTCTTCAGCCATGTCTTTTTGAATTTGAGCATTGACTTCTCCAAATACTTCATTCAAAAGACTTTCTGACAGATCCTTTCTTGTAGGAGGTTTATAACAATTGTAAAAGTTCTTTAAACTGTGTAGATTCCACCTGTCGAAAGGCAGTATTTGAGGCATAAAAATACCTAGCTACAGCCAAGTCAATTTTACGTTTGGTTTCTTTTCCTGTTTTTATGACTTCAAGTTTTGCCTGTTTCATTTTCTGTTTTGGTTTTTGATAAGGTTCTAAGACATTTCTTTTACGCTTTAAAATTGAAATGCCGGAAGCAAAAGCAATGATCGAACTCAAACAAGACATTGATGCTGATGATGTTGATAATTGCGTATTTTCATTGTCATTTATTTAATTCCATTTCATCATTATTATCTTTATCATAGTTTGCAAAAGGGCCGCATTTATTTTTAACTAAAAGAAAAGAAACAAATACTGAAATACTTAATCAGGAAAATCCCTGTTGAAAATGAGTAAAATAAAATTACCATGCTATTTTTTATTTTACATTTTACGGCAAAAAAAATATATTAAAGGTGTATCAACTATTAACTAATTGTAATTAGTAATTAGCTAAATTAACACATACCAGGTTCAGCAGGGTCCACTGTGGGATTTTCTGAAGAGTTGGCTGCGTTTGGTGTAAATATAATATCTTCATTTTCACTTTCTGTGTCTGACAGTTCGGATACAGACACCAAATATTTTTAAATTATCTTAAGTGATTTTTAAGTCTTTCTACTTTTGCACTAACTTGCAATTTGCAATTTTTGCATCTACAAATATCCCCATCCTTGAAAAACCCGTTCCATACATTGGATTGCCGTCTACCGCCTCCTCTATTTGAACCTCTCACAGATCCTCTTTTTTTAGTCTCAAATTTTGACAATTTTTTATCCATTACAAAAACGTTTTACCCTACAAGTCATTTATTGAATTTTACTGTACTGTAATAAATAAATATGAAATTAATTATTGTTTGAATAATAATACAATAGTGATAAAGACTTGCTTACCTTAATTTAAACTTAGTAGCAAGTAAAAACCAAAACACAAATAATCACCTGCACTGGCTGCAGGCTAAACCCAAGTGAAAAACAATAACAATGCAAATCACTGCTGATGGTCTCTACCGTGATCAATCAAAATTATATTATTTTTGCGATGGAACGGAACAAACAATTTCACTATTTAATAGTAAAATTTTACAATTAACTAATGGAATTATTTGCAGACAGTTAGTTTCATTCGCAGCAATAAGATGATTCCAAAAAATAAGGGTTGAAACAGTAAATTCAATCAACATTATTATACTTGTCCTGTACGACTTAATACAAAGTAACACTTATTTTTAAACACAACAATTCAAAATGATTTATCATTATTCACATAACTGAATTAGGAAACAAAAATATAATTAACCTACATACCTTTCCAAGATACGAGTACTGCATCTTTCCTTAAAAGTTTTCTTTTGCCACTTAGGTAAACATCTTTTTTGCAAAATGATTTTCGCATATGTGATAATTTTTTAGCAGCATTTCCTCCATCATAAAAATATTCATATTTCCACAGTTCTATATCCACTCAAAAAGTATATTTGATTTAGACACTGGGAATTTAAAAAAACTAATAGTATTGTCATTATTTTTCTTCTTATTGCAACATCCCCTATAACTACAGCCATTTTGTTTTTTCATCTCCATAATTTAATAAATGTATGAAGCACAACGAAATAGTCAAAAATACAAAACACTGATACTGCTAGTTACCGATATCAACTGCCAACTAAAGATTAAAAGCGCACCACCGAGCGTACAAAGCGAACAGATAAAATGTACCGTACCTATTGGCCACACCTCCCTTGGCAAAATTCTCGGACTTGACGACACTATCGCCATCTATTTCTCGGACACTTTTCAAGCTACATTTTGGCCCGTAAGGTTGCGTATCTTTCCGTACTTCTCAATCAACGGTTATAGTTTACCTTAAGTCTCTGAAGAAGAAAACTTGGTTATTGAA
The DNA here is from genome assembly GCA_963921935.1 of Galeruca laticollis. Lineage (NCBI taxonomy): Eukaryota > Metazoa > Arthropoda > Insecta > Coleoptera > Chrysomelidae > Galeruca > Galeruca laticollis. Next base: position 213,447,228 of record OY998177.1, read on the forward strand.
ACGCGCGTCAAACAATGTATTAGGAAAAAGTATATTCAATAATCACAACTAACAAAATAATTAGAATGCAATATAATCTTTTATTATTAAATTTTAATAGCAAAAAAACTTAGATTAGGTACAATAAATAAACTAGTTTACACTGGTTTATAGTCTAATTTACTCTCAAGTTTCTTGTTATCTGCTACTTTTCTCACTGCCTTCATGAAATCTTCTTGTATAACGTATTCTCTTTCAGCTCTTATTGCAAACAAACCTGCCTCAGTACAAACATTTCTGTAACAAAAACACAAATTTAAATAAAATTACCTGCTACAATAATGTACTTCAAAATATGACTGCGCGTCAGACAAAGCAGACCACCCAAAATATTGATGATGGAATTTCCACCTTTTTAAATACCCATATACATTTATACTGTAAATTCTCTAAACAGGATTATATTATAATCTGAGTATGGATAAAAAATATTGAGGATTGGTTGAGATGACATTGGAAAATGAAATAAGTCAACAGGATGTGGTACTACAATTAAATATTAGTTCTACTGTGCAATGAACAGACCAGTGGTTTCTTGTGACTGGGTCTTATTACCAAAAGCCCAGTATGATTTCTAAAAGGAAAACAGCACTCTGCATTGAGGGGCGAACATAAGCCCACTATTATTGCTAAAAAGAAAACAGCATCCTTTGTCATGCTTTCTGCATTGAGGGGCCTACATTATACAGATATAATGATCCAAAGCAGCCTTCAGCAAGCTCAAGCAACGGTGGTCAGTTTTCAACTGTTCAAAGACAGTTAACAAAGAGGTTTAATAGAGAAATTAACTTATTAAGAATTATTCCATTAATAAAATCTAACAAAAATATTTTCCTATCCAGCTAAGGGCCTTGCTTACTACTGCTCACACTTTCTTTTGCATCCAACAAATTAATTGGACAATGGACAGCTCTGCTAACGGATGAGTGCCAAATGTTTGTTTTTGGAAACTGATCAGATTCATCCAAAATAGAGATGGCAATACTCTAATTGACAACTGACACTTGTCATTTCTTGCCTCTAGAATTCAATTTTAACATTTAGTGTATTTTTTGTACCTGATCTAATTACTGAAGCAATACACAATAAGTATATTGCCATAAAAACAATACATATTTAAAAAAGTGAATTACATTAATTTTGGGTGGCCTGTATGTATAATTACATAACTGGCGTCTATTTGAAAACTGACTTTTTTTGTACACCTCTTCTATTTTGTTATTGTTTTATACATACAAATTATGTTACAGGATGACTTACAAAGACAAAAATAGTAACATTAATTTTGGATTCTATTGAAAATATCTAATTATTTGGATAATTCAAAAACAAATATGATTATACAGTTGAAGATGTATACATTATCTTTTTAGATTAACGCCGTTCATAATTTTAACATTCAAGTTGAAAATTTGTTTACTGATAGCAACTATAGCCATATAAGCTGCTCTAAAATGTTATATAATCATTAAACCATTAGTAATTAAAAACCCAGCTTTCTTATGTGTTACGTGTATAGGTCCTACTAGATGTACTAACACTAGTAGTACATTAATTGATTATGTTTTATCCAACTGTTATACTGTTGAAGCAGTAGTTCATAATGTTCCTAAAATAAGCGATCATTCAATTATATCAATAAATTGTGGTAGCCATTCAAACTTTGATGCTGCCCAAAAAAATATTGCAAGTAAGAAAAATTGATAATGCTTCCATATGTCAATTTCAATAAAGAACTAATAGGCTCACATTTTAATTTGAATTCAATTGATGTAATTTCAGATGACATTTTAGGTACAACTGATAGTATGGTTATAAAATTTGAAACATTATCAACAATACTGATAAAATCAAACCAACTACCAATTATGATGAGGATTTGAAAAACAAAGCAGTAGAAAGATCAGGCATTTAAGATTTTCAAAAACACAAATTTCCACGAAAAAGAAAACAAGTGGAACGAATTAAAAAATAAATGGTTTTAAAAATTAAAACTAACTTTTCCGCATCTGTTAAGATATTTCTTCTGTTCAATGAATAAACTTATAGTTCAACCATATACTCGGCACCAAGCTACTTTTATTGAAAATACTTACATGAGGTATTAAAACACAATCAAACATTTCTAATTGAACTACATACTGTCAAACATCGTGTTACTTAAATAAGGGAAAAATTGAAATGTAGAAAAATTTAGTTGGTTAGCCTACAACTTATCAAATAAAAACAAAAAAAACTATAATAAATGTTCGAAGTAGGTACTTTGCACTTCTACACACTTCCGGAGTCAACGGAGGGTTTTTCTTTGAACTTGGAAGCTCATTCCAAGATACTGCCCATAGAAAGTAATAAGTGAGTGTTCGCCCTGAACAATATCCTATCATAAAATTATGACTTGTTACTTCGGAGGCTGCATCGGTCTAACAAACTGAAAATTCTCCAAAAATGTACTATATCTGGAGTTATAGGACCAGTTGTACTCGCTCTAGTGAGCTGAAAATCAATAGGGTTCATCTGTGAGACGCCCTGAAAAATATCTAATTATTAAATTCGTCACTTGAATACACTCCGGAGGCTGTATCGTGCTAACTAACCGAAATTTCTCCAGAAAGGTGGTACTTGAAGTACCATAGTACCCGTTGTACTGGCTCTGCCGAGCTGAAAATCAATAAGGTACATCTATAAGACACCCTGAACAATATCCAATCATACAATTGGTCTCTTGTATACACTCCGGGGGCTGTATTGTGCTAATAAACTGAAAATTCTCCAATAATGACAAGTGTGGTACTTCAAGTACTATAGCACCCGTTGTACTGGCTCTAGGTAGTTGAAAATCAATAGGATTCATCCGTGAGACACCCTGACAAATATCCAATCATATGGTCAGTTGTATACACTCAGGAGGCTGTATCGTGCTAACAAACTGTAGTTTCTCCAAAAATTTCGTACTTGAAGTATGATAGACCCGTTGTACTGGCTGCGGTGATCTGAAAATCCATAGGGTTCATTTGTGAGATGTCCTGAACAATATTCAATCATAAAATTGGTGACTTGTACTCCGGAGGCTGTATCGTGCTAATAAGACATGTTACGAAAATTTGCCAACGACGACATACAGACAGGATTTTTTTTGTAAAAAACCGTTTTTTCGTGTTGTTCTTGCTGAAAAAACGAAAAAATAAGTACAAAAAATCCAAAATTCCAACTTTGTTTTTGTGTAAACCAATTCTTTTCTCACATATTAGATAGGGTTGGGCGAAAAAGTAATATTAGAAATGAATATGTTGCATTTCTGAAGAAAAAATTGCTTTAAACAGAAATTATACCAAAGAAATGTGTAAATACTTAAAATCACTTATTAAAAGAAATAAATAAATAGACTGTTCTAAAATTATGTTTTATGATGAAATTCAAAGCAGAATTGTCACTAATGACAACTCATTTTTCATAAGCAGTATCTGTAGTACATCTAAAAGCATAGATGATGGTCCAGCGTGGTCTTCAGAGAAATAATTTCGAGATGAACAAAATGAACAAAGCTGAAATAAATGTTATTAGTTTTCAAATATATCAAGTTATTTTAAGAAAAAAATTTAAACTAGGTTTTTAAAGAAACATTTAAAGTATGGTCATATAATTTTTAGTTTTTTAATAGAAAAAGGAACATCTCCTAATCATTTTAAAACAAGTACCATAATACCAATACCAAAGATAAACAATTCTATACAGCCAGAAGATTTTCAGGGTATAAATACCCTTACCACAATTTAGAAAGTTCTTGAATTGCAATTTACAGGCAGTTATTCAGTTACCTGAACGAGAATAACATTTGGATGGAATACCAATCTGGTTTCTGCAAAAATAAGTCATGTGAAACAATTTAGTTTACGATTACAGACTGGAAAAAACATGTCATCAAAATAAATTTGATGCAATTTTTTTTAGATCTGAAAAGAGCATTTAAAACCACCGATAGGAGCATTTTAATTGATAAACTGAAATACCTACAATGGTGTAGGTGGTACAGTATTGGCTTGACTGGAAGATTATTTGACCAACCGAAAACAGATAACTAAAACAAACAACAAGGTATCTGAAGAATCTAATGTGAATATTGGTGTTCTTGTGTATTTATCTCAATAATTTGAATTATGTCCTTGGTTTGCATATTTTGAACTTATTTGCTGATGATACCCTCCTATATACATCAAATAAGAATTTAAAAATAGCTGTAAAAAATATAATTGAATCTATAAAATCAATTATTACTTATTTTAAAGCAAACAAGTTAAAACTGAATACTAATGAATCTAAAGCTATGATCATATCAACTAAAAATAAATTGAATCATGAGAGTTTGGAGGAACTTCACTTTGACATTGATGGTGAAGCATTACAAATTGTATCTGAAATGAAATATCTAGGATTCATGGTAGATGGTACACTATCTTTAAATAGACATGCTGAATATGCTATAAACAAAATAAGCAAAAATTGGATTTTTTATCAAGGGCTGTAAACATTCTTTCACTGAATGCCAGAATCACATGTTACCACTGTATTATCATGCCTCCTGAGAGGTAAGTACTTCTTCCTCAATGATGGCATGGGCTTGACACTCCCGAGGTACCCCAGTCATGTTTGTGTCATCCTGTATTTGTCGTTAAATGTTGGCAATCTCAAGGTGTGAGAAACCACGCCGATGGATGCATGGCTCTGCCGAGTGAGTCATAAATGGTTCCACCAGATACCGGGCGCCCTCTGGATGAAACTTAGCTTTATCGAGATACCCAGGCTCTGCCTTGATGGACCAAATAATTCCTAGGCTACTCGTGGGATCAATCTATGAGCTTACTTTCTGAATACCCCCCTTTACTCGGATCTCATAAGAGACCTCGAACATATTCACCAGAAATATTTGAAAACCCAAAATTCTATGAAAAGTATTATATAATCATTAGAAAAGAGGAAGTATCATCTTTCACAATTCATAAATCACTCACCTCTCTAATAGGAGAAACTCAAAACATGAAAAAACAAGAATCAAGAACAGTCTGAGAAAATAAAAATAATAAACAAGTTAAATGATATGGAAATTACAGTCGAACCCCATTGAACACTGAACGTAGTGAAAGGAGTCTTCACCTGCAGAGATTTATTGAACTGTGATACAAAATAAATACTCTACAACTTGCAACCCCAAGGTGTGATAGAAATCAAAAGACTAAATACAAAAATAGATGGAAAAATAGCACCATCAGCTACCTTACCATTCATCTTCAAAGCCTTAAAACTACCAGATAAAATCAAAGCTAGATACATAAACATAAGGGTTCGCCCTTACATACCAAACCCCCTCCGATGCTTTAACTGTCAATGATTTGGGCATACATCAGAAAACTGCAAAAATCAAGCCATCTGCCTCAGATGCCGAAAAGCATCTCACAAAGAAAATCCATGTAATCCACCCCCTCAATGTATTATTTGTCTAGAAGAACATTCTCTGCGGTACAAAGGATACCAAATATTTAAAATGGAACTTAATATACAAAAAATCAGAGTAACGGAAAAAATTCCATACCAAAAAAAAAGATACAAACTACAAAATCCAGCTTTCAAAACACTCCTTTCTCAGAAATCTTAAAGAAAAAATCAGATGACGGAAATAGAACCGCTACTTCCTCAACCCCATCAACCTCATCCAAGACCCCTAAACCCAACCCTCCAACATCGTCCCTAAACACCACAATCCCAACAAACTAACCCACCTTCCTTCCAACTCCTTAAAATTCCACTTAAAAATAGTAATCATAAAAAACTTAATCCATCTATTCCCAAAAATATCGCAACTACTTCCTCTAGCAGCAACACTACAATCGAAACAAACGACAAACATATTAACCTAAACAGAGAAAAATCCTCTTCCTCTTTATCCTCGAAAAATACCTCGTCCAGTCGCAACAACTCTAAAGAGCGTAAACCAAATACATCCAATAAAATTGAATAAGTTAATCCACTGGAACATAAACTGCATTAAAAATAACCTAGAAGAACTCAAACTACTTATCAATACACACCATCCCCAGGTACTTTCTATCCAAGAAACCAATCTTAAAACCACTGACCATCTTAAAATAGCAGGTTTCAACATAGAGAGAAGAGACCGCACTGATTTCATCAGAGCCCCTGACGGAGTAGCTCTACTCATAAAAGAAAATTATCCTTATAAAAGGATAAACCTCAACACTAACTTAGATGCTCTCGCTGTCACCATCATCGGAAATATAGAAAATACTATCTGTACTCTCTACATTCGTCCATCAGCTAAAATCAACCCAAATGACATCACAAATATAATACATCACCATTCATCCTGACCGGAGATTTGAACACCAAACATAAGGATATATATGATAAAGAACCTACCCGAAAATAGAATACATAGCTTATTCCAATTATACAACAAAATATGGGAAAACGGCCTAATTCCCAGTGCACGGAAATTATCAACAGGAAAACCAATATGCAGAAAAGAAAACTACAGGCCAATAGCACTCACTAGTCATCTATGTATACTAATGGAAAAGATCATCAACAGACTAACTTGATACCTACAGAAGTATAATCTACTCGTCCGTGAACAAGCAGGCTTTAGAAAAGAATAATCAACTAAAAATCATCTAATAGGCTTTGAAATTGATCTAGAAGACGCCTTCGGAGTCCAAAGACACAACAACGCACTCTTCCTTTATTTGAATTAAGCCTTCGACACAATCAACAGGCAAAGTATAGTAAATGCGCTCGATGAATTTAACATAGTGGGATCAATGCTTAACTTTATACTCAACTTCCTCACAGAGAGAGTTTCAGGTAAGAATAAAAAACAAAACATCAGACATACTTTGTCAAAACTCGGGAGTACCTCAAGGCTCTGTCTTGAGTCCAACCCTTTTTATATTTGCAACTAACAATATAAAAAATGTCATGTCACCTAATACCAATTACAGACTTTAGGCAGATGATCTACTTATTTACCATTCAGCTTCTGACCCAGAAGTCAGCAGACATCATCTACAAGACTGCATAAATCTATTAGTGGGATGGGCAAACTATAACAATCTAGAATTTTCATCAAACAAGTCAACTGGAGTTCATTTTTTTCGCAAAAGAAAGTGTACAAAAAATATTAACATAACTATCAACAACCAATACATTCAGAGTACACCACAAATTTCTAGGTCTCGCCTTTGACTCAACACTAAACTTCAAAAATCAGATAGAAGAACTACAACAAAAATATATAAAATACCTCAGAATGATACGCATGTTATCAAATACAAAATGGGGAGCAAGCAAGGAATCTTTAATAAACTATACCAAGCAACAATAAAATATAAAATAGATTATGGTTCCATAGCATAGGTACTCATCTGTCCTAAAAAGTTACCTACAAAAACTTGCCCCATTAGAGAACTCTGCAATCCGAATGGCCATAGGAGCATTCCGCACAAGCCCCATTAACAGTGTCTACTGGGAAGCAGAAGTAATGCCACCAGAACATTAACGGATACTACTTACTATCAAATATGCAAACTCCTTAACATTCAAAAAACAACACCCTTCTTTCAACAAATTTTTCAATATCCCTTACCCAAATATAAAACCATTAAACGTAAAATACAAACCTGGAGCAAATTACCGATATAAAGAAATTCAACACAGACTTAACTTATGACTACAGCCTGTACAATTTCCCACCATGGAATATCTCTAACATACAAATAAATAAGAAGCTGTTAATACACATAAAAAATTCCAAATTGGAATAATGTTAAAACAAATATTTCACTACATTATAGAAAACTATAAAGAACATCAAATTATTTACACAGATGGCTCCAAATCGAACGGAAGCGTGGGCGCCGCATATCACACAAAAACAGCGGAAAACAGTTTCAGCCTCCATGAATCAACTGAAATACTTACAGCAATACATAAACAAATAAATTTCTTCGCAAATGGCTGATAGCAATGGACTGACTCCATTAAAGCATACAACCCAGGTCACCCTCTTGCCAAGAAAATAAAATATTAGTTAGAGAAAGCAAAAATTAAAAATAAATAAATCATACTCCTTTGGATCCCTAGTCATATAGGCATTAAAGGCAATGATAGGGCGGACTTTGTTGCCAAAGAACAAATACATACCACAAAAGTGATAAATATACCTACTAAACCTAAAAGACCTGAACAATAATTCAGTCAAATTAACTAAGAACCTAACTCGGTTAGGATGGGATCTTCAAGAAGGAGACAATAAACTCTACGAAATCAAAGACATCCGTTTTAACAAAAGGCAAATACTCAATCTACCAAGAAAAGAAGAAAAGATAAAATAGTCCTCACAAGACGAATTGGACACACAAAGTTAACCCATGAATACTTACTATCGGCAGGAGAACTACCAATATGTGAGACTTGTAACACTACAATTACCACTAAACATATAATAAACATGCATTGCAGGAAATATACACTATATAGAATCAAGTGTAATCTACCCACGAATATCACATTACTTTTCTCAGAAAAACACTTAAAATCACTTCTAGGATACTTACAAGATACCAATTTATACAGGTTAATTTAAAATAAGAAAACACCCATATATTATCACATAGAGCATAGACACTAAAAGGTCACAGATATGAGAATATTTTTTAAATGTAATCGATTCACCTCAGTTCAAAAAATGCATAAAATATTAAAATGGATGCCAGTTTGCAGAAATTTGTATTACTTGGCTATGATGTTTATATACAAAATCTTGAAGGGTTTATAGCCACAATATTTTAATAAATTTATTACATTGAATTATGAGATTCATGGCTATGAGACTAGGTCAAAAAATGAATACCATATTGAAAAAACAAATTAAAAAACTGTATCAATTCTTTAATTTTTAAAGGTATGAATGAATTCAATTAGCTACCAAAAGCTGTAAAAGAATCACGGAAATTTTTAAGTATTTGTTACCGGAACAAATTTTAAATACTGAACTTTAAATTTTAATATATTTTTATTTTAATGAAGTAACTGTATATGTTTGTATTCTAAAAATGTACTATTTATCTAATGTTTGTATATTAGGCTTACCTATTTCAATAAATTACTACTACTACTAACTTTACCTCAAATCAGCACCATTAAATGTATCAGATAGTTTAACTATAGCTTCATAATCAATTTCACCATGTTTGGCAATGGGAAGAGCATGAATTTTCAAAATCTCCAGACGTGCTTGTTCATTTGGCAGAGGAATTTCAATTTTTCTATCCAATCTACCGGGACGTAGTAAAGCAGGGTCCAATGTATCGGGTCTGTTGGTAGCCATAATCATTTTTACCTGGAAAATTGAACATGGTTGAGTAAAATTTTGTTTATACTATGTGTCTACCTAAGTTGGCAATATATGGGAAACTTTTATATTATTAATTTAAAAAAAAAGTTGTTGCAAATAAAAAGTTCAGCCTGTTCTAAAATCTAAAATACAATCATCAGATATTAAATATTCAGTCGTATATGCGGTTTGTCAAAAAACATGAATTTTACTCAAGAGTAAATAAAGTACCTTTATATTGAACAATATCGAAAACTGTATTAAAAATGGAATTTTTTATGCTTTACAAACTTATAATTTAGCGAAGTGAAGTTTGCATATTAAATGATACATGTTTTTGTAAATTTTCTCAATAATTAATGATAAACAGTAATCTCTTATTTTTATTTAACACTTCAAAATATTTCAATTACTTAATGTCTGTCTTGTAACATTTTGGTGATGCATTTAAATTAATAATACCATAATAATTAATTTTGTTGTAATAATTTCAACGAACATTATTAGCTCCCTCAATTCACTAACGCCTCAACATATCTGCCTCCTCTTTCAATACAGGTAATTGTTCTATCACAAAAGTTTTTCAATCCCCTTCTATCCATAGCCGAAGTAATACTCTGAACCAATTCTATCCAAATGAGCAACATATGTAAATGGCCTTTGAAGATACACCTTTTCCCCACAATAAGAAATTAATCGGCATCAAATCTAGAGACAGAGATGGCTAAAAATCTCAGAAAACTAATGTATAACTTTTCCATTAAAACTGTTTTCATGGTATCGCCTTACATCTAATCTACGTTTGGAACCACATTTGTTGGCTTTGAAAAAGGGGAACGTTATCAAGAAAATAGTCTAATTCATTCTCTAAAAAGAGTAAATAACGGTCCGCATTCAAATAATCATGAAAGAAAAAGGTCCAATTAATTTATTTCTGTAAATTCCACACCATACATTTGTTTTAAATGGGTACACTGGTCTCGAATTTGAATGATAAAATTTGGATTAGTATCACTCTACCAACTTTTGGTGTCCCATTTGACGTAAAAGTTGCTTCATCTGAAAAAAGAAAATGTCTTCTAACATTCCTTGGATATCACAACAGAATACAAAATGTCTAAACGTATGAATAAATTGGGGCTTGTATGGACGTAACTTAGTCTTTTGAAAAAATTTTGAACATGTATCTTTCTTAATATGATTTTGCATTTAACTCATGTTCACAAGGATTCTTTAAGATGTTCGATTGCTGAAAGCATTATTTTAAATTTCATGTCATTGACGTTATTGACGTTTGTTGCTAAATTTATTACTTATATCTCCAAAAGTCTTAAATTTGTTTAATAATTTCCTTACTGTGCCATAGTGAAGATTTTCCTCTGGGTGTCGGTTATTAAAAATTTATGCAGCTTCATCATTTTTTATAATGGTCACCCACAATTAACACAATTTCAATTTTATCATCAGTATTTAATGTTGCTAGCATTTTTACGAAATTTTATAAATACTTTCTACCAAACTTCTCTAATAGGAGAATCAACGTAGACGAAAAAGGGTCTTTATTAGAAATTATTTAGGGAAGTCATGGTTTTATTCAAACCTTTTGAAATACCTTTAAATATACTTGTATTTAAAAGTCCGCAGGTTGAAAAACTGTGCTATTTTTCAACTCAAAAAACTTATTTACCACCAAAATATTCCAAATCGTCTACAATGTATATGTTTACGTTTGCTGAGATGCTGATTACGAATATGAAGTTAAAAAAAAATGAAAAACAAAATGGCGCCTAGTCAAAATGAAGTTGAATTTAAGAATTATCGAATCTTTGAAATTCCATGAAATTTATTGCAGATATTCATGAAAATAAAATTGAAAAAGTATCTTCAGATGCAGATTGAAGATTTACTTTTTTTCGAGAAAATAAGACAGATATTTACACTATACATATGTATATACACTACCCATCGAGATTAAAGTCTATGTCACAGGCTTCCTCCGCTCAGATTTTGTTCATTTATGAACTCTCATCCTCAGGAGCTATAAACTGGTGAGCAGTTTGTATAATCGTGACCGCTACAAAAACCACACACTGCTGTACAATTCAGCCCTTATTTTATACAACTGAAGCTGAGCTGCAACCAGTCTTGCAGTTGCAAAATATCATTATCATCAAACTCTATGGAGCTGGGGGTAGGCTCATCATGATCGGACTCATATTCCTCGAATTTCATCCCCATTCTTCTGCTGATAATTGAATTCCTTTCCAGAGTTTAATTTGATATTTGATGATACACTTCTTTACTATTATGTGCTAATGCACCCTTCGTTGTTGGCAAGGTTGGTAACTTGAGAGTTTTATTTTTCCTAATTGCTTTTAAAAAATGTGTATACTGCATGTTCTTAATTGATTGAAAAATGGGACTATGTAGTAGTATACAAACATCTATGAAGTATTAACGGGACAGAAAACGGAAATTATTCTATTTATTAGAGAATTTGTATTATTGTATGAACACTGAGAGTAGATGAAAAGAGCTTTTTTTCAAAAGATGATAAAAACACAAGGGGAAATTATGTAGAAAACATCGGAAGTTTAAAACGTGTACTTTAAGATTGGTCTGATTCCCCTGTAAGAAACCTCCTTCATCTTGATTTTTGTAGTTAAAAATATGCAAAATTAAGTTGTACACTTTGAGAAATTAATTATAACGCAAACTGGAAAAAAGATAAATAAATAAAAATAGCTTATGCTAAGAAGCATACATTTTATGCTTAAAAAAAAGTCACTTATAGAGTTTCATTATCTAATTTTATAAGCATATAAGCGTTTGAATCTATGAAAAATACCTATGTTCAAAGTAAAAAAATAAAAAAAAACGAGGTTTGATATCGTAATCTTACATTACTCTTTCAAAAATATTGCAAATTGACCATGTAACGTCAATTATTGTGAAAATGCATGAAATTTTGATTGAGGTCAAGTTTACAATAATATGACAGGCATATCCCATCATGAACATTAATGCTACAAGATTTTTAAGTGCTTTTGGATGTCACTTTTCAATAAATTTTGTTGCATTACCATTTAGTTGTGTGTATCAAAAGCAAACGTTATAATTGTTCAATTGTCTCGCCCTGCACGCACCACACTCAATTTCAGCTGCCTATTGAAGACAAGGAAGCATGAAAATGTATGATCTTAAACAAATTCTCATTCATTACCTAATGACAAAAAATAGGTAATTTTTTTTGCAGAATGGTCTTACCTAAATTTTATAAAAGCGCTTATTAAATAAATTATTAACAAAAAACACATATTTTTAACAATTATTGTTAAATAAAAAAAGTACACACTATTTTGCTAAACGGATATTTAGATTTTGTTTTAGAATATCAAAACGAATACATTCCAACAAAATCTAATACTCCGGGAATTTGTTCGAAGTTATTTTCCTAGTTGACTCCACTATAAATACAATTTTGAAACTCCCTGTCAAATATTTCTTGCTATAAACAAATCATTTGTCTATCAGTGCATCCGAGATTTCAGTTAACTACAGTTAAATTTGCATTGTTATTGTAGACAAAAAAAAGAAAAGGTATTTCTTTCTTCAACCGCTATGAAAAACATGCTTTTCTACTCAGATTGTTATGCGCAAAGCAGGCGTTTTCTCAATTTCTTTGATATCCATTGGAAAAGTAATAATTTAGAGTGGGAAAAATATATGGCACTTTTCTGCATGCACATTATCTTTATAGTGAATTTCGTTGACAGACACTAATATTACAATCAATTAAAACTTATTATCAAAAAAAGATACACCAGGCTTAACAATTCAAAATTGATCATGTTTACATGATCTTTCTATATTCAATATTCATTTTTTAAACTCTTTCTCTTCTAAGTTTAATTAATTAATTTTTTTCTCTCATTAATAAATGTGATTGTAGAAAAAATATTCTGTACAACTTGTACGCCAAGAACTTTTCCCACCCACTGGATTTACGGCACTAGCCTTATGGTTTGTGTCACAAACTTCTGCGCTCGTGGGAAGTGACGCTTTGTGAACTTGTACAAACTACTATTCCCATGCAATTGGATGTTTTTGAATATAGTTTGTAGTTCTGATCAACCTTTTTAAATAACAAATTTCGATACTGTCAAATATATAGGTATAAAGGTCTTGAGTAAAACAGAACATGCAGAAGTTTTTATGAAGAAAATCTTTTTTCATAAAATTAATAATAATAAAGTTTCCCATAAGTTGCCAACTCCAAGTAGAGACATTGTATATGAAAATGGAGAAAAATATGTAATACCTGTCCTAAAGAATCAAAACCATCCATTTGATTCAACAATTCCATGAGCGTTCTTTGAATTTCTCTATCAGCTGATGTACCTTCTGAAAATCTACGTCCACCTGACAAACAATTTTAGTGTTACATAAAATCACAAAATATCTTAGATCATATATAATATGCTCAATACTACCGTAGACGCATCAATGCCATAAGAACTACATATGTTCCTGTTTCCAATATCTACAACATGACTAAATTACACTATCTTCTATTGTATGAAATTCACCATTTGTCTTTATTTTGGTCTTCTAATTAAGCATGTGCTTTAAAAATCTAAATGTATGACCACATTCAATTGTTTCATATGCATTTATTGTTATTTTTCCACCTTTTTAATATGATCAATAAAAATAGTACATTGTTTACCAAATAGGAATAGCCTAACATTCCTGGACGACTGTGAAGATTGCTAAGTGGAGCCGAGACTTAGCAACGCAGAGTTCAGGAATGTGGCTTTTTTTACAAGGTAAACATATTATTTTTCCGCAAATTGTTTAAAATTCGACAGGTATTAATTTGTGAATAATTTTATTCACAAATAAATGGTGCTTTGAAATTCCTAATGAAATTACTTAGGTTACTATGGAAACATATTAAGGTTGAATTGTCAAACTTGATGCATATAAATTTAATTGCTGGTGTTCTCAAAAGTAAAATGATGATGATGATGAATTTTCCATTTCTGGAACTCCTCCAGAGCTGGTTGATGCAGTGAATACTGCTTCACTAGAATTATTGCCAAAGAAATCAAGAGAAAAGTACGAATATGCTTACAAACGTTTTATGCACTATCACAAGAGTAAAAACACGAGTTCTCTCTCAGAAAATGTTGTAATGGCATACTTCCTAGACCTTTGTTTAAAGATGAAATCTTCAACATTATGGACCAATTATTCAATGTTTAAGTCAACTCTTGCAATTAAACACAATGTAGATATTTCTACATATTCAAAACTTCGTTCTTTATTGAAATGGCAAGCTCAATTTATAGGACAAAGATATCTAAGATTTTAACAAAGGAAGAAATTGAAAAATTTATCTAGGAAGCTCCAGATAAAATTTTTTAACATTTAAGGTAATTTTCAAGGTTTTAATTTCAATTTAGATTGCAGATTTATTTATTTTTTAGGTGGCTTTAATATTTGGTATTTCCGGGACCTGTAGAATGGATGAGTTAGTCCGAATCTCTCTACATGATGTAGAAGACCTAGAATTTAGACGTTTAATTATACCTGACTCGAAGACCAACAACCCAAGATCATTTCTAATTCATCAGATGTACTTGAATGTTTATCGAAAGTATGTTTCGTTAAGACCAGAAAATATGAACAGTGATCGAGTCTTCTTTAAATATCAAAGCAGAAAGGGTTGTAGACATGTGGTAGGAATTCACCCATTTAGAAAAATGTCTAAAATAGTTGCTACTTATTTGAACTTGGTAAATCCAACAGAATATACTGGTCACTGCTTTCGTCAGTCTTCTGCAAGAATATCAGTTGACTCTAGGTCCGACATAACTAGTTTAAAGAGGCATGGCGGATGAAACAACAAAGTTGAGGTGGCAAATAAAATTTTCACAGTACAAAATATTCAACAAAATAACCCTACCACCCCACATGTTGTCTAAAATGTTTCTCATAGTTCTAATAATGTTCAATAATTGTACTAACTGTCAAATAACTATAAATATAACAAATTAATTTTAAAATGTATTCTGCAATATATTGATGTTTTAAAAATAAAAATATAAATTAATTCCTTATAAACAATGTGTTTTCAATCATTTCCTTACAGTAAGGAAGTGAATAGGAAATTTTGACTTTTTCTTTAAGAAATTTTGTCTGGAATGTCAAAATTTTCTAGCGATTTGCGGAAAAATATATTTTGATCATTATCTAAAATGATTATTTTTAAATTCAGTAATATTATTCTATGGTATTTACCATGTTAACCAACTAATTATTAAACAAAACAGTTGCTTGATTATTTATTTGTATAACGGGATAAGTAGAAATAAGAAAAATTTTGTTTTTTAAAAATTAATGGGTTTCTTGGTCATAAGAATTAAAGAAAACCAATTTTCTAACTAGCCAACGTTTCGATTTAATTCAAATCTTCATCAGAGTACTAGAAAGTAGAAATTATTTCACTGTAAAAATATTTTTTTAAACTAAACTACAGCAAAACGCTAAAATTAATTTGTTAGAGGTAGGTTACTTATATTAGTATAGAGGTTTTCCGTGTGCATAAATTATAGCACATGGACACGTATGGTAAGATAGAATTATTTAAAATTATGATTATTGAAATATAAGAATAAAACGAATGAAAACATTAATTTTAAATGCTGAAATGAAAAATACATACTATTTAAATTTTCAATATCGGACCTTTTATTAACTTAATTTTTCTCCTTTTTAATGTTAACCATTCCACTCACTAAACGTTTTTTTAAGGGTTGCTTATCTAAAAATTTTGTTTCATTACAATTGAATGTGTGGTTATAATTCAGTGAGTGATTAGTAAGTACAGTTATGCTTGATTTATTTTTATTTTTTGATGGATCATGAACATTTTGCTGATCTCGAATGTGTTCCTTCAACCGAACGCCTAGATACCTACGGTTTGTCTAGCGTAAACCCTATTACAAGGAACGACATAAACCACATTTGATTGTGATTTAGTTGGAACTCTTGATTTAATGTTAGTGAACAGTTTTTTGTGGTATTTTCCGATTTCATGGCTATTCTTGTGTTCGTTGTTAAAATCATTGCAATTTTCTTTCACATATGAAATTTTCCTGTACCTTGTGTTAATCAGTACAAAAGTTTGGTATTTAGGTACATTTCTGTTTCATATTTTGCTGGCCAAATTAAGAGGCAATCCATTTTGTCATAGAAACTCATTAATTTTGTTAAAATTTTCTTGTTTGTGATCAACACCTGAAAGTTTGAGAGCTCTATTTTTTAAATTTTCAATAATGTTGATTTTTTGGTGAAGTGGGTGGATACTGAAATAATTTAAGTATCTCTTGGGAAACGTAGGTTAGTGATACTAATTAGTGAGTATATTGTTGTTCTCTACTAAAGGATATTGATGTTGATATTACAAATATAAAGGTGTTCAGACTGGATAAAGACCAAAGCAAAAATAGACCCCTAAAAGTTTGTTTTCACAGTCCACAAAAAGCTCATAAAGTGTTAAAAATGAAAAAGGAGTAATAAATTCCAAAGATTAAAATTTTTCCGAGCCAAACTAAAGCACAAAGAGAGTATTTCTTTAATGTAAAAAGGAAGCTGCAGGAATATTTAGAGAAGGGTGAAAACAAAACTATCAAATACATTAATAATATTCCAATAATTGTTGATAGCAATGCATCTACCCAAAACAAACAAAAAAACTAGTAAACGGTCCTAATATATTTTTTAGAAGTGATATAATTTATATGAATGTACAGAGTTTTTTGGCACACCGCGATGAGGTCTTAGTTGAAGTATTTTGTTATCAACCATCTATATTGATATTAAGTGAAGCAAGATGTACAGATGATATCCAAGAAGTTGAAATTGCAGTAGATGGATATGTATGTGTAAGATGTAATTCTTTAAATCGACACACGGGAGGTGTACTTATTTATCTGCGGAACAATATAACTTTTAGTGTGAAAAAGGAAGATGTTCTTGTGCCCAATTATTGGTGTAATGTGGAAGAATGGTGCGAGGATTTCTTATCGGGGAACGTCAAAGCTTTAATTGTGGGTGATGTTAATATTGATTATTTTGTATATAGTTTTTATAGCAAAAGGATAAGGAATTTGATTAAGTCTTATGGCATTGAACAACATATAAATGATTATACCAGAATAAGTATGGACAGCTCGACATTGATCGATTATGTTTTGTCAAATCAAAATATTTCTGTAAATATTCATCATTTTCCCAAGATAACAGATCATTCGATTATAAGTATTAAATTTGGGAAAAATGTGGATTATGTGAATGAATTGAAATTTCTTCTCTAGAAAGCTAAATATAGATAAATTTCATGAGATTAATTTAGAATTAATACCATGTGACTGGTTATTTGACTCAGGTAATGTAAATGAAATTTTTAGTCAACTAGAAAGTAATTGTGGTAGTCTTAAACAGTATTGCATCTATTACTGAAATACAGATAAAGAAAAATCATGTTCCATGGTATGATAAGGAGGTAAAGGTACAAGCCAGAGAGAGGGATAAAGTGTACAAAAAGTTTCAAAGAGCAGTAGATCCAGATAAAAATATATTGTGGAATGAATACAAAAATAAAAGAAATATGGTCGTTAATTCATTGAAGTACAAGAAAAAAGAATTTTAGGAACGTAAAATAGATGAACACAAGAGTGAATCTAAGGAAATGTGGAAAACACTAAAAAATCTAATTAAAGGTAAAAATCGGGAAATTAAATTTGACAGTCAGGATTTAGGGAAGGCCATTCATGTGAAACATCTTTTCGATTGACTATATCTAAATGGAAGCAAGTACTTGATGAAAATAAATATATAATAGCAGTTTTTCTGGATTTCAAACGAGCTTTTGAGACAAATTTGATTAATAAATTGTAATATTATGTTAGTGTTTTTAAATGAAACTCAAGGTCTCTAGTTAATTCCACAATATAATACAAGTTATTGAAAATTCTAAAAAATTGACAATTGTTTCGATAAATCAATATCATCGTCAGAATGACAGAAGTTACTAACTTGTGATTGGCTTAATATATGTTTATAGAAAAAAGAAGATGTGATATTACAAATATTGAAGCTTAGATATTATTAGCCCTATGGATATCATTTTTCCAATTAAGATCAGTATAACTGTGCAATGATATAGAAAACCAGGAAAACTATATCTGCTGATCTTTACAATTATCACTTAAGAAGACAGTTTATTAGTGGAGAATTCCCTAGATTTAACTGTTCATTGACAACTTCATATTGTGGGTTTCTTAAATGTCTTCTAATTTCCAGTTCTTCAAGGAAATCCAGTTCTTGTTTCTTTTCACAAATATGCAGTACTTCTAGTTTTGTGTTAGGTGTCAATGAATGATTGGTGTCAAGTAGATGTTTTGCGTAGTGGGATTTATCTGGTTGTTTTAATCTGTATGCTCGTAAGTGCTCACTGTATCGTATTTCAAAATTCCTAAGGGTCTGACCCAAATAGACAGCATTACATTCTGGACATTTGAGTTTATATATACCTGACTTCTTTAATAGTGGTATTTTTGTTTTTACATTTAACAATTTTGTACTAACGTTACTTTCTGTTTTAAAAGAAATTGTTGTATTCGTTGCTGAAGATATTATCTTTGAAATATTATTAGAAATATTTCCTGCATATGTGATGGTTTTATAAGTTTTAATTTCAACAGCTTGTTTAGGATATATTAGTTGTAATGCCACTTTTTCCTCTTTTTTACTAATTAGCTTATTTATCATATCTAATGGATAACCGTTAGATGTTGCTATTTGTCTAATTGTATTAATATTATGGTTTTGCAGGACAAGTCCTGACCTGGTCTCAGCAGTATATGACTAATAGATTACAATATGTAAAGCTAGGTAAATCAACATCTGAAATGTTAGAGAATAACTTAGGAGTACCTCAGGGAAGTGTATTGGGACCGCTTCTGTTTATTATATATTTAAATAACATTAATTATATTGAGTGTGATTTTATTAATCTATTTGCAGATGATACCCTGAGGAAATTTTTAATAAGCTGAATAACATGTTGAAAGTCAACCCAGTTTTTGAATAAAAATAAACTTAAGCTTAACACTAAAAAAACGAAGGCAATGATTTTGGGGAGTAAATATAAATTGAATCAAATAAATTATAATAGATATAACATTAGAATTGAAAATGAGAACGTACTATGGGTCAATGAATTTAAATACGTGCGAGTTATTTTAGATGAAAATTTATTATTGAAACCCCATTGCGAATATATATGTAAAAAAATAACAAAAAAGCTATTTTTCTTCTCAAAAGTTTCTTCAAATCTCTCTCTCTCTCTCTCTTCTCTAGATTAACAGTGTATAAAGCTATTATACAACCTCTTGATTACTGCGGATCATTACTTTATAAATTAGATAATAACTGTTTACAAAGACTACAAAAGTTGCAAAATAGAGGAATGAGAATAATCCTTCGATGTAACAGATACACACCGATAAATAATATGCTGACAACTTTAGGTTGGATTTCGGTGAGACAAAGATTTTATTATTTAGCAATGATTTTTGTTTACAAACCTAAAAATAGAAAACTTCCTGAGTACTTCAATGATTTTATCGTCTATAATAGTGAAATACATAACCACAATACTAGATCTATTAATGATTTCTATATACCACAAGCGAGACTGGCCATAGCAACAAAATCTATTTTTATATGCTGATTACATGAATTTAAGCTTTGCCTACTGAAATTAAAATCAGTACCTCTCTACCTCAGTTTAAAAAATATCTGCTACAATTTATTTCAAAGCTGTAAACTAACTTTGTAATTTTTGTATGTACGTTTATTTTTTTTATTTTATTTTTATTATATTTTGATATGTATTCGTTTTTTAACTTAATACCAAAACTATTACTTTTATTACTAATTTTATCAAGATTTTATTTTATTTCATCTTCTTATTTGTGTGTACTGACTACAATATGTGATATTTACTACTATGTATTACGACCTCCTATATTAAATAAAGATTATTATTATTTCATCTTTTATCAATAAAACATCCAAAAAGGACAGTTCTCCATTTTTTTTTCAATTTCATTGGTGAACTGTAAACGTTGATGATAACTGTTGAATAAAGTCACTAAATTATAACCACACATTCAATTTTAATTAAAGAAAATTTTTAGATAAACAACCCTTTTAAAAAAAATAGTGAGTGAAATTCAAAAACGAGAAAAATTCAGTTAATATAAGGTCCGATATTGAACATTTAAATAGTGCCTATTTCAACCTTATTTATCATATAAAATAGTACCTACCTGCCTCTGGCTATTTCAAGTATTGGAATGTTGAAGTTTTAGTTTAACTTTTTTTGATTTCAGCATTTAAAATTTATGTTTTCATCAGTTTTATTCTTGTATTTATTTAAAGTGTAGTATCATCCAAATTAAATTTACTTTTAATCATAATTTTAAATAATTCTACCTTACCATACGCCGTCTATATGTGCTATAATTTATACACTATACTAATGTAAGTAACCTATGTCTAACAAACTAATTTTTGCATTTTTCTGTAGTTTAATTTAAAAAAAATATTTATTACAATGAAATAATTTCTACGTTCTAGTGCCCTGATGAAGATTTGAATTAAATCGAAACGTTGTTTAGTTAGAAAATTGGTTATCGTTAATAACTATGACGAAGAAACCCATTAATTTTTAAAAAACAAAATATGTCATTAAACTTAAAATAGTAGGAAATATCTATTAGATACTTGGCAATGTTGATAGCATTCTATTCCGGCCCTCGGCATCATAACAATATGGCATGTAGTTTTTGGGAATTATCGTATTTAGTGTTTGCACTATTTTAGAGTTATCAAATATTGATTTGTATTTTAAGATAAGAATAAATTATTGTGAATGTAAATTAAAAAGTACCAAGGATTGCAGAGTTAGAAATAAGTTTACTAAGTATGTTTTAAGGAATAAAATGTGAAGTGTTTCAAAAAAAATTATGTATCTATAACAATTTCGTTTTTTCCCAATAATTTTCATAATTTTTGTAAAAATATATTACAGATACTTAAGAGCTTTAGAAAAATTAAATAAATTAAAACATATTACAAAATTTATATGTTTTTGGTACATAGTTCTGTTTTATAATAGTTTAATGTACTAAAGTAATAAATCAAAATTATTAAAATTAGACATGAAACCAAAAGTACACAATTTTATTTAATTGGATGATATTAGGTACTTATTTTATTTATTTTGATTTAAAAACCAAACTACTGAACAAATTTTTTTTGAAATATCTCCATTCAAATAAAAGAAAGAATTTACCAAAATGGTTTAAAAATAACAAGGTTCTAAGTTCCAAGGTAAGAAGCATAAAAAAATACAATGGAATGAGAACCTCCACCATTTTAGATGTTTAAAATCTAGATTTGAAACATGAATATTTAAATTTTGCACTGACTATATATGTCAAAATAGTAAAAAGCTTCAAGAGAAAGAAGCAGCGTTAGAAACTTGTGAGTGTCAAACAAGGATGGGTCATAGAAGTACGTCGTGAATATGTTGGAAACAGTGTCTATGGCTGTTACCTGATCCATGGTAGTATATGATCTAAGCAAAATATTCATAATTTGACAATAGAAATAATTATCAAATTACCAATGGCATCAATTTCATCCATAAATATAATACAAGGCTGATGGTCTTTTGCATAGTTGAACATTTCCCTAATAAGTCTTGCAGATTCACCAATATATTTGTCAACTATGGCACTAGAAACTACTTTCAAGAAATTTGCATCTAACTGAGATGCTACAGCTCTTGCTAGCAATGTTTTTCCAGTACCAGGTGGTCCATATAACAAACAACCTGAAATTTATGAGCTAGGTATGATAAAAATCAACAAATATAAAATCTACCAACCTTTTGGTGGTGTTATTCCAACTCTCATAAATAGTTCAGGATTTAATAAAGGCAATTCAATCACCTCTCTTAATTCCCTGATTTGTTCAGATAAACCACCAATAGCAGCATATGTAACATCCCCTGGATCTTCATGACTCATATTATATACCAAAGGATCTACCTCTCTAGGTAAGTATCTCATAATGGTCAAAGTAGTCATATCTAGTGCAACTCTTGTGCCAGCTTTCAATTTAGATTTATCTAATTGGCGACGACATCCAACTACATATCTAGGCCCGTTAGTAGCTTTGACAATAACTAAAAGAATAAAAATTACTTTTCTGTGGAAAATTAAGTTTTCAGCAACTTACATTTTTCTTCGGTTAGCTGTTTTAATACTTCTCCTACAATCTGACCCATGCTCTGCAAAGCTTTGAGATCGTTTTCTGATTTATCATATTGTTTTGTCAAATCTTTTAGTTGTTCCCGCACTGAAATGAGCAAACGCACATTAAGAAAGAAAAGTATTTGTTGTGAATTAATTCTTACTTTCTTTTAACCTAGACTCGACTTCTTTGTGTTCTAATAGTTTTTTCCTGTATTCTTGAAGACTTTTTTCACGTTCAGCATCCATTTGTGTCATTATGTTTAATTATTTAATGAATTCAAATAAAAGTTATAAGAAATTTGGGATGACTAGCCGTATTTCTGTTTTGGCTTTTGAGACAAACGTGACGTTGAAATTTTACTTTCTTCTTTTTTTAACAGTAATTTTATGAGCTGTGTTCAGCCATAGAACTGCATTAACACTATTGACACAATAATTACACAATCAAAGGCGGAACTAGGTAATAGATAGAAGATCATAATGATCCATGATAGAGGTAAACAGTTTTAAACTTTAAATAGAAATGTCGCCAATTCTACGATTTCATTCTTTGTTTGCGAATTGGTGTATGCAGTACGCAAAATCTGGATGTATCCGAAAGCACTTTATTACTCGTTTTAGAAACAAATTCTGAGCTGTCGCTATATGGCTACAAGTGCAACAAATTTTCCACTTACCCTACCCAGAACTAACCCGGGTGCCATGGGCGTTTCAACACTTCCATCGGAGTTCACAAGCACCCACTTTTTTAAATCGGGTTAACCTAACTCGCTGATAAGTATGGGTCACCTCACATGTTTGTGTATTTTTGGTTAAAATCTAGCAGTGACGTCTAGATGTTGGCTTTTGTCAATCATTGGTTTGTATGACACACAGACGATTTCAAGTAACATGTCGTCGGCACAGATTAGAGAAAAATCTGTGTCTTCGGTGGATCGGTGACCTCTATTTTTTCTAAAGAGGTTAGTCATAGATTTGTCTATGAGGTTAGTTCCATCGGATCAAGTAGGCGAATGCAAAATTATAAAAGTCGGTTGTGTTGTAGATCACAAACCAATCTTGAGTAAAGTATCCGTAAATACCATAGAAGTTATATATAATTGTAGACACGGGTCATTAGTCCAATTCTTTCACAAATCTTTTTTCATAAAATTTTTATACATTTAACACTGAAGAATAATAAATACCATTTACTACACCCTTATTTAATAGAAAAATTCCCTCTGCCTTTATACTGATTACATGACTTCGAAGGTACTAAGTAATGCACTGAGCTAAATACGAAGTAGAACATTTGGAGGTTACGTTTTTTTATTTACAAAATGTCAACAATATAAAAACAACGTATTTATATTTATTGAAAAGTATTAAAATGAGTAAAAAAATAAGTTTTGGAAAAATAAGTGCAAACTTTGGACAAAACTCTGAGAAAGTCGAAGCGACTGGTACGTTTGGAACATTCGGTCCCCCTAAAGCTATACAATTATTAGAAGATGATGCAGAATCTCAACAACTGAAAAATGTTATGGGTATATCTGCTTTTGGCAAGAAAGCCAAATCTTTCGACATTAAAGAAATGATTGCACAAGTAAAGGCGACTGCTAGAGAAATAACTAAAAAACCTGAAGAATCTGTAGAAACTGAGGAAGAAAGTAATGAGGAGAGCGATGACGACGACTTTGTAGGTCCACCCGTACCAGATCATTTACTTTATAATAATGAAGAGAAACCTAATAATAAAAAGACGGAGAGTGATGCTAGTGACGAAGAAGAGGAAGAAACTGGAGATAATAGTCTATTTATTCCTTGCTCTCACGAGATTCAAATGGTACATGGGACAAAAGCTGTTACTGCCCTTTGTTTAGATCCAAGTGGGGCTCGTCTTGCATCAGGTACAGTTAGATATTTACAAAATGTTCATCTATATTCATTCTCTTAAATATTTATTCTAGGTTCTGTGGATTATGATGTTAGTTTCTGGGATTTTGCTGGTATGGATTCTAGTATGAGGAGTTTTAGAACATTACAACCTGCTGACAATCATCCTATTAGAGGACTACACTATTCTAGCACAGGTAATAATTATTCATACAAGATCACATAGCATGTAGAATTAATGGAACAACTTATAAGAGTTTAGGTTGAAATGTTCTTGATAAAAATATGAGATCAGCTAGTCTGCTTTTGATATTATGTATTATAAGCTATGACTATACAGGAATATTTAAAAAAAGAAACATATCTTGTGTCTTAATTGATTAATTTGTTTTTGCTTGTCTAAAACAATCTTCTTTCTTCCTCTACTTTTGATTTTCTTCTTTTAAGAATTTCTCAAAATTTGCTATACACCACGTCAGTTTTTCCACCTATGGGTCACGACAACTAAAGGGTCGCAAATAAAAGAAAAAGGGTCCTAAAGTCCAGTATCACAATTGTAGTGACTCATATTTTTAACATAGACCTTTGCGGGCCTGAGGCAAAAGGAAATTGACCAGTCATAGGTGTGCAGTTATTATTAAAAATAATCTTCAGCGTTTTAGAACAAATTGGTTGTCACAAAATTATTTTCTTATTTTAAAGATATAATAAATAGTTCAACATAATTGAATACTTATTTCCATAAAATATAAACAGATAAAAATTAGCATTACCTTCATTTAACCTGAGTCGTCTATAACTTCCTCAGATTCATCAGTAATATCTTCTCCTAGGCACATAACTATGGGTTCGTTGGTAATTTCAATGAGGTTATCAAGATTCCACATATTATTCTGCTCTTCTTTCACTACATATTCAATACATTTTATCCACAACTGTGAGGTCACATTGCTGATTAAGCAATTTTTTTACTTCATTTGGGCCCATTCAAGTTCTATTGAGTTTAACTCACAATGGTAGGGTGGCAATCAAACTACAAGTATGCCTCGTTCTTGCGCCATTTCATCTACTGCATATTTGATATATTTATCTTTATGACACCATGCTAAGTATAATAACTCGATTTTCAAAATTGGTTCATTGAATTCAATATTTTTCTTTGTAAGCCAATCTGGGCTTTTCTCTATTTGGTGGTTGGTAACAGTTCTACATGCGGGCTGTGGTATGGAGCGTTATCCATAACAATAACAGATACCTGCTTGATTTTTAAAAGAATATCTGAAAACCTTTTTCATAATGTTCTGCATCCATTTCCTCATTGTAATCTCCAGTCTTTTTAGAAACAAATGCGATTAAACATCATTCGACATATCCTGAGTCGCTACCAATATGGTTTTTTCCCTTTTCAGATGGGGCTTTTAAACCTGTTGATAAACCATCTACAAAAGCTTGATGTTTGTTTTTTATATTTAAATCCTGCCAAGTTTTTGTCATAGTATGTCCTTCATTTAACCAAGTTTCATCTGTATAATATGTTTTCCTACCACCTCTTCAAAACTGCTATTTTTTCAGATACTTTCTGCACTATAAAAAAATTACCTATTTGTCAATAAGGGTACTATTTCTCTTTCTCTTTAAATACGAGTAAAATTTATATACTGCACGGCGAATGACCTGTGGTTGGTTATATCTTCCAATTTTATTTGTTTTTTCCTCTAGTCTCAGCCTTCGAAGTAATTATAGATTTGTTTGAACGGAGATGGCCCTAAAGTGTCCTCTGCCACTGCAACCCGGTCGGATTTATTGTAATTTCTCCTATCTGACCTTACGAGTGTGCTGTCTAGGCCCGTACTTTCTATTAGACTTCACATGCCGTGACACTGGCCATTCCATATAGCTTGCTGGTTTGAGCTTTACCTCTCCCAGCTTTCAAACCTAAGCTTGCATAGGGCTTCACTCTGGCACCATACATGTACGGCAGTTTCTTCCACCTCCTGGCAGAACTTGCACAGGCTATCTTCTGCCAAGCTCAGCCTTTGAAGTATTAATATTGTTTGTTTCATCCCTTGTTTTAATTCTGTACACACTAGCTTCAAAATACTACATTCATATTTTCTTCTCTGGCTTGAAGTCCTTCAAACACATTTCTGATCATGGTTTTTTCTTCTGGTGTTAAATTGTGACGCTTCCTTTTGATATCTGGTTAGTTATTACTATTTTCACTCATATTTATTATTTGTCACCAAATTTAATTGAAACTGAATTGCTCACAATAAGTAAATGTAAAAACGCCTTGCACTAATATTACAATCAATTCCGGTCTCTGCTTTATGAAATCCCTATCAGCATGCCTATGAAACTGTGTTGGCTAGAAGAGGAATGGCCTGATCAATGATGTTGTTGCCAATAACGTTGCTTTAATCTGCGATGACTGTGTTGATCTCATACATAATCTACCATTATAGAAATATATAAACTACAACTATGCAGATAACTTCAAATTAAATCATACATACTGACAATGTTCCATTTTGCCTTTGCTTCGAAGACATGTGAACAGTTTAAAAATAGACCATTCAAATTATTGAAAATAGATTTTTGTAAATTTGTAAGAGAATAAATAGATTTTGCAATAACCCACTAACTTGTTTTTTAATTAATACTGAATGTTTCTCCTATGGTCGGTATTCAAAAAATAAATTTTTTTACCGGTAATTGTCTAATTTGATTGAATTATAAAATCTTTTTACAAAATGAGTCACTTTCTACATTGCTGGAACTACATTAAAAAAACTAAAATTTCAGTGAAAAGTCTGTGCCTGTTTATTTTTTAATAATTTGTTGAAATGTGGTTCTACTTTTGATTGTGCAATCAATATTTAGGCCTCAACAGAAAAAACCAAAATATGTATTTCTAGTGGAGCATCTTGGGGTTTTTACCTCGGGGTTTTGTTATGGTGAATGAATTTATATGGAAGAGGGGAGGTTTTGTTTTTTATATTATAAAGTGTAAAGTTTACCAAAAATTTTTTATGGTTTTGATTTTTTCATTATTTAAACAAAAACTATAAAAAATTAATATTTGTGCATGTAATTTTATATAAAATAATCTTATTTTCGTATCTATACGTTGATTAATACATAAAAGATACATTTTTTTAATGCTGGAACATATGAACGGTCGTAGCGACCTTGGACAACTAATAAAACGTGAAGAGGGGAGAACGGCAACGGTAGCTGCTCCACAACTAGCCAAAATTTTCTGCTGAAAAAAAGTTGTATCGAGAATTTCGATCATAGATTCAGCAATGGAATAAACATACAAGTACAAAGAAGACAATGAAGACTGCCAATTCACCATACAAGAGTTGAAAGATATCATCACCTCACAGAATATTCCAGATGAAAAACCTATTGAAAAACACTGCACTACTCTCACAAACTTCTGTCAAAGTCCATTTGTATAACTCTGAGCCGTTTGTAATCATTTAATATTCGCAATTTCACATAAAACAAATGCTATCAGCCATTATTATACACAAAAAAATAAGTAGCCAAACTTTTAAACTCACAAGCAAAGATAAACTCCAAAAAGAAAGGAAATACCACAAATTTGTACCATTTCAATGTAGTTAAACTCTGATTACTTTCAGCAAGTGTATGTTTCTATCATATTTGCCTTGTACACATTGCTTAATCTCCCTCCATGTAACGTTTCTAACAGTGTCAACCATTGTAATATGTCTGCATATCTGTTTCTTACAAAAGATTTACTTGTTTATTTAAAATTTGTAACTGTTACTTGTATTTCTCTCAGCCCGGATTAACCACAGGGCACAATGGGCAACTGTCCAGGGGCGAAAAAATATCATGATTATTAAAATCATACTCATTAAAGTGGTAAAAGTCTTAAATCTGATTAGGGAAATGATGTGTCCTTTGTCTTTTTTTGGGCCACTTTTTTTCGACTCTGAAAGTTGTCAGCATTATCGACGGCATCATTAAAAAATCGCTAGAACTCCAAAGAGAATTATTGCACTTACAATTTGCTATATCAAAGGACGGAATTCTATAATCAGTTTTCCCAATCAATTCCTCTGAACTGTTGCTATTGTGATTTGTGATAAAAGCTGGAATAAACGCTTGTAGAATTTAAATTAAACTCAAAACCTACTGCGACACAGAGGTGTAAAGCTCAGAAATAAAAGCAAGAGAAGTCTGAAAAACTGCTAGAGAAAATTCCCAAATTGGATAATTTCTTCATCGACAGAAATAAACCTAGCTGCTCAGGTATGTAGCATCTATTCTACGATATGCAGTACTTGCAATTTTGGTTGTGATGTTATTTTTTTCTTTTATTTAAATGACTCAAAATGATCAGGAACGTCGAGAAATATAGTATTCTGCAAAAAATAATTTTGTGTCTATGTACGGAGTGGAAGTATCGATTCCATTGGAAGTGATATTTATTATCATTATTGATTGATTCTCCCTGATTTCAGTTGATAGTCAAAATAGTGAAAATCCAGACAAGAAAATGTTTTAATCTCAGCTGGCTAGTGGACAGTGAGTGGCTCATATTCTACTTACAAATTATACTGCATACAATGTAAATTATTCAGCAATATTAATAACCGTTCATCTTTTGTGAGTCGTTTTAAAAATTGGAAACATATGGAAAAAATATCTGAACATAAGCGTTCTCTGAAACATCAAGAAAATATCATTTTGCGTTCAAAAATTCAAGGTAAAACTAATTCTTCTTTACAACAACAGTATGTCTTGGAAATGAATGATTGGAGAGAAGTTTTGAAAAAGATACAGGCTGCAAGTTTTTACCAAAACAGCATTTCATGGAAGTTTTGAGCATGTTGGAGAAGATAATTCGGGAAATTATCTAGAAACTCTCATTCTAATAACAAAGTTTGATCCTTTCCTTAATAATCATTTTCAAAGTAAAGCAGATAAAGGTAAGGGTCAAGTCTCATATATTTGTAAAACAATATGTAATGAGTTCATAGGATGTATTGCAGAACTGCTGAGAAACAAAACAGTCCAAGAATTGAAAATATCCAAATATTATTCCATAAGTTTAGATTCAACTCCTTCCCATATAGATCAACTTACTTTTATACTTCGTTATATACTACCAGATGGTAGTATTGTTGAACGCTTTTTTAAATTAATGAGTAAAGTTGGACATAAAGCTTCCAATATTAAAGGGACTATAATAAAAACGTTGAATGATTTAAAATTAGATATTAATAATTGCAGGGGGCAATCATATGATAATGCCAGCAATATGTCTGGGGCGTATTCAGGTCTACAACAGCGAATCAAAGCACGGAACAATTTAGCATTCTACATCCCGTGTGCAGCTCATTTGCTCAATTTAGTTGGTAATTGTGCTGCAGAGTATTGTCTTGCTGCAACAAAATTTTTCATGTTTCTCAACGATTTATATGCATTTTTTTTCTGCATCTACACATCGTTGTGAAATTATCCTAGTTTCTATTTCAAAACTGCAATCCATGCTTTGTCCAAAAAGAGTGTCTACTACTCGATGGTCGGCAAGAGCAGATACGGTTAAAGCCTTGTATAATGGTTATGACTGTTTAGAAAATTGCTTAGAGCAAATTATTAATCATTTTTTCGTTTCTTTTCGTTAAATAAACTGATAATAGCCAAATCATCAACCGAGTTTCGATAAATTCAGCTTTTGCCTGCCCCTCATTACCAGAGGCGTAGGCATCATTTCATTATAGATATATTGCTGAACACTAAAATAAAACCATGAAGTTGTAATTAACTAAGCCATCCTAACAATTTGCTTTTGAGTACAAGGGCAAAAATAAATCAAACAGTTTTTCCTCAACCCACAGAAATCAAAATGTCGCACAATTTTCAATCAACAATCCAACGACTAGCAACAGTTATGTATCAGCTGTTAAGTCAGCACGTAAACCATCTTTCCCAAAAAAGGATCAAACCATTGTGATGCACGCCGAAGATAACCTAAAATTATTTGACTATGTTAAGGCAATAGACGATATTATAGGCCCCAAACATATTTCTTTAGCTTCGAGGATCTCGAATAACAGAATTTACATATATCTAACCAATTCTAATCTTGTTGACGATCTTTTAAAATCCCATCCATCCGTAACCATCAACAATAATGTCATAAACATCCGCAGACTTGTATCTCCGACAAAAAGAATAATCATCTCGAACATATCTCCTTACATGCCCCATGATCTTGCTGAAAATGCAATAAAAAGCCTTGGTTTAGAATTAACCTCCCCTATCTCGTTTCTGAGAGCTGGTATCCCAGGCGACGAATATTCTCATATATTAAGTTTTAGACGACAAGCCTACGTTCTTTCCCCATCAGACGACTTCGAATTGCAGACTTCATAAATCATCCCTTTTGACGGCAACGAAAACAGAATCTTTCTATCTACGGACAAAATGGAGTGCTTCATTTGCAGACAACCCGGACACATCGCTACAAATTGCCCAAATCCCCCAACCAACAATATACTGTCGCAATCCACTCTGACTGAACAAACTAAACAGATGTCCTCAAAAACAGACTCTGCAAACCTAATAGAAAGCAACGAAGTGAGTTCAAATGAAGACCCGATAACCCCACAAGAAAACCAGCCTGCTGCTGCTCTGCCTCCAGTCGAAAAACGCGGATATTCCCAGCTTTCATCACATAGTGAAAACTCAAGTGTACCTGCAGAAGCAGAAGTTAACAGGGACGATGTGCCTCCCCCTCCATTCTCTCCACTCTCCACAGCAGTTCATAAAGCAGTAAAGAAGAAGCGCAAGGTTAGTGTATCTACTGAATCAAACCTTTCTACATCCATAAAAGATTGTATAGCAAAAACCTACCAGAAAACGCCAGATGCCTTCAGACTTCCCATAGAAAACCTTTATGATTTCTTAGAAAATACTTTTGGTAACTCTGATCCATACTCGAAAGCTCTAAAACACACAGACAACATTATCGGCCTAGTCTCAAACCTTTACCTAATTTACCCAGATCTCACAAATAGGTCCATAAAGAACAGAATTACCCGTATAATGAACAGGTTAAAAAAAGCTTAAATCTGACACTGAAGAAACAGAGAGTTTGGATATGCCTAACGAACCAAGTGATGAAGAATATAGTTCCGAAGGCTCACAGCAGTCGCATAAATCGTCATACTAAATTTCTTATTACCATGCCCCTCTCCTTAATACAGTGGAACTGCGACGGTTTTTACCCTCGTTTGGAACTATTACAACAGCTTTTAACTGATTACTCGCCAGACTTCCTTTGTTCACAAGAAACGAATTTTACCAAGTCACACAACCCTCACTTAAAAAGTTATGTTGGTTATCATTTTATAAGAACTACTCATTTACGTGCTAGTGGTGGATCCTCAGTTTTTGTCTCTAATGATATATTTCACCAAAAATTAAATTTAAATACAAACTTAGCAGTTGTCATCAGCGCATGGTGCCCTAATAAAATTGCATTTGTAGTGTATATGTTCCTCCAAACTACACTGTAAGAGACACAGATATAATGGATCTCATAACTCAACTACCTATACCATTTATCTTAGTAGGTGACTTTAATGCTCACAACACAATGTGGGGTTTAGAATGTACGTTTGTCCGTGGCAAAATGATTGAACCCGTAATTAACAATAGTAACATTAATCTACTAAATACTGGCAGCAGCACATATTTTCATGTACAATCCAGATCCTTCTCCTCAATAGACCTCAGCATTTCAGATCCAGGAACAGCATCCTTACTAACGTGGCACACCCTTGATAGCCTCTAAGACAACGAACCAAAACAAGTTAACATTAAAGGAAAGTGGAAAATCGCAAAAGCAGACTGGAAACTTTACAGCCAAACGCTGAAGGAAAATACAGACAATATCAATTATTCGAATGATGTAGACGAAGCTGTTGACCAATTGACTAACTCCATAATTTCTGCAGCCAATAAATGTATAGGAAAGTACTCCGTCAACCCTCCAAAATGAACCGTTCCCTGGTGGAATGAATCCTGTAACAATGCAGTAAAGGAGTGCAAAAAGGCGCTTAATAAATACTGAAGAACCAGAAATGATTCAGCCTTGATAATCCTCAAAAGAATGAGAGCAAAATCCAAAAGGGTTTTTAAACAAAGTAAACGAGAGTCGTGGAATAAATACATAAGCACTATAATCTCTGAAACCTCTCCTTCTCAAATCTGGACCAAGATAAGACAGATGAAAGGAAAAAACACTAGTTTTAAAATACCTGGTTTAACCAACGAGGGTGAACTCATTACCAATTACCAACAAATTGCTAATATCCTTGCCCAACACTTTCTAAATAAAACCTAATCCAACCCCGAACCTCCAAACTCACCAAATAACTCACATCCTGAACCAAATCTCTTACAACTGTCACCCACTCAATTTTCTTTTCACCCTTTCCGAATTAAAGCCAGTCCTACCTTCACTGAAGAACACAGCTGCAGGACCGGACGATATCCCTATGATCTTTCTAAAACACCTACATTCAGCAACAAAAACCAAATTGCTCGAATTTTACAACAAAATATGGTGCAGTCAACAATTTCCGGCTCAATGGAAATAATCAATTATTATACCAATCAAAAAGAACGACTCGATTAATAATTTTCCAAGCTCTTTTAGGCCAATCTCTCTTACCTGTACATTGTGTAAAATTCTCGAGATAATGGTTAACAGACGCCTACACTGGTACCTAGAATCGCACAACCTATTATCTACAGAGCAGGCAGGTTTTATATCAAACAGATGCACATTGGATAATCTGGTTACTCTACACACAGATATCTCACAAGCCATTGAAATTAAAAAAGATATAATCGCCGTGAGTCTAGATATTGACAGCGCCTTCGACACAATCCATAAAACTTCCATTTTTAAGAAATTCACAGACTTTAATTTAACTGGAAATATTCTCTCCTTTCTACAAAACTTCCTAACCAACAGATCGTTCAAAGTCGTTACAAATGGGCAAAAGTCTACTTCGTACGCGCCAGAAAATGGTGTACCACAAGGCTCGGTTCTTAGCACCACTCTATTTCTGATGAGTATCAACGATATCTGCTCCTCTATAATTCCACCTGTAAAATATGTACTATATGCCGACGACCTCATTTTCTACTGCCAAGGTAAAGTCACTACTAGTACTTGTACTTTACTTCAGAAGGTTCTAGATAACATCCACAATTGATCTCTCAAATCTGGTTCTCACTTTTCAACAAACAAATCCAAAGTAATCCAGTTCAGCAAAAGACTCGATCCTCTTCCTCCCCAACTAAAACTCAATGGCGACTTGCTACAAGTGGTTGATCAACATAAATTCCTAGGAGTAACATTTGACAAAAAGATCACATGGAGGCAATATATCCAAGAAACTAAAGCCAATTGTCTAAATAGGATTAACATCTTAAAATCATTAGCACATCATCAATGGGGAGCAGAAGAGGAAATACTAATAAGGATTTACAGATCACTGGTCTGCTTCAAACTAGATTATGGAAGTATCCTCTATATGAGCGGCTGCAAATCGTATCTCAAATCTGTTGACACTATCCAAACCTCAGCATTACGAATATGTCTAGGCGCTTTTAGATCCAGTCCCACCGAAAGCATCTTCATTGAATCTTCTGAACCACCTCTTTTCATACGACGAGAATGCCAACTATTATCCTATTTTTCCAGAATATCCGCCTACCCACAAAACCCAGTGTTTAAATTAATTGATTCTATACAACCAGCACCTGAAAACAAACCCAAAACATCGCTCTCACCTCCACAAATGCTATACCCTATTTCAAGAAACATTAATCTTAGAGATACAACTCCCATAAAACATTCTAATACTCCTCCATGGACCAAAAAACCACCACTACTGAATACAAGACTAAACAACTACAACAAGTGCGAAACGCCTAACATAGTCTTTAGATAAATATTCAGTGAGCTGATAAATAACCAGCAGTTTGACAAAATCCTATACACTGATGCCTCCAGAGAAGTCAATGGTACCGGATGTGCTGTTACTACAGTAGATACAACAATAGCAACATACAAACTTCCTGCCGTATGTAGTATACATACAGCCGAACTATATGGAATACTACAAGCCTTGAGGACTCCAACACAGGATAACAGGAAAATTGCCATATGTACAGACTCCCTTTCATCATTATACTCCATCAAACACAAATGTTCACAACATCCCTTAGTCCATGATATCCTCGACACCTGCCACAACCATCACACTAGAGGTATCGTTGTGAATATCATCTGGATCCCTTCTCATGTAGGAATCACAGGCAACGAACGTGCAGACCAAGCAGCGAAACAAACTTGTTCAGCCAACTTGCCAATAGTGAAAATCCAACTTTATCAAGATTTAAAATCAGCAGCTCGACATATTATGACTCAAACATGGCAAATACATTGAAATACACGTAACACAAAACTTCGCACAATACAACCAACAGTTACCGCCCAGAAGATGCCTCCCATGACAAGAAAAGACAAAAGTGTCACAAGAAGACTCAGAATAGGTCACTCATGGCTAACCCATGGTTACCTAATGTCTACAGACAATCCCCCTATCTGTGAATCCTGTGATAATGTAAGACTTACAATAGAGCATATACTTACAGGTTGCAAAAACTACAGGCCAACTCGTCGCAAACACAAGCTCAGTGGAACACTCAAAATTATTCTCGGACAACCTAACCAGTTTAGTGCTGTGATTCAGTTCTTCAAAGACTGTCAACTGTTGAATCTAATTTGATTTCTATGTGTAACTAAATGTATCACAGATCCCGTGTCAGTGGCCGCTGGATGCCGAGACACGTTAATTTTAATAAAAAAAAAATTCTTGATATATTCATTTTCAATAATAAATAACACGGTATTATGACTATTTTTTCTTGTGTAAATACATATACCTTTTACTTATGTCATATGCGCTGTCTGAAAGACGAAGAGGGGAGATAGATGGAAAGGGAGAAAAAAAATATTTTCCCAGGGCGCAAAATATCATTAATCCGGCGCTGATTTCCCTATTCAATTATTTATCTAATTGTGTTAGAAGCCACATGATATTTAATATTTGTCTACCCAAAAAAAGTACAGTATGTTATTTGAATTTACAGGAGATCTGCTGCTAGTTATATCTGGTGCAACTCAAGCTAAAGTAATAGATAGAGATGGATTTGAAAAACTTGAAACTGTAAAGGGAGATATGTATATAACAGATCAGGCAAAAACAAAGGGCCATACAGCAGGTTTGCTAGCAGGGACGTGGAATCCAATTACAAAAGAAGAGTTTCTAACCACAAGTGCAGATGGAACAGTAAGAACTTGGGATTTCTACGAAGGTAATTGAATAATAAATAATTCATTTTAAAGTACATCTATTAACTTTATTATTTTAGGTGGTAAACAACATAAACAAATAATAAAGTGCAGAGCTCAAAATGGTCTTAAGGTATCTCCAAACTCAGTTAATTATAACAGAGAAGGAAAAGTGATAGCTTGTGGTTGTGCTGATGGTTCTATACAACTTTGGGATTTCAGGAAAAGTTCAGTAGCCCCTGCTAAACAATTAAGAAAGGCACATTTACCTGTTGAAATAACAAGTATATGCTTTTCTCATATTGGCGATAATCTATTAACTAGGAGCTGTGATGGAACTATGAAATTATGGGATATTAGAAACTTTAAACAATCTATAAATGAAGTTGCAGATTTATACACTAGGTATGATACAACTGATGCCATTTTTAGTCCTAATGATGAAGTTGTTGCTACTGCATTATCACTAGATAGAGGTTTGTATAATCATTTATATTTGATTAAATCTGTTTAATCATAATCCTTTTTTAAAGGTCAGAAAAATGGAGTAGTACTCTTCTATGAAACGAAATCCTTCAATTTGATCAGAAAAATGCAAATTACAGATTCGCACACAATCAAACTAGCTTGGCATCCAAAATTGAATCAAATTTTTGTCGGTACTGGAAATGGCTTGATCAAATGTTATTATGATGAAAGACGCAGCTTAAGGGGAGCCACACTTTGTGTTGTCAAGCATCATAGAAAAGCTCAGCAGTCTGAAGTTGTCAGTTCTCAACAAATTATAACACCTCATGCTTTGCCATTGTTTAGACAAGAACGAAGGAAAACTAGTAGGAAGCAAATAGAGAAAGATAGGTTAGTGTAATTTATAATGTTTTCTTCATTTATGTGTGTTTTGATTATTCTCTATTATCTAAATTAAACACAAATTATTGGGTGATTAATTAGTTAATGTCGTAATCAACTAGAATAGTGGAGGTGATTTGTGCAAAGTTTTGGCAAATACAATTTATGTAACAATACTTTAAAAATACTTTTTTTTACAGATTAGATCCAGTAAAATCCAAGAGGCCAGATTTGCCTATCACCTCTGGTCAAGGTGGTAGAGTAGCTTCTAGTGGGGGTACCCTTAGCAGTTATGTTATTAGAAATTTAGGATTAAGTAAGAGAGTTGAAGATGACCAAGATCCAAGAGAAGCAATTTTGAAGTATGCGAAAGAAGCCGAAGAAAATCCTTACTGGATTACTCCTGCATACAAAAATACTCAGCCACAACCTACTTATGCTGAAAATGATGATGACGATGAACCAGAAGAAAAAAAATCAAGAACAGAATAGATGATGATGTAGTAAAATTGTTTGTTTTCATTTACTTATTTATTTATCCCCTTTCTCATCATCCATCCAATTCAATGTTTATTTTCTCCTTTAGTATGATTGAGGGGTTTTCGGTTTGTTAGTTTTCCTATTCTAGATAGTTTGCACTAAGTTAACAGGTTTCTAGTTATTTTGGGCTTTCTAAGGATAGCGGGTTACCTATTTTCAATTTTTTTATGTATTTATTAGCGATCAAAACAATATATGCTAATGTGCTGACTTAGAGCAGAGTTATGCTCTACTATAGTATGATGAGGTTTTCTCCAACGGCAAATCCTCTTCAACCATTTGTCGGCTAGCCAGTTCCTTTGCAGTCTTATTGTATTTTGAGGTTCTAGTAGTGGATGGAGTAGTCCATTTACATGGCTTTCTAGTCTGTCGTGATGGTCGCGAATCGCTCTGCAATTTTATCCTGGATGTATGGAATTTTTAAGTCTTTGTGTAGTGTTGCATTAGACACATACCATGGTGCATCTGTTATCATTCGGAGGGTTTTGGATTGACTTCTTTGGATTATAGGTAATAGTCTAAGATCCCACTGCTCAATTCTGCAGCTATCTGTTTTTTTTATGAAATTAATTTTAAATGAATGAATGCAATGGATTAGCGATAGGTTGCCTATAAAAAATTAGCTGCAATCACCTGTAATTAATTTTTGTATAATTAATTTGCTAATATAAATTGCAGCTATATGTTTTTTTAATCAATTTTACGTCATTTTAAAGGAAATGATGTAAAGAATAGAAGAAAAAATGGTTGTCAGGTATATTATTGTTAATTATCTACAGTCATCTCTTCTTTAAAAAATGTATTACAAGATTAAAGTTTCATATTTCCTGTTTACGATAATCCATGGTTGCCAGTTAAAAAAAATGGCTGCAAGAAGAGGTTGCCATGCTTTGAATAAACGATTCTCCCTCCAGGTAAGTGTGAACGCAAGGGAAAAGATGGTCCATTCGTTTCGTGCGATAAATAGGGACCAAGCAAAGCTCGCAAGATCACCAGTAGACTTGTCATTGGAGTAAACTATCAATGCCGACGCTGGCAATATTTTGACTGGAGTTACTCACTTTACAAACTCTATAAGTGCGAGAAAAAAATGGAATCTCAGTCACAGTATGAGAACGAAAATTTTAACACCCGTCAAAGAAAAAACATGTTTATTAAGTAAAGACGATACGTCGCATTGTTTACAAAAGAGCCAGATTAGAAAAGATAGCATACATCTAAATAATATAATTAAAATAATAAAGCAGGTAATTAACCCCTTTCACGAAAATATCGATAAAGATTAGATGTGTAACATTTCTACTGGCAAATCAGTTATCGCACATGTAACTGATTTTCTGCTCAGTATTTCATCGCTTGGCAGTGCACAAAAAGTGAAATTTATTTCCGAATGTAATGATAATTCCGAGAGATTCTCCAATGTCCTCAGCAAAAACGAAATTTTTGATTTCGCATCAGATTGTATCAAAAATTCACAAAAAAATAAAGAGATAGTTTTGGACGATTATTGGCATAAAAAAATACATAGACCTTGAGTACTGTTTATCGCACCCTCTCGCACCTGCACCTCCAGCGCTCTTCCAATATTCAGGAGAAATGTTTAAATCATTTCAACGTTAGCCGAATAATTGAAATCGCAAATTGAATTAACTCATTCTACACACATTGCCATGTAAGTAATATATGGCTTCTACTTTTTATATCTCCTTGGGTCTTCTATGCATCAGACATTTGGGCAATTAGCTCAGTCTATTTTAATAAAACTTTGTGCAACAAGTGCTCGCGAAATACATATTATTTTTCACTAGGTATCTAACACCTGCCATCAGACATTGCGAACGTGAAAATCGAGAAGAAATTAATATTCTATATACGAGTCACGTGCTTCTCCAACCCAGGCCAACAAATTTCTGCGAAAGTTTAAGAATGTTCCATTTCAAAGAAGCTGTGGTTACATTTTTAGCAAGTTTCTGGGAAATCGATTGTTTTTCGTCAATATTACTCAATTTATGCAACAAGTGCCACTTTTTTTCACGAATGGAAAAAGTTGACCGTCAGGCGAGTGCGTCAATTCCATGAGTGAAAAAAAGACACTTTATGCACATGTTGCATACATTATTTTTTCTACATCCCTATACAAAAAAATAAAATTCAAATAGAAATTTGGGATATTTTAATTAAGCTCCTTCGGTAAATTACAATTATACATATTCCAAGTTTCATGAAAGTTCATCCTCGATGTCCAGCCAAGTATCTTAGAAGTCCATCCTCGATGCCCAG
The DNA here is from genome assembly GCA_963921935.1 of Galeruca laticollis. Lineage (NCBI taxonomy): Eukaryota > Metazoa > Arthropoda > Insecta > Coleoptera > Chrysomelidae > Galeruca > Galeruca laticollis. The sequence goes on from OY998177.1 coordinate 213,487,039, forward strand.
CCAAGTTTCATTGTGTTAGCTTATGAAAAGTGTTCCGCAGTCTTACTTTTTGTAGTAAGAGTTTTAAACGCGGTAATAAGTTATATCTACATAAATCTCGATGGACCAGCCACGGTGATGTGGCAAATGTTGTTTTCTTGTACGTTGATTTTATATGTAGTATAAATTAAATGCATATGCACTCTCACTGGTTTTTATTCAACTTTTCCTATAATTGTTGTTTATTTGCGGAACAATTAAGATGTAGCACTGAATATGATCACACTAATTATATTTAATGCTTATAGACGATTTGATTAAACCGGTCAATTTGCCGGGTGAAAATATAACTACATTTTAGGACGACGGGTGACTGAGAAGTCAAGAATTGTTGGGTTGTAGCCGTATTTATGAGACGCTCAAATGGGTGTGATTAGGGGAGATCATGTGGGAAATTGGGTGATGATATTTTAAACTCTAACCGTCATAAACGACTGTTGAGTTGGGTATACGCTTGGTCATTTTTTTGTCATGAAAAAGTTATTTTCGTTAGATAGGGAAAGCTTTTAAGATAGTTTTTGTATGGAGAGATAAGGTCAACTTTGATATTTGAGGGTTTTTTATGGTCGTTTTTTTTGTTATGAAAAAAGTTATATTGGTTAGATAAGGAAGGCTTTTAAGATAGTTTTTGTATAGAGAGATAAGGTTAACATTAATATTCGAGGGTTTTTTATGTGAAAGGGACGGTAAATGGATATTTGCGTAGCTAAGGAAATATTGAAGAGATTAGAAGAAATGTATTTCGTTTATAATATATACGGAATGCGTAAATTTTGGTATACGGGATAAAGATGAAAATAGTGATTGCAGGAAGAATTTGAGTGTGAATTCAAATTCGTACAGAAAGCGTGAAATAAAGTTAACGTTATGGCACATTTTTAATGCTTTTTCACTCTAACCATAAACAACCACTTCAAGCACTACAAACCGATTAAATACAAGGTACTTTAAGGATAGGGCGCAGGAAAAGTTGTTTTTATTTCCGTTGGAGAACAGTGCTTCTCTTATCGTGTAGAAGGAGGCCACGTTATAAAAACAGAAGAGACTAATTTCAGTTGATTTGTCTGCATGGGTTCGGTGCCATTTTGCTCTTGCTTTTCTCTTTTGTGATATAATTGTCTTGATCTCCACTGGGATATTGTATATTTTGCACCTTGTAGTTGTTATTGGTGTTGTGCTGCCTCCTTAAGTGTGTTGATAAGTTGATACCGCTTCATCACAATTTCAGTTGGAGATTTGAGACTTACTTGCAGATTGATTTCCTCCTCTATGATGTTTCGATACTCATCCCATTTAGTTTTATTGTTATGTAGCCTAGGAATTGATGTTCTGTGAATAACAATGGCGGTTATAGTTACTATTATAGGCGAGTGAACAGATGAGAGATCGTAGCTTGGAGTGACTTCCATAGAGTTAGGGAGATATTCTTCTAGTAATAAATAGGTCCAGTAGGTCAGGAGTTTTATTAGGATCCGTTGGCCAATATGTAGGAGTTCCATTTGACAGAAAGTGATAATTCTTTTCTTGTGCAAGGCTTACTAGTTCCCTGCCTTTGGTTGTTGTTAGGCGTGAACCATATAGTGTGTGCTTGCAGTTGAAATCTCCATCTGTGATGAATTTGTGGTTAACGATTCAAAGAAGTCTTTAAAGTTTTCTTTCTTTAGATTATAACATGGTGGGCAGTAAACTGATGCCATAGTAGTTCAAATAAACTCAACTTTACTTTTATCAATGTAGCTTGCAGATAGTTTAAGACATACTTCGGTAATTCCACATGTTTAATGGTGCTTTTTATTAAAATGGCTGTCCCAGCATGATCAGTTATATCTGGATGATTTGCAAAATAAGTGGTATACTGTGGTATTCCGAAATAGGATCGGTCTGTGAAGTGTCTTTCGCTTATTAATAAGATATCAATTTTGTTATAATGGAGGAATAATTCTACTTCGTTTTTATGTTGTAGAAGGCCATTCGCATTCCAATCTGCAATGTTAAGAAACTCATTGAATTTTGCTTATAAGCGCGATGAGCATGTTTAGAACCATGCTGTTCTGTTGGATTAGTTGTTGGAACATGCCTTTGAATTCTTCCAGAAATTTGTTCATAGTGTCATTTTTGTTAGATTGTTGATCTCTGCTATTATTTGTCGCTTGTGCATAGGTTCTAGGATGCTGCTGTTGCTATTGCTGTGTGGCCTATGCACTGGATTTGTGGAACTCTTCGATGGTTGGTTGGCTTTGTAGTTAGCAGGATAAGCACCATCGCATAGGGCACACCTGGCTGGGGTGTCTTTATTTTGTTTTGCAAGCAGCTGTATTATGTAATCCGCCGCATTTGACACACACATATGGTTTGTTGCAGTATGTTCTGGAATTACCGTATTGCTGACACCTCATACATTGTATGATACCTTTACTCGTTCTGGACGGTTCTACTTGGATAGCTCTATTTTGCAAGTTTGTTTGTTTATATGTGTCTCTGTTGTTATTTGCTGGTAATCACAAAGAACAGATTAAGAGGTTCTTTTGTTGCTCTACTTCGACCGTTCATTATGTTTCTTACCTTGTGTCCACTACTTGCTAGTTCCTCGGAGATTTCTTTGATACCGGGTGTCCCATTTAACTTTTTGGGGTTTTGATCGCTTATTACTCAAACAGTTTTAGGAATAGAAACATGCGGTTTTCGCCAGTTCTATTGAAATTTATAAAAGTTTTTTCTCAATGATGGGATATTTTATCGTAATGCCGGTTTGACCGGAAATTAACACGGCGATTTTTAGTGATAGGGCAACTTTGTTATTTTAAATAGAACACCCTGTATATTTTTAGTCTAACACAAAGCTCAATCTTTAAGCTTTCTAAGCATATATAGTTTGTGCTACTTTTTCTGGAAATTATGGCCTAAAATTTAAGTTAAACAACGGTAAGCATTTTCTAAGGCAATTTTTTAAAAATGTCAACAAAATTAACAATTTTGGACGTAGACATTTAATAAAAAATATTGCAACAAATTTTCGAATTGATGTCCTCGGACGTTTACACACATTCGCCATCTTTTAATTAAGTTTCGAAAACTAGCTATCAACATCTCTCTAGGAATAGTTTCAATCACATTTATTATGTTTGTCTTTAATTCTTCCAAGGTTGTAGGGGGTGGGTTGTAACATCGATCTTTGATGTAACCCCAAAAGAAAAAATCCGGTACCGTTAAATCAGGTGATCGCGGTGGCCACCTCACTGGACCTCTTCTTACAATCCACCTTTCACCAAATGTTTCATTTAAAAGTTCTCTAGTGATCATTGCATAGTGTGGACTTGCACCATCCTGCTGAAAGTAACATGTTTGTAATAAATTATCTTGCTGAAGTTGCGGAAAAAAGTACAGTTGTTCTGTAATTAATTCTTGTAAATAATCTTAAACCTTGCCGGCAAAAATTAACGCGCACGGCTTGGTCAATCTCTTTTAATTCTTGCACCAAATGAAATTTGTAAGCCTTTAATTTCAATTGTTTTTTTAAAATCCTATGAAGGGTGCTCCTAGGAACGCCCGTAGTGCTAACCATTTTTCTAACTGATGTTGTGGAATTTACTTCTACAGCTTCTTGAACTGGAATAACTTTATTTAATAAATTGTCTTGGTCACGCTCTCTTTTTTGATGAGCAAGTGTGCCTGTGTCTCATAACTGACGGTACCAACTTCTTATTGCATTATCACTGGGTGGTTGTTTATTAAACATTCTTCGAAATCTTCTTTGTATCACCACAATTGACTTCGTTTCTGCAAACATTACATACTTTCCTTTTTCATATAAAGTGAACATTTTTAAAAGAGAAATAAGAAAACTAATTGTGGTAAACTGACAGTTCACGTGAAATAATTATTTGCTGTCACTAAGCAAAGCCTACTTAAAAAATATATAAATCTATTTCCAAATGCCCCGCTAGTTATCGAAACTTAATTAAAAGATGGCAAATGTGTATAAACGTCCAAGGACACAATTTTGAAATTTGTTATAATATTCTTTTTTGTTAAATGTCTTTACGTTCAAAATTGTTAATTTTATCGACATTTATAATAAATTGCCTCAGAAAATGCTTAAAGTTGTTAAAATTAAATTTTAGGCCATAATTTTCGGAAAAAGCAGCACAAACTATATATGTTTAGAAAGCTTAAATATTGATCTTTGTGTTAGACTAAAAATATACAGGGTGTTCTATTTAAAATAACAAAGTTGCCTATCCCTAAAAATCGCCGTGTTAATTTCCGGTCAAATCGGCATTACGATAAAATATCCCATTATTGAGAAAAAAACTTTTATAAATTTCAATAGAACTGGCGAAAACCGCATGTTTCTATTCTTAAAACTATTTGAGCAATAAGCGATCAAAACCCCGAAAAGTTAAGTGGGACACCTGGTATCTGTTGAGTGGTGCAAGCGTTTCATCCCAATTCAAGACACATTCTTCCTTGGGTTGGTAACACTTACTATCACTCATAAATTTTATAATGTTTCTATATGTATCCAGTGTATCACAGTTTATTTTAATTGTGTTGTCTGCTAGGCCTCATAGACAAATATTGGGGGTTATCTAGCTATTTTGTTCTCTACATTTTCCTTTTGGCTGGTACCTTGATTTGGTTCACTTAAGGGGCTAAATATGTTGTTTGTTTCTGTATGTTGCGAGGTATTTACTTTGATTTTCCTTTTTTTTGTGTTTCGCTTTTAACTGCTTGCCATGGATTTTCCATTGTTGCATTGCTTTCAAAATCATCAAATCCTAAGAATTCACCATCACTGGTAGATAACATTCTGTGTAGGTATTGGTTTTTGTTAGGTGCTTGTTGAGCATTGTCGTTGGTATGTTCAATACTGTTGCAAGTATATTGGGCATTGTTGCTGGCCTGCTTAATGACATACTGAGGTTGTGTCATATACAAATTGCTATCGTATGCTACTGGCTGTGTGAAAGTTTGGGTTGGTTGGTATTTGTGTGCTGTAGAATGGGGACACCCTATATGATATTTCTTGAAGAAACCATTGGTTGGTTATAATTTATTCCAGGTCCATTAAAGGCCGGTAATTGATTAATTTTTTATTATTCAATATTTAATTTTTGTCTATTTTTTCCCGGACTATTTTATCGACTATAGTTTACTTATCTGCTTATCACTGTTTTGGTTTCTTTGTAATTTTGTATCACTACACTCATTCACTTTTTATCGGAAATAAATGAATGAGCAAGGCACGTCCGTCGCTTACCGAGGATTGATATACTCCCCTATTTTCCTACCTTTAGTATGAGCTTTTAATTGTTAGTATATAGTTGCCACAATACTTTCAGTCTCGCAAATGTTGTAAAGTAAATTCAAGCTTTCCTCCTCGAAATACGACAGGGAGATTTGTAGTGTTATTAATCAGCATCATATATTGGGTGGGAAGGATACCCTTGGGGGATCATAAGGAATGATGAACTCAACTCAAGAGAGGGTCTTAAGGTTTTTAATAACTTTTTTTATACAGTTTAGTAAGATGCTTTTGGGTTAATAAATAGACACCAATTTTTCATTGTATATTTTAATTTCTGAAGAACGGCAGATTGGATAAAGTAAACAAAAATAATGATTTTGATGAGCGATTTGCAAACGTCATATCACGTACTTTTTTCACTATACTTTGTATATGCAATGAGGCAGACTGTCCATTTTAGAATAGTTTTCGACGTTCTCCTGCCTTATAACCAGTAGTACACTTTTTATTTATTAAAAGACTAGGTAGATGTAAATTTGCGGGAGAAAGATATATAAGGGATTTTGTACTAAGTATCGGCAAAAATATTACAAAAGCTCAGTCTATCCCCACCATCCACAACCTCAACACATTCTTCATCTCTGACCCATACAACAGATAATAATAAATAAAAATAATGGTGTTTCTTTATTGTTTAATACAAAGTTGAAGTGAGAATTTTTTTTGTATTTTATTGAAAATAGCTCATTTCAACAGTTAAATTATTACCAACACATATATGGTGAAACTTCTATAAAAATGTGTATCCTGTTAAGATTTTATCCACAATTGACTTTCAAAAAGCTGGTCATCCTGTATAGATGCTCCTTTTTCAATGGATAAAATCTTGCGACTACTGGAGTTTTCTAGACCCATAAACTTATTATTATAATTAATATTGTTGTTTTGTTTGTAAACAAAATAATGCATATATTATATTGTGTATATTTATTTGATCAGAAGTACAAATGTTAGCAGCTGAAATGAGCTCCTTTTCACTGGGACACTAGAGTCAATATGAAAATTTAGTAACTAACGTGTATTTCCTTGGCGATTAACAATCTTGAACAAATATTGTTAATCTTCCTTATTAATACACAACAAATCAAACGTCGTAATTTAAAAATCATGTAATTAGTACCATCGCTATAATTAAGGTACACCTGGAACTGAAAATATATTTTCTTCAAATTTATTCACTATAAACCCACCAATCCTTCTCGTAACCTTCATGAACGTGATCCAACAAAGCCATTCTTCGGCCATCACAATATCTATATTTATCTTGAACTTTTTGCTTTATATCTATTAAATTTTCTTGAGTAATATCCCTTTCGAGGTATTCGCTAAGAAGCTCAGTGGCCCTTTCCAGATCTTTTTGGTTATCTTCAAATATCACAGATTGATTGTTTTTCTTTAAATAATAAGCAAATACATAAGTGTACATGAGGGTTTGTCTACATTGGCAGAGTATATCAACAGCTTTTTTTAGAAACTGTACCTCTATCCAACTCATGTTGTGATGTTGCATTTCCTCCATCTTATCTTTAACTGAAGCATAGAGTTTATGTTCGAACTTCAGTGACTGCATATGGTTCATGTAACGATTGCAATAAAATAAGTACCTCTGGAGGGCTGCTCTAGATTTCTCTTGTGCATCTCTAGCAGCTTTAGCTTCATCTTCATCATACCTATAAAAACTATTTTAACTCTAAATGAAATTTATGGTGAAAATTAGTAATACTTGAATGGACTAGGACTTTATTAATAGTAAAGTCAAAGTCTGTTCTATTGATATAATTGTATTAGTAAAATAAAGTGAATCGCACCTGTTACAGTTATACCATGAACTACCATGTGGTTCCCAGGGTCCAAGGCAGACCCAACAGAAATCTGCTTTGCAGCTTTGATTTTTGCATACCATATGATTACAACCTCCATCTTTTTCTATTGTCGCATTACATTTTGGACATTCTTTTGTGTTCGCAGCTATCCAATTTGATGTTTCAGAATCATCATCACATTTCTTTTGCCATTTTCTCAGTAAACCACACTTGACGGGATCATGCCAGTTTTCCCCGCAAGCAAAACAAAATACATTGCCACAACGGCAAGCTACTGGTTTTGCTTCCACATAAGCTACCTAAAAAAAAATTATCTTAGTCTATAGCAGTGATCCGCAACCTTTCCTCATCTGAGGCACACCAAACTGCTCCCTAGAATTTCGTGGCACACCAAAATCTAAAATATATTTATAGCAGTGGCGTAGCTAGGTCGGGGGTCAGTTCACTCCATGTATACTAATTATTTATGGATGTCCAAACTACCTTAGTTTTTTTTATTGTTTTAAAATGTGAAGAAGCCCCTTTCAGATTTGGGGCATCAAAATTTTCACTCAGGACATAATACATATTTTTTTTTATTATTCAGATAGAATGAAAAATACAAATAGGTACATACATGAGAACTATACTAAATACTAGGTAGGATAGGTAGGTATACTAAATTTACTTCTGTTGACACGTCAATAGTAATAAATATTTTGACATGATGATGACTGATTAATGTGATACCTGCGCTTGCTTCGTTGAACACAAAAGTTTTATATTCGGCTCAATTTTAGACAGCGCAACTCTTATTTCTTGGTCAAGATCTTTTAAGCATGACCGTTTATCATTTTTAATTAATACAAGCGTTGAAAAACTTTGCTCACATAAATATGTTGTGGAAAACGGAAGTAGTGTGAAGATGGCCTTGTCGGAGATGCGTGGATATTCTGTCTTGATGGAAATCCAGAAAACATCTAACGGAACTTCGTCGAATTTAAGTTTTAGGGTCATATCATTACTTAATTCTGTGAACTCCTCTCGAGTTTGCAATGGCAGTGCTTCCGTGGAACTTATTGCATTGGTTGCGAAAGGATTTCGAATCCAATTGTATTGTTCCGTGTTGATAGAATGGAAATAGTATTCAAATTTTTGTTGAAGCATACTTAAATGTTGTTGGGCCAAATCCACAATCAACTGCTTGTTTTCGATCGTACTGTGGTTGGTCCTGTGATACATTTCTAGACATCCTTTTTGCAACTGTTCCTGCCAAAGTTCAAGTTTCTTTTTGAACCCTTGTAATTTATCGGAGCACGTCAATATATTTTCATTCCGTCCTTGCATTTTTTTATTAAGTTCATTCAGATGTTCGAATATATCAGCCATGTATGCAAGTTTGGCTATCCAGTATTCATCATGAAGGTGCTGGCATAGATCGTACATATCTTGACTTGAAAGAAACTCACGCACTTCGTAGCGAAGTTCAAACAGTCGAGCTAAAACTTTTCCCCGGGATAACCAACGAACTTCTGTATAAAACAGTAAGGATTCATGTTCGCTTCCCATTTCTTCACAGAGTATTCCAAAGATTCGCGAATTTAAGGCTCTCGATTTAATTATGTTTATGATCGTAATACATTCATTCATTGTGATCGAAAGCTGTTCGGGCAAATTTTTGACCATCAATGCTTCTCGATGTATGCAGCAATGTGTAATTTGTATTGACGGATTTTTTTGTTTTACACAAGATACAAAACCTTTCTTACTGCCCATCATTGCAGCAGCACCATCTGTACAAATAGCAACGCAATTGGTCCACTGAATATTATGTATTTTAAAAAAATTATCAGTTACTTGGAAAATTTGTTCACCGGTAGTTCTCTCTGGAACCTCCTTACAAAATAAATAATCGTCAACGAAACGTACAATAGCCATCAGTTGTGCTTTATTTTTAATATCGGTTGATTCGTCGATTTGAAGCGCAAAAATTCCAGCCGAAATGATTTTTTTAATTAGTGTTCCCAAAATATCACTTTTAACAGTATCGGCCGACAAAGAAACTTTACTCACGTCCTTAACTTCGTTTGGCCCAAGCATAAGTCTAACAATTTCCATGCATGCTGGTTTAATAAGCGTTTCACCGATAGTGTGCGGTTTTTTTTGTTGTGCAATTAATTTTGCAACAAGGTAGCTTGCTTCTAATGCCTTTTCAGAAACCGTAACCGCCGATTTCATAAACTGCTTTTGTTTCTTATTTTGATCCAAGCGCCGTTGGAAAAATTGAATGTCTTTTTGACGCAACTGGGATGATTTGTGATCAAATGACGGTTTAGTTTGCTGGTACCATTGCTTCATTTGACAACTGTTCACCGCAAATGACGCATTCAGGCTTTGGAGCCGCTTCGTCGCCACACCAAGTGAAACCATATCGAAGGTAGTCTTGATTGTACTTCCTTTTCAGCACCTTTTTTGCTCTTTTTGCAGCACTTATGCTGGAGCTTGTGCTAGGTTCTTCGTCATCTGCTCGTGATTTCAGCAAAAATTTATCCATATTTGAAGCACTATAGTTATTTATAAAAGTAGATACTGCAACAAAACTTAGTCCAGTTTAATTTAATTTATTTAGACACAATATGGCCAACAACGTAAAAAAGAAAACAGGAACTCTAAAAATAACACTTAACTAATTATAACTAATTTATATTCACTTATTTATAAGGCACACGAATTTATTTATATAGCAATTCACTATTTATTTCACTCTACGATTTATTTGTTTGCCCGCGTATTTATCTGATTCACTTGACTATTCGACTCTCTCTGAGTCTCTGAGCGACGACAGGCGCGCTTATATAGGCAGCGGCGATGTTCAGGAAAACATCGAGTCGCGCCTCGAACGGCACGGATCTTTCTAGTTTAGTCGCCTTCTAGAATCAAGCCGCCGCGCCGCGCCGATAGACGTTTACCATCGGCGCTGTTGTCAGATTGCTTTATTTTTCGCGGGTCTCGCTACAATACGAATCTGATTCGTATTGTCTGAAAGAGCGGCACACCTCAAGTGCGGAGCATTGGTCTATAGTAAAGTATATCCACTTTCAAATGCAAAATCTGTCTTTATAAGGAGCAATAAAAAACTCTACTTTGCTAACACAAGTGTGTATGCAAAGTAAAATGTTTACTACTCGTATACATTCAAAGCAAGTGATTGATGTCAAAATACAAAATCTTTTGTGTTCAACCAATTAAAACGGTGAACCGTTATATTAAACGCAGTGTATTGGCCAAGGGGCGTACCAAGCCTGAAGAGTAATAACTTATCTTTTATCTTGTTTTGTTGAAATTCCTAGTGCCACATACAGTGGCGTGTGTTCGGTGGCTAAGGGATTGCACACAGGGTTACGATGCCGGGTGAAATTTCAAGCTTACCTTGAAATCACCTGTTATACCAATGTCTCCTGGCTGTCTGTGGTCAAGTCTCGCGAGCCAGTGGGATGGGGGGAGGGTTTTGGCTTTACTGCCCGGACCAAGAGAAGACAACCTCATTAAAAACCTAAAGTCATGGTGGTAAACCAGGCCGAAGAATGCGTGGCTATATAGAAGAATAAGTTTCGACCTTGGAGCACCGGGGGGAACTCCATTGTATTGAACCACGTACCTCTGCATGCGGGCTCTGCAGCGGTGGACCGTAATGACCCTAGCTTCTCGTGGGACCACTTATGAAAAGATAAAGAAAAAGCAAGACTTTCACTGGAAAAGTAGTGGAGAAAACCTCCACCTCTTCATCCGGGCACCTCACAGAGGGAAAAAAGGCCAAACGGCACGGAGGTCGTATGCCGTTGGACCTCCCAAAATCGGGAGAACCGGGCGGCATAGACGACCCACTGAGAAAAGGCCTCAGTGGAGCAGGGGTGCGGAAATACCTGCGACTCCTCAATCAGGGAATATCCCCTGAAGAGGCCAGGAAGCAGGTAATTCAACCACCCCCCCCCAAAAGCCGGTCACCATAACGGTGTTCTTCCCAAGAAGCCAAGACATGAAACTGGAGAAGATCCTCCAACTTGTCGAGGTTCAGAACTCCAACCTTAGTACTGCGGCTTGGAAGATCCTAAACTCTAAAAAAGAGGGGCAGGGAACTATCTTCACGATTGGGATCGATCACCAATCTGGGGAGGCTCTGAAGGCAGGAGGTTACGCGCTAAACTTCCGTTTTGGACGTATCCCTATCTCGGGGCTGGGAAAAAAGAAGAATCCCGTGGAGGATCCAAAGGACATGGAGATACTCTTCACATCTGGAACCTCTGGAAAGGGGGAAAGAAGCGAAAGCTTGACCTTGGGTCACCCCGAGATCTCCTCCGGCTCTGCTGGGATGACTGGGAATGCGGAGACTGCCTCTGCATCCCGGGAAACTGGGCAGAGCAGCCTGGGGGTCGAGAGTCTGACTCGAGATCAAGAAACCTGCTCGATTATCGAGGGAGATACTGCCATGGTGGTCGAGGAGGGTCAGAGAAAGAGAAAGGAGAGGGATGAATAGAGGCTGAGTAACTCGGCCTCTCTCATCCATAATAAATCACCTCCACGTTCACGAATGTAACTCAGATTAACCTGCATCACGCGAAGGGAGCTTCAGCCGTGATTGCAAGGTTGTTCGCTAGACTACAACTGGATATTGTACTGATCCAAGAACCATGGATCAACAAAGAAGGCCAAATCAAAGGTTTGGCATGTAATGATTCTAAATTGATTTATGATCAAAGGCAAGTATCTCCGCGTGCCAGTGTAATCATGAGAAATAACAAAATATATTTGTGTTTCAGATTACGTGTCACGGGACCTTGTTCCAATCATGGTTCACCTCAACATTGGGGGTTTCGACCAAGACATCGTCATTGCCTCTGCCTACTTCGCTGGAGATGGGCCGATGACACCACCAGAAGAGGTACAAGAGCTAGTGAGACACTGCAATAGCAGACGGCTGCCAATTATAATTGGTTGTGATGCCAAAGCACACAATACCATGTGGGGAAGCACCAATAATAACGCAAAAGGTGAGTGTTTATTAGAATATCTCTTAGCAAATAACCTTGAGACCTTAAACGTGGGGACAACCCCCACTTTTGTCACGAGAGCAAGAGAAGAGGTCCTGGACATAACAATTGTTAATGTTGCTGCTAGGAAAATGTTAAAGATTGGAGGGTGATTAGCGAGCCATCACTTTCAGACCATAGGATTATCGAATTTAGGATAGAGGGGAATACCACCTCGATTCCTACAATCCGAAATCCTAGAAAAACTGGTTGGTCTTTTTACAAGACCAATCTGAAGGACAATTTGGAACACGTCGAAGTGAATGGGGTAAATCACCCGCACTACGACCTGGAACAAAGAGTCTAACAGATCAGTGAGGCAATAATGGAATCGAATCTTCTTCTTAGAACCCACTTCCCAGGTAGTGAACCAGAAAAAAGCACCAAAATAGAAATGAAGTACACCAAAAAATCCCGCAAGGAAGATTGGGACATTGCTAAGAATATATTTACCAGACAACTGTTGCAATGGGCAATAAGTACCTTTCAACCATATAAATCACCAGGAGTGGATGGAATATTTTCAGCACTCCTACAGCAAGGAATAGAGGAGATTCTTCCTCACCTGCTGAAAATTACAAGAAGCAGTCTAGCAGTGGGTCTAATACCTAGAAAATGGAGAGGGACAAGGGAAACCTTCATACCAAAAATAGGGAAAAAAGATGGGACTGATCCCCGATCTTTTAGACCCATCTGTCTAACAGCGTTTCTACTCAAATCAATGGAGAAAGTAGTGGATAACTACATAAGAACAGAGAATCTGGAGAATATACTACTTCTTAAATGTCAGCATGCCCACAGAGCGGTTCGATCAACTGAGACGGCTCTGTATCAGCTGACCGAAGTCATTCAGAGAACTCTGAACAACAAAGAAATCGCAATGTGTGCATTCCTGGATATATCAGGGGCCTTTGACAACACAACTCATGTGTCTGTCAAAGAAGCACTAAAAAGGCGAGGAGTGAATGAAACCATTGTAAAATGGATGTATGAGTTGTTGACAATGAGGATAGCTGAGACACAGGTGGGGAATCAAGCCACCTCAGTTAAAGCCACTCAGGGGACACCTCAAGGGGGAGTGATATCTCCCCTTTTATGGAGCCTCGTAGTAGATGAGTTGCTCTACAGGCTAACGGAGCTTGGCATGTATGGGCTATGTCGATGACATTGTTTTAATAGTCAGAGGCAAATTCGAGAGCACCTTGTGTGATTTATTACAAAAGGTCCTCAGAATCATTGAGCAATGGTGCTTGTCAGTGGGGCTAAACTTTAACCCAAGCAAGACCATAGTAATTCCATTTACCCGGAAAAGAACACTTCCAGCCATGAAACCCATATCCTTAAACGGGGAAATCATAGAATGGAAATCAGAGGTTAAATATCAAGGGATAACCCTAGACAGTAAGCTTCTGTGGAATAAGCATGTTGAAATAACTGCTAGTAAAGCAATAAGAGCTTTGATGGCGTGCAGAAATCTAGCTGGTAAAAGGTGGGGCGGTAACCCAAAAATACTGCAATGGATGTACGCCATGATTGTGAGACCAACAATTACGTATGGGGCAATAGTTTTGCACACAAAAGCAAGTCAGTACAGCACGAAGAAGACCCTCGACAAAGTTCAAAGGCTTGCCTGTGTGTGCATCACTGGAGCTATGAGAACATGTCCAACTAGGGCACTTGAGATCATTACATATCTCACACCTCTACATCTGGTGATAGAAAGATCTGCCCAAAAGGCAATTCTTGGAATATCTAAGGAAGGTTCAGGCAATGAGAGTATTAAAAATCAGGGAGCTTGTTCCTCTCTGACAAGATACATCTTATTAGCGAATCTTCCCAACGACGAAATGATCAGGAAAGTAAGCATCGATAAGAATTTCACCACAATGCTAAATACGAGGAGACTGGGAAAGGCAATACACCACCCAAACACTTTGGAATTGTGACATATCGATCCATTCTGATAGTCAAGCAGCTCATTGACTCAAAGTTGGCATGGGAGTGCCGAAGAAAACTTGATGAATTAGGCAAGAATAACAGGGTCTCTTTAGTCTGGGTTCCTGGCCACTCGGGAATCACGTGAAATGAAGAGGCCAATACAATTGCCAGGAAAGGAGCACAAATGCCCTTTATGGGCCTGGAACCTTTCTGTGGTGTAGCTAAATGCTCCTACAAGAAAGAGTTTTGGAAAAAAGAGGAAAACGAAAGAAGTGCTCTGGCGGTGCCTTCCTGGGTTGGAACATTCCAAAAAGTTCCTGTGGAACTTTGACACTGCTAGATCCAAAAAATATTTGGACTTCAGTAAAGATAAGCTACATCTTCTCACGGGCTTTCTTACAGGACACTGCCACCTTAGGAAGCATTTATTGAGAATAGGTCTAGCAGAGATTGATGATTGTAGATTCTGTGGGTAGGAGGATGAAACTCCGGATCACCTAGTTCTGGAATGCCTCGCCATTGCAAGCCAACGCAAGAAATGCTTCAGACAAGAAACTTGTAAGAATGAGGACCTAACCTCGTTGAAGCCATCCCAAATACTAGAGTTCATTAGAACCTTGGAACTGGAAGGCGAGCTGTAGTAGTAGCGAAAACAGCTCTAGTAGGGGGGGGGCACAATAAACCTTTGGTTTCAGTGCACTGTAACCCTGTTACAATCTAATCTAATCTAGACAGGACAGATACTAAGATTGTATAACTAATGATATATTTGACCCCGAGACTGATATTAGATACTGAATAGATCAGGCACAAAGTAACTTCATCAGAAAGAAAAACGCCTAGATCTAGAGACTGTTGAAATACTAGGTTTGTACCTCATTAATCTATGGTACCAAATCATGGGCACTGTAAGCTTGAAAATACATTTCATTTAACAAAACGTTTAAAGCGAATACTTTTCTAGGTCGCCAAATACCTTTTAGCAGTAGTATAAATAATGTAAGATTAACATACTTTTTGGAAAAAATATTACTTACCTTAACAGCATAACTGCAATCTGGACTTGGGCACCATCTTAATAGCCTATTACATTCTACAAAACTATTTGTAATAAGATGTTGATACTTGAGCTTCACCCTTGGATCTTTTAACAACCTCATAGCAGTTTGATCATCGACTAAAATGGGACAATTGTGGGCTGCACATGCTATTGTTTGGCCAACACCTTCTTCCATAATTTTAGTTGTTAAATACTCATTCCAACATTGATAACAAAATCTATGTCCACATTCAAGTCCAGTCATTTGGTTAGGTGAGAAAACCATAAAACATACATCACATTCTTCAGTTCCCAGAGCTTTATTTGCTATTTTGCGTTTGGCTACATTTACTTTCTTGAATGGATTGATAACATGGGCTTCCTTAAAAATAAATAAAATTGGATCTAATTGTATATTTTTACATTAATACAAGCTAAAACTGCAACTTTTAAATGTTGGTTAACCTATGTGTTCACCAACAATTTATGATTGATAATTTAACGTTAATGACAACTTTACTTAAAACGAAACAAAAATTCTAATAATTATATTTTTGACTGCAACCAGTATTGTTTTTACCCATTCGCTCATACCTTAAAAAGTTCATCTTGATTGCCATCAAAGAACTTCTCCATAAGTTTCTCCTTGTCCCAATGGAAGTAATTTAAAAGTATTCTAGTAACAGTTGCAGGTACTTGTACTACAACATTAACTTCCTTGATGCAATCAATCATATGCTGCACTATGTCATCAGTTGATAATACTTCATATTGATATTCTTCATCGTAGCTTTGCAGTTCCTTGGTATGCGAAGCATTATCTACCTCAATAACAAAATCAACATCATCGCCACTTGTCTCATTTCCTGAATCGTCGTAGATATTATCATCGTCAACATTCATTTCTACTTTATTCTAACATTTGTGGTTGAAAGTTATTGATTAACAGGGACTATTCGAGTTATGACACCGTCTAATTTAGACAAATAATTATTAAATGTTAAAATGATTTTGTTTTGTTTGATCCAAGTAGGTTTAACTAAAAGTGTCTGCCACTCTCACATGTTTCTTACAGCTGTCAAAAATAAAGAAAATTTATATTTTAGGCATTTTTTCGTGATGACAATTAAAATCTAATAAAAATTAAGCCCACTATAGTATATTTTCATAGCGATTAAGGAAAATATTGTAAACGATTAACTATTTTCCATAAACATCCATTTTCACTAATTTATACTTATGGCTGTGATATTAATGATATTATATATTTTGGTAAATAGTGATAGGACCACTGACTTATTTGTAATGAACTGGAGTGGGGTAGAATAACGTGTATATTGTGTTGATAGGAGCAGATGCAACTCTATGGGCGCAGCCATTTTTACTGTTTATCTCTCTCAGGACTATCCATTTCCATTTTCTGTTTTAACCAAAGTAAACTTGATCCACATAACAAGCACCAGTATCCAGTATCGGCTTAGCGTGGAATCTAAACACAACAAATTATTTTCTTGTTAATATTTACATTTACAGCCATCGTCTCTTGCTATCGCTTCGTTTGAACATTTGTATTTCGTATTTATATAGAGTTGTTTATTTTAGCATTAGTTGTATTCGGTAAAAATAGTTAGTGTAGTATTAATTTTATTAGTTGGACTCTTTCTAGGAGCCATTGTTAAGTGTTTCTGTTTTAAGTTATTGTATCAATAATAACAAGCTTGCATTTTTGAAGCCTCACTTTGAGCAAAAGTCTCTTGTCATAGTATCATCACGATATAAGCAGCAATTTGCCCTCTGCAGAGTGGTCCATGATTAGACACTTTTAGATTATCATAATTGTTTCACGTATCCCTTATTAGCAGATAAACGTATCGTTTAAATTTCAATCTGTTTTCTGTTGTATAACCTCAAAACTTTTTTAAGTTGTCACTGGTTTGTATTTTTAAAGCTAAAAATGAACTTTGTGGTTATATAATCAAACCAAACCAATATCAAAGTAGACCTGTAAAATAGCACCAGAGACAACACACATAGCACTAATAGCACATAATACTGATTATGGTCGGGGTCGAGATACATTTACGTATACGGTGTAGGGGACACGTAACACGTAACGATCCGTTCAACGCATTGTATCGGGTGAGTCGTAACTGATCTACACATGCGCAGCTCGTTACGGATACGTGAGAAATATAAGCCATTAAAAGTACCTGTTATCTCTTGGTAAGACCCAGTTTTTGGTAATTGTATTTTTAGCATATTTATATCCTTATATTAAATGCTTTATTTATAAGGCTATTAAATGGAAACTCAAGTATAGAGTTTTTGCAAAAAGGAATAAAAAAACAGTATATTTATTTACGCATCCAGAAACTATGCATGCTTTTCCCGTGTGCAAATTATCAATATTTTGAAAATGTAAGAAAATTCTAGTTAATTATCACTATTTCTGATATAGTAGCATCAAAGGAACTTTCTCTTCTCAAAAATATAGAAACATGGTGTTTTCAAAGAGGCGTAACGAAAAACTATTCAATTTTAAATATTCTACCCGTAGACCTGACTGCTTTTTATGTTCAGTTCACATTTCCGTTCTCATCGAGTTGCACTAGTTGCAGGGACAAATAACCCACAGCCGCCATAAGGCAATTGGCATTTTACCCCACTCCAGTTTATTGACCTATTTGCAGTGATCTCTATACTTTATAGGTTAGACCACAGATCATATAACTACCACAGCCTAATATGCTCTATATGCTGTGTAACTACTATTAAGGTCAGACCACTTTATCTCTGGGTCAGTGGATAGGACATACCAACATCAAAAGTCATGCGTTTACGTTCTAGAATGTACTCCCAAGACTTCGCGGTTTTTCCTGTTCGCCTCTTTCACTTGTTTGTGAGCGCTTACAATCATAAACTAAAGTCACGGAATATATGTGTAACGTGCTCAAGTGGAATGGATTATGGAGCGTTTTAATGCGTTATGCAAATATTCAAAGTAGGAAGTTTGAGAAGAAATCAGAAGCTTGAAAAGGTTACATTTGTAAACTACTAAAAAACTTCAATAACTATTCATTAAGTTAATTTATATTAAAAAAATATACTACTTAATATTCATATTTCAATTTAGTGAAAAATTTAAATAACTTACATTCGAATATACTTAATCAAAATGTCCTTTTAAACCAATTTTAGTAAATTTGTAATGGTTCATAGATTGGCCCGTCATATTTGGACCAACCGCATTTGAATGACAATGTTGGTTAACCGAAACATGAACCGTGCTTTCCAGCACGGTCCATTCGAAATCGCCGTTCGCCATTGGTAGAGTACTATAACTAACTAACTTATAACTATTTAATTGGCTCTTCATATTTGCTACTATTATATATGATCTGTGCAATTAAATTTGAGGCGATTTCGGCCCGCTTTGGTTGGTAGGGACTTTGGTTAACCAATTAGTAGGTCTACGTCACCGGTATGACGTAAAGTACCAATTAACACAGATAACCCACACCAATTAGAGGCGAAATTGATTGGTACTCAATTGGTACAGCTGATTGAAGAAATTGACATTTAACTTATCTTTCTATTGCGATCAGAAACGTTATTTATTGAGTTTTCCAATATTTTCTTGGAGTTTTGAGTTAAATATATATTGCAAAAACCCTAAAGAAAGTATAAAAACGTTGTGCTTACCAGTCCTTAATAATTTGCAATTCTCCCTATTCGCCCAAAATGACAGATTCTTGCCATTTTTAATAAATTTTAAAACGCTTATTAGACGATATATTCATTTAACATTATAATTTCAACTAACAATCGTTAAAATGTATTTAACAATTATTAAATACATCTTAAATATAACACCTGACAATTAACACTACCTTATATCTCGTTTTATTAAGAAGAATTAGGAATATAAATTTCAAATAACTTATTATTTTACTGAACTATAAGCATATTTTGAGATAGGAATTTTTTCGAACACAGCAGGTGGCCACCAGCGATAAGCAACGCTCACTATTTAGTTGGTAGGCTAGCATCAAAATAAAGTGTAGTATGTAAGTGGTATTGGTAAAAGTAAACAAAATATTAATACCTTTTTGAGTCCGCAGCATAAGTTAAAGGGGATATACCATTACATTTCTGCACTATACGTTTTGCGCGTACTGTACCAAAGCGGTCGGAAATCGCCTTTGGTTTCACTGGTCACATGATACTAATCACATGTTGATTGTTTTTTTTACCTCTCTGGGAAATTGGTAAATATGGATAAGGTTAAGGATTTTTTCATAGTTTGTTTGTTCTTGTGCTGAATATGAGTAGATATACTAAGCCGGTTCTGGGACGGAAGTCGGCCATGTTGGATTTCGTTGACTGTGCGCGCGCACCGGAAGTGGCATCCATCTTGTGTCAATGGCGGACGTGTTGGTGTGTCGTATCCATCTTGTGTCAATGGCGGGTCGTTGGCGAGTATTTCGAATGTCGCGACTGTGACGGCATCCATCTTCTGTGACGTCAATCATGGTCCATCCACATGTGTGACGTAGCACTTCCAATTTGGTGGGTTGTGTCGTTGGCGGGTGATTCGAATGTCGCGACGGCATCTTCTGTGACGTCAGTAAAATCCCTACGGCATCCATCTTCTGTGACGTCAATCGTGGTCCACCACAACACTTCCAATTTATAAAATTGAAAAAATGGTCGACCGTGAGATTCGAACTCACGACACACACAGCGACTTTCTCGTTCCTAACACAGTCCCTAACCGTTGCGCTATCGAGGTTATTTGTATAAATTTCTTATTTGGGTTTTACCTTCATCCGTTGGGTGTCAGTGACCCCAGATACTTTTGGCGCTCTTGTTAAAAAAGATAGTTGAGTGGGACGTCTAAATTTCATATGGTGTGTATGTAAAAAAAAAATCCGCTTGAAAAAAAAAATCATGCAATTTATAAAATTGAAAAAAAATGGATGTCTGTGAAATTCGAACTAAGAACACACAGCATCTTCTCGTTCCTAACACAGTCCGTAACCGTTGCGCTATCATGGTTTATTTATAAATGTCTTATTTGGGTTTTAACACTTTGCGTTGGGTGTCAGTGACCCCACGTAATTTTGAAAGTTGCACTTTACATTTTAATATTCCAAGATTGATGCCTTCACAGCATACGAGTGAAATCAAAAGTGTCTATGATTCTTTGTCATAAAATGTATACAGGGGTTGTTTCTTATACGTTTCTTGTTAAAAAAGATATTTAGTTTGTTGAGTGGGACGTCTAAATGGTGTGTGTAAAAAAAAATCCACTTTAAAAAAATCATTTATTATTGATATAATAATTACAAAGGTAACGCAATATTTAAAAACCATTGTCGGAGATATTGTACATTTCTGGAGGATCCTCCAGTGGCGTGACAGGAATCACGTTCAAAGTTTCCAGTTGCCAATGATGTACCATCAAACTTGCAGACGTCAATAATGATGGGAAAGACACTAAAAATGTGACATTTCTTTTGTAGAAATTCAGCCTTTTGCTGTCCGCGTACGTAAATGAAGTCTGCAGCATACAACAGCTTAGTTTCCAATATTACATTTATTTCGCTATACTCGATGTCACCTGAAGAGTATCGAATGCCATGCACATTTTTTTTCCAGGTATTTCACAGTTTTCTTATCACGCTGACTTAATGTATTAAACGATTGAGGTGGCAAAAACATGTAGTGACTCTGCTTAAAACCAATCTCGATGGTGAGTTCTTTGGGAACAAAGCATCCATCAACGACGAATCCTTGGATGTCCACGAATGCAACTCTCATGATGATGATTGCTAGAATACTAACGTGCAGCAGCAGTAGCACATTCTAGTTTAAATTCTTAACAATTTCGGTGAGGGGGAAATACTCCATTACGCAATCGTGTATTATGATGCAATATACTTTGGTATTTTCGGGGAAACCAATGTTTGCTTCAATGTCAAGTTTTACATCAACTGTAGATGCCTTCATGCTTTCTTCTTGTTTCGAGCAATCGATAACAAACAATGCACGCCTCTTGAATGAGGAATAATCCAACAGAGGACGCTTCTGTGTCGAATTCATATAGCTAGGATAAAATTCAGTATAGTTGAAATATGCCTCATTGTAATCATTCTTGGTAAAATCCAACTGCATTCTTTCATTGGGATAATACTCTCCATTTAGCGATAACCTGATACTTTGAATGTCTGCATTGTCAAATAAAGTTGGATCAGTTGTGTTGTTGTCACGTTTGTTGGTTTGAAAGAAAACAATAACATAACGAGGTCGTTCCACTGAAGTTGTAGTTTTAACAGCCCAAACTTCACGTCTAGCATTTCTGGTGATGGATGGCAGTTCATGTATCTCCCACTTTCTAAATGGAATAACTATAGGCTGATCCTTTTGAATGGTCCTCATCAGTTCCAACTTAATATCATCATTAGGGTAGATATGCTTGATTTTCAATTCGATGTTGGTAATGTTTATGCTAACAGTTGTAGTGGAAGTCACACCGGCAACATTTTTTTCTGTGATATATACACAATCATTATCGTTTCGAGCTCGAACCAAACGTATTGTTTGCCGTCCACATGTAATCATGGGATAGTCATTGAAAATGTTGAAAATGTGCTTGAGAGGAATTTGTAGGTTGAATGATTTATCTGGAGCATTAAGGATGGGATCTTTGGGATAATTCCAGCCTGCTATAGCCATATGATTGGAATCTTCTTGATTGTAGCACGTCATGGCACGTACAGCACTCACGATTCCAGGATCTCGAACCGTTTCCATTTCTCTTGCGCTTTCACTGTATGTGCACGAATCGAAAAGGAAAGCACCAAAATTATTTGCCAGCTTTACATCACCGGCTCCATGTATATTGAGCGAACCTTTAATGCACAACAATGTTTCGTTCATTGCAAAAAACGAATCAACTTGATTGATGCTAAATTCCACAATGTCACTGCAACTGAACGATTTGATGAACGGAGCATATGTTCTGTATTCAGCTTTGCGAATCGATTCATCGAATCTCGGCTTGCGATAGATATCAAACATTGGAGGCATATCGTTCATACGAGAACGTTTTCCATACATGGTTGTCATCGTTTTTCTTTCAACAAAAAGCCTAAAGATTGCAAGAACAATTTGTTAGCAAACGTAAGATGCTGCTGCTGTTGCTTTGAAGGACGTCGTTTAACTAATGGAACTGAATGTGCAGCGGAACGTCTTTTATGATTAATTATCAATCCCATCTGTTGCTTCTCGCTCTAAGCTCCAACACCAAGGTACTCTTTTCACCACGAAAGTTGATAGGATGTCCGTCTTGGTCCAAAGCCAACACAGTAACGTTAGTAATTTCACGTTGTGGTATAACAGGTAAATAAAGTAAATTATGTGGAGTTTCGTCAATGGCGTACCCAGGATCTACTTTTATAACTAATTCGTAAATAGTATGAGCAGGTCTGTCTGCGTCAAAGGCTCCAGTGGTAATGTTACATTCGAAGCGTATGCTAGATACTTTTATAATTTTGACGGGTAGATCTGAAGAGTACCATTTTTTGGCTTCGAGTATCTGTCTAGAAAAACCCAATATGTCGCCAAGACAGTTGGGAGTATCCTGCTCGCCGAACGGAATTCTATATTTACTGTAAATCATACATTGTAACGTATTATTATTGGGTTTTAACGCAAATACAGTTTCAAATGGATTGCTGGTGCCACCACCACCACCACCTAACTTGTCTAGTATGAACGCTTCAATATCAGCGATTTCGTAACATCCCGTTGGTATATCAAAACTCTGCATCATGTTGTTGTCATCGTAGTAGTGAAATTTGCGATTTTCAATGTTTGGTATACTATGGTATGAGTGGAAGGAACGTAGTGCTAACTCATAGTCTTTCTCAGGATAGAGTACAATAGGCGTAGGAGGTTGGAATGTAAATACGTGATTTGTGCTATTTACTCTCAACAACTGCGACATGATGACTGATGCATGTCAAGGGATGAAGGTACTTTAAATAATACACAGAACTATGTTCAAGATTTATTTAATACACTTTGACATAGAAAACAAGATGCCTGAGAACTTGCAGGACCATCCCAATGCGTTGTCCAATCGGGACGGTTGTAGTGAACGAAACACGGCAGACGAATTTGTAGCTCAAAATTTGTTTTGTAGTCATTAGGTAGTTTATGCCATATATCCAACAATTCAGACGGGCTGACAAACCCAATCAGATATTGAATGGGGACTTTTTTCAGCGCATCAACAGTAAAACTTCGTGGCTTTTGCATTAATAATGTTTTAATGTCATCCCACTCCTCTCCCATTGTTCCAAGGATGTTGAAGTAGAAATTTCAAACACAAATGTCCACAATTGATTTGATCGTAGTTTTGATACTGATTATTGTTATAAAAAATATTTTTTCCTCCTCCTCCTAGATACTTTACAAGTTCTTTGGGCGGTTTCAAATTACCAAATGAATCGAAATACTCGATGACATTGTTTTTCTTTATATATGCTACCCAATGTGTTCCACTGTTTTTGGATGAGTCCAAGTTAACCACTGCACACTCTTGTTGTCGTCGAGGACCGGATTTAGGTAGAGTGTCACGCATGAAAACACCACGAAAGTGTGAGATTTTATATAATTTTGCATAACGCGCAATATCGGTGTCGTACAGTGGACGATTGGGTAGCTTTATCGCGAGTTTTTTTTTAAATACAATCCAAATCCTCTGCCACTAGGATACTTTTTCAGATATAAACCATTTCCGACATGTTCCATAACCTTATTATGGCGGTGGTCTTCTTCCAATTTTTTTCGAGCATTATTTGCATCAATGACAGTCTTTGCAATCCCAGCAGCTCCACCCGATAGTGCTCCGAGTGCTGAGAGACCGGCAAACAGAGGTATAAGTGGTAGAAAACCTCCAGATTTTACTGGTATCACTCGAGGAACAACAATTTTCTTCGATCCACCAAATTGTTTAATAAGTGATTTGGCTGCTCGTAAGGCAAACAAGGCGCTTTCTTTTAGAGATGCTCCTCTCTTCATTGATTTTCCCACCTTTAGCACTACGTCTCGATTAAAGGAACGTCGTTGTTTCTTTGGACGACTTCCCATTCCCAACTTTCGTTTCACTTTCATGGTACCAGTAACAAGTAATGCAGCAGCTTTTTCACCAAAAGATCCCTCTTTTGATTTTACTCGAGCCCAAGCCTTATCTTCCAACTCCTTATCTGCTTTGTGACGTTCTTCAAGAGATTTATTTTGCGAATAAGCTATATCGTGTTGTTTGCAGGCGTCGTCTAAAGGATTAATGCCTGCGTCACCACGTGCAAGTCGCTTTTGTAGTTTTGTTCCAGCTATAAATGTACGTAATATATGTTTAACGAAAAAAAAAGACAAGTTATATTCACTTACGACCACAATAATTGTAGGTAGGCAAGTGAAGTTCGAATGGCAGTTTATTTATTAGAGAATTCAAAAGACCTTCTCCCTCAAACACCAACATTAAGACTGATGTATGATAATGCTGCGATATCCATATTTATAGAATAACACTCTAATAAAATTCTTCACAAGATGAAGATCGTTCAACAAGAGCAGACGCTACCCATTGAAAACTTGGACTTTACCTCTAATCCATCATCTGTTGGTAAACATGGTAAACTACTACCAAATTCTTTTCGTGCAATCATCTGTGGTCCTAGTGGGTGTGGAAAGACAAATGTTATGTTGTCGCTCCTATTCGATCCAAATGGTGCTAAATTCAAAAATGTTTACGTTTATTCCAAGTCGTTATTTCAACCAAAATATAAATTGTTGCAAGAAGTCTTAGGAGAAGTTAAAGGTGTTGGTTATTTTCCATTTAAAGACAATGAGGAAATTATTAGTCCAGATAAAGCGCAGTCAAACTCGATATTCATATTTGATGATGTTGCCTGCGATGGACAACAGAAAATTCGTGAATATTATTCAATGTGTAGGCACAAGCTCATTGACGCGGCCTACTTATGTCAAACATATTCGAAAATACCAAAACAGCTCATACGTGACAATTGTAATATGATTGTGTTATTCAAGCAGGATGAAATTAATCTAAAACATATATTTGAGGAACATGTGTCACCAGACATGACATTTGAAGAATTTAAAAAGATTTGCTCAGAATGCTGGTCGACTACTAACAACTATGGAACATTGGTGATTGTAAAAGATTTTGCTTTAAATAATGGTAGGTACCGTAAAGGATTCGATAAATTCATAAAGCACTAGACATTATCCTCAGTCATCGTCACCATGTCCAACGATAAGGTTGCTATTGCCATGCGTAAGAAAAAAATCAGTGAATTGGCGAGATCTATTCGCAAGAAATATTTAGCGTTAAAATTAGGAAAATCAGAACATGATACATCTCTAAATAAGCTATTTAAACCGATATCTGTACCGCTAAAAGAAATGGTCAAATCCTCAAAATCATTACAACAAGCCATAGTTTCAAAATTCATCCCTCCAAAAGAGGAAACAACGACAAAAAAAGAAAAAAATGCTGATGTATCATTTCTCGATACAAAACCCATAGCCGAGACGGATGAATCAGGAAATATACGTTATGATGATGAAGAAGGAGAAGACGATTATTATTATGATGATTATGATATAGGCACACATCCCAACGTTTCGCGTGATGTCATAGAAGATTATTTAGATCAATATCCAATAATTAGTCAACCATATCTTGAAGATTACTTTCGCAAAGATGATGAAATTGATAGAAGTTATGGTCCATTATATAATGATGAAATTGGTTGGATGTTGGGCAGACGTAGAATTGCATTCGATAAAAGAAACGGTAATATAAACATATTACGAGAGAAGGATGAGGGGGGTGGAGAAGGAAATATACCGGGGACTTCGGGATTGTATCAGCTTGTGTTTTACAATCATCCCAATGAATACTCTGATGATGATTTGAATAATTACAAAGCTCTGCTAACAATAACAAAAGCTCATCTCAATGCAGCAGATCGTCTGAAAAGTACTGCTACCGAAAAGTATCGCAACATAATTAGACCGTTGTTTAAAACTGACTCATCAAATATTAGTAGTAGTACTATAACCAAACCTCCATCAGCTCGAATATTAAAGAAACAACGACAACAACAACAACAACAACAATCCATTCAAACCGCTCCATATACTAATGTAGGAAAAGGTCTTGTTGTCGGCGGCGGCGGTGGTGGTGGCCCTCTTTTGTCATACAACGAAAAACCGATGGAATACATTTATTGGGACGATCCCAATGAGCTGTGTGACCGTTTAAGATTACTGATTGCATCCAAGGAAGCTGGCAACACCTCATTCTCACACAACAACGAGATAATTGCAATAATCAATGAGTTGAAAGAGGCCAATATAATTGAATAACAAACGGAAAACATAATCATTTCAATCATGTCTGTCGATAAGTTTGGACATCGCCGCAATCATGCTAATGAGCGGGTTAAGCCGTATATGCCGAAAGTATCGTATCCACATACTCTAGACGGTAATATTGATGCAGAAAACGTAAAAATTTGTAATGTAAAGATGCCGACTGCAAATAGCGATGTTGCTAACAAACTATATGTTGATGAACAATTACATGTGTACCATAATGAGCTCGAAACACTTCAAAAAACAATAATCCCCTCATTACAAACGCAATTGGTATCTCATCAAAATAAAATCAACGAAATTGCTGCATTTATTTCGAGAAATCCTCCCGTCAGAGCTCGAGATATGGCAACTAAAATATACGTCGACGAGGTAGTTGCTATGGGCAAGGAATTTTTGAGAAATGATTTGGAGAGTTTTAAACAAGAAATACAGGATAAATTGTCGAAAAGTAATACTCTAATCAGTGATAAGATCGATATGTATAATACATACATAGAACGTTCGTTTCAAGTTTTGGACAGGGACTTGAAGAAGAAGCATGAAATTGAACAAAAGAAGAAAATAGATGAGAAGAGTAATGGATCATCAGTTTAGAAAGTGCATGCGCTTACGAAACATGTCATCCAAAGTCCAGCTTGTTAACGAACTCCATAAACCTATACGTAAAAATTATCCACGCAGACGTACAATTGTCAAAGGCATAGATGATTTATGGCAAATGGATTTAGCTGAAATGCGACCTTACGCTAATCAAAATAAAAATCACAAAATGATACTAGTCGTCATCGATTGCTTTTCAAAGTTTTTATGGACACGTCCATTAAAGACAAAAACCGGTGAAGAGTTAACTCGTGCATTCTCAGACATTCTCACCAACACAAAACGAGTTCCTAAAAATCTCCAATCAGACCAAGGAACGGAATTTTACAACAGCAAGTTTCAACAACTAATGAAAAAACATGGGATTAATCATTATAGTGTATTTAGCACGAAAAAAGCTTCTATGGCAGAAAGAGTTATTAGAACATTGAAATTAAAGCTTTACAAACATTTCAGTTTAAATGGTACCTATAGATGGATTGACATTCTCCCTAAAATTACACGAGATTACAATAACACAAAACATTCAACAACCAAATATAAACCTTCCAATGTCAATAAATCCAACGAAAAAGATATTTTAAACAAAACCTATACACATCTAAAGATTGCCGGACTTCGTAAATTTAAAGTTGGTGATATTGTTCGTATAAGCAAGTCGAAACATGTCTTTGAAAAGGGATACACACCCAATTGGACGACTGAACTATTCAAAATCATTAAAGTTAAAATAACCAATCCCACCACATATTTGCTCGAAGACTTGCAAGGTATCCCAATCAGTGGAGGGTTTTACGAAGAAGAGCTACAGAAAACGTCAAATCCACACATTTACTTGGTGGAGAAAGTACTTAAAAGAAAAGGCAACAAGATGTTTGTTACATGGTTAGGTTTAGATAGAAAACACAACACCTGGATACAAAGCACAGATGTAGTCACGTAATTACATCGCTTCACTACTCATGAATATATTGTTTTGTAGTAGTAGGAGATGTGAATGAGTATAAATAGAGGAGAGAGTTGTAGGTTAGATTCTCAGTCGTCAATATGAGTTCTCAAGACAGCGGCTATTTTAGTGCTACACAAAGTCATGTTAATTATGACACACAATTAGATCATATTTTACAAGTGTATGAAATGGCAGCCAAACAGGAAAACCACTACTTATTGTACACAGAGTATTGTACAGATGGAGATTTTCGAATTGGTTGTGGTTTGAGCCCCGCAAGAACGTTCAGTACTGCGATCACTCTATCATACACCGATAAACATAAGAAAATCAACTTCAGCTCATACGAATGGTTCACATTTATCGACATTTTAAATAATAATTCATTTATAAGTGCATCATTTCACGAAGAAGAAAAAAAAGAAGAAGCTGTGTTATCTTGTGGAGACTACTGCACCATTCGACAAATGGTATTTGATCGTGTTAAATGGTTGGAGGTGACCAAACATGATATCAGTGTACCTTTAAGAAAAGAAGATGTTTATCAAATACTACAAGCGGATCGTTGCCTCATCTCCCCACGTCTCACTCATTTAGAATCCATAAATTTTGGTGAATACTATGAAAATTTGGTGGAAAACATTAGAAATTTCAGTCAAACTAATGAAAATTTGACTAAATTTGAACTGATTCAAGTAATGTGTGACATCAACAATAGCGAATTAGCCATTGCACTAAGAGAATATATGTTTTTTTGTAAAGTTAACATTGTCAGTGATTTAGAGAAGTATTAAAACTAATTAATTAAAATTATTGTGTTTTATTTCATGTTCCCATCGTATGTGAGTTGATAAATGAAACGAAAATTGTCAATGATTTTGTTTCATGTTTCCAAGTTGATAGAAGGAGATCACTAATTATTTTTTATGTATTGCTTTTGAAAATTACAATACTTTTTATATTGATGAAATATATTTGAGAATAATATTTCATATATATATGTGTGTGTGGGTCTTAGAATAAATAAAACATTTACATTTTAAATCAATATTTAACTTTAATGGATAGACATAATTATAACGGTATAGAGAAATTAGATTTTTCGTGGGAACACCGTTTATTAAATTGCTTTTTTCAGTGCGTAGGTTAAGAATAAATAAACCATTTCAAATCAACATTTAGATAGACGTAATTATAATGGTACAGAGTAGTTCGTTTTCTCGTGGGAACATCGTTTATTAAATTGCTTTTTTTTTAGTTTGTATGTTTGAGAATAAATAAAACATTTCTAATCAACATTTTAATAGATAGACGTAATTATAATGGTACAGAGTAGTTCGTTTTTTCGTGGGAACACCGTTTATTGCTTTTTTTCAATATTAGGAGAAGCTATTAAATTTTAATTTGTGTGGGTATCGTTGAGAGAACCACCTTGCAAATAGTGGGGGATATCGTTCCATATAAATTTGATATTTCACATCATACAAATCAGTTATCATTGAACAGTGATAGAATATTAAAATTAATCTGTGTGTTGTGTGAAGGCTACTCAGAAAAAAGTAAGTTTTTCATTTATTTCTTCAAATAACAAATCGTTCACTTTTGTTTTTTATGATATAAAGTTCCACTAAAAAGGTAGAGTTTATTAACACATATTTATTCTTTTGTAGATGGATCTACCTTCATTAAATTCAGTGTCGTTAATTACAGAGAAGAAGCCTATTATTAAACTTCAACATTTGACGCTTGGGGAAGCATACCCTATCTTAGGCGCAAAATTAGTTTCAAGCAAATTTGGTGGTGAAGTCATTTTGATAGAATTCGCAGACAATATCACATTCCTGCCCAAGAGAGTGACGGAACAGTACCGATGTCAACTTGATTATTTCAAAGCTCAAAAGCACTCTCTCATATTTAGAGGATTAATTGAAGTGGGCAGACCAAATCGTGCAATATCGTTTGAAATTGTTGAAAATTAGTTTTCGCTTGGTGAGTTTTTATTTATTATATATGTATATTATATATTTAAAGTGAAAAAATGGTGAATTTAATGAACAAAGCTGATCAAACGTTAACTTTCCTAAAAGAACATTATTCTAAACCGCTAGCTAATTCAATAATTAAATTAATAGACCGTCATGTTAGGAGATGTGTCTTGACTTTGGTTAAGTTCAAATTTTCCATTGGTGAGAAGAGAAAAATTCAATCAAAAATTGGGGAACTTAAGCGATTACGTCATCAAATTAATTCAATTACAAAAAAAAATATGGGTTATGGGTTGAGAAAACGAAGTGTAAAATGGTTAGATGTTGGGGTTATTTTTAATTGTAGAATTAGGACAGGGTTTATTGTAAATTTGAAACATAAAGTAATCGATGAATTTTTCAAAGATGCTTTTAATTTATTCAACGTTAAAATTTCACAAATATTGAAGGATCTAAAAATAATAAAAGTTAATACTACTCTCATTGGTGATTATATAAAGCAATCGAATGATCGGGAGGTGGTAAATCAAAAACATTTTAGTACATCCAATGCAATCATTGATGAGGGAACTGATTTAATAGAATGGTTTAAAAATAATGTCGTAGATCGTATTTTGAATAAAATGTCAGAGTTTCAAGAGAAACAGAGCGGTTGGGCATTAAGCAAAATCATTTCACTAGAGATAGCAATTAACAAATACGAAATGGGTAATGGTTCATCTTTCATTCGATTGCCTGAGCAGATACAGAAAAAACATGCATGCATCAACATCCAGAACAATGATGAAGCGTGTTTTTTCTGGAGCGTTGTTGCAGGTTTACACGCTCCCACAGGGCAGGTGAGCCGAACATCATCATATCCACACTATTCCACCGTTTTGAAAACTCGAGGCTTAGATATGCCAATGAAACTGCCTCAAATTAAGAAGTTTGAAACACTAAATGAAATTTCCATAAACGTTTATATGTTAGAGTACAATGAAACAGTGAACAAAACATTTTACACAGTATTGCCGGCAAGATTGACTAGGAAAAAATTAGACCGTCACGTCAACTTATTACTCATTCAAGATAAATACTTTCCGAAATTAAACGAATATGAAACAACGCCATCTCATAATGATTACAGTACTATTGTTGAGGTAAAATATCATTATTGTTGGGTTAAAGATTTATCGCGTTTAATTAGTTCACAGTTAAATAGAAACGATCATAAAAAATATGTTTGTGATAGATGTCTCAATTACTTTTCATTGCGTGAGAGACTGGATGATCATTCCGAACTTTGTGAGAATTTAAACAATGAAAAGATTTCATTTCCCAAATATGATTTTGTTGAGTTTAAGAATTATACATACAAGCAAAAATGTCCTTTTATTATTTATGCTGATTTTGAATCTCAATTGACACAATGTAATGAAATCATTTCTAAAACAACAAACAAATATCAACATCATAAAACTTACAGTGCAGGCTACTATATAAAATGTTCTTTTGACGATTCTCTATCGTTTTACAAAAGTTACAGAGGTGTGGATTGTATGGATTGGTTCGCTAACGAAATGACTGATATAGCTAAATTTGTAGATTCAAAAATTAAAATAATTGTACCAATGGTAGTCAAACCAAGAACTACTAATGATGCAACTGTTTGTCATATATGTGAAAAAAAGTTTAATAAAAAAGATATAGTTGTACGTGATCACAATCATTTTACGGGGGAGTTTCGAGGATTTGCGCACCAATCCTGCAATTTAAATTTTAGAAAACTGTTTGTTGTGCCGATTGTATTTCACAATTTGTCTGGTTATGATAGCCATTTTATCATAAGAGATATTGCCAAACGTGGTAGAGTCAGCCTTTTACCAATCAATAAGGAAAAATACATTTCATTCACACAATACGATTCGGAAACAAACATAAAATTCAGATTTATTGATTCGTTTCGTTTTTTGGGATCTAGTTTGGATGCTGTCGTTAAAACTTTGGACACCAATTATTTGAAAATTTTGAAAAAAGAAAACCATAATTTAACCAATATCCAATTTACATTATTGACACGTAAAGGTATCTTTCCTTATGACTATATTAATAACTTGGAAAAATTGAATGATGATAAATTACCACCGATTGAATGTTTTTATAATAAATTAAATGAAGCGAACGTAACTGATGATGATTATGCTCACGCTAAAAATGTTTGGCGGTCTTTCAATGTAAAAACACTTGGAGAATATAGCGATATATACATGCGCACCGATATTCTTCTTCTAGCAGATGTGTTTGAAAATTTTAGAGAGACAGCTTTAGCAACGTATGGTCTAGATCCTGGATGGTTCTACAGTATACCAGGATATGCGTGGAATGTGATGCTAAAGTTTACAAAATGTAAACTGCAAATTTTAAAAAATATTGATATGATAATGTTTATTGAAAAGGCTATTAGAGGAGGAATATCACAGTGTTGCAATAGGTACAGTGAAGCAAATAATAAATATATGTCTGAATATGATGTTGAGAAACCATCAATGTATATTCTCTATACAGATGTAAATAATTTGTATGGAAAAGCGATGTGTGAACATTTGCCCTTTGATGGCTTCGAGTGGATCGAAAATGATATGGAGAAATTTAACGACATCAATTTCATAAAATCCATCCCAGATGATAACCCCGAAGGCTATATTCTTCAAGTGGATTTGTTATATCCAGACAAGTTGCATAATCTACATAAAGACTTTCCTATGTGTCCCGAACACCACAAACCACCCGATTCAAAATTAACAAAATTAATGACTACCCTACACGATAAAAAAAGTTACACTTTACATTATAGAAATTTAAAGCAAGCCCTAGAACATGGACTAGTATTGGAAAAAGTTCACAAAGTTTTGAAATTCCAACAATCTGCATGGCTTCAACCCTACATCGAATTAAACAATCGATTGAGGACTTTAGCCACCAGCGACTTTGAGAAAGATTTGAGAAAACTAATGAATAATGCTGTGTTTGGGAAATGTATGGAATCCATCCGTAAACATAGAATTTGTAAATTGGTATCTACATATGAGGGTCGTTATGGTGCTAAAAATCTTATTGCTAGTCCGCGTTATCACAATAGAACAGTTTTCGATGATGGTGATCCACCTTTGATGGCAATCGAATTGAAAAAGTCTGAACTAATTTTCAATAAACCGATATACGTGGGTATGGTTATTCTTGACATCTCGAAAACTGTAATGTATGACTTCCATTACAATTTTATGCTTCCCACAATGGGAGTAGACAATTGTAAGTTGATGTACACCGACACTGATAGTTTTGTTTATCAACTTACTTGTGAAGATGCATACGAACAGTTAATTGACGCAAACATTGACAAATTTGATACATCAGATTATCCCATTAACAATATCTACAACATACCCCGAGTTAATAAAAAAATACTAGGTTTGATGAAAGATGAAGCTAATGGACAAATAATCACCCATTTTGTTGGTTTAAGGTCCAAAATGTATAGTTACAAAGTTCAGGGGGGCAAAGTTGTCAAAAAATCAAAGGGGATTAAAAAATGTGTTGTGAAAAATAAAATAATTTTCGATGATTATGTGGATTGTTTGAAAAATTGGAAACAGATGACAATTACTCAAAATACGATACGTTCCTTCGCTCATAATGTGTATAGCATTGAACAAACAAAAATCGCTTTGAGTCCTCACGATGATAAAAGGAAATTACTTCCCGATTCATTTGATACGCTTCCATGGGGACATTACAGTATTTTGGAATAATGTTTTTTGTTTTTAGATAAAAAATGTCTCCTACTCCCGAAACTGAAGATCATGCCAAACGGCGTGTAAAATTTCTTAAGAAATCACGTAAATTAATCAGAGATTTTCGAAGTGCTGTTGCAATGATTAAAGTACCTCG
Organism: Galeruca laticollis; assembly: GCA_963921935.1. NCBI lineage: Eukaryota > Metazoa > Arthropoda > Insecta > Coleoptera > Chrysomelidae > Galeruca > Galeruca laticollis. Next base: position 213,521,194 of record OY998177.1, read on the forward strand.
ATCACTATCTAAAAATGATTGTCGAAGAGTACTAAAACTCATATATACTGATTTTCCAATAGAAATTTTAAATGGATTAATTCTTCATTTCAATTTACCTACAGAACCTGAAGATTCTGACTATGATTCAGATGAAACTATTTTTGCTGACTTTTGAATACAACTTTGTAAAACCATTTTTCACTTTTCACATATATTTAAATATATAATAATATGAACTCAAATATAGTTTTATACTTTTATATTAAACTATTACATATTAAGTTATAGCATGTATTACTACTTTGTGAATTATGGCATTTGTTTGTAGTATTATTAATCTTTCATATTAATTTATAACATATATTACTATACTTTCATATTAAAATGTAACATATTGTTTTTTCCAATATAATTTTAGGATATTGCCTAAATATTTTTGTTAAATGAAACAATGTTTTTTTTATGAGTAAAACATCAGGTTAATTTCCAAATAAAATCTTCTTCAATGTTCAATGATAGCTCAATTATATCAAGAATAAATAATTTTTCAAGTAAATGGATTAAGTTATAGCATATATTACTACTTTGTGAATTATGACATTCGTTTGTAGTATTATTACTCTTTCATATTAATTTATAACATATATTACTATACTTTCATATTAAAATGTAAAATATTGTTTTTTCCAATATAATTTTAGACTATTGCATAAATATTTCTGTTAATTGAAACAATGTTTTTTTTATGAGTAAAACATCAGGTTAATTTCCAAATGAAATCTTCTTCAATGTTCAATGATAACTCAATTATATCAAGAATAAATAATTTTTCAAGTAAATGGATTTTTTTATTACCTAGTATCTACTCATCAGCTGAAAAATTACAGCATGGCATTCGATACTCTTTTATGTGGCATCAAGTATTACAGAATAAAAATGATTGGAAACTATGCTGCAAACACACAGCAATAAGCTGAATTTCTACTAAAGAAATGCCTCGTGTGTTTCCCTTTAGTCTACTAGTTTGATGACACACACACACACACACACACATCATGGGTAACTGGAAACTTTGAACCTACTACACCACTGGAGGACCCTACAGAAATATACAACGTCTCCAACAATGGTTTTTTAAATACTACATTACCTTTGTAATTATTATATCAATAATAAATTATTTTTTTAAAGTGGATTTTTTTTTTATTAAAACACCCAATCTACTCATCAGCGGATATATTACATGAAGATTTAAATTTACGTTTAACAATTTTTGGTAAAATTTTAAATAATAAAACGAATATGAATGCTAATAATATACATAGAGTCATTGAAAATATATTATTAAGTTCATTTTTCATACTATGGAACATGCTGCTAGTGTTGGTTATATTGATCATGGTGAAAGCTTTGTAGGTTGAATTCTGTTTAATGGATATGTTGTTGTTTGCGGACATCTAAAGATATAATCTACAGCACTTGAAATCTCCTGTCGTCGAGCTCCGTTTTGTAATTCGTCTGGCACCCAATTTATTGTAAGCTTCTCCCACTTCTTTTGATCTGAGTCGGTAGTATCAGCAGCAGAAAGGCACAGGTTTGCAATTTGCTTCATAACCCTTCGTTTTTCTTCATAAAATATTACATCCTTATTCAATCGATCTATTTTTATAATAAACTCCTCAAATAGACGTCTATACTCAACTAATGACATACTACAACTGATTCGTTTACAGATATATTAGTGTCCTATATTTTGTGTATCTCCACACACACACACACACACACACAATAATGTCTCAACCTCCTAGTCGGACGGAACGGTTTTTTCTCATAAAGACCTGTGAAGAAATTTGTTATAAAACCCCTCACACCTCCCCATTAATCCATTAAATACTGTCTTTGTAATTATTATTTTTCTCACCCCCTGCGACCCCCCCAAACGTTGGATGATGTCATAGACACACACCATATGAAATTTAGACGTCCCACTCAACTATCTTTTTTAACAAGAGCGCCAAAAGTATCTGGGGTCACTGACACCCAACGGATGAAGGTAAAACCCAAATAAGAAATTTATACATAAAACCTCGATAGCGCAACGGTTAGGGACTGTGTTAGGAACGAGAAAGTCGCTGTGTGTGTCGTGAGTTCGAATCTCACGGTCGACCATTTTTTCAATTTTATAAATTGGAAGTGTTGTGGTGGACCACGATTGACGTCACAGAAGATGGATGCCGTAGGGATTTTACTGACGTCACAGAAGATGCCGTCGCGACATTTGAATCACCCGCCAACGACACAACCCACCAAATTGGAAGTGCTACGTCACACATGTGGATGGACCATGATTGACGTCACAGAAGATGGATGCCGTCACAGTCGCGACATTCGAAATACTCGCCAACGACCCGCCATTGACACAAGATGGATACGACACACGTCACACCAACACGTCCGCCATTGACACAAGATGGATGCCACTTCCGGTGCGCGCGCACAGTCAACGAAATCCAACATGGCCGACTTCCGTCCCAGAACCGGCTTAGTATATCTACTAATATGTTTTAAATGGATAGATTTTAAATAAATGTCTTTACAAATAATATAAAACGAAAATTTTGAAATATGTTTATTTAAATACCTAACGGCACAGAGCACAACGGCAGGTTTATGAAATGTAGAGTCTTCTATCTACGGACGGCCAACGACAGTCCGCAAGCCCGACGGTGGACGGCAAACAGAACGTCAAGTTTATTAAACGACTTATATTGCTCACTGACCTATTAACCAACAAATATAGGTCAGTGATATTGCTACTGTAAACGACTTTAGTTCAGCTGAAGAGTAAATGCAATTTAGGTAACAAAATCGCAATCGTTAAAAGCGAAAGCCACGTATTATTGATAATGTAATTAGGTAATCACCAACGGCCTTATAACTTCTATTGATAAAAGAGACAAATTACACCAACTCTCCATAAGAGATCCCTTCGATTTGGGGAAGAAAGCTGCTTATGATAATTACAAAAATAAACTTACTGCATTATTAAAAAAAACCAAACACGAATACCTCAAAAGAAAGATTTATGAAAACAAAGCATCTACATCAAATCTGTGGAAAGTCATTAGGGAGTTCTGCAATAAACCGAATACAAACAAGACAATAAAAAAAATTAAATCTGATGATGGTGTTGATATAACTGACAAACTACAGATTGCAAAATACTTCAATCAATATTTCTCTAGTATTGGTGAAAAAATGGCTAATGCTATACCTCAAAGTCCAGAAATCAAAATCAAAACGAAACGAATTTGTGCCTCAATATTTCTGAAGCAAACAGACCACACAGAAATAGAAGAACTTATTAGGGAATTGAAGAATAAAAAAGCTAGTGGCCTCGATGGTATATCAAACGAAATCCTTAAAATAACTAGTAATTTTGTGTGTAAACCGATATCGTATATTATTAACTTAGCTTTAGAAAATGGGAAAGTCCCAAATCACTTTAAAAAGGCAGTAATAAAACCAATTCACAAATCAGGTGACAGGCATCTTGTAAGCAACTATAGACCTATATCTTTGATTTCTTCAGTGTCTAAATTGTTTGAAAGAGCAGTAAAAAACCGCTTGGTTAGTTTTATTAACAAGAATAAAATAATCTCTTCTCACCAATTCGGGTTTCAGGAGGGAAAATCTACTCAGGATGCTATCGCTAGATTAACATCCATCGCTTATTCAGCTATTGATCACAAAAAATCTTGTTTGGGAGTGTTTGTTGATCTGGCGAAAGCTTTTGACACGGTAAATCATGGTATATTGCTTGATAAATTGGAACGTCTTGGAATTCGCGGTGTTGCACTGGACTTTTTCGAAAGTTATCTCAGAGACCGCAAACAAGTTGTAAAAATAGATAATATGTGTAGCCAAGAAGAGTTGGTAACAGTCGGAATTCCCCAAGGAACCGTTCTTGGGCCGATACTATTTATAATTTACTTGAACGATTTGCTACAGTTGGACTCAACTGGAGTAATCTTGTCATTTGCAGATGACACAGCTATTATTTACGAAGGGCAAAACTGGTCAGAAATCCAAAAAAAGGCTTCGGACGATATGCAGAATATCCTCAAGTGGTTTGAGTCGAACAAATTGACTGTTAATGCCACTAAAACTAAAATAATACCATTTACTTCATATAGACCATTTTTGCCGGATTATAATACTATCTCTGTAGGAAGTCGTACTCTTGAGCTCGTACACGCGGTCAAATATCTGGGCATACATATTGACTCCTTTTTGAAATGGGACGTTCATGCTCGCAACATCACCAATAAGCTCAGAGGCCTAATCTACAGATTCAAACAACTAGTGGAATTTTTATCTCATGAACAACTGAAAACAATATACTCCGCTTTTGTTGAATCCATATTACTATATGGTATCATTGGTTGGGGAGGAATTAGGAATAATTATCTAAACTCGATCAATACCGTTCAGAAACTCATTCTTAAAATTATTCTAAAAAAACCTCGCAGATTCTCCTCCAATCAAGTATATATTGATTCAAAGGTATTTGACATTCGGCAACTTTTTTGCTTCAAAACCCTTTGTTTCTTGTACTCAAACAGGCTTTATACATATAATGTACCACATACATACGGAACGAGACAGAATACTCAATCCGCTATATATGCCCCTGTTACATATAAAGCACTTGGCCAGAGAAGCTTCTGCTTTATTGGATCAAAATTATGGAACAATTTACCCCACACTTTGAAGAAATATAATTCAGTTTGTCTTTTCAAAAAAAATTAAAGGAATGGATATTCTCAAAGGGCACAAAGTATTTCGCTAATGTAATTGATCCGTTTTTGGTTATTTAAATGTTGTTTGTTGTTTTTGTACCATGTGTTTGTATGTGTGTGTATGAGTGTATATTCTTAGTTTTATAAAAATATTAATTGTCCTGAATAGATGTCGTGCACCTGTAAAGTTGTTAGTTATTAGTGTTATAATTTATTATATGATACATGTAAATACTGGTTGTTACTGTTACGTTTTTTTTTCTAAGTTTCAACATTTGTCAGATTCATTTAAGATATATGTTCTGTAAAGAATTAATACCCGAAGACAAGTTCTTTGGTGAACTTAGTCGGGTACCCCACTACTCTTGTTTATTTAATGTACATCACTTCTGTTCATGAACACTATACCTCAGATTATTTTTTTATAGTTATTATGTTATGTTTAGATTATTATTCGATGATATGTGTTTTTGTTTTTTTTTGTATGTAAACATGTATATGTATATGTATTTATAAATAAACATTCATTCAATCGTTATTCAAATGAAGAGTTCAAAAGCATCCGCAGAAGAAACATGTTTCCACTAAAATATCTCTCTCACAGTGAAACAATGTGGTTTTCTCGCTCGCCATCTTCTAAGTTTCAAAAATTGCGCAGGACTTCTCAACGTCTACTACGACTCAGCTATTTAGATGGGTTGTTGTGAGCTAGACGTAAGCGAAAGTAATGACATAATTAGTGCCGTTTTGTGGGTGTAGGTGGAACGCACCCAAGGAATGCAGGTGGAGCGCACCCAAGGAAGTTTCGTTTTGTTCATCAAATAAAAAAATAAATGGGTTTTAGGTTTACCCATAGAGAAAGTAATATTATAAAGTTAAATTATTTGTCTATGGTTTCACCCATAGACATATCAAATTAAATTTTCTGGTTAAAACCCAAAGACAACAAAATAGATAACCTGCATAAACTGATACTTTCTCTATGGTTAAACAATGATTTTTGTTAAAAAAATTAAACATGTCAATAAATATAGAAATATACTTAAAAAGGGCCGACAAAATATATACTGATGGAGTAAATTCTCATTTTACACATTATATTTTTGATTTTACTAAATTCATTTTTAGGAAAACTTAACGGGTGTGATATCCCTATCAACAAATTCGGACTTCAAACATGAAGGAATATCTTTAACCATGGAAGGATCAGTAAATTTACAAATTAGTTCTAAAAATGTAGGGATACTAGAAGCTTTTTATAATTCTGTAAAGGTAGACACTAACTTAACTGCTAAATTAAAAGTTTCCTATTGCTGTTTTGAAACTAGTTATTTTCTTTGTAATGAAACAAAATAATATCTTTATTTTAGCCTATTCAGTTACTAGGGGTAGCATGTGAGGTATGTGGCCCAGGTAAATTACCTTCTGGTGTTACAGAAATACCTTTTGAAATTCCTTTAAAGTCCAAATCCAACAGAACACTTTATGAAACATATCATGGTGTTTATGTAAATATTGGTTACACCATAAAGTGTGATATTAAAAGATCATTTTTGTCAAAAGATTTACAAAAGACACAACAGTTTTTAGTACAGTACAAACCTGGATACAATGCTTGTCCTCAATTACCACTCAAAGATAAAAAGACTCCTTTGAATTTTGAGTTGAGTCCTGCAACTTTAACTAGTGGACGATCAGGTACAAATTAATATCTATTTATTAAGTAATTATATTCTTTTGTGATAATTTTAGGTGCCCCAAATTTTTTATTAAGAGGACATGTTGAATCTGTGTGCTGTAATATTGCCAAACCCTTGAAGGGAAAAATAATTTTAGTTAAATGTGCAGTACCAGTTAAATCAATAGAATTACAATTAGTACGAGTAGAAACTTGTGGATGTGCAGAAGGATATGCAAAAGAAGGTAAAAATTTTTAATAACTTAATTTATCTGATCTTATTAAATGAAATTATAAATAGTTATAATTTATCATAACACAAGTTTGTAGCTTTTGGTTAGACTGGCAGATAATGACTGATTTCGCAAAATAACTTGCATCAACAAAGTGCAAACTTGCAAAAAGTATATTGTGTTGGTGGTCCTACGTGATATGTGATTCGCAAAATCGATTGCAAATCACCCATGAAAATGATTGTTTTTGTATACTTTGCTGTGTGCAACAAAACATTGGCATCTATTTATTAACAGGCGGTTTTAGACAACAACAAATTTTTTATCTTAGTTTAAAATCATTCAAAAGTTTTTTAATTTTTTTACAATATTCAGTCTGCCTATAATCCGAAACAATTACATTGATCAAATAATTAACTCAAAGGCTCTGTCCTATTTCTTTATCAAATCGAAATAAAATAAAATAGATTTCGAACATGAATATTGTAAAAAAAATTATCTGAATGATTTAAAACTTGGATAAAATTTTTGCTCTAGTCTAAAAACGTCTGTTAATAAATAGACGCCAGTTTTTTATTGCAAATTCTAGTTTCTAAACAACGGCAGATTGGATAAAGTGAACTACTTCTTGTTCTTCTTGACTTATCCTTATACCTTTTCAGGCATCTGATTGGGACTCCGTATTCTCTTCCAACCATTTTTTCCATGCCTTTCTATCCATGGCAAGTCATTTCATATCTTCCAGAGTTTTCCCTTTATTTCGTCCTATTTCCTCTATATGTTTAATCCATTGTCTCCCTCTTTGCCTTTTCCTTGGATTACCTACCTCCATTATTTTCCTAGCTTATTCTCATTATATGTCCATACCAATTTAACTGTTTAAGTATTTCTTATTTTATTAATTATTGATGTTTGCCCCGTATTTTCCCTCATATGTTTGTTTCTGATTCTGTCCCACTTCGTTTTTCCTTCTATTTTTCTCAAATGGTTCATTTCAATTGCTTCTATTTTAGTTTCATGCTTTCTCCGTATACCCAACTCTGTTGCATATATTAGTTATAACACTGTGTATTATTTTTTTTTCAATATCTACACTTTAATGCTCTAGGATCGTTTTATTTGTCGTACAGTATAATCTTGTTGATTTATTAGCTCTATTTGTTGATTATGTGTCTATTTTCTTATCTTCTGTGATGTTTGTGCCTAGATATACAAATGCCGATACTTTTCTATAATGTTTTCTGTGTATTCGATTTCTTCATTTTTTTGGTCATCTTTATTTCTTTCATTTATTACCATAACTTTTGTCTTGTTTATATTTATTTCCATTGTCATTCTTTCAACCACTATATTCCATATATTTAATATTGCTGCATTTTATTTCTTGAATTTGCAATCAATACTACTTCATCTGCATATAACAAATTACTGAGTCTAAGTGGTTCTAAATTTTTGGTATCCTATTATTTTATCTAAATGTCCTTTTTGTTTAACTCTTATCCATCTCCAAAATAAATAGTACGAGCTTAAACTATCTCCTTGTTTTATGCCTTAATTCATTAGAAATTCTTCAGATCTTCTTCCTCCTATCTGTATCTGGTATCTTACTGTTTCCTAAGTGATTTTCGTTACTTTTACCAGTGTTGTTGGTATTTCCATTTTTCTAAGCATTTCCATATTTCTACGCCTATAAAGCTAGCATGGTCAGATCAGCAGAATCGGTTGGGAATAAGGGCGGCAACAATTAGTGCTAATTTAGTGTCAAAAGCTGAAATTTGATTATCTCACATATTACTAAAAAATGAGAATTCTGCTTCTAATTAAGCTAGCAGTGTACACCCTCATACACCGTAAGAACTCAATATTAGTTCTAAAGTAAAATACAGAAAATTTAGTGCTCAATGAGTGCTGGCGATATGTGATTAGAAATTCAACGAAAAATATTTTATTATCAATACTTCTAGTATGACAACTCTGAACATGTTGCTGGGGTAAATACACAGATCTGCATCAGTAATTAATAATTCTACGATGTTAGGTATTTAGTGCTTAATTAGTGCTAGCGATATGTGATAAGAGATTTAACATAAAATTTTTTTTTCGATTTCTATTATCACAACATCCAGTATAACACTTTGAGCATGTTCCTGGGGTAAATACACATATTTACATTAGTAATGAATGATTCTATGGTGTTCAGTATTTAGTGCTCAATTAGTACTGGCAATATGTGATAAGAGATTGAACGGAATTTTTTTTTTCAATTTTTATTATCAAAACTTCTAGTATGGCACTCTGAACATGTTCCTGGAGTGAATACACAGATCTGTATAAATAATTAATGATTCTATGGGGTTTGGTATTTAGTGCTCAATTAGTGCTGACCGTAAAATTGTAATAATGTACTTGGAACAATTTTTCATTATTTTTTAATGATCAAATCTGCTAGATTGACATTTTGAGCATGTTCCTGGGGTAAATACACATATTTACATTAGTAATTAATGATTCTATGGTGATAGGTATTTAGGGCTCAATGAGTGCAACTGGGTGGGTAAAAATTCTAATTTTTTGGTTACAAATTAGTCCTAAAGTGTACATTGTTTTTTTTTTAATTTGAAAAAGTGGGGTGCTAGCTTTACTAACATAAAATATTGAAAAGTAAAAGGTAACCAACACTGATAATGAAAATGACAATTTTAGTTTTCGTAATTGTTACAGACGCATAGAATTTGGTAACTATAATAAATACTAGGTTTAAAATGTTAATCCAATAGGAATAAATACAATTTTTTTGTTTATGGACAAATAAAATTTGTTGAATACGCAAGTGAACTATCTTCAAAAGTAATATCAATAAAAATTAAATAATAACATCAATACTGACAAATATTGATTATGTCCGGGATTTGTTAGTATCTATAATTGTAATAAAAATGTAACCGTTATTATAAATTGGAGAGTGAGTTTTTCAATATATATAAAATTGGATGTTCAAAAATATGAAATTGCTAAACTCAGGCACCATTTGAAGCTGTATTAACCTGGAACATGAATAAAAAAATAACATTTTAAGCTCACACTTACTACAAACCATGTAGATATTATTTGTAATTACATTTTTATATATACCTAACACCATAGAATAATTCATTACCAATGTAAATATGTGTATTTATCCCAGGAACATGCACAAAGTGTCGATTATTAAAAAATATTGAAAAATTGTCCCAAGTAAATTATTTATCTATATTTTTTTTCGTTGAATTTCTTATCACATATCGCCAGCACTCATTGAGCACTAAATTTTCTGTATTTTGCTTTAGAACTAATATTGAATTCATACGGCATATGAGGGTGTACACAGCTAGATTAATTAAACGTTAGCAGAATTCTCATTTTAGTAATATATGAGAGCATCAAATTTCAGCTTTTGGCACTAAATTAGCTCTAATTGTTGCCGCCCTTATCCCCAACCGATTCTGCTGATGTGACCATGCTAGTTTTATTGACGTCATATTTCTGGCTCCGGTTTAAAACAGCGATACTTATAAGGGCGATTCTCTGTAAACTCGTAATGTCCATTTTAAAAGTTATTTTTGATTTTATGATAAATCACAACAGGAGACTGTTCTATGAGACAGAGGAGTGTTTTATATAGAAGTCATATTATTAGTATCAATTATTTATTATTTTTATAGCATATTTACGTATCAACACAAAACAAAAATATATTTTGAAAGATTTTTAAGAAAAATCGTAACCAAAAACATAACTTCTAACAAAATAAAAACTTTCATATCAAAACCTATTGCAACACGTCTTCAAGCAGCGATCTTCTCATTTCTTTCTTTGTTATACTTTTGTCTTCTTCTTTTGACTTGTTTTTTCCTTTGCAATGAACTAATACTAGTTACAGAAAGCTGAATTGGTACAGCAGTAAAATTTCATGAAGGGGCAGTATATGATTATGGTATATTTTCACACATAAACGAATTAGTGACGCTGTTCAGTCTCTTTAGTTTAGATTGGTATACAGTGCAGTGTTCTTTTCATATCTTTAAAGTAGTCCTGTCTTCACTTTGTGTCATATCTTTCACTACTTTTCTCAAACCTTTTTCTTTCTTTTTCTAATATTTTAACCTGTCCTTTTCTTTCATCTCTTCTCACTTTACAGGATTATTTTCTCCGCTTTGATATGTTGGTCTCTCGGTCTCTCTGCTGCTTGTTTCTTTCTAATAATTCCTCCCGCGATACCTTTTTTTTATTAGGAGCTTATGCGTTCAACCTGTAACATAATTTACGTTCAGTGAGGTAAATTAATGCGAAAGATATTCTTTAGGCTCACATGTTTCTTATATGAATAAATCTTCAACCAGTGAGCACATGTAGGTAAACAAAATCTTTTAATAATGACCAATTTTATGAGATGCGCAGTCCCCTGACATATTGCTAGGCAGGGGACTGGTTTAGTTTCAAAATATTTACAAACCTATTGAAACTTGATTCGATACAGCTACCAACACATTTGGACACAAATTATAGACATAAAATACAATTTATATAAATATTTAATCTAATTACCATGATTAAAACCGCTTACCAGGGGACTGTATGTGGCAACAACAAACACATACTATGGAGGGTAGAGGAAAGGAAAACTTTCTCATATGAGAGAAAAGTTGAAAAAAATTTCCAGCTATAAACAGTAAATAATAGTTCAAAAATCCTCCAAGTGGCGCTACCGTAGGTAAATGGTGTGACGTAGTCATGTACTTCATCCAATAATTATTTGTTTATTTCACTATCCTTTTCTAATAACTTTTAGCGCTCTTTTTAAAATTTAAGCGGCGGCTGCTGTGGCACCACCGTTATATACTACATTTTAGCGGACATACACAGAGATAGTTCTCCTGTCCTCTACCCTCCATAACACATACTCACACCACAAATGGCGATTGGACACTAAATAAAAATGACGTTTGACGCCATTTTCGGCAATATTGTTAACTTCACAATGGTTGCGTTTCATTTCACGTTTGTAAACATAACAGATTTTTTCTAATGTACTTTTCAATTTTTGACAGGGGACTGTTAAAAAATTTTCAGACTACTTTAACATTACATTTAAAAAATAAGAAACTAGACCTTGTTTTATGACATGAACATGCATTAATTATTCTATTTTTAGATATGAACTGCAAAATTTAATTAATGTTCATAGTTTTTTTGTTTAAATTATCTCTAAATGGTAATCCGTGAAATGGGACAGCCAGGGGACTGCATTTTTAGGGCTTCAATAATTTTTGGAATAAAAAGTTATTGTTTTAAATAAAATAGCAACATAAAGTTCAGCCTTTAATTTCTACTAAGAGGCATAGTTATATTTTATTGATTTATTATTTTTGTTTAAACTCGGTTCGGACAGTTTACAGAAAATCGCCCCTATAATATCTCCGTTGTAATTGTTGCTCTTTTGATATGTCGCTCTTATATTTCGATATATCGCTCTTATAATTGTCGCTTTTTTATATGTGGCTGTTTTATTATATCACTTTCCTGAGTATCGCGGTTTTAATATGTCGCCGTTTAAAATATCGCTCGTTTAAATCGGAGTCCATATTTCTATAGTGTCAAAAGCCGCCCTTAGATCTATATATGTTAGATATAGTTCTTCTCCTTCCTATCAGTCTTCTGTATATTATCACCTGTTTGTCCAGACGAAAAACTGTTTGCTCTTCTTCTAACTGACGTTCCACATATTCTCTCAATTTTGTTTCTAGTACTGTGGTAAATGGATAAACAAAAAAAATATTTTCATGAACGATTTTGTGAACGTCATACCATGTAGAACTTCCAATGTATACTTTTTCAAGTATGTACAGAACTATACTGTTTATAAAGTTATTTTGGAAAATCGGACATTATCTGCTGGTCTATAATACCTATTTAATTAATTTGACATTATGAGGAGCAATGTATTTGTTTTGAATTTAATAGAATTATTATAAAATATTTTTTAGCGACTGAGATCCAAAATATACAAATAGGAGATGGAGATGTTCCCCACAACATTCCTATACCAATTTATATGGTTTTTCCAAGACTGTTTACATGCCCGACATTAATAACTACAAACTTCAAATTAGGTATATTTTACTTCAAAATATGATACACATATAATTTTTAAAACCATGAGTGGTTTAATGTTTTGTTTATCACAAGTATCTAACTTTTTTAAAATTCAAATATCAATTTTTACTGATCCATAGTTTACAATTTTTCCATAAAAAACTTCCATCAAAACCAATACTACTAAAAGTTTAAAAACATCTGTTTTTTAGAAACATAAAAGCACTCTTTATTTTATAAAAATAATCAACAAAAATAATTTTCATGATCTTTTACAATAATTGTTAACAAAAAATTATACAAAGGTTTTAACTACTGTTATGACTGCAGTGAATTCTGAATGATATGAGGGAAAACCCAATTTAATAACAACTGTCTGAGGGACTAAAAAGACATGTGTCTGCTAAGAAATTAAAAAATTATAATTTTACATAATAAAAAAATACAACTGGAATGGACTAAGGCTTATAAAAACTGTGGCATGCATACTGTCTACTATTGAAGATGATGATGGGGATCCGATAATTTGAGGGTATTTCTATATCGTCACTTGAGGTCAGAACTAGCCTAAGTCACATTTTTAAAATTTTACAGGAGAAGCTGTTTTTTGTATATATAAAAAACCTTTTGAAGAATGTTCTTCAAAATTTAGTCAAATCATCTTTAGAGGCATTAAAACAAAATAAGGTATAATGAATTATACTATTCCATTGTTTTTAGAAAATAATGGACATAGGCTACCTAAAGCACCTTGGATACATATTCTATGTCCATCATTTTACATAAGCTACTAAGTATTTGGAAATACATAGGACATAGGCTAATTCCGATTTTTACATGTCATTCCAATACTTTGCATAAATTTCAATTATTAGCAGAATTTTGAGCTAATTTTGTTTAAAATGGTATTATAATGTATCAAGGTATTAAATAAAGAAAAACAAATTACAAAAAATATTTATTACAATTCTATAAATCAACATGGCTGCTGTTTAAAAAAGTTAATGCTTAAGAACAAAACGGTAAGTAATTATTTATTTTATTCTTACTGGTCCAAAAAAATGAAACAGGAAAAAATGTCAAAAATAGAATCATTGTTCATCAGTTCTGATTGCTTGAAATATGGACGACAACGAAAGATCATAACTTACCAAAAAAATAGAACATAAAAAAATTAAACAAAAAAGCAAACATTATTCACTATCAGAATCATTGTCCAGTTCTGCTTGCTTAGAATATGGAAGATTACGAAATAAGTCATGATCTGTCTTACCAATAACGCATTTTTCACAAAGGAACTGCAAATGATCGTATTTTTTTTGGTAAGTGGGATAGGCTTGTTGTATAATGTCTTTAATTTATAGTCTTTGGTAACACTAATCATTTTTTTCCTACCCTTTTCCGTCAAATTTATAATATTGAATGAGTCTTGTTTATAACTGTATTTCAACAAGATACAATCGGGATGATCTGGAGAACTCTTAATGATCTTTATTTTATTCCAGTTGACTCTTTCACCTACTGTGTCTTTTTCAGTATTTAGGGTGGCTTTCAAATGTAGGTCCTTTAAATCAAAAACTGAATCTTGGGAAATTTCGTGAACCAGATAAGGTTGCTTCCTTTTGGCAGTTCTTACGAGTGTATACCACTGATCAGGTGTTGTTATGGGTACACTTCTTGCTGCTTTTTTGATTACGCTGTGAACGCAATCACCTTCTGATTGTGTATGTCCACGTTCAAGGTATGTATGATTTATAATAACGTTATATTTTTGCGACAGATAGTTGTACAGTGAAAACAAGTATTTGTTTCTATTCTGTTCTGCACAATTATCAGAGTAGAAACAGAATTCATTGACGCCTTTGGAAATATGGTCTAATATAAACATTAGCAGTCAGCTTCCAATTTCAGAAGAGCCCCTTTTCGCAACACATTCATACCACATGAAGCAATCACATTCCTTGGTGGCTAAATTGAATACATTAAAATTGAAGGTAGATAATTTAAGCTTGTAATAGGCTAAGCCTACCTCCGATTTTGGAACAGATAATATTTGCTGCAAATCAAAGACAGCTGCACAGATTTGAGTATTACCTTGAGCCTTCTCCTTGTTAGAATTCTTTAGATCCCTAGCAATATTTTTGTTTTGAATATGATTTTGGTACTCTATTTCTAAATCTATCTGTTTGTCTGGTGTGGAGTTTTGGTATTTGTAACAAATGTCACACAAATCTTTCTTCGGATGATGAAAGGCTAGGTTAAAATCGTTCTTGAATATTTCTCTGTACATGCTCTCAGTAGCAGGTCGAGGAATGTTATTTTCCACACAATATTCAATGTAAAGGGTATACATCCTCGCTATATTCAATGTTGCTGGTAAGTATAAACGAGAAGAGCTTTTGCGACAATAATGACTTTCAATAGTTTCGAATGAATTTATATGATTCTTAACGCTTTGTTTGACGGTTTCATCTAGGAGGTTGTTTTTTGATGCTTTTCCCCTTCTATCTTCGTTTACTACTCCTGCGCTTCCCATTTTATTAAAAACTGTTTTCACAACCTGAGGACTAATATTTAATGTGTTGACAAAAAATGTTTTGCAGACTTGAATCTTTATCTCCTCAATAGGCAAAAAATAAAAATATGTAAATGTTCGCCTACTTGTAACATCGGTAGAGTCTTTATCATTTGGCCTTTTACGTTGTCTCATTTTTCTTTTATGTTGAACATACTTGGCTATGAAGTCTCTTTGCGTATTGATATCTCCTAAGGCCCAATATTCCTCGAATAAAACAACTCTTTGATTCTCTGTAATTTTTTCTGAACATCTCATTCGACAATTTTGGCAAGGTGGTTTTACGTTTCGACGAGGCCGAGTATTTCCTTTCCAGTTTATATAGGACTCTCCAGAATTTCGTTTCTTTTTAATTCTGTATCTTTTCCAGTTTTCTGTATTGCGTGTTCTTTTTCTTGACGTTTTTGGATGTTCATTTAAATTCTTATTATTACTTCCACTTTCTTCGTTTTCTGAAGAAGTTTGCTGATAATCAGGATCACGTGAGTAGTTGTCAGTACCATAGGGATCCGACTCGGAAGATGATAACTGTAGGTCTAGCTGAAGTTGCGTTTTTTGTTGAAGTCCACTTGTAGAAGGTGCTACTTCTTCGCATTTATCTTCTTCTTTTCGAGAAGACGGTACTCCATTTTCGCAAATATTAGAAGCCAACATATGGACGCCATTATTGGCTACCTTTAGCAAAGAAGACTCCATTTCAACTTGGCTTATCTCAGAATTTGGATGATCGGCTACAGATGATAAATTCGTATTTGCAGTGGTCAAGACACTATTAGGAGAGTTTGATAATAACTGTACATCGAAGTGAAGTTCCTTTTTTTGTAGAAGTCCACTGATTGGCGTTACTTCGTCACATTTAGCTTCTTGTTCACCAGATAATGTCCCAGATTTTCGCATGTATCAGAAGTGAACGGATGTTCTATTTCCGTTTTTCCCATGTCACAATTTGAATGATCCGGTACAGTTAACAATTTCGTATTAGATTCGGTCAAAACACTCTTAGAAGAAGTTTCACATATTTTTATTCTAATTTTGTCGATTAAGTAGCTGTCTGAAGCAAGTATTGAGTTGAAATAAGTGAAATTTTCTATTACATCAACTTCGGGAGGAGGTATCAAATTGGCACTACTAGACATTAAAGCTTCCTGTGTTGAAGATTTCTTTGATTCTATTGGATATTGCAAGGTTGGTTTTTCTTTTGAACCTGAAAACAAATAGAATTGTGAATTTCGGAAACATTATTTTTAAGTAAGACTTAGATATGTAGTGGGAAAACATCAAAGCATACAACTATAAAAAAATATGTAACATTTGAAATTAACAATGATTATTGTTGCTCGTCACACCTACGAAAAGTACTTAAAATACATTCATACAAACTCCGACATATTTTTCGCTGGCGTAGAAAATAAAAAAGTTACATCACCCGTCATTTTAAGTGATTATCTTGAAAAAATAATATAAAATATGAAAACAAGTCTCCTCAAACATGTTAAAAAATGTATGCAGTTATTATATTATAAATAACCGCATTTTTTCTAAAATATACAACTATATAGACAGATAGATA
This sequence comes from Galeruca laticollis, assembly GCA_963921935.1. Lineage (NCBI taxonomy): Eukaryota > Metazoa > Arthropoda > Insecta > Coleoptera > Chrysomelidae > Galeruca > Galeruca laticollis. The sequence goes on from OY998177.1 coordinate 213,538,166, forward strand.
GATTGTACTTACAATTTTTCCTCGTCGTTTCTGATTGGTGAATTGCATCAACAATTCTTCGTGTTCGCTGCCTATACATCGTTTTCGAAATAATTTAGAACACTGCAGAAATAATTCATAAATAAAGAGAAAAACTTCACTAACACTTTCTGCGAGTTTTAACTTAAGTCAGAATAAGCCTATGTCCATTTAAACAGATGCACTCAAATATCCAATGTCAACAAGAACTATCCTATGTCCACCTTTAAAAAGCACATAGACTAGCATTGGGACTTAGACTCCTTCTGCACAAAGTAATATATTGTTATGTGACATAGACTATTTACCATTATTCGATTTGCGGACAAATCGACCGCTCTGCAGTTAGGCTACTTCTGCACTGAATTCAGGAGGTATTGTTCAATAATAGTGGGGGAAAAAGCGCATTTGGATAAATTATGGACATAGGCTAGTTCTGACCTCAGGTGACGATATTCTACAACAGTAGGTACACCTGAAAATTTTGTGGAATAACTTGAAAACTATTTGAAAATTCATCAGGATTCCGTTGTAGACATTGGTTCTGGATTCATATTTCAATTGGATAATGAACCAAAACTTTTTCTAAAACTCCTAACATCAATAATTCTTCAAAACATTTCCACTAATTTATAATATATACTTTTGATTTGTTTTTTTGAAAACCTTTTCTTTAGTAGCCTTTCAGATATCTCATTTGACAACTCTGAGGAAAGCATACATATTTGTGAGATGCATTTCTATATATGACACTCATTACCCATAATACTGACCAACTGATATGGTAAAAGAGCACAGAAAACATGTGTGTGGGTCAACAGTTTCTTCTAAGTGTATACTCTGTATGAAGGATGTCATAAACAATAAAATAATTGTATTACATTGAAGGGCTTATTGTAATAACATGATAAGCCACACAAGCATAGAAATATGTTTATTGTTTAATTTGATTAAGCAGTAATACAACAAGCCACAATACAAAAAGTGTGGCTATTGTCCAATAGATGGAGCTACCATGTCTAGAATCGAGTTATTACTATTTAGCGGTTGTTTATAGGCTTCACTTTAAAACGCGATAAGCCACGTGAAAATGGCTACAGATGCAGTGGCAACTCTCGATAAAGATTCAATTTTAAGTGATATTTCGAGTTCATGTGATTAATTTTATAAGTCAAATGATGATAGTGTGGTTGATAAAAATTTTGTACCATCAGATGATGCTGGAACATCAGAGACAAGTGAAGTATGTATTTGTTTTTATGACATATCATGTTTTTTCAAAACAAAATTATCACAATTTTGAATATGACTTATCATGTTATTACTATTAAAAAAACCACCGTCTTGTTGGAGACAAAGAAGGGGCGAAAGCTATGAACGAGTGAAACGAAGAAGGAGGCGCAATTTAGGACAAGATTATTTGAAGATAAAAAGCAGGAAAACTGTAAAACCTCGTGAATTGTTTTCCCCTTGTAGATGTCAGAAGAACTACAGAGACAAACTCAGTAATAGCCATGAAACCATATTTACAAGATTCTGGGATCTAGGTTCCTATGATCTCCAGAACAGTTACCTTTTTGGTGCTATTCGAGTTGAAAAAAAGAAAAGATCGTACAAGAAAAAGCAGAAACGTCAAGAATCTATTCGACAATTTACTGCTCAGTATACTGTAAAAGTTGATGGTAAGGATGTCAAAATATGTAATGTCGAGCTTATGAATGTTCACGGGCTTCAGAATTCTCGAGGCTTAATCGACCATATTGTCAAGATGAAAACAACCGGAGCTGTATAACAGACGCACGTGGTAAACATATGAACAGACCCAATGCACTTAGAGCTCACCAAAACAATCTGTAAGAAACCATATTGACGCTATACCAAAATAGCAGAGCCAATAACATTAACAAAACTTAACTGCGATATGTCAATAGCAGGCTCGTACAAGGAGTATTATGTTCCGTGGTTTCAGGTTTCAACAACAGAACATCATCCCTGTTAAACACAGTGCCTACTGCAAGATATTTTGCACAGAATACAATATTGGTTTTAAACTGCCAAAGTCTGACACGTGTAAAACATGCGACGAGGCAAATATTAAGCTTGATACTGCCAAATCAAACAAAGATGACGTGGAGGTACAATAGTTAACAGATTCCTTGCATGTACATCGAAATAAAGCTAAGCAAGATTTACTAAAATTGGAGACGGAGCGATCAAAAGATACCAGAAACATAAGAGTTATTAGTTTTGATTTGCAACAGGCAATGTCTATACCCAAGCTCACAACGGGCCTCTCATTTTATTGCAGATAAGTGTGGCTTTATAATCTCGGAGAACACGATGTACGGCTGGACATTGTCACATTTATGAACAGAAAATCAGGCCAAATGTGGAGCATATGAAGTTGCTTCTGTACTTTTTAAATTTCTGAAAGACAAAAAGAATAATGATGTTGATCATCTTATTGTATTCACGGACACAACTGCCCCGGCCAAAACAAAATTTGGCTTCTTATGGCATTTTGGTTGCAACTAGTTAAAGAGAAAATGTTTAAAACAATAACACATCATTTTCTTATTAGTGGACATCGCGTTTACCTTCGGATAGGGACTTCGCGTTAATTGAAAAGAGGCATAACGCTCCTGAAGTGGATTCCCCAGAAGGTTGGCACAAAATCATTAAGAACGCTAACAGCAAGAATTGTTTTAAGGTCACAGTTATGAAGCGAGAAGAGTTTTCAACCTGTTTTGGCTAACGTACAAAAGAGTTCCCACACTACTAGCAAAGAAAATTTGGACGTTTCCGATGTATATTCTTTCCATTTTAAAGCCGAAAATACAAAATCCTTTTATGTGAGTGAAACACTGTAAATGGTGAATACAAAGAAGTGAATATTTCAAAAAAGGGTAGGCCCGTAAATACGCCCTTATGTTAGTTGAAAAATAGTACATGGAATCAATAAAAATTTCAGGGAAGAAACTACAAAATGTACAATCTCTTTTACCATATCGTCACTCTAATTATAAAACCTCGTAACTCCAATTTTGGTGCCATCTGTGAAAGAAAAAAAAACTACCTATTAGGGAGAAAACCATGTAACTCCACATTACTTTATTTTAATAATATGGAAAGAAGAGAAAACCTCTTAACTCCATATACATCCGCGTGCCCTATAATACCTCGTAACTCCATGATCTCTAACCTAAAAATTTTAAAAGCTGTGACAGACACAAGACAAAATTTATTATAATATTTGGTTTGATAGAAGCTTTAATTGTGTTTTACGTTAAATAATAAAAAAAGAGAGGTAAGTCACTGGTATTACTTTTGTTCAATAGCGTTAACAAATCGTAAATAAACTTTCAGAATGTCTTGCGCACAAAAAATTTTGGTAATGGCACTCCAACATGAATTAATTTTTGAAGATTCTGTTACTGGGATCAGTGCTGTAAATACTGATGGTGACATACCGTTATATACCATTGTATAAAATGATTCCCTTCCTACTGAAAATGCACTCTCTGATTCCGACACTACGCCTTTGTTAAATAATGTACAACTCCCTGATGCAACAATAGAGATCCAGATCATTAAAATGTATCTACCAACATTGAAAACAAAATTGAAACTGAAGAGGAACCTTTGACAAAAATAAGACATGTGAAACAGAGTACTTGGAAAAGAGAGGAAAATAAAAAAAATCGTGAATCCGGAAAGGAGTATAATGGAAAAAACTGGTAGACACTGGATGGAAGTACGATATTTCAAAAGAAAAGTGAAATATAAAAATAATATGTTGTAAAAATTCTGAAAAAATAACGGGAAAACAAAAAAAACACCTTAAAATGTTATCTACTTACAGAAGACAATAGAAAAAAATATTTAATGACTTTTGGCAATTGAATTGGAAGGAAAAACATTTATTTATTCAGCTGCATGTAAAGGTGTCTAGTACTAAAAGACAAAGAGATAGAAAAAATGAAAACAAATCAAGGAGAACCAATTCATTTGTCTACTATTTACGAAAAGATAATGATATGATCAAGGTGTGCAAAAATGTTTTTTAACACAATGGATATAGGGGAATGGAAACTCGTGGAAAAAGAAAAGGCTGCTCATGAAGAAGAGCACGTTACTGGGCATGAAGATAAAGGAGCAAGGCAGAAAAATAAAAGGACTTCAAGAGAAGAGAGATCAGCTATTTTGAAAGAGTTTTTGCTGAAATTGCCAAAAATGGAATCACTACTGTCGCTCAATAACAAAGAAATTGTATTTAGAACCTGTTTGGAAATCAAAACAACAATTGTATGAGGTCTACTCTAAAGAATGGTGTCAAGAAAAACAAATCCGCTTTCAAACACCTATTTTTTTTAATGTGTTTGATGATTTAAACTTGAGTTTAGTTTCACGTAAAAAAGATGAATACGACGTATGTGTTGCACGAAAAACAAATAACATATCTCAGGAAGAATACGACGTTCATCTAGAAAAGAAAAAAGAAGCTAGGATAGAAAAAGACAATGATAAAAAAAAGTGATAAAAACAAAGTATTCACGATGGACTTGCAAGCCGTACTTTTAAGCCCGAAATCAAATGTTTCTTCTTCATACTATAAAAACAAACTCGCCGTACATAACTTCACGGTTTACGACATTAAAACTCACGATACTTACTGCTTTATTTGGAATGAATCAGAAGGTACGGTTGGAGAAAACGAATTTTCAACAATAATTTGTCATTTTCTTGAAAGTCAATTAGAAACATTGGGACCAAATAAAGACTTGATATTATTTAGTAATGGGTGTACCGGAAAAAATCGAAACGCAACACTTGCAAGTGCTTTACAAAATTTTTCCGTCAAAAATAAAGTTTGTGTAATTCAAAAGTACTTAGAAAAAGGGCACACCCAAATGGAGGCTGATTCAATGCACTCATGTATTGAAAGGGAGTTGAGAAATCAAAATATAAACGTTCCTGCCGAATACGTTAAAATTTGTACAAATGCAAGAAAAACTCCCAAACCATAGGTGGTGAAGTACCTGAGTCATACTTTTTTAAACAACTACAGTAAAGTTTAAACAATAAATTCTATTATACTCGATAGTCGAAATTCTGTAAAGTGACTCATCGCTCTTACTGTCCATAAAATCAGTTGCAGAAGCGAACTTCATGAGCGCATCATTTTTCAAGGGTTCTTAATAGTCCTAAATAAAAAATAAATAGAAAATGTTCTTGTACGCTCTGGCGTTTAAATTTGAGAGAACAGAAATACGAAATTATTATGGTAGGTATCATTATGTATATACAGGGTGTTACCAAGAATAATACACATTTTTAAGGATGAGCTATAATAAGATGTATATAAAAAAGTCGATAGTCGAAATTCTGTAAAGTGACGTCATCGGTTATCTACCGATTTAAAGTGAACTCCATGAGCGTATCATAGTTTAAGGGTGCGAATACTGAAATATCTGGAATTTCAATTTTTAACATTTGAAATAATAACTTATCACAAGTTGTTCATAAGTAAGTTAAAACAAAATAAAAAAATGTTTAAAAGTCAATTCCAACTTACTACTACTAAAACTAAAAAAAAGTTGTTTGTCAAGACCAAAATAAATTACCAATAAGTATAGGTATGTTGCGAGGTCACTTGTAAAATGTCTGACTAACTGGAAGCGGTATCACTCCCTGACGACTCCTCAGAATCATCGCTTTCTCCTCCTATATCGATAATGAGTGGTTCCGTCATTACTTCTACACGTATGTCTAAATCCCAAAACTTTATTTCTTCTTTTAATACGTGTTGAATACATTTACGCCAACTCTCAGCAGTAACGGTATGCAGCGCCTCGTCAAACAGTTTCTCAACGTCAGCCATTTTGAATGTACTGTTTTTTCTCGCAACATAATTTTTCACTTGGGCCCAAACCAGCTCGATGGGGTTTAACTCACAGTGGTAGGGAGGAAGTCTAACAACTGAGACGTTGAAATCTTTCGCCATTTCATCGACAACGTACTTAATATAACTGCTTTTATGTTTCCGTACGAGAGATAATAATTCAACTTTTAGCATTGCCTCGTTGCTTTTACTCTCTAACCAATCAATTATAACCCTCTTGCGGCTAGCTGAAGTAGGTATTTGCTCCAGTCGACGAGAGTGGTATGAAGCATTATCCATAACTATCACTGAACCAGGAGTTACCTTTGTTAAAATTGATCTAAACCATGTTTCAAACCGGTTACCATCCATCTCTTCATGGTAATCGACAGTTTTTTTGGACTGAAAACTTAGTAATCCACCTTCTACAAATCCTTCCTCGCTGCCAATGTGAGTGATAATCAGTCGACGTCCTTTCCCAGAGGGAGCTTTTAAACCGGAAGAGAAACCCTCCATAAAGGCTTGTCGATTGCTTCGTATATTCATGTCTTGCCACACTTTTGACACAGTGTGGCCTTCATTTAACCTAGTTTCGTCAAGATAATATATGTGCCGTCCTTCGTTACGAAACTGTCGTATCTGTTTTAAATAATTTCTCCTCCATTCCACAATGTCATTTCGTTCAATTAAGGCACTGTTTCTACTTCTTGTTTGGTAACGAAAATTCATTAATTTTAAAGTTCGTCTCAAAACTTTATCACTGATGTTTGGTAAAGTATCATCAGCTTCTATTACCTTGCTCAATTTAGCTACCGAGGGGATTTCATTCCTAAAATAAAAAGAATGTATTTCCCTACGTATAGCATTCCGTGTTTGGTCGTCCAAAACAATTTTCTTTCTTCCCCTACTCTCCGGTTTACAGTTTTCACCTCGTTCTCTTGTCAAAGATCCGTCCCGCGATTTCTTTAGAATATTGTATATAGTACTCTCAAAAACTTTAGTTAAATAACTGCACTTAATCACAGCGTCACTAACACCCAACTGTTTGTCCATGGCACGCAGTCCTTCGTACACATTTAATATGAGGACTTTTTCTTCCCGAATTAAATTGTTACGACGCCGTTTTTTATCGCCGACACCGCTACACTCCGCCATTATTGTCACTAAATATACCGATATAAATATTACAATAAATACCAATAATAACCGATTTATCACACAAAACCACAACACAAATACTGATGTTACGCTCATGAAGAGAATAAACACCTCACATAACTGTTTACTATCACTGTCTCATTCGCGTAGCTCGATCTATCTATCTCGTTCTCAAAGCCGGAACATTGAAGCGACTCTCCAACATTGTCAAATCGGCGAGTTTTTCACAACAAACTTTGCGTTCAAGAAATATACATAAACACTTTATTTCACATTTCAAGTAAACTAATTATTATTAGTCTGCTTGAAATTTGAAATAAATATATTAAATTGGTATTGACTTAATTACATTGCATCTTTTGTACCTGAAATATTGACACAATGGATTTGAAGTGTATTTATAAAATACAGCATTTCTCTCTAGAATACATATGGCAACTGCGCTTTAACCAAAGTGTTGATTAGATAGCTCTGACTCACTTTACACAATTTCGACTATCGAGTATAGACCAGGTAAGAAGGTGGGAGATCCAGTAGTAACAGATATTCGTGCGTTGAAGTATAATCCAAGTGGTACCATTGATTTTAAACTAAGGTATTCTGAAGAATGGAAGGAGCTTCCGATACGAATAAATAGAAAAACTAATACTACGAGTGAGATCATTCCACCATTATATGATTCTAGGTTGAAAATTAAAACCGATAAATATAACCATTTGCAACAACTAAAAAAAAGTCTTGACACTGATTACCACGGGTTTTACGATGCCTTACCTCACGAGTAATTTTACAATAATCTTTTTGTAAATTTATGAAAAATGTGTTTAATTATTTGTAATAACTAGTTAATTTTGTATAAAATAAATAAGTCAAGTTTTCAATTTTTTAAATTTAAACATAAAACCTCTTATCTCCTGTATTTATTTAGCTTTAATTCCAGAAAAACTCGTATCTCCCGAAAAATTAAATATAATAATATAAAATTACTTACTTTTATAGTAATTAATTTACTTTAAAAAACAACAAAAATATTCAAATTATAGCGATTATCTGAATTTTGTGGAATGTTCTTTGTGTTTCCTGTAAATTTTGTGATTTTGGAGTTACGAGGTTTGATAATTAGGGTGACGATATATACCTCGAATATACCTGCCCCTCTTTAATGAGCTAATTTCCACAGAAATTAACGAGGAAGATGTTGAAATTATGTAGTAAAAAAATGCAACATAGAGTTTTATTAGAAAATATGGAATACCATATTTTCTAATAAAACTATTTTTTGAGAAACCAGTTGTTTTTTGCCCTCTTCCCTACACGCTTGTTACGAGGATATATTGAAAAATTCTTAGCCTACTATAGAACCAAACATAATTTCAATGTCAAAATATTTTATTACTCAACATATTCTCTTAATTGGGTACATTTATTATAGCGAACCTGCAACGTCTTTAGACCTTTCAAAAAAAAATGTTTCTTCTTGCCCTGCAAACCAGACCTCCACAGCTTTTATTACCTCTTCGTTGGAAGAAAATTTACGACCTTTTAAACTTTTCTTCAGTTGAGGAAAGAGATGATGGTCGGATGGAGCCAAATCTAGTAATTCAAACCCTAAATCACGAATTTTTTGCATGGCAACATGAGATTTGTGTGCAGGGGCGTTGTCCTGCAAAAACAAAACACCTTTGGATAGCTTTCCGCGTCTTTTCTCTTAAATTTTTTCCCGTAGAGTGGTCAGTAATGTCGAATAGTAATCTCCAGTTATTGTTCTACCCTTATCCAAAAAAATCAATCATGATTACTCCATGGCAATCCCAAAAAATTGAAGCAAGAACTTTTCCAGCAGATTTTTGGACACGAAACTTCTTAGGTCTTCGAGGACCAGAGTGTCGCCATTCCATCGATTGTTGCTTTGTTTCTGGGTCGTAGAAATGTACCCAAGTCTCATCCTTAGTAGCAATTCGGTTTAAGAAGTCTACATCGTTTTCAAATCGAGCACAGATCGAACGCGATGCTTCTACCCTTGCACGCTTTTGGTCAACATTCAAACATTTTGGGATCCATTTTGCAGCAATTTTTCTCATGTCCAAATTGACGTGAACTATATGATAAACGCGTTCGTATGAAATATTCAGTGCTTCAGATATCCGTTTTAGCCCAATTCGACGGTCTGATAAAATCATGTCATGAACTGCATCGATATTTTCGGGGACTGACATAGAAACTGACCTTCCCCAACGGTCATCATTTTCAATGGAAAATTTACTTCTTTTGAAACTTGCAGTCCAATTTTTCACGGTCGCATACTAAAGACATTGATTACCAAGAGTATTAAGCATATCTTCGTAAATCTGCTTACCTTTTAACCCTTTTAAATACAGGTACTTGATGATGGCTCGATACTCCAATTTTTCGATTTTCACAGTTTCTGTGGACATCTTTTTTCTTTTAATTTATTGCGTAACTCTGATTTACTTTTTTGACGTCAAACTTTACACTGACACTTCTAATAAGTTATTGTTCGTTGCAATGGTAACGCAATATTTTGTTTATGCATGGAACTGGTCTAGGCTAACTAGATATCAATACATCCTCGTATATAGGAACCTAATCAGCTCACTAGAAGTTCTTCAAAATTTATATTTAATAGTAGTTAATTTTACACATTTTTACAAAACTTCGAAGTCTAATAACTCAGTATTTTGTTTTTGTGGCATATCACGTTATTACAATAAGTCCTTCAATTGATCAACAACATGATTACCAAAAACACAAGGTTTTCTTTTTTAATTAGGAAGTTAATTTTTTTATTTTGTTTATCTTAATACCTTTTCAAACTCTTCAATTTAACTCCTATAAACGTTTGTATGAGGATCAATTTTTATACTATATAAAAACAAAGCCATTAAACTTTCATTCGTGGTTACTGATATATGTGTATTATTCCATATTTTAATCACCATTTTTTTTCTCATAATAATTTTCCTTTTTGTTTTAGAATTTGAAATTAATTTAGTCATAGTTTTCCATGATGATCACTTGATAACAAATAACTTTCCAATAATCCTGGTAAGGGAATAACAAACAAAGACATTAAAATATTACAAAATATATTATTGTATAAGTGAAATACATTTTTATATATAGAAAATTGTACGAATAATAAACCACAGATTTTATATACCAATCTCCAGTTTAAAATGTACATTTACCTTAAACACTAATATCAAAAATCTTGAACATTTACATAAGAATATAAATTAGTAACTAATGAAAAAAAGACTACAATAATTTTATTTGTATGTTAACTGCAATATGTATGTGAAATTTATAGAATAGGACATTTATTATATGTTTTGTGCTCACACAAATGAAAATCCAATTTTCAAAAACAGATGTTCATGTTGAGATTACAAAATATGATTCATGCCATCTTTTATTCAAAACTTATCAATATGTTCCAATCTACCGAAGAAAATATTAGATAAAAATTAATTGATGAAACCATGCGAGAAAGAACTACATAAAGCTAAGGGATTGATGGCACATTAGAAAATCAGAGATAACAAAACGAAAAAGATCTGCAAAAGAAGCTTGGTATGAAAAAAAAATGCATGCTCATAAAAATATTTAACAATTAACTAGAAAAAGATTAACAATGGTAGATGAAAGAGGACGAATTATGGTCATGAAGAATAATGAAATGTATTGAAGAATTATATAAAACAGTTGTTTAATGACCACTGCGATAATTAATAAGTATATAGATTGTGATGTAGGAACAGAAATAGTGAGATGTTGTAGAATATACCATTAAAGAAATGAAAATTGGGAAAGCTACAGGTCCATATGAATTACCAGCACAAATTCTAAAGCTTGTAGAATAAAATAACATACATAATAATTTTATCTTGTTAACTGTATCTAAAATAGAATATTGTCAAAACGTCTGGTGTCAACATTCAAAAATATTCGTGCGAGGTAATGCTCTAAGCGCAGTACTATTGACTTCAAATGCCCCATTTTAAAGATATTCTTGAATACCATTCACCATAAGATATATAAAAAATTTAGGTAAATATTGGGAAACCGTTTGGTTTTAGAATCCAGATACTTTTTGCAGTTAATATACCTACAGCAATGTTTTGACTTCAATGAAGTATATTCGTTGTTTTTTGTGCTATAACAAGGCACTCGAAAGTAATCTTTTTAATGACAAGCTGCAATGCATGTAGAAAATACGTCACATGAGATTATAATAGAAAGAGGTGTTCAACCTACTTGGTTCAATGTATTTTCCAAAAATATTTAGAAAAACTCTTAGAGATGAAAGAGTTGAGATAAAAATAGAAGGTTTCTCCATATGTTTCTCTCTGTACTTCTGAATACATTGAAGACCTTCAGAGAATAATGAATAAAGTAGGAATGTCAGTGAATAATTTGAATTAATGCTGACCACAAACAAAATCAAATTCATGGTAATTATGGAAAAATTTCTACACAAAAAATGTAATAATAGAATATGTAAAAAATTATATTAACGAAACAAACAGTTACAACTATAGTAATAATATAAATTTTTCCATCTTTTGATTATTTACTCATATAAAAAGAAATTTAGAAATAAAACTGCTTTCAGAACCTTATGTCGTTTGGATAAATAAAGGACTAGTGACACAAAAACTTAATCTACTTGGTTACCAAAATATTGCAGAAAACATTTATTTAGAAAACTTCTAGTTATATTTTAATCAGGTTTTCGATAAATGTAATGCAAGTAATTAAAACTTTCCAAATTTTTATGATATAGTACTTGACCAAAGTCTTATGTCAATTGCAACCCTACTGTAAACCCACACTTAGAATGTTTATCATAATTATAAATACACAGAAGCGTCAATTAACCGAACTACTATGATGAAGATCCCTGGTATTAAATTATGCAGGTTAGCGATAATTTTAAACCTCACGACTAAGGCTGATGTCCGTGCTAGCACCTCATTAACAAGTTCGAATAATGAATATTGGTGCTTCTGAAGTGTTTACTTGCTTAGATATTGGCTTGCGTTGGTTTAAAACACAAGATGAAAGTGACCAGAATCAAATATCTGCCATTAAAAGTGTGACATAGCTCGTAAGAGGTGTGGGGGCTGCTTCGGCAGATGAAGATTATTTTAAACCTAGTACCTGTTTTATTTTCAAGACTGTTTGCACTTTTTTTATTAACTGCTATTTGTCATTAAATATATATTATAAATAACTATGTTTTTCATTGACTTGTACATAAATATGTATGTCCGAATTAATACAGCTCGATTATCCGAAAAGCCAGGTTTTCTGAACACCCACATCCCCAATTAGTTCGGATAATTGACGCCCTACTGTATGTAGAAAAAATAGCTTTTCAAGTTTGATTCAGCCCATATTTAGTATTATTTGAGAACACTTGCTCACAACATCGTTAATTTTGGCATAGATCTCTTTTTCATATATGTTTATCATCAACATGTTCTACAATCAATATTATAAAGTATTAATTTGCATTTATAGTGATGTGTCTCTTAGTACACAATCACATTTTCATAACTAGCTGCTGACTAAAAATAATTATCACAAGAAGAGAACTAACCTATAAATATATGAAGAAAATTTGAATGATATAAACATATTACACTTTTTCCACTTAAAGTGGTACTATTATAACTTATACATTTTGACATTAAATATAAAAGTTGTTATTCAAATGGGAAACAAAGGCAATCTAATAATTATGCCATTAAAAATGTAATTACTATGATTCCGTAACAGCTAAAGCTAAATCGGCAACAATTATATCTATTTGTTTTTCTAATGCCAAGATATGACCTGTGTTACAACTATCACTAGCTATAAAAGAGACCATTAAAGGTAGTTTGTTCATCTGTATAACTTGGTATTGGGAATATGTGCAGATTACTGTTTCAGTTTTTCCTAAGCCTAATTTACTTCCCTGGTCTATTGCCAAACCAAAAGTGGACACGAAATTCGGTTTTGTTATTTGTTCTGGAATTTTGTCATTAGATACTTTTAACATAGGTACGCCATCTCTATCAGAAATAAGTATACAATATAGGCCATTTACTCTATTTAGCATATCTTGGAGGAATTTTCTTGCTTCGTCTGCCATTTTTTACTATTACAATATTTTTTTGACGAAGTAATAGATTTTTATTTTTATAATGTGATGACAGATACAAAAATTTTTATAAGCACTTCATAGATAAGATAATATAATATACAAGCACTTCCAACTCTTCGAATTCTCTATGGGTCAAAATACAAAGGATATTTGCCTCGTATTGATTACAGCCACATTATTTAATTTTATCCTTTTGCTATTTAAGGCATAAGTCACTAGTTGAATTGAATGCGACTTTGGTCTCTCACTTTTAATATACATAAATGGAAAGAATAGGCACGTTCTTTTACATCATTTATTCACCATTGGTTGACTGAAGTCAGTCTCCGCTTCACCGACATGTTACATGTTAGTCACAAGTGGCACATAAAAAAGCACCGTTGTTATTTACTTCATTATATGTGACAACTGACAACCGATTTTTAAGTTGATTGTTTTTTTAGCAAACATTGACGAAATGAATGAAAATACTTTGAAAAGTGTTGTAGTTATTTTATCCTCCAGATATCGTAATAGCAGTTCATCTGATAGTTCCGAGTATGAAATAATAAGCATGTATTTTGAGGTTAAGCTGTCATCTTGTAATCCACCAAATTTATCCACCACCTCCAAACAGTGGTGGAATGGTTTGCAATTTTGGTGGATGCGACAGTAATAAATGAACGCGTCATTTCTTCAATCTGAAATCTACCAATAAATCTAAAAACGCAGTTGGTGGATTTACCCGTGAATAAAAAACATGCCTAATATCTTGCGTTCTAATGAGTGCGTAAAGGATGGCCTGCTTAAAGATAGAGATAGCATTAGAGCTTTCAAGAGGATACGCTCTCAGATTAACAAATAAAAAAAGATATGTTTGTTTTGATTTTTTCCTGCCCCAGATATCGAGTCACATTCTAAGCGCACTTGCGGACACTTCCCCTGCTTTGTCATATTTACAAATTCTGTTAAGTTGCAGGAAAAAATGTGTCAAGAGTAACATATTTAGTCGGTTTGTCCTTGTTTAATTACCATATAAAGAGAGATGCAAATATCATCAGAGTGTGCTCGACGATAATTTCGAATACGACATAGTATTGTAATACATAATGTCAAACGTGGTTTGTTTATACGAGCGCCATTACGCCCAGAGGGTAAACATTTAGTCCTTTTGTTTTGATGAGTTTTTCAAGACTTTTAGTGACAAAATAATCTTTTAAGTTAATTAACTTAATGGTTTTGAATTATCATGGTTCGTCGGTGCCAAGTTTGTCAGAAAACAGCCGAAATTACAAAGGCCATGTATCTACAATACTCTCCCCACTCTTTGTAACTAATTCATTATTTCACTACTGGCGTTTAGGATTGTTGGCCGCAAAAATAAACGTGTTTATGAATGAATTGCCCTCTATTGTATAATAGTACTCCAAGGATACGCTCGACGTCACTACACCGAAACTCGTCACCCTTGTTTATATATATATATATATATATATATATATATATATATATATACATATATATATATATATATATATATATATATATATATATATATATATATATATATATATATATTTATATACGATACGATACGCCCTAGTTGTCCAATGATTCGATATCAGTATACTAAGGAAGTACTGCCCTCATACTGAATATCACAAAGTAGGGTCCGTTTTCTGTGCTGAAGCTTTTATGAATAAACGAATGATATAAAGGGGGAAGAAAAGAAACAACAATGTTGCCATGTCAATAATATTTCTATTGTTCTCATTAAACTGATTCATATACTAAAATGAAATACGCATCTTTAAAAAGATTTTTAATTGAAAATATTAGATATACATATTGCAAAATTTAAACTATTTAAAAAAGAACGGCCTCAGTATACACTTGGAGCTTAGAAATTATGATTGATAATTCTGTAATAAATGTATAATAAAGTTACATATATTATAAACTGTATTTTTATTTATAATGAACTGATTTTCAATGGTATGAAATATTATTAACCACCCTAAACTTTTAATGTTAAAAACTGTCAAAAGTATAGCTAATGCGCCTCCGTGTCGATGTTGGTTGTTGTCATGTTGTCCCAAAAACTCGGGATCTTCCAATTGAAGGCACAACTGTTGCGTTTGGTTTTCCTGTTGAAATCCGTTTTTTAATGTTTTCACATCTTTGGGTCAACGGCTTTGCACCCAAGTTTTACATCCTTATTTGGTTATACCGTACTGAGGACGGCTAATGAGCCAGAAATATGCATGTCTGCGGTTACCTTTTTTCTTCTTGCGTGAACTACCCAAGAATCTCTTTGTTATATATGTTTGGTTACAGTTTTAGGTAGGTAAAAGAAAGACAGTAAATATAAATACATACTTTTATTTGTAATATACGAAACAATGAATAATTATGTACAATAATCAGTCTTTATCAAGAACATGACTATGGGGTGTGACTAGATTTAATCAACTTCTTCAATTGTTGGACCTTGTCTTCCTCCAAATCCACCTGCTTGTTGACCACAGCCACTTGGCATTCCACCCGAAAATTGACTATTATTTTGATGTCCCTGGTACAATTTGGCCATAATAGGACTACATACTTTAGTTAAATATTTCTGTTTTTCTTCGTACTCTTCTTTATCAGCCGCTAAAGTGTTGTTGTCTAACCATTTTAAGCAGCTATCACATTCATTTTCAATTACAGCTTTATCTTCGGATAATAGTTTGTCTCCACAATCTTGAATAGCTTGTTTTAGTTGGAAAATATTACCTTCCAATTAATTTCTAGCAGCGATTTTCTGTATCTGGCGTTCATCCTCTTCCTTATATTTTTCAGCTTCTGAAACCATCCTGTCGATATCAATTTGTGAGAGACGTCCTTTATCATTTTTGATAGTGATATTACGGGAATTTCCGGAACTTGTATCTTTGGCAGAAACATTTAATATACCGTTTGCATCTAAATCGAAAGTAACTTCAATTTTTGAACTTCACGAGGTTCAGGAGGAATGCCAGTCAAATCAAAAGTTCCTAGCATATTATTATATTTTCTCACAGCTCATAAAACATATTGAATTTTGGAATCGGATTCACCACTCAGAAATGCTGCTTGAGCAGCGGCGCCATATGCTACAGCTTCATCTGGATTGATGGATAAATTCAAAGATTTTCCGTTGAAATAGTTTTGAAGTAGTTGTTGTATTTTTGGAATGCGTGTAGAACCACCAACAAGTACAATATCGCGAATTTATCCTTTATCTATTTTAGCATCGTTTAAAGCCTTTTCAACTGGATGGAGTGTTCCACTGAATAAATTAGAACACAGTTCTTCAAATCTTGCACGGCTA
Organism: Galeruca laticollis; assembly: GCA_963921935.1. NCBI lineage: Eukaryota > Metazoa > Arthropoda > Insecta > Coleoptera > Chrysomelidae > Galeruca > Galeruca laticollis. Next base: position 213,554,729 of record OY998177.1, read on the forward strand.
ATTTTTGTGTAGAAATAAATATCTTCAAATAGTGCATCAATTTCAATAGTAGCTTCAGAACTAGATGATAATGTACGTTTAGCTCTTTCGGCAGCAGTTCTTAGCCTTCGAAGTGCTCTTGGATTACTCTTTCCAAATTTTCTTTTAAATTCTTCTGAAAAATGATTCACTAACCTGTTATAAAAGTCTTCTCCTCCTAGATGAGTATCACCTGGAACCTTCATCTACTGTTAAAATTGATACATCGAAAGTGCCTCCACCCAAATCGAATATCAGGACATTCTTCTCACCTTTTAAATTTTTACCTAGGCCATATGCTAATGCTGATGCAGTTGGTTCATTAATAATTCTTAAAACATTAAAATCTGCTATAGCACCTGCATCCTTAGTAGCTTGTCTTTGCGAATCGTTGAAATAAGCTGGTACGGTTATAACAGCATATCGTATATTGCGGTACCCAAATAAGCTTCCGCAGTTTCTTTCATTTTAGTAAGCACCATTGAACTAATTTCTTCTGGAGCAAAAGTTTTTCGTTCCCCTCTATGTTCTACTTGGATTTTCGGCTTACTGTAACCCTGAGGGTCGTTAAAGACCTATTTTCCTTAATTAACGGATTACTGACGACGGTAATTTTGAGGGAAGTTTCACCCCTCTCAATGCGTGGCTATCTGTTTACTTATTCGGTTACGCATAGTGACGATTGTCACCATAAAAAAGGGTTATGAAACAAGATCTTCCCTTTTTTTCTTCCTCTCGAGCGGTCTAAAGCTATATTTTTTTCTCCGAAAGAGCCTGAAATTCCACCTCGGTTTACAATACGAGGACTTAATTTTTGGAAATTCCTGTGTAGACTATTGAGCTGTTCGGACGTGTTGTGACTTTGCTCTTGAATCCACTGGTGATCAATCAGTATAAATAAAGTTATTTACCTAATTAGTGTTTTTAAATGAAACTCACGGTCTCTAGTTAATTCCACAATTAACTACAGACCGTGAGTTTCATTTAAAAACACTAATATGAGCATATTCCACGAAGTAAGGGTCGAGACAGTTAATTTCATTATTTACCTAAATTCTGTTATAGTGTTACCTTACTGTAAGTACCTTTTTATTTTTTTACCTGTGTGGGTGCCAGCCCCGGGCCGATGTCCGGAGGCCGGGAGAAAAGGAGCGGTAAGGACCCGCCGTTGGTTATTGTAGACGATGACATGAATTCCGATGGAAAAACGACTAGTGATACACATATAAATCAACCAATTAATCCAAAAAATATTGTTTCCGGCAGTGAAAGCTCCGATAAGGTTCATGCAAAAAATAACAATGATAACGTTAATAGACATAAACGTTTACCTATTGATATTAAAAATCGTTTCAGTAACTGCGATACAGGGCCGTACCATATTTTTGTTGAACAATCGGAATTAAATATTGGTCGCTTGCATCCAATGAAATTAGGAGAAAAGTTAGTTAATCTCGGGGAATACGAGAAGTTTATCTCTGAAATTAGTACTGTCGGGAGGAATCGCATAAAAATAGAATTAACGTCAGGTAGTATTGCTAACAAATTGGTAGAAGATGCTTTTTTTAAGAAAAATAATCTAATTGCTTATATCCCAAGTCATTTAACGGAGAAACGTGGTATAGTCCGTTATGTTGATAAATCTCTGGGTGAAGACACTCTCATGAAAATCATTAACTCGCCTGTTCCCATTAAAAAGGTTCAACGACGATACCTCGGTACGTGTTCCGCGTCAAATGATCATAGTTACATTTGTAGGGAAAGTTATCCCTCAATATATTGTTATTAATACAGTTAGATGTCCAGTATATGTCTACGTCAATCCGGTCATGCAATGCTTCCGTTGTTTGCGATATGGGCACTCTGCATCACAGTGCAAAGGGAAAATGAAGTGTAGAAAATGTGGGTCTGAGAAAGAATCTGATTGCCCTTCTTGTGATATGTTTTGTATTTATTGTAAAAACAACAACCACAATTCCACCTTTAAAGAATGTTCCGAGTACAGAAAACAGGCTAGGACTAAAGAAGCCATGGCTAATCTTAATATTTCCTTTAAGGAAGCCGAAAAAATCATTAATAATCCTGGCTACTCTAGTATTATACAAAAAAATAGGTTCGCACCATTGACCGACTTTGATGCTGAATTTCCTCCCTTAAGGATGCCATCTTCTCAACCAATCCTAAAAACGTCATCTGTGGAAACAAATCATCTCTCACTTAGCCAACCTTCCACTTCCTCCAGACCCCTTACCAAAAAAAAGGAAAACTAGTAATACCTCTATTAGTTCTCCACCTATTCTTAGAAAATTTAAAACTAGTTTCTGTGCCGGTCCTGTTTTTCAATTTGATAGCAAGAAATGTGATGAGTTCGAAATATTTATGAATCAACTTAGTAATGCTCTAAAAAACTAGTTCAACAATATTTAAATGAACCTGCCGGCAAGTCAAACGGGTTTAATTTTAACGAAACTGAATTTGAGAATGAATGTAAAAATATTGTTGAAAATATTTTTTCAACGAAGGGTTAAAAAAAACAAAAATGTCTAATAATAATTACTTAAAAATTATTCAATGGAACGCAAGATCTAAAAAACATTCTCTCTATGAAATATTTAAAGAAGAAAATTTTGATATTGGTACTTTCGCTGAAACTTGGTTTAAGCCTTCCGATACCTTTAAATTCGCTAATTTTAATAGTGTGTCTGTCAGTCGAAATAATGGTTATGGGGGAGTAGCTATCTTCATTTCCAACAAAATTAAGTACGAAATCATACAATTTACTACTAATTTTAACAGTAAAATCGAAGTTTGTGGTATCAATGTTAGCATTAATAATAAAAAGTTATCTATAGTTAGCCTTTATAGGCCTTCAGATGTTAAAGTAACTGCCCGAGACTATGTACATATTTTTAACCAGATCAAACATGAATGTAAGGTGGGGACTTTAATGCCCATCACGGTATGTGGGGATCCCCTGTTTGCTCAAAAGATGGATTGATTCTAGTAGATGCCTTAGACTATTTTTCTAACCTCTCTATTGTAAACGATGGTTCGGCTACCAGAGTTACCGCCCGGGCAATCCAAGTCTGCTGTAGATGTCACAATTTTATCTTCTAAACTATGTTCTGCATTTAGCTGGGCAGTTTCCCCAGATACATATGGCTCGGACTACTATTTAATAAGGATTAAATTGAATGATTTTCAAATAGGTGACACTCTCATTACACCACTCTGTAAATCGTCTATGAAACAGGCCAATTGGCCCCTATTTAAACTGGAAATTGAAAAGTCATTCTCCATTTTACCAAATTTCAGCGACACTAACTCAATGTGCAATTTTCTTAATGATCAAATCACCCTTGCAGCCAACAAAGCCTGCAAAATATTACAATCGTTTTATACCAAAAACCCTCAAACCCCCTCTTGGTGGGATGACGAATGCCTTCTATTATCTAATTCTAGAAGAGATGCTTGTAAAAATTATATAACCAATATGACCCTTTCCAACTTTATTGAATATCAAAGAACAAATGCCATCTGTAAACCAACATTTAAAAAAAAGCAAAGAAAAACTGGGCAGAATTTTGTTCAAACTTAAATAGACAGACAAATCCTACAAATATTTGGAAAAGAATCAATCAACAAAATAAAAATACGAATGTCTATGATGAAACGGTGTTAGATTTGTTCGATAAAATAGCTCCTAATTATGTAACTCCTGAAATTAGTCAACCTGCTATAGACAATGAACCTCATTTCTTGCTGTCCCCCCATCACTGTCATCGAAATTGTAGCCAATATTAACACTTCAAAAAAATCTGCTCCTGGCATAAGTGGAATCAATTATCTTACGTTGGCCCACTTGCCTGGAGTTGCTCTGGATTTTCTTTGCAGGATCTTTAACAACATTTTAATAAAAGGAGAAAACTGTGACTCCCTAAAACAATGTTTGATAATCCCTATCCCTAAAACTAATGATCCGAGTGCCTTGAGACCCATATCCCTAAAGTCATGTGTTTTAAAAACCTTCAAAAGGATTATGAAGAATCGTCTGGAAAATTCGAGCATTCTCCCAGAGCTGCAATGTGGATTTCGTAGAGGCAAAGGCACCATTGACTGTATTTCACACTTAGCCAAGGATATACAGATAACTTTCTCTCAAAATAACTACCTTGCAGCCCTGTTCATGGATATATCTGGTGCATATGATAACGTTATTTTAAACTTACTTTATAGTAAACTTCCTAATCTAAGCGTGCCTAGTAGATGCGCATACGCCTTAGTAAATTTGTTTGTTAACAGGCAAGTTTTCATTAGGTGTAACAACAGAATGGTTGGACCAAGGATAGTGAGCAAAGGTTTACCTCAAGGATCAGTGCTAAGTCCCTTATTGTAAACTTTCACACTATGGGCATTAGATCGTCCATCTTACAATATGCTGATGATTTCTGCCTATACTTGGTTAAGAAAACAATTGATGAGTGTATAAACTCTCTTAAGGAAAATATGAACAGCTGTAAAAAATATTTAGATGACCATGGACTCGAATTATCACCTAACAAGTCAGCAGTGGTTATCTTTACCAGACATCGAGTACCGGAAATAAGTAGAGTACAATCCTGTCAACTTGAGGTTCCGGTACTTAAAAGCTATACTTATTTAGGCATCACGCTAGATTCCAAGCTAACTTGGGAGGCACAAATTAACAAATGTGTAGGTAAATGTGAAAAAAGTCTGAATATATTAAAAGTGATCAATCGATATGAATGGGGAGCCGATCCGAAAATAAATCTAATGTTTTACAGGGCCTATACTAGATCAATCTTGGATTATGGTTGCTTTCTGTATGTATCTGCTACCAAATCACGTTTAAATAAAATTGACAGATTACAATACAAAGCCTTAAGATTGGTCCTAGGAGCCTTGAAGTCTACTCCTACCCCGGCTCTCTTGGCAGAATGTAATGAACCCCCCCTCTACCTGAGACGCCTATTTTTGGCTGAAAAATTTGTTCTTAAGTGTCAAGATTATAAGCAAAATTCCCTATTAGATAAAATAGCTGCTCTCTCTATCGAACATTTAACCTCTAAATGGTGGCAAAATAAATATTCTCCAATCTTAGCTATTGCCTTCCCTAATTTATTTCAATATCAATTTCAAGGTGAAGGAATCCCATTCTTCAATTCTAACTTCAACATTTTGTTCTCCGAACCCAATGTAGTATTTCCCTCTTACGACTCTCTAACCCCCCCCCCCCCCCCCTATGTTGTACTAAATGAAGAACTTCGTACCCGAAGTCCAATATGCAAAATATACACCGATGGTTCCAAATCTAGTGCGGGAGTTGGTAGTGCTGTTTATGTCCAAAATCTACAAGTATCCCTACAGTACAAATTAAATCCAAACTGTTCAATCTTCACAGCTGAATTAGTGTCCATCAACAAAGCCTTGGAATGGATCATAAACAGTAACTTAGAATTTGAACAGTATATGATTTTATATGATTCTCAATCAGCTTTAATGATATTGAGAAACTGCCGGAAACATATATACATTAATAGCAGTACAATCAGCATCCTAGAAAAAGTAACACGTCCGAAGAATTTAAACAAAAACGTTGGATTTATATGGGTTAAAGGACATTCTCAGATTCCAGGTAATGAAAAAGTAGATAAGCTTGCTAAAGCTGCTGCTTCCTGTTGTCGTGTAATCAACGAATTATCAAAGAGAGATATAATATCACTTAGAAAAGAAGCCCTCAAACAAAATTGGGAAATTGAATGGGCAGGTTTCACAAACCATAGTAACAATACCTACTGCAAGATATATCCTGCTCTTCCCAGTACTCCTCTAGCTGAACGAAGCCTTCCTTTCAGGAAAATATATTCTATGTATATCAGATGCCTTTTTGCACATGCTACAGTTAATTCATACCGTTACAAAATTAAATTATCTACCGCAGATACATGTGACTGTGACGGAAGTTTCGACGATCTCAACCACTGGATGTTTAACTGTAGGTATAATAGAGAAGCAACGGAATATTTACTTAATTCCCTATCAGCTAAGAAGATATCTTTTCCTCAAAACACAGTCTCTCTCTTGTACATAAGCTCTCAGAAACCTATCATAAGAGATATTTTATGGGAATTCCTTAAACGCACCAAACGAAAAATATAATGTTGCAATTTTTATTTTATTTTGTGTGAATATATATATGAACATAGTATGAACGATTTAGATTTGGTTCCCTCTGTTTGTCCTTTTGTAGCAAATCCCCTTTAACCGTTGCCTTTCTTGTATGTCTAAACAAAGTCGCTATCACGGGCACCTTAGCGTGAAGAGGGTGTCTATGTTTATCCTATTTGTTTTTCTTCTTTCATCCTCTCCAGAATTTTGGAAGTTTAGGAATATTTGCATGAGTGATAGAGTGACAGTATCATAATTAAAATATAATAAACCAATAAACTATCGTGGCTAAATGGGGTGTAGTCCCAAAGCCAAATGGCCCCCGGGCCAGAAAGGAAAAAAAAATTGGAAAACGATTTTTTCCACCTTGTAGAAGGTTGGAGTGATTTTAAATGAAAAACCTGAGTTTAACTAATCCATATATTCCCTTGTCACATGTCGCTGAGACATGTTTCTATTTTCATTAATTATTTTGGAGCGTTATTTATTCGTCGGCTACTCCCACCTCTAATTCTAAATCCTTTTATTTCAAATATTAAGAACATATCGGTGATCGTTTTTACCATCGTAAAATATCTATTTAAACTACGATTCAAAGAATCGTCGCTTGATCATTCTTCGCTGAGAAGCAATTTAGCATTCTATTTCGATTTTTCTATTTAGTTAAAATATTTCGTTTTTTAAAAAAAACATTATTTATGGTGTTTCCAGTTTTGTTTCACTGTCATTATCTCTTTAAAAAATCTGGTGGCGTCTAAATTTATTTTATGAAGCGAATTTATAACAATTTCTTTATGGTTATTTCTCACTGATTTAAATTTGCTTTTTCTGATTATTTTGGGAACAGGACGGATAAGAATGAACATATTTCTGTGGTTTTATTTTAAAAATTAAATTCAATTTTTGTATGTATTGGAGTATAAGCTCCTACCTGTTCATTTTATTCCTCCTTTCCAATTTTCTACTGTTTCTCCTGTTTTTTTATTTCTTTCCCCACAGCTCTGCAGCCTTTACGGACCTGCGGACTTTACGGACCTTACAACCCTACCACACAATCCAGCTACCACATCAAAACGGTGAAAATCCCGAGTAATCCAGATAACAACGGCTCAAGAGCCCGTGAATACTGCTACGAGCTGTACGTCCCGAGTCTTCCCAAGATAAGTCCCTTACTTATTTTTGGTAGATATAAAATATTGAGTTGGACATTTTTATTGTAATAACTGATTGTTGTTCGTATTATATTGAGAATATACGGCTTATGTAAATTTATTTTGTGTCAAATAAATCCATTTGTCCCGAAATTTTGTTTGTTGATTCACCTTGTCCCAATTGAGGTAATAAAAAATAGTGTAACTGAGGCCGAATTCACCACCTGAGGAGAGTCCCAAGGCCGGATGATGTCAGAAAGTGACACCCTTATTAGTTAGTTGAAATTTTATAATTAACAAAATAAAAATAAAAAAACAAAACTAGAAACTTCACAATAACCCTGTTCTCGAGTTGGCGCACATAAGGATCAAAATTCAAAAAAAAAAATAATCGCTGAAGTTACAATCTCATTAACTGTTAGTAAAATTATAAACAATATGCAATTTATAAAAGAAACATGAAACAACACTTTAGAATAGGACTTTTTAAATGACAAAATATATATATATATATATATATATATATATATATATATATATATATATATATATATATATATATATATATATATTATTATAGAGTGAAACACCCTGTATATTAAATAATAAAAATTAAAGATTGTGCATTGTAATTTAGAAGAATTTTTTTAAGTCTGAATTTTTTTTATCATTTGAATGGAGACAATCTGTATGATACACTATTTGATAGAGAAGGCATACACAAGACAGACCGTATAATCGTAGGGAAAATGGTGAATAGGTGCGAGAAACAAATTCTAACAATATGCGCTTCTAATAATATGCGATTAGATAGATAGATATCCCACCGTGTTACCACTCTAATAATATGCGCTGTCACCACTCTAATAATATATACTATTGTATCACTGTAATCCCCTAATGATATACGATTATGTATCACTATTATCCCTATTATTTACTGATGTCACCACTCTAATAAATGGGTATTTTCTTTTTCGTTCTTATGGTGAAGCCGTGATAAACTCAGCCGATGTTGCTGATATCCCAGGCTGTCACCAATCTAATAAACGCCACTATGTAGCTACCAAAGATAATAATCGCTGTCACCAGTGTAATAACTTGTATTGTATCGAATCGGTATTATCCTATAGTTCCTAGTAGTATCCTATATCTGGGGTAACGTATATAGTAGTTCTCTGTTACCAGTGTAGTAACTCTATCTATCGTCCCTTTTTTCTCTATCTGTACAGCTGCTGTCACCAGTGCCTGATGGCACAAAAAAAAATTATAGAACCCGGGATTCTCCCTGCGGAATTTCCTCGAGGAAGGGGGGTTGTTCCGGGCTCGAGCGGTCGAAGACGTCGTGGGGCCCCTTGGGCTTATACAGTGTGCCAAGCCCGAGTTCGTAGTGCAGGGTTAGCTGGTCCGACCTATTTGACGGGTATGGGGTGGTGAGGATTGAGATAATTGAAAGGTTAGAGCATATGATAACAATATATTACAAAAAAAAAAAAAAAAATGTGTCAAATAACCTCCGAAAGTAAACTAGTATTAGCGGTACCTGAACTATGATCTCTATTTCTAGTATAAACGTCTACCAAACTCTACGATCTAGGATTTAACTAAAATTCTCAAGTGTACAATATAAAATATCTCTGAAATGGTTTTAACTTATGGATCTCCAGTGCAACGGAGAATATCAATATGTTTGACTAAAATCCCTAGTGTAACGTAAATAACTCTAAAAAAGATTACATATAGTGGAAAAGATCTCTAATGTCGAATTAGGTATAGTATCGAGCCAAATGTAGTTATATCTACGTAGTTTGATTAAACTAATTAGATGATAAAGAGATAATATGCACAAACAAAATCTCTGAATATAACTAGATAAAATGCCCCTATACTCTTGGGCCTTAGCGGTAGATGAAGGGCGCTGATGTATAAGAACACTCGATATAACTGAACACCTTGTAGAGTCCCTTAACTTTCTTGGGTTACCCGATTTAGTCAAAGAAAAAAAAATATAATAACACAAACCAATATTCAATATAATAAATGAATTTGAACTTTTTTTAAAAACTTACGTTTTGAAAATCCCACAGGTCACATAAATAATCACACTATTACTTTTTGAGGGTGAGGGTCCGTCAAGACTCAGACTTGCCTCACCAGGGGAGAGATAATACCTATCTCACCGACTGAATGACGGACTGACTGTCCCTTTTCCTAATATTTTTTCCATATTTATTTCCGTAATTCACCTTCAATGAAGGTTAATTATTCATATTTGTTTTATTTCGTGGTTTACCAAACTGACCTGTACGTGATATCTAATATTGTGTTAACCTTTGTTTTGTTTGTATATTTTCCTTTGGTTGAGGTCGATAATTAATAACTATTTTGAATTAAAAAACGAAATTCTATAGTGTTAGCCTTGTTTTGTTTAAATGTTTTAATTTATTTGAGGTCGGTAAATTTGATAACGATTTTGAATTAAAAGAAATTATCTATATAGGGTGTTTTTAGAACTTGTGTCATATCTCGTGTTTATTACATCACTTCCCCCCTTGTAAAAGTGTTGTGACGTTTCAGGTCCAACACCTTTTTTATACCTTAACTAATACATTAACATTGATGATGACATTAACATGAACTCTGTACTACATATAGTAAGTTTTACGTACCGCGCACTTGACCGCACTCGCGTTCCGATTTAACTGTTTTGATCCTGACCTAGGACACGATTATTTACACTCGCGACACTGCTGCTTAGTAGATCGTTCATGGAGTGATTTCTCTCCGTCCAGTGTTGCGTACTGGGGTGGCTCGTCTCGTGATGCTGTATCTGCTCCATTTCTATCGCCTCTTCGTCTTGTTTCTGGGTTCTGCTATGGGTATGTATTACCCATGCCGTAAGGGAATCCCATATGCTGCATAACATCGCTATCCCACATCCTACAGTCTGCTGGATGCGAATTGCGTTTAGTATCGTGTCTACTATGTATTTTAGTAGTTGGTATGTGCAGTATATACCAATTATACCGCTTATTATTGAACCTATCTCTGTGAACCATTCCCAAGTATGTTTTAGGGTTGATTCGGCTAGGTTTTTGATTTCTTTTTCATCGAAAATACCAGATACTGAATAACCTTGGCTGTTGGCGTTCAGTCCGGCTGCTCTGCGGGTGATTATGTTTTCGACCGCTCTTCTTTCGGTTCCGAATGTGAGGGTTCTTTGCGCTGCGTCAATTTCTTCTGGTGTGTACAGGCCTTTTGCTCCCAAGGGTTGGATGGGACCAAAGTGGAGGTCCATGTCTTCGTCGGGTTTGAGTGTCTTTGGTTCGTTCGCTATTGTGGGGTGCGGGTGTAAGCCCAACCATTGGTCTTGTATGTAATATAAGGGCGGTATCATGTTGTTGCAGTCGATTTCTTCTTCGTGGTTTTGGATTATTCTGGTTAGTGGGGCCATGAATTTCGTTTCGTTATTTACTTCGATTGGTAACTCGTTGTAGCATTTTTCGGTTCTTCTTATGTTAACTGTGGTGGGTGTGCACTTCATTATGTAAAGTACCTCGCCCAGAACTCTACCTATGTGACCAGGTTCGTTCTCCATTAATTGACTAACTGCGTTTGGTAAGGTGTGAGCCAGTATTAGTCTGTTTTTTAGTACGTCTCTCTTTATTATGCATCTTCTATGTATTGTGTCTGTATATAGCATGCTTATGTCACCTTTATATGCTTGCTCTATATACAATAGTTTGCTATTGACGTAGTTCATGAGATCGACGTTTTGGGGTAGAATTGGCATTGACGGTTGAAGGTTTTGGTTGTCTTCGAGGCCAATGACAATTCTGGGGTGCTCTGTTTGCCAGACTTCAATACCGCATAGTAAGTTTCTTTTCTGTAAGGTTAAGGCGAAAACTTTGTCTTTTTCTTCTATGACTATCAGTTTCTCTTGTGTTTGTTTGTTTGTGATTATGTTTCCCAAGCCTTTGTATAGCTGGCTTAGGTGATCTTCACATGTGGATGGCTCGTAACTGGTCCAGGTTGCTTCGCCCGTGGTCGTGTCGAAACAATACCCATTTGTAAATTTGCATGTTATGCCTTCTTTTAGATGGATTTCGTTTGTGTCGAGGGTTACTCTGGCTAGATAGTCTCTTGTTGTTATTTTGACTGTGGCTATTATTACCACGTCGTTCCAACTTCGTCCATTCTCTTGGTAGGAGGTCCCTTTGCAAGTTCCGGTGTTGTCTAGGGTCCCACCTATTTTTATTGATGCTGTTGTGGTTCCATTCATGATTATATTGTCGATTGTCTGTTGATGCAGTTGTATTGTTTTGTATCTATGCATGGCTCTGCATTCTTCGGATCCCAGTTTATGTATGTAGGTGGACAGCCCTTCGTTGACTAGGGATGTGTGGCTATGCATTCCACAGTAAAACATGAGTCTGGTTACTTCTGCTAGGCAAGTCCAGACTTTTTGTAGTTTGATTTCGTTGCGTTGAATCACTTGGAGGTATTTGCTTTCACTCGCGTACGCCGTCTCGGGTTCCGGGCACTTTTGTACGTCTTTTAGGGAGATCACCGTAATGTTTGTGTTGGGGTTCGCACAATCGTAGGCGATTAACGTCATTGCTGTTTGAAGACCGCACATAACTAATGTTACCCAGGTCAGGAGGGCGGTGTGTCGTTCCATGGTTGCGTTCTTACCGTTTTCTACAACTATTAATAATTACATTTATTAACATTCATTGGTTTCATATATATAAGCAGGATGATTATTTATTACAGTTATTTATTACTATTCCTAAAAAAAAAACTAATACTTTTATTTTCCCTATGATAACGTTGTATTTTCGGTTTTATCCTTAGCTTATATTTTTTTCTTTTCTCAATTGACTGAACTGTACAATCTTTTAGGACGGTCAATTGAGTCCCCTGTGTAAGATCATTTTTTTTTGAATTTCTAATTGGTTACTACAATGTAACTTATGTGTTCACCTTGTAGTTATTGCAATTAAAATATTTCTTTTAATCATACTTCGGTTGACCTTGTAATGGTGCAACACAGCAAAATTTTTAATATGATTACCTGCTATGACCTTGCATTTGTCGGTGTGTAATGGAGTTTCTTTCCGTGTTTTATTTTGTCTTGGTCGACAATAATTACTTGTTTATTGTTTTACTTATAGTTAATAAATCTGTGTTTGTCTTAATTCTAGTGTACTTATTATGTATTTTATAACTTATTGTTTATGAGTGCTTGTGTATATCTATATGTATTACTGTTTCATAAAATTTTATTTCTTCTTAAAGCAAAATTTGACTTTCGTGTGAGATCGGTGTGTGTGAGTGACCTGTGTTTTTGGCGGTTAAATTTGTCGTCTGTGTGTATATTTCCGCCTGGTTTTGTGTGGTGTGTGATAGCGTTTGGTTAGTTCCGCCTTTTTCCTGTATAGTTTTGACGCCTGTGCCCATGTTATATTAATGTGGCTAGGTGCACTCGGAATTCGATTTCTTATCCTGGCTGATCTTCGAATTTCCGGTGGGGGTCTTAGTGAGACGGGGAGCCTTCCGCTCGGCTTATCTTTTAGTGGTTTTGTGCGGGGTACTGTCTTATCGCTGTGTGGTTGTGTTGACCATAATGGTAAGGCTGCCAACTTCCCTATGTTTAAATCGTTGCTGGTTTCTTCTTGTTGCTCTTCCTGTTCGTGTGTTGTGTTCTCCTCATTCTGGGTCGTTGTCGTCTCTAAAATTTCGTGTTGATCGTCGTCCAGCTTGCCGTAGTATGTTTTTAATCTATTAACGTGAACAACTTGTATCTTCTTTCCTTTGTTGGACGCTATTTGGTAGGTGACTGGTCCTACTTGGTCTTTTATTTCGAATGGTCCTATCCATCGGTTTTGAAGTTTTTTTGATAATCCTGTTGTGTTACTTATGTCTAGAAGGTAAACTAGGTCTCCTGGTTTAAACTCTCTTAGGGTGGTTTTTTCATTGTATCTGTTTATCCGTTCGTCTTTTGCCTTTTCTGTGTTCTCTAGTACTCTTGTGTATATTTGGTTAAGTCTCGTCTCTAGTTCTGACACGTAGTTATCGTCTAAGTTGTATTTTAGTCTTCTTGGTTTGATGAATTTGTCGAATGGTAGTGCTTGATCTTTCCCATGTAGTAGAAAATACGGGCTGTACCCTGTTGATGTATGTATACTTCCTCGATATGCCATTAGTACATATGGTATCCAACTATCCCAATCTCGTTGATTTGGGGCTATGTAATGCGCTAGCATATCTTTTATTACTCTGTGTAATCTTTCTATTTGACCATTGGTTGTTGGTGCGTAGCTCGCTGTGTGTATTCTTTTTATGTTGAGTAGTTTGCATGTCTCTCTCATTAGTTCTGACATGAAGTTTGTTCCTCTATCTGTTAACAGTTTCTGGGGTGTTCCGTGTCTGCATATTATTTGTTCTACAAAAACTCTTGCTACCGTATCTGCTTTCTGGTCTGGTATCGGAATTGCTTCGCAGTATTTCGTAAAATGATCTTGAAATGTTAGAAGGTACTTGTTTCCTTTGTTTGACGTGGGTAGCGGGCCTACTATGTCCATTGACGTTATTTCCCACGGTTCTGTGACTTTTGTAAATCTTTGTAGTGGTGCCTTTTTAAAGTGTGGTGAGGTCTTTCGTCTGTTGCATGCGTCGCAGCGTTTACAGTAATTTATTATGTCCGTTCTCATCGTTGGCCAGAAGCAACGCCTTTTTATTGCCAATAACGTTTTTTGTTGTCCTTGGTGACAATATATGGGTGAGTCGTGAAAGTCTTCTATAACTTTGGTGATATATTTCCTGGGTATAACTAGTTGGTCCTTGTTGTCCTCTTGATCTTGTCTGTATAGGAGTCCTTCTTTGTCGAGGTAATATTTTTGTTTTGTTTCGTCCTCTTGGTTTAACTGTTGTACTGTGCTAATGCAGAAATCGTCGTGTTTTTGTTCTTTCTTCAATAATTCTTTGTCCCACAGTGGTTCCCATTCTTCTTCTTCCTTGATTATTTGGATTTTTCCTGTGTTTTTTGTTGGTGTCGGTTTCAGTATGCTTACTTTGGTGGTTGACCCGTAGAATGTGAATTGTATCATCTTTGTGATTTCGTGCCAGCTTAATCCTGGAATTTGTTCTTGACTAGCTATGAAGGTTAAGCGTTTTTCCGCGTTCTCTTCGCATTGTTTTTTTAGCTTTTGGATAATATTCCACATTATTTCATATGATGTTTCTTCTTTGACTGATGTCCTATTTAATGCTACGTAGAATTTCGTGTCTAATGTGTCCCATTCTTTGACCGATTCTATTTGTTCCTGTGAGATGTCCGGTAAAGTGTATATGTTTTCTATCTTTTTAATTAGTGATTCCTGATTAGGTCTGTTTTTTGCTAGTAGGAGGGCTATTGATTCTTCTTCTTGGATGTAGTCTAGATTTCCTTCTTTCCAGTTTATTGTGTCCTTTCCTGGTAGGTCGTTTTCTGCAATATACTGTAAGTAGTCTTCGTATGTGGTTTCTATGTAGTTGCATGTTTTGTCGTACATTCTGCTTAGTGCGTCCGCGTTTCCATGTCTTCTTCCCATTCTGTGTATTACTTCGAAGTCGTATTCTGCCAGTGTTAAGGCCCACCGTGTTAGCCTAGAGTTTGGGTCTTTTAGTGTCAGTACCCATTTTAGTGCTCTGTGGTCTGTTATTATGGTGAACTTTGTTCCGTAAATATAGCATCTGAAAGTTTTGATTCCGAAAATAACGCCTAGTAATTCTTTTTCTGTAGTTGAGTAGTTGGTTTCTGCTTTGTTTAGTGTTCTGCTCGCGTATGCTATAGGTCTTTCTCTGCCCTCCCTTATTTGACTCAATATTGCTCCTACGCCTATGTTTGACGCGTCGGTTGATAGCAGGAAGGGTTTGGTGAAATCGGGGAATATTAGTACTTTATCTGAGGTTAGTGATGTTTTTAATTGGTTCATTGCTGTTATTACGTCTTCCGATACTTTGAACGGTGTGTCCTTTTTTGTTAGGTTCACTAGTGGTGCTGCTATTTCTGTTATATTTGGTATAAAACGTCTGTACCAGTTTACTAAACCTAGAAATCCTCTTACTCCTTTTACATTCTTTGGTAGGGGATATTTGTGCACTGCCTCCAGCTTTTGTGGGTCCGGAGCTATTCCCTCTTGTGAGATAATGTGTCCCAGATATTTTACTTTTTCTAGCATGAATTTACATTTTTTTGGTTTTAGTTTAATGTTGGCTTCTGAAAGTCTTTCGAACACTTCCTCTACTTTCTGTAAGTGATCCCTGCTTCCCGCGTAATTGAATATGATGATATCATCTAGATATACCATACATTTTATTCCTGTCAATCCTCTTAAGGTGGCGTTCATGAATCTCTGGAACGTTGATGGTGCGTTTACTAATCCGAAAGGCATTTTGGTGTATTCGTAGTGTCCTTGGTATGTGCTGAATCCTGTTAACGGGATGTCCTCTTCTTTCATGTCTACTTGGTGGTATGCTTCCGCTACGTCGATTACCGAAAATAACGTTTCGCCTCCCGCTTTGTATCCTTGAAGTAGGTCTGATACGTTAGGTAGTGGGTAGTATTCTTTCTTGGTTACCGCGTTCAGAGCTCTATAATCTATACACATTCTTACTTTTTCTTCTCCTTCTGGGGTCTGCTTTACTACCAAGACTACTGGTGCTGACCATGGGCTAGAGGATGTTCTGATTACCTTGGATGCTAGTAGCCTATCGATTTCTTTTTGTAGTGTTTCTCGTTGATGGTAAGGTATCCTATATGGAGCCTTGCATATTGGTTGAGCGCCTGGTTCTAGAATTATGTGGTGTTTGACTTTCGTGGTGCTTGTCAGAGTTTCGTCGTCATCCGTAAATAGATGGTGGTACTTTTGTATCAGCTTGACTAGTTCTTCTCTGCTTTGTGTGTCCATGTGGTTTAATTCGAAGTTATTTCTGATCCAGTCGTCTGTTTTAATGTCGAATTTTCTGATTGTGCCCTGTATAGTATTGTCAGTTGGTTTTTCTTCGGAGCATTCGTAGGCTTTCCCTATCTTAGTGCCTTTCGTGAGATTTATTTCCTGCGCCGATGTATTGATTATTCTTACTGGAATTTGTCTTTGATTTTTCGATATGCTGTTTGCTAATCTGATTGTGTGTTGTCCGTATTCTTGAGTTTCGCATACGACTGTATTTCCTTTTATCTCCTGTTTTAGGATCCCTATTGTGTGAACCTCCGTTAGTGCTGGTATGGTCAAACTGTCCTCCGTGTATATGTCTGTGCTGGTTCTTGTGCATTCTGTTCCTTCTCTGCTATTCCTGATGTCTTCGGTTGTTTCGTTTTTTCCGTTTTCTTTCTTCGAGTCTGGGTCTGTGCGCCCTTTTCCGTTCATTATTGGTTTTTGGTTTGTGTGTGTAGTTTCTCTTCCTACGGTTATGTCCGTGCTTGTAGTTTCCTTTATTTTTCCTACATCTTTATTTAGGTCTACTTCTGGTTTGGTTATTTCTTGTCTGTACATTGATTCCACTGTTTTTAGCCATTTCTGCCATGCTTCTTTCTCCCTCGCGTTTTCTTGATCCCTTGTTGCCGTTATTTTTCCGTATGCCTCTGTCCGCCTTTGTCTATAATTATTCAGCAAATCTCTGATTTGTCTTGGGTTCATTAGTGGTATTTTACTTCCCCATATTTCTAATGTTGGTTTTCCTCTGTATGAAATAGTTGCCTCGTGTTCTTCTAGGAAATCTCTTCCTAATAGTACTGCTGTGTCTCCCATTATACCATCATCGGCTGCAATTACTTCCGTGTGAATATTATAATCCATTTCTGTTGTTGCTATGGCTATTTGTGTTGATCCGTATAAGTGGATTGTGTGTCCCGTTATGCCTTTTAAGGTTAATTGGTCTGTGATCCGTGTGTCTAATTCGTTGTCTGCTACTATGGATTCACTTATTAGTGAGTATGCTCCGCCTGTGTCTATCATACAAGGTTCGGTTTTACCGTTTATTCTTAGGAGTACTATATACGGGGGTTCTTCGCTTTTACTTATCGTCGGTCCGTTATGATGCATTGTTTTTATCTGGTTTTTCTTGTCTTCTTCTTTGTTACCCTTTTGTGTTGCCTGTTGATTCCAGTTTTTTTCTGTGTGAGTCCAGTTTTTTCCCCTAGTTTCAGATTGACCACTTGTTTGGGGAGTAACGGTGGTCCTTGTTAGTTTAAATGTTTTCTTCCGTCTTCCTTGTTTATGTGTCCTCTCTCTGTGGACTGTCCTCTTCTGTTCTCTTCTCTTTGGAGCCTTTGTTTCTCGTTTGCATGTGGTGCTTCTCTGTTCCAAGTCTTTTCTCTGGAATTCCTTTGTCCGCTGTATTCCCCGTAGTTATTTTGGTGCGTTGTGATTCTTCTTCCTTGATCCCATTGCTTTGTATTCCATTGTTTATTTTCTTCACTTAACATTTTCTTTCTGCAGTTCTTAGCCCAGTGGCCCTGTTTTCCGCAGTAGTGGCATACATCTCTATCTGTTAATGGTTCCTTGGATTCTTTGTTTCTACAATACGCTGCCCAGTGTCCCTGTTTCCTACATATTTGGCATTTTTTCTCTATTTTTTCTTCTTCCGCTTCTCTTGTTCTGCAGTTTGATGCCCAGTGGCTTCGTCTGCCACAGTACATACATTTCGCGCTATGTCTACATTCTTCCGATTCATGTCCTGATTTGCCACATGCTGTGCAACTCCGTTGCTCATTCGTAAAAGCGACTCTGTGGCCATTATTCCTTCCGCTCACCATTGTGGCTGCCGTTTCTTGGCAACTTACTATCTCCTCTGCTTCTTCTAGTGTTAGGTCATCTTTGTGCAATATGTAGAATCCTACTTCTCTAAGCAGGTCCTTTCTTAGCCCTACTTTGAATTGGTTCATCAGTACTGCGTTGTGTTTCTTTTGAATGTTCGGTATCTGTTCTCTGTTCGTTCCTTTTATGTCTTCCTCCAATATTTTATTCCCTATGAGCCGTAATCTTGTGCAGAAAGCTGCTACATCTTCGTCGTGCCTCTGGTAGCATTGGACTAGCTGCATCCACCAGTCCGCGATCGATTTCCTTGGGACGAATTTCCTGAGTATTTTCTCCTTAAATTCAACATATGTTGCTGTGTCTAATCTTGGGTCGGCTTTGAAAAAATCGTGGGCTGCGCCTGCGAGTTTGAATTTCAGTAGTGTTAGTGTTTCTGTTTCTGACCATCCGTCGAGTTTGGCCCTTAGTTCCAATTTTTCTATATATCTGGCTGCGTCTTTTCCCGTGAAGTCTGTTAAAGTTGAGGCGATCACCCCTAGTGGTGGTGCCTGTGGTATCCTTAGTGCTGCTGGCATATTACTCGAATCCCCTGTGGACTCTAACGGCATGTTGTTTTATTAGCTGGCGCGAGTGTTACTTACCTAGATGGTTTTGAAATGGATAGTTGGGAAAATAAAGACAAATAATTATTAATATTGTAATATATAAGAATCGGTATTATTCACTTTAACTAGCCCTGAACCAAATTTAATTTAACTTATTATTTTGCGTTTAAAGCGTGAATATTTCCTAACACCTTTTCTCAAATCGTTAATGTCTAGTTCATTTAGAGAATAGTCCGTTCGTTAGTCAAAATATATCCACATTTCCTGTAAAACCTTTTATATCTCCCGGACGTGCAGCTTTCCTCCGTACTATATTTTATATTGCTATTTTTGTCTTGTGCGGAAGCTTGTTGCTGACTTTGCGAATTCCTCACCTGTATATTTGCTGTTTTTCATCCGTTGTCTAAATGTTTATGTATTAAAATAGATTTGGATTCAACGTTCGTTTGTAATAAATAGAATAACTGAGTAAGCAGATATATCTGATTGAAATTATATCACTTTGGTTATATATTAGTTTTGATTAGACCTATGTCGCAATATTTATTTTATGATATGAATATGAAATTAAAAATAACGTATGTATCAAATGTAAATTATGTAGGTGAAATTTACACGGCCTTAATTAATGTAATTGAATGTAACTATCTCCTCTTACCTTTTGGGCTTCTACGATGCCTGAAATGGGTAGTTTAATTGGGATAGAGAAGAAAAGAAAAAAAAAGGATTATTGCCAGGACTTCCCCTCTTGTTAACCTCTGCTGTACGGACTCAGTATCTGGAGCACCGCTGTCACCACTCTAACAATATGCGCTTCTAATAATATGCGATTAGATAGATAGATATCCCACCGTGTTACCACTCTAATAATATGCGCTGTCACCACTCTAATAATATATACTATTGTATCACTGTAATCCCCTAATGATATACGATTATGTATCACTATTATCCCTATTATTTACTGATGTCACCACTCTAATAAATGGGTATTTTCTTTTTCGTTCTTATGGTGAAGCCGTGATAAACTCAGCCGATGTTGCTGATATCCCAGGCTGTCACCAATCTAATAAACGCCACTATGTAGCTACCAAAGATAATAATCGCTGTCACCAGTGTAATAACTTGTATTGTATCGAATCGGTATTATCCTATAGTTCCTAGTAGTATCCTATATCTGGGGTAACGTATATAGTAGTTCTCTGTTACCAGTGTAGTAACTCTATCTATCGTCCCTTTTTTCTCTATCTGTACAGCTGCTGTCACCAGTGCCTGATGGCACAAAAAAAAATTATAGAACCCGGGATTCTCCCTGCGGAATTTCCTCGAGGAAGGGGGGTTGTTCCGGGCTCGAGCGGTCGAAGACGTCGTGGGGCCCCTTGGGCTTATACAGTGTGCCAAGCCCGAGTTCGTAGTGCAGGGTTAGCTGGTCCGACCTATTTGACGGGTATGGGGTGGTGAGGATTGAGATAATTGAAAGGTTAGAGCATATGATAACAATATATTACAAAAAAAAAAAAAAAAACTGTGTCAAATAACCTCCGAAAGTAAACTAGTATTAGCGGTACCTGAACTATGATCTCTATTTCTAGTATAAACGTCTACCAAACTCTACGATCTAGGATTTAACTAAAATTCTCAAGTGTACAATATAAAATATCTCTGAAATGGTTTTAACTTATGGATCTCCAGTGCAACGGAGAATATCAATATGTTTGACTAAAATCCCTAGTGTAACGTAAATAACTCTAAAAAAGATTACATATAGTGGAAAAGATCTCTAATGTCGAATTAGGTATAGTATCGAGCCAAATGTAGTTATATCTACGTAGTTTGATTAAACTAATTAGATGATAAAGAGATAATATGCACAAACAAAATCTCTGAATATAACTAGATAAAATGCCCCTATACTCTTGGGCCTTAGCGGTAGATGAAGGGCGCTGATGTATAAGAACACTCGATATGACTGAACACCTTGTAGAGTCCCTTAACTTTCTTGGGTTACCCGATTTAGTCAAAGAAAAAAAATATAATAACACAAACCAATATTCAATATAATAAATGAATTTGAACTTTTTTTAAAAACTTACGTTTTGAAAATCCCACAGGTCACATAAATAATCACACTATTACTTTTTGAGGGTGAGGGTCCGTCAAGACTCAGACTTGCCTCACCAGGGGAGAGATAATACCTATCTCACCGACTGACTGACGGACTGACTGTCCCTTTTCCTAATATTTTTTCCATATTTATTTCCGTAATTCACCTTCAATGAAGGTTAATTATTCATATTTGTTTTATTTCGTGGTTTACCAAACTGACCTGTACGTGATATCTAATATTGTGTTAACCTTTGTTTTGTTTGTATATTTTCCTTTGGTTGAGGTCGATAATTAATAACTATTTTGAATTAAAAAACGAAATTCTATAGTGTTAGCCTTGTTTTGTTTAAATGTTTTAATTTATTTGAGGTCGGTAAATTTGATAACGATTTTGAATTAAAAGAAATTATCTATATAGGGTGTTTTTAGAACTTGTGTCATATCTCGTGTTTATTACAAAAACAAAATAACACAATTTTTATTCAAAAGATTAAGTATCAGAACTTTGTTTATGATAAAAAAAAACTAATGTTTCTTTATTCTGTGAAATTAAGATAATCTTATGAATTTGTCAGAAGAAACCAAACAATATTTGTTGAAAGAAATATTAACATAAGAAAGGGTAACTGTTTAGACATAACTAGATAGGAAGCTGTATAATAATATGAATTTCAGAAAGCATGACATATGCAAAACGAATATTCATTTTGCACATATATTTGAAGTTAACAGCTGTCATCTAAAAATATTAAGAATTTTCATTTTACATACACACTTAGAGATTAACAAATGTCAGTTAAAATTTTTATGAAATATTGTTGGGAGGAAACAATATATGAGGTTTAAGCAATTGAAAAATTTAGAATAGAATGTCCTGATATGATGGAGGGACGATTCACTGTTTGAAGTGAAGGTTTTCAATGATGAAATTGATAGTCAATTTTGATTGGTAAATAAACGTTTAAAAGAATCACATCAGCGACAATTACGTTGCTAATGATGATGATGAAAAAAGTTGTTGATTATGTAGACTATTCACTAAGAAGTCTCTTTTTGGGGTAGCAAAAATTTGGAAGAGGAAGGATTATTTTGGTAAAGAAAGTTATTTTGAATATTTGAGAAATATCAGTTTTGGCTATGGAATTCAAGAATCAAATACATTATACTTACGAGATATACGTTGATGTAAGTAATTAAGTAAATATTAATAACTGCAAAATATGGAAAGGAGTTGTTATGTGTTATGTGGTACTAACCGTGACTTTTCTTTTATAAATGGTCAATTGTTGTATTGTGGAAGCAATGTCTCGACAGTGCCTTTCAGAAAATACTGAATCATGGAATTTCATCCAAGGTGTTTTGATGTTGGAAGAAATACAGCGTCAATTCCTGATTTGGTGGAAATGGACAGGAAGAACGGATTTATTCCGAGAGAGAGAGAACCTAAAATAGATTAAAGGAACTGATCATTGAGGTGAATAAACAAAAACAGTATAGTGAACAAGGTATTTAAATTCAATTTATTAATACATAGAAGGTTGAACGAACTTACCGATTTGTGTAAAGAACTGAACTTTGATGTTACATGGACGCTAAAAAGTTTATAGTTCGCCATCTTCTATAATTTATTTGTATACCAAGTTGCATAATTGTAATTCACCCTTAGAATTAATATCTCACCAGAGTGTGTGTCTGTTGTATGAATGAATCATTATTTTAGATAGTTGAATTTCTTCAAGAACACTTGTAAAAGAGTAATGTATTTATTTTCATCACATTAAACAACGTTTTGTTTCTTTTAAAGAACGATTTAAAACTGTACGTTGAGATTTTCATTTCATCTGGTGATTTCCGCTCCATCTATTTTCTATAGGTAGAGGTTTGAACTGACATCTATGAATGGTGCAGAGATTTGATTCCAAGCAGGGCAGGGCCGTATTCAGTTCATAATTGTTAAGTAAATAGTATATTTTGATCAACAAATTTATTTTAAAATATAAAGAATTTATTGATTTTGGCGCTAATATTAAAAAATGAAACCGTTTAATTTTTATATACTTGAACTCTACCCTGAGATAAGAAATTTCTCATGCAAGTAGCGTAAATTGTTTATCACCTATTTAAAATTATCTATATACTGGGCTAATAATAAAAAGTTTAAAGTAAATCTAAACTAAATAAAATATTAAGTATATTTTTTTATTACAAAGGATAAGTCTATCCAGTTTAAAAAAATGGCCCCCAATGTAGGGCTAAAATCTATCCAGTTAATAATATATATATATATATATATATATATATATATATATATATTATATTGGGGTGTGTGTGTCTACTTTATTTTATATATAATGCCCCACTTTGGGGAGTAAGTTAAATTGGTGTGAATTTACTTTCTATATATGTCTTTTACGTTCTGGTACAAGTTAAATATGATTTAATTAAGTATTAAGATATTATTAATGTTTAGTTTGAATATTTATTATTATTTTGATAGTTTATTTGAATATGGATATGTGAATATAAAATGATATTATATTTTATTGCAATTTTAAAACTTCTTATACTATTGGGTTCGCCAAATTACATATATTTTTTTTATAATGTTTCCTTTTATTTAGAATGCTATTTATAAACATGTAGTTTATTTAATTCTTATGTTTTCTTACCTCGGCTGCTCTTCGTTTACGACTCTTAAAATCAGTAGGGTTCTGGGCATATTATTATAATAAAATCAACCTTACTTATTGATGTCATATATTTGTGACTGATAAAAAAAATTTTTGAAAAAACTTTTAAAAAACATAAAAAAAAATGATTCATATATAAACTATTTGTTACGTCTTATTACACAGTTAGACTGATGAAACTACTTATTAATAAAATAAATGATTAACCTTTTGTTCTACCAATTCTTACGTTATACATAAATAATGAGTTATTTTATATATATCTAAATTTCCACTTTGAATATGACTTTCTTTATATTACAAAAAAATTATACCTTTCTTTTTAAAACGACTTTTTCTGGCTCATTTGCATAACTTGGTCGAAATCTTGTGAGCGTTGAAATTCTTAGAAATTTACAAGCACCTGCATTTCTAAATTTGCTTCTACTTTAAACAAAAAAACCTTTTAAAATGTTTCTTTCTAACTAGGAGGATTATGAAATGATTTTAAATGCTAATTTTTAGTTTTATTCGGGACGTGAAATTGGAAACACATTTGATATTTTTATCGACTCAAAATTTACGTTTTAAATATTATTTTACCGTATGGTAATAATTGTGTATTGATATAAACTGGAATTAGTTGTGGTCTGTTACTAGTGGAAATTTTTATATATATTTTTGGTGAAGTTCGACATGAAAGAAATTATACATTTATCTACACTTTACAATGGTTTTAATATTACTTTTCTCTGGTATATTATATTCATGTAAAGATAAAAGAACTTTACTACCAGGTATATGAGCTCTTAAATTTTCTTATATCATTCGAAATTATTATTTTAAAATTATTATTCATACGTTCTTATTTGAAAGTTATTATTTATTTGGTACCAAATATATTTAATTAACACACAACAGACCTTTTGTTTTTTATTCATAATACACTTATTGTCATTGACTTATTCAGTCACACCTTATTATTATTGTCTTTTTCCATATTACTGTTTATTTGCGATGTTTTGATTGGTCAATGCAATTTCATTAATTTTACGTTTTCTACAACCTACATATTTACCTATAATACATGTATACAATTTATTTCTCATTATGTTTGATGTTATTACATCTATACACATAAACTATGTCGGTAATCATTTATTTCATTATTGTATTTTATATTCAAAATTATTTATGTTGGTATAATTTGTCTCAACTGTTTCATTTGGTATAAATTTGACCTTGCCTATATTACAGATTCCTACTTATTATAATATTTCCTATATCTACTTTTATGATTAATTATTAACTAAATATCTTATTCTATATATTTTATTACTTCTAAATGTCTTTTTATTGTTTAATCATTATAGTTTTTGTTGATTTTGTTAGGAGATTCTATTTATTTTTAAAATATAAACAGATGCTCTGGGTGTCTAAGATTCCATGCAGCGTTATATTATTTCTTGGTCTGCGTTTACTTGTGAGGTTCTATCTAAGGTTGTTTTTATTATGTTGAAGAATTAATTTTACAACTGTTTTTCTGATGGTTGTTTATGATTTCTTTTTATATTTATTTACTTTCTTTTTGATTATACCCATTGATCGTACTTGGTTATATTGTTATACAAGGTATTTTATTATTTTGATACATTATCTTTACAACATTATTTTTATTGACAAATTTTAATTTTATATCCTTTATCAGGATTCTATATAGGTTATGTATATGTTCTATTTACAACAATATATATATATATATTTATCCGTTAAGCTATACTTTGTTCGGCCGTACTCTAATGGAACTATTCTACACGGTTACAGTGAAATTTGGTCCAAAATATCATGAAATAATGAGGATTAGTTCCTCCCTCTATTAAAAAAAGCTTAGGTAATCGCTAAATGTCACTGTATACGTGTTTAAAATAACATGAAGTAATTTAAAACTGCCTGGGATTATTTGATCAATTAAATAATTAGTAATAAAAATATCTAAAAATAAAAATAAATTTCTTGTAAAGTCGTTACGAACTATCGCCACTTACTGGTTCTCGTGGTCCTCAGACCAGTTAATGACCTTATGTGAATTTCGGTGGCAGTATTTTGCAATGCTTCCCCATTAAAATAAAATCACTACCCTGACGAATCTGATTAGTATTTTACGTGTCATCGGCCACGAGAAGCAATGTATTGAAGGATATATTGGTTTCGTTACTGATTCTACCTTTGCACACACCCTTCTGAATAATGGTTAGTAGATTAAATTTTTTTTAAATTACTCACCAAGGACGAAATCTCATCCTCCCAGACGCTGCGTAATGAGCAGGTAACCCGCCTAATATTTTTCTTCTTTATTCCAGGAGCCTCATCCGATGCTGCCCTTTTAAATCATCTACGAGAGCCTTAGCTCCTATCAGCCTCAACCTAATACAGAACGTCGCCACATCATCGTCATGGCGTTGGTAGCATTGGCTAAGCCGCAGCAAACATTCATCTGGTAACCGTCGCGGTGAAAATTTATTCAATAACCTATCTTTTAATGCAAAAAATGTTAAAGTGTCTAAAGATGGATCCGCTTTAAAAGTCATAAGCCGCACCTGAAAGTTTAAATTTTAATAGTTTTAATGTTTCTTCTTCGGTCCAACCGTCCAACCTTGAACGCTGCTACAACTTCTCTAAATATCTAGCGGCATCTCTTCCATTAAAAAATGGCTGGTGTGACCACAAAATCCAATCGCGGTACTGGCGTTTGTCGTGGGGGAGGGGGGTGGTTGAGTGGGTTTATTGATTTTATTTTCTTTAATTATAGCCATCATTACATTTCCACAATCGTTAAGTGGCCAGTGTTGAACGTCTTGTTGAATTTTTGGATCATCGTATTTTCTTCCAATAAGACGCTTTGCATCAAAAACTGTGTTGCTTGGATTCATAGCGACTTGATTTTTCGCCGCATCCCCCAAGAGACGTTCTGTATCTGTGAAAGCCACATAACTTGGAGTTGTCCTATTTACTTGGTCGTTGGAAATTATTTCAACTTTACTGTGCTGCCACACACCCACACACGAATATGTGGTACCTAAATCAATACCAATTGCTGGAGCTTTAACCATTTTCTTGATTTTAATTCACTTGAAAATACTTTAAATTTACTGAATTAATATTTCATTTACAAATAATGCAATTGAATCTCTGTCGCTTGCTTGTTTACTATTCACTTTATTTGAATACACTGAACTGCCGCCACACACACCTGTCTAAACCCGCCCCTTACAGAATGCACCCTTCAAATAACGTTGCATTTCGAGAAGGGCATTCCACCACCCCCCATCTCATCCGTTGGGGATATTAGTCGTTGCTGTTGACTCCTCCATTCTACTTCCCTGGGATTTTGTGAAAGTGTTTGACTGTCCTCTTCTTTTCTTCAGGGTAGTGCAATGCACTTTACTCCTTTATTGGCTTCTTTTTCTCATCGTTTGCGTTGGGTGTGTGTGTTTCTCGGCCTCTAGAAGGGGTAAATTATTAGACGGCTTACTACGTCTAAGAACGACCTTAAAGAGTGGATCCACTTGCTAAAGCTGTCCCTACTCGAGACCCTGCTCATCTTTCTAGGGATGGGCAGGCCCTCTAATAGGTGGTCCCTCTTCTCTCTTTGTTCTGTGATTCTTGGTTTTCATTACTGGACGCCATCCAGTTATTTTCTTGGCCGTGGATGCCTGGCGCAGTCTTCGATGGTGTAGCTCGTTAGCTCCCTCGTCTGGGTGTTGGGGTGGGTCTTCAGCTCTTCGAATCTTCTCCTGGCTGTCTCTTCCATGATGTCCTCGATCTGCTCTCGGTCCAAATCTCGGTAGATCTGCTGGTTCCTGATGTACCACCAAGGGGCGTTCACTGCTTGCCTCAGGCAAATGTTCTGCTGGGCTTGCAGCTTCCGTCGGTGACTCTCTGCAGTGTACCCCCATGCTGTCTGCACATGCATATAACTGGTGGGGATGAGGATGGCCCTGATGAGTCGGAGCTTGGTCTTCAGTTCTTCCATTGGATTTTCATCCGATTAGTGCTCCCATTCGTCCTCTTGCTTTTTTTGTCTTGTCAACCAGGTAATCGACGTGGTCCTTGAACGTTAGTACTTGGTCTAAGATGACTCCCAAGTACTTCGCTTTGGTGCTCCAGCTGACTTCTTCTCCCGCTATGTCCACATTGTATTCGGGTCTCTTCCTGTTCTTTTCGAAGAACACGGCCTGGGTCTTCTTTGCGTTGAGGCTGATCTTCCACTTCTTACACTAGTCGTCGATTCGGTCCACGGCTTTTTGTAGTCTTCTCGTTACCGTCGCTGGCTGGGTGCTTCTGGTTGCGATGGCAGTGTAGTCTGCGTTGAGAGCCGTCATGGCGTTGTCTGTCTTGGGGATGTCCGCCGTGTAGATGTTGTAGAGCACCGGAGAGAGAACTGCTCCTTGTGGTACTCCTACCTCCATCCATCCCAGTTCGGATTTGATCTTGATCCGGAATCTTCTGTTCTACAGATAGTTGCGCATCAGCTTCGTGAGTGCTCTGGAGTATCCGGCTTCTTTCATTTTTTATATCAGGTCTTCGTGCCAGATACGGTCGAAGGCTTTACTGACATCCAAGAAGATGGCTCCCGTTGCTTGGTTTCTGTTGAATCCTTGGGTGGCGTAGTCTACTATCTTCAGGACTTGGTTGTTTGCTGAATCCGAACTGTTCTTATGGCAGGATCCCGATGGCTTCTGTTTCCCCTTGAAGTATCTTCAAGATGACCCTCTCGACTATCTTGTTCATCTTGGTGAGGAGTTGGATAGGCCTGTAGTTCTGGGGGAAGATCGGGCCCTTTTCGCTCTTCCTCAGCATGATGGTCTCCGCTTCTTTCCGTCCGTCTGGAAAGTGCTTGGTCTTCAGTATTCCGTTGATGATGGCTGTCAGGAATACCACTCCTTTTGATGCTTCAGGGCGTTGTTGGTGATGCCATCTTTACCAGGTGCATTCCTGCATCTGGTCCGGATGATGTAGGCTACTTCCTCAGGGGTGGTGTAGCATAGGTTTCCGTGGTCCTCGTTTTCGTCGTCTTGGTTTTGGACTTCATCTTCGACTTGGTCTGAGAAGTCCATGTCCTCGTCTGGGTGGTCGTTCAGGGTTAACTGGCGTTTCACGGTTCTCCTGAAGGCTTCTGAATTTTTCTCGTCTGTGTGGGCTAGTCCGTTGACTCCGTGTATTGTTGGGGTCTTTCTTCTGTATTCTGTTGAACGGCGTTGCTTCAGTTGCGTTTTGACTTCTTCTTTGAGTCTGTTCGCTTCTTTCTTGTCTTCTGAGTTTCTTGTCCTGTTGGCTCTTCTTCTTGCTCTGTTTTTATTCCTGATGAGCTCTTGTAGTTCGTCGCTGATGTTGGAGAACCTCTTGTAGTGGTCCACCCGTCTCGTTGTCGTGCTGCCTTCCAGTGCTTGTTGGATAGCTTCTTCTAACTGTCTCAGTTGATCGTCCAGTTCCGCTGCATTGGCGATGAACGGTATTGGTCCAATCAGCTGTCCGGCTCTGCACATGAACTTCTTCCAGTCGGTCTTCTTTACTTCTCTTCCTGTTGTTCTTTCGCCTTCTCCCATAGTGAGGATGACTGGCTCATGGTCGGTACCTCCTTCTCCGTTGGTGATGTCCCATACCTCTGAGATGTTTTGGAATATGGCGATGTCCAGTACGTCAGCTGCTCCTCTGGCAGGTATGTGTGTTGGTCCTGGTGGTCCTATGACATGCAGCTCTGGTCGTCTGTCTGCGATGTTTGGCAGCTTTCTTCATGCTGTGTTGAGGTGTCTGCTGTTTCATACTCTGGATTTGGCGTTGAGGTCTCCCATAAGGACACCTTGGTTGCAGTCTGGAAGGAGGACTTCTACATCTTCTTCGTACAGGTCGTCTGCAGGTCTCTTGTAGGCTGAAACGATCCGTATTTCGCCGAAACCTGTTTGGACTGCAATGATGTGGTTATTCTGTGGTGGTGCAGTCTGGCCTTCACTAGGATGGCAGTTCCTTCGCTTCTGGCGTTGTTGTCGTCTCTGTAGATCCTGTAGTCTGGCCATGTGGTTTTGTAGTTTTCTCCTGGTAGCTTCGTGTCTTGTAGAGCGAATACGTCTAGGTCTTCTTCTTCTAGTATGGTCCCCATCAGGTTGATGTTGGCTTGTAGTCCTCCGCTGTTCCAAGTTCCTATCTTCAGCTGGTTTGGTCCGGGATGATGTGGATCCATTAAAGTTTCATCAGGCTGACGAAGATGTCCTGCATCTGTTGCATCTGCGTCGAGAACATCTTCATTGCTTCTA
The DNA here is from genome assembly GCA_963921935.1 of Galeruca laticollis. Taxonomy (NCBI): domain Eukaryota; kingdom Metazoa; phylum Arthropoda; class Insecta; order Coleoptera; family Chrysomelidae; genus Galeruca; species Galeruca laticollis. Next base: position 213,584,580 of record OY998177.1, read on the forward strand.
AGGTCTGGTTTTTGTTGGGTCGTAGATGCCGTCTTTTTAGCTGCACTGGCGTAGCTTGTCCCTGCTGTTCTGGCGGCGGATAGTTGGCTTCTCGCTGTTCCCTAGGGGGCGATCGTCTTGGATGTGGTTTGGGGTTCTGCCGTCTTTGGCTCTGTCGTCTTTTTCTTAGGTGCTTTGGGACACCCTCTATAGTTGACTGGATGTTCTCCTTAGCAATTGGCAAATGTTGCAGGGCTGTTCTTCGGTATTTCGCAGTCTCCGGATCGGTGGCTTCCACCGCATCTGACACATATGTGTCTATGTGGCAGGTAGACTGTCCGTGATGGTAGCCTTGGCAGTTGTAGCACTGCGTTGGCCCGTTGCTTCTTCTAGGAGTTTCTTGTATCACCTTGGCGCTGAGGATGAACTCCACTTTCTTAATTTTATCTAGGTCTTCTTTGTTGATATCCACCATGAAGATTGGAAATTTTCTTTTCTCTCCGAAATGAAGTTATGTGATCCTCTTGACGTGTATTCCTTGTACCTGGACGTCCTCTTTGATGTATTCGACGTCTCCGCCTGGGGATAGTTCTTTGATAACGGTTTTCGCCACCTTGTCTTCTGGGTCGGTGAAAGTGTACCAGTTTTCACCTTGGCCTAGGAGTTCTTCTAGATACTTACTTAGTTTCTTGTAGTCATCGGATTTTCTAGGGTTATCTTGATCACTAGTCTCTCGTTGTAGGAAGTCTTCATGTTGACTCCTCTTGCTTGGGCTTCTCTCCTTATCCTCGAGAAGTCTTTCGTCGTCTTTAGTATTATCGGTGGTGGCCTATTTTCTTTTGTTGGTTGTGTCCTCTCTGCCTGGGTTGAAGCTTGGGCTTCTTTTTCTTTTTTCTTTTCTGCTCTCTGCTGGCGTTGGATTTCTCTTAGCGGCAGAGAGAAATCGTCTTCTTCTTGTATGGCGGTTTCCATCGCTTCTTCTTCCCTTGGTTTCGTCGTCATCGTTGCTACTTGGCTGATCAGGGTTGATGGATTTCTTTCTGCTTGGGCTTCTCGGGCTACTACTTCTTTTTTTCCTCAGTTGGTTTGTCAACTGCCCTCATTTATTATTGGAATTTTTGGTTATCCTTCCTTGCTTCGGCGAGGTCATTTGTCAGTGCGTTGACGGTTTTCTCGAGTCTGCAGATCGTCGCTTGAGCTTCGGAGAGCGTCGCTTGAGATTCGATGAGCTTTCTTTTCAACTACTGGTTCCCATGTTCGAGTTCCATTTTTTTCTTCTTTCCTCTCCAGGGAAGAATTGCATTTGGATTCGTCCATCTTCGGTGCTTCCTGTTCCCTCACAGGCGCTAAAAAATCAATATTAGTATTTAACTTACCTTTTATAGTATCCGTTGTGTTCAGTGCCTGGCCTAATTCTAAAACGTACGTTTCACACTTGACAGTTTTTGTAGTGGTCTTCTTATTTTCGTTGGATCCCTGTATTTTCAAAATAATACACATTTTATTTATTTCATAAATAAAAGAGGAAACTCCTAAAAGGCTTCAACAATATTTGGTTGTGTTGGGAAACACAACTTTTATAAATATCGAAATGCGGTCTAAGCAGGTACTTCGCTTTGTAAATCTTTCTTTGTACAGACACATCTGTTCAAGTCGAGGTCTAGTCGCTAACTCGAGGACCAATTGCTGGAGCTTTAACCATTTTCTAGATTTTAATTCACTTGAAAATACTTTTTAAACTTGTAAAACAGGAGTTGAGAATTATTTCAATTTTTCCGTGCTGCCACACACCAACACATGAGTATGTGGTACCCAAATTAATACCAATTGCTGGAGCTTTAACCATTTTCTTGATTTTAATTCACTTGAAAATACTTTAACTTTACTGAATTTATATATCACTTACAAATAATGCACTTGACTCTGTGTCACTTGCTCATTTACTTTTCACTTTATTTGAATATACTGAACTGCCGCCAACTCCAGTCGCTTTTATATATAAACGTAAAATCGACTCGAACGTTCCCGACTATTCTTCGAAAGTTCTCGAGCAATAAAATCGGTTGATATCCAGCGGCAACACATTTCTCGGAGATATGGGTGTATACCAATTACACACATAAGTATTCGGATTAAAAATATGTTATAGTTTGTTTTACATAATAAAAATAAGCAAAACATCAGTTTATATAGTGGAAAGTTAATCATTCACTTTACTTGAGAGGTTACTTAAATATTTAATTATTTGAATAAGAATTTTGTTAACGCTCATTTATTGTTAGCACTTTAAACGTTTAAAAGGTAGCATTATAGTTTATAATATTGCTCAATATTATTTTGTTATAAAACATTGGTTGCTTTCTAAAACAAAAACGAAAAATTAAAACTATAATATCTTAGTTTTCGGATTGAAGTTATGAGAAAAATAGAGTCCAAAAAACCAGATTTGTAGGCGAGCATGTACTAGGAACAATTATCAAAAAACTGAATAAACTCAATGACATATCAAAAGATGCAGCCGAATGTTGGTGTCTAGTATTTTTGAAGGGTTGGCTGAAGCCCATATAACTTAGATTCAGCAAGATATCCATATGACACTGGTGTTGCCAGTTGTTATCTACCATTGCCATCTCAAAGTTTGATAGTATATACCACAGATCATATAACTATGGTACACTGAATCATACACATAAACATACCAGCTTTAGTGGATACATTAGAACAATGCAGGAAATCTCGAAACATTCAAATTTAACTGAAAAATCAGTTCGAAATATTTTAAAACGACTAAGATAATGAATTGTCAAAAATACATTAATGTTCGTTGATAGTATTCACCAAACGACTATTCTCTGAATATTTGATTCTCTGCAAGCTCTCGAACAATAGATACAGCTGATGAGACCACAAAATTCTAGAGCAGGGGGAAATGGCTGTGTGTCAGTTACACACATAACATTTAGATTAAAAATTACAGTTGTTACAGTAATGTGATATTTCTTTTTAATAATAAAAATAGACAGTAAACAATTTAATATAGTGGTCAATTAATGATTCAGATATGTTATATAATATAATAGTGCGTATTTAAAAAATGTAATAAAATCAGTTGTGGAAATGCGAGCATTTTTTGGTTTGCTATATTTGGCAGGCCTAGAACATGGAAACGAAAATAATTTTGGGCTCAATATGGACTAGGTAGCGAAATATTTATTGCGTCTATGTCAGAAAGGCGATTTAGATTTTTTCTAAGAGTAATACGCTTTGACGACAAAAATACTAGAGCTGAAAGAAAGCAAAAAGATAAATTTGCCCCTATAAGAAATATTTTCAACTTTTGTTCAGAATTGTAAAAGTTATTATTCTGTAGGTAAGTATGTCACTCTGGATGAAATGCTTTTGGCTTTTCGGGACAAATGCTGTTTTAGAATGTACATACCCAAAAAACCAAAAAAGTGGTGGTATAAAAGTGTTTGCCACCGTTGACGCTAGAAATCATATCGAAATATATGCAGGACAGCAGGCACCTGCACCCTACAAATTAGATAATTCCACTACAACCGTTACACTTAAAACGTGTTAACCTTTGTCCGGTTCAGTGAGGAGTGTAACGATGGATCGTTGGTTTGTTTCTTGCCCAGTTATCGAACAACTTAAAATAGACCACAGATTGACAATTGTAGGTTTTATTAAAACCAATAAGCCCTAATTACCACCCATTGCCACTAATGTAAAAAATCGTCCAATATAATCTTCTTTATTTGCTATTGGAAAACACATGATAGCGTCATCCTATGTCCCTCAAAGAAATAAAAAGGTTTTGTTGATATCTGCCAGTAAGTGGTAAGACAGAGACAATTTATTTTATAATTCTACAAAATGTGGTGTAGACATTGTTGGTAAAATGACTTCTCCTATAATGTTGCAAGAATCACTAAACGGTGGCCATTAGTCATCTTTTATGGAATGCTGAACGTTTGCAATGTCAATGCTTTTGTCATAACTAGGTTCAATAACCCAGACGAAGATTATAGTAAAAATAGGAGGCTCTTTGTAAGAAATCTGCGGCTGGAATTGATAAAGCAACACATGTATTCCAGAGCTTATACATCAGGGTTACACACATATATCCAGACTTCAATTGCCAAATATACTAAACCTCGAGCTCTATCAGATCCTCCCCCTTATAAAAGAGGACTCTGTAAATATTGTAAAAAAAGGAAATCTAGATATTTTTATAAGTTGTGCAAAATGGTTATGTATAGACCACATTTTTGCGTGTTGCAGAGAATGTGTGGAAAAGATGAAAGAAAATCGTGATGTAAATTAGACCTCCAATATTTTCTGCATCAGTTTTGTTGTAACTCCACTCTATTATTCCTTATCTAGTGCATATACTCTTTGCATCTATTATCTGTGGTACATATTTAGTGTCAATGTCAATAATGTCATTTTAGTCATTGTGGTATTAGAGGGAAATAAAATGAACTTTACGTCTTTTATTTTTTAATTAATTTTAAGAGAAGTTTTCACAATTGTTGTTAGTTGTGGTTTTAAGTGATGCAAATACTTTTCGCAACAGTTTGTATTTTTGTTATATGATACGTTTCTTAATTTCACCAAACATAGTATTATTAGTCTTAAACGAAAAATTGTTAATTTTTTGTTCGTTTGTATATTTTTGAAATAAAAGTGTCAAAATAGCAAGGTTTTCGTTACTTTTATATTATATGGTAAGATTGCACATATAATTTTTTTTATCTGTTAACTGAAAAACCATTATACTACCGTATACGCCCGAATATAAGACGCACCTATTTTTGTAAAATCACATCTTTAAAATTGGTATTCGCACCGCGGTTTGTATTCGAGCATATTTGTGTTTTTATTTGTAATAGGAAATCTGGCAGCTATGTACTATATTTCGTCATACTACTACAGTTAACAGGCATATACGCTAGGGCTCCCTGATATTTTAATCCGAGGACCACAAAACCTTATTACATCTTTTCCGATTTTCCCATAAGCGTTTCGATTAAAATCTTGGAGAGCGCCAGGCATATACACTAGGTCTCCCTGATATTTTAATCCGAGGATCACAAAACCTTATTATATCTTTTCCGATTTTCCCGTAAGAGTTCCGATTAAAATTTTGGAGAGCGCCAGGCATATACGCTAGGGCTCCCTGATATTTTGATCCGAGAACTACTACCGCTATCGGAAAACTTCCCGATTCCCAGTTCTCCCGTTCCGAACAATAATTTTGAAGAAGTGCCAGACGTCCTAGTTAGTTTTTTTTATTCAAGAACCAAAATCACTTCCGTATTCTTTGTTTTCCCGACCAATAAATACGTTATGTTTTAGTATCAAATGCTTATTATACATACCGGATGTATCAAGAGTAACTGAACATTTTTAGCTAAAGTAACATTTAACCCGTTTTATTTATACAAGTTTTATTAATCTGCTGAATGAAAGGACCACCGAATATTGAAGATTTGATGTATGTTTTTACCGCTTCTTTCTCATATACAATATTTTTATGCTTATAAACCTCTCTCGCTTATGTCCTGACCGCTTCGTCACTAATTATCGCATATTAAATGTTCATATAGTTTGATAATACATCTGTGCTTTTGGATACCGTCTCCCTTTACGAATATTAGTTTTTTCTTGTAACGGCTTAGTCGGCTCTAGAAAATAGAATTATAATATAACCTAACCGAACCTTTGTGTTTTATTTACCTACTATAGTATAGATTAGAATATCCTTATGGTAGAGTAGTCGTTTGGCTGCACGAATTTAGCTCTCCCGTAGTGTGGGCCAGGAGAATAACTTTTATTTCAGGACCAGCAAGAACGTTTTTTTAGCAATAACCCTCCCGGATTTTGACGACACTAGACCCCTGGAATTTACCGTACCTCCATCTGAGGCTACCTGGAACTCTTGACGATTGAAGTCAAGGGGCCGTGGAGACAACCACGTTAAAAATATGACGCTCGAGAAAGTGTAAGGTTTCAAAGGTGTCAGAAGTGACGTACCGAGGCCGTAAGAGGTAGGGCAAAAGGCTGCGACCTCTGATACCAAAGAAGAAAAAGCACGTCACAAGGTACTCACTCACATATTGAAAACCAGGCAAAAAGATACCATATCGTTGGGTAGATGCAGAAGAATGTGAGGTAATAACTGGGGACTAATCTTATGGTTGGTTATACCCAAGCATGGTTAGGTCAATGGTAACATAAGGGTCGGTGATGTGGTGAACAAAGACGCAGCAAAGGGAAACTATAAGGCTAATAAACACGCAAAGGCTAGTTTGACTATGTGTCACGGGGGCCACAAGAACTACTCCCACAACTGCTATGGAAGTCTTGCTGAGGCCAGGTCTGTAATGCACACACATAATCAACAGCACATATGACAGATACGTAGTGCAGATTATCGGTAGCCAATCGCGGAGCAGAACGCGGACAATGTAATGGGCAACACATTGTTGCAACAGTACACAAGATATAGCTTTATTAACCTACTAAAGCCCATCATTCCCCAGTTGAGATTTTCAGGTGGAATTTGAGATGTTGAGCCCTTATGCAATAAAAAATGGAATATTGTTATTGAAATGTTGATCGGACATGCTGGACACGTTAATTTGACACAAAAGTGCTATTTTCTATAACTCACCCAACGTTTTTACAATTTTAAACACTATGGCAGTCATCTCTGTCTCTGGTAGATCATATAAGATTTGTTTATACAGATTTACAATATTTTATTTAACGATGAAATAAAACAATATAGTTTGTTTAAATCTTCATATATTTGAACTAATGTTCAATTTAAACTTGTTGACGCGTTTTACTAACACAGTAGCTTTGTCAAAACGAATGAAGGTAAAATATAAAAATGTCTTAATATATACAGTGCTAAATCTATTTACTAAGGTTAACAATGGTATTGAAAGAAATTACCTGGAAATTAATTCACTACAAACATTCTTAAGCTATCTTCTAGGTAAAGAGGTTCAATAAAGGAGACTGATTGATATCTATTTGGTCGTTAAGGAGATTACCTGAATATTTATTTTTGTTAATCTGACAATCTGATAAAATTTATATCGGTAGAACTTTTAGAAATTTTAAAACTAGAATTTCGGAACACAAACGTAGCTATGACAACAAAAAATTAGATTCTAACTATTCAAATCATTTATTAGAAAACCAACACATTTTCGACCCAAATTTTGAAATTCTCCATGTAGTCGGTTTATTTCATCGTTCAGTATGGATCTTCATCAAGTAAAAGCCTCATCTATTCAATATTTTATTTCTCTGTAGATTATAAATAGCCTAAACTTACCGAACTCCTTTCTGGGGGGAATTATAAAGTCGGCTAGTACTTGGAATAGTATCCGAGTCCATTTTCAAATTAGTCCCGACATTGTTTTTATATTTTAATAAAACAATAACAAGACAAAGAACGCCATAAATAAAAAATGGACATTGTTTGTTTACAATTTACACAATTGATGGATCATATGTCAAAAGTTCTCAGTAAAACCGGCTGCGATCTGACCAATCGGGAATCAACAGAAGTGCCAAGTTAAATTTAAATCAGTCCTCTTAGTTTAAAAACAGAGTATAGGCATAAGAAAACCACTGGCAAGGAACTACAATATTCAGTCTCTAAGCTATTAAGATTTCATAAGAAGAATAAGGCTGAAGAATGTAGTGGAATTGGCCACAAGCCACCTCTGTGTGTAATACTCCTATATTGCTAGCACCTGTAAATGAAAGTATTTCGTGGAGGAGTTGGCAAGTGCGGTGGGAAAAGTCTTCTCTGCTCTCTGTCATATATAAACTGACGCTACAACTGAAGCACGCTCCATTCTTTGAAATGCGAATAAGGCTCGACGTTTCGCGAGAAGGACAGAGGCATATATGTCTGCACCATAGAGACGTCGACCAATTCCAGGCCCCTACTAGCAATAAAGGAGTAGGTATTACATATATGATCTATCTACATTCAATGAACCTGTCTGTAGTGCCATAGAATAAATAGAATAACGATAAAAAAAGACATATTTTTTTTCACAATTTTATTCATTGAATATAAAATAAATAACATTGGAGCAACCCCAAATGTGGACATAAAAAAATAATATCTATATATGTATATATATAGAGTATAAATTTATCAGATCATTTAGGCTTAATAAAATAATAATGAGTATGTTTTAAACAATTTCCCAGTCACTTAAAGAATCATCTGATATCACACTGATCGCTCGATCTCTTAAACGAATGTTGCTCACTCCCCATGTATTTGGTATGTTCATGAAAGCTGAAAGAAGTGATACAGTTGAACCGCAGGATTTTTTTACCCTCACACCACTACAATTACGATGAATAAAAATGGAATGATAATTAGTTATTTTAGATTAAATAATTAGAAAGTCCTTTTGTAGACACTTTTTACTATAATAAATAGGTTATTGTAATTTTATTAATTTCTAGCTCCTCCAAATTAAATTTAAAAAAATGAATCATTATAGGACCTAATATGAATTGTTTGAAAACCAAGACGCCGAATCCTTAAGTTTAATTTATTCAAATTTGCATTGCTGATAAATTTTTTAAAATATTACTATACGACCGATTTTTCAGTCTTCAATAATGACTAGTGTTGTGTTAAAAATTGTGAGATATGATGACATGCTAGATATACATTTTTTCTAATTCAGACATACCTGGTGAATCTAAAACATTGGATGTTATAGTTGGATTGTGTGGTACATTTTTAGAAGGATCTGGAGTTTTGTGTAAATTATTTACAATTGGTTTTAAACCACTGAAATTTTTTGCTTCAGATTTAGTTGAAGATATGGAACAACTATTTTTTTCTTTTGGATACGATGGTGATTTGGGAACTAATTTACTAGTGCTTGGCTCGTAAATACTTTCTTGATCAGTTACATTTTGCTTGATAGTTTGTTCATCAAGATAATTGTTATCTGAATTATTATTTGCTCCAGAACCATCTCCCATATCCAGTATTTTGATTTTATCTAAATTTAATACATCTGCCAATATTTTTTCTTTATATTCGATATCGTATTTTATAGACTCCGGACTTCTTAAATCAGGCAAAACTCCTATGGCACTTAAATTCATGATTGTTGGTCTAGTGAAGTTAGATTCTTTTTCCTCTGAGCTATTAGAACTTACACTCAAGGTACTGGAATCCATCGGCCGTCGTTTTTTCTTGTGCCTACTCTTTTTATATAAAATATTATCTTCGAATTCTTGTTTACCAATTTCTTCGAATCTTCGATGAATATAGTCATTTGTACTTCCACTTGCCGTGGGAGATTCTTTGGCTTCCTCTGCATTCATTATTAATGTATCGTCGGTGTGAATATTTAGATCTTGACCGAAGGGACTCTCTACTAGCGGTGGAATCGCCGTGATTATATTTGTTGATTGTAATTTTGATGTTAAATCTTTAAGAGAGCTTAGTGGCAGAAATGACTCTTTTGTAGATGAGAATGTATTTCCTGTTGAAAATAAATAAGATAGAATATACAATGTGTAATTTTAATATTCCCTTCCGTGTCTGTATTTATCGTTTTACATTTAATAAAAACGTAGGTTTTCATTTAGTGTATTATTTTCGAGATTGATTCACTGTTACAGAAGAACGATTTATAAAATAGAAGTACTTCGCTCAATTATATTTTTGTATAGAGGGTGTCCCGGGAGTTCGTACCAAAAATTTGGGAGATGATAGAGAGACAAAAAATAATGATGGTATTTCATATAAAAGTTTAATTATTCTACCAATAGGCCATTTTAGAGGAGAATATTGTTCATTTTTAATTAAGACCATTAAACTTGGTACAATTAAATCAGTATTTTCAAGCCATTTTTCTCTTTGTTGCAGAGTATGAAGATATTCAGAATGCCACCCTATGCCAAAAATTTTGGTGTAGACGTTATAGTAGTTGCTAGCGGCTTAATGTATTTAGTTTTAAATTAGTTAAATCAGGATCCGGTAAAGTTGATGGCGGTTCAATTGTTAAAAATGTCCAGGCGTTAAAACCGACAAATCGTTTAGAACTGAACTGATTGAACATAAAATTTAATACTGCCTCTATTTGAGTAAGTATTATTCACCTTCACGTTCGCGAATGTAGCTCAGATTAACCTGCATCACGCGAAGGGAGCTTCAGCCGTGATTGCAAGGTTGTTCGCTAGACTAAAACTGAATATTGTACTGATCCAAGAACCATGGATCAACAAAGAAGGCCAAGTCAAAGGTTTGGCATGTAAGGATTCTAAATTGATTTATGATCAAAGGCAAGTATCTCCGCGTGCCTGTGTAATCATAAGAAATAACAAAATATATTTGTGTTTCAGAATACGTGTCACGGGACCTTGTTCCAATCATGGTTCACCTCAACATTGGGGGTATCGACAGAGACATCGTCATTGCCTCTGCCTACTTCGCTGGAGACGGGCCGATGACACCGCCAGAAGAGGTACAAGAGCTAGTGAGACACTGCAATAGCAGACGGCTGCCAATTATAATTGGTTGTGATGCCAACGCACACAATACCGTGTGAGGAAGCACCAATAACAACGCAAAAGGTGAGTGTTTATTAGAATATCTCTTAGCAAATAACCTTGAGACCTTAAACGTGGGGACAACCCCCACTTTTGTAACGAGAGCAAGAGAAGAGGTCCTGGACGTAACAATTGTTAATGTTGCTGCTAGGAAAAATGTAAAAGATTGGAGGGTGATGAGCGAGCCATCCCTTTCCGACCATAGGATCATCGAATTTAGGATAGAGGGAAATACCACCTCGATTCCTACAATCCGAAATCCTAGAAATACTGATTGGTCTCTTTACAAGACCAATCTGAAGGACAATTTGGAACATGTCGAAGTGAATGGGGTAAATCACCCGCACTACGACCTTGAACAGATCAGTGAGGCAATAATGGAAGCTTTTCATTCCAGTTGCCCACTCTCAAAAGCTCGTTCAGAAAAGGATGCTCCTTGGTAGAATGAAAACCTGTCAAACCTCAGAAAAGAGGTCCGTCGGCTCTTTAATAGAGCCAAACGTGACGGCAATTGGCAGAGGTACACTGAGAAGCTTACTCAGTACAATAAAGAGATTAGGAAGGCCAAAAGGCTTGATTTTCAAGCCTTTTGCAAAAAGATCACTTCCACTCACACAGCGGCCAGACTACAAAAGGTCATGGCAAATGGGGGAACTAACCCCACAATGTCGCTAAAAAAGCCGGAGTGATCATACACGGAAGGTGAAGAGGAACGATCGATTCTTCTTCTTAGAACCCACTTCCCAGGTAGTGAACCAGCAACAAGCACCGAAATAGCGATGAACTACACCAAAAAATCCCGCAAGGAAGAATGGGACATTGCTAAGAAAATATTTACCAGACAACGGTTGGAATGGGCAATAAGTACCTTTCAACCATATAAATCACCAGGAGTGGATGGAATATTTCCAGCACTCCTGCAGCAAGGGATAGAGGAGATTCTTCCTCACCTGCTGAAGATTACAAGAAGCAGTCTAGCAGTGGGTCTAATACCTAGAAAATGGAGAAGGGCAAGGGTAACCTTCATACCAAAAATAGGGAAAAAAAGATGGGACCGATTCCCGATCTTTTAGACCCATCGTTTCTACTCAAATCGATGGAGAAAGTATTGGATAACTACATAAGACCAGAGAATCTGAATATACCACTTCATAAATGTCAGCATGCCTACAGAGCGGGTCGATCAACTGAGACGGCTCTGTATCAGCTGACCGATGTCATCCAGAGAACTCTGAACATTAAAGAAATCGCAATGTGCGCATTCCTGGATATATCAGGGGCCTTTGACAACACAACTCATGTGTCTGTCAAAGAAGCACTAAAAAGGCGAGGAGTGAATGAAACCATTGCAAAATGGATGTATGAGTTGTTGACAACAAGGATAGCTGAGACACAGGTGGGGAATCAAATCACCTCAGTTAAAGCCATTCGGGGGACACCTCAAGGGGGAGTGATATATCCCCTTCTATGGAGCCACGTAGTAGATGAGTTGCTCTACAGGCTAACGGAGCTTGGCTTCGAATGTATGAACTACGCCGATGACATTGTTTTAATAGTCAGAGGCAAGTTCGAGAGCACATTGTATGATTTATTACAAAAGGGCGTCAGAATCATTGAGCAATGGTGCTTATCAGTGGGGCTAAACGTTAACCCAAGCAAGACCATAGTAATTCCATTTACCCGGAAAAGAACACTTCCAGCCATGAAATCCATATCCTCATACGAGGAAATCATAGAATGGAAATCAGAGGTTAAATATCTAGATATAACCCTAGACAGTAAGCTTCTGTGGAATAAGCATGTTAAAATAACTGCTAGTAAAGCAATAAGAGCTTTGATGGTGTGCAGAAATCTAGCTGGTAAGAGGTGGGGCTGTAACCCAAAAATACTGCGATGGATGTACGCCATGATTGTCAGACCAGCAATTACGTATGGGGCAATAGCTTGCCTGTGTGTGCATCACTGGAGCTATGCTATCTGGTGATAGAAAGATCTGCCCAAGAGGCAATTCTTAGAATATCTAAGGAAGGTTCAGACAATTAGGAGATTATTAAAAATCAGGGAGCTTGGTCCTCTCTGACAAGATACATCTCATTAGCGAATCTTCCCAGTGACGAAATGATCAGGAAAGTAAGCATCGAAAAGAATTTCACCACGATGCTAAATACGAGGAGAGAATGGGAAAGGGAATACACCACCCAAACTCTCAAAGAAAACACCATTAGATGGTATACGGGTGGTTCAAAAACCACCATTGGAGCAGGCGCTGGAGTATTTGGGCCTGTAACCAGATACTCATTATCGTTCGGTTCCTTCCCGGGCGTCTTTCAGGCAGAAATACTTGCGATCGAAAGATGCGTGGAAATGAACCTAGAAAGAAACTACCAGAAATGTGACATATCGATCCATTCTGATAGTCAAGCAGCTATCAAAGCATTGAGCTCCCATGTCATTGACTCAAAGTTGACATGGGAGTGCCGAAGAAAACTTGATAAATTAGGCAAGAATAACAGGGTCTCTTTAGTCTGGGTTCCTGGCCACTCGGGAATCACGGGAAATGAAGAGGCCAATACACTTACCAGGAAAGGAGCACAAATGCCCTTTATTGGCCCGGAGCCTTTCTGTGGTGTAGCAAAATGCTCCTACAAGAAAGAGTTTCGGAAGAAAGAGGAAACCGAAAGAGAAGCGCTCTGGCGGTGCCTTCCGGGGTTGGAACATTCCAAAAAGTTCCTGGGGAACTTTGACACTGCTAGATCCAAAAAATATTTGGACCTCAGTAAAGATAAGCTACATTTCCTCACGGGCTTTCTTACAGGACACTGCCGCCTTAGGAAGCACTTAATGAGAATAGGTCTAGCAGAGATTGACGAGTGTAGATTCTGTGGGGAGGAGGATGAAACTCCGGATCACCTAGTTCTGGAATGCCTCGCCATTGCAAGCCGACGCAAGGAATGCTTCGTACAAGAAACTTGTAAGAGTGAGGACCTAACCTCGTTGAAGCCGTCCCAAATACTAGAGTTCATAGAACCTTGGAACTGGAAGGCGAGCTGTAGTAGTAGCGAGAACAGCTCTGATAGGGAGGCACAATAAACCTTTGATTTCAGTGCACTGTAACTCCGTTAAAATCGAATCTAATCTATTTGAGTAAGTAAAGTATAAAATTCTTCATATGTGAGAATTTGCTCCCCTATTACACGAAAAATATGAGTTTTAACTGATTTAACTCCTGCTTCAACTAACCCTGAAAAATGAGGCGCTGAAGGAGGATTGAAATGACTCAGCTTCTCCAGCATTTTTCATATATTCAAGAATTTGTTTATGTACACTGTTAAAGTTGGTGCCACAATCGCTGAAGATGACAGAACATCTACCTCAACAAGAAATAAAACGGCAAAAAGCAGCTAAAAAGGCGTTACTACTTAGCGAAGAAACGAATACAAATGTATAGCTTTAGTAGCGAAACATACAAATATATGATTTTATCAATTTAGAGTTTTTCAATTGAGAAATTTTAATATCGAAAGGACCAGCATAATCTAAACCTACACAAGAAAATGATTTTATTTGTGATATGCATAAAGCGGGTAAATTGCCCATAGAGGGTTGGAGTGGTTTAGGATTTAATTTCCAACAGTTTAGACAATTTGACAATACCTTTCTGATAGCACGTTTTGGAGATAGAATCCAAAATTGTTGATTAATTAACAAAGTCAAAGTTTGTATAGCAGGATGCAAATAAATTTTATGAAATTCTGTTATGATTAACTGTCAAACTAGAGTTTCTTGGCAAAAGTACCGGGTGTTTATGATCATATGATAAATTTGATTTAGTTAAATGACCACCAACTCGTAAAATATTAGATTGGTTTTATCTACTGGGGCATGATTTTGATGCAATCTTGTTCTGGCTATTCTTTTTTGGGCTATCAGCTTTTTAATTTCGACTGGAATATTGTGAATTTGATTTCCCGGTTTTGAAATCGGTGTGGCATTTTGTGCAGCATCTTCAAGTTTATTATTCTGAGCTGTTAAAGTTTCATCTATTTCACTAATTGATTTGAGACTTACGTGGAGGTTTCTTTCCTATGCAAGTTTGGTCCTATACTTTTCCCAGTTAGTTTTGCGATTGTGGAGCCTAGGTGCTGGCTTTTTGTATACTACAAAGCTACTAACAGTAGCTACGATTGGTGAGTGATCGGACGAAAGATCATAGCTTAATGTGATATCTATGTACACTGGTGATATTAAACAGATCTAACGGGTCAGGTGTTTTATTTGGGTCAGCCGGCCAATAAGTAGAAGTGCCAGTTGACAAAGGGTGATCATTTTTTTCTTGGATAAGATTTACTAGTTCTCTAACTTTAGTTGTGGTTAGACGTAATCCATATAATATGTGCTTACTGTTGTAATCCCCTCCTGCAATGAATTTGTTTCCCAGAGTCTGGAATAATTGTTAGAAATTATATTTCTTGAGGTTATATCGAGGTGGGCAGTATACTGCTGCTACTGTTAATTCATATGTCCTCATGTATACTTTTATTACTGCAGCTTGCAGATTATTTTGTGCATAGTTTGGTAGTTCAATATGTTTTATTGAACTTTTTATTATTATAGCCGCTCCAGCGTGGCAGTGTTGTCTGGATAGTTTGTGTAGTAAGTTGTATAACTAGGTATTTTGAAGTAAGACGATCTGTGTAATGAGTTTCACTTATTAATAAGATGTTTATTTCATTGTATTGCAGGAATAGCTCAACTTCTCTTTTATGTTGCAGAAGCCCGTTGGCATTCTATTCCGCTATTTTGACAAAACTATTGAATTTTGCTTATTAAAGTGGTTAGCATATTTAAAATCATGCTGTTCTGTTGTATTAACTGTTGGAGCATATTTTTAAATTCTACTAAAAACTTATCCATTATTCCATTGATATTGGTTTGTTGTGGATACTTCCATTTCTTACCACGTTAGCGCAACTGTTCTGTTTTTGTTGTGGTTGTTGGGTATGAGGCACCGGTACTGGGGTATGTTTAATTGGACTGTTTATTATGTTGCTTGTATTTTGCTGGATATTCAATCGGTTGTTTGTATTGTTTGACGTTAGTAGATTATGATAAAACGAGCATCCCTTGTAGTTAGCTGGATGACCCCGTTACATAGGGAGCATCTAGAAGGAGTATCTCTGGCTTTATTGCAAGTTATGTCCTCCTCCGCATTTGACACATACATATGGTCTAATACAGTATGATTTAGAATGTCCGTATTGTTGACACCTCGTACATTGTATGATTCCTTTTGTTTTCATTGGTGGTTCTACCTGTACTGCTCTATTTTGAAGATTTGTCAATTTATATATTTCTTTATTGTTCTCGGCCGGTTCTAGATCGACAAAAAAGAGATTTAGTGGTTCTTTTGTTATTCTACTTTTGCAGTTCATTACGTTTCTAACCTTGTGACTGTTTATGGCTAGCTCAGATTTGATTTCATTGGTGTCTGTTGTGTGGTACAAATGTTTAATCACAGTTCTGAACGCACGTTGGTACGCTTCTTTAGGTTGGTATGTATGATGTATCACTTTATTATCCCTCGTGAGTTTTCTGTAGGTGTCAGGTGTATCACTAATTATTTTTACTGTATTCTCTGCTAATGATTTTGTAATGTACTGTTTGCTTTCCACTACTGTATTAAGTTTTTCTGTCATTTCCTTGTAATTGATTACTGCATAGACAAAGATTGGGGGAGGTCTTGGTTTTGTATCTCTTCGGTGTTGACGCCGTCTTGACTGCCTCCAGCATTGTTGTTCTATTGCCTGGTTTCTTCATTATGTACACTTGCTAGAGCACTCAACTTGCTGCGCTGATTTTTCTTTTCTTTATTTTTCTCTTTATTTCCTGCCAGGGATTTTCTTTGGGGCTATTATTTTGTTCATCCCTAATCAAAACCAAGGAATTCTTCGACGCTAGTTGATGACATTCTTTGCAGATATTGGATATTGTTTGTTGTGCATTGTTCGACATGTGGTTTGGTTTTTAGGGTATTGTGTATATGATGTATGCATGCTAATGTCTTGTAGAGCTGGTTGGCTAAAAGTTTGCATTTGTTGATGTCGTGGTATTTATGTGTTAAAATATGGTACACCATGTATAACAATGTGATATGAAAACTCTGGTTGGCTGTTATTTATACCAGATCCGTTGAAAGTAGGTATTATGTTCATTTTTATATTTAATTAAAGAGTTGCTCGGTTTTTGTCAATAATGATAATTTATATTTAATGACTCACTGTTTTTGTTGGTTTTTATTGTAGGGCAATTGATAGCAGCAGCAGAAAAACAATCTTTATACTACGAAATTCAAAATGCAACTACAATAATTATAAATAAAAAACCATTTTTAAATCCCATCTTTAGAGACCCATAGTTCGTTAACGATGGGCGTAAAGAAAAATTTCTATATGAAATACCATCATTATTTTTAATCTCTCTATCATCTATCAAGTTTTTGGTACGACCTCCTGGGACACCCTATATACAAATTTAGTTTTTTTTTGGTTTTATATTACATTTTAATGGAATTTGCTATTAGTCTAATAAAACAGACTCTGAAGGGATACAGAGTTTTGGGTAAGTTTTTTTGTTAAAATGAAATACTAGTTTCAATGAAAAATATAGTGAGGACCTACCCAACATGTTAGTTTTTTAATTATAAATTTTCATTTTTGCAAAATCATATATATTCTACTCATATTTTTTTAATTAATGGAACAGGAACTAGCAGAAATTTTTGTATTGAAAAAGCACACAATCCACACAAAGTGGAGAAGTAATCAGTGATAACATATATTTAGGAATGATAATAAAAAATAAATAAGGATATAAAGAAGGACCAGAATAACAATTAGCATAGGGCTTAAATAATAAGAAAATATAACAAGAATACTCAATTAGTGCAACCTCTCAATTCTCCCAAATAGTGAATATATACTTTAAAAACCATGTAGTGAGCACATTTAGAAGTAAAATTAAAGCCTGGATAAGGAATAAAACAGAAGAGAAAGTCACAGGACAACATATTGTCAGGTTAAACGAGATATTGGATAGAATAACAGGAATGTAGTGAGGGTAAGGAAAATTAACTTAGTTTATACATTAGGCTGAAGTTAATTAGAACCGAATAAGAGAGAGTAGCTAGAGATTTTTTCAAAGCCTATTGTCAAGAATGTCAGAACGAAAATAATAATGGAGCAGTAAGACGAAAAACAGCAAATAGTTGGTATAACAAAATTAAATAGTATTGTTATAACAGATAAAGGCAACTAAGTTTGTGTAAGCACATGAAGAAAGCAATCTCAAACATTCTACAGCACAGAACCTAGTCAATAGAATGAATGAAATGTTTGACACGAGAAAGACAGAATTTAAAAAATAAATCGGGAATTAATGAAATAACTGAAAATATCTTAATATTAATTATGAAAAAATGCATATACAAAACATACCATAATTTGTTTCTGGTTTAATTGCTATCCTCACCACACTTCTATCTCCTTCCAATATAAAAATTTCATCTTTATGTGTGGCAACATTTAGGATTCTAAAAACAATTTGAACAATGTATCACTTACTTTAACATATGAAAAGAAATCTTTTTTAATGAAAAAATGTAACATGTTGCTTTCAATCAAAACAATTCATTTGTAACAACATTAAAACGAATCTTGAATAAATCTATCTAAATGGAAATTTAATATTAGTTCCTACATATACAGGGTGGTTCTTAAGTAATTGTACATATAAGTATATTAGATTCCTGACTAGAATATTACGATTCAAACCAACTTGCTTCAATAAAATGTTGCTAATAAGGAATATACAGTATGTTAAAGGTTACATTTGAAAATGTCTTTTTTGCAATAACTTCAACATTTTTGGATATGTATACATGAAAATTAGGAAATAAAGGTTTTTGGGCACGAAAAATCATAATCTGGTACCTACTTCGATGTAATTTGTAGAGGGAGCTACATAGGCCTCATTTGTGGCAACAATGTGTCCTAAATTTTTTTGCTGTTTAAGTTAGCGGTATTTTTGTAAAAGAGTATTAAAGCCACGTTATTTTAATAGAAAAAAAGTATACTTGTTATTAACCTTAACACTTAACGGTTTACGATATAATCGCATTTTAGGGATCAGCTACATGATTATTATTGAAAACATTTAGAAAACTATTAAAAAAAAACGAAGCTAAATAACATTATAACTTCAATTGTGTCACATTAAATGTTCGATATTGTTATAGTTGTAGCGTAGTTCCAACAATTCCTGATCTTGGTAGTATAGGGAAACTATATCATCATTTAACTCTGAATTTATAGGAAATTATAATGGTTTTTAAATAAACAAGTTCTGACTTTTAATCAATAATTCCAAAACATTCATGTAAACTAAGACAACAAGATACAGGATCAGTAGTAAATTATCAAGTCAAACCACTTATAACACTTCCCCTGGATCTTTGATCCCCAATTTCTTCAAATGATCATTCAAAACATTTGCTGATATGATCTTGGTGAATTGGTCAGCTAGGTTATTCTTTGACTCCACATATTTCAGAATTATTTTCTTCTGTTCTATCAAATCTCTGATGTAAAATAGTCTCAAGTCTATGTGTTTGGATCTATCAGATGTTGTGTTGTTTTCTGCTAATTTTATTGATCCTTGATTGTCTACAAATATGGGAAATGGTTCAGCAAAAACATTCTCCATGTGGATTTCATGAACTAGCTTCTTCAAAAACATGAATTCTTTAGAGACTTCACTAAGTGCAACGAATTCAGATTCGACAGTGCTGAGAGCAACACAATTCTGTTTTCTGCTACACCAACTGATGGCTCCTCCTGCGAGAACAAATACATATCCGCTGAATGATTTCCTATCCATTGAATTTGAAGCCCAGTCTGCATCTGTGAAAGCTTCGACTGTTCTCTCTGTCTTCTTATATTCAATACCATACGGTTTTATTTCCATCCAGTGATGCTTGGTAGAATTTTGGTTGAACTGACCCATGAAAGTTGCTGTGAATATCATGTCAGGCCTGGTCGTTACACTTAAATATAGAATGCTTCCAATACACTTTTGATATAACATTCGTTCGTCTTCGCTAAGTAATTCGTCGTCATTCATGAAAAACTTTTCCCCAATAGGTAAAGGTGTAGCTGCACCTTTTGCTTGTAGCATGTTCATTTCTTTCAATAGCTCTACAGCATATAAAGTCTGGTTCAACATAATTGAATTTTCGTCTCTGGTCACTTTTAATGGACTGATCTAGTGTCCTATTCCACATAAGACCCGATTGATGTAGGCCATGTATGCTCTTATTCAACTTACAAACCAGTTCTTTCTTTCCATCTGAATAGTTCTCTGGTAAATTAGGAAACTTCAATTTCAGTTTATCGAACAACTGGAAATATCCATCCGGTATTTCCATATAAACTGTTTCGTCTAAGTCAGCTGAAAGATATGCTGCAGTAATGTCCATATGATGTACAGACCACTTCTTCTCAACTGCTATGGCAAAAAGTAACCTCATAGATTTTTTCTGTACAACTGGTGAGTATGTCTGTTCGAAATCAATACCTGACATTTGAGTGTTACCCAAAGCCACAACTCTTGCTCGGTATCTTTCGAGTACTCCATCAACGTTGTTTTTGGACTTGAAAACCCATTTCGTTTTAATGATTCTCCTATTTTCTGGTTTTCCACGAGTTTCATTCCTGAGAAGATTCTCGAATTCCTCGATGATGGCTTCTTTCCAGGAAATTTTGTTATCCCCGTTCAATGCTTCTCTTAAATTGCGAAGATCTCGCATGTTCAAAATTGCTTGGTTGCATGAATTTGAATTTTCGCCAACTTCGAATTGTGTAATCCATTCAGGTTTTCGTATTGTTCTTGCTGATCTTGTTTTGATTTCTGTATCTCTATATTCTTCTGCATTATTTCCTGATATATCCTCATTTGTAGTTTTTTCTTCTACTATTGTTTCATCATTATCTTCCCCTTCGACTGGACTGCTTTCTGTTTGATTTTGCTCTGTTACTTCTTCATTAGAAGAATGATTTCTCATTGCGAATATAACCGTTCCACGAACATGAAAATCATTATGAAATATATCTCCTTTGGAAGGTTCATCTTGATGATTCAGCAAAGGGAATACGTCTTCCTCGAATTTGACATCGCGGCTGATGACAATTTTATCATTCATAGGATTCCACAATCGATACCCCTTAGAGTTGCTGTCATAGCCCACGAAGATACTCGAAATACCTTTTGGAGCCAATTTACTTCGTCTAAATTCATTGATTGTCCATGCTCTACAACCAAATACTTTTAAATGGGATAGGTCAATTTTCATATTTGGTTTCCATTTTTCTATTGGACTGCATCCGTCATTCGCTATAGTGTGACTTCTGTTTCTAATATAACAAGATGTTGCTACTGCTTCTGACCAAAATTTATGTGGAATACCAGAGATGTCTCGCGATTTGAACAACCTTTTGGAAAAGGACTCCTTTTCAACTTCCCCTGGTAGCATATTTCACAGTTTAGTTTTTCGGCGTCAATGTCATTTGAAATTGTCACATCTGTTTTTCCAAACATCTTCTTTACGCTAGATATATTTAAATGTGCCAATCGTCTATGCCATAGTTGACATTCTTTCGAAATCGCTGTATTCGTCATTTTGTTGCCAACATGGTTTGATAGTGTCCAAGTGATGTCTCTCTTTGATAAAATGTAAGGCTCCAATTTTGGTTGAGATCGCAATGACGTCTCCATTCGGTGTCATAATTTTCGAAGAATTGTTTTCGAAAACTATCCGAAAACCTCGTTCGGCTGCTAAACTCAAAGATAGCAAATTCGTCTTCAACTCAGGTACATATAGAACGTTTAATAAAGTTGAGTCGATCCATTTTCGTCTGATAATTTCAAGTTCACATCTCCGAAACCGGTAGAAACGAGCATTCCTCCATCTGCTACCTCAATTTTAGTTTCATGATGAACAAAATTTTGAAATTTTTTCATTGAACTCGTCATATGATCTGTCGATCCGCTATCCAATATCCATATATTTCTTTCAGTCCTTTTATTTGTCATATAAGATAAACGATGATGATCAGCTAAATCAGGAGTAGATTTGATGGCACTAAACGCAAAATTGGAATTTGAGGGACCTGCTTCTTCTTTCGTCAACAACGGTTTTTCTTTTCCGACGGATAGAGGACAATTTTTTCCAATATGTCCAATTTCCAAACATCGGAAACATCTCAGAAATTCGTGCGAACGAGAGGGCTTCGTCTGATTTGAATTTTGTGCATGAACCTGCCTACCTTCTTCCTTAAAATTATTAGTATTGGTTTGTCTATTGTGTTTATAGTTTATTCCGTACTTTCTTCTTACTGTCAGTGCTTTTGCTTCGTCTTCACCTTCTGTTCTACATGTGTTTGTCATTGCCAATTTTTTAGAATTTTTAACAATTTTTATTATATTGTGGAATTAGCTAGAAACAGTGAGTTTCATTTAAAACACTAATTCAAAAATCTATTTAGGAATTTAGGCGAAAGTGGTTCGTTTCGTCTTAAGCGTGATAACTTAGGCCGACCAAGAATAATTACGCCTGATAAATATGACGAAATAATGGTTAGCATTGAAGATGATCCACAAGTTAGTACCCGGCGTTTATCTGCTACTTTACAAATCAGTAAAACGTCTATTTTAAAAAGACCACACCTCGAGAAGTATCACCTATACCATTTTACTCAGGTACAAAATTTATTGCCAGCAGATCTACCGTTAAGATACCAATTTGCAAGTGCTATCCGAAACAGGCAAATCTTGATCACACCTTCGTCGACAAAATATTATTTACCGACGAAGCTATCTTCAACCGCCGTTTTAATTTAAGGAACAATCATCTTTGGGCTATTGAAAATCCCCATGATAAACGAGTAAGCCATTTCCAATATGAATTCAAAATAAACGTATGGTGTGGTATCATTGGTAACAATTTCTTAGGACCATACAAGTTACCTCGTAATTTGAATGGTGAGAACTACTTACATTTTTTGCAAAATGATTTCATTAGTCTATTGGAAGAATTGCTACTGAATATAGGACATGCAAGCCGCATTATACGAGAGGAGTCAAAACATATTTAAATAACAAATTTCCTGAACGCTGGATTGGTCGTGGTAGCCATTTTCCCTGGCCAGCACGTAGTCCAGACTTGAATCCTCTCGATTTCGGTGTATGGGGTGCAATGAAACAAATTGTTTATAAGGATCCTATAAATACCAGCGACCAACTTTAGGAAGAAATAAATAGAGCAGCGGGTTTTTTTGATCCAATGATGTTGTTTAATATGAGACGATTATGTTATAGAACGTGTAGATAAATGCATCGACGAGAATGGAGGACATATCGAACATTTAATGTGACACAATTGAAGTTATAATGTTATTTAGCATAGTTTTTATAATTTATTTTTTAAATGTTTTCAATAATAATCATGCAGCTAATCCCTAAAATGAGATTCTATTGTAAACCGTTAAGTTTTAAGGTTAATAACAGGTATACTTTTTTTCTATTAAAATAACGTGGATCTAATATTCTATTACAAAAACAGTAAAAAAATTTAGGGCACATTGATGCCACAAACGTGGCCTATGTAGCAACCTCTACAAATTTCATTCAAGTAGGTACCAGATTATGATTTTTCGTGCCTAAAAACCTCAATTTCCAAATTTTTATGTATATATATATCCAAAACCGTAAAAGTTATTGCAAAAAAGAGATTTTAAAATTTAACCTTTAACATCCTGTATATTCCTTATTAGCCACATTTTATTAAAGCAAGTTGGTTTAAATCGTAATATTTTAAAGTCAGGAATCTACCATACTTCTATGTACAATTACTTAAGGACCACCCTGTATTGTGATATCAGCTGTAACAATAGAAAATGTAAAGAACATGACTTAGTACTTGTGCAACAATATTAATTGTTATAGGTTTAAGCACAAGTACACCTACTGTATAAGACTGGTAATTTAAGAGCCATAATCAATAAAATACATAAAAATGATACTCGTATATTATTACTTCCACTATATCATCAAGAATTGAATGTGCTGGTAGTACAAGAGCCCACGTCCAAAACCATGTATTATAGCAATACGGCTAAAAATGTATAAAATCGTCAGATTATATGATACTACCGACTAGTTGTGAAGTAACGGTCAAAAGTGTAGCAACTGCGTAGGAGTCCATTTCTGGTGTGTCTAACAAAAGGTATTTAAATTGTACATAGGTTTTATAATGTTATGACAAAAAAATTTGTTTTCAGAAATTTTGCGCGTATCATATAGGCCAAGCGAATTTTCGAAAATATCAAAAAATTTAGCCGTACTGTATCATAGCAACCCGAATATTTTTTTAAATATTTCATATGGCTGTGGGGATTACCAAAAAACTGTTTTCAGAAATTTTCGATGTCGTATATACTCCAAAACACGAAAGGAACGTTCCGGAGTCGCCTGTCAGACGCCTCAGCGTTTGCTACGCTCCTGTGGCGGGAACGGCTTTTTCCTTGTTACGCTCCTGCCCCTCTCTTACTATATAAAGCCCACTCAGCAGCAGTGTTGTCTTTTTGGGGCGACAAGTTGCCAAAATTACGACTTTTTGTCTCTATGAGACAGTGGCAATAAAAACATTTTTGGTGACTTTTTACAGGTGAAAAAATTGAATATACACGTTCCTCTTCTTCATTTAATAAATAAAAACGAAAAGATTGTTGTAAGTAACTGCATATGCCACAGTGCCCACCTTGTGGCTTCTGAAGTGTCACATTCAAATATTGAGTCTCTTTTACAAAATATTTACGCATATTTTCGCGATCTCCGAAGCAACAGGCAATTTTAGAAGAATTCCAGGATTTTTTAAAAAAGAAAAGCATAAAATTTTAGCTTCGGCAAAAACTCGTTGGATATCACTATCTAAACGCGTCTAAAGAGTTATTAGTCAATGGGAGGCTCTAACAGAATAATTTAAAGTTGCTTTTTTTGAAGATAAAAATTCTACTGCCAATATTATTTTTAGTGAAAAGGCCTATTTTGAATTTATTCATTTTATCTTGCCCTTGATTAGTGAATTTGATGACCCTTTTCAGTCCTCAAAAATACTTCTTACCATTATTAGTAAAGAGAGCAAGTTATTTATTAGGCAGTTTTGTGGCAATTTTATTAAACCAAAATTACTTTCAGATGAATCTATTCTTTAAATTTTGATCACCCCGATAATCTGTTGCCTTTAGAAGAATTTCAATTTGGTCTCAGTCTGCAAACAACTGATATATTTGACAGATTGGATAAAAACGATATCCAACGATTTAAATTTAGATGTCTAAATTTCTATCAAAAGCTGCCTCTATTTGTGTTAGAAGGTTTCCAGTAAAGGAGACATGGATGGAGTATCTTGACTTTGTTGAGCCAAAAAATAATTAATAGTATATTAAACGAAAACAACAACGTTAAAGCAAGTTTTGCAAAAATGTAAACATATTGCGGACGAAAATTTGGCTTTTTCGGAAGTGATCAAAATTCAGAATTATTACTCCCCTGGAGAAAAAAAAATTATTGGAACAAACACCGGACAGAGTTGGAACAAACAAAAAAAATGTAATCATGCATTTGTATTCAATAATATATCGAAATTTATTTTGGCCATTTTAAAATTATCCCTCATGGCAATGTGGATGTAGAAATAGAATTTTCAAATATGCTAGATGTGAAGACAATAAAAATAAATAAACGGTTTTAAAGATTAAAACTAACTTTTCCGCATCTGTGAGATGCCCTGAACAATATTCTATCATAAAATTGTCACTTGTATATACTTCGGGGGATGTATCGTGCTAACAAACAGAAATGTCTCCGAAAATAACCAGAAATGTAGTATATCTGGGTTTATAGGACCCGCTGTACTCGCTCTAGTCAGCTGAAAATCATCTAAGACTCCTTGAACAATATTCAATCATAATATTGGTCACTTGTATACACTCTGGAGGCTGTATCATGCTAACAAACTGAATATTCTCAAAAAATGACTATACCCCCCGTTGTTCTGGATCTGGTGAGCTGAAAATCAATAGAGTTCATCTGTGAGATGTCCTGAACAATAATCAATCATAAAATTGGTGACTTGTTGGACTCCGGAGGCTGTATCGTGCTAAACTGAAATTTCTCAATAAATTACAAAAATGTCGTACTTAAAGAACTATACCACCCGTTGTTCTGGATCTGGTAAGCTGAAAATCAATAGAGTTCATCTGTGAGATGTCCTGAACAATAATCAATAATAAAATTGGTGACTTGTTGTACTCCGGAGGCTGTATAGTGCTCACAAGACATGTAACGAAATGTGGCAGATGACGACATACACACAGGATTTTTTTTTAAACGTTTTTTCATGTTGTTGATGAAAAACGTAAAAATATCAAAAATTTTCAAAATTCCAACTTTTTTTGGGGTAAACCAATAATTTTCTCGCACATTAGATAGGTTGGGTGAAAAAGTCATAAAATGAGCATTGAATTATTGAGTGATATATTAAGAGTAAAGTTGGACTTGAAAAGAAATAGAGATTGTTGTTCAAGTTATAATCTGCGAAACACTTATTAATAATGAATAATATATTAATACAGTTCCTCTATTTCAAATTTTAAAGAATTTCATTTTTATATTTTCATATACAATACTTTCGAACAACCCAGTATATAAGATTTGACACTATTTAATTTCTGATGACATTTACATGTCACAATTGGAAAATATATTTAAAATTAAAAACAGATGTTACTGTAGGCATTTTACTGTTGAATAAAAGAATCCAAATCTACCTTTAGCCGTGTAATAACAAGTATAGTTTTTTTTAAAATATAAAGTTTGTAACAACAGTGTAATGTGGTTATTTTATTAAAAAAAAATAAGTTTTGTGAACTAGCATTTGACACTTGTCAATTCAGGCGAGAATTAAAAAATAATTTGAACAATTCGGTAAATATATATTAGATAATATTCTAGTTTATAATTTATTTAATCTTAATTTGTATTTGGTAGATAAGGTTTTTAGTTATTTGTTAAAAAAAGATTTGTTTTTACGATTTGGTAATTAGTATTTTTATTTTAACTTACTGTGAATTCATTTATAATTATTTGAAGAAGCTTGATTAAAATTAAATTTATTTCACGCAATAAAAATTTTTGATTTATTTTTGAAGGTGACATTTGGTTGAATTTTAGCGACAGACAATTTCATTGAAATTTAGTAGATGTCAGAAAGAAATTAAATAGCCTTGTATGTTACATTATACTACTGGTTAGAAATCAGGAACAAGTATTATAATAAATATTTAATTTGGACAAAACTTGGAAATCATAAAGAATTTATTTTTTTGATAGCGCATTGAACCCAACCCTGGGATAAGAGTAATTAGAAATTGTATATTAAATGTATCTTTCAATAAAATAAAAATCCCTCTTGAAAAACATATAACAAAACTTTCCTGTCCCCCTTCTTGGAGGGTCTACAGGTCGTCAAAAACCGACTTTTTTCGACATTGGTACTTAGGGCTTGGGGCTTTTTTGCTATAAACGATAGCGAAAAACTGCTAAATACGTTTTGAAGAGAACAACTCGACACGTACATAAATCACATAAAAAGGGGGGGTTAATTGGGGGAGATATACAGGAAAAAATTCACAAGTAAATTTAAAAAAACTTTTTTTTGGAATTTCGGGTTGTCAGGTCAACCCATATTTTCTTGTGTAGCTTTCAAAATTTTCATTACAATAGTTTCTCAATATTTGGCGTAGGTCTGATCAAAGAATCCATCATTACAAATTTCCTCGACGAACCATTTTTACTTTTATTAACATTAAATATAATTATGTCTTCTCGTATATCCACATTCTCAAATTTCATATTTTAAATTTCATCTTTTCTACAGGCACCCGTAATTCCAATCAGAAGAACAGCCTAAAATATATTTAAGTAATTTTTTTGATACAATATTTTTATTTTCATTATTTCGTTAAAATTCATTTTCGGCAATCATCAGCAATCTATAAGGGAAATTTAGAAGGACAATAATGTGTTTTTTAACTACATAATTTGAATTTAGACACATTCAGATATTGAGCAAATTTGAGTTTTACCGGAGGAATGAAATAAACTACGAAAAACTAATCAATGGTCACTTATCTTAATTTGGGATCGGTGATTAGACACATCCAAATAAACTCACTCGTTGCTCTATCAGATTCTATTCCCGATGCAGTTCTGTATTGTGGTTCTGTACCAAATTAATTTTCACAAAATGAAAGAATTCAAATTTTACTGAGAGAAGAGTAAGATATTTCATTTTCATATGAACCAAAAGTACGTAAGTAAACAAGGTACCTACTTTTTTCGACAAATACAACTCATTTGGCGCTTCCAAAATAAATTTCGTTATGTCATCTCTCGAAAAAATAGATTCTTTTTGTGTTTTACATTTAACAGAAGCATGGATGATTTCATTTTTAAGAAAATTTTGATGCGCATATTATATTCGATATTTATTAGGTTCAAAAACTAATATTTAAAAAATAAAATGCCAGTAGTAAAAAAAATGCTATATGAGCCACAGTAGAAAAGCGTATTAATGTCTCGGATCCATTTAATGGACCTCGACAATAATACCTCACTTTTCTACCTTGGCGCATAATTACTATTTTGGTATCATTGAGCTATCATTCAACTATAGTCCAAAAATCAGACGGATTGCTATGATACAATTCGGTAAAATTTGTTGACATTTTTGAAAATTCCATCAGGTCAAACGTTACGCGGAAAATCGCTGATATTAGTATTTTCGAGTTCAGGATAATCAAATCTATCAATCTGATGCGGTTATGGCCGTATCGCTATGAGACACAAATTTTGGTCGTAGGCTCTCGTAATAGTCGAAAGAGTTTTCCAGATATGAATAAAAAAATCACCTAATTAAAATAAATCACGAATGTTCATTTTCCAAGGAGATTTTATTATTTTGAAGATGGATATATTTTCGAAATAGTTGATCACTCAATCGACACAGGTCTTTATACAAAAACTTCGAAAAATCCTCTAAACAAAATGATTACTAGTGTAAAACAGACACTTAAAACTTGTAACAATATTATCGCCGGCCCAGTTAAATATAAATTAACTGTTAGTAACCCAACAATATCGAAGCTCTTGTTTGATATTAATTCAATTTTCTTAATGTGACGAGTCCGCAGAACTTGCAACACCTTGAGAACTTACTGAACTCTAATAATTTTGATGTTGATGTAGCAGCAGAATATTTATGTTCGGAAATATTATGCATGGAATAAAATTACTTTGAATATAGAAACTAATTTTCCAAACAATATGAAGGAACAGCTATGGCACCTATACTGCCCCGCTAAGACAGGAGGTCATATCTGCAAAAATGTAATTGGCGGAAAAAGCAAATTTGTGGAAACATGTGATTGTAGGGACCTGATTCTGCTTCTACTTATGAAAATAACTGTGTTTGATCTCGATTAAGAACTCAGTTTCGTGAGTTATGATCTGATTGAGATATTTGAATATATGTACATACAACTAACTATGATCTGCGGATTTTGATAAAGTTGACCAAATTGAATATTGTATCCAGGAATCACGTTATTTATTTAAGTTAACCACAGTAATATTACAGAACACAGCCGGTTCACTGACACATAAGACAGAAATATAAATGCTAAGGTAAATGTACACTTCACCGACCTAGCAGGTTATACCGACCACTTTGATTTTTCCGCAATAAATAGAAGTCGGTACTTAATATCAAATAATGACCGTTAGTATCCGATACTCCCACTCTTAACTAATCACGCATTTATACGATTTGGCGCGTACCTAGTCTAATTTTTTAGTACAGAGACGTTCTTAACGCAGACAGCACGTTTATGCCATCCAGCTTAACCTAGAGTCCTATTTGAGTGTACATTTAAATAGCCTTCTATTAAATAAGTCAGGTATGCAATTTATTAAAATTTTGATATACAGGGTGTTCATTTCAGGACTTCCCACCCTAATTTTCTCGAAATGTGTGTATTTTAAAAAAATCCTGGGACACGTCAACAAATATATCGAAGGGGACAACTTTTTATCATAAAGGCAACGCGCCCCCTTTCGCCCCCCGCCAGGGGGAGTTGCCAACTTCAAAATCTTAAATGGGAAGGGGTATCGAGTTATACCTCATTTCAAAGGTCTTTTTAATCTCTACACGTCGGCTTTTGTTTTTTTTAAATTGATCGAGATATTTAGGAAAATCTATTTGCTGCTTCGTACCATTAAAATAAAAACTGCAACTGTTTATTCTCATTCCTTTTATCAAAGCTAAATTACAATATTGTACACAGATTTTCAATTTAATAATTGCTCAAAATGTTGCCCATTGTTGGCCAAACAATGGTATAACCGCTGTTCAAATTCGTGACGCACATTTTCAAACACTTCTGTTCGAATTGCTCGACATTCTGCAGTAATCCTTTGTCGAAGGTCTATATTTTGTGGCGGGGGTGTGTAAACAACTGATTTTAAATGTCCCCATAGAAAAAAATCACATGGTGCTAGATCTGGGGACCTAGCTGGCCACTCTATAGGTCCTCTTCGCCCTATCCATTTACCGGGAAATACATTGTTTAACCATTGACGGACCGGAAGCACATAATGGGGAGGGAGCTCCATATTGCTGAAAATATAACTCATTTTCGTCAAGAAAGTTGTTGCCATCTCTATCCGGTTGATTTTCAATTGTTTCGGTAATTAACGGATTGATCGTATTTTCTAGCATATTGAAGTACATCTCACCATTTAGATTTCCATTTATAAACAATGGACCAATCACTTGATTTCCTAGTATACCGGCACATACATTAGTTTTTTGGGGATGCTGGGTATGCCCTTCGACAAATACATGGTCATTTTCATTGCTCCAATATATGCAATTATGTTTGTTGACAAAACTATTTAAATAAAAAGTACACTCATCAGTGAAGCAGATATTTTTTAAAAATACGTTATTGTTATTAATAATTGTAGTCATTTGTTCACAAAACTCAATTCTTCTGTCAAAATCGTCTTCACTTAACTCTTGACATACTTTCATTTTATAGGGATGGAATTTATTAATTTTTGTAATTTTGTGGACAGAGCCTAAGGAAATTCCAGTTGCAGCAGAAATGGTACGTAACGAAGTATTAGGATTCATACCAAAATAACCTATCACTTCAATTTGAGTGGCTTCATTCAAAACTCTTGGCTGATCATGTTTTAAATTTGCAACAGATCCTGTTTGAGTAAATTTGGCGATTAGATTTAGGACATACCTATGAGAGGTGTTCGTATCTGGGAGCATTTCGTTAAATATTGCAGCAGTTCGTCGAGCACATTGGTTTTCGGCGCCGTAAATTGACACTATTTCAACTTTTTCAGCTAAAGTGTAAACCATTTTTAATAAATAGCTTTTTCACACAACTGGTAAGTATGGTAAACAATTCAATAGGGATCATGTCTTTTATTTTTCTATCAAAAACATTTTTTTGCATTTTTTTATACAAAAAAGTTGAAAGGAATAACAAAACCAACAATTGCAGTTTTATTTTAATGGTACGAAGCAGCAAACAGATTTTCCTAAATATTTCGACAACGAATCGATCAATTAAAAAAAACAAAAGCCAACGTGTAGAGATTAAAAAGACCTTTAAAAAGAGGTATAACTCGATACCCCTTCCCATTTAAGATTTTGAAGTTGGCAACTCCCCCTGGCGGGGGGTGAAAGGGGGCGCGTTGCCTTTATGATAAAAAGTTGCCCCCTTCGATATATTTGTTGACATGTCCCAGGATTTTTTTTTAAAATACACACATTTCGAGAGAATTAGGGTGGGAAGTCCTGAAATGAACACCCTGTATATACTCTACAAACTCTAACAAATACGACAATAAGTTAAAATATGTTATTTATGATACAGCAAATTTCTACAAAATATTGTGGTCGGTAAAACGTTCATAGTAAAATAAACCGTCTCTAATACCGACCGGGCGGTCGGTATCAGGGAATTAGTAAACCTTTTAATTTAGTCGATATTAAAAAACCCCTTCACAAAATGAAGAAGCAAATAATATCTTACCTTTTGTTAATGTCACTATATCATCAAAATGTATTACCGACCGTTAAAAAAGTTGCAATTAAAGTATTAAATAATATAAATATTTTCAGATACTTCAAATTTTTGGTCGAACAATTATATTATTTGAGTGAAAATTATATCTGATAACTTACGTTATTTTTGTAAGCAATAACAGCACATGTTAATAACGGAAAATTACATTAGTTTTGTACGCTATTACAAAAAATTAAGTAATATTTTTATGAAAAGATACCAATTAATTTGTGGTCGGCCAAAGGTTGCTTAAATTGGGCGTATTCCTATTATCGACCTAGTCAGTTTGATAATACAGAGCTTGAAAATAGCTATTATTTTCAGATCTAAAATGAAAAAAAAAAAGAAAAAATTATACGGATGAAGCATTTAAAAATGCCCTTAAACAAATAAGTGCAGGAATGAGTAGCAGAAAAGCAGTCAAAGAATTTAAAATACCTAAAACAACAATAATAGACAAAATCCATAATAAATATGACCCAAATTCTACGAGTGGCGCTCATACTGTACTTACTAATGTCGAAGAGGAAAAAGTAGTTAAATGGATCTTATACTTAGGAAGTGTTGGTTTTCCTGTAACTCGAAGCCAACTAGTAGAAAGTGTAACTAAATTGGTTGAGCAACTTCAGAGGCCAAATCCTTTCAAAAATGGGATACCAGGACGTCATTGGTACGAAGGTTTCCTGGCTAATCGAGTTTCGCAAAATGTAACCAAATGCCGAGCTAACATAACCGAACAAGATATACGCAGCTGGTTTATGCGAGTTCAAAACTACATCACCGAACACCAATTAGATGAGATTCTGCTTGATTCTTCCAGGATATTTAACTGTGACGAAACTGCTTTCTTTTTGGCGCCAAAAGAAAAACAGGTTTTAGTTAGGAGAGGTTCAAAAAAAGTTTACAATAGGATACAGAATAACGAAAAGGAATGTCTAACTGTTTTGGTCACAATATCCGCGGCTGGAAAAAACAACCTCCATTAATTTTGTTGCCATATAAAAGAATACCGTCCAACATCATTTTAAAAATGGCTCCAAATTGGAGAATAGGGCGGTCCGACACAGGTTGGATGACCGGAGAAAATTTTTTGAGTATGTGTCAAATGTGTTTTACCTCTGGCTGATCAAGAATAAAATACCGCTCCCTGGACGGACATTCCTTCCATCTTACTTTACCGCTAACGAAATTTTGCAGGGA
Source organism: Galeruca laticollis (assembly GCA_963921935.1). Classification (NCBI taxonomy): domain Eukaryota; kingdom Metazoa; phylum Arthropoda; class Insecta; order Coleoptera; family Chrysomelidae; genus Galeruca; species Galeruca laticollis. Next base: position 213,617,702 of record OY998177.1, read on the forward strand.
GAAAGGTATAATTTTGATCGCCCTACTGCCCAATTCGACACATTATCTTCAGCCCTTAGACGTAGCTGTATTTCATCCAGTTAAAAATTTCTGGAAAAAACTTATACAAAAATGACGTATAGATAATAATGGGCAAAAATTAAATCGGGAAAATTTTTGTTCTCAAGTAGACATCTGTCTTAAAGAGGTCGTTACAGAAGAAATAATTAAAAATGGCTTTAGAACTTGTGGATTATACCCCTTTAGTGCAGATAACATTGACTATTCAAAAAAGATCGATCAAGTTACAGTTACCAATGCAGAGGCAATTCCAAATACTAGTGTGTCTAAATTATCTGAAGGAATGAATTATTATGAAAAGTTTCTCAAAGATATAGAAGAAAGGCCACATCAAAGACGAAAGTTTATTTAATTTTTGGAAAAAAGTTAATCAAGAATTTGGTGAAAAACTGGATATCACCCAAGTAGATCATAACCTTACATTAGAAGCCAACATGCCAACAAATACTGATTCTGATTATATACAGGTAATGGAAGAAATTAACATTGATGATACAGTGTGGTTACAAAATCAAGGAATTTTAGATTTAGATGTTGAAGTGGATGGAGTAGTGTTAATATCTAAAAAACAACTTAATACATTAATGCCTAAGGAAAGTGATATAAATAATTCCAATTCAGTACAAATGCAATCTGAAATTCCTACAACATACTCTGCTGAAGCAGATATCACAACTACCATAAAAAATATTAGTTTTGAACCTGCCAATCACTCTGATGTAAGAACTCCAACGAAAACTGATACACAACATAAAGAAAGCGTAACAGAAACTACCATAGAAAACTTTAGTCTAGAGTCTGTCCACCACTCTGATCTAACAACTCCTCCAAAATTTGATACACAATATAACGAGAGCGTATCATCCGTATAGACAAAGAAAATCGTGATCTATGCTTACCTTCCCCTTTAAAAAATGTACCTACCCCATTCAAAAAATCATTTTACTGGCCTGATGATACTAAAAATGAAAAGGCTAAAAAATTATCAAAAAGGCTTACCCCAACAGTGGCTACTTCTGAACAATTTATTGCATATCAAAGAAAGATAGATATGGAGAAAAAGAAAAAGGAGCAAGAAAAAGTAGAAAGAGCTGAGAAAAGAAAAATGGCAAAAACGCCAAATAAAGTGAAAAAGTCCAAAACTGAAGGTTTATTAAAATAATTCCTAAGTGTAAGGATGGAGAGTACGTAATAGTAGTATATGAAAATCAACTTTTTCCGGGCCTTGTGGTTGGAAAGGATAATGATGAGATCTTGGTAAAAACTATGGCTAAAAGTGGTGGTAACTGGAAATGGCCTACAAGGAACGACATTTTGCCCTATAATGAGACTGATATAATAGCTGTCATTAATCCCCTAGTTTCAATAAATAACCGAGGGGTTTATTCAGTTCATGAAATTGAACACTTTCACAATAATTTAGAAAAATAATGTATTATAATTTCATTTGTTTAAATTTATATTTCAAGAGTTTAATATCTTTTTTGCATAAATTTATTAAAAATTGTCAAATAAAAATATTTGGAAGGGTGTATTTTGATTTTGTAACATTCTTTGGTGCCTAGGTCGGTAATACATGCAGAACTGGTCGGTAATGCGAACATTGCTATAAAGAGGTCGGTATTATGGACAATTTTAAAGATTTGCAATATCTTTCTATTTATTATATTTCTTTGGAAATACAAGTAAATAAAAATAAAATCATACCTTTAACATACAAATACATGTATCTGAAATAACTACATAATAAAACAATCATGTTCAAGTCACTTCAGTCCTTATTTTATAAATATTTTAATATAACTTTAAGAGGTCGGTGAAACGTACATTTACGTTATGTATTGCACGTACATATTTAATTCACTGTATTTCCAGTTGTTAAATTGTTTATAAACTAAAAATCGGACACTATTAATATATTTACAGAGCTATACACAAAGTACTTTTTATACACTTATTATAATTATACACTGTTTCTTTTTGTTGCGAAAATTTGCTACCAATAACTTACGCGTCTACTAATTTAGTTGCCGAGAGATACTTGAGCGGAAATAAAACACTTGCGTTCCTTCAGTAAAGGTACTGAGATACAACTGAGCTGAACCGATTCACTAGAAGAAGCATTCAAGACTGTCGTTTGAGATGAAATATCTTTTTGAAGAAGAATCGTAAGCCCCCTGTCAAACTAGAAATACGGAATTCCATAAATCGGTCATGAGTGCAAAATATAAAGGAAATATTCAATAGATATTTGCTACCCAAAACCCTATTCAGAAAATGCTATAAATTAAATCAAATAGATATTTTTACAAATGACTTATTGAAATTTCTATTACTAGGGATATTTTTGGAACATAAAAGTTTGAAACTTCAGGAGAATTTAAAATGCATAACAAAAGGGATTCAGTGCGGACAATAGTTTTTGGCATACGAAAAGGGTAGCAATCTCTTTCATTCAGAACAAATGTTTTGTAAATTCTTTTCAACATAGAATTTTACAGTTCCAATCATCTTTTCGAACAATAAATAATCTCCCATTCTTGTGCTCACTACATTATTTGACATGACATTCCCATTACTAAGACCAAATATCATAACTGAAGCTCGAAATGCAAAAGGTCATAGGAATATTTAGATACGTCAATTAGACTTTGTAAACTCTCTGTATTTGTAGTTACGACAGCATTACAACACTCGATTTGACGGTTCTTATGGTACAGATACCACTTTTAGACTTTGTAGGATGATAGAATAAGTTGATAGCATGCTGGATATGAAAAAAACCGAAAATCGAGATTTTAGCAGGATAGTATTGCCATTTATAGTTAATATTTTCATGAGTAATTTTGAGAAACAGATTAGTTAAGAGTTTTAGTATTTTCTCAAGGTGTGGGATAGGAATGTGAATGATATTTTCTATATATTTGATACAAATTAATAAAGCGAATGTAGATGATTTTATCTTAAAATTAAATTCAAAATTTCCAAGCGCTACATTCACTTATGTATTGGAAAATAATGGACAGACAGTTACTTTATTAGATATGTTAATAATTAGAAATAAAAATAGGTTGGAATTTGATATATTTAGAAAAAAACACAACTACATGCTGATATATCTTGGCCGATTCTTTACATTGTATCCGACATAAAATGGCTAGCTTTCATTTTTTAGTACACCATTTGGTTAATCTTTTGAAAGATGTGGTTCCAGAAATTCCAGCTAAGATACTTTTATGAATTTATAATCATATTTCACCAGCCTTTTACTGTTGGGATTTGCATTTATATACTAATAAACTCTGAGTTACATCCATATTGCTATTTCTCTTTTTTCATGTTTGTGTAATTCAGTTATAACTAGATTTTTAAAAATAAATAGAGAAAAATGTTTACCCTCTCAAGTGTCTAACTGTAGAAATAATTGCCATTTCTTTGGGATTTAAAATATATAGAACATCATTGTTATATGTGACTAATAATTTTTCATTGAATGGTAACAGAATTCCAAATGATGGTTCCTTGTATGGTTTTAATCTTTCCAAATTTATAGAAATTGGATTTATTAACGGCACTTCTGGGCATTCTCTTATTAAAAGTTCCTAAAAATAAATAATAAACTAAGTTATTATTTTTTGTTTATAATTATTTTTATAGCAATGATGAATCACCTATCAATATAGCATTTTAAGATATTGCCATACTATAATTTACCTTGAATAAAAGTGTTTTCTGGACATTTCCTTCAATATCTGCTAACCATATTCGTAATCCTGGTCTTGTACAATACAAACAAGTATCTGAAGGTTTTTCACTGTATTGATATATTATACCTCCAAAGCTACCAAGTCTATAAAATAGATTACCAATAAAGTACAAATATTATTAGCTAATTCCACATTATAATGAAAACTGTTGAAAATTCTAAAAAATTGACAATTGTTTCGATAACTAAATATCATCATTAGAATGACAGAAGTTTCATTTGATGCCTACTTGATGTTTAGTAGTCATTTTTGGCTAGACCAAGAAGTGACCTAGCTTGTGATTGACTTAATATATGTTAATAGAAAAAATAAGAAGATGTGATATTACAAATATTGAAGCTTAGATATTATTAGCCCTATGGTGATATCCTGGATATCATTTTTCCAATTAAGATCAGTATAACTGTGCAATCATATAGAAAACCAGAAAAACTATATCTGATGACCTTTACAATTATCACTTAAGAAGACAGTTTATTAGTGGAGAACTCCCTAGATGTATTTGTTCATTGACGACTTCATATTGTGGCTTAAATGTCTTCTAATTTCCAATTCTTAAAGGAAATCCAGTTCTTGTTTCTTCTTGCAAATATGCAGCACTTCTAGTTCTGTGTTAGGTGTCAATGAATGATTGGTGTCAAGTAGATGTTTTGCGTAGTGGAATTTTATCTGGTTGTTTTAATCTGTATGCTCGTAAGTGTTCACTGTATCGGATTTCAAAGTTTCTAAGGGTCTGACCCAAATAGACAGCATTACATTCTGGACATTTGAGTTTATATATACCTGATTTCTTTAATGGTGGTATTTTGGTTTTTACATTTAACAATTTTGTACTTACGTTATTTTCTGTTTTAAAAGAAATTGTTGTATTCGTTGCTAAATATATTATCTTTGAAATATTATTAGAAATATTTCCTGCATATGTGTTGGTTTTATAAGTTTTTATTTCATCAGTTTGTTTAGGAAATATTAGTTGTAATGCCACTTTTTCCTCTTTTTTATTAATTAGCTTCTTTATCATATGTAATGGATAACCGTTGGATGTTGCTATTTGTCTAATTGTATTAATTTCTCTATCAAAATTACATTTGTTCATAGGAACTGAAAATGCTCTATGTTTCATTGAATTATATGCCGCTAGTCTGTGTGACATGGGGTGATTGGAATTAAATGGAATTGTCACATCAGTCTGTGTTGGTTTTCAGTAAATTAAATAATCAAGTACATTATTAACTCTTTGAATTTTTAAATCAAGAAAATTGATTGAACTATTTTCTTTAATTTCTAATGAACATTTAATTTTTGGGTGTAAATTATTAATGTGTTTGAAAAATACACCTAATTGTCGTTCACTACCCATAAAACAAGCTAATATGTCATCTACATATCTATACCAAAATAAAACATTTTTCGAAATATTACTTTCAAAGATCTTTCTTTCTAAACTGTCCATAAAAATGTTTACCAAAATAGGTGATATAGGGCTTCCCATTGGTAAACCTTCATTTTGAATATATATCTTATTGTCAAAAGTGAAATAATTCTGATCAATACATACATCAAATAAATTAAGTATATCTGATATTATTCCTGGATTAATATTTTTATCTTCTAGTAATTTTCTTACAAGTATTAGACATTCTTTAGGAGGAATTTTAGTGAACATATTAGTAACATCAAATGAAATAAGTTTATAGTTATCTTGCAGCTTGATTGCTTTTAATTTTTTGATTAGTTCTATTGAATTTGTAATTGAGTATTTAGATGCGTATCCGGAACTATTAAGTATATTGTTAAGCCTCTTTGCCAATATGTTATTAGGAGTATTAACATAAGAAACTACATGTCTAATTGGTTTCGTTATTTTATGTAATTTAACGGTTCCATATAATTGTGGATAATGAGGATTCTTATGTATGATAGACCTCTTTTTGTAATCACTTAAAAGATAATTTGAATTATTAACAATATCCCTTACATTATTAGAAAACTGTTTTGTTGGGTCTGCTCTAAGAACTGTAACATCACTAGATTCTATAAAGTTATATATCTTTAAATTATAATCTTCAGTTGTCAATATGACAGTTGTGTTCCCCTTGTCGTCACATTTTGTAACTGTTAGATTATTATCTTCTACTTTCTTTTTGATTGCATTTAAAACTGTAATGTCATGTTTTGTTTGACGTTTAACTTTTCAAGGTTCAATATTTTTGATTAAATTAGCAATTTTTAATTTCTCATAAAGAAAATTATTTGAATTAGATTTTAAAGCTATTTCTGACTCTGTAGCTATAATTTGTTTAATATTATTCGTAAATTTTGGTGGTATGCTGTACTTTAAACCTTTATTTAAAAATTCTATTTCACTATCTGTAAAATTAGTGTCTGAAAGGTTTTCAAATCATGATGAAAAGTGTGTTTGTATGTAGGTACTTACAGTTTCAAGATGTTTAGAGTATTGAATTCTATGTTGTGTGTGTTCAAGTTTCTGTAGCTTTTGTTCTTGTTTCTTAAATTTCTTATGGTTCATCGTGCTGACACTTTCTCTAATTTTGTCAGCTAAACAGTCAAATTCTACTGGATGTAATTGGAACGTGAGTTCTGAATGTACAACTTTTATGTAGTTGTCTAAGGAGTCCCTCACTTTAAACCATTTCTTACACTCTTCTTTGATCCAAACTCGTTGAGCACATTTTACAGATAGTGAAATAGATTTTTTAAATAAAGGTTTAAAGTACAGCATACCACCAAAATTTACGAATAATATTAATAAAAAAATTAAAACCAATCAACTTGCAAGATAACTATAAACTTATTTCATTTGATGTTACTAATATGTTCACTAAAATTCCTCCTAAATAATGTCTAATACTTGTAAGAAAATTACTAGAAGATAAAAATATTAATCCAGGAATAATATCAGATATACTTAATTTATTTGATGTATGTATTAATCAGAATTATTTCACTTTTGACAATAAGATATAAATTCAAAATGAATGTTTACCAATGGGAAGCCCTATATCACCTATTTTGGCAAACATTTTTATGGACAGTTTAGAAAGAAAGATCTTTGAAAGTAATATTTCGAAAAATGTTTTATTTTGGTATAGATATGTAGATGACATATTAGCTTGTTTTATGGGTAGTGAACGACAAATAGATGTATTTTTGAACCACATTAATAATTTACACCCAAAAATTAAATTTTCATTAGAAATTGAAGAAAATAGCTCAATCAATTTTCTTGATTTAAAAATTCAAAGAGTTAATAATGTACTTGATTATTCAATTTACCAAAAACCAACACACACTGATAGGACAATTCCATATAGTTCTAATCACCCCATGTCACATAAACTAGCTGCATATAATTCAATGATACATAGAGCATTTTCAGTTCCTATGAACAAATGTAATTTTGATAGAGATTAATACAATTATACAAATAGCAACAACCAACGGTTATCCATTACATATGATAAATAAGCTAATTAATAAAAAAGAGGAAAAAGTGGCATTACAACTAATATTTCCTAAGCAAACTGATTAAATAAAAACTCATAAAACCATCACATATGCAGAAAATATTTCTAATAATATTTCAAAGATAATATCTTTAGCAACAAATACAACAATTTCTTTTAAAACAGAAAATATCGTAAGTACAAAATTGTTAAATGTAAAAACCAATATACCACCATTAAAGAAATCAGGTATATATAAACTCAAATGTTCAGAATGTAATGCTGTCTATTTGGGTCAGACCCTTCGAAATTTTGAAATCCGATACAGTGAACACTTATGAGCATACAGATTAAAACAACCAGATAAATCCCACTACGCAAAACATCTACTTGACACCAATCATTCATTGACACCTAACACAGCGCTGCATATTTGTGAGAAGAAACAAGAACTGGATTTCCTTGAAGAATTGGAAATTAGAAGACATTTTAGAAACCCACAATATGAAGTCGTCAATGAACAAATAAATCTAGGGAGTTCTCCACTAATAAACTGTCTTCTTAAGTGATAATTGTAAAGATCAGCAGATATAGTTTTCCTGGTTTTCTATATCATTGCAAAGTTATACTGATCTTAATTGGAAAAATGATATCCAGGATAGGGCTAATAATATCTAAGTTTCAATATTTGTAATATCACATCTTCTTTTTTCTATTAACATATATTAAGACAATCACAAGTTAGGTCATTTCTTGGTCTAGCCAAAAATAACTACTAAACATCATGTAGGCATCAAATGAAATGTAACTTCTGTCATTCTGACGATGATATTTAGTTATCGAAACAATTGTCATTTTTTTAGAATTGTCAACAATTTTCATTATATTGTGGAATTAGCTAGAAACAGTGAGTTTCATTTAAAACACTAATATGAGTAGATTCCACGAGGGTCGAGACAGTTAATTACAAATATTTGTTGGATAAAGTAAACATATAAGTGTGATAATGAGAGATTGATGAGATTCTTTTGTTTGTTATCAATCTACAATATTTGTTATTCTTTATTATAAATATTATGAAACAATTCAGAAAATTTAACACTCAAAATATGTTGGAAATTTAATTAAAAAACATTCACAATGAAAAAAATTTATTTATAACTTACACTTTTCTATCTTTTGTTCCTACTTGTGACACTTTCCATTTTTCTAATTTGTGACAAATAATACTTCTGTAAGTGGTAGATACTAAAAGTCGTTGCTTGTTGTAACTTAATTGAATCACTTCATAGGCTTCATTTAAAATATCAAATGATTTACAAATATGCTGAAATAAAATGATGCAAAAAGAAGAAAAATATTTGTGTTACTTGAAAAAAGCATATGCAGTAGATGTTAGTTAAAAAGAGACATCTCAATATTTTCTAAATTTTAGTACTCAGCCTACTTAGGGTTTGACTAGTGTTTTAAATAGCATACAAGACAAGCGAGTATTTTTAAAAATAATTTAGATAATTAATGTTTATAATTATTTTGAAATGGTTTTTACTAATCTGAACAAAATTATTTCATGCAGTTACTACAACAGTAAGAACTCATATGAACTTAGATTCAGTTTCACCAGAGAAAAAGCAACCTGAAGTTGTAGTCGAATGCACGAACTTGTCAAAACCAATCGGCATAAATTTTCTTTCTACACCATTGGTCTTTACTAAGCGACGTAGAAAAACAAGACAGAATTTGGCTTCTGCGATTGTCAATGTTATAGATCGATAGTTTATTTAGCAATCTTGCTATTACATTCAAAATATTTACAAAAATAATATAAAATCATTATACTTTATGCGCTAATTGCATGTCAAATAACTGGATACGAATAATTATGAATAATTTATTTTTACATAATTATAAGCTTCTCTTATGAAAGTGTCAAGGGTGCTACAAGATTTTATAGGAATTGACAAATCGTTATACAACAATAAACCTTTGTAAAACCGAGAGTTTTGTGTTGAACTAGTTCTTGAAGTTGGTATATATATGTTACTACATGTTCTTGTGTTGTAAGTATGCATGCATGTCTCTAACAAAACTAATTTTGCTGGACATATATTTTGGTAACATGCTATGAATTATTTTAAAAATAAAAATCACGTTTTGTAAAACCATCCGCTGATTAACACTCATAAAGCCTAAACGGTCAAGCATGTCTTTGATACCAGTGTACCTATTTACTCTTAAAATAACCCTCATTGCTTTATTTTGTAAAATTTGTAATTTAAACTTCTCAGACTGGTTTAAATAATATAAAATTGTTGGGCAATACTCAAAATGTGGTGCAATTATAGTTTTATATAATGTAACTCTTGACATTAGAGGCAGATTTGAACTTATTCTTCTAAAATAATTGATTTTTTTACTAATTTTCTTATGAACATACTGACCATGTTTTTTAAAATTCAAATCTTTATCAATAATAACACCTAAGTATTTACATTCACTAACAAGCTTTAAGGACTGACTGAACAACTTAATATCACATGCAACATTACGTTTATTGCTATTAAATAACATCACTACTGTTTTATTTGTGTTTACATACAAATAATTGTCAATAAGCCACGATTCTAATAATTTAATATTATTTTGCATTTTATTCATCGTCTCTTCCACATTTTCACCCTCCACTGAAAGTATGGTGTCATCAGCAAATAAATTTAAAACTAATGGAATATCACAGAACTTAACAATATCATTAATATATCAAATAAAAAGGAGAGGTCCCAATACTGTTCCTTGAGGGGCTCCATACTTCACAAGAAGTTTACTGGAGTGACAGCTATTTACTTTTACTTGTTGGTAACGATTTTTCAAGTAACTGCTGAACCATTCTTGGTGCATTTCCAAGTATACCATATTGTTTTAGTTTTATGATTAACAAGTCCCTGTTTATTGTCTCAAACGCTCTTTTAAAATCAAGAAAGACAGTACATATAACTTTTTTTTGAATCTATAGATTCCTTCCATTTTGAGATAACCAGTTGTAGTGCAGACTCACAACAATGTTTTTCTCTAAAACCAGACTGATTGTCTATTAAAATATTGTTATTATTAATATGTTCTATAAGTAGTTCCTTTATGTATAATTCTATTACTTTTTCACAAAGAGGCAACATGTTAACTGGTCTAAATTCATCACATTTTTTTTGTATTTGTTACCTTTTGAATAGGTACAATAAGTGATGTTTTCCACAAGTCAGGAAATTTACTTTGTTTTTTACTTAAATTTATTATTTCTGTCAATTTATCACTAATCGTATCTAGGCCCTTCAGCATAATGGTTTTGGTAATCTCGTCTGTTGAATAATCTTTTTGCAAATTTATTATTAAGTGTTTTACTTTTTGTTGGTCAACTTTTTGAAAGTTGTATAAAGGAGTTATTTGGTTATTCATAATAACATGATTTCTTTGATTCAAATTGTGATGTTTGTCCCTATTAGCTATTAAAAGTTCTATACTTTGTACTAAATAATTATTAAATGAATTGACTAATGATTTATCATCTTCCACTAATATATCATTAAAGTATACAGCTTGTATTATCTCACCCTTTCCTTTACCCATTACTCTTTTGATACCTTGCCACATTTTCCTACTATTTCCTTTATATCTATCTATTAAGTTTTCAAAATATAACCTTTTCTTTGATCATATTAGACTAACAACTTTGTTTCTTTGATCTTTATACCCAACCCAATCAGCAGCTATACCTGTAATTATAGCCCTTTTATATGCCAGATCTCTTAATTTTTCTAAAGATTTTATTTCATTATCATACCATTCACAACCAACCCTTTTACTTATAGCTATTTCTGGAGCAAAATTATTTAAAACGGAGGTAACATTTTCATTAAATTTTCCAAGTAGGTCATTTATATTCATTTCACGTTTCCAAAGTTTTTCATGTAATGCCGTTTCAAAATCTTTCTTGTTAATACCTTTCACATATCTTGTTTTAAAAGTAGTTGTATTATCATTACTTAATTTTAATTTACTTTGTGGATTCTTAAACTTTATTTTAAAGTATGTCATGATTTGTAATTTTTGGTTCTCTCCTCACTTCAGCTGTGACCTCGTTATTGTCTGTAAATACTAGATCAACTGTACTTCTAGTATTTTGTGTTATCCGGGTATATTCCTTTATTGAGTTAAGTTGAAAAGCTTTCATTTGAGTAATTAATTTTCCCCCATAAAAATCATTTTTTTCTGGACTAACATCTATATTAAAGTCACCCATTAAAAAAACATTTTCATTACAATTCTGATAAATTTCCTCTACTATATTATCCAGTTCAGTTAGAAATGCCGAAATACTAGAACTTGGCGATCTGTACAAAACAATAAAACACATTCCTCTAACTTTTAACCCTATTACCCATAACATTTTTGGAATTGTCAATTCGAAAATGACTTCATAAGGAATGCCATTTTTTATATAACACACTATGCCACCTCTGTGCCTATTCTCGGAGTTAAGTTTAACTATATTAAACCCTGATATATATATATATTTCATTATATTCAATTTCAGTTGTTATTCTTGATTCCGTTAGTGCTAAGAGATCAATGCTACATCTATGTAAAAGGGTATCAATTTGATTTAAGTTGGACAACAACCTGCATACATTCAAATGAACAATTTCCAATTGCTATATAAAATTCGTCTTTTTTATAAGACATTGGCAAGACTTATCCCACACCGCATGTTTAACATCCAAATTTAGATTGAATTTTGCGTTAGCTCGTAGGCAATTTATGCAACATTTTTCATTTAATTTACATTCATTAGATTTATGATGTTTACTACAATTTCCACAAAAATTCTCCTCTGTTTTACAATTCTTGGCAAAATGATTAAATCACTGATATTTAAAACATTTTACAACACTTACAAATTCAAAAATTCTACACCTATATAAACTAATGTATACAAACCCCATACTTCTAAGAAAATTTAAAGTTTCAGTGCCTACTTCTATTAGTATATTAATTAATCCTGTTTTATTTGTTTCTTTTGACTTATTTATTACTTTTAAATGAAAATTATCACCATTGTTTCCAATTTTGTTTTGCCTTATAATTACTTCTTCAATTTCTTCATCTACTAGTGTATCTTAGGGGACGTTGATAATTTTTAACTTTGGATACACTTTTTTCAGTTCAACTACCTCATATGACTCTCCTAAATTCTGTTTAATTGAGTTTGATACAATTGAAGCTTCATCCCTGCTGCCACATTCCAATAAAACTCCTCAATTTTTTAGACTTCTTTTAACATTAACTTCTACATTCAATTGCACCGGATCAACATTTCCATTTAATTTCTTTTTAATTTCTTCCGCAGATTTATTTTTATTGGATTTAATTATCAATACTTCTTTATTATTTCTTACAACACTACTATATGTATTTAAATTACTTGCTGCTCCAGTTTGGTGCATAGCAATATCACTTCTATGTGGAGCTTTCATATCCATATTTTCCACTTTTTTCATAAATACTACCATATTATCCAAGAAATTCGAACATTCCTCACATACTATTTTTAATTTTCTTTTCTTCATTGGAATTACCCGTTCTTCGGTAGACATATATCACAAATTGTAAATATTTCATTTCCATCTATATCAATCAGACATTTAATGCATTTATCCATTTCATATTATTGTAGATTTACTCACTTTATTGTAAGCTCCTGGACTATTACCAACTATTTACTTTAATCACCTTATATTTTGCCAACAAAAAGTTGCTTACTAATTGATATGTAGGAAAAAGAAACAAAACAGAAACTTAAATTGCTCAATTTCACACTCCCTATTGGAAATTTTGAAGTAAATTCACAATCAGTAGGTAGATTATCCAATACACTACAAATTGATATCACATACCACAATTAACCATGTAAAATTCACTTTAAAAAATACCTTTTAACGTGGACATATATTAACATGACAACGTTTTAGAAATTCTTGTTACTACATCAGGTGGCTTTTTAACTCATGAAACCGAAATAATAAAAGTAGAACATTGATAGTGAATTCCGAAATATGAACAAACACAAGTATTAAAAAGTGTCATAGTTACTGGTGATAATATAATCATGGCAAACTACACTAAAGCCATACAGCACATGTATACTTTTAGTTTACTAATTTTGAGTACCTTCAAAATAACAATCTTAAATTGTCGAATAAATATTATATATATTGTATAATTTAAATTTCTTACCATATAAAAGTCTATCTCTGTTAATACCACGCAACCATTTGTATCACCAGAAAATAATTTCATTCCATTCTTAGACCACTCTATTGCACTTATGGATGATTTATGCAATGCAGTAACCGTGTATCTTTCTACCTGCTTATTTTTTGGCTTCAATCTTTCAGGTAGATTATCAGGACACGATTTAGGTATTTGAAAAATACTTATATTACCAACTGCATTTCCACAGGCTACCATATAGTCAACTGTAGATATGATTTTTAGAACAGTTATTGGAATATTGTTCTAAAAAAATACCATCATAAATAATATATTTTTATACTATATTGGGGTGCAGAGAGCTCATAACTCACTCCCCTTAAGTTATAAAATTAATGAAACTGAAGTGAAGCATACCAAACCTAATAGCACCTTTCAGCTCAAAATAAACGCTGCAGAATTGGAGCCTGGAACGTTAGGACCATGTATGAAGTGTCAAGACTAGCGCAAGTAATAAAATAAATGGAAGAACTAAATATACAAATTTTGGGATTACCCGAAATAAGGTGGCCTGGATAAAGAGAGACAACAATATGAAATAGGAGACTGCTGTTACACTCAGGAAACGATATAAATGACAATAGGAAAGACGGAGACGGGATCGTCGTAAGGAGGCACAGAAGGGGCTAATAAAATGGTCCCCTATATCAGATAGGCTAATAGTTGCACAACTCAATACTCAGATAAGAAAGATCAGCATTGTTCAATGTTACGCACCTACAGAGGTAAGCGAAGAAGAGGGGAAAGAAAACTTCTACCAACAGCTTACAGATACTATTGGAAATATTAATCATGGGAGACCTTGACGTGAAAGTAGGCAAAGACAAAAATGGGGTAGAATATTGCATGGGAACACACGGACTAGGGATCAGAAACAAGAATGGAGAGAAATTTATAGAACTTAGTCTAGAAAATAAACGGTTTTAAAGATTAAAACTAACTTTTCCGCACCTGTGGCCCTGAATAATAATTGTTACTTGTATACACTTCGGGGGATGTGTCGTGCTAACAAACCTAAATTTCTCCAAAAATAACCAAAAATTTAGTATATCTAGTTTTATAGGACCCGCTGTACTCGCTCTAGTCAACTGAAAATCAATAGGGAACATCTGTGAGACACCTTGAACAATACTTATTCATAAAGTTGATCAATCGTATACTCTCTGGAGGCTGTATCGTGCTAACAAACTGAAAATTCTCCAAAAATGACAAAAATTTGGTACTTCAAGTACCACAGCACCCGTTGTACTGACTTTAGTGAGCTCAATATCAATAGGGTTCATCTTTAAGACGCTCTGAATAATATCCAATCATAAAATTCATCACTTGTGTATACTCTGGAGGCTGTATCGTGCTAACAAACTGAAACTTCTCCAAAAATGACAAAAATATCGTACTTAAAGTACTGTAGCACCGGTTGTATTGGCTCTGGTGAGCTGAAAATCAATAGGGTTCATCAGTAAGATGCCCTGAATAATATTCAATCATAAAATTGGTGACTTGTGGAACTCCGGAGGCTGTATCGTGCTAACAAACTGAAATTTCTCGAAAAACGACAAAATGTCGTACTTCAAGTACCATAGCACCCGTTTACTGGCTCTGGTGAGCTGAAAATCAATAGGGTTCATCTGTGAAATGTCCTTAACAATATTCCATCATAAAATTGGTGACTTATTGCACTCTGGAGGCTGTATCATGCTAACAAGACTTGCAAGGAAAAGTGGCCGACGACAACGACGACAACGACGACGACAACGACGACGACGGCGACATACACACAGGATTTTTTTTCTAAAAACCGTTTTATCGTGTTGTTGTTGATGGATAACGTAAAAATAGCTCAAAAAAAATTTCTAACTTCCAACTTTTTTGTGGGTGAACCAATACTTTTCTCGCATATTAGATAGGTTGGCGGAAAAGTAATAGCTGGTCATTGGAGGAACGATTTGTCTACACAAAATAACTTGGATATCACTAGATAAGAAAACGTAAAGTCAAATAGACCATATCTTGATCAATAATAAATAGAGAAGTCGCAGTTTAGATGTACGAAACAAAAGATCAGCAGATGTAGGAAGTGATCACCACCAACTAATAACAGAAATAAAAATCAAGGCAAAAAGCGGGAGTAAAATCATAACAAATGAAGAAAATACAATTTACAACGACTTAAGGGCAGGAATCCCCAAAAAAATGGAGTAACAAAATAAGTTTGAACACAGAAAGTATAAACAAAACACAGGCAATTATTGCAAACAAATGGGACATGGTCAAACATGTACATCAAACTGCGCAAGCAGTCTTGGGCTACAAAGAAGAAAAGAAAATAGAATGGTTACGTGAAGATAAATGGCAAATGATAAGAAAGAGAAATGACTTGAAACCCAAACTAAATATAGCTTAAAGAATAGAAGATACAATTATAATATTTCAAAATAAATGGTTTTTAGGATTAAAACTAACATTTCCGCGTCTGTGGCTCTGAACAATATTCTATAATAAAATTGTTACTTGTATACACTTCGGAGGATGTATCTTGCTAACAAACCGAAATTTCTCCAAAAATAACCAAAAATTCAGTATATCTGGATTTATAGGACCCGCTGTACTTGCTCTAGTCAACTGAAAATCAATAGGGCACATCTGTGAGACACCTTGAACAATATTCAATCATAAAATTGATCAATCGTATACTCTCTGGAGGCTGTATCGTGCTAACACACTGAAAATTCTCCAAAAATGACAAAATATGGTAATTCAAGTACCATAGCACCCGTTGTACTGGCTTTAGTGAGCTGAATATCAATAGGGTTCATCTTTGAGACGCTCTGAATAATATCCAATCATAAAATTGTCACTTGTATATACTGCGGAGGCTGTATCGTGCTAACAAACTGAAACTTCTCCAAAAATGACAAAAATATCGTACTTAAAGTACCATAGCACCCGTGGTACTGGCTCTGATGAACTGAAAATCAATAGGGATCATCTGTGACATGTCCTTAACAATATTCAAGCATGAAATTGCTGACTTATTGCACTCCGGAGGCTGTATCGTGCTAACAAGACATGTAAGGAAAAGTGGCCGACGACAACGACGACATACACACAGGATTTTTTTTCTAAAAACCGTTTTTTCGTGTTGTTGTTGATGGAAAACGTGAAAATAACTCAAACTAACTAAAAATTTCAAAATTCCAACTTTTTTTGGGGTAAACCAATACTTTTCTCGCATATAGAAAGGTTGGGCGGAAAAGTAAAATGGATGCAATTAAACAGGTGAAAAACCCAGAAGTGACAAAAGGAAATGAACGGAGAAGATGGCGTGTTTAGCAGAAGAGGCAGCTATGACTAATAATCAGAGAGCTATATATAACCACTAAATGTCTTGCAAAAAAGAACTACAATAATGAGAAACAACTAAAAGACAAACAAGGAAAATTGTTTACGACAAAAGAAAAAACACAAAGATGGCAAGAATATTACAGGGAACTCATGACAGAAGAAGACAACGAGACACATTTGCAAGACTGTAACAATGTAGAGCCAAATGAAAATTACCTAAGGATAGATGAGGAACTGCCAATAAAGACTGATGCAATCCAATACCTGAGGAACAACAAATCAGTGGCAATTGACAATATCCCAACTGAGCTATGGAAAGCGGACATTGAGGGAACAATAGAGCTAATTGCAAGTGAATGGAAAAATGGGAGTATAATCAGACTAACAAAAAAAGGATATGTACAACTTTCCGAAAACTGGAGAAGAATAATGATGTTATTTTCCATAAATAAAATAATTAGCTTTTATTGCACAACAAAGAATCAACAGCATAATAGACAAAACGCTCAGAAATGCACAAGCAGGTTTCAGAAGGGGAAGATCTTGTATTGACCAAATTGCGACTGCAAGGATCATCATAGAGGAAACTAAAAAGAAGATAGTTATTTTTTTATACTTTACCAATACCTTCAACATACAGATCTATGGAAAATCTTACATCTAAATAGGGTACTACCTAAGATCGTTAGAATAATCAAAATGATGTATCATCAAGCAACATGTCAAGTATTACATAAAGGGCAAACGACATATAAAATAGAAATAAAAGTCTGTTTATAGCAAGGGTGCATACTGTCGCCACTTCTCTTCGATATATAATCAGGTACTACAAAAAACAATTGAAAGAAAAAATGGAATCCCTTGGAATCTTCAAAATAAGAATCTAGCAGATATGGAATACATAGATGATATATGCTTGGTATCTAGCGAAATAGATGATATGAGGAATATGTTTAAGAAGCTGGAGGAAAAGTCGGCCGAAGTTGGTCTAAAAAAACAGTAAAGATGAGAATAGGAATACGCGAAAGTGACAAACAATACATCAATCAAGAAGACATAAAACAGGTACAAGAACTTTGCTACTTAGACAGTATAGTTAGTGCAAAAGAAGGAACACAGGCAGATATTACACAGAGAATAGGAAAAGCACAACATCGGCTTAGAGCGTTAATCTGCTAACTCCGTTTTACCAAACTTTAAAGCTGTTTTAGACTACACAATTTCTTGTACAAGATATGGTTCAATTTCTTGTACAAGATCTGGAACCACAAATTGTTTGGCAGTAAATTTATTCTGTATTGTACTGTACTGTTCAAGTAATAGTTCGTGATTCTGCGCAGTACATCATGTTTCTCGTGTTAAAATCAGAATCGTCTATGTTAAAGGCTAAATGTAATGTTCTATGATCCTAGTGAAATGTCAAACATAAAACAACAAACAACCTAAAAATGTTGTGCTTTCCTTGATCCGTTTGGTGTGTGAATTGTTGATTACTTTTGAATAATTTATTGTTATAAATGAAACTAATACATAAACGTTAAACTGTAAACAATAAACTATGTTAGGTTACAGGGTGTTATAATATATCCCAACTGCACATGCCCTTGGCCTAGAAATTGTGTAGAAATAGAACATGTTCTATTTTCCGACACAATTTTTGGTTCAATCTACGTTTTTGAAACAGTTTGCTGTATGATACTAGCATTCAAGAAATTGAACCAAATCTTGTACAAGAAATTGTGTAGTCTAAAACAGCTTTTACAGAAGGCTAAACAAACATTATACTTATTTCAAAACATGGGACAAAACAAAATAAAAAAATCCGTTTCTTTATAACTGGATTTCAGAGGTTTTATTAATATCTGGTTACAAAAATTCCTTTTGGTTTTAATGGAAGTATAAAGCACATAGCAGGTTTTCTGCCTTTAAAAAATGCGAAACTACTCCATCAGGGAGTGACTGTCAACATTAGATTTGGGAGCCTTCAGCACTGTCTGAAAATCTATTGTAAATACATATGAGTTATTCTTTCAATCTTTTTGATATACATTCTCTGTAATGTAACCTACTTTATAGGCAGCATTTCTCGCACTTATCCTTATTTTTTGCACAAAAGATGTTGAAAGTGGACTAACGTTTCAAAAAATTTGCACCAATCAGTGATATCAAACATTCTAGCTACATGTATTTTTTTATGATACATACCATGGCGGGGAATGAATCTATGAAATCAAGTAACCTTTTATTTTGTTCATCAAATGGTTTTACATACTTTGGATTGCTCATCCTGTTCAAATAGGTTTAAGTACTCCTACCAAATTTTCTTTCCACATAGAACCCTCGCTCTTTCTATACTAAGTGTATTTAGGAACATTGTCTTGCAGACATCAATTATCCTTAAGTTATATATAAAGACTGTACTCTCCTTGAAATGGCAGGATCCTTTTGTTGTCTAGATATATTCGTGGCGTGCCAGTGAATAAATGTTTTTCTTGCCCCATGTTACATTCCAAAAAGAATGAAACATCTCTGTCCTTTTATCTTTAGTGATAATTGAACACTTTATTAAGATTTTTTTCCTTTGAGACACACTTACATTTTCCCTTCATTATATGAGGTTCTTCTTTGTTTTTGGAATCACATTTCCCTTGTTTCTTGTTTCGTCCAAGATATTTTTGTCCCAGTTCTCTATGCCATTTATTTTCAAAGATAAACTTCTTTAATACTTAAATAACACCCATTATCAGCTTATTTCAGCCTTAAAACTTCACTACACGTCGACACTACCCTTCTGTTTACATTTCTCAATACAAAATGACCACAACTGGTGGAGTTAACACTTTTTCATGATCAGGTTGGAACTTAGAGCTAGCAGGTAAATTCACGAAGAAACAGTATGTTTGGTATAAAATAGGAGTTTGCGTTTTTTAAGACAATGTATTACAACGCCCTCTTTTGAACAGTGTAAAAAATGGAGTTAGCAGGTTAAAACTTTTAGTTAACTTTTGGAAACCTCTTAAACATGATATGGAGATCAACCCAGATTAGTCAAAACACCAAAATAATACTATTTAATAGTAATGTCAAAACAGCATTATTATATGGGAGTGATACATGGACAATAACAGACAAAAATGCAAAAAAAAATTTAAACCAGATGCCTACGGAAAATTTTGAAAATATACTGGCCCAATACCATTACAAATAAGGAACTATGGAGAAAAACTAAATAAGAACCAATCAAAACAACAATAAAAATGTTGAATAGGTTGGGTCAAACTGACACATATTAAGGACAGATAATACAGACATAACAAAACAAGCACTCAAATGCAGTGCAGTGGGACGAAGAAGAAGAGGACGACCAACAAAAACAAGGAGATATATGATTGAGGATGACTACAAGACTAAAAAGAAAACCTGGGGACAAATAGCAGCCATGCCTAATGGCTAGAAATAAGGAGATATTGGGAGAAGCTTCATAGATGCCTTATGCTTCTTCACAGAGTAACAGGATTGGATATATAATGTTATATTAATTAATGCCCATGAATTTTTGACATAAATAAGTACCTACATATGCTTTTCGCATAAATATAAAATCTTTAATTATAGCAAGTATTAAATTGTTCACCACAATGTGTAAGTTATAAATATTCATATTTATAGATAAAAATTGATAATTACAAATATTTTACACATAAGGATTTATTTAAATTTTACAAATTATTCAAATTCATAATATATCTTAAATCAGTGGAGTATAGGAAAAATAAACTAAATCAATTTGAACGTTTTGTTGTTAGTGAATAAAAACATTGTCTAAGCGATCTATTTGCGTATTACTAAATTCTTTAGATTCAAAAATAGGTAATACATTTAAATGTGATAATTGCTTTTAAATCAATTTATCACTTATGATAAACTTACTTCACATCTCAGTCTCTGTATATCCTTTTTATTTCGATCAAACCAGTAAACAATACCAACATTTGTTCCAATAGCTATGAATTCGGGTAAAACATCGATACAGGTGATTTTTACTTCTTGATAAAGTAAACCATTTTGATGCTTTGTCGGCAATTTTGCTAACAGTTCAGTCAACGGTGCCCATTCCCTTAATGTACGACGAATACCATTTTGAGATAATGCCATTGAACAACACAAATTATTGATAACAAATATAAATTTTAATGGCACTTTAGTCAAAAATATTAAATTCTGACAGTACTTCTTCTTCTTCTCTTCTATTTTGGCCTCCATCCGGACAGTATTTGGCCAGCGCTGGTTTTCGCTTTGGTTTATCTTAAACCAAAGCATGTAGTTTTCGTGTTTACTTTCGTATTCTTCTTGTGAGCTAGACATGTTAAAATTACTTTTTATTCAATGGATAATCACAACAAAGGTTAAAACTCTTCTCGCTCAGGGGCAACGGCCGAGCATTACACACAATCAGAAAGTTGCCTCGGACAGGAATGTAAGAGCTAGGTAATGGAAAGGAGTGTATAGTTACTTATTTTCATTATATATCATTTACACGTTCTTTTTTCTCTTTAAATCTCTATTTTATAAATGTTAATAAATTTCATGAGCACTTTTATAATATTGTAGTTTTCTTTGTTTAAACTGTTAGGTAGTGTTATTGGCGTAGGTATTTGTAGTTCTATTAGCTTATTGTATAAATCGAAATTGGGTGTTCGATTTATTGGGCATCCCAAAAAAATGTGGTTGTGATCTTCTGTTTGTCCACAGATACAATACGGATCAGTAGCACATCCTATTTTGAATAAGTGTTTCTTATTTAGGCAGTGTCCCGTTCTCAGTCTACTTATTATTGTTAGATGTCTTTTATCTATGAATGGAATTTTTTTGAATAGAGGTGTCTTAGGGAACTCGTTTTGTATCGAATTGTACCATTTTCCTTTGTTCGCAAATGAGTTTTTCCAGTAGTCGTTGAATTCTAAGTTAATTTGTTCTTTAAAATGTATGAAGATGTCTTCTTTATCTATTTTGAAATTTTCGGCCGGTACATTGAGGTTTCTTCCAATTTGTGCAAGTTGATCAGCTATTTCGTTCCCTATAATTCCAGCGTGTCCCGGAATCCATGCTAATATAATATTATAATTTTCCCTTACTGAGTCCACTATTAATTTTTTCCCCATTAACATAATTTGTTTGAATTTACATGTTATTTGATTGTTAAGGCTTTTGATGGCGCTTTGAGAGTCGGAAAATATCGTGAATTTATTAATTTTCTTGTTTTTTGCTATTTCGATAGCCTTAATTATTGCGATGATTTCCGCTATACATATTTGTGTATAGTTATGTAATCTCAAAGATAATTTGTAATTTAAGGACGGAATGTATACGCTGCAGCCCACCCTGTTGTCTTCCTGGTTCAGGGATCCATCTGTGAAGATCCATGTGTATTCACTGTAATTCGGTGCAAATTCGTTTATGAACTTTTGTTGTGAATATGTTTCGCCTTTTTTCGTTTCAGAAAAAAACCGTGTTAATTCTCTCTGTTTGATATCTTATTTCTTCCTTGAAGCACGGATCCATTTCGCTTACATATATGTTTTGATATTTTTCTTTCATTCGGTTTTTGGCTTCGATTAGGTATGGCCATTCTTTATTTTTCCAGTATTAAACTAATGTCACAGCCTAATAAACACACAGCCCAGACTCTTAACGTCGGCACTTTGATATTATTTATTGAAAATCTGTGACCTCGAGGAAGCCATTTGGGTGTAAATCTCAGAGTTGGCTATGGGTTTATTTTAGTACCGCTGGCAGGGCCGTACTTATAAATTTAAAGTAAACATGAGAGTATTATGTTTATTTGAATTTACATAGATAATTATAAAAATAGAATATAGACAACCTGTTCTTGTTACGTGAAATATTCATATTTATTATTTAGCTTTATCACCGCGTTGGGAAGAAGGTAGTTCGATTAGAAAGAAAATCAAATAACTTGAGAGATCACACGTTAATAGACCACATACAATCAAAAAGTTAGAATGCTAGAATTATATGTGCTTTTAGAAGCATTTGATAAAATTAGCCTACCTATAATAGTTTAGAAGATAAAAAAGATCGATTTATACACGATATATACACCGTCAGAGATAATTGAAGGACTTTTTATAGATAAGTATAGTGTCAAAAGATAATCCATATGTGACAATTTTAAATGAAAATTATGGGAGTGCTATTATCAAAATTAACGATATGCAATTATCAAATTCAGATTAATTTAATACGTATAACATAAAAAGTGAAACGATCAACCCGGAAACAGAATTAAAAAAGACATAAGATCTAGATACGTGTTCATATGTGAAAAACGATTTATTAAAATTGTGCGATACTTTCGCAAATATTTTTACAATTAATAATAGTTTCACTCACGGTGTAATGAGATTAGTAAAAAAATGAAATGTGTCCAATGATGACGTTACATAAACAATAACTAACACTACAAATACAAAAAGTAAATACAATAACACAAACCTACATTTAAACAATAATTGTTCTATGTGACTTAATAAATTTGTAACTTGAAGTATTTACACAAATATATACTTCCACCTATTGATTACGCCATATAATCAATTTATTACGAATATTTTTTTGATCTTTAAAATTATTATTAATATGTTTTAAAGTATAATAAAGTCGTATGCGTAAGTACAATTTTAATACAAACTCTTTGGGAAATTTCTCACAAGGATGCGCAAGGTATTGCCTGTGTACAAGTTGAAAAAGATTATTGCTAATGTTGGTCCTTGCTATTAGACAGTGGAAATTTGTCTGAAAAATTTCTTCAACATTCGTAATAAAATCCACAAAAATGTCTGCTGGATTTTTTAAATAACCAAAAATAGTTTTTTCGGAATTTTCGTATGTCCTAAAATAGATATGTAATGAAGAATCATCTAATTCTTGTCGATGGTTTGAAAATGTTATGCACACGTCGCAACTATGTATATTAAGGGCTTTTTTAAACAGATAGCCACAGATACACCGTACAAAATTCTTGTGTAGCATCTCATCTTGCTGATAATCTGTACCTATAAGTTGAGAGGTAATTTCTATTGGCATTTTTTTTGTAGACGGTACCGCATGTGCAGATACATCTGTCAACTTCACAAGGATAGAATCTGGATCTGCTTCACAATTTTCGGTCCCTGAGTGAAATATTTTTAAATACACTAATTTTTTAAATGTTCTTTTAAATTGAATTGGAGTAGGATTTCTGCAGTTGCCATTTTGTTGTCTGACAGAACCGAAAAAATTCTCCAGACAATCTGAATTTAAACGCCTAGTTAAAAGATAATCTTTTTTTTCTCATTGAAGTCATTCCATAAGCTCCGAATGCAATTTATACTAATCCTAATACATTTAAAGCTTTTGATCCTATTCGCCACATTTTTGTTTTGTTCATTTATAATTTTAATTTTGTTAAAAAGGACAGTGCATTCATTTAATAATTCAACCTGATGGGGTAAATTCTTGTAAGCTCTATTATATAATTTTGCGGAAGAGGTACTGGATGAATTGAGCATATCAAATAGTTTGTCCATTTTGGATACAAATTCTGAAGTGTGATATGATTCAGGCGGCAATTGTCCAAATCTGATATAAACATTCATGCCACTAGAAACTGTTGTGCTAAATACTTGTAAGGCATATTTGGCTTTCATTTTTTTCAAATGAACTTGGAGAAATATGGGACGTAGTTAATTTCGGTGCCGCTCTTACTGCATATTTTTGTCATGCTCATAAAATGATTTTATAAATGACCATGAAATTTTGTGATTGTCAATTAAGAAATCATATTTTATAAGCATATTCCTAATGGCTTTAAAAATGTGCGGAATATCAAAAATGTAATAAATTTTTTGTCCCCTGCAGTAAAAATAAGGCCGATTTGCAGTAACACCCAATAAATTTGACAAAGGCATATAATTGGATCCCATATCTGTTGTGACAGCACATATTTTCAAACCTATCTCGCCCAACTTAGTAATTACATCAATTATTTGCTGTTTTAATATATCTGCAGGACATGAAGAATGGCAAAAACTAAATGCCACAGGTTGCTTCCATTTACTGAATATTCCTCTTAACATTAAAACTGATACATTTAATGCCGGTCGTAATATATTATTTGTAACCTCAATTTCTGAAAGACCAACGACAGCATCAGTTCCTCGATTATAAAATAAATGTGCTTTGATCGACATTTCGTCTATACATAAAACACAATATTTACTTTTGTCATCGAAGCAATCGGCTTTCATTTTTAACATGGCAAATACTTGGGGATTATTCAAGCCAGAATTTATTTGCACATTTTGTAAAATCCTTAAGAGGGTTGTAGGTGATGACAGACAATATTTTTTACGAGTACTTGTCTGTAAGTTCTCGGACCATTAAAATATAGCGCTAAGCACTCCATTTTAAATTCAAGTGAATATCTTCGTCCCTTAGGTTTTTTTTTGATTGACTAATTTGGCAAACAACTAGACGAGCTACTTCATCGTTGCCATAAAATTTATAAGTCAGTCCATAAAATTGTTCCAAACTTATTTCACTTTCAATATTTTCGAATCTATGTTCTAAGTCCACAACTCTCTTCTTTAAAGCTATAATCTCATTCTTGAGATCTGTAACACAACTGCGATATTTCCTCTTTCGTGGACTATTATGGGACAGATCACTGCTAGTTTGTGTGGATGAAGTAGAACGTGGAGTTTGGCAGTTTACATCGGCAATAAAACTTTGATCTGAGATTGCACCTAAAATAAAACAATAATAGCGCTCAAATAACGTTCTTAATACCTGAATAACTTGACTGACAGCGATCTAATTATTTGTTTTGTATTACAAATTAACAAGTTATTCAAAATTATCAAGATCATGAAGCATTTACGTATATATAAAGCTCGGATTTACAGCAACAAAAATTGAAGAGAAATGCGCTTATATAGGCAAAGATTTTTACTGAAAAAGACAGAAAATCTTAACATATATAAAATAAAGTTTAAAAAAGGCAAAAAGATGGAAGTTACGAAAAAAAGTAAAATATGCAAAAAAACACTTAAAATAGACAAAAAGGGTAATTTGCCTATAATCCGAGCTTTATTTAGGTACCTACTAGGCGATTTTGAGTAATTTTTATTCATAAAAAGCCTTAAATTATTCATTTCAAATTCCAAGTATTATACATACTGTATTGAACTTAGGCGTATCCGAGAAAAGTAAAAAGTATAATCACGTTGTAGGTACAATATATTATTTACCTGGAGTAATAATTATATCTTGCAAAATGTTTATCCGTGGCATATTTTTCTCTGATTTATCCAGAGATTTCAAGTCATACAAAGGTGTGTATGTATGATCAAAATTAGGTCCTCTAGAAGATCCCTCTTGTAATGGGAATAATGTTGGAACCGCATTCGGATTTAACCGATTGCATTGGTCATTTGTGAACATTTTCAGTTCAAAGTGGTCCTGACAAATCCTGTGACTTTTATTTAAAGTGTTTACTACACCTAACACATCTTCCCTATTACAAGCGACAACCCAAGTTCTGGCTCTAAAATAACAAAATATTCGAATATTAGTTTCAGTTTTGAATAGGCCGGACCTAAGACGATAAAGTTATGTATTTGTGAGAACTATTTCCATAGGTCAAGTAAGGCGTTCCCTTGTGATTCTAGTTCTATGGTGAGATTTAGCAGGGCCGACAACAGCTATTTATATTTAAGTAACATATATAAGTATAATTTACCTTATGGGATCTACAGGAAATCTAAAAAAACTTTTTTTGCATATATAACTTTTGTTTTTGCAAAATTTCGCGGCACAAGAACAGCCCATTATAGTCAGTTTAACACAACAACGGTACTTCAGAATTAATATAAAAATCTCAACGACACTAACTAACTAAAATAAGAAAAAATAACCGCTTTAACACTCAAAAATCAAATATTAAGTCAAACTAATCTGTATTTTTATAACTACCGATTAAAAGACACCCAAGTACGTACGACAATGGTTACGACTGGCTCCTTCTGCATTCTCGTCACTGATCTGAGAGGTTTTACCCCGAAGGGCGTGTATGCGCGAATAGCTGCGCATTCTGTTCCCGCCAAGTTAGGCTGGATCCACATGCATCCGTGATACGTACCCGTTGTATACCACGTGATCAATATCAACTAATGAAATTTTAGGGATCAAAATCACGCATGTTTCAAGGTCACAACGGATTGAAGTTGGTTAATTTTAACTTTTCATGCGTGATTGAGGTTAGGTTATTATTTTGTTTACGTTTTTCTAGTGATTCGCCGACTACTTTTGAAAATAATGTTTTACCTAGGTTAAAAAAATGTGTCTAGAAAATATTCCTCCATAAAAATTTGTCTTGTCCACATTGCTCTTTTTTGTGGGTTTTGTGAGAAGCCTATTGTTTTGCAGATACATTAGGTATGTAATTTTTATTTTTTTCTCTAAATTGCTTTGTGCCCAGGGAGGAGCATTCACTAATTGTATGTTTTAACAGGAAATGATGAATGAAAATTCACAATAATAAAAAACGTTTAAACAAATATAACACGATTATAATATACACAACTTAAGGCAGATATTCACACATTAGTTAAAATGATAGATGCATAGAGATAGAGAAAGTAATATATTATTTAGTTTGTCTAGGGATAAATGAATATTAACTAACTTTATCGCCAAATGATAAATTTCGAGAAATAAGAAATTCTAGCTATTTGTTGAGTCAGATTAAGGATTCCTTCAACTTTTCATGTTTATCGTTCACCATTTCTTTTGTACGCCACTGAGTGATCGGAACTTTGGGCAGCCACCGCTTATTGTCTTTGGGTTACCTCACGGTTCATTTACACAAAAAATCAGAAGAAGAAAACAACTAACTTTATAATGAAAACATATTTCGAGGTTATGTTGGTTCATGTGTTGTTTTAAAAATGGTTTTATTAAAGAAAAAAGAATCTGGAACGTATATTACTTATGCTGATAACATTATACAGTATAAATTTGATGTTTCAATGGATCTACATGTGAAAATTCCGAAACCAACGATACCCAAAAATTTGAAAGATGACCAAATCAAGGTTCTAGAAAAGGAAGATAGAAATATAATATCATTGGAATTTTCGAAGACAGAGGAATACATTTTAATTTCAACAGAAAATAAACAGATTTTAGTCTATGACAAGAACTTTAAAATAGTGAAGACATTTATAGTAAATCGTGCACCTAGTATAGCACGTTTTACTCCTTCGGACGATATTTTAGTAGCAGATAAAACTGGTGACGTATATTTATACAAACTACGTGGCGAGGAGCTTAAACCTACCTTAGTTCTTGGACATTTGAGTGTTATTTTAGATATAGCAATAAGTGAATGTGGGAAGTATTTAATAACTAGTGATAGAGATGAAAAGATCAGAGTGTCACACTTTCCAAATTGTTATAATATCGCTAGTTATTGCTTGGGCCATACGGAGTTTGTAAATAGGTTGAAAATAATAAAAGACAAATTAATATCTTCATCGGGAGATGGTACAATCAGAATTTGGGATTTTGTTAAAGGCCAACAGATCAGTTTAATAGACACTAATGCTTCTATTGAAGAAGACCATTTGCTTCAAAAATTTTCTGAGGAAATGGCTAATGAAAAAGTTGAAATACTTGCAATGCCTATAACAGATATGCAAATATATCTCAATAGCTTTGTTTATATTGCAGTTTCAATTTATAGATATGAGTTTATTCAGTTGTACGCTGTAGATTTTACCAATTTTAATTCAAATTTGGTGTCAACATTGAAAGTAGATATTCCATTCAGTTTTTGTTTAAGTAACAAACTTCTCGTCTTTAGTAATAAGCTAAGTGAGTATACACTTGTAAATAATGTTTTGGAAGAAAGCACTGAACCATGGCTATCTACTTTGCATGATAAATATAAGGATGCAATTAAGTTTGTTAATAATAATGATGTAGCAGTACTTTATAAAAGGAAATATGATAATGTACAAGAATATTTGGAAAGAAAAAAACAAAGATTGTAACCTTTATAAAATATATTTTATTTTTTGTACATGTGTAGAACATTTTATTCGTGAAAAGTCGTTTTATAATAAAAGTGAGGTGCCAATTCTAATAGCCAGTCACTTTCAATTACAGTTATTTCTCTCATAAACAGCTTTGTTGTGTGGACAACTTGACAGAAAATAACCCTGAAACAAAATAAAAGTAAGCACATAAAAATTAGACTTTTGTCACATCAAATATCATATACTGTCTCTTCTATTACCATATTTATGATTGTGACACAAAATATGCCCTATTTTTTATCTTTCAAAACATTTTTTATTTGTTTCCATGTACATTTGTTACATATCAAATGTATCGATATTTCTTCTTTCTGATCTCCAAAGCAGAACAACGAGCGACAGTGTGACATTGTCGCAGCACGAGGAAGAGGCCTGCAGTAAAGTCGTTCAAAGAGTAAAAATAAATTGCAGCTTAGAGGGATGGATTTTCACGTTTAAAAAATAAAATTAAGATCAACAGCTGTAAAATGTTATTATTTACTCTATGAAAACGAATAATAAGTAGACTGGGGTAGTGAGATAATCGCCGAGCCAAGCAGTGTATTATTATTGCAGACGTAATGACGTGCTGTGCCGGGCGAGCTAACAGATACCTGGTGGAGTCAGCTGATATGGTGTTGGAAGCATGGTTGGGTCACTATAAAATTGGTTATTATTAAATCAGTAAGTAAATTAGAATTAGCAGCCAATAAAACCTTAATCATATATACTTATGAATATTTAACCCTTAAATGCATACTGTTGCAAATTTACGTTCTAAAAATTCATCAGGCAAAGTCGATAAATTTTGGTAAATGCATAGCGTCGCATATTCGCAACAGTGTACACTACAAATCTACACACACCTCAATCATCTAGATCAGTGGTTCCCAACCTTTTCTGGACCACCGCCCCCTATAGAAGAGAACAAAAATTTCGATGCCGTTTGTAGAAGATTCCGCAAATCCATATTTTAAATATTCAATACTGTATTGCCGGCATTTCTTTTTTAATTTAGAAGTAGATTCAGCCATTTTCATACAAAAATTAAATTCTCAATAGATTTATAGATAGTAATGTTTATAAAATGACACACCACTCACGATTATTTACTACGGCAGAGCTTATGATTCACGACTATATATCGCGGCCAAGCACATACAACTAACTAACAAAAAATTCGTAGAGCTGTTGCTTTTATACGTTTCATTTCGTGCATGATTCAACTTGTCTGTGTGCGAACATGTCGAAACATGTTATTTTGTATGAACATCGCCCGTTCGCTTATCAACGTGCGAGGACAAGTCATATACTTCTATTCTGAACTAAAAGAAATTATTATAATTATTAGTATTATTATTAATGCTAATTTAAAACTGCTTATTAACCCTTATTAAATCATTTTTATTTCACCATTCCTCTTGACTGCTTATTATTTGCTTCTGAATCCGCTACCGCCCCCTAAAAGCCTGCAGCGCCCACAGGGGGGCGGTATCGCCCCCGTTGGGAACCAATGATCTAGATGGTGGAGTTATTCAGTTATTTGTAACAAATTCAGTTAGTCATGGTTTACTCTGCATAGTGTACATAACCTAATTTTCTAGCAAATAGTATTATCAAGTTTTCGTTTAAATAAAAAAGAAAAAAATACTGTGCATCTAAAGAAGACCACAGCTGTGCGTAAGGTAAGTCATCAATAATAAATATTATTATCTAGTCGCTCATTTTGACAGTTTGGTGTTTGTTGCAGGGTTGCAACATTGTGCATATACGACTCAAAATAGCAAAATCATGAATCGTAATAAAAAAAGCATTACCAAGAAAGAATTACTTGAAAATTGGGAAAATTGGTCACACAGCGAGGACGGACTAGACTTTTCAGATGATAACCCTACTTATGACGAACATTTACCTATGGACAGTGAAATAAGTGAGGGAGAAAACCTTAGTGATGAAGATCAATACATATTTGAATTAAATAAAAATAATGAAGAAGACAAAGAACAAATAGTTAGTGAAATAACTACTGTGAATATACAGGGTGGAGAACGAAATTCAAATGAACATCAATCTTCATCATCCAAAAAAAACTAAAACTAAACAGAATAAAAAAAAGTGCCTATGATGAACAGAAATGGCATCGCCATAATCTTATTTTGAATGAACAGCAAACCCTGTTCCACGGAAAAACTGAATTAGCGCCTGATGTTATGGCATTAGAAACTCCATTCAATTTTTTTAAATATTTTTGTGGGGATGACTTTTTTCAGTCTATTGCAGAACAAACTAATTTATACTCTACACAGAAAAATCCGAATAATCCAAAACACTTTTCTGCTCCAGACATCAAACAATTTACAGGCATTTGCTATTACATGTCCATAATAAATATGCCCAGCATACGATCTTTTTGCAGCACAGAAATAGGATATGACCATGTACGAAATGTGATGCCGATAAATAAGTTTGAGGATATAAAACAATTTATCCATTTTAACAATAATGATGATCATTTGCCACGAGATAATCCTAACCAAGACAGACTGCATAAAATTCGTTTCATCATTGATTATTTAAATGACAAATTCAAGAGTATTACGTTGGAACCCACTCTTTCTATTGATAAACAAATTTGTTCCATCAAAATTGGACATTTTATGAAGCAGTACCTTCCTAAAAAAACCAACAAATGGGGCTTCAAACTTTTCGTAATTGCTGGAATTTCAGGATTTTCATACCAATTCGAGATTTACTCAGGACAAGAACCTCCTACAATAAACAATGAACCAAATTTAGGTGCGTCTCCAAATATCTTTGTACGTCTGTCTCATATTATTCCTCATATGCAAAACTACACGTTGTTCTACGATAATTATTATAACTCTGTTAAAATCATGGTACACCTATCTAAAAGAGGTATTCTTTCTTTAGGTACGGTAAGGAGGGACAGGATACAGATACTAATTTAAAAAAATAAAATCGAGGATTTTCCAATGAGCATGTGACTACTGTTGATGGAGTAGATATTTCATCCACAATTTGGAAAGATAACAAGAATGTCACACTCTTGTCATCATACGTTGGTGGTCAACTTCCTGTGAGTACTGTCAAACGATTTGATAACAAGAGTAGGAGTAAAATAGAAGTAGAGTGTCCTAATATCGTGAGTTGTTAGAACAAACATATGGGAGGGGTAGATCTGATGGACACAAAATACTTTTGAGAAGTAGAAAATGGTGTCTGCGCATATTCTATCATTTACTGGATATCACCATAGCGAACTCTTGGATTTTATACAAAGAAGTGTTAACTCAAAAGGTCTAAAAAAAACCATATTGTCTAAATTTAGAGTGGAAGTTGCCTATTGTTTGTGCTATAGCTCAATAAAGAACACTCCAAAAAGGGGTAGACCTACCGCCATTGAATTGGAAATGCAAGCTAGAAAACGTAGAGGAAATGCCCAACATACTCCGCCCCAAGAGGTGAGAACTGATCAAGTTGCCCATTGGCATATTTTCAGCGAGAAGCGCACCAGATGTAAACTGCCTAAATGCAGTGGTTACACAGACATTATGTGTCAAAAATGCGGAGTTGTACTATGTTTAAATAAAAACAACAATTGTTTTAAAGCATTCCATGAATAGTGACTGCATCATTTGATACCACTAAACGCATATAGTTGCATTTTTGCAACCTACCTAAATTACAATATTTGCATAAACTTGTAAATTTACAACAAATCTTTTTTTGTCAAATCTGTATTTTTTTGTAATATAGATTTTTTTCCATATTTTTTTCGAATTATATTGCCATCAGAAAAACATTTTTTTTAAATTCGAAAAATCGTGCATTAACCCTTTCAAGACGTATTTTTATTTTTTTCGTTAAGATTATTTGATTTGCGGTTCCATATTTTCAAATTGGGAAGCTTTTAGTGATGTTTGTAATTTTGTCAAATTTTTTTTAACGTATTTTAGTTTTTTTTAGTGGGACATATGGTCCCATTCGAGGGGTGAACCACTATGCCAAAAATGTGACAGTATTTCGCAAATAGTGTGATTTCTCATGATTTACCGAGATTTCGTGTGATTTCGCAAGATTTCGTGTGATTTCGCGTGATTTCGAGTTATAGTGCATGATTGCAAAATAAAAACTACATATTTTTGCATCAAAATGAAGCTTTTAATTTGTACAACAAAACAAGTACTAAAATATATACAGGCTTGATAATATCATCTCAAACACAGATTGTAATTTTAGAGAAAGTCTTTTAAATTCTTTTTGACATTTTTGAAGACTTTTTCTATATTTACTTTATCAGCTCTTGTTATCTGAAAAGGTCCATTGCCCTCCAAAATAATTGGACCATAAAAAATAAATTTGTTGTTGAAAATCTGTTTGTCTTCCTCTCTGGGCCAAACATATTTGTCCAATTCTAATTTTAAAAATTTAACTTCACTTGTGGTTTCATTTACTATATCTGTTATTCTTCCAATATACTATCTTTTGTAACATACCGCATAATAACCTTCCTTTTGAAGGTCTATATCATTATTGTCTGAAATGAGATCATCGTGAATATTTGTCGTCTGATCGTAACGTGGTCTTTTAACAATAGCAGTTTGATCTTCGGAAATAAAAATACGTAACGGATATTTTTTCCCTCTAAATATTGCTTTAATGCGTCAAATGCGAGTTGTCCTTCAGTTAATTTTTCATAATAATTTTCGGTCATAGTTCTGCTTAACGTTGTAATTGATGGAAGACCTTTAGGTATATTAGTAACCAATGTTTGATATGCTAGGCGACCTGAAGTTAAAAATAAGTACATACATAGTTTTTTTAGTTCATCAGAAAATCAATTAGTAGTTAAGGTTCTTGAAGAGTTCTTAATAACTGTTGCTTTAAGTAGTTCAAAAAATGACAAAGATTTGCTCAAGGGTTCACTGCTTGCATGCCTGGTACTTGCACTACTTTTAATACTTTCAAACTGTACCTCATTATATTGATACAAGATGTTGGCAGAAGTTGTCAATTCTTTCTTCAGAAATGAATTTTCTGTTATTTGAATTTTAATCTGTTCGCAAATTTCATAAAAGTCCGTTATTTTCGTTTGGCAGGCATCAAAAGTTAAAAGTCTGGATTTATTTTCTTTTTCTGCCCTTGACCTACTTGCAGGTGTCACAGAAGAAGTGAGAATAGATGTATGCGACTTATCAGCAATTACTTCTTACTCACTTTCTCTGTTTTGTGGATGTCTTTTTTCCAGGTTTTCAGGGGTGTTTGTCAAATCTATTTCGATAGTTGAAAGAGTTTCAGGATTGCATTCGCCTTTCCTCAATACTGTAGAAAAAGAAGTAATCTTAGAGGTAGATTTTGAGCTTACAGGCTGAACGGCTAAGGAAGATTGGTCTTTTACGTGCGTTTTGAAATGTCTATTAAAATTTGAAAACACCCATTCCTTGTTGTTGTTTCTTTGTCTGTCAACTTCCGAGTAATCTTTAGATTCAAAATCACATAAATTACAAGTAATGTACACAGTATCATTTACAAATTTAACTTCAACATTTTCCCTTAACCTATTTTTGAGCAAAGCGTTTTTGCGATTCTCATCCAGATTACTTAAAGTTTTATTTTGGTACGTGTTAACAACCAACTTAATATGTTCTAATATATACCTCTCGTTTTGTCCTGATGAGTCCTCATTCTCACAATCTGATGAAGAGTCCAATTCTTGATCCGGTTCATGATTTTTTCGCCTTTTTGCTTTTGGTCCAGACCTTGTTTTAGACTTTGTATTTTTATTCTCGAGCCGTGCTGCTGATGATTTATTTAAAAAGGCTTGGCATTTATTTATTAAAACCTTGAGTATTTTTTTTCTCCCTCAACAACAGAAAATTTTGATATATTTCTTATAAATATACCATAAGAACTATTTTTTCCTTCTTGGCTTAAAAGATCTGGTAGTATATTTCTAGCAAATTCTTCAATATGTCATCATCTTTAATAAGGCTAATAGAATGAAGACTATAGTATCCATTATAAATCAATAAATCAACTAGATTTTCTGGAAAACTTTGGTCCAACGAGAAATCCTTTAAAATGTCTATTAGCTTAGTTTTATTTTCCTGAATTTTTTATCTAAAATTTAAAAAAAATAGGACAAGTCCAAATTTTCAGCGATTTCTTCAAGCTCCTTTGGAGTTAATTTTCTTTTGCTCATTCTGAAAAGAAGAAAAACAATTTTTACGCCTACTGGGATAAATCATCCCATTAAAGTAGCCTGCTGGGACATAATGTCCCTCGAAAATAAAATCTACCGTATTGACTCAGCCAAAACGTTATATGGTGCAAACACTAGGCGTGCTAAAGTAGGGGTACTTACATGATTACACACGGTACACGGCAAATAATTAATCAAAAAAGAAATACCAAATTCACTAAATAAACGCACTAGGTGCAACCACGTGTACGAAAAATTTGAGGTTATCTCTTTTTATTCGTAAACAAACATACGCTAGATTATTTTGGTCGTTGAAAAGACTGAACTGGCGTTTATATACGTTTATTTGGGATCACTATTCCCAATAGTTTAAATAAAATATGCCTTGGGACGTATTGTCCCGTTAGTCTCGAAAGGGTTAAAATAGTTAAATTGAAACTACAAATATTAATAAGCACACATTTTTGAAAAGAATCGGAAATGTAAAAAACTTTAAACCACGCGGAAAACCGTAAATTAACTGTAAACAAATTTAATTTCCTGCACTACAATTTTGAGATTTTGCTGGTCCGTTGCAGTAAGATTGAAAGCATTCTGCTTTGGGGTTTCTGATGATCCCAATGTCACATTTTTTTTAAAACGGAGTTACAGATAAAGTTAAATACATAGCGTTTTCAATTTTATTGTTGTAAACAACGTTAACAGTGTTAAGTTCAACATTTTCATAGAGGTATATGATGTTAAGATCCTTTTATTGTTTTCAAACAAAAGTGTAGTGGTCTAAATAATGTTAAGGCCGTAGGAAGTGACCAGCTTAAAAGTTTCTACGCTTAGTTACTATTATTGGTTATTCGTAAGCAGTTTTGTGATATAAGCAAGCATGAGTAGAGGCAAGCAAATGTGTGAATTGGTTTTTCAAACATCTGTACTAAAAAATGCACAAAGTTTTTATTCCCTCAAACTTTGGACCTTTAATTACACGATACATGATACTACAAACAAAAAACTTATTGTTGTATGTTTGATGAGACTGTGGCAGGCAGAGGTGTCAATGAAATGCATCCATCTTGCCTTCTTAAATGGATTGATTCTATAAATTTGCCACCTGTCTTAAAAAATTAATAATTTGGTCTGACAATTGCCCTTCACAGAATAGAAATTTTGGTATGATTATGTGCTACTATACAATCCTTGAAAAATATCGACAAATTGAACACAAATGTTTGGTAAGAGGGCATAAGCATCTAGAGACAGATTCTACTCATTCAATGATTGAAAGATAATGAAAAAGACAAATGCGATTCAAAATTATGGTGCCTTGAGATCGACAACAAAAAATCCATTTGCTGTGATTTCTATGGAAAAATAAGATTTTAAAAATATTATATTATTATGAAGGGCCAAAGTCTCCTTTTATAATACATAAAAAGACGAATACAAACGAACAATTTTTAATTTCAAATGTTGTGCAGAACAGGGGAAATTTATACCTTTAATAACGACTTCAAAAAAGCTGATCGTCGATATTTCCCAAAATGTGCCGCCATCACCATTCTCAGGAATAAGTACCCAAAAATAGAACAACTTACACGGTTTACTTAAATGGGTTACCAAAATTTTTCATTTGTTCTACCAGAAATTGGAGCACAATGAGAAAGTAAATGAAGACAATTAGTTTAATGTTTCATTACTCTTGATGGTTTAGTTATTCCTTATTAGTTACTACACCTGTAAGTAGTATTCTGTAAATTCATGTCTGAACAGGACAGGACATCAAATTCATAATTTACTAAAACTTATGATTAAATTTTTTAAACATACCATAGTATCTAATTTAATATTTAAATAGAATACAAATTTAAGAACCGGAACAAAATACACTACTCCAAGAATTTAACGCACCACCAAAAAATAACCAAAAGTTTAAAGTAAATTTTTGTCTAAACTGCTTGTCCGATTTGAATGAATTTTTTTTTGAATGACAGGTTGACACTTTCAGAGAGTTAGTGTACTACTGTATTTGCATACAAACTTATTTTTGTATAAATACGGGGTGTTGCAATGATAACCTGATTTTTTCATAAAATTTGTTGTAACACCCTGTGGAGTTCAACAGTAACAATATCAGCTTAAAATTAAAATCAAACTAGCTTTATCTTTTTGTAACATTTTGTTTTTTGATTTACTCTATTATCTTGGCCACAACAAGAGAAAATCAATTTTATAGCATAACATAAAAGATAAAGCTACAGTGTTTGGTTTTAATTATAAGTTGATATTGTTACTGTTGAACTCCACAATAAGATGTTACAAATTTTATGAAAAAATCAGGTTGTCATTGCAACACCCCGTATTTATACAAAAATAAGTTTGTATGCAAATACAGTAGTACACTAACTCTCTGCAAGTGTCAACCTGTCATTCAAAAAAAAAATTCATTCAAAACGGACAAGCAGTTTAGACAAAAATTTACTTTAAACTTTTGGTTATTTTTTGGTGGTGCGTTAAATTCTTGGAGTAGTGTAGTTGCATCCTTTTACTAACGGCAACTTCTATAAATATATTTGAACACTTCTGGAAAATAATGTATTTGTGCCTTAACATCATGTACTTCTGAGGTGCTGATATATTAAGTTGGTGCAGTCTTTTCAGAGGGCACATTCAGGAGTAGGCTCATAATTTGGTACTATTTTATCATTATAAATGAAACTAACTGTTTCTAAACAATCCCACGATATACCTCTGTCAAGCTAGTAGTACTAAATGAGCAAAATCGAACGGGACCTATTGAAGGATTTAATGCTAATTTGTGCCGTAAGAAATAATTTTGTACCTCCTGCCATTTAAAAGAAACTCATGGTGCTCCTAACTTAATATCAAGATAGCAGGACCACTAGCAAAAAAAATATAAAAACATAGACAGATTTAATTAGTACTTATTTTTGTGCCGCAAGAACCAACTTTCTATCTTGTGCCATTTAAAAGAAACTCATGGCACTGCGAACTTAACATCAAGCCAGCAGAACCATAAGTAAAAATAATTAGAAATAAAAACAGGTATGATTTGTTTGAAAGAAATAACATTATATGATGTGTTACTTAAAAAAATGTAGTATTATAATAGTTATTTATGTATTAAGGGCTCCGGTGACTTAAAAACTCTCGGGACTAGCGACTCTCGACCTTTTAAACTCCGTCGCCCACGCGCACATCACGTTCTGTACCTTGGAGAACAATAATTTAATATGATGATATAATTGAAGTTGATTGTGACGAGTGGTTTGCGAATTTGGTAACTAGGGAAAGTTTCTAAACAAACAAAAGTTTGATTTGCACAAAACGAAATACAAAATAATGAATAACGGAGAATTTATTGAAATTCACAAAGACACTGAAAATAACAGCGAGTGTACCGGAAAATATATTATTTAATAATTATTCTAACATTGTAAATGATAATAAAGAAAACGACCAATGTCAAGTTCTTGTTTGTATTGTAAACCTTATAAAGTAGTAGGATGTCAAAGTAATCATTTTAGTACATGATTCAGAATTTATTGCTAATTGTAATTCTGGGCCATCATAGGAAAATATGTAATTGTATTGAAAATAATTCCTCTCTTATTTTTAGACAAAGGGCCCGAACACCAAACTGCGAATTGACGCGATGCGAGTTCGCAACGCAGAAAATAGCGACACGAATTCCACGGTTCGCGATGCGAATCAATACGAAAGTTCTTGCGATGCGTCGTTTAAGCTCGTAGATTTGTACGATTGCGACGCCGCACTGCAGTTTTGTGTTTGGGACATAAGTAAAAAAATAGGCAGCGGTCTGAAGGAGACATGGCCGCAGCCTTAGAAGCATTACAGAATAAAACAATGGACTAGAGGCGCCCTTAGGCAGGGGCAACTGCCCCGGGCCCCGCGCTTTTAGGGGCCCCACAACTCAGAAACAAATGAAAAAATATATGAAAATAAAATGCACAATTACTTTTCCACCCAACCTTTCTATATGCGAGAAAAGTATTGGTTTACCCCAAAAAAAGTTGGAATTTTGAAATTTTTTTTGAGTTATTTTTACGTTTTCCATCAACAACAACCCGAAAAAACGGTTTTTAGAAAAAAAAATCCTGTGTGTATGTCGTCGTTGTCGTCGGCCACTTTTCCTTATATGTCTTGTTAGCATGATACAGCCTCCGGAGTGCAATAAGTCAGCAATTTTATGATTGGATATTGTTAAGGACATGTCACAGATGATCCCTATTGATTTTCAATTCACCAGAGCCAGTACCACGGGTGCTATGGTACTTGAAGTACGACATTTTGTATTTTTTTGAGAAATTGCAGTTTGTTAACACGATACAGCCTCCGGAGTTCAACAAGTCACCAATTTTATGATTGAATATTATTCAGGGCATCTCACTGATGTACCCTATTGATTTTCAGCTCACCGGAGCCAATACAACAAGTGCTACAGTACTTTAAGTACGATATTTTTGTCATTTGTGGAGAAGTTTCAGTTTGTTAACACGATACAGCCTCCGGAGTATATACAAGTGACCAATTTTATGATTGGATATTATTCAGAGTGTCTCAAAGATGAACCCTATTGATATTCAACTCAGTAAAGCTAGTACAACGGGTGATATGGTACTTGAAGTACCAAACTTTCATCATTTTTGGAGAATGTTCAGTTTGTTAGCACGATACAGCCTCCAGAGAGTATGCGATTGATCAATTTTATGATTGAATATTGTTCAAGGTGTCTCACGAATGTACCCTATTGATTTTCAGTTGACTAGAGCGAGTACAGGGGGTCCTATAAATCCAGATATACTGAATTTTTGGTTATTTTTGGAGAAATTCCGGTTTGTTAGCACGATACATCCCCCGAAGTGTATACTCGTACAAGTAACAATTTTATGATAGAATATTGTTCAGGGCCACAGATGCGGAAAAGTTAGTTTTAATCCTTAAAACCGTTTATTTTTATTACACATTTCTTCATATTTTAACAAAAAAAACTTTTTTAAATCGGTACCCGACCGTTCTGCTAGTTAAATGTAACACTAATAAACAAACTGAGATACATAGTAATCTTAGCGTGATCAAGCGCGGGGTACTTGATAGAACGCAGTGGCCAGAGATAGAGACCGACCGACTGGCCCCGCCCCGCGCCTGCGCGGTCGCAGTGGAGCCACCCCGACCCCACACGCCTGTCTTCACTCGTCCAGTTGTATGTTTCGAGTTTGCTATTGCTAATGTGCATTTACATTGCCCAAGTCCAGTCCAGCATTTATGTTTTAGTTATTTCTTGAATATTTCGTAGTTATTTATTGTTTGTGTCTGTGGGTGGAGTCTGCTGTTCTATAACAGTTTGTTCAGTGTATTTTAAATGGTAGACTATTGATTGTAAATATTATTATAATATGTCGGGCCGTGATCGTGACAAGTTTAGAAAATATCTGAGTGGTAGTCAAAAAGAGAAGAAAAAACAGAAACGTGAACAGTTTATTGCGTCACAAAAAGGTGCTTTTGAGAAATATCTCCATTCTCAGCCGGGACCATCTGATCAGGTACCCGTTTCAAATGTTAATATCACGCCCATACCGCAGTTATCAGAACAGTCAGAATTAGATTGTCTAGTCTAGTCCAGTAAATAAAATTACCCATGATTCTGAAAATCCGATTATGAAGTCGATCGCTTGTCAATTGTGTCATCTCAGGTCGACCTAGATCCAGGCAAATGGCCCAATAATATTACTTCCTCATTTGTTGAGGAAATTGTCCGAAATGGCCCTATGAGAGAGGTAAACTATGTATACCCGGTTAATGAAAACAAAAGACGATTTTCCTCTGATTTCTACAACAGAACGTTGCCAAACGGTGAAAAATCAGAGAGAAAATGGTTAGTATATTCCAAAGCAAAAGGGTTTTGTTTTTGTTGCAAATTATTTGCTATGACCTCTAATCACTCACCCGGTAAAATAGCAGATAATAGATTTAGTGACCGGAAACAATTAGGTATAAGATTAAGAGAACATGAACAGTCCGCAAAACACGCGGACTGCATTAAAAAATGGGTGGAATGTGAGCAAAGGCTGTCCAAACAATGCAGCATAAATCAAGCTCAGCTAACTTTGATCGAAAAAGAAAGAAAGCGCTGGAGAGAAGTATTACGTAGAATTATACTGGTCATTAAATATCTGGCACAGCACAACATTGCGTTACGTGGTACAAACAATGTTTTGTACAAAGAAAATAATGGAAATTTTCTTGGCTTGATTCAAATGATAGCTGAATTTGACCCAATTATGGAAGAACATTTGAGAAGAATTAGAAGTAAAGAGATTCATGACCACTATCTTAGACCTAGTATTCAAAATGAGTTGATAAACCTTATGGCATCAGAAGTGAATAGAGCCCTTGTTGTTGCTGCAAAACAGGCAAAGTACTATGCAGTCATGATGGATTGTACACCAGACGCTGGACATAAAGAGCAAATGACTCTTATCATTCGATATGTGCAAATTTCAAATGACAATGTGACAGTTGAAGAGCATTTTATGGGCTTTTTGAATGTTTTGTCAGCAACAGGTGAAAATCTGCTTGATTGCCTAATTGCTAAACTAAATGATCTAGACCTAGATCTAACAGATTGCCGAGGGCAGTCTTACGACAACGGTGCCAACATGAAAGGGGTTCGCAGTGGAGTTCAAGCAAGACTTCTTAACATAAATCCAAGAGCATTTTTTATGCCATGCGCGAGTCATAGCTTAAATCTCCTTCTATGTGATGCTGCAAAATTGACACCAAGAGCAGTAACATTTTTTGGTATCGTTGGAAGACTATTTGCTTTATTTTCAGCATCCACCCAGAGATGGGACATAATACTGAAGCATGTCCCAAGCTTGACAATAAAAAAGCTTTCCGACACACGTTGGGAAAGCCGAGTTGAAAGTGTTAAAGCTATTAGGTATCAACCTAAAGAAATACTTCATTCTCTTTTAGAAGTTCACTCCAGTACTGATAAACCTAATTCAAAATGTGAAGCACAATCGCTTGTCGTACATGGACTACGAAACTATGAATTCATCCTAAGTATTGTGATTTGGTATGACGTTCTTTTTGCTTGCAACGCAGTAAGCAAAACTCTTCAAGCTGAAGACATGGATCTGCAAGCAGCGTCACAATCGATCTTGGGACTGGTAAACTTTCTTAAGAAATTCCGCGAACAAGGCTTTGTCAGTGCAATAATTACTGCAAATGAAATCGTGGAAACTCTTGAAATAGACGCAAAGTTTGAAGAAAAACGCTCCAGAAGGAAGAGAAAGTTATTTGAATACGAAGGTCACGATGATGTCTGCACAGATAATCAGCAGCCTGCAGAAGAGAAGTACAAAATAGATTACTTTTACCCTATCATTGACGTAATGGTAGCAAAATTGGATGAGAGGTTCTCACAGTTTGAGACATATCCTATGATGTTCGGCTTCCTGTACAGGCCAAAAACAGATGAATGAACTGCAAGACTGCGAATTGAAAGAAAAATGTCTACAAATAGAACATGATCTAACTGACTAGAATGGTCCTGTAACAGTATATCATGAAGACGAGTATGTGTCCAAAGATATAAGTGGATCTGAGCTCTTAACTGAAATAAAAGTGTTATTGAAATTGTTCCAGATGGTATTGACAGTCCAATTAAAGTTCTCGCGTATCTACATGACATCAAGAATCCTTTCCCTAACCTTCAAATAGTGTACAGAATTTTATTGACCATTCCCATTACAATCGCAAGTGCGTAAAGGAGCTTTTCTCGCTTGAAACAAATCAAAACTTATTTAAGGACGACTGTATCCCAAGAAAGACTATCATCCCTCGCAACTCTATCAAGTGTGTACAATACAGTTGAAAGTTTTAATTTTGACACCCTCATTGACGAGTTCGCTAAGCAGAAATCAAGAAAAGTAAATTTTGCTTTGTAAAGTAAATGAGACTTTGAACTGGTTATTTTTCAGTTTTTTACGATACTCCAATTATTGTATATTGTTTTTGGACTTACCAGTACGGAGTTAAGAAAGCTTGTTTTTCAAATAGCGGAATAGCATCAAATTAACCACCAATTTAATAATGAAGCACAGGCTTTCAATCAAGAAAGTATTAGTAGTAAGTTTTTTGCGTTCCATTGGAGGAGTTATGGACAAATACATATTTTCTCCTGAAAATATCTTCAATGTCGACAAGGTAGGTATGAGCACCGTTCCTACGAAGTCTCCCAAAATTATTGTCACAAAAGGGCGGAAACAAATTAGAATTATAAGCAGTGCTGGACGTGGACAAAATTATACTGCTGTCTGTTGTATGAACGCTGTAGGAACATATGTTCCTCCAAGTTAATGGATGACGCACCTGTTCGAAGTGTAGCATTTTTCTAAGACAATTGATGAACACTGATAAATTTGTCAAGTGGCTAAAGCACTTTGTCTTCCATGTTAAAACATCGATCGAAAAATAAAGTCCTATTAATCTTGATGGGCATAGTAGCCACAAGGGGTTGGAAGTACTCGAATATAGTAAGGAAAATGGAATTGTACTTTTTTGCCTTCCGGCAAATTGTTATCATTGCGTACAACCCTGTAGTGATCCCTAAAAGACATTAACGACAAAAGGACATT
Source organism: Galeruca laticollis (assembly GCA_963921935.1). Lineage (NCBI taxonomy): Eukaryota > Metazoa > Arthropoda > Insecta > Coleoptera > Chrysomelidae > Galeruca > Galeruca laticollis. The sequence goes on from OY998177.1 coordinate 213,661,706, forward strand.
AGTTTAGAAATAAGAGTTAAATTTAGGTTAATATTAATTATAGTATTTAGCGACCATTGCTCTGAAACGGTCAATGTCAATTATCAATTGAGGCACGTTTCTGTTAATGTATAACAAACATGTACAACTTATAGACGGAAGTCAGACATGTAGTTAAACATAACTACGTTTCCTATAAAATAAGAGTGAACGAACCAGGATGGAATTATTGTTATTTATACTTTGACTAAGTCGATCGATATATTTATAATTGTGTATTTTAACGTATTAAAACTTGAACCCAGTGATTTTTATAAATGTGATGTTGTTTATTCTATTCCCGAATACAGGTTGCTAGGTAAATGGTTTCCTCAATGATAATATACCTTTATGGTAAACGTCAAGTATACGAGGGACACTTACCAAGTAACCACTACAACCCCTTGATGTTGGTTTTTTGCATCGTTTCAACATTCTACAATATGGAAATATAAAAATGGATGAGAGATAACTCAGGACGAACTGTCACTCACTTCCAAGTGACAAAACTTTTCAACAATGCATACTTCAAGGCTGCGACTCCGTCCCATGCAATAGGGTCTTTTAAGAAAACTGGGGTATATCCCTTCAATCCGAAGGTTTTTGAAGACTTGGGATTTTCAGCTGCTTCAACAACACAGATAGGAAGTTGGAACTCACAAATGATGAATCACAACCAAATTCGATTAGCGAGGAACTACCGCAAAGAGAAGTTGAGGATCACATCTTAAACAAAACAGAGCATACGAGCAGTACTGTCATTGGAACAATCTCACAGCCTTCCCAGGGAAATGAATGTGACCAAATTGCAAGTGTGTCAAAACATATAAGCAGGGAGCAAATTGAAGAATTATCCCCTCTCCTGAGGGATACAATAAAACAGACTCAAATAAGTAAAAGAAAACCAGATATAGAAGAAATTAAGGAAACCAAAAAAGAAGCTTTAGAAAAAGAAAAGAAAACTGCAAAAAAGTCCGAAGAAAAATTGATGAACAATTGAAAGAAGATAGTGATGAGGAAGTGATTTATCAATTAGATAAATCAGACGCCGCATGTCTGTACTGCAACGGGCTCTATTCTCGTTCTCGACCTAAATAATTCTGGCTAATTGCAACAGCTGGTGTTACTCCCAATGTGCTGTTGTCCCTAAATCAACAAAGACTTTCATTTGTTATGTTTGTCAAACGGAAAAACGCGTTTTTAACTCCAATAATTCATCAAAATAATTGCTCTCTTCAGAATGTACATGTCCAAATTTTTTACTTTTGTTGTGAAACTTCTAACCTTACCTAATTGTTTTGTATTGCCGAGAAATACAGTTCAAGAACACTTCCAACTTTGTGCTTTTTGATTTTTTTTTCAATGTTTAAATGTTCTTCATTATAAAATAAATATATTTCCTTAATTCATTTTCTTTCAGCTTTAGCTGCCTTTAAATTAAATATTATCGAATGATATTGTTCACAAAAGCTGATTTTTTTAAATTTTTATAAATGATGACATGTGCCTATGATAACCCCTTGATTTTTTCATATTTCCTCGATTTACTGAAAACTGGAAGTTTACAAAAAACTTCAATATGTAGCATTGAAAACAACATATTATGTTGACATAATTTTCCAACAAAACTTGTTCTCATATCTCAAATGGTTTTCAATTTATAACAAGAAATAATAAGTGGGGCCATCACAGGTCACCTTCTCCTGTATTGCCTATAAATGTGGTAGTTTTAATTTCTAAACAAATATTGTTTACATACCATTGTGGTTGTGGAATTGTATACAGAACACTATCTGGATGGACAAATAACTCAATGTCTCCTCTTATAGTTTTGTAAACACCACTGTAATGCAGATATGCAGCATTAGGGAACAATCCTTTAACCAAACATTTTCTTACCGTTTCTGTAGATCCTTAAAATAGATTGTGTATTAGATTCATGATATTTAGTATACAATAATCGATTGATATACTAGTTATAATGTATTATTGTATAAATTCGCAACTTTCCGGAATGTAGTATATATTCCATAGCCTATACTTACTTATACATGATTCAATGGGAATACCATAACTTCGTATCATTTTCTCTAATCTACTTCTTATTTCAACAACTCTTTTTAAACTCTTGTAACTGAGAAAATTCTTATGACAGAAACCTTGTGACATCTCACTTTGGATAAAACCATTATATACATTTAAATATGTTATAAGATCGCCTTCTTCCACTTCAAAAAGTCTCTTTTGTATTCTTGCTTTGATTACAGAATTCCCAGTGGCAGGTTTTGTAAACACTGTTTCAACTTGAAGCATAGCTATTATTGTGAGTATTTCTTCTGAGCAACCAAATTCACCTAAAAGTAGATTTTAATTTACTTGGGTTGAAGAAAAGTCATGATTAGTAACTCTAAATCTTTAATGAACAAATGAAATTGATGCTTCTCGTAGGTATTCTCTGTAACACTGCTTAAACAACTAAGACAATTCAAGTGAGTTATTGAACCAGATGATTTAAATGGACCAATTAAAATATTTTGAACACAATATAGATAATTTTTTTTAAATTTAGCGAATGTAACGGAAAATATATTATTTAATAATTGTTCTTTCATTGTAAATGATAATAAAGAAAATGACCAATGTCAAGTTCGTGTTTGTATTATAAACCTTATAAAGTAGTAGGATGCCAAAGTAATCATTTTAGTACACGATTCAGAATTTGTTGCTAACTGTAATCGGGGGCCATCATAGGAATAGATGTAATTGTATTGAAAATAATTCCTATCTTATTTTCAGACTAAGGGCCCCAACTCAAAACTGCGAATTGATACGATACGAATTCGCAACGCATTTATTTGGGTTTAAGAAAATTCATGATCAGCAAAACTCTAAAACTTTAATGAACAAATGAAATTGATGCTGCTCGTCGGCATTCTCTGTAACACTGCTTAAACAACTAAGAGAATTCACGTGAATGATTGAACCAGATGATTTAAATGGACCAATTAAAATATGTTGATCACAATATAGACATTTTTTTAACATTTAGAACAGTTCTTCATGGACCATAGACCTCCAAATCAGCTGCTCAAAATATTATTTTTTCACAAATTCTTCCCATTTTGATTTTTCCACTTATAATTTATTTCTTGTGTCTTAATAAAATATTTATTGGAGATAAGAATGAAAATATTTCTCCTTAAGATAATGGAGCCACATTTTAATTTAAATTGACACCTGTTGAAAATTTAGGAGTTAGGTTTCAATATGAGTTTTATGTAATATTTGAAACAATTTTTTAAACAGAATTGTGTCATAAGCTTTATGTGAGTTAATCGTAGCATTTTTCCTTTATTAGCGGTTGCGTGTTGAATATATTGACAGTATAAATTATTATTGTAATAAATATACCCTGTAATACTTTCACCAATGTAATAACTTCTAATAACTGCTGTCACCAAATGAAATAAATCAGCCGAGCGTGAAAAAAAGAAAAATCCCGTCCGATTTAGGCGGGGATCTCCTGGGCTTACAGCGGGTAATTACCTTTGCCAGGACAGAGTTGATCTTTTGTTCAGCCTCGTATTCAAATGCACTGCTCACTCTAACGGAAACGTCGAGGTAGGGATCCGAATAAATTTTCGGTACCAACAAATTATAAAAAAATATATTATATATTTCACTATATAAATATGACCCCAAAAAAATGTTATACACTTATATACAAAATTTTCAACATGTGAATGGACCTTATGATTTCGTCTCTACTGCGTGATTGACCTGCCTCACTGCGATAATAATTGTCTACTATACAAAAGTACTAATCGACCGCCGCTAGTTTTTATTTGTCGAATGTCATTGTACTTTACGTAAATAAAATGGAAAAGAAATAAATTCTGCTGATTTGATAAATCTTAGCGATAAACAGCTCAGTATGTACTAACAAAATTCAGTGTTGTAAATTTTGCTTCCGCGCGAATAAAATATATATTTTTTTATTCCATTAGAGAGGATTAAATGATATGACCACGTCTGAAAAAAAATTACTTAATTGTTGCGAAAATTTAACGATAACCTGGTTTTACGGAGACAAAATCATACGCTCCGGGCAAACGATATAAATTACAATTGGCCTCGCTTCAAATTTTACTTACCACCTATCTATGGGATGGGCGAGAACTATGTGACAAAAATAATACCTAAATCATGTTAAGTTACATATACACAAAAAAATCGTTCTTACAAATCGTGTGTATAATCTTACTATAATATCCCACACAATAAAATTATATCTATAAAATGAGCGGTGCACAAAATATGAGCCAGGACCTACAGATTTAACTGAGCCCATGAACTTGTCCAATAACACAGTAAAAAAATTTAATATATTCTATCTATGCAAACATTTATGTTATCAATATCAAGGTTAGATCAGCGCACCCAAAAAAAACTTTCCCAATAAATCTTAGACTTGTTCAAAAACTTACGGTGTGGAATCTTCCCTTCTCCTGTATCTGCTTACTGACTGATTTCGATATTTATCTAGAAACGGCGGATGACGCTAAATTTCTAGCACACCGTGTCGAGATATGTTGGATAACGGTCGGAGAGAGAGTTTACTCCGTATTTGTTCCCATGGGGACAGCTTTCACTGTCAAGGATATCTGAGTATCGCTTTGACGCCCTGACACAACGGAGAAAGCACTTCTCTCTATAAACCCAAGAACACTAAAAACAAACTGACACCCGTCACCGTGACAGGGAAGGATTTTTCCCCTTCGCGTTTTTCTCCCGACTCTGTGCCCTGTCTGCTCTGAACTTACTTTTTATCAATCCCCCAAATTTTGTTCGGGGTTTTGTGCCGAATTGCAAAGGTTGCATTTTTTGTTTTAGAGTGGCCTCGATTTTTATTAACTAACCGTTTGTGTACAAAACAATAATTTTTATTTGCCCTAGTTCTTTGTTATATTGTTGCAAAATGTTATGGTCCTGTCTCATTTTTGTAAAACAAAAAGTATGTCGAATTCTACTTTTATTATATTTGAAATAAAATATATATTTTACCGTATGTTATGAAAGTTACTGATTTAAGTTTTCCCTATTTAGTATTCGCATTTATTACATTATTTTACCGTTATAAATGAAACTCTAACTGTTTCTAAATAATTCCACAATATAATTAGAGAATGATACAAATTCTAAAAAAAATGACAATTGTTTCGATATAATAAAATATCATCATCAGAATGACAGAAGTTACGTGATTTGTTTTAATGCTGTCACGACTTCAGTTTACTCAAAAGCTGTAATATTAAGGGTTCGAGTCCACCTGGGATGTGCCATTGGTGTAGGACTTTATAAATTAATCCGCAAAAGCATTAACAATTTCCTTAGCACCATGCAAAAGTTGTTGGTTATACGACATTCTTTCCGAAACGGTGGAGGAGCCTCTTTTACTATTATTTATATAAACGACCAAAAGCTCGGGTTATCCTTGATCTCCATTTCAACTGACACTGAGATCTCTATAAGTATCACACTTGATTTAGAATACACCCTGAGGTGCCTAAATTCATCATAAGCTTCCAAGTCATTCTCATTTTTAAATTGTTTTAAACGTACTCTGATTTTTTCCTAATTTGTATAATTATGTCATAATTGAACCAGGTATGATATTTATTGTTGGGGAGCCCAGCGGGGATTTCTGGATTTACTAAAGCACGGCAGATTAATATACGGGGGATACGTTGTACCCGGTTAAGTACCTCCACCAAATATGAGCCCCATATATATGGCCGCCCGTCAAGGATAAAGGATCAGATTAGTAAAAAATAATTGATCATCAGAAATTCTCGAGCACGTCAGATTAAGGCAGGGTGAGTTAATTACATGCTAAAAAGTGTATATTCCACTAATCTTACAAATTGAGCGACGTAAAGAAAGGGGAGGATTACAAAGTTGTAAAAAAAGTCATCTCAACATTCTGGAGCGTGGCTAAGTTTGTTTTTTTTTGTAGGAAATAATACAAGGATAACGAAAAATAAATAATTTGACGATTTCCACAAGCCGAAGTAACAAATTCGTCGATAAAGTTTAATGCGTGCAACTGCGTGATACCTACATTCCCCTCTCCGCGTTTCTATTCCTCTCTCACTCTTTCTCTATTACTCTCTCACTCCGTCCCCACTCTGGTTTCTGTTGCCATGACACCATAACAGCTGATCACACAGAATAGTTCGTGGCATGATATTATTTACAACTTTTTCGTTAATTTTGTTATTTTAATATAAGTGTAATAAATACCAAAATAAGAAACATCCTGTATAACAAGTTACTTTTTATATTGTAACGTTTAAACTATAGAAAGCGGTCGTTAACACCCATACAATGTAGAAAAAATACATTTATCTAAGTCTGCCTTGTTGCAAAAAGAAAAAAATAATATTTTAACCGAAAATAATAATTGCGTCAGAATAACGAAATTTTGCGGAATCAAATAAAAATTCAATTGTTAATCAAGGTAAAAAAAACCTATTACACAATTACGTCGAACGATAAGTTCCACCAATCAAAAAGTAACAGGTACACAAAAAATAAAAGATTGTTGACTAGGTCGAAAACGGCTAAGGTGTAACAATTGAGGGGCAGTTGGTAAAAACTCGCGGTCGGGAACGGTCTAGTTTTTTTTGGGTTTCGCGGATAGCGGTTTTTTGAGGAGTCCTGAGTTTCAGTAGTTTATAATTAAAGTAGTGTTTTGATAATCAGGTATAATTATTTTTTTTCTCGAAAAGGGAATTGGTAAGTCTGATTCCAAAATTATACTAACTGTGTATTATGACTTTTTTGTAGTTTGGTCAGATTATTAACATTGCCAACCCAGCCCGCTTTCGATGATATTATATCTATATAATTTAATTTGTGTTATGATAGTTCATATCGCATACGAGTATTTAATGGTGATATCTCACCGTATGAATTAGGAATAGGGAGCACATTTGAGGTTGAATATTAAATTGTTAATATCAAAGTTCATATATAGGGTACGCGAAAATATGCAGGTTCTGGCGATTATTTTTTTAAATAACAAATTTCTTTTTATTCTGCGAGTCATTCGCGTTGATTTAAAAGGGTATCTCAAGTTTCCTCTCGATCCTATCACTGGTTTTATTTAATTACAGTCACAAGACGCTATATATGATTATTCCTGACGCTTTGTCAATTTGGTGTAATTTAATTTAATTTTTCTTATATTTTTTTATTAAACTCGTTTAAGATATCATTGTCGGTTAATTTATTTTCTCAACCAGGAGAGCAGGAATACCTAACATATACACATAAGAGCTATACCTAAAATTTTCCCTCAACACACCCCTCTAACTGACGTAACCCCATAACACAAGACCTCTCATTACCAACGACAACTGGTAGCAGCGGAGGCCGAAGCCAGCTCTTTCGGATATTTCTTACAGGAGCCGTCGCCTCCTGTTTCCCACGGAAGCTACGCTGCCTTCTCGGTCCATTAGGGACATTTTGACAGCAGAGTTTTTTTTTGGTTATTACAAGTGGTGATAGAATTTTTTTTATTTATTTAGGATCATAGTGGAATATATTGATTATTACATAAGTTATGTGAATTAAACTATAAATGTTTACTATGACTGATATTAATATAAAGTGTATACTCTGTGGTGCAAAAAACAATTAAATTTACATTAGAAACTTTACAAAAATGTATAAATATTTTAGAATATCGTCGAAGCAAACCGGTTCTCCGAAAATCCCGAACAACATACGATAATCTTGAACTTTCGATAGAATCTTCATTAAATGAAGTATATCACGCATAGGGCTATAAATTATTTACGGTAATACAAATACCGCAAACGTTCAGTATTTACAACAGCAAAGTGTAGTGGAACGTGACAATGCATCGGAAGTTTCTGGGAAAATCACATGCTACTATTGATTCCACGTCTACGGAGTCTGCTGGTACATCGACATATGAGTAAGTGCTAATATGATCAGGAGAGTGTCTCGTGGTTGACTGGCGTAGTTAATACACTTCAACCATGGGATGGTGCCTGCCTGAAATGCGTCTCAGGCGACCAACTCCCACACATCCGTGTGGCTTACATATCTGACGAAGGCAGTCGTAGATTGACTTCTGAACAGGTCCTCACCAGACTGAGTGACGGAGTGGACTGTTCTACAAAAGGAAATTGCAGGCCCTGGTCAAACATGGTCTTTCGCCATTGACGATCGATCCATGGCCACGTTGGGAAGGATTGGCTTCAAACCATACTTGGGTTTTGGACAGGTTGTTTTCCGTCCTAAAGCCCGGTCCTCCCAACTGGCATCAAAACCGGGTTCCTCGAAGAGATCCGAGAAAAGCCATGGCCTGGGGCCGAGTGGAAAACCTTCTGCGGCAGTGAGAAGAACCGACCCTCCTCACAAGAACAGGGGGAGTGCACCGCCGGCACGTAGTCGGGGTACCAGCTATCCAAAAGGGAAATCTGGTTTCCCCAAAAAGAAGACGGGTAACGTCTCTTCAAGGGAACCTGAACAAGGGACTGGACCTACTGTCCTGAAATCGAAGACCAGTATGGCCTCGACAAAAGGACCAACACAACCAGCTGGGCATGTCGTGATGAAAGGTGACCAAGCCTCGTCAACCGCACCAACCACAGCCTCATTCCTGGGAGGATCAGATGGTGGCATCTCAATTGACCCACCGTGTGATCTCCCCTAAGGATCTGAGGAGACACAAGTTTGCCGGCGGCTCTCCATAATCGCCACATTCGACTGTTTACAGGCAAACTTACAGCATGCCAAGGCCGCTACTTACATCCTTGGTAAGAGGTTCAAGGACGAATTAATCGACCTTGCCTTCCTGCAAGAACCATGGACAGGAAACACAGACCGAGTAACTGGTCTCAGCAATATTCCTGGTGAGGTAGTAGTCTGCCCGGGGTGAAACCCAGGGCATGTCTCATCAGTAGGAAAAATATTAATTATTTTTTGCTTACAGGCTTTTGCACTCCTGATGTAGTAGCCATCTAAGTGTCCCTACCGGAGAAGAATGGTATGACGAATATAGTCGCCTGCTCTGCATACTTCCCAGGGGACATGGATACTGTACCTCTTCTCGTTATACGGCGGCTAATCGACTATAGCAAGAAGAACAAACTCCAGTTAGTCATGGGCTGTGACAGTGAGTTACTTTTTGATTATATACTAGGGGAAGGGCTATCTGTTATTAATGTGGGCTCCGAACCAACTTTTGTAACTGGAAATAGATCAGAGGTGTTGGATTTAACAATCAGCTCAAACTTTCTAAGCAATAAGATACGGCACTGGGCAGTATCTACTGAGCCTTTGTGTTCAGATCACAGACACATTCAATTCAATATTGAAATAGGTCCACAACCAGTAGTGGAATATCGCGACTCAAAAGCTACTGACTGGAGTGAATACAATAATTCCCTCCAACGGTACATTGAGGACGACTTCACTACAATTAACAGTTGTGATGGGATAGATACTGCAGCGCATAAGCTTCGGGAACCAGTGATCTCCTCCTATCATGAAAACTGTCCACTCAAGACAAAAAGAGATAATCGTAACTCTACTTGGTGGAACACAAGCCTTGATAAACGAAGAAAAGAAGTTCGACGACTATTTAATCGATCTAAAGTGTCAGGCAACTGGGAACCTTATAGAACTGCTCTAACAACCTACAACAAAGAAATTAGAAAGGCGAAGCGGGAGTCTTGGAAGAATTTTTGCGAGAGTATATCTGACATACCTCGCAGTACCAGAATACACAAGATTCTCTATAAAGAGTCGATTGCCGAGATAGGGTCGATGAAACGACCAGATGGCACTTTCACGACCTCTAGAAAAGAAACGTTAGAGCTTTTGATTAAAAACCACTTTCCCGGAAGTTTAACTCTGGATAACAATCGACCTCCCCACTTTGAGGGCGCAAGGCGGCCCAAAAAAACCGATTGGGAGGTCGCCAAGGAAGTTATCACAGCACTGGCATGGGAAATCAAATCATTTCAGCCCTTAAAATCTCCCGGCGAGGATGGCATATTTCCAGCTCTGCTACAAAACGGACTGAAATTACTTTTACCCATCCTCATTAAACTGCATAGAGCTAGTCTGGCGTAGAATTATATACCACCCTGTTGGTTGGCGGCTAGGGTAGTATACATACCGAAGGTGGGGCGGGTAGCATTATGCAGCTCCCCCCTGAGCATCCACCAGTACGCTTATCAAACTGGCAAATCAACAGATTTAGCATTACACAACCTTGTTGGGAAAATCACACAATCCCTTAACAATAAGGAGATTGCGGTGGCCATTTTTCTTGACATCGAAAGAGCATTCGACAATGCACTACCGGCCTCCATTGGTTCAGCTTTGGCTAAAAAGGGCATAAAACCAACGATTACCGGCTGGATTTATGCCACGCTCACTAATAGAACAGCCACCTACATCTCTTCAAGATGAGGCCATTGGCTTTAAGGTTTCCAGGAGCTGCCCGCAGGGTGGAGTGCTATCTCCCCTACTGTGGTCACTCCTGATGGATGACCTGCTTGGTACTCTCGCTAGAAGAGGGGTAGAACTGCAAGTGTATGCAGACGACCTTGTTATTTTGGCAATGACCAAGTCAGGACGGGTTGCATATAATAAATATCCTCCGAAAATATCGCAACGAATGTAAGAATATTTTCTATTTGGATGAAACCTAGCTAAATGAAGGACACGCCGTATCGAAAGTCTGGCAAGATAAAAATATACTGAATTCCCGACAAGCTGTCATGGAGGGTTGGTCAACAGGATTAAGACTTCCGTCTGGAAAGGGACGCAGGATTTTTGGCTCAAGGATTATTGGAATATCAATCTAATTCAACCAAAGACTAACACGAAGAAATGACGGCTGACGTTTTTGAGGATCGAATACATTCTCCAGAATTCAGTTATTGTAATGGATAACGCCAGCTATCATTCTCGATTAGTAGAGAAGCTTCCCACAAGTTCTCGAAAAAAAAGCGGCAATAATTGAGTGTTTGCAGTGTAAAGCCTTAAATTTCGATGATACAATGGTGAAAAAAGAACTTTTGCAAATTCTTAGACAGTGTAAGGCAGAGTTTAAAAAATTTGTAATCGATAAGATGACAAAAAGTAGAAGTGTTATTGTATATCGCTTACCCCCTTACCATTGTGTGCGGAACCCAATAGAGCTTATATGGGCACACGTCAAAGGTTATGTTGCCAGGAACAACAAAACTTTTAAACTTCAAGATGTACGGCAGCTTTTGATGGATTCATTGGCGAATGTGACTGCCGAAAACTGGCAAATCGCCATAAAACATGTTATAGCTGAGGAGGGGAAAATGTGGGATCTTGACGACTTAATCGACGAAACTACAGGGATCGAATTATTTACTTAGGAGAAGGCGTTTTTTCTGATGAGGAATTTAGTTAATAATGCTATATATATTATAGTTAAAGTAATGTTCACCTGCAATTATTTGATATAATTTTTTTTATTTTTTACAAGAATATGTGTGTATATAAATCTTAGTTCACAATTACTTTGTATTTTCATTATAATATTAATTATAATAAACATCAAGCAAAAATCATAAATAACCCTGTTCAACGGCTATGGACCGTTTGGTTACCTGCGTATGCTTTCATTTGCATTTTATTACCTATTGTTATTTGACCGATTACCGGTGGCCTGGTCACAATTTCTTTCTTCTTAGTCTAGATACATTGTAAAACATAAATAAGAGATAAACATTTTTGAGGCACCCGACCTCCGTTTTCTGTTTATTATAGGCGCTTCAACATATTTTTGCAATTCTGGCACATTTATTTAGAAATTTAAAGGTGTCTATAATTGGTCCAACATGTTTATACCGTGTACTAGTTATGGACACTAATGTCTAAAACTGGTACAATGTAATGTTTTCTTTTTCTCTTCATAATTCAAATAATTTTGGTATAAATCTAACTTTCCCTATATATTTTAATATAAAATTCTTGAAACATTTATCGTACCAGTTATGGACATACACTATTTACGTTAGGAAAAAAGTTATAAACTATATAAACATTATGTCTATAGTAGGTCTTCGATATCTATAATTAGTACATTTCCTTTTCAGTGGATTAAATATTATGGGAAAAACTAAAAGGCTTCAGTATTCCGAGGAATCCATGAAAGAAGCTATATCGGCAGTAATAAATGGAATGGCAACTGCTAAAACCAGCAAATTCTTCCACTAGTCACCATATTGAATAGGGTTCACGGAAAATCACCTATGTATAGAAAAATGGGCCCTGAAACAGTCCTTAGCCAAAAAGAGGAGAATTTATTGGTAGAGTGGATGTTTCACATTGTCAATGCTGGGTTCCCTGCGACCAAAATGCAATTAATTGATAGTGTTCAGTTACTGGTGAACATTTTTAAAAGGGCTAATACATTTACCAATGGGAGACCAGGTCGTCACTGGTATGAAGCAGTTTTAAGAAGACACCCAGAACTTTCACACATAGTGTCACAGAATTTAACAAATTCTCGGGCCAACGTGTCAGAAGCAAAAATTCGAAGTTGGTTTGACGAAATCAATGTATATTTAAGTGGAATAGACAAAATTGATGTCTTGAACCATCCATCTCGTGTATTCAATTGTGATGAGTCTGTCTTCTTTTTAAGTCCTAAACAGGATAAAGTTTTAGTAATAAAAGGTGAGAAAACTATTTACACGTTCATCAATAACGATGAAAAGGAATATCTCACAACATCATTAATGTGCAATACATCTTCCTCCGCCTATGATTGTTTACAGTTACAAGCGGGTACCAAGGCCAGTTGTAGAAAAGATTCCTAACGACTGGGGTGTAGGCCGTTCTGAAAATGGATGGATGACAGGGGAGACCTTTTACGAATATATAGCAAATATAAAAAGAAAATATCATCCATGGCTCAAATGTGACCGACAGTAAATTTTCTGAATAAAACTATATACAAATATTTTTTACCCATGGCTAGTCTCTAAGAACGTAAAGGTTCCTGTCATCCTATTCGTTGACGGACACACCTCTCATTGAACCATGGCTGTTAGTGAATTTTGTAGTACTAATACAATATTTTTAATTTCGTTTGTAGCCAATGCCACACATATTCTGCAGCCGCTAGAAGTGGCCGTTTTCCGTCCTTTTAAAATGGAATGGAAAAATCTGTTCACACATGGCGAATGGAAAACAATAGAAAAAAATGACTAAAGATTTTGCCCCAAATATGAAAACTGCTATAGACAAAATGAAAAGTTTTCCAGACATGGTTTTCTAACCTGTGGACTAGTGCCATTCGAAGCTAGTAATATCAATTTCAAAAAGTATTTCAAACTCGAAAATTTAAAATACACTCCTATCGACGACTCTACTAATTCTGGTAACTTTTTAAATCTATTAGAAAAGAAGATCGCAACAGACAAGATACATCCATTTAAATCTACTGAGGATCTCTGGAGAGGTGATATCACAGATACAAGCTTGCTCAATTTGTGGCACTCATCAAATAAATCAGAAGGTAGAGATCACGTGACTGCTGATAATACAGGGGATATTCAAGAATTCACAAATGCTTCAAATGTAGATGAACTGAGTTTCACTCTAGAATATGATGAGCACCCAACGTCTGACGCTGATAATCAATTAAATGAATGTAGAAACGAAGATTATGTAACCAATGAAGTTATTGATATCACTGACTCAATAGAACATAATAATTTGATGTTACCTTTGATGATAACTGTACCTAAACCTGATGATCTATATTCAGTCTGCAATATTATCAGTGGTACGCCTGGCGTTCTGGATAAAATACATGAAGGTGAGGAAGTTCAAAAGGAATGTTGTGAAAACATTAAAACTGCAGGGAAAAATGTAAATAGACAAATCGAACATACCGAAGATCTGAGCAAAGCTTTGCCAACAAAAACAAATCCAGGAAAAGACCATACCGATACATTTCAAATAGCGGAATATGTAGTTATTGAAAGAATACTGCATACTCCAGAAGAAAACAAAAACAAAGAATACGAATATACCCAAGACTTGAGCAAAGCTTTTCAAACAAATACAAATTCAGAAAAATATTACGGGGACACATTTAAAACAGTACACGATTTAGTTAACGAAAAAACACTTAAACATGTTGAAGAAAATAGCAAAGATAATAAAAATCCGAATAAGAAAGATGAGGACTCCATACCTTCACTGTTCAAAAAAATCTCTCTTTTGGACAGCTCCAAAGACGCCAGTTCTAAAAAGAAGAATTAGAGAAAAAGTTCCTTCAGTCGCGTCATCAACGCAGTGGCAAGACTATTACGAGAAAAAAGAAGAGCTTAAAAATATTGAGCTGCAAAAAAGAACAGAATAAAGAACAACGGTAAAAGAAAAAACTTGAAAAGGAAGAAACCCAAAAAAAGAAAAGTTGCAACAGAAGGAACATCTAAAGATGAAAATATATCGACTACATCGGACGCGGTTATCAACGAGGTCACTCTTTTTAAACACCAACTAAATGTAAATGACAGTGACTGTGCTTTCTTCAACAATGATCATGTAGTAGTAAATTACAATCAACAACGATTCCCTGGAAAAATTACCAATGTAAGGTATAATCAGGAGGACGCTGAATATCATTATGAAGTTAGTCATATGGAAAAAAAGGATTAAACTAGATCTGGCCAGAGAGAGCGGACATTTTGTGGTATGCTCCAGATGAAATTTCAAAAAAAAATTCGATCCAAAACTAAAAAATTAACGAGGTTTGTACTGAATTCCAGGAATGTCTGATTATGTTTCAGGGTCGTAAACAGTTTTTTCTCTCGTTTTATTGTTATTTATGCGAATTTATTTAAGTTTATATTCTTATTACGTAAGTAAGTACCTAGGTACGTATTTAAGACTTAAGCATTGCCTTTTTGTCGATAACTGGTACACATTAATGTCCATTATTGGTACATGATGTATTTTCAGAGTAATTCATTTTTTTACGAAATTGTATGTATACTTATATGAAAATACCATTTCGTTATAAATACAATATAAAAATATATAAACAAACATCATTAGTCTAACATTAACAACTTTTTTTAGATAAACCTTCCTTTTTCCAACTTTTTGTTAAGCTGTCCATAATTGGGACACTTACCTTAGTCTTGCTATTATTGTTAAGAAAAATTAATATTTTTTTTGTTGGTGAAGCAATTTTAACTAAATAAAATTGGGAAAACGTATTTCACTTTCTTACTTGCTAATATTTTTCACTCGTGACAGACAGTTTCTTTCAAACCTAGATATGTACAAGAAGTTGACATTTTTATTTAAAACCAAAGATGGTATATATACATTTAGAATGTATAATGTATGGTTATTTCTACATCGAGAATTTAAATTTTCTTACCTGAACTTAATAAAACTTTTGAATATAAAGGATCCAAAGCAAATTCAGCCATATTGTAACCTAAGGGTTTCGTCAGTTCCCCTTCAATATCGATAGCATCAAGTGCATACAAAATTTCCAAAGCGCTTTTCAAATTTTCTAGAGGTGGTGGACTGGGAAAATTAAATTTAAGTAAATTGGCTATTCCCAATGCTTTTATTTGAAGAACTGGGTATGTTAAATTACTTCGTACCATTTCAGGCGGAGTATTATCGGCTAACTTTGACGCATATTCTTCAGTATATAGTCTACAATAATAAAGATGTTTAAGAATTTTTGGTTCTTATTCAACATTCGCATAGACATTTTTGTGATGTAATGTGTTACTTAATGTAACATTTAATTATATAATAGGCTATAAACATTAAAACCTTCATTTCATTATTACATACCTAACTTTGTTTAATTTATAAACTATGCTGCATAAACTAATTTATATTTAAAAAAATGTCTACTGTATACAACATATTGAATGTCTAAAAAACGCATCACTCTATAATTATCAATCTCATCGAATTATTACTTTTCCGCCCAACCTATCTAATATGCGAGAAAAGTATTGGTTTACCGACAAAAAACTTGAAATTTTGAAAAAAAAATTTAACATTTTTCATCAAGAACATCACGAAAAAATGGTTTTTAGAAAAAAAATCCTGTGCGTATGTCGTCGTCGTCGTTGTCGTCGGCCACTTTTCGTTACATGTCTTGTTAGCACGATACAGCTTCCAGAGTGCAAATAATCGCAAATTTTATGATTGAATATTGTTCAGAGCCAGTACAACGGGTGCTATAGTACTTTAAGTACGACATTTTTGTCATTTTTAGAGAAATTTCAGTTTGTTAGCACGATACAGCCTCCGGAGTGCAACAAGTAACCAATTTTATGATTTAATATTATTCGGGATATCTCACAGATGAACCCTATTGATTTTCAGCTCACCAGAGCCAGTAAAACAGGTGCTATAGTACTTTAAGTAAGACATTTTTGTCATTTTAGGAGAAATTTTAGTTTGTTAGCACTATACAGCTTCCAGAGTGTATACAACTGACCAATTTTATGATTGGATATTATTCAGGGTATCTCAAAGATAAACCCTACTGATATTTAGCTCACTAAAACCAGTAAAACGGGTGTTATGGTACTTCAAGTACCAAATTTTTATCATTTTTGGAGAATTGTCAGTTTGTTAGCACGATACAGCCTCCAAAGTGTATACAGTTGACCAATTTTATGATTGAATATTGTTCAAGGTGTCTCACAGATGTACTCTATTGATTTTCAGTTGACTAGAGCGAGTACAGCGTGTCCTATAAATTCGGATATATTACATTTTTGGTTATTTTTGGAGAAATTTCAGTTTGTTAGCACGATACATCCCCCGAAGTGTACACAAGTGACAATTTTATGATAGAATATTGTTCAGGGCATCTCTTAGATGCGGAAAAGTTAGTTTTAATCTTTAAAACCGTTTATTTTCATCTTGAGATGCCATCTTTAAAAATAGCTTTACCCGGAGATGATTCGAACCGAAAATGCTGAGGACAAAAAGACACCTATTCACAGGGCGAATACAAACTGCAAAGTCTATATGGGATACTAAAAGTGAAATTTATAAAGTTAGAGTTGTGAAAAGAAACGCGTTAGAAAAAATTGCAGAAAAGTTTGCAACTTATGTAGATGAGATATCAAGAAAAACACGTAACTTATGAAGACCGTTTAATATATTGAATTGGAAAAATAAATCAAGCCATTATATTTCAAAATGGCCTTACTATAAATCAATTTTATTTTCAAAAAGTGGTTTAATATGTTTAAAATAACCATACTACCTCCAACTTATTTTCAAAAAGTGGTTTAATGTATAAAATAACCACACTTTTCTTTACTTTCATCATGAAATATATGGCAGAACTAGTGCAAAGGATTCATACATTTATTTCTCAAAAACAGGGTCTACTTATTTCGCTATACATATGTCGGTGATATTAATATCTAGTAATTAATGTATTAGTGTTTTAAATGAGACTCACTGTTTTTAGCTAATTCCACAGTATAATGAAAATTGTTGAAAATTCTAAAAAATTGACAATTGTTGTTTCGATAACTAAATATCATCGTCAGAATGACAGAAGTTACATTTCATTTGGTGCCTACCTGATGTTTAGTAGTTATTTTTGGCTAGACCAAGAAGTGACCTAACTTGTGATTGACTTAATATATGTTAATAGAAAAAAGGAGAAGATGTGATATTACAAATATTGAAGCTTAGATATTATTAGCCCTATGGTGATATCCTGGATATCATTTTTCCACTAACTTGTGATACATTTATTCATAGGAACTGAAAATGCTCTATGAACAAATGTAATTTTGATAGAGAGATTAATACAATTAGACAAATGGCAACATCCAATGGTTATCCATTACATATGATAAATAACCTAATTAATAAAAAAGAGGAAAAAGTGGCATTACAACTAATATTTCCTAAACAAACTGATTAAATAAAAACTTATAAAACCATCACATATGCAGGAAATATTTCTAATAATATTTCAAAGATAATATCTTTAGCAACGAATACAACAATTTCTTTTAAAACAGAAAGTAACGTAAGTACAAAATTGTTAAATGTAAAAACCAAAATACCACCATTAAAGAAATCAGGTATACAAACAAGAGTGACTGATTTTAAACATAAATGCCCAGCTTATTAATTGCTCCAAAGAGATGGGTTTTTCACTAGTTTATCAAAGAGATTTTTTTAGACTTGGCTGGCATTTCATCTTATCAACACAGGGCGTTTTACTAATGTTGGTCAAATTCAAAGGGGAAAATATGTATTATTTTAAATAGAACACCCTATAATTTTTGATCTCATTCGAAAGAGCAATCATTCTCCTTTCCAAAAATGTATAGTTTTCTATCTTTTGTTTCATTAACAACAAAGATATTCGAGGTTTCATGTAGTAGTACATTTTTAATTAGTAGTTTTATATGAACGTATTTTGATGCCTAAAATCAACTCATGCTGTGACCGTTTGACGCATAACAACAAAATCAGCAATTTTGACAATAGTAATTTTGTTAAGTCATATAAGTCGGTTTCGAAATGATTTATACAGTGAGTGAAAAAGCTCAAATTGTAATCATTTATGCAGAAACGAAATCAATAATTCAAACAAGGAGGATATTCAGAAGGAAATTTATGATAAATCCGCCATCAGTGAATATAATTAAAAAATGGTATGTACAATTTATCGAAAATTGTTGCATTGCACACTTAAAAAAACCAAGAAATGATGATGGTCTTGTAAACAAGTTGATGTCAATTAATGAAGTGCTACATGATAACGATCATAAAATTTCAATTAGAAAAATTGCTGGAATTTTAGAGCTTAGCAAGAGTGACGTTCAAAGATGTCTAAAATTTTTAAAACTAACTGCATACAAAATTCATACTTATCAAAAATTGTACGAGTCAGATTATGAAAAACGAGTAATGGTATGTGAGACTTTACTTGACTTATTAAGAAACGAGCCCAATTCATTATTAATTATGTCTGATGAAGCAACGTTTCACATTAATGGCATGTGTAACAAACATAATTGTAGAATATGGGGTTCTCAAAAACCAATTTCTTTTAATGAATTTCAGAGATATAGTCCAAAAGTAAACGTTTGATGTGCATTATCTCGGCGAAAAATCTATGGTCCTTTTTTCTTTTCGGAACCAACAGTGACGGGTACTAATTACACGGATATGTATGGAAACTTTTTTTTATCCGCAACTAGCTTAAGATGGAATTAGCGATGACGTTTACTTTCAACAAGACGGTGCACCACCACATTATTCGTTAATAGCACGAGATTCATTAAAAACGTTTTTTAATGATAAGTGGATAGGTCGAGCTGGACCGATTGAATCGGCACCGCGGTCTCCTGAATTAACTGTCCCAGATTTTTTTCTCTGGGGATATGTGAAGGATAGGTGCTATAATCGTAAGCCTAACAATTTAACAGAACTGAAAAATCATATCAGGAACATTATTGAAAACATTCCGCAAGAAATGTTAGAAAATTCATTTGAAAATTTAAAATTTCTCTTACAGTTATGCATAAACGAATAGGGTAGGCATATGCAGCATTGTAATAAACACGAAATATGGCAAAGGGAAATTTAGGGACACCCTATATAGATATAATTTTCTTGATAATAAAATAAGTCGAATTCAATTTAATATAAAAACAAAAGTTGACCTACAGCAGAAAAGAATTTGAACAAACAATTTACACAACCGACAAGGTCGATGACAAAACACACGAAGGTTTGTTTATAAAAAATATAGACAAATCTTGCAACTTAGTATAAAGAAATTAATTGAAAACTAACCTTCAATTACGAAAATAAACCTTCAATTACGAAAATAAAAAAATATGAGACAAGAGCAACACGAAGGAAATTAAATAACATATCCCAAATCTTCTGAAATAAATAGCAGAAAATTTGGTAACAGAGGCAGTGAGGGAAGTAACCCTCATAGAGTGATCAGGTATGGCCTGACACTCCCCCATTTTCGACGGCCCGTACGTAAACAAGTGATATTGTATGGTTGTGATTTGTGATATTCTAAAAGTAAAACGTAAGGTTTTCTCTGTCAATATATTTATTTTTTTAACAAATATCGTATCGACATTTATTTGATTTGTCTGGGTGTCCAAAGATACATTTCCCGGTCATATTAAGTGCACTATTTTGACATTTGAGCCCCTCACCTAACATACTTAGGAAATAGTACGATTTGCAATCGATTTAATAATCCAGGGGAACCCAAAATTTTAGTCACGGGAATTTAAATATTCATATGTAAGAAATATCTTATTTATATCATAACCAGGTCAGAGTACCTTCAGATTTCGAAAGACTCTTTGCACTAATCCTGATAGTTACTTTCTTATATTATACAGGGATATTCATTTATGTCATAGTCGGGAAAGACTACTTTCAGGTTTATGGAAGACATTTTTCCCGAGTCATATTAATTGTAATCATACCTCATACAGGAATAGTCATACGCAAGACATCTTTTACTTTCGTCATAATAAGGAGAAACTACTTCCAGATTATGAAAGTCGTCTTTTCCCTAGTTAATTTCTAGTGTATTGTACCGGGACATTCTCCCCCGATTAACTTTTATTTTGTCCCAACCAGGGCTGAATTACTGTACCTAATTATTTTGTGTTTGTAATATATATGTACATATTATCCACCCAGTCTGTTTCCTTTATCAACAACCCCTCGGACCAGCAGGATTGAACAGGTTGACGCGACCGGCCTTAGAACTCAGGCTTGGCACATTGTATACGCCCAAGAGGCCCCGCGGAGACCTTGTCCGCTCGCGCCAGGAAACCACCTCCACTGAGGCTACCCACAGGGGGATTCCTGGCTCTAAATTGTGCCATAAGGCACTGGTGACAGCACGCTGCAAAATTCAAGGAAATAGGAATCCAAAGGTTGTCATACACTGGTAACGGAGGGCTGTGAACTCTAAACGACCACAGCTGTTATTACAGTGGGGACCAAATATTCATTACACTGGATTACATAAAAAGGATAAAATTACCGATCATTACACTGGTGACAGAATATATAGACAATTTATTACAGTGGTGAAAATTCACATTATTACACTGGTGGCAGCGGCCACTGGAGTATTACAACGGATTTCTACCCACATTCATTACAGCATTTATTGTAACTTTTTTGTTCTTCGTTCTTTACATGTATTGAATAATATTATTATGTTTTTTCGCTAAATAAACTGTTTGTCAGATTTGTTGGCAATTATTTACGTAATTAAAAATGCATACTACATGAAACCGACTATGATTTTGTTATGCGTCAAACGGTCACAGCATGAGTTGATTTTAGGCTTCAAAATACGTTCATATAAAACTACTAATTAAAAATGTACTACTACATGAAACCTTGAAAATCTTTGTTGTTAATGAAACAAAAGATAGAAAACTATACATTTTTGGAAAGGAGAATGATTGCTCTTTCGAATGAGATCAAAAATTATAGGGTGTTAGATTTAAAATAATACATGTTTTCCCCTTTGAATTTGACCAACACCCTGTGTTGATGAGATGAAATGCCAGCAAAGCCTAAAAAATCTCTTTGATAAACTAGTCAAACTAGTGAAAACCCCATCTCTTTGGACCAATTAATAAGCTGGGCATTTATGTTTAAAATCAGTCACTCTTATTTGGGACACCCTGTATATAAACTCAAATGTTCAGAATGTAATGCTGTCTATTTGGGTCAGACCCTTAGAAATTTTGAAATCCGATACAGTGAACACTTACGAGCATACAGATTAAAACAACCAGATAAATCCCACTACGCAAAACATCTACTCGACATCATTCATTGACACCTA
This sequence comes from Galeruca laticollis, assembly GCA_963921935.1. Classification (NCBI taxonomy): domain Eukaryota; kingdom Metazoa; phylum Arthropoda; class Insecta; order Coleoptera; family Chrysomelidae; genus Galeruca; species Galeruca laticollis. The sequence goes on from OY998177.1 coordinate 213,683,697, forward strand.
ACACAGAACTACACTAGAAGTGCTGCATATTTGTGAAAAGAAACAAGAACTGGATTTCTTTGAAGAATTGGAAATTAGAAGACATTTAAGAAACTCACAATATGAAGTCGCCAATGAACAAATAAATCTAGGGAGTTCTCCACTAATAAACTGTCTTCTTAAGTGATAATTGTAAAGATCAGCAGATATAGTTTTCCTTGCTTTCTATATCATTGCACAGTTATACTGATCTTAATTGGAAAAATGATATCCAGGATATCACCATAGGGCTAATAATATCTAAGCTTCAATATTTGTAATATCACATCTTCTTCTTTTTTCTATTAACATATATTAAGTCAATCACAAGTTAGGTCACTTCTTGGTCTAGCCAAAAATAACTACTAAACATCAGGTAGGCATCAAATGAAATGTAACTTCTGTCATTCTGGCGATGATATTGATTTATCGAAACAATTGTCAATTTTTTAGAATTTTCAACAATTTTCATTATATTGTGGAATTAGCTAGAAACAGTGAGTTTCATTTAAAAAAATAATATGAGTAGATTCCACGAAGTAAGGGTCGAGACAGTTAATTTCAGTAATTATTGTCATTATGTAAACCGTCTGTACGGTTTTGCATCTGATACTCTATATTTATGTCAGAGAGATGAACGTACCTTTGGCAAGAGAATAAATGTAATTTAAATTTTGTATATTTCTCTTGTACTTTTTGATATGTATGGAAATCTTATAATATTCTGCAGTGTTGAACAGATATCTAACACAGATTTTCCAAAAAATATGCTTCATTATGCAGATAAATGCCATGCTGTTAACCAAATTAAAGGATGATCTCTACAGATGCCATTTTGAATTTATTCAATACATTATTTCTAATAATAAATATTTATACAATTAGCAATTATTTTCACCTGTAAACTTTTCCTGATCTTACTCGCCCTGCTCTTCCGGCTCTTTGATTTGCTGATGATTTACTAATAGGAACAGTTATTAAGCTGTCAGTGTGTGCTTCATTGTTATACCATTTCAATTTAACGAATCCACAATCAACAACTACAAAATAGTGAAAGTGTAATTCATAGTAGCAAATGAAAAATTTAATATAATAAGGTTGTGTGTAAAAGTTTAGTTAGATTTATACGGAGTTGATCATAATTGAAAGGCTACATATTATATAATGTTGATTCCCATTTCAATATCTGCCAGTCATTATATGCTTATCATTTGCGTATTCTTCTTCTAGTTTAATAAAAAATACCATATTCTTGAGAAGATATTAATTTTGGAAAAATATATTCTAGTGATTAAATAAGTTTTCAATTTCCACAATGGTGCAACATGTACTGATATTTATAAATTTTGACTCTTGATGATATGAATTAATTCAAATAAGAATTATTACCATGTACAATTCCAGGTATAGTAACTGATGTTTCGGCGACATTAGTGGCAACAATAACTTTTCTGCAACCGTCTGGTGCCGGCCTAAAAACTTTTAGTTGATCGTGGTGGGGTAACGATCCATACATAGGCAATATCATCATCCGTTTCTTTTCTCTTGATTGTTCCATTAAATTTTCGTGTTCATTTAGAAGTCTTACAGCTCGTTCTACTTCTTCTTGTCCGGTTAGAAACACTAATATATCTCCTGGTTCTTTGGATGAGTTTATTTTTAGAACAGTGTCTACCGAGGCTTGAATGTAGCATGGCACTGGCTCTAATAACAAAATTTAGGTTTTCATTAGTTTTAATTATGAATTATATATAGAGATGTAGACAAAAAATTATTGGCCCGAACATATTAAATATGATAAGAGAAGTAGGGGGATTATTGAAGTTGAAAAATGTGATGATTAGAGGTAAGTGTGCCATATACTAAACCATTTTGATGTTCCCAGACTATTAATTCGGGAAACACCTCCAATCTGTGGGAACGAAATAAAAACCATACACTTGTTGAAATTAAACTTTGCAGATAATATTTCGCAGGATCGCCATGTGATGATTAGAGGTAAGCGTACCATATACTAAACCATTTTGATGTTCCCAGACCACTAATTCGGAAAACAGTTACCTCCAATCTGTGGGAACGAAATAAAAATCATATGTTTCAAAATTACTGGGATATATTAGACTTAACACATTAATAACAAATATACAATAACCATGACCAATGTCAACATGTCGTTGACCAGAGTTACACTTACGACTAAGAAATACAACTGTTATTTACTATCTAAATTATACTATTTATACGAGGCATGTTTTTTAAGTAAGTACCGTTTTGGAATTAAAAAAAGAGGTGCAAAGATATCGCAATAATTTTATTTTTACATGAAAGCCTGTACCTTAATCTACTTTTCTACATAATTTCCGTGAATATTGAGGCACTTGTCATAACGTGGCACCAGTTTTTGAATACCCTCCTCATAAAATTCTGCCGCCTGACTCGTTAACCACTGTATCACAAATGTTTTGACTTCGTTATCGTCTTGAAGACGCTGACCGCCCAGGTGTTTCTTCAAGTGCAGGAACAAATGGTAGTCGCTGGGCGCCAGATCAGGGTTGTATGGAGGATGATCTAGAGTTTCCCATTGAAAAGATTTGATAAGTTCTTTAGTCCGATTAGCCACATGTGGACGGGCACTGTCATGCAGCAAAACGATACCCTTACTCAACTTGCCACGTCTTTTGTTCTAGATTGCACGACGCAGATTGTTCAATGTCTCACAATAAGACGCTGCATTGATTGTCTCATTACGAGGCAAAACTCCACTAGCAATACTCCTTTTTCGTCCCAAAAAACTGTGCACATGATTTTTCGGGCAGAAATTGTTTGCTTAAACTTCACTTTTTTGGGTGATGATGAATGTCGCCATTCCATGGATTGTTGTTTCGATTCTGGTGTGACGTAGGGTTTGTCCGTAAACTTCACAGATCTCACGATGAATATCGATCGGTTTGACGCCTTTAGCACTAAGAAGTCGTATAACAGCCCGTACTTCCCAATCGGCGGGACTCATGATTGTCGGAGGCATCTTAAACACTCAGTAAACAACGTATACAATTAAGAATCAGACTGTAATGGCGTCAGCGCATAGACAAAAGATGTAGGTAACCAGCGCGCATGCGCGGAACGCCGACCGTAGCGCTGCGGCAGCGAAATCGCAAAACGGTACTTACTTAAAAAACATGCCTGGTATATGCTGAATCAATATTCTGTAGTACATTCACATCGCTCACATTGAAAATATTAACCTTGTCTGGGTTGATTGTTTTATAATTTATTAACGTACTATTTTGAACGTGTTTTAATAATTACTCAAATAAACGTCTTTTCTAGTGGATCGTGGTTCACTCGTACTGATTAACCTTACTAAATTTATTAACGACCTTCTGGTTCAATAACCGTCACTGTTAACTCTAAAAACAATGGACTGTAGTTGTGAGGGTTATGCAATTAGCAAATCGACAACATATACAATAAACTCCAATTTAAATGTACTTACCAAAGGTACCGGTCTCTGCAACACACTATGAGTTTTCACAATCGATCGTTTAACTATAGTGGAAAGTCCTGGCCTTTGTGACACTAACTAAAGTTTTTTACAATGCCTATATTTGCGAATAAAAGGTTAATACAAAATAAAAGAGCTTGACACATGTCGCGGTTTCAACTGATTTTTCGGTTTTACAATGAGAGAATTAAAGAGTTATTTTAGAACGAACTGTTTGTTCCTCGGCGAAACGTTAATGACCAGAATTAAAAACTAGTCCTTTATCAAAATGTACAAGAACTCAGTTTTAAAATTTAATGAAAATAATCCATAAGCGGCGCGCCGAATTTTATTGAAACTAAGAGGGTGGCGCGAACATACCGCCCACCAAAATTAGAATGGTTGTCCAATTTTAGCACTAGGGAGATAAGCGAAACTTTTAGAAAATGGAGGAACGAATAAAGAAGGTTACCCTGTGTGGTAACAAACAAGATACAAAAAAATAAAACAAACAAAAAAATAAAATAAAGAGAAAATCATTCCTGAAGGGGAATGAGCTTGTTAACGGGACGTGTAAGAACGCCAGTGGGAGTTTGAAGGACGACAACACGTGAAACACCGTCTTGGCCGTACTTCAGTTCAGCAATGCAAGCCAAGGGCCAAGGTAAGGGAAAAGTGTTAATTCCCTTAAATATTACAACGTCGCCCATTTTGAGCGGATGAGCCGATGAAGTCCACTTAGTACGCGTTGAGTCAAGGTATTAAGGTATTCCCGAGACCAACGACGCCAAAATGATTGTGAAATCTGTGAAATTGTCTTCCAACGGGAGGTTAAAGAAATGTCCTCCGAGAGAGGGATTTCAGGTCTTGATAAGAGAGGGACACCAATAAGAAAATGACCTGGACTGAGATACATGGATGCTTCATTGGGATCTGAGGACAATGAGCATAGAGGTCGACTATTGAGAATAGCTTCGATTCGTGCAAAAAGAGTGGCATACTCCTCCGCAGAAAAGGTAATTTCAGCACACAAGCGATATAACAAATTCTTGACAGATTTGACGGCTGCTTCCTACAGCATGCCAAAGTTAGGGGAACATGGAGGATTAAAAATCCACTTAATTTCGCGCTGCGACAAAGTACTCAAGATCTCGTCATGCTGAGTGTGGAGGAAATGATAAACTTCTTGAATGTGTCTGTTGGCACCAATAAAGTTCCGACCTTGATCGGATAAGAAGGAATGAGGAAGACATCTACGAGCGATAAACATATCGAGCGCTGCTAAGAATACGTCAGTAGAAAGTTCGGAAGGAAACTCCAAATGTACAGCCTTAGTCGCGGTACAAACAAAAACGCATAGGCACCCTTTGGTAACGGTGGCTTTACGGAGACGAGAAGCACGAACTTGAAATGGTCCGGCATAATCAACACCTGTGTTAAGAAAAGGTCTACCTGGCTGAACTCGACAAGGGGGTAAATCGGCCATGACTGGCTGAATAGTAGAAGCTCGAAACGATGACAAGTGGGGCATTGGTGAACCACTTTACGTATAAGCTGACGTAATGAAAGAATCCAATACTGAACGCGGATTAAAGCTTGACACGTGGTGGGTCCAGCGTGCAAGGCGGTTAAATGATAGTGCTTGCATATGAGCATAGAGACGTGAGCTGATCGGGACAATAATATTGGATGTTGTGCATTGTAATTTAGGTGAGAGTTTTTGAGTCTACCGCCCACCCTGAGGACCCCATGGTCATCAAGAAAGGGGGTCAACTTGCGAAGAGAATTAACTGTCTTAGTGACTCGTAGTTCCTGCAGAACATCAGCAAAATGTTGTGACTGCGTACGCAAGATGATTGTACGTAATGCATTTTGTAATTCAATAACGCTCAAAGAACCTGCGGAGGGAGGTTTAGAATAATTACGGGACCTACAATTGAAAACGAAACGTCGCATCCAAGCAACAACTCGTTGCATACGTGTAAAGGAAGAGAATCGTAGAGAGAATTCTTCAAATGAGGGATCAGGTGAACAGTGAGTGCTAGAGGACTCGGTTTAAACTCTAATAAAGATTCGTAGTTCAAATTGGTACTGCGAAAGGGAATAGACCATTGCTGGTGGTAATCGGTCAATAGCGGTGGATCTCGAGTCCATAAGTGAAACATCTTATCTTGAAGAAAGTTAGAAGCAGATAACCCACGTGAAGCCATGTCAGCGGGATTGAGAGCAGAAGGACAGTGGGACCACGTTAAATTAGGAGGTGAATGACCTACAATATGAGCGATTCGATGTGAAACAAAAGCTTTGAGAGTATGAGGGGGAGTATGTAACCATGTAAGTACTATTTCAGAATCCGAAAAAAGTCTGATATCAGATAACGGTTTCGGATACCGAATATGCAAAACCGAATTGATTAGATCAATTAAAAGTACTGCGGCGAGCCATATCTTCTGGATAAAAAATTTTAAAGGAAATGACGAGAGGAGACAAAAATCCATTTGGGTCAAATATTTTAGCTAAAAAGTAAAGCATGTTACGCTTAGTACAAGCCGCTCGAAAAGGTTGAACTCTGAATACAAAGCAGTCTCGAGATGGTTCCCAATTCAAACCTAACTTTTAACAACTTGTCCGCATCATTAAACTGTAGAGGAGCTTCTAAATGGCTAGGAGGCAAGTCTCTAAGAAGTTGAGGGTGGCTAGACGACCATTTGCGTAGTTCAAACCCTCCAGACGGAAGTATTTGTATTAATTGCATTTGCAAATCCAATGCGGATGCAATGTCGTCCGCACCGGAAATGATATCGTCAATATAAGTCTGGTTTAATAAGGTTTGTGAAGCTAAAGGAAAACGATGTCCTTCATCTTAAACGAGTTGCTGGAGAACGCGCATGGCAAGAAAAGCGGAGGGGGCTCAGCTTCTTGTTCAGGAAGATTGGCGTTGGGTTTCCAGAGGATATGTTGCATGTGACGATCTTATTCATGTACCAGAATTTGTCGATACATTTGTCGAATGTCGCGCAGCAAAGAGCAATTCGAGAAAGTCGAAAATTGAGTAATATGTCTGATACAGCTGTCTGTAACTTGGATCCTTTGATTAGGCAATAATTGATGGACAGACCGGAAGAGTCGGGACTAAATGCATTGAAAACTACTCGGATTTTGTTGCCATGATTTGTAAGTTTAGTTACTACATGATGGGGAATAATATACTGAGTGGGTTGCAGAGACTTGGACATGTGTCCTAATTCTAAGTATTCTTGTAGAAATAGTTCGTATTCCAATTTGAGTGATGGAGTCTTATCAAGACGTTTGATAAGTTGAACAAGTGAATAACGAGCAACCTTCTGATTACTAGTTAAGGGGGCCGCGTTTGGTTTGATCGGTAGAGAGACTGAATATCTGCCGTCTTCATTTCGTTTATGAGTGGCGATGAAATGTTGCTCTGCTAAAATGTCAAGAGGATCTTGAGGTGTGAGATTCGAAACATTTTCAGTTTCCCAAAATTTGCTGAGGTCATGGGAAATCTGACAAGTAGATATCAAAGAAGTGTTTCGTTGATTTCGATCACGTGTTTGGATAGGACCAAATATGGTGCTGATAGCAACCGAGCCAAGAGAACTGGGTTGAGGTAGTAATAACTGAGGGTAGACGTCAGCACCCAAAAGTAAGTCTATTTTGTCTGAGAAGTGAAATTCAGGATCAGCCAAAGTTAAATATCGAAAAGCACGAGCAACTTCGGTACTAATGTTAGAAGGAGGCAAATGATCAGTAATATGAGAAACCACTGATGGGTTTATGTCAATATGATTTGGAGAAAGTCTGGAGAAAAGTTGGCGTAGGGTACCTGGAGAGGTAGAGAAATGTCCGCCAATGCCTGATACGGAAACTGGCAAATCGTGAATCTTTTGATTCAACTGGTTAGATAAACGCTTTGAGATAAAAGAGAGTTGTGATCCGGGGTCAATAACTCCCCGTACGGGAATGTAACCTTTGCGCTCATCTAAGATGCGTGCACGAAAGGTACCTAAAAGTGACGCCACAGGCGTTGTGGTCGCACAACTAAACAAGAGCGTGGAAGCAAATGCGGGTTGTTCGACAGAGGAGGTAGATGCAATATTGGATTCATGATTGACTTGATCCGAGGTGCGATTGGACGCGGAACTGTTACCTGAATTGTCTAATTGAAAAGGGTGCAAGGGAGTATGATGATTACGAGAATTGCATTTACGGCAGCCAGATGTAGATTTACATTGAGATTTCAAGTGGGAACCTGAACAGTTGAAACAACGTTTGTGTTGCTTGATGAAATCGATCTTTTCATCTCGAGAAAGAGAAAAAAATGCGGAACAGGAGGACAATGAGTGTGTCTTGTGGCAAAATATACAAGACAGGATTTTTGAATCGGAGTGAACAGAACGATGTGAATTTGAATCTGAAGAATTTGAATTGCGACTGGCAATGAATGAATTTGATCTAGAAGCGACCGTGGTACGAGTATTGAGGTTAGAACTTGCAGGGGTAGAGATTATTTCCAATGTTTTGATCTGATGTATTACGAATTCCAACAAATCATTAAATCGCGGAACTCCTTCTGAAGACTGTCGATCTTCGAAGGCTTTAGCGGTACGTGCATCAAGATTATTTAATGATAAAGTTAACAAAATGAAGTTGGCTAGATCATCGATGGATAATGCTTTAATAGCCTGTACAGAATTTTTATGCGTCTCGTGAAAATGTTTCAAATTGCCGAGTGAATTAGAAGAAATTAGTTTGAATTTGAGAATTTTATTTACATAGGCTTGAGCTATTCTGCGGGGAGATTGATATCTGTTGACTAGGGCCGTATAAGCTAGTTCGTAATTTTCACCTGTTAGTTGTAAGCAAGAAACAACTGAGAGAGCACTTCCGCTCAGGTTGGAGCGTAAGAAATGGAACTTTTCGATAGGGGAGAGAGACGTGCTATTATGTATAAGGGATTGAAAGAGTGCGAAGAATTCAGGCAATTTCTCAATATCACCAGAAAAAGTCGGTAAATGAATTTTAGGTAATGCAACATTACTTTGAGAGCTCGGACTGCCGCTGATGGCAGGAGTAGTAGTTGGAGTCGGTTTTTCATTATTAAGTTGTACAAACTTATTTTAAAAAGAATGGTGCGAATAGCATTGGAAGGTGCTTCTGTATCGACGTTATCCGCTGGGGGTAGGAGACAGTTGAGATCACTGATCATTGATAAGTTTAAAATCATCTTGCAATCGCGCGGTATCATCATGATATACCTGCGCAACAGCAATTTGTTCATAAGTGTAATCTTTAACTGCATCCCAGCTGCTAGTAGCATCGGAGAAAATCGTTTGTCGCCTTGCTACGTATTGCATCATTAATTTACGGTTCTTTTCGTCAGCAGCTATTTTGATAAACGTAAATTAACGTACAATGAACAAGAAACAGTTGATGAAGAATAAGAAATGAAAGATATAAACAACTCAAGAATAAATTTAATAGTTTGATAATGTATCGTCCTGCCCCGGTAAACGTAAAATGTTTTGAAAGCGAATAATCACTAATTAATTAACTAGAGATCTAATACATAAAATTTATTGAATCAAACACCAGTGTATAGACGACAGCGAATTCAATAATAAAACAAGAATTTGACAATGATGAAAAAACCAGTTAAATTATTTCTAGTTTTTATTCAACACGAGTCCGATAAACTAGTAAATTTGTTCCAATTTTAAAATAAAACAAATTTTTAAAGAAATCAAAAAATGCGGTGAATGAAAGATATGAAAATACTATTCGCAAATATATGTCGACTTGCTAACTGCAATATAGAACAATATCCGTCTCGTACTGGTCCAAAAATGTTAGTTCTAAAAACAATCGACTGTAGTTGTGAGGGTTATGCAATTAGCGAATCGACAACATATACAATAAACCCCAAGTTAAATGTACTTACCAAAGGTACCGCTGTCTGCAACACACTATGAGTTTTCACAATCGATCGTTTGACTTATAGTGGATTATAGTGGAAAGTCCTGGTCTTTATTACAATGTCTATATTTGCGAATAAAAGGTTAATACAAAATAAACGAACTTGACACACGTCGCGGTTTTAACTGATTTTTCGGTTTTACAATGAGAGAATTAAAGAGTTATTTTAGAACGAACTGTTCCTCAGCGAAAACTTTAACGTTAATGACCAGAATTAAAAACTAGTCCTTTATCAAATTGTACAAAAAGGCTGTATTGAAATGTAATGAAAATAATCCATGAGCGGCGCGCCGAATTTTATCGAAACTAAGAGGGTGGCGCGAACAGTCACAATTGTAATCAAGTAGGATATTTGGTTGTCAAGACGATATAAAAACTTGAAGGAGAAAATCTATTAATTTTGGAATAAGAAAGAGTGTTGTCAGTTTTGAAGTGTGAGAAAAAGTAGTAAGAAGTCGATTGAAATAGAGAATTTAATACGAATTTTGAAAAGATATATAATAAGTATATTCAAATCGAGAATTGTAGACGAATTCTGAAGTGAAATATAATAGATACAAGTCGAGAATTGTAAAGAGTTTTGAAGTTTAATGAAGAGATATTATAAAGTAGATTGAAATTTAAAACTGAAAAGAGTTTTTTGAAGTTTAAAAAGATATAAAGCAAATCGAAAACTGAGAAGAGTAGAGAGAAATATATTAAATATTAGAAATATAATCTGAAATTTCTACAAGTTCCTAACATGGATTGTAATAATAATATTTAGTCAAGATCATAAGCAAAATTTGTAAGTGTTATAAAATTGAGTTATTTTTATATTTGTCCCCGTGGGGATTCTTAGCACCCCTTGACCATTTAAGGTCTGCCACGGACTAGGGGCCATTGCTTTGTTCCTTACTGCCATAATTGTTTTTCTTGAGAAAAAATATAGTGCGGTAGGTTCTCCTTGCTTTCCCCACCGCTGTACAAACTCCATTATGTGGATTCCATTCCGCCGTATGATGTCTGGTTCATGGCCGTAAAAGTTTCTCTAACTATCGTCCATGGTCAGTTTTGTGCAGCCAGCTGCCGCTACACAATTTTTAACCATATCTGGTTACCCTTCCCTAGTTTGGCCTGCAGATCGATGCAGTAATTTTAATTAATTAATTTAAAAATAACCGGCCAGGATTTCGATACGCAAGCCATTTTAGGCGTATTTATCTATTATTGAAACATTATAAAAAATGTGTTTCAGCTCTTGTACTACATAGAATTGGCATGTTGATTAAACCTTGTAGCATAGTCTGACCAATATTCAGGGCAGGATTAAAGGGAGGGGGCACCTGCCCAGGGCCGTCACAAAAGAGGGCCTCCACACATATAACAAAAAACGGCCATCTAGTGTTGTTCCGCTGCGATAACATTTTTTAATTTTATAGAGGGACATTATGGGTTTTTACTTCCTCTACATGTAGATGCAGCTTGTTAACAGAATTTTTAAAAACTACTTCTGTAAAAGGCGGCGACGCTGACTGAGGGAAAAATATTATTGTTTCTAATAGAGTAAATACTACACGATGGTCATCAAAGAAGAGATGCTTGTAAAGCACTAGTCGAGGGTTACAATCGTATTAAAGAAACATTGTCCATAATTTCAGAATATTTTGGAATGAAATTTTAGAGGGAACAAACAGCGTCAGTCTTCAAGATACAAATATTGACCTTAATTGAAGAGCACTTGCATCACTCAAAGAATTTATCAAGTCAAGACATGATAACTTCGAAATGTATGAGACGCGGGGTGATAAGCGGAACCAAAGATTATTCCACGAATAGGACGCGACAACGAAATGTTCGGCTTACTCCACTGGATTATGGAAAGGTTCCAGAGGCTTTAATGACACCATCAGAGAAATTCAGAACTCAACAGTGTATTCCTATTGTTAAAGTGCAAATTCACTTGACCGACTGTAAGCTGGGCCACTGCAATCCCTACCAACTAACTGCGTGAAGCGATGCGCAGACGAGCCAACGCGGGATGCGCAGACGACACAACGGCCCATGCGCAGACGAGACAAGACGGGGTGGTCGGTTTTCGAGCATCGTGGCATGAAGATGCACTTTCATTTTCATTGTATTAAAATTGTCATTTTTATAAATTATTGTGAGTAAAATAAAGAATTGAAATTACAGTTCACTTAACTAACAACAAAATCATTATTCAACACCTATTATGGATCAATTCATTACCTCTTTAAGTCAGAGGCTTTCCGCATGTGAAGCAATTCATTCTGATTTTGGATTTCTACATCATTTGGAAAATTTAACTCCCAATGAAATTAAAGCTGACTCACTAAAACTTGCTAGAATATATAACAATGATTTAGATGAGAACCGAATTAATACAATTTGTTGATTTTTTCAATATATTTGAGGTGGATATCGGCCTATCAAATATAAGTAAAGAGCTTCAAATATACCGGCTGATAAAAGAAAAGAAAGTGGATTATGTGTTTCCAAACGTCCAGGTGACACTTTGTCTATATTTAGTTCTGATGTTAACAACTGTACTGGGGACAGATCCGTTGTTCTGTCCAGTGGCCTCTACAGACCCTCATCCGGCCCTGTCTATATTATCTTATGCAGCTAAAACCCGAACTGAGACCTCCAAAACGAAAAGAGTATTAGAGACTACAGAAATGAAAATAGTTCGAAGAATAGCGAGAAAAACATTGATGGATAAAGAAAGAAGCGAAAACATTAGACGAACATGCTGCATAGATAACGCTAATGACTGGGTACTGGATAGAAAGATACAATGTAATGAACACATTGATCGTAGATATGGCTGAATAACAAATCGTAAAACTAACGCAGGTCGAAAAAGCCTTGGAAGATCTAGAAAAAGGTGGAGCCACAATCTCTCAAATGACTAAGAAGGGGCAATGATGTGAAGAAAAACATGCATTAATTCTTATATAAAGCAAGAAAAAGAAGACATAGTCTGTAAAAGATTTTTCTTTCGATCCTGTTATTTTTGGTTTTTAGATGGACATTTATTCTATATTAAGGTTTGGTCTAGTGGTACATGACTACTATGCCGTATCGCAATGCCTTTTTTATATCAACTGGGGCACCGAACGGTCCAGTATTTGTTTGTATCTGCGGCTTTTTTCGAGCTCGAAACAACAGTGTGTTTACATTCTTTGTTTGCAAAAACTCTATTTTTTGTCATATTGCTAAACATTCTTAACAAAAACATTTCTACTTATAGAAATATCTCTTTAATAAAGTGTACATGTTTAAAGCTGAATTCCACAAGAAAAAATATTACTTACCAGCCACGTAAAATATATCAACAGGAAATTGTCTTCCTTCTACGGACATTATGACTGCAGTGTCGTTTTTCTTATTGCTGGTAGGGTTTTCATTAAAAAACTGTTGTAATTCGTTGGCATTCAATGTAGCGGAAGCTACAATCAGTCGGAGCTCTTTGCGTTTCTACATAAAACATAATTATTTGAACAAAGCAATCGAGTAAACTCAACTTAGAGGGGCAGTCAGTCAAAACAATAATAATAGTAATCGAGTTTTTTTCGTATAGTTAATTTACGATAAAAAGCCGATGATGTCATTTTGTTACTTTCCTGCTTATCAGAATAAATATTAATTTACCAACCGTGAATACAATTTATCCTCAACAGCCAGGGCAATTTACAGCTAATGGGTTGGCAAAACTTCAAGACGTTGTCAAATCAACTGGTAAAATTCCCCAGTTTGTTTCGACGTTTATTGACATTCGATCATCGTCTAATATTTACAAGTTTTTTTGGTGCTTTTAAATTTATTGCTTCTTTAAGATTAAAAAAACAGTTATTATCATAACTAATTATTTAGGCAAATCTGCAGTGTGTGGTTAATAAAATGCCGAAGCAGCTGAACAGAAAATGTCAAGAGATAGTAACATCTTTGTTGAGCTATTTTGAACGAGAATGCCGAAACGGTGGCCCGCTTCTCCCACTTACTGCTGTAAGAGACGTAAGTAATAGTATTCGCTATTCGTATTCATCATTATTAATATTATTGTTACATATTTAAATGTAAATGATTAAATGTTTTTAACGTTAGGTTAGGTTAATTAAACTTGATAATATATTATTATTTCATAAATTGAAGTAATTATATTGTAGAGAGTTGCAGAAGCTTGACAACTTAGCGTTACCACTGTTAACCGTATTGCCGCCAAGAATAATAGAAGTGAACAGCCTAAAATCCCACCTAAAAAGAGACAACGCATAAAACCTACTTTTAAAATTGATAACTTTGATCAAAATGCTTTCCAAAATGTTATATACGAAATGTATGGAAACAGTGAGTATATTGAATTTACTGTTTTATTTTATTCACAATTAACTAACACAATATTTTTTCAGAGGAACACATAACCTTGAAAACTTTAAGAGATAAACTCCAGGAGCGTGAACTCTTTAATGGTTGTTTAACATCACCCTGGAAGATAGTGAAAAATATTGGATTCAAATACCAAAAAGGTGATCCTCGTCGTGGTTTAATGGAGTTGCTACATATTGCATTAAAACGTGTACATTTTCTACATGAATATGTCAAGATAAAAAGGGAAGGTTTATATCAATTTGTGTTTTTGGATGAGACCTGGATATTTAAATGTCGGACGTTCTTGGCAAGATTCTAATCATAGAAGCGTGAAAAAAACCAAAATTGGTGGTCCAAGGTAATTGAATAATAAAATTTAGCAATTAATTTATGATGTACTAAAACATTCCTGCCATTTTAAGACCTTTTCAAATATTTACTAGTCACACTATTTTATTTAAATCTATATAGTTATTAATAGTTGTTTTGAGCTATGTAGTCTATCTAGGAAACCTAGTAATAATTTGTTATTTCCTTATTGTAGGTATATAGTATTGCATGCTGGTTCCTCTTCTGGATTTATTCCTGGAGCAGGGCTGGTTTTTTCTTACAAAAAACAAGATGGTGATTACCACGGTGAAATGAACCGAGAAAATGTTTTGCATTGGTTTGAATACCAGCTTTTAGTGAACTTGGAAGAACCTGCCAGAATTGTAATGGATATTGCACGTTATCACAGTACAGTGATCAATAAAGTATCAACAACAGCTACCAAAAAGGCTGATATACAGAACTGGTTGATACAAAATGATATTCCTTTTGAAAATACTTTCCTCAAAACCCAATTATTGAATTTAGTACAACAGTAAGTTGATATAAACATTTGTCAATATATTATGGTAATACTTACATAACTTATTTTGTTTAAATATATGCATTTTTGGAGTGCTTCGACTTCCCCCTTGCCACTGTATGTTCAATCCAATTGAACATGTTTGGGGCATAGTTAAAAAAATTTATAGAGATCATGTGGGAGCTGATAGTTCTTCAACAGAACAAGCAATAGGTGTATGGAAAAAGTCTTTAGAAAAAGTGACTCCTAATATTTGGTCAAAGACAGTAGAGCACACTGAAAAAATTATACAAGATGGGTGGGATAGAGAAGTAGTATTTGATAGACAGGATGTGCCAACACTTATTATGAATTTTGACAGTGACGATGAAGATAGTGATGATTTTGTAGTGGAGTAATGGAAATCTTGTGTTTTATTTTTTGAATATTTTTATTCAATTTGCTTTATTTCCACATTTTGAAAATCACTAATAACTATTATTAAATTAATTAGGTACAGTTATTTTATAATACAGAAATTAAAACAACGACCACAGTATCTCTACATAAATAATACTGATAAAATGGAAGATTTTTTATTTTTATATCTTGTAACAAAATTTTATTTTGTGTATCTATATTTTTCTTTTCCATTCTATTTTTATTATAATAAATATAATAGATATTGTATAAAGAAACAATATTTAAATTTGCATGAAGATGATTACAGCTTGTATTGATTCCTTTTAGCGTAAACCCTTGCAGTGCTCTTAAAGATGGTTCTATAGAGCATAGAATAAGGTATAATGACCTACAGTTCGTCATGTAACCCTCTTCTATGTAAAATAATTAAATGTTAATTCGAATATAGAATGATTGGTTACTGTTTCTTGTATCTTATCCATAGTTTTTCATGAATAAATATTTATATTAAATTAATCAAGCCTATCATACAAGGTTTTTATTTTCAAATAAATATTTTTGACTTACGCCCTACGAGGCACGGAACAATGAAAAATAAGAACTGTCATCTAACATCAGATTGACTTTTCTAGTTTTCGTTAAGTAAAGGAAAAACTACAGCTTGGCAACATCACAATATTTTGTTTTGCAACGTCATCGTCTTTTTATCTTAGATAAACTATAGAAGGGAAAAAGGTTTAATTTAAAATTTATAGGTACTCATAAATGTTATCCCTTTGAAAAACCATTTCAAAGGTAATTTTTTCTCAGTATTACCGTACATTTCTTTATTCATTGTTAACTAGTTTTTAAGACAAACATACATGTAGGTAACTACTTTCCTGAAGCATTAAGATTTGATATGAATACCTATACGTATTAGCTACTATGCTTAACATCTACAAAATCTTCTTTTGATTTTGGACCACTCAACACAGTAATGACCAAAAATCTCCAATTGGTCGACCTTAAGGGCCGTTTGGGATCTATCTTTCATTGATATGGTTATTGTAGTGGTTACTTAGTAAGTGTCCCTCGTATACTTTACGTTTACCATAAAGGCATATTATCTTTAAGGCAAACACTTACCTAGCAACCGGTATTCGGGAATAGAATAAACGACATCACTTCTATAAAAATCACTGGGATCGTTTTTAATACATTTAAAAATACACAGATATCAATCGACTTATTCAAATTATCAATAACAATTGATTATCCCAGTTCATTATACTTTCGTTTTATAGGAAATGTACGCACGCTATACGGTGAGCCTGACCTCCGTCTATTAATTGTACGTGTATGTTTATATTGCAATTAGAACGTGCTTACACATATAACTATCATTGGCCTTCCTAGATCAATGCTCGCTAAATACTATAATTAATATTAACCTAAATTTAAATCTTATTTCTACGCTAATGTCCTTTTGCCGTTACTGTCCTTTAGGGATCACTACATCATCCCCTCTTGGAAGAGAAAAATTATCATTTTAATTTTTCGATATCACTTATACCTATAACAGTTTTTATTGAAAGTTTTTTGTTTTGTCTTTGTTTATTAAACACTACTTGTTCGTTTATAAACACACTTCACTTGTTTACAAATGTTTCCGGTCGTTGTATCTAAACATACGATTCTTATGAACTACCTGTAGTTTACTGTCTGGAGATGTAATCTCGCAATTTACCCCCTTTATTCCCGTTATTTTAAACGGACCTAAATAATGTGGATCGAATTTATTTCTCCCTTCATTTTTTAAAATAACTAATTCCCCTATTTTAAAATTTACAGGTGAAGAATCCTTTTCGCTATTATTAACTCTACTGTCTGGCCCTTTCATTAGCGTATTGTAACTTGTATTTCAATTCTTTACCGTATCTTTCAAAATTGTAACACGGTTCAATTTTTACGTTTAAAAATTCTGGCAAATTGGGTTTTCTCCCATATAATAACTCAAAAGGAGTGTATCCGTGATACGTGTTTGGTGTTGTATTATAACAATATGCAAACATTCTTACAAACTCGTACCAGTTATCCCTAGAATCTTTGATAACGTTTCTTATATATTCATTAAATGTCCTATGTAATCTTTCACAACTGCCTATTGCTTCGTGATGGTATTGTAACGCTACCAGGGTCGTTTAACGACCCTTACGTTACTTGTAATAATAATTATGATTAACCCTTTGCCAATGCGTGGATGTTCTAGTTACCTATAAATTCTTTCACTGACACAAGAAGAATCATTACTTTTGAGCTGACTAAGGCAGTTCTTCCCAAAATAGCTTGAAATTCGACCTCGGTTTACAATACGAGGATTTATAAAAGAAAGGTTAAAAGTATTTTAAATAAAAGGTCGAGTTCACTTAATAAATATATTCTCTTATAAGTTAGTAAAAATTTATAATCAACAAAGTCAGAAATTAATTAAAATTACAGTCGCCAAATTAGAACAAAAGGTTTATAATTTTGAAAAGATGAGTGGGACGATACTTATTACTTATAATTGACAACAAACAAAACAAAATAAGAAATTACACAATATATGGAAAGTCAACAGTTTAACTTCTTAGCAAAGGAAATTGACTTGACACCAATCATTCATTGACACCAAACACAAAACTAGATGTACTGCATATTTGTGAAAAGAAACAAGAACTGGATTTCCTTGAAGAACTGGAAATTAGAAGACATTTAAGAAACCCACAATATGAAGTTGTCAATGAACAGTTAAATCTAGGGAATTCTCCACTAATAAACTGTCTTCTTAAGTGATAATTGTAAAGATCAGCAGATATAGTTTTCCTGGTTTTCTATATCATTGCACACTTATACTGATCTTAATTGGAAAAATGATATCCAGGATATCACCATAGGGCTAATAATATCTAAGCTTCAATATTTGTAATATCACATCTTCTTCTTTTTTCTATAAACATATATTAAGCCAATCACAAGTTAGGTTACTTCTTGGTCTAGCCAAATATAACTACTAAACATCAGGTAGGCATAAAATGAAATGTAACTTCTGTCATTCTGACGATGATATTGATTTATCGAAACAATTGTCAATTTTTTAGAATTTTCAATAACTTGTATTATACTGTGGAATTAACTAGAGACCTTGAGTTTCATTTAAAAACACTAATCTTAGCAAAGGGCTCAAAAATACAGTTGAGAAAACTCCTAAGGATTCGTTCCCCTCTCCCTATTCAAATAACTGTGATATCGGCTAAATTCCGCTTATAAATTAAATTAACATGAATGAACTTAAAACTGCCTGAGATTGTCTGATCGAATGAATTTATTTAAAAATTTGCGTCCGATTTATTTGATATATTAATATACCAACCTTACAAACATTTAAAATAATTGGTATTTACTCCTTAGTTCTTAATTAAAAAAAATGCTACACAATTACTTAAGTAAACTAAATACCCCGACGATCTGATTGTTAGTTTATATATGTAGTCGGCAGCGAGAAGTAATGTATCGAAAGATTGTTAGATTATACAATAGGACAACCCTTTGTCAATTTTTTCATATGTCCCGATTCTGCATGCACACTCCTCAAATAATGGTTAATCTGTTAATTAAAATTATCAATTGACTCACCGGGGACGAATCTCTTTCCTCAGACGTGGAGGCCCAGAATATATGCACACCACAAACAACGAAAAAAAGAATATCACTTATTTAGTGATTTTCGCAAAATTCACGGGAACTACCCGAGGTGCTCAAATCGCCGCGCCGGCTGAACACGCTCTGGTATCTTTTAATTTTTTTCCTTTCCCCCTTCATTAAATTTTTCAGTTACCTGTCGACTAACCTCCATATGTAGGTTGCTGAATTTGCGATTTCATACGTGAGTTTAGGTATTTCCCAATTTTTTGTTTTAAATTATGCTTCTAAAATATAGTTAAAGTAGCTTACGCTATAAATTCCGATACCTAGTTTTACGGAATTATAAACAATTTTTGTTTAATATAATTTCGTAACGAACTAGCTGAAGGTATATTATTTCATTTTTTTATATGATACCGGTTGTCCCAATTCCAATGATTATTATTATATTAATAATTATAATTTATTTATACCCATCATTACAGTATGCTGTTGAAAAATTATGTTTTATATTTAAAAGTTCCGCTAAATTCTTCATTATTTCGTTCTTATATTCCGTCCCTTGATCTGTTCTTATCTCCTTCATCAGTCCGTAATTCGGTATAAAATTGTCGAATATTGCTTTTGCTATAGTGTATGCTTCTTTATTCTGAAACGGTATCATAACTGCGTATTTAGTTAATTCGCATAATATTGTAATACAATAACGATTCCCGTTGTTACTTTCTACAAACGGACCTATTGTGTCTATGTAAATAATATCAAACGGTTTTATAGATGTATCTGTTATAACAAATTTTTCTTTGTGATTGGGCTTCGCTTTATTCACTTGACATTTATGACAATTCTTTACATACTTCCTTACGTCTTTCTCCATGTTTTTCCACTTGAAGTTTGCTCTTAGTTTCTTCAATAATCTATTATTTCCAACATGTCCTCCAAACATTAGATCGTTGTGGTATCTTTCTAATATCTTTTGGATCTCTTCTTTTTGCTGTACCCTTTTTGGTACTTCGCATATACATACTTGAATACTTTTTAACCTTTGATTTCCTACTTCTATAAATTCTTCTACTGTGCACTTTTTGAATATATCATCATTTGTATACATTTTCATTCTTTTTACTTCATTTCTTACCGATAGCTCTTCAAGCTTTTCCAACGTTCGTCCTAGGTCGAAGTTGGGTAATCCGGTATTTAAGGCTTCACTAAATTTCAATTTATTCTTGATCCGGATGCTCATCCTAAGTGAGCTACGGTTATTTTCAAAGTGTAAAATTGGTAATTTATGTGCCTCAAGATTATTTAAAACTTTTACTACTGCAGGTTTTTGTATTCTTACTTCCTTTGTTTCTACTTTATTCCTTTGATCCTTTTCTGTTTGTACATTTTCTTTTTGCGTTTGTGCTCTTGTGATTGCCAAGACATGTGAATTATTTATGTATAAATCCTTAAGTTCTATGGATATTCTCGATATGCTGTCCGCGTAGTTCGCTATACCTTTAACATACTGTATTTCAAAATCATATTCTTCTAAATCGAGTCTTATTCTCGTGAGTTTCGACGTCGGGTATTTCATTGCAAATAAATGCGTTAGTGGCTTATGATCTGTTTTTACTATGAAATGTGGTGAACCATATAAATAACACTTAAAATGATTGATTCCCCAATGAATTGCTAATAACTCTTTTATGATGGTGGGCGTGTTAAGCTCGCTTTTCTTGAAGCTCCGTGATGCGATGGGTAGGTCAATCCCTTCGTAATTTTGACTTAAAATTGCTGAACATGCGCTATTCGAAGCGTCTGTAGTTAATATGAATTGTCTATTAAAGTCTGGTAATTTTAAAATTGGTGGATTGATTAATGCATTTTTTAAGACCTGAAATAAGGTTTCGCATTCTTGTGACCACTCGAATTTTACATTTTTCCTAGCTAACCTATTTAAAGGAATACATATTTCGGCAAAATTCTGAATGAACCTTCGGTAGTAATTGCAAAATGCAACAAATCTTTTGACTTCGTTGGCATTTTTTGGCACTGGGTAATGCTGAATGACTGAGTATTTTGCTTTATCTGGTGAAACACCATCCTTTGACAAATTGTGACCTAAATATGTGACTTCTCGCCTGAAGAATTGGCATTTTTGTGGATTTAATTTTAAATTGAATTTACGACATGCGTCAAACACTTTCCTAAGATTGGCTAAGTGATGATTCTCTGAAATTTCTATCACAACTATATTGTCCATATGAAGAAATGCTTTTTCCGGCGTGAGGCCTGAGAATGCTATTGACATCATTCGTGAAAAACTATTAGGGCGTATGTTTAACCCAAAAGGTAGTCTTGTGAATTGAAATGAGCCTTTTTCGGTACTGAACGAAGTGTATTTCCTAGAAGATTGTTCTAAAGGTATTTGATGAAAACCTGACATAAGATCTAAAACTGAAAACCATGTTGCTCTCCCTAATTGATCTAAAATTGCATCTATACGAGGTAAAGGAAATTTATCTGTGACTATTTTCTTATTTAGCTGCCTAAAATCTATACAAAGTCTCCACGCCTTATCTTGATTCGTCGACTTCTTTGGTACTAATAATACTGGACTATTATAATCTGATACTGAGGTTCAATTATTCCCTGTGTTATAAGTTTTTCTACTTGACTATTTAATTCTGTTGATTGTGAATGTGATGTGCGATAGTTTTTTATGTATATCGGTGTATCATCTTTTACTGATATCCTTTGTTCGTAAAAGTTATTGTGCGTTAGTATATCATTCTTCAAAGCGAATATATCTTCGTAATTCTCACACAGTTTCGTTAAATCGTTTCTTACATATTACGGTACTTCTAAGTTTAATGCTTTCCTTAATTCTTTCATTCTGTTACTACTATCAGTCTTAATTGTATATATATATCGAATAAATCTAAATGTAAAGTTTCAATACTCCTAGTTTTTACTGAAATACTTTCATAATTTGTATTTAAAATTCTAACGTACGGGTTTTTCCCCGATATTATGGATCTGGCTATAAATACTCCTGGTGCTATTTCCTGTTGCTCTACTACTGTATCCTTTCTCAAATTCTTGAAGTTCTCTATTAGCCTGTATACCTCACATCTAGGTGGTATTGCTAAAGTATCGTATTCTGGATTACCAAAAATTTGTATGGTTTCTGAATTGTTAGACTTGCAATTTATATGTAATTCTGATTGTGAATAATCTAATACACAATTATTTTTTGTCATGAAGTCTCTTCCTATCAGTCCATTTGCTGGTATTGGAAAATTTTCTTCCACTACGTGAAAACAGTGACTTAAAGTTATGTTATTGATATATAGAGGTTTATGCATATTTGACCCAAAGTTTTTGCTGAGCCTTCAGTTATTTCCTTAATGTTTATTTTATTCCTAGTTTCAATCAAATGATGTGGAAAATTTTTAGAAATTTTTATTAGAGAAATGTCTGCTCCTGTATCTAATATAAAATTGTAAATATTATCGGATATGCTTGTCTGAATTTCTATAAAGTTAGAAAGTGATAAATCTAAATAATATGCTGAATACGTTCCTGAAATCTTGCTTTCGTCGCTTGATTTTTTATTCAAAACCCCAATTGTTTCTGATCCTCTCTTGCTTATTCATTTTCTATTTCACATATTCTTACGTTATTTTTAGCTTGATTATTGTAATTTCCATTATTATTGAATTTCCTATATTTATTAAAATTTTCCTATCTGCCGTAGTTGTTTTCTTGATTATACTGTCGAAATGTCCTTCCTGAATGATTACCGTTATAAAATCCTCTGTTGTTTCCTCTCCGGTGATTATTCCTAAAGTCAAAGTTTGACTTCCTGAAGAAATTCCTGTTATCCTTCATATGTAAGACTTGTTGTTGTCCTACTATACCTTCTACTGAAACGAATTTTGATAGTACCTCTTGTGTAGTTTTAAAACTTCCCGCTGCAATTATTGTTTTGGTTGCGTCCGTTGCGGCATTCATAGTTACTGCTTTAATCGTTGCTTCCTTCGTATATTTTCCGGCTAGTCCTTCGGGCATCCCTTCCGATATGTATGCTGTCTGTAATCTTTCCGCCAGTTTCTCTATTTCTGTTGCATACTGTGTCACATCTTTTCCATTTTGTCTTACCTTACCAAGCTTCGCTAAGAGAAGGCTTGGATTGTCTCCTCTTATCCCCGATTTTAGTTTATTCTTGATGTCTGCAATGGAGTTTTCCGTTGTGATTAAGCTTCTAGCTTTTCCTGTTAGTCTCATTTTTATTAGTAGAATAGCATTTTCCTCATTACCAGTCGCGTTTATTTGTAGTAAATCTAATGAGTCTAAGAATGACTGTAATTTGCTTGCTTCGCCGTTAAATTCATTCGGTAAAACTTTACTCGTAAAATTAAAAAAATCGTTCATACTTGTCGCCATTTTCAACTGTTCGCTTATTGCTTGTAATACAACAGTGTCAATTTCCTCAAATATAGAGGTTGGTATGTCGATAATAGAATTTAACGCTTGAAATGCCCTATCAGCTTTATCCCTAATCCTACTTGAATAATTTTTACAAGTCTCCTGTTATACTAAACTTAAATTTTTCCAATTTTTGGCTATTAACTTAGCAAAATTATTATAAAGACCTACTATGCTATTAATTACTTCGATATGTATATCAGGATTCTTAGGAGTTTCTTTCTTTAAAACCCTTTTTCCTTGTTTATTAACTTCTTCTACAATTAATCGTAACTTATCTTCAAAATCTTCCCACGTTATTAACATTTAAAAAAAATTCGTTCATAAGAATAGAATGCATAAGTACTTACAATTATTTTTACACGGTGAGAGTTCCTGTTGTCTGCTTTACTGCAATGCTTCGGTTGATATCCCTTTTCAACGCTCTACGGTGCGTTTTCCATAATGGCCAGACAAATTTTAAGATGAAAGCTATAGTTATAATGTATAATAATACCATTATGTGCATCGCAACATTGTCTTGCTGTACCATGAAAGTGTTGTTGACAATTCCCGTTTCTTTTGCCTCTTGTTTGGTTGATGAACCTCCCATTGTTTCTCTTCTCCAAGGTCCCAAATTTAAATAGAAAACCATATAGTTCTACTCTTATACCATCAATTGTACCATAATTTTTCGTTCGCAGAATAAAATTTCATCATTTACTTGCAGGATAATTTACCATAACCATTTGTTACCATTATACCATTAATTTTTACATTTCCATTTTACCATTTACTTCGCAGGATAATTTACCATAACCATTTGTTACCATTATACCATTAATTTTTACATTACCATTTCCATTTTACCATTTACTTCGCAGGATCGCCATGTAGTGGTTACTTAGTAAGTGTCCCTCGTATACTTTACGTTTACCATATAGGCATATTATCTTTAAGGCAAACACTTACCTAGCAACCGGTATTCGGGAACAGAATAAACGACATCACTTCTATAAAAATCGCTGGGATCGTTTTTAATACATTTAAAAATACATAGATATAATATCAATCGACTTATTCAAATTATCAATAACAATTGATTATCCTAGTTCATTATACTTTCGTTTTATACGAAATGTACGCACGCTATACGGTGAGTCTGACCTCCGTCTATATTAATTGTACGTGTATGTTTATATTGCAATTAGAACGTGCTTACACATATAACTATCATTGGCCTTCCTAGATCAATGCTCGCTAAATACTATAATTAATATTAACCTAAATTTAAATCTTATTTCTAAGCTAATGTCCTTTTGCCGTTACTGTCCTTTAGGGATCACTACAAAAATGTGGGCTTCAATTTTGTGAATCGTAGAATAATAGTTCAAGTTTACTAATAAATAATAATCCACAGCGTTTATATTACTCACACGCCCACATAAAGATCACAAGAACTAGAAGTTTGGGTTGAAATTTTGAGAAATTACTTTATACGACTGAGACTTGATTTTAAGAAAGTTTTTTACTGTTATTATTGAATTTTAAAAATCTAATTTGACCAAAATTATGTAAATTAAGTTATTTAATAGCAACAAACTTACCTTCAAAATCTTTTTCATCAATCCCATTAAAATATCAGTATAAAGCGACCTCTCGTGAGCTTCGTCTAACATTATAAGGGAGTAGTTTTTGAGAAGTGGATCGGCCATCATTTCTCTTAACAGTATGCCTTCAGTCATATACTGCAAAAATAAAACATGGTCAACTAATATCCTGTTGACTAATATGTCTTTTGCCTCACATCAATGGTAAATTTCAATATAAAAAAATACATCGAGGTTTAGTCGTGGCCATATAAGTGAAGTTTAATTTTTTACGGATTTTTTTTTAAACTGAATATTCGCAAAAATCGAATTTGCATAAAATAACAAATAAATGACATCTTGTATACTTTTATGAAGTATAACTAATTGTCAAAACCCATTAAAAGTAGTTTCTCATGATGTGCGTACCTACTTTACGAATGACACAGTATATTTCAGCTTTTAGATTCATAATCATGCCAGAAACACCAATGTTTGCTTCAACACATATTGCTGTAGTCTAAAATTGTAAATAAATATTATTCAACTCAAAAAGCTCACCTTGTATATTAAATGTATTGAAATAAATAAAAGACGAACATGAGGAAGACAGCGATTACTGCCTTATTTGCTGTGACTCCTAACTCGCCCCAGGAGAGCAATGGATCCAATGCAATAAATGCAAGAACTGGGCACAATCAAAATGCATCCATGACGATAACTGTCTGATATACACGGTGTCCCAACGAAAAGTACCCACCCAAAATAACTGCGGATGTAACAACTTTTAAAAATAAAAACACAAATTTAAAATGATCGCTTATTTCTTCAACAAAAATAAGAATTACAAAAATAAAACTCGTAACACCGAAAAACCATGTTAGGGCTTACCCTTTGTCATTTCCCGATTTTCCATCGTCAATATCACTATTACCGACATTGATAATATTATCTATAACTTTATCAGCCATATTATTTACAGCCCACATTTTCTTTTCTTTGCTTTGAATATGAGCAATACACTTGTTACAATTTTCTGTTGTCACTCGTTACAATGATTTCTTAAGAAGGCGTTCCACACCCGCTAACTTTAACGTTCCATTTTCCTGTGCCACATCCCCTCTAACTTGTGCCCAAATTAATTCAATTGGATTCAACTCACAATTATACGGGGTAATCTTAATATAGTAATTCCATGGCTCAATGCAAATTCATCTACAGCAAGTTTCAAATATTTATACGCATGCATCTTCACAATTTGAAGCAGTTCGTTCTTTACACTGCTTTCATCGTAAGGGATGCTTTTATCTCGTAGCCATTCTTGAATTTCAGCTTTTCTCCATGGCAGTTGTGGCGTTTTTTCACAATGTCTAAATATTCAGTAATACGTCCAAACCACTTCTCGTACACCTGTGCGTCCATCTCTTCATGGTCATCTCCCGTTTTCATGGACTTAAATATTCATTCACCATTTAACACAAATCCGCTATCACTTCCTATATGTGTAATTATCAAACGACGGTATTTTCTAGATGACATTTTTAAAACTGTTGACCAGCCTTCAATAGCTGCTTGCCGTGCATTTATCACATTTCCATCTTGTCATACTTCTTTCACCGGGTGCCCCTCGTTAACTTATGTTTCATCCGTATAATAAATCTTTCTTCCTTACTTCCGAAACTCGTTAATTTTCATAGATACTCTCTTCTCCACAATACTATTTCAGATCTTTCAATAAGAATGCTCTTTCTAAAATTGAATAGATGAGGCTTTTACTCGATGAAGATCCATACTGAACGATGAAATAAAACAATATCATTTGTTTAAAACTTCATTTATTTGAGCTTTTTTATACATAATATTTTATAAATTAAACGTGACAACGCTGCAATTGCCTGTCACCCTCTGTTTATTCAAGCTCTCGTTGAATAATTGTCACATTTGACATCCCTCTGTTCTTAATGTATAAATTTTAATGTAAAAATTGAAAATAAAGGTATTATCAAGGAATATGGTCAATCATCATTGATTAGCCCGAGGTTTATACAGAGCTGATGTTCAATTTAAACTGGTTGATGCATTTCACTAACACAGTAGCTTTCTCAAAACGAATGAAGGTATAATATAACAAAAAACAAAGCTCCATGGTTAACTTTTGCAATAGAACTAATGATAAATGAAAGAGAAAGGGCTCTTAGAAGATATAAAAGAACACAATCAAATAATCATTTAAACATTTATAAAAATTTAAGAAACTACACAAATCAAGCTATTAAAAGGGAAAAACGTGCTTATTTTTTACATCAGTTTGAATTCTAATTGCCTGTGGCGGGTACTTAGATCAAATAATTTTCTTAAAGACAAAAATCGTGATATTCCGGAAAGCTTAAGAATCTTCTCAGATTTTATAAATCTAATAGCCTCGTTCCCGTCACCTTTACATTTAAGGAAATTGATTATATGTTTGTTTATAACAACATATGTAGAATAAAATCAAATGCCATGGAAGAAAGCTATTGTAAAAATGTTGCCAAAAAATCAAAATTCATGCGAGTACAAAAATCTAAGAGGAATAAGTATTCTTCCTATGCTGTCTAAGATTCTGGAAAGGGCGATAGAACTGCAACATTTAACAATTAATTCAATACTTCCTAGTGTTCAGTCTGGTTTTCGCAAAGGTTATAGCTGCACCACAGCTTTAACGAGCATTGTTGGATTTTAGCAGAGCTTTTGACACTATAAATCATAAATTGATGCTTAACATATTACATCATATAGGATTTTCTTAAAGTACCTTGAACCTCTTGCGTAATTATTTAAATAATCGTGAACAATGTGTCAAAATTGACTCAGATCAATCGGGATTTTCAACTTTAAATTCAGGAGTTCCTCAGGGATCCATTTTGGGACTACTAATGTTTTCTATTTATACAATGAACTTAATAACATCTTTAAAAACCTGTAAAATTCACGTATACGCAGATGATACCCAGATATACTATAGCTTTCCTCCAGTGTTCGTTGATAATGCCTGCGAAAATATTAATCAAGAACTAAGAACTTTCATAAAATTAGCGACAGATCACTGCTTATTAATCAATTGCTCTAAATCTAATGAATTTTGTTCGGCTCCGCTTATAATAAGGCTAAAATAGGAAACTTAATAAATATAACAATTAACAATGAAGAGTTACCCTTGGTTAATTAAGCTAAGAATTTAGGTGTCATTATGGATTCAGATTTGAGAAACACATCAATAAATTGATTCAACGTGCTTACAGCTCATTAAAACTGATTTATGGAAATCGTCATTTTCTCCCTCAACATGTTAAAAAAACTCTGTGTGAAAGTCTCGTTTTATCACACTTTAATTTTACAGATTTAGTGTACGGTCCAAATGTAACCCTCCTTTATAAAAACAAAATACAGAAAGTACAGAATTCATGTTTAAGATTAATATAATATGGTATCAAAAAGGGTCAGCGTATATCACATAAATTAATTGAGATAGGATGGTTAAATACGGATAACAGAAGAATGCTTCATGCAGCTTGCCTTTTTCACAAAATTATAACCTTTAAAACTCCTACTTATTTGCACCAAAAAATTTCTTTTCGGACTGATGTTCATAATTTAAATCTAAGATTTAAGGGTCTACTCTATCTCCACCAGCCACCTGTATTTAATACTGAACTATTTAGACGGTCCTTTCAATACCAAATATTTTTTATTTATAACTCCGTATGTGAAAACTTAAAAAAAATGTAATATTTCAACTTTCAAAGTCAAGTTTAGAAATATATTACTTCAGGGACAATCATAGTTAATTGTTTTCTCTCCCACACATATTATGCCGCTATTCTAATACACTAGTATTAGTTACTCCACTTATTTTTTCTTTTCAATTTGTTTAGTTAGGTATATATGACAGACATATGTTTTCCTTTCTTTTATGGGTTGAGCGGAAGAGCATTTTCGTAATGGAACTAGGTGTCATTACAGAAAATGAACGCCGCCCTTTATTTTCAATAGGTATATACTGCTACATCATGTATCAAATTCAAACAAAATGTATTTTTGTTATTTGACAATAATAAAGGCGTTTATTATTATTATAAAAATGTTTTAATATATACAGTGCATAAATACAGAAATCTATTTACTAATGTTAACAAAGGTATTGAAAGAAATTACCTGGAAATTCATTCACTACAAAAATTCCTAACCTATCTTCTAGGTAAAAAGGTTTAATAAAGGAGAGTGATTGATATCTATTTGGTCGTTAAGAAGGTTACCTGAATATTTATTTTTGTTAATCTCAAGGGCCTATAATAAATTTAAACTAAAGGATTTACCGACTACATGTAGAATTTCAAAATTTGGGTCGAAAATGTGTTGATTTTCTAATAAATGATTTGAATAGTTAGAATCTAATTTTTTGTTGTCATAGCTACGTTTGTGTTTCGAAATTCTAGTTAAAGATAAAGAAAAATATAAATTATTTTTACCCAATCCGCAACACCCTCAGCTTTATTCATTAATTAAACTCCATAAAGAGGGGTACCCAATCAGACCAGTTGTTTCTTATTTCACAGCACCTTCATTCAAAATTTCAAAGATTCTCATAGATGTCATTACTAAATATTATATATCTAAATTCAATCATTTGATGTAACAAATCTATTCCATAGTATACCTCCTAAAGAAACTATAACTCTTGTTGATAACTTGCTCACATACAATAATGTTAATCCTATAATTCACTCTGATATCATTACTTTATTAAAAGTGTGTTTGAATCAAAATTATTTTCATTTCAATAGAGAGGTTTATAGCAGTAAAGATGGTTTGATTATGGGCAACGCCCTCAGCCCCCTACTAGCAGAAATTTTCATGGATAATATAGAAAAATAATTTATGTACTGGCACCGATATGTGAACGACATTTTAGCTAGCTTCATCGGTACAAATAGACAATTAGAGAGCTTCAGTACTTACATAAAATCAATTCACAATAATATCAAATTTACCGTAGAGCTTGAACAAAATAAGTCTATGAACTTTTTAGACTTACAATTTCAAATATAAATAATAAACTGATTTTTCTATATTTCATAAACCATCACATACAGATATTACAATTCATAATAGTTCGGTCCACCCATTCAGTGATAAACTAGCAGCTTTCAATAGTATGATACACAGACTCTTAACAGCCCCATTAAATATTAATAATTATAACAATTAATTAAATATCATAAAACAAATAGCAGTTAATAATAATTACGATCCAAATTTAATTGACAATATCATAAATAAAAAGATAAAAAACATACTCTAGAACAAGTATTCCCTTCTGATAAAAATAATAATAAACAATTTAAAAGCTAAACATACTTGGGAACATCATCCTTAAAAATTAGATAGAAACTTTAGACATGAATATTTCCTTTAAAACTGATTACAATTTATCCAAACTCATTAAAAATAATAAATCTAAATCTTCAAAATTAAACAAATCAGAAGTTTATAAATTAAAATGTGGTAATGACAACTGTGATAAAATTTATATCGGTAGAACTTTTAGAAATTTTAAAACTAGAATTTCGGAACACAAACGTAGCTATGACAACAAAAAAATAGATTCTAACTATTCAAATCATTTATTAGAAAACCAACACATTTTCGACCCAAATTTTGAAATTCTACATGTATTCGGTAAATATTTTAGTTTAAATTTATTAGAGGCACTTGAGATTAACAAAAATAAATATTCAGGTAACCTTCTTAATGACCAAATAGATATCAATCACTCTCCTTTATTAAAACTTTTTACCTAGAAGATAGCTTAGGAATGTTTGTAGGTCTGTATTTATGCACTGTATATATTAGAACATTTTTATATTATACCTTCATTCGTTTTGAGAAAGTGGTATTGTTGGATTTGGAGGAAGGTATAACATTTTTACCCCGAAGAATAAAAGAGCAATATTGAGCTTTCATCGAAAGTGTAAAAGACAAAAGATACTTAATCATTTTTAGAAGATTAGTGGAACTAGGAAAGCCAATACCTGCCATCTCCTTCGAAGTTGTTCAAAATTAATTTTTCTAATGAGTTTTATTTTATTACGTTAAAAGTGAAATGGCATATTCATTGAATAAGAAAAAACGCTAACTTTACTTAAACAAAACTATTCTAAACCACTAGCTATACTTCGTTTCACGAAAGTTGAAGACACCTGAAGTTGGAACATTGACAATCGCAGAAACCAAATTCTGTCTTGTTTATCTACGATGTTTAGTAACGATCACTGGCGCAGGACGATGATTTATGCCGATAGCCACTTTATAATTTGAAATTTGATGGTTATGTTTCTGGTTGATTATTTGTTGAATATTTTGAGATGTTTAGCTAGTTTATAAGTGAGGGTTGTATGTTTTATTTAATCTAAAACCATATTTTCTAAAAAACTTGTTGATGTAAAAGCAAAAATTAACATTTGGAGAAGTGGAAAGGATTTGGGATATCATTTACAATTTCTACATCCTGGAGAAAAGGGCTCCTACTTTAAAATGTAAGTTTGATAACATTAAATAATAAAGATACTGAAATTAATTACAAGAAATTTCTGTCAGTTTACTTCTAGTACGATTTTTTAAGCTAGAATTACTTTTAATAGTGTTAACAGAAAACTAGTTTTATATTGAAGTATACCTATTCATTTTTTTCTAGGTACTCTTCACAAAGTGCACATTGTTTTACTTGAGTTTACTATAAGTAGAACTTCTTTCTTCTTTGTGGCGGCTGCTAAAACGTATAAGTTGTAGGTAAGTAAGGGGTTTTTATTAGTTATTGAAGATGCAAGTGTTAAAGTGAATGGGGAAAAATGTTGAACGAATGGAACAAATTAAATATTAATATGTAACATGCATAAGTATTTAATCAAAAATAATGCCTTTATTGTAGATGGTAGTGCACACAAGAAAACAGATATGTGATTGTGTATTCTGATGAAACATACATTCGCAGCTCGCACATGCAATCCAAGATATGGTATGATTTATGTTTGAAATTAGTCAGGAAGAAATTTTCTGAACTAGATGTTCAAGAATGGTGCTGTATTTGCGAACCTGTAAAGAAATGCGAATCTGAATGGATTTAAGAAGAACATATTTTTGATAATGTTTAACGTAAATGCAGGATCGTCGGACAAATCTACTAGTATTATCGAATTTATTAGTGGCTCTGAAACCATTAGTAACACAGGTTTACAACAAGACCTTTATTCTCATGAAGTTAATATCAATCAGTATGTTTATATTTTAGGAATATGGAAGAGTTTACATCTTGAAGAGGATTACAAAACAGATAAGTTGATGATTATTGTATGGAAAAGAATCTATGTTGTATGAGTGTAATAGGATTGTTTCATGTACATCCCTTTTATTATAATTGTTTAGTTTTTATGAATGTATAATTTTTGGATTTTTTCTTCGTATATGAAATGGAATATAAAGATCTCAGGAAGCATCCATATTCGTGGAATGTGTCCATCAAGAATTAAACTGTATGGCGGGTTTATACAATATTTAGATAGTTATAATCATAATCACAGTCACAATCTGTAACTATAGATTATCTATCGTTATTTTTAGCATTATTTTCTAGTATTAAATTCCAGATAATTTATTTTCAAAACCCTTTTTCTACGCCCTTTTCAACAAACATTATTTTAAAAGATCTCATATCTGCGTTCATATAATAAAAGAATTCATATTTTTAACTTTTTTTCGCTCCAGTTACAGACAGAGTCTGTATTTTTTGTCGATATTAAAAATTCATGCAGGTGTTCAGACGTAAACATTTTTTGCGCCTGGCACCATCCGGATATTCTAGAAAATTGTAACGGTCAAGGCTTTAGGCCCTCCCCTATTTTCAAAATGAACCAATAATCATCAATTATTTTAGCGTCGTTCGACCAGCCGGTAATTTTTTCCTCAAAAATAAGGCCAATAATATTACCGAATTAGATCGGACAATGTCAATTAAACTATTTACGAACATTATTTATGAATATATTAAGAAATTTGGTGTATGAAGGAATAGTTCTGGAAAATAGTCGTATTTGCCTTGTCTTTAATTCTCTACATTAATCAATATATTACTGTCATATTTATCAATTGCCATGCTACACAATGTTAGGATACAATGTATGTATTATCAATTCTTATTCCATGTAATAGAAATAAATCATGTTTGCAATAAATTATTAATATTCTAATTTTGTGTTAACCTACAAAACGTGAAATCGTTACGCTACTGATTTTCAATTTTACAATAAGGCGGTGGTTTTGACAACAAGTTGGAGCATACATCTGCAACTTCAAGTGGCTTCAACTTTCGTGAAACAGGCTCTAATTCAGTAATCAAATTAATAGACCGTCATGTTAGAAAATGTGTTTCTATGGGTGAAGAGAGAAAAATTGTTGATTTAATCATCAGAAGTTGAATTTTATTCGGCTTAATCCCAATTTTCCTATATACGACTACTTATCATAGCCTGTTGAGTAAAAAAATGAGCATGTGTTATAAATATTTTTAATATTTATGTGTGTTTAGAGGAAAAAGGATATTGTTGTGATATCATAAACACCACATTTTTGTCGCTAAATGCAGGAAGATAAAATATGTGATTACAGATTTGATTAATCTTAAACAGGATATCATTGTGGAAACGAAATTTTTATATACCACCGCAAGAATAACTCATAACCCAATGTAATGAAACTGGAAAAACCTCATGATGTAGTTTTTTCATTTTGCGCACACCATCAATGACTAACGTCTAAAATCTTTGGGGGTATATAGTTATAAGAGTTTCGCACGCCCCTGACCATCATTTATCACAACGCTTCATCAAAAAACAAAGTGACAAACTATGAATATTGTGAAATCAGAAATACGTTTTGATCTTTTGTGATTTTATGCCTTTCTAGAAAATATTATTTTAATGCTTTTATGCTTTTCTCAAGATACTTCATTTAATTTTCAAAACAAATGCTAGTCATCTGAAGAAGTTTTACGTTTTTTTTTTGGAAATTTTGGAATATTATATCAAGTTTTCTAAAAAAAATTCATGAACTACTGATTGTCTATAAAGAATTTAATTGTTGCTTTACGTCTTTTTTTAATTTTGGACTATTATATCGGGATTTTAAAAAAAATTATCAAATATTGTTAAGATATTAATAGTCTATGAAGAATAAACCTTTTTTGATTTTATGCTTTTCTCAAAGATACTTGAGTTCATTTTTAAAATAAATGTTAATCATCTGAAGAAGTTTTACGTTTTTTTTGGAAATGTTGGCATATATCAGGTTTTCTAAAAAAATGTTCATGAAATATTAATAAGATATTGATTGACTATAAAGAATTTAAATATGGATTAACTTTTTTTTAATTTTGGAATATTATATCAGTTCTTAAAAAAAGTTTATGAAATATTGATTCTATACAAAGAATTACCTTTTTTGATTTTATGCTTTTATCAAAGATACTTGATTTCATTTTCAAAACAAATGCTACCAAGAAAAAATTAATCCGCGCACGCTAAAATGTGACGTTGTAGCTTTGATTACGTTTCACGTATACATAATTTTTAGATTTCCGTACAAGTTAGCGTGTACCTAAGGCACGGCGTCTTAAATTTGAAGTCAATTTATGACCTCAGAGCACTGGCTTATTTTAAAATCCTTCTCCTTTTTTACTTTTGTACTTTTTTTACTTATCGGTTTTTTTAACTCTGCCAGTGGTTAGTTGCCGGGTGAATTGAGTAGCTCGGTAACGCCACTGCCGGTCCCAAGCCCGGACAAAAGAGGAGGGTTCCTAGGTCAGGCTACCAACCTACCTAGGGGAAAAACACAAAGCTCATAGAACCGAAACTTTGCCTCGGAACAGGATTGGATTGAAGGTGACGACACATGCTGGAAAAAGGATTAAGAATTGGAAAAAGGGGACATTATACGATTTGAAACCTGGAACATTAAGGTCCCTCAATAGTAAAGATCAAGAATTGATAATAGCATTAAACGATTGACATATGCGCACTACAGGAAACAAAAAGAAGGGAAAAAGTCAGAGAGAATACGGCGATTACTTCTTGATATATAGCGGAGTGGGCAAAAACGAACGTGCAAAATAAGGAGTAGCAACTGCTCTACACAAAAAATACAAGGACAACATATAAAGGGATGCCAGTACATATCTTCAAGAATATTGGTTATACAATTAAACACAGGAAACCAGGTACTGTTCGTAATTTCGGCGTATGCACCAGAGGAAAGCAAAACAAAGCTATAAAGGGAACAGTTTTATGATCGACTCCAGAATGTCATCGAGTCGATACCACGGAATAAACCAATGGTAATACTAGGAGATTTTAATGCTCGTGTTGGCAATGATACACTGCCGGGAATTAAACAGTGGTTCAACGAAGAAGTATTGAACCACAATATAAAACTTCTAGTTAACATCTGTGCACTTAATGAGTTACACATCAATAACACCTTTTTTGATCACAAGCCACAATACAAATATACTTTCGGTAACACGCGAGGACAGCAATCAATGATTGATTATATAATAACTAATAGAAATTTGCAACCACCCCAGATACTGGACATAAAAACTCTTAATTCAGCTAACATCGGTAGCGACTACAAATTGGTACTTGGAAGGATCAAAATGAAATTAAAACTTTGTAAAAGCACAAAATCTGGCAGTTGTGGAGAAGATATGCGTGAAATCGTTGTATGATGAATCAACCCGGAAATTATATCAAAGACGTCTCACGGAAAAATTAGAGAGGGAACCAATAGATGAGACAGATGACATTAACAGCTGGGAGAAATCGAGACGAAATATTAGAGAGGAAGCAACTGAAGCACTGGGAACGCGAAACATAAAACAAGGAAAGACAGGTCTCAACGGGACGCCCTGGTTCTGTGAAGAAATCAAAGAGCAATTTGAGAGGAAAAGAAGAGCTTATGTAAAATACAGATCAACACAGTCCCTGGAGGATTAAAGATAGTACAAGAGAATTAGAAACATCACCAATACGTTAGTGAGACATGTCAAGAACAAACACTAGGAAGTTTTTTCGAAGAGGATGGAAAGCGACTTCTACGGACTCGAAAAACAAATATGGCGGCTAATAAGGGACCATAGAAAAGAGACACATGAGCTGATTAACAGTAATCGTATACCGAAAGAGGATTGGGTTAAATATCTGAAGGAATTATACAAGAAACAGAACATTGAAAATGAACTTAACACACCTGAAATAATGATTAGGGTTAGGTTAGGTTTATAATGAGTGGGTCAATGAGGCCCTCCACTGCGACTCGTGAGAGTCTATTGTGGCTCATGCCTATTCAAATTTCACCAAACAAATTCAGCTTCTTAACGAAGCCGATTAATTTGTTCAGTGAATGATATTTCAGGTCCGAGGGCAAGAGAATGGCCCTGCCAAACATCAGATAACTGACTCGAGCCGCGGCGGGGCAGGCACAAATTATATGTTCTGCTGTTTCATCATCTTCCAAACAAAGACGGCAAATCGGATCGTCCGACAGTCCAAGTTTCAACATATGATGATTCAAACGGCTGTGGCCTGTTAGGCACCGTAGATCGTGTCTATTATAGCCTAACATTTGTTGGATACATTATTCGAAGGATGTATGAAGGCCTTTG
Source organism: Galeruca laticollis (assembly GCA_963921935.1). Classification (NCBI taxonomy): domain Eukaryota; kingdom Metazoa; phylum Arthropoda; class Insecta; order Coleoptera; family Chrysomelidae; genus Galeruca; species Galeruca laticollis. The sequence continues at coordinate 213,720,284 of OY998177.1, forward strand.
AATGAACCAATCCTGGTATATTATGCCAGAAGTCCAAAACTCTTCTTGCAGTCCAGGTATTTAGTGTTTGTTTGGCAACACTTGTTGCGATGCCAATACGCGGTATTAGTACTGACGTCATAATCTTAGGTTATGTCAATTTTGTATCCAAACAAACATAATTCACCATTTAGATAACATTGGTGTGATTTTGGACCAGAGATTATTCCCTTATATTTTTAATATTCCTGCTGATTTATGCATTTAGATATACACTAAGACTTTTACAAAGAGATACATTCGATTCCAGTCATAATATGTATGTATAACAATATAATTTTAATAAAAGAGTTATCTAACCTAAACATGCTATTATAAACTTATGAAATACAATTGTTTTAATTCTTTTTCTATCTGTATTATCTAATTTTAGGTTTCTTCACATAAAGAATAATGGTACTGTGCTGGCCACCAGGCTGTAATCATTATAATGTCAGAGAGAACTGTAAGTTTTATAGATTTCCAAAGGATCCAAAAGTAAGAAGCAAAAGGATGAAGCTGACAAGGTACCTACATAATGATAAATATAACATTTTATTTTGTGTGTTTATACAATATTTGTAAAACAATAGAACCAGATCCCGGAGCTTTTTGTGTAGCTGTCATTTTATGGGCGAAGAAAAGAAAATTAGCCAACTATTTTTTTGTACATGATCAATCTTTGCAAACAAGATAGAAGCAAACTGATTTTGTACAGTATATATCGATCTCCCTATAACATATGCCATTACACATCTTTTTGCTTTACATTATTTATAAGTTGCTTTGTATGATTTGTTAAACGTTTGCTATTTTAAATTGAAATTCCACATTGTACCTTACTTCCTCTTTATATTAACTGTAAACCATTGTATTACAAGTAAATATTTCTCTTTGTAATAAAGAAATTTGTAAACGTTTTGTTTATATTATTTGTTTTTAGATAAAATTGAATATGTTTACACATGTAGTTGAAAAAAGAGCCTACAGATCAAATAAAATTTGAAAGCAACCAACAGAAACTCTGAACCTCATACAAATATGATTTGATTGAGGCAAAGGTGTGACATGATGTTCTGAGTTTTCAGACTAAATGGCATATTTTTAATCATGTAAATTCGCAGCGTTTCCTCAATTTAATTTTCTTACCACAAATCAAAATTTATAATTATGAAAACATTTTATTATGTTAATATAAATGGTACAAATTTGTAAAGGTAGAATGTTATTAAAACATGTAAATTTTTCTTCCATTCTTGATGTCGAGCAATTCCCACAATAATGTCACTTGGTATCCATAATATTAAATAGCACATGTCCTCTCATGCAATATGTAATGCACCTTGTATCTGGTGATAATAGTTATATTTTTCAATTATCACTAATATATCTTCATCAAAATGAATTATGTAATTCATGTCTCTTGAGAGTGGTTTTAGTTTTTCGTCATTCGGATACTTGAAAGGAGACTTCACTTCAATTAAGTATTTTTCACTAATAAGCTCATATTATCATTAAAAATGGTTTCAGGAGAATGTTGAAACATGTTTTGATGACACTAGAACAAACAATCACTATTATTTATCTCATATTTTCACATTAATCAAATAATCCAGTAAATATAACCTCAAATATAGCTTTTAAAATCAAAAATAGGGACTGCGGGATAACTTATTATCAAAACTATTATTTTTTATATTGAGTAGACACGATTACTTACTTTTCAACAATTTATTCTTTTCAAAAACACGTATGAAATGCGTAAATAATCAAAAATCTACACTCAAATGCAAATTCCTATGGTAACAAGTTTTGTTTGGATACAGTTTCAAATTGTGACGTCACACTAATCTCGCGTATTGTAGGTTCTGGTTCGATAAAGTCATGAGCGGCACCCTCTCTTGCAAGAGAGTCAGCATTCTCATTACCATCCATACCAGAGTGGCCAGGGATCCAAACCAGCGATACCCTGTTGCGGTCTCCTATCGAGGCGAGTCTTTTTTTGGCAGTCTAGAACCAATTTCGACGTTACACGGTACGAGCTAAGTGCTTTCAAGGCCGCTTGGCTGTCCGTGAAAATTTTTATTGATCTATGTGTGTGGTTGGATTGTCCCAAGCTCTCCACACATGAAGCAATGGCATACATTTCCGCCTGAAATACTGTTGCATAAGATCCCAGAGAGGTTGAGATTTCTGTCCTAGGTCTTCGCCCGTATACACCCGCACCAGAGCCTGAGGGTGTATTTGATCCATCAGTGTACCAACAGATGTCTGCTCTTGAGAGTTCATCCTTGCGGAGGACCCATTCATCTCTATTTGGAAATAGGATGGTATAAGGCAGATTATAGTTTACTGTTGGGGGCATTATATCAGAGGTCATTTCCAGAACACTATGACTTTCGGTGGCCGCTAGCATTCTACTTTGCTCTGTATAAGCCTGTTTTGTGCATTTAGAAATATGCACAATTCTATATGCTGTCCATCTGGCCTCCTTTTCCAGAAGTATATGGAGAGGAGGAAGGTCCAGGAGGATTTCCATGGCTGCTGACGGTGTGGTGCTGACAGCACCAGTTATAGCCAAACTAGCCTGTCTCTGTATGCCAGAGAGCTTTGCTAATGATTAACGACGACATACATGTGAGCAGGGAAGACATATAATCTGCTGTTAAAAAGCTAAAAAACAGGAAAAGCGCAGGACCCGATGGTATTACCAATGAGCTGTTGAAGTATGGAGGAGAGTGTCTGATCGAACAACTGAAAACGCTTATTGACAACATCTTATACCAACATAGAATCCCCGACGAATGGAGAAATAGTACAACAACTCTCCTATTCAAAAAAGTAGACAATGAGGTACCTGCTAATTATAGAGGAATCAATCTCCTCTCCACTTCCTTGAAATTAACAACAAAAATCCTCACAAATAAAACTAATGAGCACATTACCTTGGCAGACGAACAGCAAGGATTCCACTCAGGAAGATCATGCATGGACGCGGTGTTAATTATAAGACAAATAACCGAAAAGTCGATCGAATATAACCGCCCAGCCTTCATGTGTTTCATCGATCTAGAGAAGGCGTTCGATCGCATACAGCTGGAGGATGTGATACAATTGCTCTACGACAGACAAGTGCCTCAAAACATCATTAAAACAATTGAAAATATATATAAGAACAACACGACCCAAGCTAAGATAGAGGGTGACTTAACGGAGAAAATAGAAGTAAATAATGGCATTCGATAAGGAGACTCCCTCAGTCCCATGCTGTTTACCATCATTATGGATGAAATAATAAAGCAGGTACGCAAACTGAAAGGGTACAAAATGGGAGACAGAGAAGTCAAAATACTATGCTACGCTGACGACGCTGTACTCATAGCCGAAAACGAGGACGACTTACAAAGACTAGTGCATAGATTCAACAAAACAGCAAAGAAGTTGAGAATGAATATATCAGTGTCAAAAACCAAATGCATGACGACATCTAGAACACCACTTAGATGTAAACTTAAATAGACAACAATATTGTACAGCGGGAAATGAAATTTAGGTATCTTGGGACAGAAATATCCGGGTACGGTGATGTTGAGACGGAGGTGAGAGGGCAAGCCATGAAAGCATCGAGAACAGCCGCGTATCTTAATGATATTATATGGAGCAACAAACACATAGGAATAGAGGTTAAATCCAGACCAGATACCTCGAAAATGAAACAAATACTGGAGACAACAGAAATTAATGTAGTGTGTAGGATGGCAGGCAAAACACTCGAGAGAGAAGTGAGGTTATCAGAAGAGCATGTAAAATTGATAATATCAGTGAATGGATCCTGCAAAGCAAGAAATAACGGAATGAGCATATTAGCCGCATGACACCCGACAGATTGGTAAGGATAACAAGGGATAAGTCACCAATGGGACGGAGGAACGTCGGAAGACCCCGCAAACGATGGAGTGACAATCTTACAGTGGACTAAAGAGAACAAAGGGATGAAAGAGAACAAAGGGATGAAGAGAAACAAGCAGATTTTGCTTACATATAAGAAAGAAGAAGAAGAAGGTTTTTTTTGTATTCGGTTATCTTTCCCTTAAGTCCTTTTTCATTGCCATGTCCGTTTCCATTTTTGCTCTCGTCGAGCGATGTTAGTTTTTTATTCATGCTTACGCGGTAAACATCTAGCTATCCCACCTCAACAGTTCAGACGATTCTAGCTGCTATATTATAATCCCTTTAGACTTTCTTCACGATTTGGCAACACTGTAGGATATTCCGACGTGAATTCTTTTTGTATTTATTCGTTCTTATCTGTTAACCACAGCTGATTAGATATTAATTTAATCACTTTCACTTCAAAAATGTTTTTACACTTCCATTTTGTTCACAAAGCAATTCAGACACTTTAATATACCTGTGGGTACACTAAAAGTATATTATTTTACAATGCAAAACTATTATTTCCGAAACTGTTGCACACGAAAAATAAAATTCTGTATACCGTTTTACTGTCACGTTGCACTGATGTTAGCGGAGACAACTCTCCTTTTGGACAAACAGTATTTATAGAATTACAGGATTGCGTGTGTTTCCTGCCAAAAAGGGTTACAAAATTTTTTAACCCAAATTTGACTGAACCTAACACGGGAGGATTTTTGCTAGTCTTTCAAAGCCTCCAAGAAATACTGAAGTCCAAACCGAGAATTTTGTTCAGAATTGTTGAGACATTGGGAGAATCATCTTCAACTTCTTATTAGATAAAATTTTATGTAAGTAGTCCTATTTATTACCATGAATAAGGTTAACAGCATAAATTATCATATGGTGATTATATTATGTAAAAAGGTATTAGTTTTGCTAAATCAAAGTACCAATAATATAATGATTGATAAATGGATTAAATTTGTAAATAAAACTACAAAAATTTGTTATCGAACTCTTAAAAAAGTAACTTGAAGAAATGTACTTAATTACAAATATAGGTCACTTAAAATGCTATTGTCTGTTATTCAAAAACTTATTATTAGATACAATAAAATAGGTAGAGGTCTAAAAAATAATCGAAGCCAAATAATTAAATGGGAGAATCTTGCTTCTGCTTTTAATAGTCAAATTCAAAGTAAGTAGTCCTATTTATTACCATGAATAAGGTTAATAGTATAAATTATCATATGGTGATTATATGTAAAAAGGTATTAGTTTTGCTAAATCAAAGTACCAATAATATAATGATTGATAAATGGGCTAAATTTGTAAATAAAACTACAAAAATTTGTTATCGAACTCTTAAAAAGTAACTTAAAGAAATGTACTTAATTACAAATATAAGTCACTCAAAACGCTATTGTCTGTTATTCAAAAACTTATTAAACAAAAATAAAATAGGTAAATGTCTAAAAAATGATCGAAGCCAAATAATTAAATGGGAGAAACTTGCTTCTGCTTTTAATAGTCGAATTCAAACCGGTGTTATAATAAATTTAAAACATACAAATTTAGATACCTTCTTTGAGATGCGTTTAAAACAATTAAATTTGAAATCAATTATCACTTGAAGAAAATTTCGGTTCTAAAATTAACCACAAGATTTTCAGGAGAATTTATTAAGGGATCTGTAGATGATGACAATTCAGAAATTGATTTAAAATATTTTAGTATGAAAAATGAAATTATTGATAAAAGCTGTAATATTAAAAATTGGTTTTATAATAATGTTGTTCAAGAACTATACAAGAAGTTATTCAAATTTTCAATAATGTGGATCACTATATAAAATTGTTCCTTTAGAAGTTAATTTTAATAAGATAGAAAATAATTTCTGCAAACTCTAAACAAACATGCTTGTATTAGTATAAAAAATCAAGATGACGCATGCTTCTATTGGTTTGTTGAAAGCGCTCTATATCCTGCTAAATATTACGTGAATTTAACTTCTTCATATCCTCACTATACTTTAATTCTATGTATGAAAGGTTTGCTTATTCTTATATCGATATGTGAAATAGATAAATAAATAAAATAAATAAAAAACATTCTATAAATGTATATGGTTTGGAATATCATCAAACAGACAAAAAAATCCTTTTACCCTACAGTTCCTTTGAGGATTACAAATCAACATCTGCAAAAACATGTAAATTTGTTAATGATACAAAATTCCTATAGTGTAAAGTTGAATGACTGATCCAATACCCTACTATTGTTTTGATAATGAAATTGATGAAAAATATCATTACTGTTAGGTAAAATATTTGTCTCATCTGATTTCTTCGCAACTAACCAAACATAATGGGAAAAAATTTCTTTGTTTTAGATGTCTTAATTATTTTTATTCGCAACAACACAGTATGAATTGCTTGAAATTAAAAATTGTAAAATATCATTTCCAAAGTATATGTCAGTTACTTTTAAGAATTTTGTAAAGCAACAAATAACTCCATTTGTAATATACACTGATTTTGAAAGTCTATTACAAAAATATGGTGATAAATCGAAATTAAAATCTCAAACAAAAAAGTATCAATATTATAAGGCTTACAGTGCAGGTTAGTTTTTTAATTGTCAATACGATGATAGTCTTTCTTTTACAATAGTTATCGAGGTGAAGATTGCATTATTTGGTTTTCGAATGAAATAACAAAGCTTGCAAATTAGAAGTATCATAAAAATGAAATATAGTTCAGCAAACATATAATTTCGCTGTATTGTACATCAATCTTGCAATTTAAATTATAAAAAACAACTTATTATACCTGTGGTTTTTCACAATCTTACTGGTTACTAGTTGACCTTACTGCCAATTACAAAAAGTACATATCATTCACTCTTTTTGATGATTCAAATATGCGATTTAGATTTATCGATTCATTGAGATTCTTAGGAGCATCTCTTGATGAGTTAGTAAAGACCCTTCATATAGATGAATTAAAAATTTTAAAATCACAATTTTTACATTTAGACAACAAACAGTTTAGACTTTTAACCAAAAAGGAATTTTCCTAACCATTACATAAACAGAACGTAAAAATTGAATGAAACAGAATTACCTTCAAAGAAGTACTTTTATAATAAATTATATGATGAACATATTCGTAATAAAAAGTATAATCATGCTCTTAAGGTTTGGGAAAATTTAAATATACAATCGTTAGGTGAAGTTTCAGATTTGTATATGAAAGTGGACATTCTTTAACTAGCTGATGTCTATGAACACTTTAGGGAGAAATGTCTATACAATGCCTAGGCTATACTTGGATGCAATGCTTAAGTATGCAAAATGCAATCTTGAACTGTTAAACGATGTTGAGAAAATCATGTTTATTGAAGATGGTATACGAGGAGTAATATCCATTTGCTGTATTCTAAAGCAAATAATGAATATATGTCTGAATATATTAATATAACCCTTCTGAACCTTCACAATTTATTTTATATTTAGATGTGGATAATCAATATGGATGGGCTGGGCTGTCACAGTATCTCCCTTATGGAGGATTTGAATGGGTTAACCCTAATATAGATGTTACACAAATTGCATATGATGCCGACGAAGGTTATATTTTGGAAGTAGACATAGATTTTCCATTTTGTCCTGAACATTGTGTTCCGCCGATTCAAAATATAAAAAGTTATTGACTACTCTTTATCCTAAAAATAATTATAAAATTCACTAAAGGACACTAAATCAAGCATTGGCTCACATATTGACATTGAAAAAGATACATAGAGTTCTCAAATTCAAGTAAGCTCCTTGGTTGAAGCCATGTATTGATTTAAATAATAATTTGTGAACTTTAGCAAATAGTGGGTTTGAAAAGAATCTGTATAAACCTATGAATAATGTAAACTTTGGTATAACAATGGAAAATTGTTGAAAGTTCGTTGTGTTGAACTACTAAAATCTTGGGATGGTCGCTACGACGTAAACAATTTTATTGCTAGTCCTTTGTAGTAGTCTAGTAGCTGTTGAATTTAAAAGGACAGAAATAGTTTTCAGTAAATCTCTTTATATAGGCATGGCTATTTTAGATATATCAAAAACCATAATTAATTATTTTCATTAAGATTTAATGATATCTGAATTGGGTCTTAAAAGATGTAAATTATTATATATCGATACTGATAGTTTTATTTATGAATTAATTTCCAATAATAATATGAAGAATTAATAAATAATAACTTAGATAAATTTGATACGAGTGACAATCCTTCAGATAATCCTTACAATATTCCTCAGGTTAATAAAAAAGTTTTAGGTAAAATGAAAGATGAGACGAAATCTCAAATTTTTACTCATTTTGTCGGACTACGGACTACTTGGAAATTTTGGAATATATCAGGTTTTCTAAAAAAAATTCATGAAATATTGATTCTCTGTAAAGAATTTAACTGTTGTTTTTGGGTTTTTTTTTTAAATTTTGGAATATATCATTTTGAAAAAAACTATGAAATATTGATATTATATAAAGAATTTACCTTTTTTGATTTTATGCTTTTCTCAAAGATACTCGATTTCATTTTCAAAACAAATGCTAGTAGTCATCTGAAGAAATTTTACGTCTTTTTTGTAAATTTTAGAATATATCAGGATTTCTAAGAATTTTTATGACATATTGTTAAGATATTGATAGCCTGAAGAATTAACCTTTTTTTGATTTTATGCATTTCTCAAAGATACATTCGGGCAGAGAGAATAGAGCCAAGGAATGAAGAGAGACCTACTCAAAGCTACAAACCATATTACATGGAGGACTCTATGGCAATGAGGAAGGGATATGGGAATCGCCCCTTACCCAAAAGGAGGAATATATAATGTGAGTTAATCCTCCAAATCCCCCCTTAAACATCAAGCTACATGGAGGTATTTCAATGCAAGAAAAAATAATCTACACGACCTCCATTGGACTGATGTCTCTGATGAAGTAAATAAGGTAAAAACAACTAATATATGATGGCACTTTTGTTAATTTGTGTGTGTGTGTGTATGAGCGCAGTCCTTGAAACTCTATCAATTTCATATGCATAACTAATAATAGAATCGATGCTAAATTCTCAAATTTTATTACTTATATTTAGATATAGCATAAATTCTTATACTCTTGAAAATTTAATTATATTCTTATCTTACAAAGGAAAAATTCCATCATCATAATATGGTGTTATTACCCGTGGTATGATGAGTCACTAGACAAGCAACCCTCCAGAATCACAGCAGACATCCTAAGGAATAACGATGAGTCACTAGACAAGCAGCACTCCAACATCACAGCTGACATCCTACACACTCAATCAACAATAACAATCAATTTCACCCGTTCAACAAAAATCTAATAATTCATAATTATATACCTACTTACCGTGTTTTATTTACATTCTTTATTTATCTATAATGCTACCTTCATATTTAAGTACTAATAATTATATGTTATCACTTATATGACATTTATAATAAATAAATAAATGTAGTAATACTTTTAAACTGATTATATGTTAACTAATAAAATTATTTATTAATCTAAAAGCTATAGTTTTGTTTATTTTCAAGTGGAATATAGTGTGTGCTACATTTTGAACATGGTAATATTGAGTCTATATTGTGATTCATCTTAAGCAAGATATCATTGCGGAAACGAAATTTTTATATACCACCAGAAGAATAACTCATAAACCAATATAATGAAACTGTGGGAAACCTCATGATGTATTTTTTCCATAAGCACATTTTGCACACACCACCAATGACTAACGCCTAAAATCATTGGGGGTATATAGTATAGATAGATAGTTTATTGTGTATAAGATAAATCTTTTCACAAGGGTTCGGTACAAAATTTCAAGAGAGGAATTAAGATAATTCGATATAAATTATGACAGAACTAATTTGTAAATTAATAAAAACCAAAATACAAAATATGTGTGTACTTCATGATAAAGTCAATCATTCACCATTTGCAAATGCTCGCAGCTTTAATATACTGATAATACTATGAGCTAATTTAGTAAGTTCAAAGAATCCGTTTCGTGTATTGTTAATATTAAGGTAGTGTACCAGATCATCAATATTATGAACATTCTGAAAAAAACTATTTTTTCTGAGAGGGCTGTAAATGGGACATTCAAAAAGCATATGATGTAATGACTCCGGGGAATCCATATTACAGACAGTGCAATTCTCAGTGCTGTCAATAATATAAAAACTTCCTTTAAAAGACAATTTTAAAAATGTTTTACTACAGGTTCTAAATTGCGCTATTATTCTGGTTATATAAATGTGTGGGGATGTTTCCAAATAACTGCTAATTTCACCAACTAGTAAGTGTGAGTATAGTAAAGAGTAACTAGAAGCAACCGTTCTGTTTATGTCACTATCAAGCAGTCGTTTTCGAAATTTGTCTAGAATAAGTCTATGTAAACTACGTACATTTGTACTTAAATAATCTTCCCATAAACCATTCTTTAAGTTGTGTCACCCAATTATACTTTGAATTATTATCAGATGATAACTGAGCAAGTCGATTGAAACAAATTTTTGAAAGTCATGAAGAGTTCATTCCTTTGAGTTTGTTTAACCAAAGTAAGGCATGTTTGAAAACAACTGTTGACAAATGATCAGAACTTGTTTCCAAGCGTGCAATGTAATCTGGGGTATTCTTTGACAGACTTAGGAGTTTTTTGAAAAAGTTTACCTGTACACGCTCTATAATATTAGTGTAACACAGACCCCATACACCAATTCCAAAAGAAAGAGAAGATAAAATAATTGAATTATATAGATTGATCCGCGATTCCCAAGTATTCATTTTTGACCGACACATTATATCCATTACTGCTCCAATGGCCCGATTAGCTTTGATTTTAGAATTGTTAGCCATGGTGCAAAACAATGCTGTGGAGGAGAAATCAACAACCAAGTAAGCAAACTGCTTTACTGTTTCCAAACAATATCCACTATAATGAAATTTTTTATTGTAATTATGTACATGGCCACTTTTTGAAAATATCATTACATTTGTTTTATCAGTATTGACTACAAGTTTGTTATCAAAGCAATAAGACTCGAGTACCTTTAATTTTCGCTCTATATCAATTGGAGAGTCGCCAAGGATAACTATATCATCTGCGTATTGAAGCATTAATACGTCGTTGTTGCCATCAATAGTAAGTCCATTTAGATTTTTTGAGCGAAAATAATCTTCAATGTCAGATATGAAAATAGAAAAAATTAGGGGACTAAGTGATTTTCCCTTCCGTTGTATTTTTTACTGTATAAGTTTTGTTGCTCGATTGAGAATGTTGCTTTATCATATATCTGTTTTAGTATCCGAATGTGTTTAGAACTAATCCCAAATTTATGAAGTTTCAACCAAAGAAGTTTATGATCTATACTGTCAAATGCTCTTTTGAGGTCTACAAAGACAGCAAACACTTTTCTGCGCTGAAGTCTAAGAGTGATTTGCAAGATCGAGGTTAAAATGAAAATCTTATCTAAACAGCCTCTGTCTTTTCGGAAGCCATATTGTGTTTCTGGAAGGATGGAATTATCTTCACACCAGCTGGACAGACGATTTAGTAAAATAAGTGTGAATACTTTAACGCAGCAATTGATTAGCGATATACCGCGATAGTTGTTTGGATCATCTAAGGGTCCTTTCTTGTGAAGCATTGTTAGAATTGTGTCACACCAGACAAGTGGAATTTTTTCTGATTCTAATATTTTATTATATAAGTGACACATGTATAAGCGCCAATTTTGTGGTAAGTGTTTCAGAAACTCATAGGTTATGCCATCCCTACCAGGAGCCTTACCATCTTTACACACCAACAGGGATTGATCAAGTTCTGAGAGTGTTATAGGTGAATCCAGAAACTCATTTCCAATGCCAAAAAAACTTATATCAAATTTAACCTCAATTGTAGTTAAGTGGTCGTAAAATAACTCCCATTCCACAATTGATAACGGACAGTATAAAACGGTATATAATATAAAAAAGAGGTTCGCACGCCCCTGACCATCATTTATCACAAGGCTTCATCAAAAAAGAAAGTGACAAACTGTGAATACTATGAAATCAGAAGTAAGTTTTTACCTTTCTAGAAAATATTTCTTTAATGATTTTATGCTTTTCTCAAAGATATTGATTTCATTTTCAAAAGAAATGCTAGTCATCTGAAGAAGTTTTACGATTTTTTGGAAATTTTGGAACATTAGGATTTCTAAAAAAAAATTCATGAATTATTGATTGTCTATAAAGAATTTAATTGTTGCTTTACGTCATTTTTAATATTTTGGAATATTATATCAGTTTTTAAAAAAAATAATATGAAATATTGTTAAGATATTGCTAGTCTATGAACAACTAACAACTAAATAACATTTCCTAAACATACTAAAGAAATAAAAAATTACAAAACTATCACATATGCTGGTAATATTTCAATTTAAAACAGAAAGTAATGTGAGTACAAAATTGTTGAATGTAAAAAACAATAAGCCCATTAAAGAAGTCTTGTAACATCTTTGGTTACATTACGGTTTAATAATAATAGTTAAACAAAATGTATTAGCAATTTCAACATACATTGATCTTGCGGAATCTGACTAGCAGAATATTGTTATTGGTTTGTTTGTTAATATATATAAAATAATTCCTTTTAGAATACACATTATTATGCTGTTTATATTAGACTATTCTATTTCCACTTTGAATAAACATGTGAAGAAATCTATCTCGCGAGTTTTACTTTACAATCTGGTATATATAAACTTAAATGTCTAGAATGTAATGCTCACGGTACACACACAACGGTATGATCAACTGGAAACGAAAATTCGTCCTCTGCGCGCAGATGACGTATTTGCGATGCATGCACCGATCGCGGAACACGGACCTATATACAAAGTGTTTTAGTTTTCGTCGATTTAACCCCACAAGGCCCACAGGGTTTCACACTTACAATTAGTCGGCGTGAACGATGGAATGTGTGTTTTGAATGTTTGCGGTTTTATTATAATTACGAACTTTTAAATACTCTAATTTGCTGTAGTTAGAACGGTCAGTGGTTAAAATGCCCAGTTGCGCTATTTATGGATGTGCAAATTACAATAGGAAAACTAAGGGAACAGACATTAGATATTTTAGGTTCCCAAAAAATGATGAACTTTGTAAACTGTGGTTAACTGCGTGTCGCCGGCAAGACGACATTAATTTGAAAAACTGTAAATATTACAAAAATGATTACTGATCTCTATGTTTACATATTTGTTTTCCTTATAGCATGTATTTGCCAAATACATTTTGGGAAAGATTGTTTCGAAGATATTTCTGTAAGACAGAAACTTTCAAATTATACAGGGAAAAATATAAGAAATTTAAAATATGATGCAATCCCCACTTTGAAACTGCCTGCTAAAAGGGAAAATACTAGAAATTCTGATAGAGTAGCTCGAATAAAATGAAGGCGATTGATAGCTGAATGCCTAGCGGGAGCAAGAATGTCTTCTGACTCGATCACTTCTCAAAGTTGTGAAGATAAAATAGGAATAACGGAAGGTGACATTACATTAAGTCGAGCATCTGTAAGGTAAACTTAAGAAATCAAAAATTGTCATGTGGATTCTTATTTTACTGTTTTAAATATATTGAAAAAAATGTTAAAAATTCTAAGAAATTTGACAATTGTTTCGATATTAAATATCTTCATCAGAATGACAGAAGTTACATTCTGACGATGATATTTAATATCGAAACAATTGTCAAATTTCTTAGAATTTTTAACATTTTTTTTAATATATTGTGGAGTTATCTAGAAACAGTAAGTTTCAATTAAAACAGTAATATGAGTAGATTCCACGAAGTAAGGGTTAAGACAGTTAATTTGGATTCTTATTCTTCTATTTCAGTGAGGATGAAAAACAAATACTTGATCTTCAAACAAAAGTTGCAACACTACAGAAAGAAAACAATTTCCTTGTCAATGAGAGTTGTGCACTGAAAGCTGAGTTGGAGCAGATGAAAACTGGACTACGACAATTTTTGTCAGAAGGTCAATTCAAAAGAATAGTACACTCAAAATGTACAGCCAAACGATGGTCGCCAGATGAAATAGCATGTTCGATATCCTTACGGAGTGTTAGCCCCAAAGCATACCGCTACTTAAGAACAAATGGTTATCCTTTACCGGCGCTTTCGACACTACGCACATGGACATCGACACTCTCAGTAGAACCGGCCATTCTGAATGACGTTGTTATTTTAATGGATAAAAAATCTTCTGATATGCAGAATATGGAAAAATTGTGTATTTTATCATTTGACGAAATACATTTATCTAATCGTATAAATATTGAGAAACGACATCAAAAAGTAATAGGGCCACATAAAAAGTGTCAAACGGTAATAGCACGTGGTATTTTTAGTAACTGGAAGCAACCTGTTTATTATAATTTCGATCAAGCAATGACTATCGATGTATTATCTTCTACAATATCAAAACTTTTTGATGCAGGTTTCACAGTTGTGGGTATTGTCAGTGATTTATGTACATCTAACGTTAAAGTTTGGTCACAACTGAATATTGGACATGACCAAAACTGTTGTTTTCCACACCCTAGGAGTAGTTTGTTAAACGTATATATGTTTGGTGACGTTCCTCATCTTATTAAATTATTAAGAAATCACATATTGGACCAGGGTTTTTGGGTAAAGAACACATTGATTAATAGGGATTGTTTTGAGAATTTGTTGCAACTGTTGTCGTCCGAATTAACCATCGCATATAAAATTGACAGATACAACTTAGATTTAAAAGGTACCGAAAGATAAAAAGTTAAACCAGCCGTTCAACTATTATCTAATTCTGTTGCAAAAAATATTCGGTTTTGTGGAGAAAATAGACTACTGCCATCTGTTTTACCGTGGAAGGAAGTTTCGGATTTTGTACAGTTAATAAATGATTGGTTTGATCTTTTTAATTCCCATACAAAAATCATGTCAAATTGTACAGCTAAAAATGCGTATGGAGTAGATTTAGATAAGCAGAAAAAAGTGTTAAAAGAGGTGACCGAAACTATTGGGAATATGACCGTAGGCTCTCATTCAGTTTTAAAAAGGAATTCTGTTGTCAAATAGGTCACTGGAAGAATTGTTTTCTTATTTGCAGGAAACCTATAAAGGAGTCGATTACATCTTTACCTCGCGTCTAAATCAAGGCGTTGTTGAAAACTTCTTCTCTTATATGAGAGGCATGGGAGCTACAAATGACCATCCAGATTTTATGTATCGTGTGAGGTGGTATATATTAGGTAAAAACTCTGCGGCAATTTTTACAGAGAACAAAAATACAGAGGAATCTGGTAAAAAATGTCTAATACAACCATTAGAATCAGAAGAATCGCGTCCCATCTGCTTAACTGAAACACTACTAGCTAATGCCTCCAAAAATATTCAAATAACAAATACCTGTATACTTGAAAAAGAAGAAATATTTATTCCATATACATTCACTCAACCAAAATATATTCCTGACGATGAGTCTATACAGTTATTGACAACCTTTGAAAGTACCGAAATAATTCGTCAAGAAGCTCTTAAATATCTGGCAGGGTACATAGCGTACAGGTTTAAAGATAAATTTAATTTAGGTACTAAAACCAGCGAGATGATTTCCGTTGGAGCTCAAGATTGGGTACATTTCCTATCGAGGGGTGGTTTATTACAGCCAAATCAAAATCTTTTGAAAGCTACGGAAATTCTTGAATCAGAGATTCGATCACTTCACGGAACATCTTCACTAAAAGAAGAAAATATTTTAAAAATTTTGGCTGGTAATACTTTTAGTATTGTCGGTCAAAACCAAATTGAAATCCCATATTAAGTGATTTATTGTTTGAGTCGAACAAGAACTTACATTAGACTCAGAGATCTAAATTTGAAAGCGAAAATGGAAAAAAAACTTTCAAAATTTACGAACGTTAAAAAGAAAGAGATCGGAACAAGGAATATTTGAAAACGAAAAACCTTTTTTAATTTCACGTTATTTTTAAATGAGTAAGTTGCATCTTATTCAATGTATTTGTATGCTTTAATGCATCCAGATTACCCTGAAAAGCCCATACTTGGACTTGCCTTAAAATGTGGCTTTTGATACAATTCAAAAAGGTTCAATTATTTTTCTGTTTCAGTAAAGTTTATTTTAATTATTATGATATAAATTATCTCTTAGTATGAACAATAAAGATTTGTATAATCATCCCGTCAAACAAATATCGCCATAAATACCTATTGATGCTACCGAGAGTGACATCCGTGGCCATAATATAGAAATGAATATTGCATCGCAGTGACGTCACACGCCAAACGTTCGATGCGCCTAAGCATACCGTTTTGAGTGTATCATGGTAATGCTGTTTATTTGGGTCAAGCCCTTGGAAATTTTGAAATTAGATACATTGAACAATTACGAGCATACAGATTAAAACAACCAGAGAAATACCACTTTGCAAAACATCTACTTGACACCAAACATTAATTAATACCTAACAAATAACCAGAAGTACTCCATATTTGTGATAAGAAACAAGAAGTGGATTTCCTTGAAGAGTTAACAATTAGAAGTCACTTAAGAGACCCGCAATATGAAGTCGTCAATGAACAGATAAATCTAGGGAATTCTCCACTTTCAAACTGTCTTCTTAAGTAATAATTATAAAGATTAGCAGATATAGTTTTCCTGGTTTTCTATATCATTGGAGTTATACGGGTCTTAAATGGGAAAAAATATATCCAATATGTCCCCATAAGGCTAATAACATCTAAGCTTTAATATTTGTAATATCATATCTTCTTCTTTTTTCTATTCATATATATTAAGTCAATCACAAGGTGTAGCCCAAAACAATTATTAAACATCAGGTAGGCATCACATGAAATGTAACTTCTGACGATGATAGCACGATAGTAATATCGAAACAATTGTCAATTTTTTAGAATTCTTACCATTTTTTCAATATATTGTGGAATTATTTAGAAACAATTAGTTTCAATTAAAAAAGTAATATGAGTAGATTCCACAGAGTAAGGTTCGAAATAGTAAATTTCAGAAGGTATTTATGTTGAAAAATAAATATAAAAATTAAGCACATACATATTTTACATTATGAAAAATCTAGAAATCTATGCTGGGTAGCAATAAAAAGTTGAAACATGAAAACACTGTTTAACTTCTTAAACCCATTTGACAGTAATCTAAAAAATGTAAGCTGAGATGGGTCAAAATTATTTTTCTATTATAGGTGTTGGTAGCTAGATATTTCCATAAGACTTTCAACTATAACTGGTTTTTTTTTGAGTACCAGTTTTTATAGGTGAGGACCTGAACTGTTAATGATTGTGACCTGTTGAGATATGATGCTTCCTTTGTTATTATTTTAGTAATAAACATATTACTGAGTAATTGTCTTCTTAGTTTAAGAGGTCGTAATATTGCTTCCGCTTGCATAATATTTATAGGGGTGAATCTGTTATATCCTAGGCATATTCTCAAACATTTATTCTGTTGGGCTTCAATTTTGTTTAAGTGTGTTTCAGCTGCTGTTCCGTATAGATGACTTCCATAGTCTATAATTGACCTTACCATTGTTTTATAAAAGAGTAATGCCGTATTTGGATCCGCTCCCCACTTTGTATAGCAGAAAGCTCTTAATTATTCATTGAATTTTCAGTTCTTTTGATTACTTGGTGTATATAGTCTTTCCATAAAAGTTTCTTGTCTAACAGTAATCCGAAGGTATTTGATGGTATTTTTATGGGAAAGGTGTATTTACCTAGGGTTATCAGATTTTGCGGACAACTTCTAGTTCTGGAAAAGATACATACTTCGGTCTTGGTTTCTGATATGGACAGCCCAATATTATCAAGCCATTTTTGGATTGGACCAAATTCCGCGTTAATAATTCTTGTACATCTTTCAACTAATTTTTCTGTGGTGTATAACACAATATCATCGGCCTATTGTACTATTTTAGATTTTGGTGAAATGATTTTTTCAATATCCATTGTATAGAGGATAGGACTGAGAATGCTGCCTTGTGGTAAACCGTCTCTGGAAATTCTTGGATCTGAAATATGTTGGTTAATTTTTAAGGAGACTGATCTATTTGAATATGCGTTCTTAATGAAATTTGCCATATGAGTTGGTAATCCTATGTTTACGAGTTTTTCCTCCAGTAAATTCAATTGGACATTATCGAAAGCTGATGCTACATCGATCAATGTAGCTAAAGTGTGGTGTTTTTGTGAATATCCCAGATATAAATATCGTTTACTAATATTTTTAAAGGTTCTTGGGTGGACCTACCGTTTCTAAATGCATATATTGTGTCAGGCAAAATTTTATCACTCTCTAACCAATATTTGAGTCTGTTCTTAATCATTCTTTCCAGTTTTAAAGACGCATGATGAAAGTGATATAGGTCTATATGATTCTGGAGTATCGTCTCTTTTACCTGGTTTTTTGATGGGTGAAACGATGTAGTCTTTCCATTTTTCGGGGAAAGGTATCTTCTTTGTCCAGATAGAGTTGAACAGTTCTAGCTGTGCTTTTTTATGTTCTATCCGCATTTTATAAATCATTATAGTAGCGGAGGGTAATATGGAATACTGTTTTCTATTATAGTGATAAATTCTTCTAGGTGCAGTACAGTGCATTAGAAAAGTCATTAAATATTGTGATAACTATCCATCTAAGCAAATAAAAGTCTGGAATTTCTAAAACTTTATGAATTAAAAAAATATATAAGGTTAAATAAAATAAGTACATTCTGACATTACAAAAAAATGGTCGGGTAATATGAAATACCACTATGGGATAATATGAAACACTAAATGAACTAAAAAATATATGCTTATAGGGAAACTTTAGCGACAAAAATCACAAATGTAAACATCCTTTGGCGTGTCGGCGCATAACTCATGAGCCCAAAGTTCACGCACTGAATCCAGATTTCTCCAGCCTCTTCAGATGGACGATCATAAACAGGAAATTCTTCATCATCGTTGGATGATGAGTCATGTAAAGATGCAGAACTGTTGGAATCTTCTGATGAATATTTACCTTCTTTTGATTTCTTTATTGCCTTTTTTTGAAATTTCTTTTTTGGTACGCCACTTGGTCCAGCTACCTCTACATCTGCAAGTTTAAATTTTTTATGCTCTTTGTTTTTGTTAGTTATTTCTATTTTTCTTTTAACTTTATCCCTTTCTTTAACTGACGCTATTTCTATTGACTGCTCCAACTCTTCTTTGTTTGGGGTCGACGTCAAAACTTTGGCTTGACCTGCTTTCCGATCTCTCGTGCCTTCTTTATTGAACCATTGTGTGAAGATATCCAGCCTGACGGATGAAAGGAAAAAATGGTTCCTGGCGGGGCACCCTTCTTTAGAAGTTCACTTGCATTTTTTCTGGGAAAAATCAGAAGGGGGGGTACAAAATTGCCACTTGCGCTAATGCAAAGGACTGAGGTTATAAGTGAACCTCGTTCGGCTGTCATTGACCCAACTTGCCTTTTGCCCCTTAGAGAAAAAACTTCTGGATTTCTTGATTGAACAATGGTTAAACCAGTTTCATCCACGTTATAAACTTGGCTTGCCGAATAATTATGCGTCTCCATTAGGGTCTCTAACAGGTCGAAAAATGTGTCTACATTTTCTTTATTAAATCCTAAGGCGCGAGCGTACGAAGTTCCAGTAGGTCTTCTCAGACTTAAAACATTTTTATGCCTCATTCTGAAGTGATGAAGCCAATCCTTGCCAGCTGATTTTCTTAGTAATGAAAATGGATGAGGAATATTGTTTTTTCTTGCTAATTGAAAAGCAACATTACAAACATCGCGACGCGTCAAGCCAAAGAATGATTTCTCCATCTCTAGACAGTGCTTAACTAATTCTTTTTCCAAAAAATCAGGTAAAACGGGCTTACGGCCTAATTTGGTACGGCACACAACTTCAGGCTTCATGTTCTTTTTGCACAGCCTGAAAAGTGTAGCTCGAGGAACATTATATGTTTGACAAGCCTTCAAATAACGCATTTGTTTAGACCTGACTGCTATCACTGCTTTCCTCATATTTTCTTCATTCCACTTTTTGCGTTTTTTATCCACGACCGTAGTTTTAGGCATTATTGATACCCTGGTGCTCGAATAAGACTGAAACAATAGAAATTAATTTTTAGATGGCACTTTTATGGGGCAAACTTTTGCGGGTAATATGGAATAGTATTCCATATTAGCCGCACTTAGTTGTGTTGAGGTTAGGATTTTTTAAAGATGTCTAGACGAGTATAGACCCGCAATAACTACATCTTATATTAATCTACAGTACTTACTTGCTCTCT
This sequence comes from Galeruca laticollis, assembly GCA_963921935.1. Lineage (NCBI taxonomy): Eukaryota > Metazoa > Arthropoda > Insecta > Coleoptera > Chrysomelidae > Galeruca > Galeruca laticollis. The sequence goes on from OY998177.1 coordinate 213,740,686, forward strand.
GATGAGAATATGAATAAAAAATCACCAACTAAATGATAATAAACTAAATTTTCACGGAACTCCACAAAAATTCTGCATGACTGAAAAACAGGTGTTGACGAATAACTATTTAACGAACGATTACAGAGTTACGCGCGTGTTTGTGTATAAATCTGCACTTACGATGAGCATATTTTTGCTACCGCCTTGTAGATGGCATCATAAGTTTAGCCAATTATATGGTATTCCATATTAGCCGGTGTATTTCATATTACCCGCCGCTACTATATATATATATATATATATATATATATATATGAAATATTGTCCTTACCGCGGGCGGTATTTTTGGTTTGTTACAAGCTTTGTTCTAGTTCCCACATATTGAATAATGAGAGTAGAAATATATTGTTTCGTTGTACTGTAGTTATTTGGTGTATAGATTTGTTGTCAACGCCAAGGGGAAAGATTTTGGTATGAAATTCATTTACCCAGTCCGCTTCAGGGTCTATGGGTGATTTATTTGATTGTTTTCTATTTACACAAACGGGAAATTACCTAACTTTACATACCTACCTGAAAATATCTACGCTCACAAAATACCAACATATTATTTCGAAATTCAAGACGAAATACCAAACCTGACTCAAACCAAATTCAATAAATTAAAAAACAAATACTGGCCAAAGTACGAATATATATTTACAGATGGTTCAAAAGCAAATGAACAAACAGGCTGCGCGTTCTACCACATAAACAAAAAACATCATTCCAAATATACTTTACCAAAGGAGGCTTCTATATATACAGCAGAAATAACAGCAATTTTACAAGCAATGAAATACATATCGAATTCAGATAAAAATAGATATGTAATATTTACAGACAGTAAATGCGCAGTGGACAGATTAAAAAATATGAACATAAAGAGAACATTAAATCATATTGAAGCAAACATTTTGAACTTATACCACGAAATTCACACAAATAACAAAATAGTCATATATCTATGGATAAAAGCTGATGTTGGTATAACTGGTAACGAAACAGCTGATAAATTCGCAAAGGAAGCCATAAAAACAGTAGAAAAACTCCAACTTAACTTACCACCCTCCGACATATTCAAATCACAAAAACAGGAAATTAAAGAAAAGTGGCAAAAACTCTATAATGAATCTACAACTGGATATAGGATCCCTAAACAAAGTTGGTTCTTCAAAGAGGTGAACAGAAATTTTATAGTTACAATAAATCGAGTGCGTGCAAATCATGCACTTACTCCTGTATATAAACATCGGCTAAAAATGATTGATAACCCATATTGTTCCTGTGGGGATATAGGTACACTGACACACATCCTACTTGAGTATCCGTTACATACTCAAAATAATAGGAAATTATATAATCAACTAATAACTGCCAATATAACCCTTCCAATAGACCTAAATTGTATTATTTTTTCAGAAAGTATAAACACTCTTTACATACTGTACCAACACATAATAAACTGTAAATTTAAATTGTAAAATTTGTAAGCAATTATGCAAACACAACATTGTATATGTAATTACTAACAATTATTAAAATAGAAAAAAATAAAAGTAAAATAAAAAACAAATTATGAAAAAAAATGATTTAAAAAAAGTAATAATAAAAAACAAATTATTAAAAAAAAATATGATTTAAAAAATAATAATAAATAAAAAATTATGGAAAAAAATTATTATAAAAAAAATATATATATAAACAAGAAAATGAAAAAAAATTGTTGAACTAGAATAAAAAATACTAACACAAATAAACATGTATACTGTGCTCAATCCTGCAGAAAAATTAAACAAATTTTTAATTAAATAATCAGACACCTACATAGTCTGGCTAATTGGCCTCATCCAAAGCATATTTAAAAAAAACTTTATAGGTGTAAATGCTTCAATATTTTTCGTTCGATTTTGGTGATTGAATTGGAAATTTAAAAATATATTAAAATTTTGGATTAAGAACTACGTTAAAAATCGATTAAAAAAAATCACAAACAAAAAGGTCAAAACAAAAAATAACCTCAACTGACTTCTCAAATAAATTGATTTCGTTCATTTTTGCCTGATTCTGCCAGCCACCTCATCTTTCGTCTTATTTATGTGATCAGGCAAATTGTAAAATAATTTTTCAATATCAATCTAATCAGTTGAATGATGTGTCCATTAAGTGGATCTTAATATAGGAAATGAAAATTTTGAGTGAGGTAATAACTTTTTTCCTGGCACCAAATTGTTGACTTTGGAGGTGTGCTAAAAAACGCCCCGCTACCCAGCTCTCTCGCTATCAGTTTGTCGGACGCGGCAAAAACAACAAAATAATTTTTTTCTCTCAAAATTTTGAATGAAGTAATACATTTTTTACTGGCACCAAATTTTTCTCTTTGGAGGGAAGCAAAAAACGCCCCGCTACCCAGCTCTCTCGCTATCAGAGTTTGTCGGAGTAGCAAAAACAACGAATACAGGAAGTATCAACGGTGACGTCATATTATTTTTTCTGTCACAGGCCCACGGGTTATATGTGAAACAGCAGACTTTATCAAAAGTTTTGAGACTGTCATGGGTATAATAATGGAGTTATTTTACAATGAGGCAAATACTGCATTTCGGCAATAAAATTTAAATTGTATAAGTTTCACTATTACAACTTTACTTACCTTAATTTTTGGATTGTTATAGCAAGCATCAAATCTAACAGCATATCCTACAGTATCTTGTTGAACTAGGGTGCCCGTTTCGTCAGCTACCCTGTTTGCTAAAGATATAGCAGCCACCCTTCTCGGTTCGCACACGCCTATTTGTTTTGGCCATTCTGCTTCTATTAGATACTGCGGAAGAAGAGAAAAACATGAGATCAAATAAAACGTATTGCTTACAATTATGGAGTTAAAAAACACTAGATCAGTTGGTGAGGATGAAATTCCAGTTAAACTTCTGAAATATGCAACCCATGAATTGTGCAAGCCTTTGGAATTCCTAATTAACATTTCATTCTCAACAGGTACCTTTCCAGAAAAATTAAAAACCGCATTTGTGAGATCGATATTTAAAAAAGGTGACAAGAGTCTCATCAGCAACTACAGACCCATTGCTATTTTGTCAAATATCAGTAAGATATTTGAAAAAATAATATCTACAAGATTGACTTACTTTTTGGAATCCAACAATCTCCTGTGTGATAGACAAAATGGATTCAGGAAAAATAAATCAACTATTCGAGCTACTTATCAGGCATTATGCAGGATAATCGAATCTCTCAATAAGAAACATGCAACCACTGCTGTAAATCTTGATTTGTCAAAAGCATTTGATAGTGTAGATCACCACCTCTTGTTAGTAAAAAAATTGTCTTTGTATGGGATTAGAGGGTTAGCACTCAATCTACTCACTTCCTATCTAAAAAATAGATATCAATGTGTGACTGAATTGAATTCGGATGGCCATTTCATATCTGAAAGATTACTTATTACTCGTGGTGTTCCTCAGTGATCAGTGCTGGGCTCTCTATTGTATATAATTTATACTAATAATGCTCCGGAAGTTATAAGTGAATACATGGTTCAATATGCTGATGACATGGTTCAATATGCTGATGACTGCTCAATTATATTCAGTTATGATGATCATGAATCAGTACAGGGCAGTATCACTGAAACTTTGAATACACTGGAGGAATATTTCACAATACATAATCTGAAGTTGAACACCGACAAAACTCAAATCATTCACTTTGGTCAAAAAAATAATATGGACAGCGTCAACTATGGCACAACCTCCTTAAATCCTGAATCTAAACTTTCTTTTCTTGGTACGAAGCTAGATTGGAAAAGTCATATAAGAGAACTTTCGAAAAATTTATCGAGATACTGCTATGCGAAATACGTTCTTCGTTATGACTTAAAGAATTCATGAGAAATATTTAGATTAATTCATTGGAAAATAGGAATAATAGTGAGGGGTAGGAAAATCGGGGTAAGGGATGATTTTTTCCAGTATCGGTTAGTGTCATCTTTTAGCAACAAATTTCTGTGCATTTAGTTTTTTTCAATATTACTTATTTTTATAGTTATAGCATGTAGCTAGGCTAGATTAATATCAAATAATAGTGAGGGGTGGGAAAATCGGGGTAAGAGATGATATTTTGAAGTATCGGTTAGTGTCATCTTTTAGCAACAAATTCATGTGCATTTAGTTTTTTTCAATATTACTTATTTTTATAGTTATAGCCTGTAGCTAGGCTAGATTAATATCAAATAATAGTGAGGGGTGGGAAAATCGGGGTAAGAGATGATATTTTGAAGTATCGGTTAGTGTCATCTTTTAGCAACAAATTCATGTGCATTTAGTTTTTTTCAATATTACGTATTTTTATAGTTATAGAGTGTGGCTACTCTAACTTAATATCAAATAATAATGAGGAGTGGGAAAATCGGGTTAAGGGATGATTTTTTCCAGTATCGGTTAGTGTCATCTTTTAGCAACAAATTCGTGTGCTTTTAGTTTTTTTCAACATTACTTATTTTTATAGTTAGAGCGTGTGGCTACGCTAGCATAGTTTGCGTTTTCTTGGAAACGGCATTAGCAACAAAATCAAGGTCACCTTACAAATTAGCAACAAATTATAAGCCTGGTCCGAAAAGTGCCCTGTAAAATGGCTACGCTAGCATAATATACATTTAATTTATCATGACTACCAGGGCCGTTCCAACCTGGTCGAGCGCCGTCGTGCAAATGTGATCACAGCGCCATTTTTTGGTGCATATTTTTTTTAAATTTTATATTATGCACATTCAACATAATCGCTAGACGGTATTTAATAAATAATACAACTTTGAAGCAAAAATAAACATTTTATTACCAAACAAAAAATAAACATTTTTTGAACAAGAAATAGTTACCTAATCTAAATAACCTGAATAAAACTAAATAACCACTAAATAAAAGTAGCTTTACGCGCTTTCTTTCTGGAAAATTCAGAAATAAGTTCAGTCATATTTATATTGTCCAACAAATCACTTTCAATCGATATGATTGCCAAATTATCGAGCCGTTGTTGGCCCATTGACGATCTTAAGTAGTTTTTGATTAACTTTGAGAAAGTTCTCTCCGCTGAAGCAACCGATACAGGCATTGTCAACAAAATTCGCAAAGCTATACGCTTGCATTTGGAACAGAATGAGTTAAATTATTTTTTATAATGTAGTTTAACATTTGTGTCGGTGTTTGTAGATTAAGATTTTTTAAAAATTGCAACTCGTGGAACAATTCTGTTCCATTTATGTCACGCTCATTACGATTTTTGCCTGTTAAAACTCCTTCAAGCTGTAAACAACAATTTAGGTGTTCCTTTTCTGGTAAATCTGAAAATTTACAAATATCCCATAAAAATTGAAAATGGGACGACAATAAGTCGAACCTTTCACCAATTGATCTTATAACAATATCAAGTGTACTAAAAAAAATGTTTATTTTAAAATCCCGTTCTCCATCTGTAATTGGTTCATCGTCATTCTCGTAATTAAATTGTTTTTTAACACGCCTTAGTCTAAACACATTATTAGTTTTGAGGGTTGGCTCTACATCTAGAGATTTTGCAAGTTCAGAAGCATCAACTAATACATCTCCAAATCCTTTATCACTTCGGTAACTATTGAAAAACTTTAGCAAATTATTCATTCGGGTACATGCTTCCGAGATATTAAAATCTTTGGTTTGTAATGTTTTGCTAACAGTATTGACTCTAAACAGAGCATTGTGCCACAATACTAATGTACATATAAACCGGTAACTTTTTAATTGACGTGTGAAATGAAACATAGGAACTAAGAAATATAGTGCGGGCGCACGGCGCTCAGTAATAGAACAAAATATGCAATAGGTCGGGACCAAGCAACTTAAAGAAGTCATATTTGAATCTATAGATGATAATAATGACATAATAATACATTTTATAAATTATTTGTTTAAATATTATTATTTATTTCCTACTTTAATCTTAATTCTAGCATATTCAGACATTGGTAAAAATAAAAAAAATATCTTCGACGCCTTCGGCGCCTTTTTTGTGACGGCGCCGTCGTGCGCCGCACGACCTGCACATATGATTGGAACGGCCCTGATGACTACATTCCCAAAGGGGGGATGGAAATTGTATCTATCGCAAAATGATCAGCAATCGAAGACTACCAAAAAATACAGTTTTTCTTTTTACCCCTTCCATTTCGATCGACATAGATTCACTCAGTCCAGAATTTTGACCATTGATCAATTGTGACTTGATTGACTTCGTTGTACCTATATCCGAATATTCATGTTTTAAATTTCCACGTGCGTTCTTTGTGAGCATATTGTAATATCGAATTGGTAAGTTTGTTACATTTATGTAATTTTACAAAAAATATATTTCATAACTATATTGATATAATTTATACATTAGTTACTAAGTATTGTAATGTTTTTGTTATTTATTTAAACAATAAACGGGTGGGATAAATTTTAAACACTCGGTATTGCTACTTACTAATTTATTTAAACACTAACTCACTAACACTAATTTATATGTACTTAACTAGTCACTTAAATTTAATTTATATGCACACTAACTTATTAATTTATAACACTTTCATATTCACTTAATTACTGTTTAACTCACTATGGCAAATTATAAACTGAACTCATCCGCTGATCGGTCCTGTATTTATATCAAAAACTTTCTTTACTAGAACATTAGGGATGGGACATGCCTTTCGCGATATTTCTTAAAACGCCTTTCGAGAACATGTTTAAAAAGGACGGTCACAATAGATCCCAATAGACCTTCTCAGAATTCGGCGCGCTCGCCTTTTTCTTAACTCCGTTAACATAAGGTTACAGGGCCGTACTTAGTATCTGCTTCGGTGTGCGAGTTCGTAACAGTATTTAAATTTCATTGTTTTTATATTTTTATATTTATCGAAATTTTTTAAAAAGGTAATAAGGTCAGGAAAACATTGCACTACTTCTCATAAGAGAAAAAGTCGAAAACAAATTTACAAAAATTTAAAAAAGGCGGTTCAAATTAGTGATACTGAACAAGCTGGTTATTCAAGTGTCGTACCCGCAACAAACAACTCATTAGATACATCTTCGTCAACCGACGACTCGATTGAAATACAGAAAAAGTCATTTACAAATGCAAGCACTGACGTTCAAGTTATAATGACTGGTTTACGAATAGTAGATTTTGAGTACGTATTTTTGGCAATAAAAAACATTGAACACAATGGTTTATTTCGTTGCGATATATCTAATGTATGTTTAGTAAATGAAAAGCGCTTTGGAGTAAAAAGTACAATTACTTGTAAATGTAACATATGCGGTGTTACAAAAACATTTAGTGAGTATAGTGAATATTAGTGCTCCTCCATCGAACACGTAAGTCACTTTTGACTCACACCACATAAACATGTGAAAAAAAACCGTTTATTTGTAATTAACCTGCATTATTTTATCTACTTACTACAAAACCGGCCAAATATCGCAGTTTTTCAAGTGATATGATAAATATAAATTGGAATACAGGCCCGCATTCAGGCACCTAGCAACAATTATAGAAATTATATCCGGCGAGACTTCTGACTACAGAAGTTCTCAAAACACCTACTCCTCGATCACTCAACAACAGTTTCCAAAAAAAGACCAAGCAGGTAATAAAGAAAAAATTCAGGATTACTTAATCCCACTTGGAGAAATTATCCAACCAAAAAATATTTTGTTTTCTTCAAAATTATTTCACAACCGGATGTGTATATACTTAACAAGTACCACTATAGTCGATAAATTCATGACCGAACATGATGGAAAAATTAAAATTAATGGCGAAATTGTACAGGCCAGAAGACTTGTCACACCACCAGTTCGACTTATACTATCAAATGTGAGCCCTACGATACCTCATAATCTGATAATAAATGAGCTAAGTAATTTAGGCAACAAAACACTTTCCTCAATGTAATTTTTAAGAATAAGCTCAAATCTTCCTGAATACAGCCACATCTATAGTTTCAGACGACAAGTATTCATAAGCCCACCAACAAATTCATTACCTGAATCAATTTTAGTGACACACGACAGCACCTCCTATAGAATATGTCTCTCAGACGATTCTCTAATATGTTACTCTTGTAAAAAAGCAGGACACTTAGCAGCTAATTGTCGAATCCAGTCCGTAACACCAAATAGTCAAACCAATACATCTCACTCACCTACTGCACAAGCTGAAGCACTTCTCAACAACCCGCAATCAGCTAGTGCCGAGGCTAATTCCCAACAGTATAATAACGAACCAAAAACTTTCACCGCAACACCCATTACCCACCCCCAATAACATAGAAAAACCTCAATTATCCCAAAAACACTTATCTACGGAAGTTTTTGTATCGTTAAAAAGTACATTGTATGAAATCACCACACTGTCCCCTCAAGCTGAAGAGAACACATTGCAAACAGATCCTTTCAGCAAGCCAACCGAAACAATCCTCAAAAAATCAAAAAAGACGCAGCTGAACAGAACCCTCCTTTTGTTATGGACTTCGATCCAATATCGGACCTCCTTGAAAATGTATACGGATCCCCCGATCCCTTAAGTATAGTTAAAGACTACACAACAGACTTTACCGCTCTAATACACATGCTTACAAATATTTACCTACATTTCAAAGACAGATGCATAAACACTAGATGTACAAAACTAAAAAAGAAACTTTTAATACATCTCCAAATGACTTCAGACTTCCGGAGCTACAGCATATATTAGACCAATATAAATCCGAAATAATATGTCTCCAGGAAACTAACTTGAAAGACGACAAAGTTCAAGCTTAAGGCCAATATCAGATATTCTGCAAACATCGTAATGGTTCTCAGAGAGCAAGCGGTGGAGAAGCAATTCTAACACTTAATACCATCGAAGCTCAGGAAATTCCTCTGCAATCAAACCTAGAAGCGATTGCTATCAAAATTCACGATACAAACGACATCCACATCTGCAATACATATTTCCCACCTGCACTTCAACTCCATGAACAAGATTTTAATGATTTGCTAGAGCAGATACCTCAACCGAGAATCATCGTAGGGAATGCACATAACCCCAACTGGGGGGTCATCCTCCTTAAACACTAAGGGTAAAATCATAGAACAAACAACTGATCGGCACAACCTTGTTATTTTGAATGATGGAAGACCTACTAGATTCAACTTTCAAACTGGAGACTCTTCGTGTATTGATCTTTCAATCTGCGATTTAATGTTGTTACCATTACTTACTTGGAATAGACTAGACTATACATACAACAGCGATCACTATCCCATCATTATATATAATAACTCCAACATGAAATCTGAAAAATGCAGATTGGGATCTTTTCTCTTTCTTAATTGAAGACAAAATCGAATACTGTACAGTTTCTTCTGACATAGACGAATCACTAAAACACTTTACAAATATGATCATAGATTCCGCAACTAAATTAATCGGAAAAATAAACTATCATTATAAGAAACGCGCTGTGCCATGGTGGAACAACGAATGCAAAACCGCCATCGAAGCTAGCCAAAATTCCTTTAATAAATATAAACGACTGGAAACAGTACAATGCAAAGTAGAGTTTTTGAGACTGCGCGCAAAATCCCGGTATACAATAAAAAACGCAAATCATGGGCTGACTACGTATCATCACTAAATTCAGATACACCAATGACCGAAATTTGGAACAAAGTAAGAAGATTATCTGGCATAAAAGGCAATAATAAAATTAACAGACATGAGGTGGAAGGCCACACTTTAAATAACAACACTGACATAGCAAATGCCCTCGCTAATGTCTAAGAACAGAGCTCCAACGAAATCAACCAGAACATATCACTTAACCTTCACAAATAATTCCAAGATCAAAACAACCACTAAATTTACCTCCAACCATGGCAGAATATTACAAAGCATTATCAAGCTTCAAAGATTCCTCTCCTGGACCTGATCACATTCCTATCATTTTCCTTAAGCATTTTCCCGAAAGAGCTCATCAACATCTACTCCAGTTATTTAATATTATCTGGTTACAACATAAATTTCCGAAAACTTGGCGAGAGTCGGTAATAATCCCCATATATAAGTCTCGGACTCCAAAATCAAATCCCCAATCTTACCGCCCTATTTCGCTCACAAGTATCAAAGGATTACTATGGACACTGGAAAAACGCAACCCAATAATACCGGAACAGAGTGGCTATAGATCAGGAAGATCAACGTTAGATAACATCATTGAACTTGAAAGCGAAATCAATGAAGCGTTTGCACTAAAAAGTGAATGCTTAACGATATTCTTCGATATTACTAAAGCATTCGACACCGCCTGGCATAATTATATTAAACAGCTACATAGTTGGGATATACAGGGACATTGCCTATTCTTCATCACAAACTTCCTACAAGACAGATCGTTTAAAGTTAAAGTAAAGAACACAATTTCTGACTTCAGATTTCAAAAAAATGGCATTCCACAAGGTTCTGTACTAAGCCCGACCTTATTCATAATAGCAATGAACGATGTTCTACAACGATTAAAAAAGCCACTTAAAGCCCGCTTATATGCCGATGACCTGATCGTTTACTGCAAAAGTAAGAACCTTAAAAACAGTCCGAAAATAGCGAAAGAGTTCTTCTCCCATTTAGAACATAGGACAGAACGAACAGGCTTCATCTTTTCAACTGAGAAAACAAAAATCATTATTTTTTCGAAAAAGAAAATTCCAGAGCGCGTAAATCTACGCTGGTATAGAAAATATTTACAAACTGAAACATCTGTTACATTCTTAGGAATGACTTTTGATGAATCTCTTAACTGGAAATGCCACATAAACAATCTCCTCCTGACATGTCCAAAACGACTGAACCTCTTAAAAATGCTGGCTAATAAAAATTGGGGTGCTGATCGAGAAACTCTGATGCTGCTTTATCGTACATTAATCAGGTCCAAGTTAGATTACCGTTCAATTGCCTATACGACAGCGACTAAATCACTCTTAAGCCGGATAAATAGCACTACACCAATCGAGAGCCTATATAGTGAAGTTGGAGAATCATCGCTAGAAGACAGACAAATGTACCTAAGTCTATTGTATGCAGGTAAAATAAGGCAAAATCTCTCCAACCCTACCTGTCAAAATTGCACCACAGAAAACTTCCTCAACCTGTTCCAAAAACCTCCAAACCTTACTATGTCCGAATTAAAAACTACCTAACTAAACTTAAATACTCACTTCCAGAATGCTATCCCAATGAACTTAATTCAATTCCACCCTAGCAAATAAAAACTCCAACTTGCATCACCAGTATTTCTTCCTATAATAAATATTCTGAAAACCCCTACATTATTAGATCTACGCTAAACAGTATACTAGAAAAGTTTCCTGACTACTTCCACATTTATACTGACGCCTCAAAGTCTTCTAATAAAGTTGGAGCTGCTGTAGTGACCACAACCTCGACCCACATGTTCAAGCTCTCACCAACCTGCTCTATCTACTCAGCAGAGCTGTATGCACTACATGAAGCATTAATTCTCATAAGTGTATCTGACGCACAGAACCACCTCATTCCTTCGGATTCCCTCAGCGCTATAAAAGCCTTACAAGCCACTTACGCAGATCATCTCATTGTGACAAAAATAAAACAAGAACTCTACTTTGGCTATAAGAATGTTATCTTCATATGGATACCATCCCATATAGGAATTGATGGCAACGTAGAAGCAGATAAATACGCCAAAGAAGCCGCAGACACTGACACAACCGAAACTATTAGACTATCAGTGAGTGCGGATATAAAACATACAATAAAATCTAAAATAAATAGTGCGTGGGAAAATCGGTGGAAAAGTGCTACAATCAAGTTAAACGAAGTGAAAAAGCCAATAAAGCCCTGGTCTGCATTACCTAAAAATCGTCGAGACCAAGTCCTACTAACTCGACTACGCCTAGGCCACATTAAACTAACACATAGTCATCTTTTCAGTAAAGATCCTGAAGTCCTAAACCAAAATGCAACAATTGCAATGTACTACTCTCCGTGAAACACTTACTTACTCAGTGTCTGTAATTAGCAGCGAAACGACAACAGGCACAACTTCCTTCAGGTGAACTTGCAGACATATTAGGATCATCATGTAATGCACAATTTAAAAAAGTTTCTCAAATCGATAGACGTTCTGAGATTCATATAGACATTATTTTATGTATAACTTGCTTTTTTGTAAACCTTAATGACGCTAATGACCCACGCGGTTGATGCGTATTATTAAATAAAAAAAAACATTTAGTACAACAAACGGTGAAAGAGCTTGACATAAATAAAGCTTTGGTGTGCGGTACGATAGCTGCGGGATTTGGATATAAGCATTTATCCACAGTTTTAGGTGGTGCAAATTTTCCTACAATGTCTCCTAATACATATTTGTCGCATCAAAATGTTATTATAAAAAACAACAAAGATATTGTAGTAGAGGTGATGATTCTAGCGGGCAAATAAGAATATAAATTAGCGGTTGAAGCTGGTGAATTACTTAATAGGGTACCAGTAATAGCTATAGTAGTTGATGGCGCTTGGAGTAAAAGGTGACAACGGTTGGAATGGGCAATAAGTACCTTTCAACCATATAAATCACCAGGAGCGGATGGAATATTTCCAGCACTCCTACAGCAAGGGAAAGGGGAGATTCTTCCTCACCTGCTGAAGATTACAAGAAGCAGTCTAGCAGTGGGTCTAATACCTAGAAAATGGAGAAGGGCAAGGGTAACCTTCATACCAAAAATAGGGAAAAAAGATGGGACTGATCCCCGATCTTTTAGACCCATCTGTCTAACATCGTTTCTACTCAAATCGATGGAGAAAGTAGTGGATAACTACATAAGAACAGAGAATCTGGAGAATATACCACTTCATAAATGTCAGCATGCCTACAGAGCGGGTCGATCAACTGAGACGGCTCTGTATCAGCTGACAGAAGTCATCCAGAGAACTCTGAACAACAAAGAAATCGCAATGTGCGCATTCCTGGATATATCAGGGGCCTTTGACAACACAACTCATGTGTCTGTCAAAGAAGCACCAAAAAGGCGAGGAGTGAATGAAACCATTGTAAAATGGATGTATGAGTTGTTGACAACGAGGATAGCTGAGACACAGGTGGGGAATCAAACCACCTCAGTTAAAGCCACTCGGGGGACACCTCAAGGGGGAGTGATATCTCCCCTTCTATGGAGCCTCGTAGTAGATGAGTTGCTCTACAGGCTAACGGAGCTTGGCTTTGAATGTATGGGCTACGCCTATGACATTGTTTTAATAGTCAGAGGCAAGTTCGAGAGCACCTTGTGTGATTTATTACAAAAGGGCCTCAGAATCATTGAGCAATGGTGCTTGTCAGTGGGGCTAAACATTAACCCAAGCAAGACCATAGTAATTCCATTTACCCGGAAAAGAACACTTCCAGCCATGAAACCCATATCCTTAAATGGGGCAATCATAGAATGGAAATCAGAGGTTAAATATCTAGGGATAACCCTAGACAGTAAGCTTCTGTAGAATAAGCATGTTGAAATAACTGCTAGTAAAGCAATAAGAGCTTTGATGGCGTGCAGAAATCTAGCTGGTAAGAGGTGGGGCTGTAACCCAAAAATACTGCGATGGATGTACGCCATGATTGTGAGACCAGCAATTACGTATGGGGCAATAGTTTGGCAAACAAAAGCAAGTCAGTACAGCACGAGGAAAACCCTCGATAAAGTTCAAAGGCTTGCCTGTGTGTGCATCACTGGAGCTATGAGAACGTGTCCAACTAGGGCACTTGAGATCATTACAGATCTCACACCTCTACATCTGGTGATAGAAAGATCTGCCCAAGAGGCAATTCTTAGAATATCTAAGGAAGGTTCAAGCAATGAGAGTATTAAAAATCAGGGAGCTTGGTCCTCTCTGACAAGATACACCTCATTAGCGAATCTTCCCAGTGACGAAATGATCAGGAAAGTAAGCATCGAAAAGAATTTCACTACGATGCTAAATACGAGGAGAGACTGGGAAAGGGAATACATTACCCAAACTCTCAAAGAAAACACCATTAGATGGTATACGGATGGTTCAAAAACCACCATCGGAGCAGGCGCTGGAGTATTTGGGCCTGGCACCAGATACTCATTATCGTTAGGCTCCTTCCCGAGCGTCTTTCAGGCAGAAATACTTGCGATCGAAAGATGCGTGGAAATGAACCTAGAAAGAAACTACCAGAAATGTGACATATCGATCCATTCTGATAGTCAAGCAGCTATCAAAGCATTGAGCTCCCATGTCATTGACTCAAAGTTGGCATGGGAGTGCCGAAGAAAACTTGATGAATTAGGCAAGAATAACAGGGTCTCTTTAGTCTGTGTTCCTGGCCACTCGGGAATCGCGGGAAATGAAGAGACCAATACACTTGCCAGGAAAGGAGCACAAATGCCCTTTATTGGCCCGGAGCCTTTCTGTGGTGTAGCAAAATACTCCTACAAGAAAGAGTTTCGGAAGAAACAGGAAACCGAAAGAGAAGCACTCTGGCGGTGCCTTCCCGGGTTGGAACATTCCAAAAAGTTCCAGGGGAACTTTGACACTGCTAGGTCCAAAAAATATTTGGACCTCAGTAAAGATAAGCTACATCTCCTCGCGGGCTTTCTTACAGGACACTGCCGCCTTAGGAAGCACTTAATGAGAATAGGTCTAGCAGAGATTGACGAGTGTAGATTCTGTGGGGAGGAGGATGAAACTCCTGATCACCTAGTTCTGGAATGCCTCGCCATTGCAAGCCAACGCAAGAAATGCTTTGGACAAGAAACTTGTAAGAGTGAGGACCTAACCTCGCTGAAGCCGTCCCAAATACTAGAGTTCATTAGAACCTTGGAACTGGAAGGCGAGCTGTAGTAGTAGCGACAACAGCTCTGATAGGGGGGGGCACAATAAACCTTTGGTTTCAGTGCACAGTAACCCCGTTAAAATCTAATCTAATCTAACAGGTGACATAAAAGTAATTGTAATGCATTGTCGGGCGTAGGATGCATTATAGGCGCAAGAGCAAAAAAGCTCTATATCTAGGTTAAAAAAACGCGTTTATTACTCCACCTCTTGGGTGACGTAGAAAAGAGTTAAAACTAAAGACATATATGACTTTGAAAATATAAGTAAAGGAATAAATTAAATGTAGTAACCGGATAATATTTTAAAATATTGGTAATAGAAAAGATAACAAAATAATTGCGGGTATTTATTCCATAATATTAAATTTAATAAATAATAATAAATGTGTTCTAATTAATAAAGGTGAAATCATAATATCAATTTAACAAGTAGCTATGCTGAAATTAATTTTTTCAATTTTAAAATTTAATATCTAAAGAGGTAAACGAATATCGGATTAGGGCCGTAAAATTGAAGACTCGACATACCCCTCATAAATCATTCTACCAATTCTACCTAAAACTGGGATTGCCTCGTTGGTTGCCTAAAACTGATTTTTATGTTCTGAAACATTAAATTTATAAACAAATACGGCATAATTAACAACAAATGTGACGAAAAATCAAAAAAGGGCCTCGTAGCGCCATCAAGTTTCTTTTGGTCTGAAATTTGCGTAGAAGGAATTAAAAATGTAGCCGGAAAATGGATTATTTGTTTTCAACATTCTAATTAATCAAGCGAAAACAAAAGCATTTTTTAAAAAAGGGTCTCGTAGCGCCATACAACTAAACGGATAAATGATATGTAGAGTGCGACCCCCCTTCCAAATTTCAAAATACGCCTTGAAAGTTTCCTAAAAATTTCAGCATTTAACGCCTATTTTCATAGTACTGAATTCAAGCCTTAAATGCAGTGACACTGTTCACTAAACCGCCATCCAGAAAATATTTTTGTTTTGTCAAAATTAATGATATTATCTGTAAAATGGAATACGATACAGGCTCGGTATTATAAGTCTGAAAACATTTTCGAACAAAATTCCTGATGGTGAGATAATATCATATGAAACTCAACTCTTTACTTATATGAAAGAACCATTTTCTGTCATCGGAACAGCAGAAGTTAAAATACAATGAAAACAAGATTTTATTCGATAAGTTACACATTGTTGATGGATATTTCGATACAATAATCGGTCGAAATTGGATGCAACCATTGGGATTGCTTCCTGATATCATGAATATCAACGAAATATCTGAAACTGAAACATTGAAGAAATACATACTTACTCAATATCAAGATGTTTTCCAAGAAAAATTAGGAAAAAATCAAAAAATACTTTTGTGTTCTTGACGTCTATAAAGCATATTTGCATCCACCTATGGCCGATGAAAGCCGTCAAATGCAAACAGTCTTAACTTTGAAAGGGTGTTATAGGGTAGAACGTTTGATGTTCGGCGTTAAAACAGCCCCAAATATCTAGCAGAAATTTATCGATTCAATTCTAGTTGATTTAGAAGGCACTGCATTTTTTTTGATGACATCATCGTTCAAGGAGCTACATTAGAACAAACATTCAACCAACTGAGGATATTTTTGGACAGGTTACGTTATCATGATCTACATATCAATCCAAGGAAAGCTAGATTTTTCGAAAGATCCGTCGAACATTTAGGTCATACTATCGATGATGATGGCCTTCATGAAGCAAGTGAGAAAATAAAGGTTATTTTGAAACTCAGCAGGCATAAAAATATTCACGAGCTGAGACAATTTCTGGGAATGGTAAATTTTTATAATAATTTCATACCTGAACTGGCATCTAAATTGAACCCGGTGAATAAATCATTACAAAAGGAAGAAAAACTCTTATGGACAAGCCAATACGAATTAGCTTTCAACAAAATCAAACAAAATTTGATAGGGGAAAATAATTTGGTGCACTATGGTCTGAATCTTCCGTTGGTATTGGCTACAGATGCGTCACCAGTGGGAGTATCAGCAATTTTGTCTCACAGAACTGAAGGTTGAGAAAGGCCTATTGCTTTCACATCACATACTCTAACCAAAGCAGAACAGAAGGACAGCCACCTATATAAAGAGGTAACAGCAATTTTTTGGACACTATAAATTCTTCCAGTACTGTTAAGGTTGGAAATTTATATTAGTTACTGATAATAAACCATTGACAGCAATATTTAGCCCTATCATTTGCCATCCATGGTATTGTCGTTTATTGCGATATGCACAATATCTTTCTGGATTCGGTTATACTACCAAGTACCGAAATACAAAATTGAACTCAAATGTTGATTATTTCCTCTCGGCAACAGCGGAAGAAATTATGATGAAGCAAATGTATTACAACTATGTGAAGAGAACCTACCAGTCACTGCACAGGGCATCGCTGAAGAAACACAAAAGTATACAGAATTTAAAAAACTATATTTAGCTATTCAAACTGTAAATTTTGCTGGTACACTACGAATGCCAAGAAGGTGAATTTTCAATTGCAAACGGATGTATTCTACGCAAATTTTGAGTAATGATTCCAAAAGTTCTATGTGCATATTTGAATCGTCAAAATGAAAAGTTTGTCAAGAAAGTATTGCTATTGGAAATACAATGTTCAGGATATATAAAACTTTGCAAAGAGATGTGTAGCATTCTATAGAGTTCAAAAAGAATGTAACAAGGCTCCTGTACATTCATGGCCAGAGCCTGAAACCATATGGCAGAGAATACATCTGGACTTTGCAGGGCCATTTATGGATAATTTTTTCTTGATATTAGTTGACGCCAAGTCTAGGTGGTTGGAAGTTGTTCCAATGAAATCAATCTCGAGCAAATCTACAATTAATATCCTCAGAGATATTTGTTGTAGATATGATATACCCTCTGAGATAGTGACAGACACGGACTGTCCTTGACATTCTATTAGTTCAAGAATTTCCTAAAATCCAATGGTGTCCACCATTTACTTACAGCAACGGGTCATCTTGCAACCAATGGTCTTGCCGAACAATATTTACCGACTGTTAACAATGGTTTGAGATCTGTATTGACAGATTATGGGGATCTGACTTTAAAACTGAACAGACTGCTCATACACTACCACAAAACACCAAACTCTGCCACAAATAGAAGCCCAGCAGATTATTTCTTGAACTACGCCTATCGTTCAGTTAGATCTAATCAAAGGACATACATATTTGAGCAGTAATATCCCGTCAGAACCAACGTTGAAAACCAGAGAGTTTAATGTAGATGATGCTGTGCAATCCAGAAAGTATACCAATAAATCTGAAAAGTGGAAATTCGAGAAAAAATAGGAAAACTGCATTACTTAATCAAAACTAAGGACGGAACATGAATTGAAAATATTGTAGTACCATTTTCATCTGATTCCATAACTACAGAACTCAATTCAAGGAGCTGAAATTCATCACCGTGTCTGATACATCCACAAACATGTGCTAATCAAAATCCAGTTTCAATGCCCCATTCGCTCAATAATGATATTTCACCAAGTACTTTTGCAGCTGACGATGTGAATACAAATCTAGGTGGAAGCTCTTCTAAAGTACCTGATGTGATTGAAAAATCATCTTTAAGAAGATCTACTAGAGCCCGAAAATCATTCTCGGTCGAACTATCCTACAGTGCGGACGTATCGATTTGAGTTCTCTTGCGAAAAGTGATTTACTTACCTAGCAGTTTCCTATTATTATTTTTTCTGTTTTGTATATAATTAGTGTAACAACGATACTGTAAGTAGCTTTTATCTAATTATTTGTTTTGCCCCGGCTCTGGAGCCCAGATGTCCGGTGGCCAATATGAAAAAGAGGCCAAGGACCCACCTCTCCGATCAACGAGAAGAAATTGTCCTAATGTGCATGTGGAAGAAATTACATTTTCTGGAGATATTGATATGAATAATGAAAATAACCAAAATACGATGGATTTAACAATTAATAATATTTCAAACGAAACGGTGAACAAAAACAATGATGATACGGAGTCAGTAAAAAACTTGCTAATAGGTTCTAATATATCAAGTAATGTAAACAGTGGTCGTAGGCCAGTTAATACAGACAATAGATTTCTACCGACCGATTTAGGTCCATACTTTATTTTTGTAGAGCTTTTAGAACTAATTATTGGTCGATTACATCCGATGAAATTAGGTGAAAAGTTGTTAGCGCTATCAAATTATGAAAATAATATTACTGAAATAACTAGTGTTGGAAAAAATCGCGTAAAAATTGAAGTAAATTCGAGTAACCATGCTAATAAATTAGTAGAAGAACCATTTTTCGAGAAAAATAACCTGATTGCATACATTCCAAATTATTTAACCGAAAAACGTGGCATAGTAAGAGGTGTTGACACATCTCTGAACGAAAATACTCTTTTAAATATTATAAAATCGAATGTGTCAATTAAAAAGGTACAACGGTTGAATAGAACAGTGGAGAAAGATGGCGTTATACAGCGGGTTCCTAGGCAGATGATAATTGTAATTTTTGTTGGCAAATTAATCCCACAGTTTATTTACATTAATAAAGTTAGGTGCTCTGTCGATACCTATGTTAGTCCGGTCATGCAATGTTATCATTGTCTTAGGTACGGTCATACATCGTCTCAATGCAAAGGTAAGAAAAGGTGTAAAAATTGCGGATCAGATGAACAAACTGATAATTGTCCGAATACCTGTAGTAGATACTGTGTTCACTGTCAAACTAGCAACCATTCCTCTTCATTCAAGGAACGCCCAGTATATATAAAACAAAGGAAAACCAAGGAAGCTATGGCTAATTTGAATATATCATTTAAAGAGGCTGAAAAAGTAGTCGATAATCCCAGCTACACCGGCATTATCCAAAAAAATAGGTTTGCTCCACTAGCTAATTCAGAAGTTGATTTTCCCACTCTAAAACCTTCCAGTTATCAAAATCGTTACTCTAGCAATCCTCTAAAAAGAAATAGTCCAACCTCACCTACTCCGGAAGTTAGCTCAAATCCTCGTAAAAAGAGAAAAAGTAATAATACTCTATCTGACTTCCCTCCCATTCGTAGAGAATACAATACCAGCTTTTGTGCAGGTCCTGTATTCCAGTTTAGTCAAAAGAATACTGAAAGTGATTTTGATAAATTTGCCTATCAACTTAGTTCTAAAATAAAAACCATGCTTGAAAATTTTATACGAGATATGCCTCAATCTTCTTCATGTGCAATCAATATTTAACGAAAATGATATTGATAGTAAAATTAAAAATATTGTCGATAGTTTATTCAACTAACCATGGTCAATACTAGCTTGAAAATAGTTCAGTGGAATGCCAGATCTTTAAATTCCAATAAATTTTCGTTAACACAACTTAATGTTGAAGACAATTTTGATATTGCTCTGATATCCGAAACCTGGTATAAACCAGCGGATCTCAAAAGGTTTCAAAATTTTAATATAATAAAAGATAGAAACAAAGAACATGGTGGTGTGGCTATATTCATATCAAACTCAATTAAATATGAAATTATTGAATTTGTTAATAACTTCAATCCCAAAATAGAAGTATGTGGTATTAACATTACTAGTGGTGATGAAAAATTGACAATTATAAGTTTATACAAACCTTCGACAACTAAAGCAACTGTACAAGATTATATCAATTTATTTAAACAGATTAAGCACGAGTGTATCATCGGTGGTGATTTTAACGCTCATCACGGAATCTGGGGTTCGGAGACGTGCTCGACAGATGGTAATATACTAGTTGAAGCGTTAGATTATTTTCCTGCTTTAGCTGTAGCTAATGACGGTTGTGCCACAAGAATTTCTTCTCCAGGACAAGCTAAATCTGCTGTAGATCTGACTATTTTATCTTCAAAATTGTGTTCTTCATTTACGTGGCCGTTTTATCGGACACATATGGTTCTGATCACTTCCCTATTAGGATTGTGATCAACGATATCCAAAAGGAAACTTTTTCTGTTAAGCGTACTTCTAAATGGTCAATGTCCAACGCTAATTGGAAGTTATACCAAACCTCTATCATTGAATCATTCCAATCTGTCCCTATTTGCAACGATTCTAACGCCATGATATCTTTTCTCACTGATACAATAACGGTAGCTGCAAATAAGTCTTGTAAGGTAATAAAATAAACTACTCATAATCCGACTAAATACGTTCCCTGGTGGGATCAAGAATGCCTCGTAGCGACAAATTCTAGGAAAAATGCGTTAAAAGCTTACAGAACAAACTTAATCCCTTCTAACTTCATTGAATATAAAAGATTAGATGCTATGTGTAAACGGTTATTCAAAACCAAATCAAGAACAAATTGGGCCAAATTTTGCTCCTCACTTAACAGACAAACTCATCCAAGCGACATATGGAGCAGGGATTAATAACGTTCAAAGTGTTAAAAAATCTTGTATAGTCAACGAAACATTAGTTGAAAATTTGCTTCAAAAAATTGCACCCGACCACGTCCATTATCCAATAGACTGGCCTATTAATTCTCCAGAACAACATTGTTTACTAGCACCGATAAACATCAATGAAATAAAAACAAGTATTAAAACTTCTAAAAAGTCTAGTCCGGGAATTGGCGGAATTAATTACCTTATGCTAGGAAACATGCCGGACGTAGCGTTACAGTTCTTATGCAAAATCTATAATAATATCTTGATGAAAGGATACAATTGCGACTCTTTAAAACAATGTCTTATCGTTCCAATTCCGAAGTTAAATGATTCAACTGCCATCGGACCCATTGCCCTTATGTCTTGTTTATTAAAAACTTTTGAAAGGATTATGAAAATTAGACTGGAATGGTGGTGTGAAAGCAATAATGTTTTTCCAGACACACAGTTTGGTTTTCGTAGGAAAAGAGGCACAGTAGACTGCATTGCACATCTAGTCACAGATATTCAATCAACGTTTACCGAAAACAATTATCTTGCTGCATTATTTTTGGACATTACCAGTGCTTACGATAATGTTCAACTGCATCCTCTTTTTAATAAATGAATTCAAATTGGTATTCCATCCAGATGCGCGTATGTCTTGGTTGAACTATTTATGAATAGACAAATATTTATTCGGTGCAACAACCAAATTCTTGGCCCACGACTTGTTTTCAAAGGTTTACCGCAGGGATCAGTTCTAAGCCCGCTACTCTTTAACCTATATACCTTAAACGTACATGTTATGGATATAGAGTGCAACATATTGCAATATGCAGACGATTTCTGTTTATATGTAAAGGAAAAGACTTATCAACAGTGCATTGAAACTCTAAAAGTCATTATCCAACATTGTAATAAATGTTTCTCAGATCTAAGTCTACACCTATCACCTAAAAAATCTTCTGTTGTATTCTTCACACGACATCGTCTACCAGCTGTTTCCAACCTGCAACTCACTAATATGACGATATCAGTTAATAGAAATTATACTTACTTAGGTATCACACTGGATCCAAACTAACTTGGAATGATCACATAAACCAATGTATTGTCAAATGTGAAAAAAGTTTAAATATGCTGAAAGTTGTTAATCGTTACGATTGGGGCGCTGACCCCAAAACCAATCTTATGTTCTACAGGGCCTATACGAGATCCATCTTGGATTATGGAAGTTTTTTATATAGCTCAGCCACAAAATCTCGCTTAATGAAATTAGATAGAATACAATTCAAGGCTTTACGATTGGTTTTAGGTGCTCTCAAATCCACACCAACTAACACACTGTTGGCTGAATGTGGTGAACCTCCTTTACACCTGAGGCGCTTATTTCTTGCAGAGAAATTTATTCTTAAATGTACATCCAATAACCAAAAAATACTTCTACAGAAGATAGGTCAATTATCAGTCAGCAACCTAACAGAAAAATGGTGGCTAAATAAAAACTCTCCAATTTTAGCTATTGCATATCCCAATACATCACACCTGTCAATTAATAGAGACGAACAAAGTGCTTTTTCAGCGCCTTATGACATATCTTTTTTTTCGTGTACAGTAGTTATACCTAATTACGACGTACCAAGTAGCTATTGCACAACTATGGAAGAATACTTTGGAAAGCTGGGTAATCTCTGCAAAATATTTACAGACGGATCCAAATCTTCTTTAGGTGTGGGATGTGCTGTATACATATCTAACGAGGAAACAACACTACAATATAAATTAAATTGTCATTGCTCAATCTTCACTGCAGAGCTATTGGCCATATACTATGCACTATATTGGGCTTTATACAGTAATCTGCGATATCAAAACTTTGTCATCCTTTCGGATTCCCAGTCAGCTTTAACAGCCATTAAAAACTCTGCAAGAAGTATATATCGCAATAGTATAATCGTAAAAATATTATGCATATTAATTGAATTAAGACAACTTAACAAGTCTGTAACGCTTATGTGGGTCAAAGGCCACTTTTAAATCTCTGGAAACGAAAAAGTTGATCAACTGGCGAAAGCCGCAGTTCTCTCCGGATCGGAAGATCTTTGTTTACCATGGAGTGACGTCATTTGCTCAAGAAAAGAGAGTATGAGACACAATTGGGAAATAGAATGGTCACAATTCTGCAACAGAAGCAATAACTCGTACTGCAAAATACACCCCACTCTTCCATCCACAAGACTTGAGGAGCATAGTCATCCTATAAGAAAGATTAACGCTATGTACTTCAGATGTCTCGTTAGTCATGCAACAGTACGCGCATACCTTTATAAAATTAAAATGAGCGACTCCGAATTGTGTGATAGTAATCAAAGTTATGATGATATTAATCACTGGATGTTTAGCTGTCAACATAATAGTCAAGCTACAAGATATCTGATGGAAACTCTGTCTAAAGAAAAGGTTCCTCTCCCACAAAGTCAAGTTTCTCTTTTATTTCTCAGTCGGCGACATACTATGGTTCGCACTATATTATGGGAATTTCTTAAACGTACCAAAAGAAAAATATAAAAACCAGTACAACTGTTTTTTAGATGTAGAATGATAGAGGTTAGTTGTAGTATACCTAATGTCTTTCCTTTGTAACAATGACATACCCCCTTACCGTTGCCTTTATTGTGTGTTGTAAATAAAGTCGCTATGACGGGCACATTAGCGTGAAACGAGTGTCCATGTCTATTATCCTTTCTTCTTCGTTTTCTACGAATTCTGTTGTATAGGGCAATGAATGATGTGTGACTTGGATATGAGTAAATATGTTTGCTGCGACATGTCCTTTGTTTCTCTTTTCATGTCATATTACTTATTTACTTAGTTCGTGGCTGAATGGGATCCAACTCCCAAAGCCAAAAAACGAAAAAAAAGAGCCCGAAAGATTCCGAAACGTTGAACCGTTAATATATTTTTTCCTTTCGCGGGGAAATGTTGCATAGATTCTAATGAAAATAATGTCAAGATATGTCATGTTAATAATTTAAATTGTCAATAATATAGAAAAAGTATAATTCAATTTAAACTACCTATCCCTATCAGGAGTTAACTTGCTATGTTCTGTATGATAAATATTACCAGTTTCAGAAAACCCTAGCTAACTGGGGACACTTCCAGCTGCGTGAAGACACTTCCAGCTGGTGCGGACAAATATATATGGCTGCTAAATCTTATGAGATGCCTATAAAAATCTACACTATCCCTACTCATCTCATACATCTCTCTTACAAACACCCAATTTGTAAATGAGATAAATGCAACAGTAAACAAAACTCTATTTGTAACAAAATGTAATAAATCATGTTATAATTATAGTACATAAAAACAAAAAGCTTACCTGTGGAATTTGTGTACTCTTTCCACAACCCGTTTCTCCTATAAGAACCAAAGTCTGATATTTCTCAACAAGATACAGTATGTGATTCCTATTATTAAAAATTGGTAAGCATTGCCTTTGTGTCTGAATAGATTGAGATAAATGTTTGTTATAAATAAAATCTGTAGTTTCTATTGTGACTGATTCGTCTTTATCCAAAAAACTAGTTGCATTTGAAGGTTTTAAAAATCGTGGCTTAAATTCACTCATGGCGAAGCATAAAGTTCATAAGTACTAATTAGAAAAATACCAACTAATCACGCCTCTTCAAAAATCTGAAACAATAAAAAAAGAATTCATAGCAGAGTATGAATAAGAGCAGTAAATGGGCCAAACTATCAATTTTTTATCGGATTGAAAAGTTTGAATATTCTATACCTAGGTCTATGTCAACATCAAATTGAAAAAGCATCTTGACATATTTATTTATCATTGAAAAATGTTTCATAATGAGTATCTGCATAAATATCTACATTTGCTTCAATTCAATCCATAAAAATTATGTCTCTGGGTGGTTTCATAGTTACCTTATAGGAAGGATAGCCTTCAGGGTTCTAAGCTGGGAGACATTTTTTATTAACAATTTTCTTAACCAATATTCAGTTTTGTTTGCAGATAATGCTTTATTGTGCTTTGTTGGTAGTTATTGGTATTTTCTTTGTCGTTAAGGAATCAATGAATGTTTGCAATTTGAACTTCTCAGTATATTGTTTTATAATCTGCTCCTTATATTTCTGGTCTCCCAATCTTTGTTAGTGTGTGTTGCCATACAATTATTTAAAGCATTATTATTTTTTAAAGGAAACTTTATTACCCCTTACAAGTAAAACTAGATTTTTGTGATTACTTTACTTAGTTATTAGGCTGAAACGGATATACTTTAAATATTTAAAATTACAATTGGTTATTTGTTATTAATATTAACACAAGTTTTATAAAAGTTTGAAAGTTTTAATTGAAAATAACCTGTCATCAAATCAATTCACGAAATAACTACATATAATTTCAAATACTTATTCTTTAAGGAACCAACATTTTTAAAAAATTCTATAAATCAGCGAGTATGGTATGAAAAAGTTCTACAACCATAACTTGGAAAGACTAATTATTATTTCTTTTTAATATCTAACATGATTTTTATTCATAATTTTACAATTTTCATCACTTACCTATAAACAAATAACACAAAACCTGTGACTAAAGATCTCATTTTTATTTAAAACACCTCCAGTGCAGATTCATAAATTACAACAGGTATTCAGTCATAGATAAGATATGTATTCAGTCTAAATTGGTGAACGCACTGGCACAAATAACATTGTAATCTTTTTTATGCAACCATAAGGGATTGAAAATTCAATTTATTACAAAAACAAACTTTGAAATCTCTATTTTTAAAAAGTCAAATTTTTATTACTCCGTTCGCTTAAGCATTGACTTGCGTTCGATGTTTGTGTACTGGATCAATAAGATAGATAGATAAGATCTTAATTAGAGTGGCGAGGAAGAAGTTCGAAATGTGTTTTGCGTTATATTTAAAATGTGAGGAATTTTTGATTTTTAAGATTACCCTGACATTGGATTAATTTCCTTTGCAGGGCTGGAGTTTCTCTTAAAAAAAGCTCTTATATACTTTCTATGGATGCGCTCCGCTTGCCCATAGTGATTGCAACATCCACTTTATCGTTCCACTTAAAGGCCGATTTAAAAACTTGCAGTGGCCGTTTTCTCTCGCAGTTACCGTACCCGTTGAAAGTTAAAAAGCTACTTTCACATTTGCGCATTTATATTCTCCGTTGCTGATACCGTTCGCCGTTGAGCGTGACGTTTCCTGATGTTCAGACATAACGAAGTTTTAAGTTTTGTAGTTCGCTGTTCATCCCGTTCGCATATTAATCAATCAAAAGCCTGTTCGTTTGACAAGAATCGGGTTTAGTGGGTTTAACATAGCCTTAAATATGTTATTAAAAGCTGAGTCACGTTGATTAAGATTTATTATTGTTGATATGTGCTTTATGAAGAATGGATTTCGATATGGATGGCAATCATATTCTTCATGACAATGACTCTCAAGAAAGCATTGTAGAAGTTGGAGGTAGTAAACCTGAACACAACGGCAGCGAAGATCAACCCTCAGCAGCGGGAGCGGGAACGGTAATGGCGACGGCAACTGCAAGTTTATAAAAAAATCTTAAGGCCCGTGATCGTCGCAAGCGGTCGTTCATTGTCAAAGTTGACGTCACTGTTTGCGACCTCATCTCGCCCCATACAAATTGGTGGGTCTGAGTGTGGGCTTTCATCAAAACGAGACGGCAACTTAAACATGGCGATAGTCTCTCATTCGTTTTGTCAAAAACGCAACCATAAATTCACGTGAATCCATGATGAATTAAGTTTTACCCCGGCCTATGCGAAATTTTTACTCCAAACTGCACAAACAAATTCTATTTATTATTATACACTCAAACGGCACCTTATCACCAAGCCGCCATATTGTAAGTTTATCCCACGCAAATGTGCATTCCACTTATAACTGTCTCCTGCAACGACCGTGGACTTTTCATGTAAGTGGAACGTGCGCTATGACGCTTAAGCCGGTGTCCCATGCATCCGATTTCCGACGTCCGATGAACCGAAAGTGTTCCTATTGGTCAAAATATTTTGGCGCCAATTTTCATCCAATTTTTTTTTACATTTTTCGACGTCGTTCAAAGTTAAATTAATTTTAACTTATTCGTATTTCGGAAGATTTTATATGGTTTTCTAACCTTACCTTTGTACATTTTATTTTTTTTCCGCGCTTTTGATTAGCGATAAAGTAGCTTCTAGAAATATTGTGATTTTGTGATAAATAATAGACGGTTGACAATAATGGACATTAATTTTCTTTCATTGGATCCGAATTCACGTAAATAATGGGACATTCAAAATATTATCATATAAAAATACGTCAGAACGAAAGATTTCTCGGATGTCGGGTGCATGAGATACTGGCTTTACACCGTACCGTTGAAGAAATGTTAAGAAAATAAGACGGATTCCAATGTAAAGGACTTTTCTCTCTAAAAAGAACATACCCAATTTTTCCTACATAATCCTAAAAAGGATTGGTATTGCCTTTTCTGATGCAGATATTCAGGGAAAATCAATTTGTACTTACCTCGGATTACGTACTTTTGTTCGGTGCAAAATTTGAAACACAGCTTCTGTTCTGTGGCTTATACCACAGAATACACTGGTGTATTCTGTGCTTATACATCATCAGACATGTCACAGAACAGACATGTGTTTATATTACATATTGCAATATTTTTGTATTTTAAATTTGTTGAATGTGGTGCGGATTATTTTATAAATGAATTTGTTTTTACTTGGGCGCCTTAAAAATTGAATTCTAAAAAATGTAACTATACTATATTTTTTAGTTATTAATTAGGTACAAAAGTTGTCAGAGCATGCTAAAACCACTTAAATAGCCATAAAATATTTAATATTCTATATAATAACAATAATTGAGTGTCTTTATTTATCATCAGCAAACATGTTTATTTTGTATTTTTATAGCATCTGTATATTATCAGCTAGAGTAAGATGAAATGGATGAAATAAATTCGCAAACAATATATTTGAAACTAAAACAATGTATTAGTGATTATAGGGAGCTACAAAATATAGAGAATGGTACTTTGAATGTTGACATGAGAGAATTACTTTTAAACTGCTTAACGTACTCCTTAGAAACTGAATCAGTATGTGATACTAAATTATTAGAAATAGAAAGTATATTAGATTTTTTAAATGATGAATTAAATACTGGACATTGGAGCAATGTTCCAATTCATACAAGACAATATTTTACAATTGCAAGTTTTGTTAAATGTCTCATACTTTTAAAATCTAACAATTGCAATAAGGAACAACTTTTAAGAACGTGCTTAAAATGCCTAGATATTGGTTTGTTACTTGGAGCTCCGCTGGAAAATAATTTTGAAATTTTAACTAGTTCTGCCAAAGTTTTAAGAGAAGAAATAAATAAACACTTTTCGAAAGATTCCAATAAAGTTGAAATTAAGAGTAAACGAAAGATTACAGAATATAATAAGTTTGTTAAGATACCGGGCATGTTAGTAGACTCAATCGAATGTCCATCATTAGAATATTTTAATAACAAATGGTTTCTACCACAAATTCCAGTTAAATTGACAGGTAAGCTTCTAAAATATAAAAGCAATAATTTTGCATTTTCAAATAAAAACTTTATAAAATATACGCTTACTAACGAAATGAAAGACAATTTAGGATAATTTGTCTTTTAATCCAAAAGGTCAAAGTAACATAATTACTAAATAACCCTGAGAAAATATTGGTCATAATTAAACTAAACACTGGTTTTAAAATAGTATCTACTCCTATGACAGAAAGTGAACTTTTCTTTGTATTTTTATATGAAAAGGATACATACTAATTTGTGATTTACTGGAGTGGATTCTCTCTCTCTCTCTCTTTCTCTCTCTCTCTTTTTCTCTCTCTGTAGCTTCACAACCCTTTGTGGGTTTTTGTTGTAAACATGACCTGCTGCCATCTATTTCGGTCCATCATATCACCTCTCCAATCCTGAATTACAAGGGCACTTAGGCCCTTCAGGATAGTATCCCTCCATCTGAGTCTGCCATGTTCTCTTCCTATATTTGTTTAATGAGGCTTTCATTCAAGGCTCTCTGCTTCTACTACTTCTGAGATCTCGGTATTCCTTCCACTTTTCTAGTATTTCACTTTTTCTGGAAGTAAGTGCTTTTTTCTCATATTTTTGAAGTGAAAACTCCTTTAGCCGCATTGATCTTGACATACTTGTGATGTATTGCACTAAAGCCCCTCCTCCCCAAAACCTCCAAAAAAAAATGTGTAATGTAAATTTTAAGCAACATATGTATTATTATTTATATTTATTATGTTAAGTTATAATAGGAATGCCTTGCTAAATTATTTTAGATAAGGTTAAAAAGAATATTTTCACTCATTGCTAAAGCCAATTCCTGCATTAGATTTCCACAATAACCGAATTTTTTTCTTCTCAGTAGCCATTATGTGGACCATGTAGTTAATTTTTTTGCGGGGTCACCGTAATGATGGTGCTCTGAACTTACAAGAGAAAGGGGAGCATGAAGGCAAATTCAGAGCCTTACTGAGATTTAGGATTGATGCTAGAGATTCGACATTAAAATATCATCTTCAAACTGTTCAAAAAAATGCAACTTTCATCAACAAAACCACTCAAAACTAGCTTATAGAATGCTGTGGGGATATTATTGTGGGACAAATTGTACAAAAAATAAAGAAATCACCATTTTTTTCCTAGATTGTTAACGAAACTTGAGACGCCAGCTCTACTGCCTTAGATATTTAGATATTGATTTGGACCATATTAAGGAAATGTTTGTTAGGTTTGTTGAAGCCAAATATGAACTCGCTGGAGAAAAACTGTCAGCACTTATACTAGGAAAACTTCAAGAACCGGGGCTCAATATTGTTAATTTGCGAAGCCAAGCGTATGATAGGGACTCAAACATGGCAGGCCATTTTCAATGGGGTCAAGCGAGAATTAAACAGTTGAATTATATATACACTGTGCGTTACACCAATTGAATTTGGTTTTAAGCCGTGCTTGCTTAGAACCAAGCATCAGAAACGCATGTTAAACTACTTCATTATATGAAAGCCCTTTCACAAAATTTTCCTACGTTGAGATCCCCCCCCCCCCCAAATAAAATCCTGGATCCGCCACTGATTGCGCTTAGTGTTGTGCGATATATCGGTAACAGCGATATTACACCCGTCAATGGAAAAGCACTGGTAGCGCCAGTGATTGCCACTTCTTGCAGATACGGTGGTTGGTGTTTTCGACAAGAGAAACGGTTGAGATAACATTATTGTTTGGTATTTTCGTATTGGGAAAATTTGATTATCTTAACACATTTTTCCACTTTTTCTGGGGCTAAGTGGTTCTTCAAATCTGACCACACATAACTGAAGGTACTAAATATCCTTTCCAGGGATGCCGAACTTGCTGGACAACTGAGCAGATCAGCAAATTTTTTGCCATTTTAATGAATGAAGAATTTCTCTTTTGGGAACTAAATTTTGCTCCCACAATAAGCCACCATTTATGTGCCTTATTCCCTTTATAACTGATTCTGAAAACATAGAACTTGTGTAAATATCTGAATATTTGATTCTAAAAGATAAATATCCTTGTAAATAGTCCTCTCAGAATGCAGTCAACCATTTTTCTGTAATTTCTTCATACTCATTAGACAGTAGTGTTTCTAATTTTGGGTCAGTTAATAACTAACAAAGTGGAATGGATGCATCACTTCCTTAATTTTTTTTTCAATATCTGATTTAAAGTAATACACAATTTTGAGTTAGGTTCTGTTTGAGTTTGAGGTTATGTGAAATGTCAAAGGTCAAAAACATAAAAACCCAAAAGCCCAATAAATTTTTTCAAAAAACCGGGTTTAGGCCAACCCTGATTCTACATGAAATATCTTTAAATTCAATTATTATAGACTTCAATTGATTATGTAATATGAATCCTGTACCAAATAATCTGTTAATTCCACCATTGTTTAGGAATAAATAGTTATCAATTTCTTTTATTTAATTTCACTTGTGTTTACCTCCTTTTGTGCTACTATATCAAACTCTTATTTCTTTATTTCTTGTATTATGTGCTTAAGCACTCCCTTCTCAAAAGTACCTCTTACATTCACAGTGGCTATTTTTAAATCTTTCTGTGTCTTATACCTTACTTTATTATTTCTACTTTTATCCTTATTCATTGCATCTGCCGTTACTCGTTTTTCCACTTCTGATAAGGGATCTAGTACTAGTTCTTACTTTGGCGCCCAACTCTATCTAATATGCGAGAAAAGTGTTGGTTTACCCCAAAAGAGTGGATTTTTTTAGTTCTTTTTTCGTTTTTCAGCAAGAAAAACACGAAAATACGGTTTTTACAAAAAAAACCTGTGTGTATGTCGTCGTAGTCGGCAACTTTTCATAACTTGTCTTGTTAGCGCGATACAAACTCCGGAGTGCAACAAGTCACCGATTTTTTTATCGAATTTTCTTCAGAACATCTTACAGATGAACCCTATTGATTTTTAGCTCACCTGAGCCAGTACAACGGGTGCTATGGTACTTCAAGTACCACATTTTTGAAGTAATTTCGGTTTGTTAACACGATACAGCCTCCAGAGTGTATACGAGTGACCAATTTTATGATTGAATATTGTTTAGGACATCTCACATATGAACCATATTGATTTTCAGCTCACCAAAGCGTGTACAACGGGTGCTATGGTACTTAGACTACCACATTTTTTGAGAAACTTAGGGTTGTTAGCACGATACAGTCTCAGAAATGTATACAAGAGACCAATTTTATGATTGGATATTGTTCAGGATGTCTCACAGATGAACTGGTCCTATAAATCCAGTTATACATTTTTGAAGAAATTTCAATTTGTTAACACGATACAGCCTCCGAAGTGTATACAAGTGATCAGTTTTATGATAGGATATTGTTCGTACATCACTTATGTGGAAAAGGTAGTTTTAATATTTAAAACCGTTTATTTTTAACTTGTTCCAGTTTCTCAACATCTTTATTCCATATCCAAAGGATTCTATCTATCACTATTTTATTGTAGCCAATCTTTATCTGTTTCCCTTTATCAATTTCTTGTTTGGCAATTTTTCTGATCTCTTTTGCATTTTCTCTTTCCATTTTTGAATCATTATTTATGTAGTTTTTTTCGCTTTTTAGTGCTCGCAGCTTGAATTTATTGTTCATTACTAATTCATTCTTCTTTTCGTTTCTCAGCTCGACCAGGAAAGTTTTCTCTCCTAATTTCTATGAATCTTCCACTTCTATTCCTACTTGTAGTTGTTTTTTCAACAATTTTTTGTTTGGCTTGTTTAATTATCTTATTATCGTCAGTATTTACTCGTATATTTAATCCATTTAAGACAACATTCTTCATCCTCTTTCCTTTTTCTAATTTTTCCAATATATTTTCCACTTCCTTGATATGCTTTTTCATGTTTTATTCTCCTCTTTCCTTTCTTGATGTTATCTTAGTTTGTTTGTTCTCTAATTCTTCTTATCTCGTTTTACACTGTAAGCTCTTTCACCAGTTCTATTAATAAATCTAACCTACCATCTTTTTCTGGCGTTCTACATGTTTTGTTGCTTTGATTAAACAGTGCATCCTTTAGTTCCCTTTTCCTTTGACCACTGTGTTCACTTGTGTAAGCAATGTATTATGGTTAGGACTAAATACGATTTTTGCTATATTCATAACCCATATAATTGCATGGAAACCTATAACTCCTTGCCAAGACGTAACTGAAAGTGCAAACATAAATTTATTTAAAGGGAAAATTTGAAATGTATACTCAGAAGAATCTTGGAAAAAGAGAGAAAAAAATATATCATTAACTAACTCAAAATAGCTATAAAGAATATTTTATATTTTTATTTTTGTATATGTAAATTAAGATAAAAAATGTAGATGTACGATATAAATTTTTTGAAGATACTTTTTCCGAGACCAGCACATGTGTTGATTTAGATAGTTCATTCACTATTAGGCAAATAAGTTCTAAGTTGTATATGAATTGTTATCAAAAAATGCATTTTATATGTGAATGAAGAAATATTAGATAAAACTAAAGGATGGTAGTAACTATCTTGTTGTGTTTAGTAAGGTGCTGCTTCAGAATTATGCTGATTTTCATATATGTTATTCCATAATATGACCTTGGTATTTATCAGATACTTGCCTGATTTGTTCAAACATTTATAGATTCAGTATTTCAACTTATTTCTTGAAAACAATATTGAAAAGTTTTCCATATGATTCCAATGCATGTAGATAACCAATTTAGATTCCAACTTATTTTTTTAAGGTTGCTTGCAACATTGGCCAGCTTCAAAAAAATGGCTCGATTTAAACTACTTATTAGAACTGGCGGGAGATCGGACTGTTCCTGTTGAAATAGGGTCTCATTATGTTGATGAAAATTGGTCACAAAAGTTAATGACACTTGAAGAATTTATCACTAAATATTACTTGAGCGACACTGAAAATATTGGATACCTTGCTCAACATAATTTATTTGAACAGGTAAATATGTAAAGAAAGTCTAGTACGCAATTTCTATTATTTTCAACCACCTCTTACATTCACCATATACAGTATTAGGAATATTATTTGGTAACATGGGATTTAACAAAGAGTACATAAGCGACGATGTATTAGAAAGAAACAAGTATATTCAGTGCATCACCTATTTTCTTTAACAGGGTATCATAACATGCTGTCCAATTGGTTTTCAAATTATCACTGCAATAATTAGAAAGATTCTAAAAATAGGTTGAAAATTTAATAATTTTAATGGTTATAATATGAAAAACAATAAATCGACGATATAGACATTGAATATGCTATTTTTTGAAATAATTTATTATTGCAACTCAATAATTACGTACTGTACATATTATAAAATGACAAATATTCAATTCTGAACGATTAGCGTAAACCGCCTGTGTTCCTACGCTCGTCATAATACGATTTCGTCTAGATCCGTAATTCTTCTATTTTTATCTATCCCCTCTCTTCAATTTCAATCTACACGTTGAAAGTATAAGTGCCCATACAATATCTTTTTAATAGTAACAGAAATCATTCCTCATTTAATTCTAATGTAAAACAATAATCGCCTCATAGTTAAAGGAAAAATGTAAGAGGCACGTGGGATTACCAGTGTGTTAGAGAGAGGCATGGTGAAATAGACAATCTAAAGTCGGCATAGATTATTACAGTTAAAATAAAGATACTAGAATATACGAATCGCGCGTACGCCTCACGAGGGCGGTACTTCTGACCACCTATAGATCCGACGTTTAACTATACGTCACTACCTGTTTGTTTCCGAATGAGGAACGATCTTTGTAAATGTTATAAAATGAGCATGCAGATACACCATCAAGTGCAAATTGTAAAATGGTATTACCAGAGTAATTCACATCGAAAATTAGCAGAAAATTTGTTTATTGTAGAATTCTAAAACATACAACCAATTAGGAAGAAACAAGTGAAAACGGTTATAAAAGATTTTGAAGAACATGGATGTGTCACTCCTACAAAACGTGGACTGCGTACACAAAATCTTCAAACCAAACCCGAAAAAGAAGAGAGAGATATTTGAATCTATGCAACTGTGGAAAATAATCCTCTACACTCTACAGTCGTCCACTCATTTAGCCATATTGATGTTGATCCGGAAACGATTCAGACTGTATTTAAAAAAAAGCTATCGTAGTTTTAAATTGAAAATGAGCCATGAAATATTTCCAAACGATCAATTTCGTAGAATGGAATTTTGTGAAATCGACTTTAACCACACATGGTGCACCGTTATGCGGTATTGGTCCAGGACAAACCTACACAAACACTACAATAGTAGAACTCGATATCCTCAAAAGTCAAATGTTTGGGCTGGAACATTAAGTAAACATTTAATTGAGCCATTTTTTATTGACGGCAATTTAACCCGACAAAAATATTTGAATATGCTGCAAAATCAAATGACTCCTGCCCTCATACAATTAGGTGTCGACATCAATTATATTTGGTACCAACATGACGGTTGTGCATCGCATAATTATCGATTAGCAATACATTTTTTATATACACAATTTCCCAATCGGATAATCTCCACGAACGGTAACTTTAGATGGCCTGCTAGGTCTTTAGATTTGGCACCCAACGATTTATTTTTCTGGGGTGATGTGAAATCGAGAATTTATGGATTCCTGGAGAACGGGGCCAGTTCCCTGAGTGAACTTAGGTAACAAATTCTACAAGCCTGAATGGAGACAACACCTCAAATACTCACCCACGTTCGTCAAGAATTTTATAACCGGCTCGGTTACTGTTTAACTCAAAACGGGGGTTTGTTAGAACATTTGATTTAAATTCATTGAAAAATTAAGAAGTTTTTTATTTATTACATATCAGAATATTACTTTTTGTTGAAAACAATAGATATTTACATTAGAATTCGAATTTATTTAAGTTTATTATCGAAAGCGTTTCTTAATTTGTACTGTGTGTATTTACACAAATAATACTTCAAATGGTTCCATGAATAATTCTTTCACTGTTTCTGACGGACATAACTTTGGCACGTTTTTTACCTTTGGGGTTGGTTATATCCTGTCAGAGAAAAAGATAAACATGCTGAATTTATGTTTCTTTCAAACACGCGCGATTTGTATATTCTGGTATCCTTATTTTAACTGTAATAATCTATGCTGACTTTAGATTGTCTATCTCACCATGCCTATCTCTAACACACTGGTAATCCCACGTGCCTCTTCCATTTTCACTTTGAATATGAGGCGATTATTGTTTTACATTAGAATTAAATGATGAATGATTTCAATTATTATTAAAAAGGTGTTGTATGGGCACTTATACTTTCAACGTGTAGATTGAAACTGAAGAGAGGGGATAGATAAAAATGGAAGAATTGCGGCTCTAGACGAAATCGTTTTATGAGGAGCGTATGAATCACAGGCGTTTTACGCTAATCGTTCAGAATTGAATATTTGCCATTTTATAATATGTACAGTACTTAATTATTGAATTGCAATAATTAATTATTTCAAAAAGTAGCCTATTCAATGTCAATATCGTCGATTTATTGTTTTTCATATTTTAACCATTAAAATTATTAAATTTTTTACCTACTTTTAGAATCAATATAATGATTGGAGTGATATTTTAAAAACAATTTAACAGTTTGTGCAACGAAACTTCTTTCGCATGTTATGATACCCTGTTAAAGAAAATATGTGATACACTACTTGTCTAACACATTGTCGTTTATGGACTCTGTGTTAAATAAACCCCATGTTACCAAAGAATATTTCTAGCACTGTATATACAACTGACAAATTTGGTTATTTAAAAAATGTTTATTACAGTCTAGCCTTGCTTAAAAATCCTAGTTAGTTCCTGCCAATGTTCTGCTTCTGCTGTCTCCACCCAACTGGGTTTTGGTTTTCCTCTGCTTAGCATATGCAGATATGTCTTTATTGTCTGATATCCTTATTAAATAAGTTGTAAACATTAATATTTGTTATTTTAATTTCTTTATTGTACCAGGCAGAATGAAAGTCGATATTCATAATTACCTTGTAAAAACTTCATTTTTTTTAGATAACTGAACTAAAAGAAGATATTTGTATTCCTGAATATTGTTGCTTAAGCCAAGATTACAATAACACATGTGAACCAGATATAAATGCATGGTTTGGACCTAAAGGAACCTTGTCGCCTTTGCATACTGATCCAAAGAACAATCTTCTTGCTCAGGTACAGTATATTGCCCTAAATCAACATTCTTCCCTGTTTCTGATAGATGTTAATTAAACATTGTTATATGAGATAGAAAAACAAAATTTCCTCTTTGAAAAATATTTTCCAAAAACAATTTTGAACTACCCTGGATAGGAAACTACATCTTGTATTATACAC
Organism: Galeruca laticollis; assembly: GCA_963921935.1. Classification (NCBI taxonomy): domain Eukaryota; kingdom Metazoa; phylum Arthropoda; class Insecta; order Coleoptera; family Chrysomelidae; genus Galeruca; species Galeruca laticollis. The sequence goes on from OY998177.1 coordinate 213,778,168, forward strand.
CCTGACAGATTGGTATTAAATTACACAGCATAGGAAATTGAGAAACAAATTTGTCAAGTCAACATATAAACCTTCCCTCTTTATTTACATTTCAAACTTTATTGTGTTTCTTCCTTGTAGCTGGGTAATCATTAAAACTTTTCTGTTCAGCATATCAAAATGATACTAAATGTGATCCAGTAGAGTTAGTAACCAAGACTAAGAAAAATTCGCCATTTTATACCAATTAATTAGTAGAAATCAAATTAATTTTAATAGGAAATGTATCTCACATTCTGTTTTAGGTATATGGTACAAAACAAGTAATTCTGTTTTCGCCTAGAGATACAGAGTATTTATATCCCCATGAAGATAAGTTGCTAAACAACACAGCTCAAGTTAATCCATTAGAACCTGATTTAGAAAGTTATCCCAATTTTGCAAAAACTACATTATACAAATGCCTTTTAGAACCTGGAGACATGTTATTTATACCAGTAAAATGGTGGCATCATGTTACGTCATTAGATAAAAGTTTTTCTGTTAGTTTTTGGTGGCAATAAAGTTTTCGTTTTTTATGTATTTTTTTTCATAGACCAATAGTGAAAACTTATAAATATTATTCAGTTTCTGATACTCTGTTATGTAAAAGTGGCTATCCAAAGACTGCAGTTGATAATGACAAATCGTTGGATGTTTATAGAAAATTCAGAGACCAATTCAGTAAACTGCATTCAAATGTGTTATTAGTGTGAGATATATTTTAAAACAACATACATTTTATACAAACTAACGCTTTTACAAGAATTATCTGAAGATTATTTTGATCACAGATTGTCATTTTGTGAAACCATAATACTGACCCCCATTCCTGTAATAAAGATAGTTTCTTCTGATGAAGCTACGTTTACGCTAAACTGTACTGTTAATTACCACAATTGTAGATATACCATTCCCATATAAATGCAGAAACATAGAACACAAAGACCCTTAAAAGTGAATATGGGTAAGTATTTGAACCATTGTTATTGGTCCATTTTTATTTATTTTCTGTGAACTGCCATCCATTGTAAAAATCACAAAATACACTTGTGATGAACTTACAAAATGGAACACTGTAAACAAACTAAATTATAGATGAAAATCAAACTCTGTGTGACCATAGAGGGCATTTGTATAAAGTTAGACAAAAAGAATGTCTACAATCTTCCTAGACTGTATGTATAAGATTGTACAAAAATGTTATATACAAAGATCTCATTGATATTTCAAATACAAATAATTCAGAAAATCAGGTGACTAACAATTTTTAAAATCGTCAGGGATGTCTGTATTTCGTTTATATTTTTAGTAAAAAAGCGAATATAGGAAACGTGCATAAAATAGCAACTGCAAGGATGAATGCTGTTCCAGAATTAAAAAATAATATTATCAGTATGTCAATTACTGGATCGAAGAAATTAAAGTAGAGTTAAATTCATATTCAAGTGCAAAGAAGTTGTTAGAAACTACATCTTTAACTGAAAAAGAGTATACCATTCTTATAATCACAAAAAAGATGTAATAAAACAAGTTGTTAAGGAGCTAAGTGAAGGTGAATTAAAAGAAATAATTAAACCAAAGTTATGATATAATTTTGAAGTGTCACATGTAAAAAGATTTGTAACAAAAAATGAAGTAGAACTAACCTTCACAGGGCAAACATTACCAGAGATTATCTCTGAACATTACCCAATAGTCATAACTGAAAAATTAGTATATGAAGTGGACCAAAACCATAGATCTGGGTATTATATATCTATGACCAAAACATACCTAAAGTACTGTAATAAATGCTCAAGATACGGTCATATGAGTGTACAGTGTAGATCTAAAGAAATATGCAAAAAATGCGGAGAAACATAATTATGATGAATGTACAAGCCACAGAAAAGAACAAGTGAAAAGAGTTCCAAAGACAAAAAATATATGGTAACAGAAAATATCTCTTACGTTAAAGCTTCCAAAAAATTTGATAGAAGTTATTCAAGGGTATCTAGCACAAATACAAGTAACAGATATACAGTTAATTTAAAAAGAACTTGTCTAGAAATAAATACTCCCATTGACGAAGATTTACGACTAGAACATAGGGAAATTTTATCGGGACCAAGTATCCAATCTCAACCTTTTTATATATTACTTATCCTAATATTCCTAACTACCAATCTAATAATAAAAAAAACCTATAATGAAACAAAAATTAACAAAACTTGTGAATCTCTAATAACACTTATTAAAGACATATTAACCTATACTGATGGGCCACTACTGAAAGATAGAAAATACATTGAAACAAATCATAACTAAAATTTTAGATGACAACGAATAAAATGAACATTCTACAATGGAACGCCGGTTCAATAATATTGAAAAGAGGAATCTTTGAAAAATGTCTTTTTGATTATCAAATAAATGTAGCCCTGATATCAGAAACTTGGTTAAAAAAATCATCAAATTTTATTATAGTGGGTTCAGTATCTTTAAGTCAGATTGCAATGATGGATAAGGACGAGTAGCCTTATTAGTAAAACAAAGTATTGCGGATTCATAAAATAATTCATTATTTAAAATTGATGAGTTGGAGTGTGTGTCTGTGAGAGAATAAACCACAAAACTAATATAAATATTTACTCCATACATTCAAAACTAAAAAACAACGTCAGTGAAGAAAATTGGAAGAAACTATCACTCTGCCTGGGGATGTAGTTATATAGATTCTGACGGTTCCAGACTTATTTCTGCTATTGAAGAATGTCAGTTAAACTTTCTCGATAATGGCTCAGAAACAATAATTCCAAGAGTTGGTAGCAGAAACAAATTGGCAATCCATATTTCCATATGTTCTACCAATTTAACACTAAAATGTAATTGATCAACCGTTAGGGGATTCCATCCATTTTTCTATAATTATAAACATTCATTTAAATAACATACCAACTATAAATAAAAGAACAGACCCAATTTTAAAAGGGCAGATTTGCCTCTTTTTTCACAAAAGGTAGATGAATTGTTACAAATAAAGGAAATTAATACACGAATATAACAGGAGCAATAAATCAGGCATGCAAAATTGACATTTCAGAAGTGAAGAAAGGGTCCAAACTGGGTTTTAATAAAAAGTGGAATCAAAAGTGCAACAAAACATCAACAAGAATCCTTCTTGCTTTTTAAGAAGCAATCAAATTAACAAAATTACTTAAAATTTAAAAATGGTAAAGGCCTTACAAAAAAAATATACAAAGCAAAAGAAAGTCTTGAAAATTATTTTGTGAAAATCTTAGTAAAAACACACCGGTAAAAGATATATGGAAATATATTAAATGTTAAAAAACTCATATTCTCCTCCTATAAGTAATGTTCAAATAGGAGATTGGACTGAATTGTTTTTTAATCAAATAGCTCCACCATGGGTAGAGACAGAGTTTGAGTTAAGAGTTAGAATATAATAATATTGTACAAGACATGAATAGCAAATTTACATTATTAGAACTAGAAGTTAGCCCAAAAAATAACAATAACTCTGCCCCAGGCAGAGATCTTATATACTATAATATGCTCTCAAAACTATCATATTTTGCAAAACAAATATTATTATACATAATAAGCAATATTTGGTTAAAAGCGACCTTTCCAGAAAACTGGAAAGAGTTTTTGAGTATCTCCAATATAGAGGTATATCACTAGTATTACTGTTGTAGATGAAACTGACTGTTTCTAGATAATTCCACAATATATTGGTAAAGGTCGAGACACTATATTTCGTAAATCACTAGCATCTTGTTTTATGAAAACTGTAGAAAGAATGATTAAAGTATGGCTAAATCACTGGTTAGAGGTTAACAACAAAATATATAAAATACAATTAGGGTTTAGAAAAGAGTGTTCTATCAATGAAAACATAGGATATTTGATTAGTGAAATAAATACTGCCGTTTGTCAAAAACAATCAGTACCCGCCTATGATAATATCGATTTAACTATTCTTTACAATCCAATGGTGGGGATGGGACTATCAAAACATCTCTCAAGCAAAATAAGACATATTTATTCGAATCGTGTTATATATTTGAAAATAAATACTGAACTGGATGGTCCAAAAACAACGAATATCAGCCTTACACAAGGTAGTATTTTAAATCCAACTTTCTATATAATATAGACTTAGAAAATTCTGTCATAATAAATAATTCTACAAAAGTAATACAATATGCCAATGACGTTTGTATATATCACAGAACATTGCTGAAGTATGCAACAATCTTAACATTGCATATAATAATCTGGAAGTGGTGTCAAAAGAATGGACTAACAATATCAAAAAGATAAAGCCCGGTCTGTATATTTACAAGAAAACGACAGGGTGTTCCAAAACAAATTAAATGAAACTACTTATGATATGCACATCTATCAAGTACTTGGGTATATGGCTAGATCAAAAATGATTATGGAAAACACATAAATTATATCATCAAAAAATGCGAAAGAGGAATAAACATACTTAGGTCTATATGTGGTACCAAGTGGGGATCAGACCCAAATATAGCGTTGCTTCCTTATAAGATCTATTTTAGATTTGGGATGTTTTTTATGATCAAGCGGCAGTATGCCATTTAAAGAAGATTAACGTAATAATCCATAAATGTATGACACTTTGTTTACCCTAATTGATTGCTTATACGCTAAAGCTGGTGAAGTTCCAATAAGATTCCATAGGCAAATATTAGCTGGTAGATTTGTAGCAAAACTATCAACCAAAAACAGTGACCTCCTAAATAGTATCCACTCTCTGTATATTCTGGATCTTCCACGCAACTATTACAATTGTGCAAGCCTATTCAAGAATCCAAGAATATAAATAAGATATTTATTCTACAAATTTAGATCCTATTTATTCCAGGGCTATATACAACACAAATAACCACATACAGTGCCGATTTCTTCAGGACTTCCTTAATACCGATAAAATTGAGGCAAATAATATTTAAACATGATGTGAAAAAATATTTTCCTAAACATAATATAATTTTCACCGATGCATCTAAAATGGAAAAAAATAGCATATGCGGTTTTTCATGCAAAAAAGAATCATACTTTATCATTAAAGCTAAATGACTGGTTCTCAATATTTTCAGCAGAACTCGTTGCTATCCTGGAAGCAATAAAATAAATTAAAACTACGGAAAAGGACACTAATCAGTTATAGCTACTGACATTAAAAGCTCGATAGAATCCATCAAAAACATCTATTATTCAAAAAAATCAAACTATATCCTGACTAATATCTTACTAGAATATCAAAAAATGGAAGAACTTGATGTCAAAATACAATTTATATGGAGCCCACTGCGGGATTAAGGAAAATGAAATAGCAGATGAAGAAGCCAAACAAGGAATTTACAAAGAGAATTTTGCTGCATATAAGTGCATTCACACTGATATATCATCCTTACTAGAAATCAAAACAAAACTGGAAAGAACAATTTAAAACAAAAGAAACTGGTAAGTATATAAAAATATACATATGGATATTCCATCTAAACCTTGGTTTACAGCTACATATAATATCAAAAGATTTGTCTCAACCATATCACACACTTAACACTAAAAGGGCCTATCTCAAAAACAAGTTTTTGAGAAATTCACAAAAAACTGTTCAGTTTCATTATAATATTTTTTTGAAAAGCTAAAATAAAATATTCGTTCGCAACTGAATTTTAGAATTCTTTAAAATTAAAATGTATGATTATTTTTGTTTCATTTGTTATTTTTATTAAAAAAATGGGAAAGCCCAAAAATGTGCCTTTCTACATATGAAAATTTAAAAAAAATTAAAAACCAATTTAGGAATGTGCCAGCTTATTTTTAAAAATAAACAATATATTTTAATTTATGTCAACATTGAATCTTTTGGTTTCAAAGAAATAAAAAATATTTAAATTTATTTCAAGATGGATCTATTTAGTTTTACACGAGGATAAATTTCAGTAATAAACTAAATATAGATCTATATTATTAATCACACTGTTAAGTAAAACATATATTTATTTATTAAATGCTTACAATGTGGGGTAATAACAATTGGCATACAGACTGGGTATTTGCTTCTTATCGATAAGTTCTTTTAAATCTTTTTGTTTGTTTTCAGATAGTGTAATTTTTTGTTGATTAGCTTGCACTAAGTCTATCTTTTCCATTGGTAGACATTTTTTTCTTTTTTTTGTTGGCATACATTAAAGGGGCCTCACGTTTTAGGAACCTGAAAACATTTAGGTCATTTTGTACACAACAAATCTAAAGAACGCAGGGAAATTAAGTGTTGAAATTTTAACACAATATAACTTGGACCTTTGTCTTGGGGATCAGGTATTTTGGTTGAGTTTTATATTGTTATAAAAAAGATATGAGTGATGGTGTGATTTTGACAATTTGTGGTCACCAAAACCTTATCCAATCTCCTTTATAAGAGGTTTTGTAGGAAAAGGTACAGGGACTTTCCTTTTCTATTTTAACCACTTTTATACTATTAAAGCTAATATTGAATCCATTGGCATCTTTGGTAAAATTACTTCCTATATCTTCTTTGTTAGCCATTTCTCTTACTGAAAAATAAGGTTGGGATTTTTTTGCTCTCTTCATTATGGTAACAGGGTATATATTGAAGCTGATTTTAAACTTTTTTTTACTTCTTTTTCGATTAAACTGTGGACGTTATCACCCTCATTTTGTGTATGTCCCTTAATGAGGAACTAGTGTGTAAGTGACTTTATATTATACTTCTGTACAGCATAGAGATACATGCTTATAATAAATTTATTCTTATTTTGTCCCTGACATTTGTCGGAGTAAAATATTATTTCTAGGCCACTCTCTGAAAAAGTATTTGTCATAAACAAATTTTCAAAATATTGTAATATACAAGAACCTATCGTTACATCCCAATAATAACAAAACACATCTTTATAAGCTTTGTGGACCTGTTTTTTTGTTCTTTTTATCACTTTCTTGTTTCCTTTCTAATTCAGTGATAGTAAAATTTTAACTATTTAACTTTGACTTGTAATAGAACGCCGCCGAGTTTCCTCTTAGGCACGGAAGAACTGTTTGTAGATCGTACACCACAACTTTTTGTTTTGTGTAATATTATTTCTGTCGGCATTCTTCTAAGTGTGTTACATAGTCATGTTCCAATGATTTTTTTCATATTCAGAAGCGTTCGTGTAAGCAAGAGACAGATCACACTGATCCTTCTTTAGCTGAAAGAAGCCCATGTTGAACTCTTTGGTAAAAATATTATAGTAAGTACTATAATTTTCTGCATCTTTTGTTTTGCATCCTTGGAATCTCTGTATAGGTCTGTAATAGTTTTGCAACCATCAATATATTCTCCGAGTGTTTTCCCTTCAATAATAAGTCTCAATTCTCAGTATAGAATTGATGTGCTCTTTAATATATTTTATTAATACTTCATTAGTATGTGGGGATGATTCATATGCCTTCCTCTGAAATCTTCAGCTACAAAACCGGTACTGTTGCTTTTTTGCTTCAGTTCTAATAGCTTTATCACAAATGTCCAACGTGTTTCGAAAAAACGTTTTACAGACTCTAACTAAATCTCCATTTAGATTAAAATAAAATGCTTGGTTTGTTTGCCTTGGATTGGCGACATTTTACTTTTCCGCCCAACCTATCTAATATGCGAGAAAAGTATTGGTTTACCCCGAAAAAAGTTGGAATTTTGAAAATTTTTTTGAGTAATTTATACGTTTTCCATCAAAAACACGAAAAAACGGTTTTTAGAAAAAAATCCTATGTGTATGTCGTCGTCGTTCACTTTTCGTTACATGTCTTGTTATCGTGATACAGCCTCCGTAGTGCAACAAGTAACAAATTTTATGATTGAATATTGTTAAGGACATGTCACAGACGAACCCTATTGATTTTCAGCTCACCAGAGCCAGTACAACGAGTGCTATGGTACTTGAAGTACGACATTTTTGTCATTTTTTGAGAAATTTCAGTTTGTTAGCACGATACAGCCTCCGGAGTGCAACAAGTCATCAATGTTATGATTGAATATTATTCAGGACATCTTACAGATAAACCCTATTGATTTTCAGCTCACCATAGCCAGTACAACAGGTACTATAGTACTTTAAGTACGATATTTTTGTCATTTTTGGAGAAATTTCAGTTTGATAGCACGGAACAGCCTCCGGAGTTCAACAAGTCACCAATTTTATGACTGAATATACAGCTTCGGGAGTATATACAAGTTACCAATTTTATGATTGGATATTATTCAGAGGGTCTCAAAGATGAACCTTATTGATATTCAGCTCACTAAAGCCAGTACAACGGGTACTGTGGTACTTGAAGTACGAAATTTTTGGAGAATTTTCAGTTTGTTGGCACGATACAGCCTCCAGAATGTATACAAGTAACAAATTTTATGATTGAATATTGTTCAAGGTGTCTCACAGATATATCCTATTGATTTTCAGCTGACTAGAGCGAGTACAGCGGGTCCTATAAATCCAGATATACTACATTTTTTGTTATTTTTGGAGAAATTTCGGTTTGTTAGCACCTTACGTCCCACGAAGTGTATACAAATGACAATTTTATTATAGAATATTGTTCAGGGCCACAGATGCGGAAAAGTTAGTTTTAATCTTTAAAACCGTTTATTTATACTTATATTTAGGAGCAAAGTCCCTCATGCAGAATTTTATGAATAATCTCTGTTTATCCACATCACCAAGTTTCCAGTAATTGTCGAAAATCGCTTGCCTTTGTTCGGTAAGTATTCGGTCGGAACATTTCAGCTGACATTTTGCTGGACAAGTTGACTTCATAGACCTTGCATCTATATTTTTGTTACCTACAGAGGTATATGTTTTTTCCATATTCCTTAATTTTTTGCTTTCATTTGTTTCCAGTTAGATGGATTCCTTGACCATTTTCTTCCTTTCTTTATGGAGCCATTAAATTTGGCGAACGGAATTGTCCCAGCCAATTATTGTGGTACACTGGAACAAGTAGCACATATACTATTGAGTTTTCAATTGGTAAACTCAACAATCCTTGTAAAAGAATAGTTTTACTATACCATTACTTATGTTCTGTAGAAATCCTGTGTTTTTCTGAATGTTTATACTGGCACTGTTTTGATCTTAGTTAAGGCCAGATGACAAAGAGCAAAATTAATTACAACAATAATAAAATTATCCGGTTAGGGAAAATGTATTTGATGTGCACAAATAATTGCAAAATGTATGACAGAACGCATTTATTTTAACAAACTAAAAACAATACAAAAATGGGTAAATATAAATTAAAAACATAACTAGTAGATTTACATTAATTTCATTAACTTCTAAGATTACTGTTTAAATGTGAAGTCTAACAATAATGGATTATTTATATTCCATCAAGATTCCTAGGGACAATAAATTAACATTATACATTTCTGATAAATAATTGTCAGTATCAATAAACAAGCAAGTTAAAAGTTATCAGAACAACCAAAGATAATAAGAATCGTTTTTATTATTCTATCAAGTATTACTTTATACTCAAAAATATATTTTTTCAAATAACTGTGTAGCCCACAATAATCTTCTATTTTTCATTAATAAAAACATATTCATTGAACAACTACTTATCAGAAACTACTTATAACTCCAAGGCTGTTAGCTTGTAAGCATATTAAAATTACCAGTAAACAATAAGATTACTATCCGAGTGGTGAAAAAATGATTTAAATATTTTTTCTAAAAAAAATCTAGAATTTGCTCAATCAAAATAACATTTTAATTCTTAAGTGATCAGAACTGGAAAGTAAATTTTTCTTCAATGAACAATGTATGATTTTTAACAATGAATAGCTTTACTTTTAGTATATTACAGTAAATTTGAACTTTATTATAAAAAGTTAATCACTTATTATAAAAAGTTAATCACCATTTTGCCAATCACCTTTTTTATATGTCTCCTAAGTTACAAAATACAAAAATATAACCATAACGGTTACTCATCTTTCTTATCGCCTTGAATGGTTATCTTCTTTTGAAGTTTGCTGTGCTCCTCAGCCAATCTATCATATTCTTTTGCCAAATTCTCAGCTTGAGCCTTCACAGCCTGCTTATCTTTCTGTTCCAATTTAAGTTCATCTTCAAGTTTAACAATTTTAGATGCCAGTTCTTTAATCTGAAAATAAAATAGACTATCTAGCACAAACTTAATAGTGTAAGATCCAGACCTTAATCTACACCTCTCATCTTTTTTCCTGATGAAATATATATTCATTTTTCAAGTAAAAACAAAACCTAGTCCGATTAGGGTAATTTGACCGGTTAACCGACCATTACTGGTTTTCGACGACATTACAACAAATACGCCGGAAATAAGAAAATATATATTAACTTTTCTTCTATTATTCACGTTCTTTGGATGACCTATTTACTCCCCTGTTTACAAACCTCTTAACTTGGACTCTTCTGACAGAGCTCGTCAGTTATAAGATCAAATCCCACGAGGCAGCAAGTGTTGTTAGTTAATTCGAAAGTTACTAGTTTGTTAGTGATTCCCACACGAGTAAATAGTAAGTAGATTTTTTTGCAAATGCCATTTAAGCAAATTTTTATTATGGGGTAAACCTAAAATATTGATTTATTGATTGGAACTGATTGGCAGCAAAATTTTAATGTATTTTCAATAAATATAGGGAGGTCGAATAACCAGTCCAGCCAAAAGGTACTTATATCGTTTTTGACCCACGATGGACAAAAAGGGGTTTGAAATGTCAAAGTGATTATGTCTTTTTCTACCTTTAATACTTTGTATCGCTCTTGCTTACAGTTCAAAATATTTTAATTTGATTTGAGCAACCCGTTGTTGACCAAGTGTTTCTATTTCACATGTAAAGTATTAACGATGGTCGAAAAGCGGTCAGGTAGCATTACCTGATTTAGACTACTTTTCAACCATGTTAAAGATGATAGCTATAGGTAATTATTTTTATATTATTACACATGTCGAAGACAGTAAAAAATAAAATCTCCATGACAAAAATAAGTACTCCTAAATGTAAAATAAGACGAAAATTCTTTCAATACACTGCTGAAACTTTCAAACAAGCAATTTTTGAAATACAAGAAAATAACCCAAGTATTTGTAAGGCAAGTAGCCTATTTGGAGTACCAAAAACTACTATTATTGATCATATGAAAGGAAGATCAAGAGATAGTAGTGGAAGAACAAGTCCTGGGCCTTTATTAACAAAAGCAGTAGAAGACGAAATTTTTTCATGGGTGATAATGATAAAAATCGCAAAATGTGGCTTTCCAATTAAAAAAATTGACTTGCTTTAAACGGCAGAAAAAGTGGCAAAGGACCTAGGAAAAAGTAAATAAATTCAGAATGGGATGCCAATTTTCTTCGAAGGTATCCAGCCATATCTCTTAGGGAGTCAGAATGAGTAAACAAAGCCTGGGCCGTCATCACCGAGGAATACGTTAGAAGGTGGTTTCAAGAACTTCTAAAATTTTTGGAAGACAATAATTTATTGGATGTTATGAAAGATGAATCTAGAATATTCAATGCCGACGAGTCAGGATTTTCACTCCGTTCCAAGACGGGAAAGGTATTAGCACCAGAGATATGGAAAAAAATCTGTACAACATTAAATTGAGAGCAGACAAGGAAAACAGAACGGTATTAGTAACATTCTCAGCTAATGGAAACGTTGTCCCATCTGTGGTTGTGTTTCCATATGTACGCCCTCCATAGGCAGTGGTAAAAAGCATGCCTACAGATTGGGTGTTGGGTAAAAGTAACTCTGGTTGGATGAAAGGCGATATATATTATGAATATATCGCCAATGACTTCACGAAATGGGTCAAAGAAAATGCGAGCAAGATGCCTATTATTCTTTTTATCGACAGTCACAAGTCACACATGACAATGCCCCTAAGCCGCTTTTGTGAAGAAAATGGGATAATTATGTATGCACTTCCCCCTAATACTACTCACATTCTGCAGCCAGCAGATGTGAGTGTGTTTAAGCCACTTAAAACTGGGTGGAAAGAAACAGTCAGGAAATGGCAGCAAAAGCCCGAAAATACTAACAGTTGCGTCAACAAAACCAACTTTTGTCAAGTATTCGAAAAGGTATTAACCTTCATGGGACGGACATCAAAATTTTACGAAAAGGACTAACTGGGGTCCGAGAAGACCCCATGCGTAATATTGCAGAAATGCTGTATTTTTCTTTAAATTAAATATATAGAAAAGAAGTTTTATTAAAGTTTTACTATTAACCATTTATTAGTCAAAAATCATCACGAAAAAATACAAAATACCCTAATCACTAATACTACTAGCTACATATCATTTTAACATTTTTTACAAACTATCTCCGATTTTGAATGTTCTAGGCACACAAAATTATTACACCTAATACATATTTTTCTGGATTTTCTGTCTTTTCCTCTTTAACACATATGGCAGCGCCCCCTGGTAATGTTTTGTTGTTCAACTCTATGTTCTGTTGCATCCAGTAGTTCGGGAAAAACGTCTGTCATATGCCGTTTTCTATTCGTCTGAATGTATTTATTATTATATCGCCGGAAAACGTTTTTCTTTATGAGTTCTTTCCCTAGTCCCAAAATATACATTTTACGTTTATCCAAACTGTTTTTTCGCCAATCCGGGTTTTGCAGAAACCACAATTTATAAGCATTTATTCCTGCGATATCTATAAGATACGAAAATATTGCCATTGGCCAGCGGTTTCACTTTCTCTGCACTGTATATTCTTTGGCCAACTTATCTGAAGCGTCGACAGCACCTTTTGTTTTGTTGTAAGGAAGAATAATTTCTGGTTTATAGTGCTGTTCTTCTCCAGCTACTTTACTATCAGTATGCTCACTTGAAAGTAAGATGACAGCATGTTTTTGTTTTGGAACATAGGATACTAGCGTTCTTTGATTTCTAAAAGCAAACATACTTGAAAACTCTTTCTTGTACGATGCCGGTAGAAGTTCTCTGGGAATAAATGTTTTATTTTTCCGGAGGGTTCCACATAAAGTAATATTTTTTTTCCACAACTTGTCAGCAAGTTCTAAACTTGTAAAAAAGTTATCGATCGTTATTCCAAATCCGCCTTCCAAATGGCCTGTCAAATCTAGGACAACCCTTTGACCTTGACCCTTTTCTGCTTTGTTACCTTGTTTTCCTAAAAATTAATAGATACATAGGAATATAAAGTTTGCCTATATTGCTTTTCAAATAACTTACCCAAATAAACTTGCATGTTTGCAATATAAGAAGTGGTGCAGTCCACAAGAGCCCATATTTTGATTCCATACTTATCAGGTTTACTCTTCATATAGACTCGGAATGGTGCCTTACCCCTAAATGGTACAAGCTGCTCATCTACACATAGATGGTCGCCAGGATTAAGTGATTTTTTACAATTAGAAGTGAAAATATCGAATATATCTCTTATCGGAGCTAGCTTATCTACTAATTTTCGTTCTTGTCTTGTTTGAAAATTATCAAAGCGTAAAAATGAAGTAATTTGTTTGAATCTGTCTCTTGACATTGCAGCAGGAATTATAGGACGGCAGTTAGAAATATCTTGACACCAGAGCATATCGATAGCCTCTTTCGATCCGTGAAGTGCGCCAAGAATAAGCAACAGTCCAATATAAGCTTCAATCTCTGTAGAATGAACAGGTACAAAAACTTTAATTTTATTCGGATTTTCTATATTCCATTTATCATAATATGTTTGTGCCTTTCTGTTTGTTTCGGTTACTATTATGTTCAGAATATCCGGAGATAGGAAAAGAAGAAAAGCGTCTTTTATACTTGAGATATCAGAACTGTAATTTGTAAGGCCTAGAACATGTCTCCGAATATTAGCTTCTGAACGCCTAACTTTTGTGTTTCCTGGAATTTTTGACCACTCAGTTCCATCTTTAGATTTATATACTGGAATGCCCTGGCTGTTACTAACTGTTGGTTCCTCTGGGTTCGTTTTCTCTATACTTTGATCAACGACTATTACATCATTTTCTTCCTCTACTTCTGTGACAATGTCTTCATCTTCTAAGTCTCTCGATGTTTCCTCATTGATAACACTATCAAACTCTGGATCATCACTTTCAAGTATACGTAACATCTCATTGTCAGTAATCCCCTTGCGATTGTTTCTAAATAAAAACTGACTCATTTTCAAAACGATGTAACCTACTCGCAATATCACAAGAGACTAACCCGAATATTCAAGTCTAAAAATTATATCGCAGTGCGGGGAATCCCCCATTTGAACTGGTAATTTACATTTTACAATTATATGGGTAAATTCCCTGTGAGTAAACAAACGTTAAATGTATGGGATTCCCCGATTTTACTAACAGTTACCGGGATTATTTTATCGGACGTAAAAGGCTGACCGGAGTCTGAAGAGACCCCTGGAATATAAAACTATTTTTTGTTTATACCAGCCAATAAAAACTACTAAATACATCATATGTTATCAAAATAATTCATAAACTGCAGCTAGATGAAAGATCAATGTTTAAAAATTTGCGTTTGCAAAGATACAGCAAAAACATACGTCATGGGGTACAAACGGACCCCGGCCAGTCCTATGAAGGTTAAATAAACTTGACATGCAAGACCATATCAAAAATGAATTTAGAAGATGTGGTTTATACTCTTTAAATGCAAATAGTGTGGATTACACAAAGTGTATAAAAATACAATCTAAGCACTTTATGAAAAAACTAGTCAGCAGTTTTTAAATTTTGACAACTATAGATCTGCTAAAAAAGTAATTGCAAGGTTGCAAAATAAATTGAGGATGTTAGGTATGGATGTAAACTTACTTTTACAAGAAGAAATTTAGAACTGAACAAATGTGTTGATAACAGTGCTGTTCAAATTGGAGCGACTATTGCTTTAGATAAATATACAATTCTTCAAAACATTGATGTTTACGTATACCCTGCTGTCACAGTAAATAACAAATTAGAATTTGCAAATCAAACTACATCTACTGTACAAGATGAGATAACTGGTCTGGAAGAAAATAATACAACTAACATTATAAAACAAGTTGAGGAAAACCAAAAAATCTTGTACCAACCAGAAGAGATAATAGATCTGGGAGAAAAGGAAACGATAGAAAAATTAATAAACCATATTTCTACCGAGAAAACGATAGAAAAACGAAGAGACAGTATTTCCGAAAACCAACAGAAACTATTTCTACTAAAAGAGATAGAAAATCTGACAAAAGACCAAACATCGGATGGACAAAAAGAAGTTGGTGATAGAAATCACGAACAAAAAGAAAATTTGACAAATCTTGAAAATATTCAGCAGCTTCCAACAGAAAAAGACGTTCAAATAGATAACGAGAACACGCAACAGCAGAGAATGCCATTAGTCGAAACAGACAAACAACAACAAATTCCGACAGTCCACACAATGGATGAGACGTTTGAAAATCCGTCAAAAGAAGATAGACGCGAAGAAAATATGACAAAAGCCTTTAATATCTCGAAACACTTATGTTATCCAGAATCAATACCAAATAAGTCAAGCAATAAAAATAGGGAACGTCTGCCAAGTGCAATTTCAATGGAGAGAATATTATTTAAAAAAAGAGGTAGGTAAATTAGAGAAAGAAAATAGAAAAAAAAGACAATCCCAACAGCCTAAAACTAAAAAACAAAGTATGGGAGTAAGTAGTGTAAAGAAACGCAGAAGACCAGATAATAATTAAAAAAAAAAGAATAGTAAATAAATTTCAAACAGAAGAACAAACCTTGTCAAAACCAAAAAAAAAATGTGCAGCTTGAGATGAGGAACTCATTAGCGATGTCGAAGATGACGATGAAAAAAACATAGGGTGTGTTGTATGTCCGCTTTGGTTTAATTTAAAAAGCACAAAGTTTTCTTGCATTCCTTATATAGAGGCAGCTTCAAAAGTTTATCTTTGTTCTCTGTGTGGGAAATAACAATATTTTTAAAAAGTACGTACCACGTACTACCCATTTTAAATTTTGGTTTTTATATTAAAGAATATTCTTGTTCAACTAGACAGTTTATTTTCATAGGTACTTTACTTGTACAAATATCCATTTATTTTTTATTTATAAATAGAAAATTTGTTATTCTTAAAATAAACTTTTTATACATTTTTAAGAGATTTGCACTGAGAAAATTATATCATCGAAAACTAGTCCTATTTTCGACCAAAATGGACGAGAACCAGTTGTGTCCAGGTCGGAATTAGGACGTAAGTGGTCGAAAGCGGGGAAAAATTACTCACTTCTAAATAAAAGTCAGTTACAAACATATTTGTAGTCCTAAATAATTTTATTATTAGTGATTAAACTCTTTAATATTGAAAGAAGCACGCATGCAGCATTAAACATTTTTCTTTGTCCCTTAAATAATTTTAAGGATGATTTGAAGTTTCTATTCTTGCTAATTGGTCGAAAAAAATTCACCCTAGCACCCCATATCTTGGCAAGGATATGTTTAATTATTTTTCCCAGATATGGTCATCCTTTTTCTTAATAAATTTGGAAGCAATTGAAAGCAAAAAGCATACAGAAAATGCCATTGGGTGATTGACTAACTTTCCTCGCAATAATACCCGACAATCATTTGTAAACAGGTTAATTGATAATAGTAATTTTCCCTTATTCTTTTTCCAAAAAAATCATATGTAAATGTAGATAATTGACTGACATTTCAAATCGTGGTAAGTCTAATGATTGACATTACTTACAGTACTGCGTAATAAAGAACACTATACACATTATTATGTGCAGTAGGGAAGGATGCACCATAACAGCAGCAACATCATACTCCCTTTTGTCACTCTGAATCTATAATTGAAGGTGTTGAATAGCGATCGATGTATGAATTATATGTATCTCTGCAGCTGTTATCGTTCATCGTCCGTAAATTAACAATGTCATTATTTGACCAGTTAGGTTTTTTAACATAACTAACAACAAGAAAACATATCATTTTACAGAATATCTGGAGAAGCACAGCATGGGTATTTAGGTTTTGTAGAATGGTCATGAATAGGTTGCGACGGATACCAGAAAATGTATTTCAAGAACTAACGGTAAATGAAATCATAGAAACGGAAATGAGGCATTTGAAGAAAAGACAGGAGGAATAATTCCATAATGAAGTAGGGAAGTTGAAGAAAAAATACAGTAGGAAAACATCAAATTTAGCAAATTCTTTAGATGACTCTACAAAAAGTGTGAAACTGGTTTTGCAGTATTATCATGAAAAGTTTCATCATTAAGGAGTGGAGATTGTCCTGAATTAACTGAAGCTAAAATACTGGGTGATAAAAGGAAGTAGTGCAATTAGAAATATTTTCAGAAATTGTGAGTATTGTAAAATTAAAAATGCAAGACCTGTGTTTCCAAGAATGGGAGAGTTAACTGAAATAAGATTAACACCTGGGGTGAAACCTTTCAGTTTCACTGGAATATATTATTTTGGATCACTATGTGTAACTATAGGACATTGTGAAAATGATGGGGTATACTATTCACTTGCATGACAATCCGAGCAATACATCTAGAAATAGCTTGCTCACTCACATCTGATGAAACAATAAAGGCAATGCGAAGAATGGTATCAAAAAGAGGACCTATCCAGCACTTATTCTTAGATAATTTCAAAGGAGCAAATGAGGAGTTGAAGAAGTTTTACAGAGAGGTCAATGGAGAGAACATCAAGAAAGAAATGACAGAGGTGAATATAATTGGCGCTTTCTAGCACCTATTAGTCCAAGGGAGTTGGTGGGAACATACGATAGATTCTGTCAAGAAAATTTTACAGGTAATTCTAAAAGAAAAGGCTAAAGACGAAGTTTTATTGACTCTATTTGCAAAGACTGATAGGACCTTGCACATTTTGCAGAAAACTTAGAATATCAAGATTTTCGAAAATATTGGAAGAGATCCAACAAGTTAGCAGATATATTTTGGAAAAGATAGGTGAAATAATATCTGCCGACCCTATCCACAAGATCCAAATAGCTTAAAGACACCAAATCGCTTCAAATAGGAGATATCATTGTTGTCAGTTGCATAGATCCAAAATTGCCAAGAAAAACTTGCCCCCTTGGTCGATTTTAATCCTTATTTCCCAGAAGAGATAACATTGTTCAAGTGGTGGAAGTTAGAACATCGACTGTAGTGTACCGTAGCCCTATTTCCAAATTAAGCAGACTGAATGTAGTAAGTGGAAATAAATCTAGTCCCTAGTATATTTCACGGAAGGGGATGGGGGTAAGGTGTTCATTTCTTATTTTATGTATTAACTTATATTTAGTTTCTAAGTTATCAAAAAAATAGTTGAAGTTTTTTTACACTACGTTTTCTTAATCAATAAATTTTGTTGAAAAAAAATATTGCATCAGGAAAAAATATGAGGGTTGTAGGTTTAGGTGCAGATCTCCTGCTATAACTATAAGCTTGGCTTAAATCACTCAACAACAAACAATGATACATTTTAATTACTCAATGTTTTAATCTATGTGATTATCTTGTTTCTGTTTGGACATTCTGAAAAATATCTATGTTTCAAAGTAAATATATGTACTATCAATCACAAAAAAGTCCCAACGCTATACATATAAGATTATACTTTAAAACCTTTCATTATTTACCTAATCAAATGTATTATATGCCAGAATAAAAAGCATTCTTAGCAAAGAAAAATTTTCAATACATTATTGCAGACTAAAGAAGTTGATGATTAAAAAATGTTGATATTTGTTATTGTGTAATTTGCTAACATCAGACCTCTGAATTTCTTATCAAAGTCTTTATTAGGTAATTAAGATTAAGAATCTATATTATTTATTGCCGAATGTTGTTATCACCTGTTCCTAGTAACAGAATAATTAATTACCGCTGTTTGAAAGTAGGTCTGATATCTGATTTTATATTGAAAATATTTCAATTTAAAATTGAACTTATTCTTTTATATTTTTTTTACTATAAGGAAATAAATATCTTTCCAATTTACAAATACTTATTTGAAATTATATAAAATATGGAAAACATGGGAAGATAATATATGATTCAGCATAAAAAAAAATAAAAAAATATCTGTAATATGGAAAACAATAAAATTCCATTAGCCAATAATATTACAGCTCAAAACCTAAAATATAGCGCATTTGAATGAAAAGAAAAGAAGACTCTTAAGTCAATACAAATGTTTGGGAGATTGACAGTATGGCGTATATTAAGTTGGTGTAACCTTTGCAGAGGGCACGTTCCAGAGTAGGCTCATAATTTGTTAGTATTTTGTTGCTTAATAATTGATTTTGTCGCTCCCGAGAAAATGTGTTGCCCTTAATTTAATATTAAGCTAGTGCAGCGAAATTAGATATCTAAAGAATGGAAAATGTTAGCAACACAGGGTTAGCAGCATATTTTGTTGCTTTAAGATGGCATAGTTCCAAAATCCCAAAAACAACACCTATTTGTGAAACCCTCCACCCCCACTGCGCCATTAACTTAGTGTAGCTGTTCTACGCTATTTCGGGGCTAGAAATAGTTACCGAGATGAGCTTGATGACTATTTTGTTAAGGACATTTCAATCCTAAGAAGTTATTATTGAAAGAATCTATTATTTATAGGCTTAGGGGGTTGTACCACAGTTTAAAAATTGAGATAAGATCAATCCCATGTTGATATGTGGGTACGGTAAAGTACTAGGGGAGGGTTTCCTAGCTTGGGGGTGCATACTTGAGTTTGAGAACTAAGCCATCTGTGAGTAACAAAATAGCAACAAACAAGCAGCTGCACTAAGTTAATAACATAGTGGCAGTGGGGGTTTTGCATATAGGGGTTGTTTCCGGGATTTTGGAACTATGTTGACATAAAGCAACAAATTATGCCATCAAGCTCATATTGATAAATATTTCTAGTCCCGAGATAGTGTAGAGCAGTTGCACTAAGTTAATAGTTCGATGGGGGGTGGAGGCTTGACATATAGGGGATGTTTTAGAGATTTTGGAACTACTCCATCTTGAAGCAACAAATCATCAACAATCTCACGTTGATAACTATTTCCAGTCTCTAGATAGCCTGATAAGACTCTGATAAAGTACTAGGGTGGGTTTCTTAGCTTGGTGGTGCATACTTGGGTTTGAGAACTAAATCATCTGTGAGCGGAAAATTAGCAACTAAATAAGCCATCAAGCTCATCTCGGTAACTATTTCTAGTCCCAAGATTGAGTAGAACCAATAGTTATTTTTACCAATATTTTGAATCAATAGATAAATGTGCAACTTACCTTTTGATCATGGGCTTCATTACTCTCATTCTGTGCTTCTTCTCCCCGTTGTGCTAATAAACTCTTAGCAGCAGTTGTGGCACTTTGAGCTTGTCTCATGGAAGCCTCAGACTGAGCTTGTAGGGTAGCTTGTTCAGAAATCAGTATAACAAGTCTTCTTATGACGAGAGAAAGAAATAAAGCAAATCCAGAAATGTAGAAGTTACGTTGGGCTCTAAACAACCTCATACTCTCTTGCATTTCACGGTCAAGATGAGCATGTCCATGTTCTTCACTTTCTGTAATAATTAAAAAGAAATTAAATATTAATCTGAAATTATTTAAATTTTTATATATTCCCAAATGTCCATGTTCCTTACTTTCTGTAATAATACATTTTTTTTTAAATATTAATCTGAAATTGTTTAATTTTTTATATATTTCCAATAAACTATTTAAACATTTCTTAAACTAATAATCGATGTGAACTTTGACTTAATATCTATAATTGTTTCTTACCAGTATTAGAATACTTTCTCATCTCCCTAATGGCGTCTAAAAGAAACAGCACTAAAATTCCTAGTAACATCAAAAAGTAAAATCCGGCTTGTCTTTGCAATCCTTGCAAAAACTTGGATTTGAAAAATGAATTCCATCGTCTTGGAGAAGCTATAGGTAGTACCAAAAGAAGTACCACCGCAATTTCCAAGTATAGAAAACCGGCAATTAGTGTCCACTGAAGACTCATTTTAGCTAATGGCGAATTGGGTTAACAAGAGTGAGAGCCGATTGTAGCTATTTAAAGGTTTGAAAGATGTCTGATGTGGCTTTATTCTATTTATAAATTAAAAAATGATTATTACTCACGGTTCTAAAGACTAAAGATCAAAATGACGTACACTTTTTTACAAACTGAAAACTGACAGCCACAGAAAACACTATTTTGTGCTGACAGCTGTCACAGTCCAAGGAATGCATTGTTCCAGGAGGGAGAATATATTAGATTCAAATTTCGATTAGTAAAAAATATAGAATTAACAATTGCAATGTGTATAGAATAAACAAATGCTCATATGGACTCCCCCCTAGGGGAAGGAAGGTTTATCACATTATATTTACATTTAAATTATCATTTGTTAATTTATACATTTTCTTCAAGTAGAATACCACTATCTTGGGGGATCTTAAATAAAATACAACATAACTAAAGAGTAAATTTTAAATGTAGAACTAAGTTAGCCTTTCAAGGGTCCACATCAGTAGATATGTACATAGTTCGTCGCTATTCGTCGGGGTGTTTATTGATGTGAAGGGGGTGAAGTACCAACCCGGCGCGTCTCCAGGTGGCGGATAGGAGAAGGGCCTCTGAGATGATTTTATATGAGGAGGAGGTCTGCGCGACTCGTTGTATCTAAAAACTCAACTGGCAGCCCTCGAATACCCTGCCGCGGACCAACTTTACCTGTCCCAGCTGTAGTATCGTGGCTAAGGGATTGCACACAGGGTTACGATGCCGGGTGAAATTTCGAGCTTACCTCGAAATCACCTGTTATACCAATGTCTCCTGGCTGTCTGTGGTGAAGTCTCGCGGGCCAGTGGGATGGGGGGGGGGGGGGGGGTTTGGCTTTACTGCCCGCACCAAGAGGAGACAACCTCATTAAAAACCTAAAGTCATGGTGGGAAACCAGGCCGAAGAATGCGTGGCTATATAGAACAATAGTCCTTACTGGTTTCGACCTTGGAGCACCGGGGGGAACTCCATTGTATTGAACCCCTTACCTCTGCATGCGGGACTCTGCACCGGTGGACTGTAATGACCCTAGCTTCTCGTGGGACCACTCATGGAAAGAAAAAGTAAGACTTTCACCGGAAAAGTAGTGGAGAAAACCTCCACCTCTTCATCCGGGCACCTCACAGAGGGAAAAAACGCCAAACAGCACAAAGGTCGTATGCCGTTCGACCTCCCAAAATCGGGAGAACCGGGCGGCATAGACGGCTCAGTGGAGCAGGGGTGCGGAAATACCTCCGACTCCTCAATCATGGAATATCCCCTGCAGAGGCCAGGAAGCAGGTAATTCAGCGTCCAACCCCCCCGAAGGAACCACCAACGGGGAAGACAAAGCTTAAAAGAGGCCCGGAGCATATTACTCCTCCGCTGCGGCCTCTAAGCAAGAAATCAAAAAGAGCTGCAACGGTAAACGGGCAAGCCACTGGTTACGCAGCAGCTGTCAGAACAGAGAAGGCTTTTAGGGTGGGTT
Organism: Galeruca laticollis; assembly: GCA_963921935.1. NCBI lineage: Eukaryota > Metazoa > Arthropoda > Insecta > Coleoptera > Chrysomelidae > Galeruca > Galeruca laticollis. The sequence goes on from OY998177.1 coordinate 213,800,795, forward strand.
TAATGCCCAAGGATTATCCTGGGGTCATCCTGAAAGCATAGCAGCTCTCCACACTGGAAGACACTCTGGTGGAAGAGCTGTGCCAGAGCAAAGAGAAGGGAATCCACTTCTCAGGTATCCATTTCCGTTGTGGAATGATACTGGTGGACTGTGGGTCACAAGAATCGGCAGACTGGCTCATGAGGTCAGCGCCGAAATTAAACTCTTGGGAAGGACACGAATTGGTGGCTCGAAGTGGAGACGACATCCCAAAGCCGGTCACCATAACGGACAAGAAACTGGAGAAGATCCTCCAACTTGTCGAGGTTCAGGACTCCAACCTCAGTACTGCGGCTTGGAAGATCCTAAACTCTAAAAAAGAGGTACAGAGAACTATCCGCACAATTGGGATCGATCACCAATCTGGGGAGGCTCTGAAGGCAGGAGGTTACGCGCTAAACTTCCGTTTTGGGCGTATCTCTGTCTCGGGGCTGGGAAAAAAGAAGAATCCCGCGGACTGGGAATGCGGAGACTGTCTCTTCATCCCAGGAAGCTGGGCAGAGCAGCCTGGAGGTCGAGAGTCTGACTCGAGATCAAGAAACCTGCTCGATTACCGAGGGAGATACTGCCATGGTGGTCGAGGAGGGTCAGGGAGAGAGAAAGGAGGGGGATGAATAGAGGCTGAGTAACTCGGCCTCTCTCATCCATAATAATTCACCTTCACGTTCACGAATGTAGCTCAGATTAACCTGCATCACGCGAAGGGAGCTTCAGCCGTGATTGCAAGGTTGTTCGCTAAACTACAACTGGATATTGTACTGATCCAAGAACCATGGATCAACAAAGAAGGCCAAATCAAGGGTTTGGCATGTAAGGATTCTAAATTGATTTATGATCAAAGGCAAGTATCTCCGCGTGCCTGTGTAATCATAAGAAATAACATAATACGTGTCACGGGACCTTGTTTCAATCATGGTTCACCTCAACATCGGGGGTATCGACCGAGACATCGTCATTGTCTCTGCCTACTTCGCTGGAGACGGGCCGATGATACCGCCAGAAGAGGTACAAGAGCTAGTGAGACACTGCAATAGCAGACGGCTGCCAATTATAATTGGTTGTGATGCCAACGCACACAATACCGTGTGAGGAAGCACCAATAATAACGCAAAAGGTGAGTGTTTATTAGAATATCTCTTAGTAAATAACCTTGAGACCTTAAACGTGGGGACAACCTCCACTTTTGTCACGAGAGCAAGAGAAGAGGTCCTGGACGTAACAATTGTTAATGTTGCTGCTAGGAAAATGTAAAAGATTGGAGGGTGATGAGCGAGCCATCACTTTCCGTCCATAGGATTATCGAATTTAGAGTAGAAGAAAATACCACCTCAATTCCTACAATCCGAAATCCTAGAAATACTGATTGGTCTCTTTACAAGACCAATCTGAAGGACAATTTGGAGCACGTCGAAGTGAATGGGGTAAATCACCCGCACTACGACCTGGAACAAAGAGTCGAACAGATCAGTGAGGCAATAATGGAAGCTTTTCATTCCAGTTGCCCACTCTCAAAAGCTCGTTAAGAAAAGGATGCTCCTTGGTGGAATGAGAACCTGTCAAACCTCAGAAAAGAGGTCCGTCGGCTCTTTAATAGAGCCAAACGTGACGATAATTGGCAGAGGTACACTGAGAAGCTTACTCAGTACAATAAAGAGATTAGGAAGGCCAAAAGGCTTAATTTTCAATCCATTTGCAAAAGGATCACTTCCACTCACACAGCGGCCAGACTACAAAAGGTCATGGCAAATACTACTAACTACTAACCCCACAATGTCGCTGAAAAAGCCAGACGGATCATACACGGAAGGTGAAGAGGAACGATCGATTCTTCTTCTTAGAACCCACTTTCCAGGTAGTAAACCAGCAACAAGCACCGAAATAGCAATGAAATACACCAAAAAATCCCGCAAGGAAGATTGGGACATTGCTAAGAAAATATTTACCAGACAACGGTTGGAATGGGCAATAAGTACCTTTCAATCATATAAATCACCAGGAGTGGATGGAATATTTCCAGCTCTCCTACAGCAAGGGATGGAGGAGATTCTTCCTCACCTGTTGAAGATTACAAGAAGCAGTCTAGCAGTGGGTCTAATACGTTTCTACTCAAATCGATGGAGAAAGTAGTGGATAACTACATAAGAACAGAGAATCTGAATATATCACTTCATAAATGTCAGCATGCCTACAGAGCGGGTCATCAACTGAGACGGCTCTGTATCAGCTGACCGAAGTCATCCAGAGAACTCTGAACAACAAAAGAAATCGCAATGTGCGCATTCCTGGATATATCAGGGACCTTTGACAACGCAACTCATGTGTCTGTCAAAGAAGCACTAAAAAGGCGAGGAGTGAATGAAACCATTGTAAAATGGATGTATGAGTTGTTGACAACGAGGATAGCTGATACACAGGTGGGGAATCAAACCACCTCAGTTAAAGCCACTCGGGAGACACCTCAAGGGGGAGTGATATCTCCCCTTCTATGGAACCTCGTAGTACATGAGTTGCTCTACAGGCTAACGGAGCTTGGCTTCGAATGTATGGGCTACGCCGATGACATAGTTTTAATAGTCAGAGGCAAGTTCGAGAACACCTTGTGTGATTTATTACAAAAGGGCCTCAGAATCATTGAGCAATGGTGCTTGTCAGTGGGGCTAAACATTAACCCAAGCAAGACCATAGTAATTCCATATTTACCCGGAAAAGAACACTTCCAGCCATGAAACCCATATCCTTAAACGGGGAAATCATAGAATGTAAATCAGAGATTAAATATCTAGGGATAACCCTAGAGAGTAAGCTTCTGTGGAATAAGCATGTTGAAATAATTGCTAATAAAGCAATGAGAGCCTTGATGGCGTGCAGAAATCTAGCTGGTAAGAGGTGGGGATGTAACCCAAAAATACTGCGATGGACGTACGTCATGATTGTGAGACCAGCAATTACGTATGGGGCAATAGTTTGGCACACAAAAGCAAGTCAGTACAGCACGAGGAAGACCCTCGACAATGTTCAAAGGCTTGCCTGTGTGTGCATCACTGGAGCTATGAGAACGTGTCCAACTAGGGCACTTTAGATCATTACAGATCTCACACATCTACATATGGTGATAGAAAGATCTGCCCAAGAGGCAATTCTTAGAATATCTAAGGAAGGTTCAGGCAATGAGAGTATTAAAAATCAGGGAGCTTGGTCCTCTCTGACAAGATACATCTCATTAGCGAATCTTCCCAGTGACGAAATGATCAGAAAAGTAAGCATCGAAAAGAATTTCACCACGATGCTAACTATGAGGAGAGACTGGGAAATGGAATACACCACCCAAACTCTCAAAGAAAACACCATTAGATGGTATACGGATGGTTCAAAAACCACCATTGGAGTAGGCGCTGAAGTATTTGGGCCTGGCACCAGATACTCATTATCGTTAGGCTCCTTCCCGAGCGTCTTTCAGGCAGAAATACTTGCGATCGAAAGATGCGTGGAAATGAACCTAGAAAGAAACTACCAGAAATGTGACATATCGATCCATTCTGATAGTCAAGCAGCTATCAGAGCATTGAGCTCCCATGTCATTGACTCAAAGTTGCCATGGGAGTGCCGAAGATAACTTGATGAATTAGGCAAGAATAACAGGGACTCTTTAGTCTGGGTTCCTGGCCACTCGGGAAATGAAGAGGCCAACACACTTGCCAGGAAAGGAGCACAAATGCCCTTTATTGGCCCGGAGCCTTTCTGTAGTGTAGCAAAATTCTCCTACAAGAAAGAGTTTCGGAAGAAAGAGGAAACCGAAAGACTCTGGCGGTGCCTTCCTGGGTTGGAACATTCCAAAAAGTTCCTGTGGAACTTTGACACTGCTAGATCCAAAAAATATTTGGACCTCAGTAAAGATAAGCTACATCTCCTCACGGGCTTTCTTACAGGACACTGCCGCCTTAGGAAGCACTTAATGAGAATAGGTCTAGCAGAGATTGACGAGTGTAGATTCTGCGGGGAGGAGGATGAAACTCCGGATCACCTAGTTCTGGAATGCCTCGCCATTGTAAGCAAACGCAAGAAATGCTTCGGACAAGAAACTTGTAAGAGTGAGGACCTAGCCTCGTTGAAGCCGTCCCAAATACTAGAGTTCATTAGAACCATGGAACTGGAAGGCGAGCTGTAGTAGTAGCGAGAACAGCTCTGATAGGGGGGGGGCACAATAAACCTTTGGTTTCAGTGCACTGTAACCCCGTTAAAGTCTAATCTAATATAATCTAGCCTTTCATTAATTGTAAGGAATTATATATGTATTTGGAGTTATGTAATGAGTTTATAAATGATTGTTTTTTGTCGATGTTGTCTTATGAAATTGTTTCTATGACCTTAGGGGTTTTATTTTCTAGCTTTTTTTGCTTTTGGAAAAAATAAACTGTTATATAAGGGTTTTGTTTTTTTATTGTCCCTAAAGTGTGTGACATTTAATGTATTAGAAAAACAATTATTTTACACTGCAAAATATAAATTTTATTTTATTTTGACATGTGTACATTACAATACATATTTCTAATATTAACATGAGTAAAATCAATGAACTTCAGCCTCATTGTTCAAAGATTTTGATCTTATTGACAAAGCTATGTAAAAATATATTATTATAATAACACTTTTAGTACATAAACGTTATACGTATTATGAAGAGACAAGAATTATTACTAATTTAAGTACAAATCAAAATAAAACATTCATTAAATGTTGAGAATATAAGTTGCAAAGTAATATTTACTAAATGCGCAGCCTATAACTTTTGCCATCCTTATTTAGGCTGTCCCGTATTTTAAGGAAAGAAATATATGGTAGGCTTATATTATTATTATCATAAAACGAATTCCTTTACTTACTACCTTTGAAGGGTAACGTTTTAACACAAATGGTTATATTATTTAAATCGTGCTGCAATACTCTTTTTGTAAGTTATACCTACTATTTTTCTGGTACTAGAGAGTGTAATGTAGGAGCTTTTTCACTAGTCCATTTTCAAAACATAATACCCAAATAATTATTTTACACCAGGCTTCTTTTCTGATGTAAAAGAATTCACTGAGCATTACATAACTATTAATGAACCTGATCCTAGATCATATAAGAATCTAATTTTTCCAAACAACGATGAAATTGTCAGTCACGATGTCCCAGTTTACATACCCGATTTGGATAACCAGCTTGAAGAAAACACTGAAGAGCAAATTCTTGAACAAGAGATCACTAAGGAACAACCTGGTCCGAATTTGGAAGTAATCGTTATTCTTCCCAATAACAATGAAAGTCAAGATCATGAGCCGGATTATGTACCAACTGCAGATGAAGAAGAAGAACCGGAATTAGAAAAATCTACCGAAATAAATAAAAAGCGTAGACAGAAACGACGACATGTAGATGAAAGTAATTGGTCGGCTAATAAAAATAAACGTAAAAGAGAGCGTGGAAAAGAATACCAAGGAAGAAGGAAAGTTGATGGGCGCTGGGTATATACCATCCCTAAAAATGAAAGGAAAATTAGAGAAAGATGTAAATGCAAATTAGGTAAAAATAACTCTAAGCTACAATGTACAAAGTTTTCCGAAGAAAACAGAGCGCAGTTGTTTAAACATTTTTGGAAAATGAGTGACGGTGAAAAAAAGGTGTATGTAAAATTGTTAATTACCCAAGAAGAAAGTAAAAGACCAAGAGATAGAAAGCAAGATGAGAAATCCAGACGTTCGTATAGTTATTCCTACCATTTACAATTAAAAGAAACAAAACTGCGCGTATGTAAAAATATATTTTTAAATACGTTCTCCATAGGCTGCTATTTCCTGGAAGAAGAAAGGTAATCAGGATGAAGATCAATTACCACACCTAACAGGGGACTTGTTAGAAGAGGCTGAAACCGGACGAAGATTCTCTAGACTTGCTATCTTCGAGGAACGAAAACGAAATTTATATTTATTTTTTGAGAGTCTGCCAAAAATGGAGTCTCACTATTGTCGGGCCAGGACGACCAAATTGTATCTTGAGCCATTGTGGACTTCGAAGTCTCAAGTTTACCGACTTTATACTAATAGCTGGTGCCCGGAGAAAAGCATACAACCATTATCGTTAGCGCTGTTTTTAACTACCTTCGATGACATGAACTTAAGTATTTTCGCACCAAAAAAAGACGAGTGCTCTATTTGTGTGGCTCAAAAAGTTGGTAATTTTAATGAAGCTGAGTACCAGCTACACTAAAAGAAGAAAGTAGAAGCTAGAGAAGAGAAAAATAAAGATAAAAAAGGCGAGAAACATAAAGTTTACACAATGGACTTGCAGTCTGTCCTTCTATGTCCTAAATCAACAGTTTCCCTTCTCTATTACAAAATGAAGATAGTTGTACACAATTTTACTATATTTAATGTGAAAACGAAGGATGGATATTGCTTCATATGGAACGAAACTGAAGGGGGCGTCGGTTCAAATGAGTTTGCAAGTATTTTAAGTGCCTTTATTACCGAAGAAAGTAAAGATATTTGTTTAAATGAACAGTTAATTTTCTATAGCGATGGATGCTGCGGTCAAAATAGAAACACCCCCCTTTCAAATGCCTTGTTAAAGTTAGCAATAGAGAAGAAAATTACAATTTGCCAGAAGTTTCTAGAAAAGGGGCATACACAAATGGAGGCCGACTCTATGCATGCCACGATTGAAAGGAAATTGAAAAATAAAAAAATAAACGTGCCAGCTGATTATGTCGAGGTGTGTCTTGGCGCTAGACAAAACCCCAAACCATATTTTGTTAAATATTTAACTCATGACTTTTTTAATGACTATTCAAATCTGCGGTATGTAAATGCAATAAGACCCGGAAAAAAAGTAGGTGACCCAACTGTACAAGACATTCGAGCCCTTCGTTACAATCCAGGTGGATCTATAGATTACAAGTTAAGACATCCAGATGAATGGAAAATGTTGCCAGTAAGAATTAATATATCTGTTAATACAGAGATTTCAAAACTTTATAGTGAAAGACTAAAAATAAAAAAACAGAAGTATGATCATCTTCAAGAAATTAAAAAATCCTTAGATAAGGATGATCAATCGTACTACGATGCCCTTCCTCATGACTAAATTTATTCTTATATATTCTTTGTTTGTTTGATTATATTTAAGTATATTAGTAATTTAGCTTTTATTCTTTCTTCAGTTTTTCCAATAAATGGTTCTTTTTTACTATTTTTATTTTTATTACCCAAAAATTAACCCCACAATATAACTTTACTTGAAAACTTACATACTGTGAAAATCATGTAACTCCAAATTAGAATAACTGAAATATAAGAAAAGCTCGTAACTTCTATATTTTTTTCTATAAATCACATTTACAAATAATGTAATTTACCGTCAGGTTTCTATAATAAACTAAAACATTATATCAAAAAAGAAAATTTTAAATAACTTAACTTTTAAACTTATTGGGTTTTTTCTGTCTCCTGTAAAATTTGGGTTTTTGGAGTTACGAGGTTTTCTCATGAGGGTATCGATATGCAAAAAAATCCAGCAAATTTCTAAATAAAATTAAACTCAACTAAATCATTTATATTAAAATAAAGTTCTTAATTGACGTGTAGTGAGAAAAGTACTAAATATTATAATACAATGAGTGATAAGTGAATAAATGTTTAATTGCATTACCCGCACCTGAAAAGTGTAACGTACAAACTCTCAAACAGAACCAGCAGAACTCTTACAAAACCAATTATCTAATTAAATAAAACAGTAGTTCCTTTTCACCACGTTTCTTAAGTTCGTGATATTCCAAGTAACATCAATCTCTGGAGAATACTCTGCCATGATGCTGAGTTGAATGTATCTTTCTTTTGCCTTTTTTGCCAACTCAATTACTTTCTTCATGGCGTCAACTGCCGATTAACCTTTTCTCGACCCAAATTGGTTTGGGATTAACCACATTCCGGTAGGTGGATCGATCTGGGAATTCGTTTCTAGTTACCAGGTAGAAGACATACCGCGAATTGTGTTTTGAGTCTCAGTATCGTGCCAGGGGCTGGCATCTGATCTTCAAGTTTTTCTAATTGCCCAAACTTCTTTCGAAAGACAGTTACCAACCCTCGTGCGTGTTTGTTACTGGCGGAGATGTTGTGCGCCAGTGAATATTCTTCCGATAGCGTAAAAAAATCTTATCTTTGTTCTGTAGCTTTCCCAGTACTTCCGTATGCGCCCATAAATTATTCGAAGGCTGGGTCAGACTCTTGTTGTACTTGGCGCACTACTTCCTCCTTGTGAGGGTCTCCTTCGAATGGGGCTAGTCGGTTTTGATAAACTAATCTCGGTTTTCCATTGGGGATCTTACTAATGCGATGGATGACGTCGTTGATCCTCTTTTTTATTAAGTACGGACCTTCCCATGATTTCTGTAGTTTTGGAGAAAATCATTTTCTCCATGTCGGATTGTGTAACTATACTTTGTACCCTTTTTTGAAACTCCCTTCTGTGGCCTGCGTGTCGTACCGTATTTTCATTCTGCTGCTGGCAACTTGAAGATTCGTTCGAACCAATTCGTGCGCATCGTCCATCCTTCTTCTCAATTGGATCACGTAATCTTCTCCAGGCCGACAGCCAAACTACAGGTCACAAGGAAGCCTCATTTCACGTCCATACAGGATTTTCGCAGGTGTTTCACCCGTGGGCTCATTTATGGCAGATCGATAAGCCAACGCAAATAGGGAAATATCTGGTCCCAATCTCTCTGGTGGCTGGAAACTACTTTGGACAGGTATTTTCCAATGGTCCTGTTCATTCTTTCGACCATTCCATCTGACTGTGGATGCAACGCTGGTGTCCTGGTCTTTATTCCCAGCTTGCCACAAATTTCCTAGAATACCTGGCCGCGACAGTTGCATAAATTTCCACCCACTTTGTGAAATAATCTATTACTACCAGTATTTATTTTCTGTCATCGGAAATGGTCCAGCGATGTCAAAAGCAATCTTTACGAAAGGACTTCCAACATTATATTGTTTCATGGGTGTTTTTCTCTTGCGATGCGGTCCATGACTCGTAGCACAAGTCGTACATTTCTTACACCAGTCCGTCACATCGACGGAGCTGTTCATCTAATAAAACCGTTCAGTGACTCGCTAAAAGGCTTTCTTCACTCTCAGATGACCTCCCGATGGACTGTCGTGTAATTTTCTCAATACCTCAGCTACTCTCGTTCTCAGGATAACTATCTGTCTTTTCATCTCGGAACCATCATCGTTCTCAAGGACTCTTTTTAACAGCCCTTCTTTCACGACAAGGGAGTCCCAGTGACCCCAATATGCTTTGAGTGTCGGTGAGAATCTTGACACTTCTTGCCAGGTAGGTCGCCGATTTTCTTCCTTCCATTGCCGGATTATCTTCAGGTGAGGATTATTCTCCTGATCTTCTCTGATCCTGGTGGATGACCATTCTTCGTCGACTACCGTAATTCTTGAAACTTCAACTTCCTTAGATTCCGACTTGTTGCAGTGGGAATAGTCTACAGGGCGTGGCCGTCTAGGCAGAGAGTCGACGTTTCGGTGATTCACATCAGCTCGATGTTCGCCCCTGTGACTGGAGTTCTTGGATTGCAGGAGTCCTGAGGCGCTTAGACGGGCTGCGTACGTGCTCTATCTCGCCACACTTCCGGCATTTGATCTTCCTCGGCTTCTTGTCTACCATACTCTTTATCAAGTTAACGATCTGGTCCAGTCTGTCTTCGTTACCTTCTTCTTGCATGGTCCTAACTTTATTGTACCGCGAATCCTTCGTGGCTGCTTTATATTTAAGAGGTTCTTGGTTTGCAGGAGTCGTAGGACGCTTACACGAACTGTACATGTTCTAGCTCGCCACAATTACAGCACCTGATCTTCTTCGTCTTCCTGTCTACCATATACCTTTCAACAAGTCTGTCAACGTCACATTTTTCCTGCATGGTCCTACCTTTGCTGTATCCCGCAGTAATCGTGGCTACTTCATATTCAAGAGCAGCAGTCAATGCATCGACCAATGTTTTGGGATGGGCTAATCGAAGCGTCCTCTCCATATCGTGGTCACATAAGCCGTCAATAAAGGCCTGGATGCCCAAACATTTCATCATGTTTTCTGGTGCTGATGTATAAGCAAATCCAGCTGGTCGGGCAATAACCAGTTCATACTCTTTAAGAGTTTCGTTATGTTTTCGCCTTCGGTTCTTCAGCTGGAATCTGTACAAATGTTCTAGATGTTCGTGATCACATGGCATGTCCAACCTCTTCTTCAGCTGCTCGAAGTTTCTTCAAGTGGTATCGTCTAAAGTACATCTAAGGCATCTCTCCGAAGCGCGATGGTTACGTTCACTGCCTTCTCCTTATCGGACCAATTATTCACTCTAGCGGATGCTTCAATCTGTTTTACGTAATTGATCCATGACGTATTTCCGTCGAACGTTAGGGCCTTGACTCTGGTAAAACTGCCAATATCTTCTAACTTAGGTTGTGCTTCTGGCTTGCAGGTCTCGATCTTGTTTTCTTCTGTTGGCGTGTTTTGTGTTCTTAAATCGGCAATTTTTGTCTCTAACTCCTTGATTTTCTCGTCCATCTGATTTTCCATCGTTGTCATCTTATTCTCCGTGTGCGATTTTAGAGACGAAATTTTATTTTCGACTTCAGCGGAAATTTCGTTTTTCATTGATAAAATGTCGGCAGAAATATCGTTCTTCATAGTAGAAATCTTTTCGTCCATATTAGCAGAAATATCATTTTTCATGGTAGAAATATCAGCAGAAATTGACGAGATTAAGGTGGAAGTCTCCTCTTTAAATAAAAATGTTTCTGGATCCAAGCCGTCACTTACAAGTGCCATTTTTAATCTTTCTACTAATTCATTCTTCTTTCCGGACGTTTCCAATTTGCGATTTTCCAATTCTGTCTTTAGTTCTGTGACATTCAGGTCACTTAGTCTCTTGGCAATTTTCACGTAGCTATTTATCTATATTACTCCACACCTGACACCAACGAAATGTTTTCTTATTTATTTAAATACTCAACGGGTGGGATAAATTTATACACATCTACTTACATAATTTATTTATACACTTAATTAAACACTCACTTATAATAAATATACTGTATATTAACTAATTTATATGAACAATTCCCTTATATTTATTTATGTGTATTCGTTACGAGTTTTCATGGAAAAAATTTGGAAGAGACACATGCATCAGATAATAGAAAATTTTGGACAGCAATAAAAAGACTACGAGGAAGTAAAAGAAAAGATATAAGAGCAATAAAAAATAAAAATAAAGAATTGGAGACCGAAATAAATCAAATACTAAAGACTTGGAAAGAACACTACGAAGACAAATTTAATAATAGGTTGAAGAAGAAAACAACGAATATAGCGGAAGAGGAATGGATTGAACATGAATACCATGCAATCCAAAGAGAAGAAATGGAAGTGGCTATAAATAAACTTAAAATAGGAAAAGCCAGTGGGGAGGATGAAGTAGCGCCAGAACTGGTAAAATGGTTAGGAGAAAAAGAAAAAGACTGGCTGTGTCTCATATGCATCGAAGCATGGGATACTCAAAAAATCCACAGACTGGGAAAATAACCTTATACTGCCAATACATACAAAAGAGATCAGACACTGTGCAATAATTATAGACTAATATGCTTAGCCCAAACCAGTTTCAAAATCTACACGAGAATAATAGAGATCCGATTAAGACGTTATGTAGAAGCAAAATTAGAAGAGGACGACAAGCAAATGATAATATATATATATATATATATATATATATATATATATATATATATATATATATATATATATATATTATTATTAACTATTTTTTGAATTATTTTACTTACTTTTATTATGCAATTTAAATGTAGATGTTTATTATTTAGAATTTTTTGTTTAGTTTGGCTATACTCGATAGTCGAAATTGTGTAAAGTGAGTCAGAGCTATCTAATCAACACTTTGGTTAAAGCGCAGTTGCCATATGTATTCTAGAGAGAAATGCTGTATTTTATAAATACACTTCAAATCCATTGTGTCAATATTTCAGGTACAAAAGATGCAATGTAATTAAGTCAATACCAATTTAATATATTTATTTCAAATTTCAAGCAGACTAATAATAATTAGTTTACTTGAAATGTGAAATAAAGTGTTTATGTATATTTCTTGAACGCAAAGTTTGTTGTGAAAAACTCGCCGATTTGACAATGTTGGAGAGTCGCTTCAATGTTCCGGCTTTGAGAACGAGATAGATAGATCGAGCTACGCGAATGAGACAGTGATAGTAAACAGTTATGTGAGGTGTTTATTCTCTTCATGAGCGTAACATCAGTATTTGTGTTGTGGTTTTGTGTGATAAATCGGTTATTATTGGTATTTATTGTAATATTTATATCGGTATATTTAGTGACAATAATGGCGGAGTGTAGCGGTGTTGGCGATAAAAAACGGCGCCGTAACAATTTAATTCGGGAAGAAAAAGTCCTCATATTAAATGTGTACGAAGGACTGCGTACCATGGACAAACAGTTGGGTGTTAGTGACGCTGTGATTAAGTGCAGTTATTTAACTAAAGTTTCTGAGAGTACTATATACAATATTCTAAAGAAATCGCGGGACGGATCTTTGACAAGAGAACGAGGTGAAAACTGTAAACCGGAAAGTAGGGGAAGAAAGAAAATTGTTTTGGACGACCAAACACGGAATGCTATACGTAGGGAAATACATTCTTTTTATTTTAGGAATGAAATCCCCTCGGTAGCTAAATTGAGCAAGGTAATAGAAGCTGATGATACTTTACCAAACATCAGTGATAAAGTTTTGAGACGAACTTTAAAATTAATGAATTTTCGTTACCAAACAAGAAGTAGAAACAGTGCCTTAATTGAACGAAATGACATTGTGGAATGGAGGAGAAATTATTTAAAACAGATACGACAGTTTCGTAACGAAGGACGGCACATATATTATCTTGACGAAACATGGTTAAATGAAGGCCACACTGTGTCAAAAGTGTGGCAAGACATGAATATACGAAGCAATCGACAAGCCTTTATGGAGGGTTTCTCTTCCGGTTTAAAAGCTCCCTCTGGGAAAGGACGTCGACTGATTATCACTCACATTGGCAGCGAGGAAGGATTTGTAGAAGGTGGATTACTAAGTTTCCAGTCCAAAAAAACTGTCGATTACCATGAAGAGATGGATGTTAACCGGTTTGAAACATGGTTTAGATCAATTTTAACAAAGGTAACTCCTGGTTCAGTGATAGTTATGGATAATGCTTCATACCACTCTCGTCGACTGGAGCAAATACCTACTTCAGCTAGCCGCAAGAGGGTTATAATTGATTGGTTAGAGAGTAAATGCATTCCGCACAACGAGGCAATGCTAAAAGTTGAATTATTATCTCTCGTACGGAAACATAAAAGCAGTTATATTAAGTACGTTGTCGATGAAATGGCGAAAGATTTCAACGTCTCAGTTGTTAGACTTCCTCCCTACCACTGTGAGTTAAACCCCATCGAGCTGGTTTGGGCCCAAGTGAAAAATTATGTTGCGAGAAAAAACAGTACATTCAAAATGGCTGACGTTGAGAAACTGTTTGACGAGGCGCTGCATACCGTTACTGCTGAGAGTTGGCGTAAATGTATTCAACACGTATTAAAAGAAGAAATAAAGTTTTGGGATTTAGACATACGTGTAGAAGTAATGACGGAACCACTCATTATCGATATAGGAGGAGAAAGCGATGATTCTGAGGAGTCGTCAGGGAGTGATACCGCTTCCAGTTAGTCAGACATTTTACAAGTGACCTCGCAACATACCTATACTTATTGGTAATTTATTTTGGTCTTGACAAACAACTTTTTTTTAGTTTTAGTAGTAGTAAGTTGGAATTGACTTTTAAACATTTTTTTATTTTGTTTTAACTTACTTATGAACAACTTGTGATAAGTTATTATTTCAAATGTTAAAAATTGAAATTCCAGATATTTCAGTATTCGCACCCTTAAACTATGATACGCTCATGGAGTTCACTGTAAATCGGTAGATAACCGATGACGTCACTTTACAGAATTTCGACTATCGACTTTTTTATATACATCTTATTATAGCTCATCCTTAAAAATGTGTATTATTCTTGGTAACACCCTGTATATACATAATGATACCTACCATAATAATTTCGTATTTCTGTTCTCTCAAATTTAAACGCCAGAGCGTACAAGAACATTTTCTATTTATTTTTTATTTAGGACTATTAAGAACCCTTCAAAAATGATGCGCTCATGAAGTTCGCTTCTGCAACTGATTTTATGGACAGTAAGAGCGATGAGTCACTTTACAGAATTTCGACTATCGAGTATAGCTCAGTTTGTTTTTAATATTTGTTTGGTAATTTATTTTAATTTGATTGTTCGGGAGCATGAAATCCTTTTTCTCTTTGAGTCCTGGCTTATTGTATTGTTATAATTGTTTAAATAAAAAGAAAACACATTATTTGAAATAGATTTAATTTTCAATGCAATATTTTATATTTGATAAAAATAATATGCGACGCCAATGGTTATATTGTATCTACTTATTTATTTTAATAATTTCATCAATGCGCATGCGTGAAAAAACTAGTCATGCGCTTTAACATAAAACGAACAATTCTGATACGTAAGAAGCATCTATTCATATTAAACACAGTTTGTTGACGATGCAAACAATTGAATGATTCAAACACATAAAAGAATTTATATATAAATCATAGTTATATATGATACAAATTGCTGTGGAAAGAAAATTGTTATATACATAGATAGAAAAATAGAAATTATATACAGATGGAAATAGTTATTACATTATGAAATTTCAATCACCAGATTTATGCAATTACAAAATGGCGTAAGTAAATATTTTAATTTATTGAAAATTCGGCCTTTTATTAAATTTAACGATTTATGAAATGAATTCACTATACAAAGTCTGTTTTTTTCTTTTTCAGATCGATCATATTTGCAAAAGTTTATCAATTTATGAAATTAAGTACTTAATTGGGTATTTTGAGTTTTTACACTGATTATTGGCCAATAATGATTTAAAAACACTGACCTGTTGCTCTTGGGATGAAAGTCTCTGGATCCCAGGAACACTCCGCTGAAGTTCCAAAAAACCAAAATTGATGAAAATTTCATAAATTCTTGCCGAAAAACTTGATACAATTGACTGTGAGTATTACTATGATTGTATTTAATAGTACTTTATAGGTTTAAATGTGTTAAACCGGGAATTTCTTGAAATTTCAGGAACACTATCACACACACTCCTCGCTTCTTGACACCAGCTTCCCTATTATTTAAGCGTCCCCTCGATTCTCTACTTTTTTCAACAAACAGTCTTTTGTTCTTTTTCAGGTCACTATTTCAAAGTTTATTTGTTGATTCACAATTTGTTCTGTCATATTTTATAACCAATAAAATATTGTCTTTTGCAATCAGATTAATTGAAGCTTCTTTCACTTATTAAAAATTTCATACATACACTCTTTTACATTATTAGTTCATTTATAGAGTTCCTATGAGTTTTTTCATCATACAAATAAATTAAAATTGGTTATACATAGATACATTTACATGGTACAACATTCAATATTGTTATTGATAGTATATCCTTGTTACACTCATATTAATTATAAATATAAATTCTCTTATGTTATTTGTCTAAACTCTTTTTTTTATTTATAATAAACTTTAACAAATTACTATTTATTGATTCAACGTTCATTTTATTTACCATATATCATTTATCTATATGTCATTATTTGTTTATCTATGAAAATCTATTGAATTCTATTCTATTCAATATTTGTATTTGTTTTTATTCTTAAATTAGTGATTATAATGAAAATTATCTATAATAATATTTGTATTCTCATGTAACTACTTATATCTAAAATTCTCTTGACTTGAGTATATAATTATATCTTTTTAGGTGAACAGCTGGTTATGATATGAAAATTATTCTTCGTCTTAGGCAACTTTATTTACATCATTACATTGGTTAGGCAATCTCTATATTTTGTGTTAATATTGAGGTAATTCCTTATTTATTATATTGTTATAGGCTATTATTTAATATATCTTTATTTGATATGTTGTTTAAATTAAGAAAAGTGTTTCCTTTTTACTTGTTTTCTTAAATTATATTATTTTCATATATTTTAATACTAGCAACATATTTTTATAATACTAATTCTCTTATTATCTATGATATCTGGTTCAATATATATATATATATATATATATATATATATATATTAAGAAGGCTAATTGAAAATACAATAGAAGTGGGAGAAGAAATGTATTTAACATTTATTGACTTGAAGTCAGCTCTTGACACATCAGTGGAAAGAGAAAAAATTTGGGAGGTATTGGAAAATTTAGAAGTACCGAAAGCTCTAATTAACATAATTAAAAGCACATACGAGACAGTCAAATTAAGAGTGCAGATTGGAGAGCAAAGATCGGAAGAGTTTCTAATGAAAAAAGGTATAAAACAAGGTGATAGCTTAAGCCCACTGTTTGTCATTATAATGGACAAAATAGTGAAGGAAATAATAAGACAAGGAGGAAATCTGGACATGATAATAGGGTACAGAAACATGGTGCCGGTCAGATTAAGTAATTTACTGTATGCAGATGATATTGTACTTATAGCAAAATCAAAAAATAAAATGCAGAAACTAATCAACTTATTGGCAAGAGAATTAGAAAATATGAAAATGACAATAAATACAGAAAAAAACTAAAGTAATGATAGTAAATGAAAAACAGTAAGAGGGGAGTAACTGCAAGGCATTGAAATGTAATTACAAAACATTAGAAAGAGTAACAACTTATAATTACCTAGGAAGTATCATAACAGAAGAAGGGAAAATAGATGCAGAACTTACTAACAGAGCAAATAAATCAATAAGATTAAATTATTCCTTAAATCGAACAATATTAAGCCATAAACACATTGATATGGACACAAAGCTGGAAATCTACAACAAAATTACAGTCCCAACTATAACTTCTGCTAGTGAGAACTGGGTAATGCAGAAAAAACAGGAAAGAAAAATAAATGCAATGTAAATGAAATATTTAAGGAAAATAGCAGGTAAAACAAAAAGTATGGGATAAAGTAAGGAACGAAGAAATCAGAAGCATAACTAATCAAGAACCAATAATATCAAAGATTCAAAAGAAACAATTACACTGGTATGGCCACCTAGTAAAAATGAAGCAAGATAGAATTGCGAGAAAAGTTATGGAAATAGGAATATCAAGAAAAAGACAAAGAGGAAGACCCAGGAGGAAATGGATAGATCAGATTGAAGAAATTGGAAAAAACAAAAGGAGAGATGAAAGCATTGGCCAGGGACAGAAAAGAGTGGAAAAAATGGGTACATGAAGAACTCCAATCCGACGCCAGAAAGAAAGAGATTAAATAGTAAACTAAACTTTTCCGTTGGTAGGTGGTCTCTTATATATTAAGTGCCTTCTATTCCGGAAACTTCTCGATTGCGGCTCCTAACAACAATCGACCTTCATGGAAATCTCTAAATAAAAACAGTTACAAAAAATAATGATAATAGTTGTCAGAAATCCCTGCGCCTTCGTCGAAATTTTAATCTTCATATATAGCTTTAGACAATGTCAGGGACTACACCAGGGTGTGATTTCGTAACACTATCACTTTCTCTTGTGAAGGTAATTACACAATTAAATTAATTTCAAAAGTAGAACAAATGTATGGTGTAACAAAAATAAGTTGAAGATTCATGAAAAAAGTTATGCTTCTTTCTTTGAATATTAGCTTTAACTCATTAGGCGGCGATATTTTGACTGTAATATATTGAAAATATGACATTTCTTCTCTAGAAAAGTTTTAAATACCTCCAAGACTCTTCTCGTCTATTGGTTTTTGTTTATATTTTGTTATACCCATTAGGTAAATGGAATATATTAGATACTACCTGTTAAGTGCGGATAAAAAAACATCGACATTTTAAACCCAGGCACTGTATCATTTGCAAAAGTGACTATCAGTAGTTGGGATATACAGGTTAAGAATTTTTTAACAGCAATATAAGTACAATAGGAATTAGCAGTCTAAATAATTGACAGAAATAAGTAAACATTGTAACAAGCCGATCGCCTGTTTCGATTTATATCGGACTATGGTATTTTAATTTCGTCGTACTAATATTTCGAAATTAAAAAAACTTGTTTCTCTTCCAAATTTCGTGTATTTAAACGATATTGTACATTGGAAAAGTCTCTTCCTATCAGTAAAATTCATGAGTTAGTACCTACATCGTTGTTGTTTCACATATTTGCTGGTGAGTTAGATTTTTTAAATATTTTTCCCGATGTTTTTACTGTTTGATTTAAAATTATGATATCGGCTGGCGTTTGATGAATTTTGTATGTTTAATTTTTTTTTATTGTAAAAAAGAAACATTTTATATTCTTTTTGAAGCAAATTTTTAATAATATCTTTTCATTATTTTTTCAGCTTTTTTATAATTCCGCATTTTCTGTTTATTTAGGGAACAAAGCGAATATGATAGAACAGACTTCTGTTAGTTTTATTTTAAAAACTAGATTCAGTTTTTTATGTGTTGAAGCATAAGCTTCCTATCTGTTCTATTTATTCCTTCCTTCCCAGAATTTTTCCTTGATTTTTACTCTATTTTCTTTCCTCAGCTCTGCAGCCCCTGGGTAGGCCCTATGAAAACACCACCCATAGAAGACAACAGAAAACCGGCCGGGATGGATTGAAGACCATATCTCCATCGACTAGGACCTAGCTGAGAGCTGAATAATTCCAGAACCTCTCCAAAGATAAGTCCTTTGTCTTATATTCAATTCATGGAAATCTAGAATTGGAGATTTTTATTGTATAACGACGTTGTATTTTGGATATGCAGTTAATGTGAATTATCTATTGAGTTATTAATAAATATAATTTGCTGAACATTTGATATTTGATTTTCAGCAATTTATATTAACTTGGACCATCGCGTTAAAATATTTTTAGTATTTCGTTTGTTAAGTTAAAGTAAATTAAGGTTTTCCAGCTTTTAACCTTTTTAGTATTTTGTTTAAGTATCGCTTAAAAAGCTGGTGGCGTCCAATTTAATATCGATTGTTCACCCCATCCCAGTGATTGCTATAGGGATACATTAACTGGAGTCGAATACCACAACCTGAGGAAGAGTCTCAAGCCGGGGGAGAACATATGTTACAACATTAGTGCAGCAAAATATATTACGATTTTTTTAAATAAAAGCAAAATATATAAAGTAATATTTTGAATCATTTTCCTGCATCTTCTTTCAAACCAACTGTTTGGTTCACGACCAACTGAAATAGAAAAAAAATAGTCTACTTTAAAAATATAAAATCGACATTGAAAATTTTATTTGTTACATACGAAAATATTAATCAGGGACTACAAACTTCTAATATAATAAGTATTCGTAGATTATACACAGAGAGAATAGGATATAGGATAAACATAAGCAAGATTCTGGAAAATAGTGACGCCTAAAATAAAATAAAAGGGAACACACGTTTATATAGTATATAGAATAGATAATATAATCTGAAAACCAAACAAGAAATTAGAAGTACAGAAAATGTTGAATATTTGGTGTTTTTGCCATGTTTTATAGTTAGCTATAATGTAGATTTTGTTTGGTTGGCAGATATTAGTTTGACAATTGTCAGTTTAATGAAGTCTGTAATTTCCAGTTTATTGTAACTTAAAAACTTTATTAAAGAAAACAGAAAAACATCCGAATAGTTCTTTTAATTAGTTAAAAGTTCGAAAGAATCATAAAAGTACAAAAGGTTACGGGTTCAGCCCACGTTTCGCGCAGAAGAAAAAACGGACTTTTGAGTGTCCCTCAGAAGGTTCCTTGAATTTGATAATTAAAAGGAACTGGCGTTTGTCGTCGACGGTGTTTTTAAGGATAAGGACATTATTAGAGTGACAAAATTGATATCGCCACAGTTACTAAGTTTGTGGGTCTAATTTTCATCAGTAGAAATTTCAAATGAAATATGCTTTGAGAGCCAAATGCATATACGGCGTAGTAGACGGCACAGTGGTGAAGACTGCAGTGAGACAGAACATGAACTAGAAACCTGTATTGAGAAAGATGCACAGGCAATGTTTACATTGATAGTTGCCATGAATTCGAGTCAGATTACGTGGATAGAAAGTTGTGATTCAGCTAAAGGAATCATTCAAACATTAGAACCAATCTTTGAACAAAAATCAGAAACAAGCAAAGTTATGCTACATCAAAGATTCCATCAATATAAAATGTAACCAAAAGACAGCATTGCACAGCATGTAGCCAAAGTACAAAATCTTGCAAAGCAGATAAAATAGGCTGAAGATATGTTAGTGATACAGCAATCATGACTAAGATATTGAGTACATTACCACAAAAATTTAGAAATGTGAGGCAAGCTTGGCTATCACTTGACATCACTAAACAAGCAATTGATAATTTAACTGCAAGTTTATTGCATGAAGAGAGTAGCTTAATGTTATATGAGGAAGCAGAAAAAACATTAGCAACATTGTCATTACAAAAAGGTAATGAAATGAAGACGGGAGTTTTGTACTACAACTGCAAGAAACGGGGACATATTGCGAAAAATTGTTCACAGAAAAAAGAAAGCAATGTTACTGATAACATAAATAATTATAGAGGAAAACCTAGAGGTAGAGGCTATAGTAGAGAAAGATATGGTCAGAGATCCGGAGGAAATGCAAGTCACTTACAAACCAATAACTCAAATGAAGGTAATGTGTTTAATGTCATTAATGAAACTACCTTCAAGACTGAAGTAAATAAAGAAATGCAGTTTGACTATACAGATACAGGTGACTCCTGAATCATGGACAGCGGGGCATCAGCCCATATGACATATAGAAAATAATATTTTGCAGACATTGATGAGAATTTTAAGTACAGTGTTTCTCTTGGTAATAATCAAACTTTAACTGTTGAAGGGACAGGAACAGTCAGGATTCAAAAATTAATGAATGTAGAATGGTTTCCTGCTTTAATTAATAATGTATTATATTATGTTCCACAACTCAGAAAGAATTTATTTTCGGAAGGTGTTATAACAAAGGTAAGTCTATAACCAAAGTAAATAAAAAAGCAAAAGTCTTTGAAAATTCAGATCATGTTGCAGTTGTAATAAAATACAGTAACAATACCTACCTAATGCTGTTTTGTATAATCATACACAATGCCCTTATAACAACTGAAGAAAACCTGGGATTGTGGCATGAGCATCTTGGCCATGTGAATAACAAGTACTTGGTAGAAATGGTTAAAATGAATCTAATCAAAAGAGTAAGTACCGAGAAAGTAGTTTTTTGATTGGTTGGCAGATATTACAGTTTGACAGTTGTCAGTTTTATATAGTTTGTAATTTGCAGTTTACTGTAACTTAAAAAATGTATTCAAAAACAGAGAACCGTCGGAATAGTTCTTTTAATTGGTTAAAAGTCCGAAAGAATCATAAAAGTACAAAAGAAAAACTACTATGAAGACAATTTAAAAATTAACAAAATACATATACAAGCATTACCCATGAACAAAGAAGAAATATAAGCAGTTGTCTTTGCAATGAATATCACCATTTTTGTGAATAGGAATGACCTTCAAAATGTTCAAATTTCAAGTCCGATTACTTTCAAGCTCACATTTGTTAAATAATATAGTTAGCGGTTCAGTTTAGAACCTCTATGTCGGCTTTAACTAGTCGGCTATTTAGTCCGTAAGAATCTGTGGATTTAGGGTTCTTCAATTGCAAAATGACACTTCTTATGTCTATTATTGCAGATACAAAAACTATAGAGATATTTATAAATTAATGTAGTAACCGGCAAGTAAGAATAAATGGTAAAACATCAAATGAATACCAGATGAAAAAAAGACCTAAAATGAGGCAACACAAATACATAAAAAATGTATATAAAGTGATATTTAAAATTATTATTAATGTCTTTATTGTACTGACAATTCAGTGCAGTAGGTTATCGACCCATCTCCTTCTGCGTATTGTACAGCAAAATTACTTGTTTTTACAGCAAGTACCAATTGTTTTGGTAGTTAAGAAATATACAATATTATCAAAATTATTTAAAGTAAATTAGGTAGTTTTTCCAAATGCGTTTGTTGTAGGGAAGAATACAGCCGTAGATGTAGGTACCCGCCCATTTGCTTGATGATTGTTATTATTATTGTTGTTCAACTCCGTACCATGCATAAAATTCCAAGCCCCCGCAAGCTCGTCTCCACAAACATATTCAAATCCACCGCCACCATCATATACCCAATTCTATACACCTTTTAAAAAAATGTCTCCTAGACAGATCAATCTCTCTTCCTATAAATTTACGACTCTTATCCAGCCCAACATCATTTCATATATATCTTTTCTACCAAAACCTTCCAATTCTAGACACTTTTTGTCACCCTAACCAATACACTTTTTGAGCTTCGCTGCTTCCAAACACCAATCCTTGTTGCCAACCGAGATAACTTTTCCTCCGGACCACTTTCTAACGAGAAGCCCGCTCCAACACTCTCAATCCTATACACCTTTTAAAATACTTTCTAGACACTTTTTCCACTCAGCCGACCCTTCAAAAACATCAAACTCAATCTATGAACGCTGCACTAAAACCCCCAAAACACCCCTAACCCAGCCCTGCAGCGGAATCTAATCCTACATCAGGGCAATCAAACCAAACGAAAAATTCCAACTTTTTAAATAAAAATCTCCTTTCTATTATAAAATACTTTTCGATAGGTTCAATATTGGTAAGTTGGCATATTAGAGTATTGGAAGGATTGTGAAGTGGTTTATTGGGATATCTTGAAATTTTCGAAAGAGCCATGTTTCTGCAACTTTAATTGATTTCATTACTTATAGGATGAACATACACTATCATTGGACGACAGATTATTTTATAAATATTACATGCTCAGGATGTATTTATACCTCTTCCCATATATATTAAACTGGTGAAATGTGCTGTTCTGGATTTTTGTTCAAATACTCATTGAAATGTGTTTTGATGTGAAAAGATGGTCAATTGTGTCTGTAATTTCTGGTGATTAAGATTTGTTGTGGGGGATGTTAGGATGGGCGGAGATTAAATAATATAAATTGGGATTTGGCTGGATTAGGTTTGAGCCTTCATTTGTTGAATCACAAAGTCAGTTTCGTTGAGATTTTCCAGTGTGGCAATTGCATGTTTCAATGTTTTTTTTTTGTGTTTTCTTTGTCGCCTGCATACTATGTATGTAGTATGCTTGGTGGTCGAAAAGTTCTACATCATTGTAACAATGGTTGTAAGATATTTCTATATATTTATTTTCTACTGACTTAACACTATATAAAATATAACTTACTTTATTGGTGTTGGTATCTGGATCAACAGAAAAGAACCCGATTCTTTCAAATTGGAAATTATCGCAAACTTTGGCGTTTAATAAAGATTTGTCTGCATAACTCCTTAAAATATTTAACGAATCAAGATTGCAGTCTGATAAAAATCCATCAGGTACCTCATTTGGATCTTCCGGATTTTTATGTTTAAACCTTAAAAGCAGAAGAGCAAAATAATAAAAAAGTATATATAAATAATTGCAAATAACCTACAAGGAAGTGTATAAACGAACTTCTACCTCTTGTGGATCGCTAACCCAGTGAATGAAAGCTTTTGGTTTAGATGTAATCTTCTCAACTTCGGTACACTTACATATAACTTCTTTAATAGCTGATCCATCTTTTTTGACATCTGTTACTTCTAACACAAAACCAGCATGCCGAATACCAACAGGTTGAGATTTTGTTAATCTACGATAACCTTTATCACCTACCTATTAAAAATAATATTGAGATAAATATAAATCTACGGTATACATCAGTGGTTCTCAACCTGGGGAACGCAAACCCCTGGGCGTTCACCAAGTGTTGCCAGGGGGTTTGCAGAAATATAGAGTGCAATGGCGGAACATTATAAATAAAACATTGATTTCAATTTAGGAACATCTGTACTGACAAAAAGTTCCAGTCATGCAGCATGACTTAATGAGCTAATTTTCTAAGCACGTATGAAATGAACAGCATACTGAGTAATTGGCTACTTCAAAGAAGGATTATAGGTAGACATTTCATCATTGTAGGAAAAAGGTAAACTAAATAATATCAAAGGTTTAAAAAACCAGTAACCAGTTGATTTCATGGTTTTGCTGTGCTGGGAGGTATATTTACAAAAATGAAATGGAAGAAAACCTTTTGTTGAATTACAACATATTTGGTGCTATTAACAGGTACTTTATGGTTTATGGAACATGACACTTCCTGGAAAATGTGAACTATCTACTGATGAAGCAAAATCTATGTCAGCCTATTTTATAGGTTTTCAAGCACTTGTCAAAGAGGTGGCACCCCATGTAACAAGGACGCACTGCTGTATTCATAAAGTCTTGCCTGCAGAGGCCTACCTACAGATCTGAAATCTGTTGACAAAGCTGTGAAAATCGTCAATTTCATAGCTCAGGTACAAAGTGCACCATTTTTTTCAGAAAACACCCTTCCAGCTATCATCAAAATTATATGACAGCGTTTGGCTCCAATCTTTGGCTTACTTATTTAACAGATTAACAAATTGAGTAAGCTCAATAACGATATTCAAAATAACAGAAAATTTCGAATCCATGTCGAAAAAAATTGAGCTTTGGCGCAAATGCATTCTTGAGCGTAAGATAAAAGTTTTTGAGACTTTGCATGGCTTTCTTGGAAGCGTTGAAGTTGTCTTTTGCCAAATACTTTCCCAAGCTTGAAGAAGGGCTTCAATGGGTTCAAGACCATTTTCTAAACAAAATAATCAATCTGCAAAATTGAGTATTGCAGAAAAAGAAACATTCATTGCTCTTTCTACTGACGGTACATTCAAATTCGATTTTAAAAAGAACTCTCATCATGTTTGGTTAGATATCAGCGCTGAATACCAAAGTCTCTGTGACATAGCAATCAAGTTTTTGTTTCTATCGTGTGTCTTGGTAGAAAGGGCGTTTTCCTTGTAAGCATTAATAAAAAACAAGTACAGAAACAAACTGGATGCTGACCTGGAATTAAGATTGTGCTTGTCATCATTTAACCGGTTTTCAAAAAGCTGTGAGGAAAAACAAGAACAGGGTTCCCATTAGTTTCATTTGATGAGGCATGTTTTATTACACCTACAAAACGGAAACAGAAAATATCACCATCCAGCACTGCATCACATATATAAGTGATGGGAATGACATATGTACCCTGCTAACAGTAATGTGAAGGAGACACCAACAAAAATTAAATTAAAAAGGAAACTCAGTTTCTTATATAAAAAGCATCGCAGCCAATCGTCTCAGTTTAAATCCAGGAAACAAAAAATTGTTAGCAGCCTTACACCACGAGACTTTAAGACATTTTCGCAAACATTGGTATGCACCCAGCTTTTTCATAAAGCATTAATACCCTTTTTAAAAGATGAAAAGAAAGTTGCTGTACGTATGTACTATAAATTCCCAGGATTGTACTATTTTTTTTGCGAAAAAACAAAGTTATACATTCAGTAAGTTGTGTAAAAAGTGGATTTCAGATTTTGATGTTTTACCTGGGTTTCAAAACAAACTTTTTAATAGAATCAAGATGAAAGTTCAAACTATGACAGAAGAGGAATAAAGATTGGATTGTAATGTTTGATGAAATTGATATTAAACAATTCTTAGATTGTAAAAAATATGTCATTGAAGGTTTTGAAAATGTGGTAAATGTCGAGGTTTAGCTAAGAAAGAAAGTCTTAGTAATATTGATTAGGGGTTTTTATTCACATTGGAAACTTCCCACAGGCTATTTCTTTTCAGAAACTGCTGTAACTGCTTCAAAATTAAAAGAAATTGTCACAACAGCATTAAACTTGAAGCTACTCCTCTAAATCCTTTGGCTAATGTTTACAACCAATCAAAAACTTTATAAATTATTAAATATTTCAGTTACAAACCCATAATTTAATAGTTCAGAAGTTTATTTTGCAGGATATTTGTGTAAAAAGATATTGGATAAATACAAGTGTAATTTATGCAAAGAATTTTTAGATTATATGAATCAATCTCAGGATAAAAATGAATTCTGATAATTTAAAAGAATTTTAATATAGGAGACTTTTCAATTTGCTACTCTACCTATTTTAAAATCATTTACAAAAATAAGTACGCATTATTTTTCAAAATATTTTGTGGGATTAATGGGAAAGTCGGTGTTACGAACAATAAAATACCCCATAGACCTAAAAAGAACTGTTCTGTGAACTTGCCTTTATATAGTTTTGTGGTGACGTCAGAAGTGAAGGATGACAGTTGTTAATTTGATGTATAAAAATAATAAAAATGTGTGTATAACTGTTCTTGAGTAATAGTGTGTAATAAACCTACTGGTTAACAAAATAAATATACAGAGATCTTTAGCAGAGTTTCTTTTTCACTAAACAACAGGTTATGGGCCCAGATGAGTGAGAAAGAATATAGATAACTTAAAAATAAATCTCTGGAATAATACATAGCACATACCTAGAAAACTATGGAATTAAACCTTTTGATGGGCACAACTACGACCATTGGAAATTTAGGATGGAAATAATTCTCGACCAAAATGAGGTTAAAACATGTATAGAAGCAGAAAAACAAAACCCCGATGATGCCTTTGTCAAACTAGACAAAGAGTGCAAATCTATAATTGTACAGTGTGTTTCAAATACTCATCTTGAATATATCAAAGACAAGAGGACTGCCTACCAAATGTGCACAGCCTTAGAAACCGTATTTCAAAGAAAAGGTGTTGCAAGTCAGCTATATCTATAAGAAAAAAACTCTTGACAATGAAACTTTCACCAGGTGAGCCATTACAATCACATTTCATTAAGTTTGAAGAAACAGTTAGGGAACTGAAATCTGTTGGAGCCACTCTCGAAGAAACAGATACTGTATGTCATTTATTATTAACTCTTCCAAAAAGCTATGAAGGCATAGTAACAGTTTTAGAAATGCTGGAATCATCAAAACTGACTCTAGAATTTGTCAAGGCAAAGCTGCTGGATCATGAAATCAAGAAATTTAATAATAAACCGAATGATACACTTGATTCAGATGTATCGGCTGCTTATTCAAGTAATTTCAAGGGGCACTCACAAAGAAGAGGACAAATGTCAAGTGGAAAAGGACATTTTCATGATAGAAAGACAATAATATGTCACAAATGCAGAAAGCCAGGACATAAAAGACAGCAATGCTGGCACAAAAAGGAAGCAAATAAAAATATTAGAAGACAGTGATCAGAATATCGCTTTTTCAGCAATGAATACAGCGTTCAACATTGAACAGAAAAATGAACAGAGCATAAAATGGTACATAGACTCAGGTGCGACTGATCATTTGGTAAATAACTTGAATGTCTTTACAAAAGTAAGTAAGCTGAGTAATAATATTTTAATAAATGTTGCAAAAGCAAATGCATCTTTAAAATGCACTCATATTGGTGCCATAAATATACTGTTAGATACAGGAGAAAATGCTACAATTGAGAATGTCATGTTTGTTAAAGATTTAAGGCATAATTTGCTGTCTGTTAAAAAACTAGAAAAAGCAGGCTTAGATGTAGTGTTTAGCAAAGGTAACGTGTCAATTAACAAAAATAATAGATTAATTACACGAGGCATTAAAAATGATAATCTTTATGTTTTGGAATTTATGTTAGTTAATAAAGAAACTAATTTATGTAAAAATGATAACTCAAATTTTAACTTGTGGCACTGTAGATTAGGTCATCTATCAAGTGAAAATATGCAAAAACTGTGCAATAATGTAATTGGATTTGATTTGAATAAAAACAGTGAAAACATTAAAGATTGCGAAACTTGTATACTAAGCAAAAGTAAGAGGTTACCTTTTAAAAGGTCTGTAAATAAGAGAAGTACTAGAGTGTTGGAATTAATACACAGTGTTGTCTGTGGCCCTATATCACCTCCTACTTTTGATGGTAAAAATTACTTTGTTACGTTCATAGATGATTTTACACATTTTGCAATTACCTATTTAATTGAAAATAAAAGTGATGTTGTTGTTTGTTGTTTTAGGGAATATTATGCGTTGGTTGCAGGTCAGTTTAATACGCTTGATCAAAACGTGTACATTAATATACCTGAAGGTTATCCTACTAATGACAACAAAGTCTTTAAATTAAAAAAGGCACTGCATGGGCTGAAGCAAGCACCAAACTGTTGGAACAAGAAGTTTAATGAGTTTGCAAAGCAAAATGAATTTAGCCAATCTCAAAATGACTTATGTCTCTATATTAAAAAGAGTGATAACAAAATCATTTATTTGCTTCTTTATGTAGATGATCTTATTATAGCAGGAAACTGCAAAGATAATATCGATTCCGTGAAGCTGGAGTTAACGAATGCATTTAGAATGCATGATTTAGGGGAACTTGAAAATTTTCTGGGAATCACTGTTAGAAGAGTTGAGGATGGAATTTACCTGAATCAAAAACACTACATTTTAAATCTTTTGAAACGTTTTGGAATGGAAGATTGCAGAGAATGCAAAACACCAATGGATCCTAAATTGGATATAAATTTGTTGCAGGAGAATGCTGCTAGTGAAAGACCAATTCGTGAACTGGTTGGGAGTATAATGTATTTGATGCTCTGTACTCGACCTGATCTCAGTTCATCAATAAACATACCAAAATAAGCCTTCGGAAGCACTGTGGACCTGCTTGAAACGGATTCTCAGATACATCAAAGGAACAGCTGATTTTGAGTTGTGCTATAATAAATGCAATGAAAAATTGATTGGATATGCTGATTCAGATTGGGGTGGAGATGCAACAGACAGAAAATCAACATCGGGATATCTCTTTAAAGTATTTGGTTGTTTGGTAAGCTGGAATACTAAGAAACAAAAATGTGTTGCGATATCATCCACTGAGGCTGAGTACTTGGCTCTTGTTGAAGCTGTCAAAGAAGGTATATGGTTGGAAAATTTGTTGACGGACTTTGGTTGTGCAAAGACTGGTTTTATCGTATTTGAAGATAACCAATCATGTATTAAACTGACTAGCAAATATGAACATAAGCGTCTGAAACATATTGACATAAAATATAATTTTTTGAAAGATTTGGTTATTAACAAAACTGTTGAGGTGGAATATATATGTACTAAAAATCAGACTGCTGACATACTTACTAAGTGTTTGGTAGGTGAATTATTTGTAAAACACAGACATGATTTGGGTTTAAGGAAAGAAACAATGTGATGTTTGTTAATGTTGATATATATTTTTGTTGTATTTGATTGAGAGGGAGTGTTAGGAACAATAAAATACCCCATAGACCTAAAAAGAACTGTTCTGTGAACTTGCCTTAATATAGTTGTGTGGTGACGTTAGTAGTGAAGGACGACAGTTGTTAATTTGATGTATAAAAAAAAAAAATGTGTGTATAACTGTTCTTTAGTAATCGTGTGTAATAAACCTACTGGTTAACAAAATAAATATACAGAGATCTTTAGCAGTTTCTTTTTCACTAAACAACAGTCGGAATTATCTATTTTGCCTAAGCACTTGTCGAAAATGAATGTAAAGTACATAGATCTTTTTTATTAGAATTTCTGATAAGAACTTTAATGTTTAAGGATCTCACATATAGATCGTTGAAAGCTTATGCAAAAAAAAACAGAAAAAATCTGACAAACTGACAATTTTTCAAAATAAGTGACAGTTGTATATTTTAGATTCTTATGTACTCTAGGTTCGCTTACTTTTGAGTTTAATGTACCTATCTTTGAAATTTTTGTTTTTATTTTATGTTCAATTTAATAAACTGGTAGAATAAAAGAAAAATAAATAAAAATATGTTATTGTTAATAAATGTTCTTTTTTACAAAATCCATAACAATTTTTTCATCCAAAACCCGATAGTTATACAAGAAGTTCCTACCAATTCTATTAAGAATTCATCTCTGTGATAAAGATTATATAGAAATTTGTTCATCTATATTGTCCAAAGAAAAAAAGTTTCTTTTAACAATTTTTTTAATGAAAAACATCATTTGTGGAAAAAAATTTCGGTAAAGTACATTTCAACATATTTCGTCTAAATTAGATGATAGATGATAAAACTCGGGTCCCTATTGGTGTAACTGCGGCAAATAAGCAAACACCTCTTCTAATGCACATGAAATATAGAATCAAATTGCCTGATCACGACTGGGTAATCGCTGAGCGGCATTTATAACATCAGTTTATACTGGTATTAAAATCACTTCCAGTTTGCTAGTGCAACTGCAAGATGTTGGATATTCTGGACCAACATACATCGCTATCCTAAATGGAATGCATATTTCATCTACTGCTAATACTCACGCTCAGGATTTTGAGACGCTTCTCGAACTTGAAGAAGTTCAAGCATTAGCTAAAACTGACCATGGATTGGTAAAACCAGTGGTAATCATGACGGTTGATGGAGGGCTATATGAAAATCCGCGTTATCATAAAGTTAAAGGGTTTGCTATACAACACTTTAAGCGACATGATCTGGATGCATTGTTTTTAGCTACCAATGCTCCTGGCAGAAGTGAGTGTAACAAAGGAGAGCGCAGAAGGGCTCCTCTTAATCAAGAAATGTCTGGTTTGATATTGCCTCATGACCATTTTGGGATGAACGTGGCATTACAATTAATGAACATTTAGAAAGATTCAATTTCGAGTTTGCAGGAAATGTGTTAGCTGAAGTATGGACTTCAATGGAAATTGATGGCTATCATGTTACTGCAAAATATGTTGGGCCGGGCGAACAAGATCTTCCTGATTTCACAGACATTAAATGGTATTCAGAACATGTGCGTGAATGCCAATACTTGCTTCAAATTGTAAAATGTAGAAACACAGAATGCTGTCGTCCAAGAAGTGGCATATTTAGATAACTAGACAACATATTTCTTCCACCATCAGTAAAAGTAAAACCAACAGTTGATGACTTGGTTTTGGATGATGGAGGGCAATTTCTCGATGTGACGATTTAGTCACTTAAGGAAGCATGTTAAATACTACAAGTTTTGTATGTTCGACTTCAATTTTATCCTCTACGCTTAAATGCTTTACTCAAAGATTTCCTGCAAATGCCCTACAATTATTTTTGCCTGTGGTCTTTAACATGCTTCCGTCAAGTCACTAAATCGTCACATCGAGAAGATCCATAATAAAGTAAACACACACTCTGATATGAAACTTAGGCCTACAAGAGTCGCTGCTCGTCGAGATAATGAACTGATGTGCATTATTCGAAATTTAGAGCACCAAGATGTTGAATGGCTCGATGAGAACAACGTAGACATTCCTAAATCGGATGAAAGTGAGCAGCAAACATCCAATATCATCGAAAACTTAGAATCATGGATTCGGGTGACATGGACTGAAGACTGTTAATTGGAATTAATATGTATACCAAAAATTTAAAAGAAGTTTGTTTTATTCGAAATATAACCTAATATTATATTTGCACCTTTTTCTATGTTGAATATCGTGTCAATAAAGTTTGTTTAAATGAACATGATGTGTTTAATTCCTCTATCCTAAATTTACTTTCTTATTTCTAGAATTATAACTGCTGCTCATGAATCAACAAAAAACAGAGTGCATTAAAAGTATGGGAGGAGGGTAAAAGCTTTGCTTACCTTTGCTGACAGGGGGGGATGGGGGAGTAAATAATTGTAATAAATCTGCTTAAGTAATACTTGAACGGCCCCATACTAGAACATAGTTTTCAATACCGAACAATTTTTCATAATTAAAGTTTTCGATAATGTCACAAATAAAGATACTTTACTCTTGTACCAAATTCATACTATTTGACAAAACTCGTATATGAATGAAAAAATTAGACATCTGATATTAGCGTTCTACGTTATGGGCTATGTGCAACTTTTTATAAAGAATAGGTTTTTTCCGTAACATTAATATTAAAAAAGTTTCCCATATTTTGACTACTTTTCCAGACATACTGTATAACCTTTAACCAGCACAGGCCCCCAATTCTTTACTGAGATAGCCAAATACCTTATTAGTCAGTAGAGTACAAACTGTCGCCACAGTACTATCTGTCTGACCTGAAGACATATTCGAATAATAATTTCGTCAGCAGAATGGCGATTCAGATGTGATGAAGTTAAAGAACCTGCTTTGAAAATGGTAACATTGAAGAAGAAATGATTGCTTACAATAGCAGCTGATAATATAGGCACTAAAGAAGAATATTAGGCAACGATTTAGAAAAATCCCAAAGCATAACAGAATAAAATTACCTACCTCCATGAAATCATTGTTTTCAATGTATATAGTTCTATCAAGAGTAACGTTGTGACTACCTAATTCTGGTTTAGATGGAAAGTTTGGAACCGACACAGTGATAGGTTTATCATGAGGGAAGTTTTCAATAGTAATTTTCAAAGGTTCCAGCACAACCATTCTCCTAAAAAGATAAATTTGTATGATTAGAAATTCGATTTGATTATTTTAAATTATATTTCACCTCGGAGCGGTATTATTTAAATAATCTCGAACGTAAGCTTCTAACATGGATGGATCTACAGTACTTTGAGCACCTGTAACTCCTAGTTGGGCACAAAAGTTGTTAACAGCTTCTGATGGAAAACCTCGTCTCCTTAAAGCCGTGAGTGTAAATAGCCTTGGATCATCCCAATCTAGAATAGAAAAGTAGCTTTTTTAGTATATATTACATATTGGTTATATATAAGATTAGATAAAATAAATAAATTTGTTTATACTGATTTTAACTTTAGAGGAATCAATGATTTTTTCGTGTATAAAACAATTTGTGGGATATCAACAAAATCTGCAAGTTGTGATGGATTAAATATAAATTTAATTAATCTGTGCTATTTGTTTATTATCCCTTTTATTACTCATATCATAAACTTCTGTATCAGTCAGGGTGTCGTTCCTGATATGTGGAAAAGAGCGGTCATAAAAGTTTTGCCTAAAAAACAATCACCAACTGAATTTAAGAACCTACAGGAAATAAGTATATTACCAACACTGTCTAAAATATTGGAAAGAGCATTAGAAACGCAAATTTACATACACATTCACTCACTTCTTTCTCGTATTCAGGATGAATGTACATTATTAGACTTATTGGATTTCAGAGGAGCCTTCGAAACTATTCACCAGGGCTGGATTTAGGGGGGACATGCTGGGTAGCTGCCCGGGGCTCCCACACCCACAAGAATTGGAAAAGCTGCCGCCCAGTGTTGTTCTGCTGCGATTGTTTTTTTAATTTTATAGAGTGACTTTATGGGTTTTTTACTTCCTCTTCATATAGATATAGCTTGTTAACAGAATGTTGTAATGTTATAAACGGCGGCAACGCTGACAGAAAAATATGATTGTTTCTAAAAGAGTAAATACTACTCGATGGTCATCTAGAAGTGATGCTTGTAAAGCACTAGTCAAGGGTTACAATCGCATTAAAGAAACATTGTCCATAATTTCAGAAGATGACCAACAATTTAAAACCCGTAGCGACGCAACTGGTTTGTATAACTGAAAACAGGAATATTTTCAATATTTTAGATCGAAATTTTAGAGAACAAAATATTAATTCAGGAGCATATGCATCACTAAAAGAATTTATTAAGTCAAGACGTGACAACTTCGAAATGTATGAAACACGGGATGTTTATAGAAAAAAGGAGAAGATGTGATATTACAAATATTGAAGCTTAGATATTATTAGCCCTATGGTGATATCCTGGATATCATTTTTCCAATTAAGATCAGTATAACTGTGCAATGATATAGAAAACCAGGAAAACTATATCTGTTGATCTTTACAATTATCACTTAAGAAGACAGTTTATTAGTGGAGAACTCCCTAGATTTAACTGTTCATTGACAACTTCATATTGTGGGTTTCTTAAATGTCTTCTAATTTCCAATTCTTCAAGGAAATCCAGTTCTTGTTTCTTTTCACAAATATGCAGCACTTCTAGTTTTGTGTTAGAAACCCACAATATGAAGTTGTCAATGAACAGAGTTAAATCTAGGGAGTTCTCCACTAATAAACTGTCTTCTTAAGTGATAATTGTAAAGATCAGCAGATATAGTTTTCCTGGTTTTCTATATCATTGCACAGTTATACTGATCTAAATTGGAAAAATGATATCCAGGATATCACCATAGGGCTAATAATATCTTAGCTTCAATATTTGTAATATCACATCTTCTTTTTTCTATAAACAAGTCAATCACAAGTTAGGTCACTTCTTGGTCTAGCCAAAAATAACTACTAAACATCAGGTAGGCATCAAATAAAATGTAACTTCTGTTATTCTGACGATGATATTGATTTATCGAAACAATTGTCAATTTTTTATAATTTTCAATAAATTTTATTATATTGTGGAATTAACTAGAAACCGTGAGTTTAATTTAAAACACTAATATGAGCAGATTCCACGAAGTAAGGGTCGAGACAGTTAATTTCATTTAGATGAGAGCCTAAGTGTCGAATTACTACAATAATAATAATAATAAAGGAACTTTATTAAGTATAAAAATAATACTCAACTGGCCATTGACCGAGGTCCTTCAGCCACAGTGGTATAAGTTATTGTATGAATTACAATGATATTCTTAAAATTTTACAGTTTCAGATTGATATAAGAGAGAGAAAAAAATCAAAAAAATAACCAAAACTATACTTTATCCCATAAAATTTGTTCTGGATGTTTGTAGTGTGTTCTTCTGTTGCAATATGGAGAGATGAGGTTCTTGTTTTCGGTTTTCTCACTAAATTTGAAGGACAACTGTGATAGTCTCTCTTCGATGGATTGCATTTCAGTAACTTCATATAGCAGTTGGTAGGGTCGATTATGGATCGGATTATTCGGATGTTTAATTTTCGTGGTAATGTGCAAGGCAGTTCTTTCGGCCACCTGGAGATTCTTCAGGACAGGATTTCTTATGTTTTGGAATATTATATGTCCATATTCGATAAGTGGTCTACATATCATTTTGTAGATTTTAGTTTTTGTGTTTAAGTTTATTCCATGTTCTTTTTTAGATAGAGATTTGAAGTGCTTTGCCCTTGATATGGTTTTCTTTTTTATATTTCGTGTGTGTGTGAGTTGAAGTTTAGCTTATTGTCCATAGTGATCCCTAGATATTTTGTATATACTTCTGGACTGAGTTCATGGTCATATAACCTTACTGACGGTGATGTAGGTGATGGGGAGTGGAAAAATATTGGCAAATGCGATTTCCCTGGATTAGATTTCAGTCGCCATTTATTGCACCATGATGTTGTTCTGTTTGCTAGCTGTTGTAATCTATCAAAGGTTGTACTTATACTCCTGCAGTGAGAAACCAAAGCAGTATCATCTACATATTGTGTGTATATATTTATCCAAATTAAAGTATTCTGGGTCTGCGTGTTATATATCTGAATAGTATATGTTGTATAGTAAGGGTGATAATGGAGATCCCTGAGGTACACCTTGCTGTGGGGTAAACTCGTGAGAAGTTTTGTCATGCACTTTAACTCTCAGTTTTCTTTCATTCAGTAAGTTAGCTATCACATGGATCAGGTATTTGGGACAACCAAGGTAGTCC
Source organism: Galeruca laticollis (assembly GCA_963921935.1). Classification (NCBI taxonomy): domain Eukaryota; kingdom Metazoa; phylum Arthropoda; class Insecta; order Coleoptera; family Chrysomelidae; genus Galeruca; species Galeruca laticollis. The sequence continues at coordinate 213,836,693 of OY998177.1, forward strand.
AACTTGTATATACGACCTTTCGTCCAAACACTATCGAAAGCTTTTTTAATGTCTAAAAAAATTGCTGCTGTTTTGTTTCCGTTAAGCTTAGATGCTTCTATGTTGTTGGTGAGTATCGCTAAAGGGTGGGTCGTAGAACAATGACTTTTGAATCCAAACTGATACCCTGGAATACGATTTCCCATTGATTTCACTATTCTGTTTATTATGATTTTTTCAAGGTTTTTTCCTAGCACAGGTAGCAGCGTAATTGGTCTATAACTGGTAGGTGTAGAGTGGATCCATGTTTGGTTTCGGAATAGTAACAATTGTACTCATTTTCCATTCTCTAGGTATGTAGCTGCTTTTCATACAAAACTGATACATTTGGATGATATATTCGTGGATCTTATGGTGTAGCTGTTTAACCAACGATTTTTTAATGAAATCATGCCATGGGGAAGTATTTTTACCTTGGTTTATTATACTGTAGTATTCTTCTTCTTCTATTTCATATCCCTCAGGGTTCACATTGACTTGCTGTAGGTCTATATAGTGTATGTTGTACCATTCCGAGATAGTTTCATAGTGGCGATCATCGATATTGTCTTCTTCGCTTTCTTCATATGTTTTTACGAAATGCTGAGCAAATATGGTACTTTTCTCTTCCGGTGAGTCCACTGTTTGACCATTTTCTATCAGTGGGTGGCTCTCTTGTGAGTTGTTTTTATATTTCGAAAGTTTCTTAATATCCTGCTAATACGATTTGCCCTGTTTATCATGGATCTCCTCACATACAGTCAACCATTTATGTTCTCTGTACTGCTGAATCATCATCTGTATGTTTTTATTATATTTATTTAGTTCTCTTTTTAAGGCTGGGTTGCTAATATTCCTATATTCCCTACACATTTTTCGTTTGCTTTTAATCAGTTGTATGATGTATGGTGGTAGTTCCTGGGTAAAGTACTTCATTTCTTTTTTGGGGGTATTTTCCAATACAACTTTTGTTAGTTTAGAGTTGAAATTGCTGAGCATTCTTCTGTTTATGTCCTGCTCGTTGTTGTCTATGTACCTCAACATAGCTGCGTTCACTTTCTCTATGTTTGTTTTCCTGAAATTGTATTTCTCAATTTTGATATTTTTAATTGGGGTGTGAGGGTCAATAATGATTCTGAAACCGAGGTGGTTCGAGCATAGGTCTAGTATATTTACAACACTTTTGATATTTTTTGCTAGATTGGAGGTATGAAAGATCATATCCGGTGTTGAGTCTGCATTATGATTCTTAAGAAAAGTAGGCGGAGTGTCGTATTTAACAAAGTTGGTATTATTTAGGAAGTCGTTCACTTGTTTTTTCTTCGGCTTTGTATTGGCAATGAAGTCTCCTATTACAATGGTATATTTGTTGAGGCAGCTCATCGTAAATATATTTTCCTCTATTCTGGAGTATGAGTGAATGTAAACCAGAAATATATGTAAATACTCATCAAGAAATGGCATTGAAAAATGTATACATTCATTTAGAGGGTTGTTGATAGATGGAGCATTGTCTCATTCTCAGTTTTGGATCTGTTGGATTAAGTGGCCGTTTTTCTGAATAATATTCCAGTTTTTGTAAACTATTTTCTTTGGATCCATCATTTTTGATTCTACGAATAATGCCATATTGATATCATTGGATTCAATATATTTTTGTATAAGCTCTTTCTTCCCGGAATATCCATTGATGTTTGAGTATACTATATTAATTAAGGACATGTTCGTAATGGGCATTATTGGTGGGCTCAGTAGGTGAGTGATGTGAGGTGTCAGTTTCTTCCATGTCAAACATGAGGATGTACATTTTATTTCCTGAAAACACTGCAACGCTATCCACTCTGAAGTTGTTGACACATTTTTTACAAAGTTGTGTCACTAGTTCGTTTCTGTTGGTCACTAATGCGTTGTTCAGTTCATTAACATAGGTATTTATGATGGTATCATGTATGGTTATTGGTTGATGTATTCTTGATTTTTTTATTTCTGTTGAGACCTCATGTGATTTTTTGTTGATTTTTTTTATAGAAACATTAGGTACGCCTTGTATTGGTTGTCTTGGTCTATTTGGGCACTTATATGACCAAGCTTGGTGGTCTTCTGCTCCGCAACTATGGCACTTGGGAGTCAATTTGGATGTACATTTGCTGGTTGGGTGGATTCCATTACATTTTAGGCATTTTATGGGTTGTTGGCATGTTTCTGTTGGATGATTGAAGGATAAGCATTTACTGCATGGTTTTGGAGCTGGTGCAGATAGTTTACTGGGATAAACTGGATAGTGATGATACTGGAAAAATAGTCCTTGGGATAGCAACATCTGAGAAGTTTTTTCTGATCCAGTTATTATTCTTATAAGTTTAGTAGGTTTTCCTGTAGCTCTTGATACGATTCTTCTGCAGAATCTGTGATCCATGTTGTTTTTGGTTAGAAATTCGCTGATTGATTTTTCTTCTATTTCTAATTCTACTGATGCAATGACGACAGAGTAGCTGGAGGATTGCTATGAGGTAGCAGGTACAGTTGAGTTTGTCGCCGATTCTTTGAATTGTATTATTTTTCCGACCTCAACCATTTTGTTCAAAGTTGATATAATAGATTCTTTTGTGGTGTCAGTTTTCAAAAGCAAGCCTTGCTTTGTGCTGATTATCCTTTGCATTGGGATATATTCTCGCCCAGAAATCAGTGAAATTGATTCGCGTGTAGGATTCCTCATTTGTGATGTAGAATATGTGTTGGTATTTCTTTTGTTGAATGTCCCTCATTATTGGCGAGTAGTGTATATTGGGATTCCTTGTTGGCTGGTTTATTTTTTGTTGATATTGTTTTTGTATTAGGTTTGTTATGGCATTTTCTGTGCTAGTATTTGTTGTGTTGGATTTTCCTAGAACGATATCGTTAATTTCTTCTTGAGTCAACTCTTGGGTTTTTTTTCTTTTTCGCTTGTTTTTTCTTTTTCCTTGAACTTCCGTCCAGTTTTCCGCTGGATTCGAAGTATTCATTTCATCATTAGAGCCATCGCTTTCCGGCGACATGTTAATGTTTATTCACACAATTGTTCGCAATAAAGACAGCTTTTTATATGTCACTTAAAATATTTTTATTATAAGTAGTTTTTGTTTAGACTAGAGATAACACCGATTTTTCTAATTAGCTTTTAATTACCGTACGTTCGCTCTCTATGAAGGTCCGAAACAAACTGCAAATTACTACAATTTGTTGATTTTTTCAATACATTTGAGGTGAATATCGGCTTATCAATATAAGTAAAGAACTTCAAATGTATCGGCTGCTAAAAGAAAAGAAAGTTGTTGATGTGTTTCCAAACATTTAGGTGACACTTCATCTATATTTAGTTCTGATGTTAACTCTACTGGGGAGAGATTGTTCTCAAAGCTCAAATAAATTAAGAGAGTCCAGAGCGTTTGAATCATTTCTCTGTAATGAGCAATGAATATGAGCCGTGGCTGCGAATATTACCATTATAAAATTATGGCCACATAGCAGGCACCTTCTGCAACCACTTGACTTGGCTGTTTTTAAATCTATTAAAGTTGCTTGTGATTCTTCGCTTGTTGAATGGCAACGAAATCCTTTAGGACAAAAATTAACTAAAAGTAAGCTTGATGAAATTGTGGGAACTGTGTGGAAAGACGCAGATCCAAACATTATTCGTGAAGGGTTTAAAGAAGGCGGTATACATCCTTAGAACTGTGACAATATACCATAAGAGAAATTTGATGCACTCCAACTGAAACGATGGGAACAACAAACACCGAATACTGAGGACGAACCACCAAGAGAGATTGACGTTGAACTGTTGGGACCAGCATGTCAGGGAGAGCATACATCAGTGGAAGACCTGGAACTGTTAGACTCAGAACATGGTCGGCAACATAGTATACAATTAAATGAAGACGTTAGATTGTTGGAAACGGAACATATACCATCAGCTAAAGACATTAGATTGTTGGAAACGGAACAGCAAGAATATACACCATCAGCTGAAGATGTTGGTTTGATAGAAAGAGAAGAATGTGAGGGAGAACATGAACAAACATCAGCTGAAATGGAAGAAGTAACGTTTGAAGCACTTTTACCAAATCTCGTAAAAGGAAATCAAGCTAATAATATAACGAAAATGTCCAGGAAGAAAATATGTTCAGGTGCTGATTAATAACAAGCGATGACGTAAGAAAAAAACTAAAAGAAGCTAAAACATACGAAGCCCAAAAGAAATTTATTACTAAAAGAAAGAAAGCTACTACCAAGGCACAGAAGAAGACCAAAGAAGAGAATGCTGATGAAGAAAGCGATTTTGAAACGCTTTCTGAAGTGGGGGCCGAGGCATTAGACGCACTTGACATTGAAAAAAATGTTATTGAAATTTGAGACTGGATCTTAACTAGACTGAATTCAGAGAGAAAGATTAGACAATATTATATAAGAAAAATAGAAGATGCGGATCAGGATGCCGCAAATCCAACTGTGAAATGTTTACGGAGAATAAAATCAAAAACGGTGACTTGCAGACCCGCTTTCACATTTCCTGATGTGGAAGATATTTCAGAAGTTGAGACTTCAGCTGTCATTTGTACTTTACCTCTTCCTATCATAGGAAGAAGGGGTGAAATCAAGTTTGACGTCAATTTTTCTAGCTATACCATCAATTAATTGTCATTTAAAAAGTTTTTTATGAACATTAGTTTTTTCGTTTATATTTTTAAGAATTTATGTTTGTGTTTTCTATTGTTCCTAATAAGTTAAGTATAAAAAACTGAGATTTTTGTAATACTCATTTCAATGTAATATCAATATTTACATAACCATTTGTTATATTTTAATTCTGGAAATTCCCATAGTTTCAAAAAGACCTCAGTTAGTTGCTCTTGCCCCGTAGATGAGGTCTATGCATTGGTGTGATAAATAATATGGGGTAAGTGCAACCGCCTGACCAAAATTTTGAAACAAAATTGTATAGGGCCATGTACTGTTTTTATAGCTGATTTCGTCCTACAGCGTGATAACTACTAAAAAATCTATATATATCCAGAATTTTAGACTTCTATAATTCTGGAGAATGTTGATAATAATTCAATTTGAATTTTGCAATTTAATAATTAGTTGAATTTATCCCACTTCACTCTACATATTTTCACATGTATATTATGTACATATTTATCAAGGTGAAGTGCATTTTTAATTTTTTTTTAAATTGTAGAATAATCGAATTCTGCCCAGAGGCCTCCACAGACCTAAATCCGGCCCTGCTATTCACCATGATTTAATGGTTTATATGTTATAGTATACCTGCTTTCCTAGCTCGTTAATCAAAAAGTATCTCAAACAAAGGCAGCAAAAAGTCAATCTAAAAGACAAGTTCTAATTATCTGTTTTTGCAATTGGGAGTACTCCAAGGATCGGTTCTGGGACCAGTACGTGTTATTTTTTTTTATTCTTCCCATGTTGTAAGTAGAATCCAGGACTGTAAGATTTATTTATATGCAATACTCAGTTATAGTTTTGAACCTAATGGAGTAGAGAATGCTTGTTCTCTTGTTAATCGCAACTTGAAAACTTTTATTGATTGTGCCACTTATAACTTCAGAATCAAAAGTAATGCTATTTGGAAGTAAGCTATGCAGACAAAGATATTTCAGTGGTATCTGGTTTATCTGTAACTTTTGGAAGGGTATCCTTTATGCTGATAACATGTTTAAGTGTATGTTCTACTACTGATTTAAGCTGAATACACAATTTTTTATATTCTAATTACCTTTAACAATTCCTTCAGTGATAAGTTTAGCTATTTTCCTTTTTGAGACAACTGTATAATTGAAGTTTAGACGACCATACTCCCATTGAACTGGACAGTAAATATTAAGTGCGTTACATAACCAATAGTAACTTGACCGCCTAAAAAATACAAAACATATTGATATAATGATATACTGCTGTTTTTTAAAAGCAAACCCACTTTTCCATTAAATATATAATAAACTTTGTATGTTATGTACTAATTTTACATCTATAGTGATACTATTTAAAATAAGACACGGTTTTAGGATTTAACAGACTACCTTGATTGAAACTCCTTGGTACACAGAGAATGGGTGATATGTTCTATACTGTCACATAAACAGTGGGTGTAGTCATATGTTGGATAAATACACCATTTATCTCCAGTTCTGTGATGAGGAGTAAATCTTACTCTGTATGCTACTGGGTCTAGTTTACCTTCTTCTAAAGTGATTTTCATTCTTAATGTTGCAGCACCTTCATCAATTTTACCATTCTTCATGTCCTAAAACAATTATTTTGATAATATAGTTAATTCCATCGATATTGAGCAAGATAATTATTCTAAAGGAAATGGTAAACAAAAAAAAAGTTTTTTAACAAAAATTGATATTCTTATTGTGATCTTGATTAAAAAATACAATTACAATTATTGATAATAACTGTTAATAATATTATTGGTAAATATTCGTCTGAAATGGAATTTCTCAATACATAATTTAGAAGTTAGACATATAGTGTCAAAAACTTCGTACAAAACAGGATCTGAAAAAGAAATTGATGCTTCGATTTCTATGAAAATTTTACTTTGAAGGATGAATATAAATTAGGAGGCGAATCTATCTGAAATAGTAACTTATTAATTACAAGGGAAGTTTTGAATGGACTTGGGGTTAAGAAAGATTTGGACCATAATATGTAAAAATAATTATTTTATGTTATAACTTTATCATTATTTTTTATGGTTCATGAGAAAACATGCTCAGAAGTGTAAAATATGAAGTTATATTTTATTGTTCGTCTCTATGATCCTATAAACTTTTCCAAATTTGCAGAAAAAAATTCTACGTCTTCTATGTGATACCTAAGAATTTCATTTCGTAATCTTATTGGTTTAAAAGTAATTCTTGTGACTTCTAGCAACTGCAATTTTAAGGTTAAGTATGTGAGAATTTGCATCTACAGCATTTGCACGGTGTTTGTTTCACGGTGATGTTGGTCGGTGAGTACACAATTTTTATGGTATTTTATTCGAAATTATGAATTATCATAATGAAACATTGCAGTGAATACGGCTCCGGCTTTTCCTATTCTTATTATGACTTCTTTAGAGCTATCGTTGTTTTCGTTGATGACAGTATTTGCTCACACGTTCGATGATTTGGAACGTTTTGTTTTGGATATTACCATAAATTTTGTTTTTCTTATGTTTAATGATAATCTATATTCTTCACTGAACTCTACTATTCTATTGACTAATGTTTGGAGATACTCTAGTGTTTCTGCAAGAAGAACCGTGTCAAGGATTGGTCAGAAAGTGTTCTATTAATTATTTCTTCAGAGTAGAGATTGAACAACATCCGTCAGTGAAGTTATAAATCCTTGTCTCACACCCCGCTTTATTTCAATTTCTTCAGTCTTCTCACGTTCCGCTCGCACCACTTCTTTCTGATTGTAGTAGATATTCAATATAATTTTAATGTCTCCGTTATCTGGTTTTTTTTTTCGTTAGAAGACTAATGAGATGATCATGTCGCACTTTATCAAAGGAGTTATTATAATGTATGAAACACACACACACACACACACACACACACACACACACACATACACACAAAATATCAAGACATCTTTGTTACATGACATTCAGAGCGAATAGGGCTTCCCTTGTTCCGAGTCCATTTTGAAATACAAATTGCGTATCATCGATATCCATTTCAAGCCTGTTGTGTATTCTAATGTGTATAATTCTCAGGAATGTTCTCATCAAACTGATTGTACGATAGTCAGTGCATTTTTTGGCATTCACCTTTTTGGGTATAGTTAGAAAGGTGGATAAAAGCCATTCTTGTGGTATTTCTCCTGTAACAATATTACATATTACTACACGAGACAACCTGTATATTGATTCTAAAATAAATATTCAAATCCATTCTGTTCAATATTAAAAAAAAATCTCAAAACTTTCCAACAGCAACAAGCCAACTCGATTAGAATCGTAAAAAAAACAGAATACTAATGTCCTTTTTACATTAAAAAAATAATTCTCGAAATATCTTTTCCTGTTGATTACAAGGAGCAAACATTCTTTCTCTTTTCTGCTAACTTCTAACGTGTACAGTCGATATTTGATTTTTGCATTCTGTCTTCCAGTTTTTTTTACGGTTCTAATCGAGTTGGCTGGCTTGTTGCTATTAGACAGAATGTGTTTGAATATTTATTTTAGAGTCAATACAGAGGTTGTCTCGGGTAGCAATATGAAATATTGTTACACTCCTGATATATAGATACTATTGAAAAGCTCCACCAAAATATGAATCAGGTCCTCTTCTATCAGTTTGAGGATTTCTGTGGGTTATTCGTCTGGACCTGGGGCCTTACCATTCATCATCCTTTTTGGTGTATAGATGAATACTTCTTTAGTTATTTCTGGGCCCTCATGTCCTTGTATGTTATTCCAATCTAGTTCCTTCCTATCATCTGTAAAGAGTTCATGAACAAAGTTCTTCCAAGTCTCCAACCTCTCTTCCAGTTCTGTTCATATTTTTCCGTTTTGTTATATAATGTCATGGGTTGTTTGCGCGTTTTTCTGTGAATGTCAGTTCTTTCATTTTTTTATATATATTAAAAATATCGTGTCTTAACTGTAGGAAATAGGACTCTATTTCCTCGCATTTTTTTAGGAAAATTTTCTTTCGTTATTCTGATTTCTGCTATGATTTTTTTCTGTAGTTGATTATATCTGTTTAATTTCTAACTTGTCTAACTGCTAACATGATAGCTTAAATATTTATTTTCAATTCAACCTTGGAAGTTTTTCAGTCAGTTACAAAAAATTGTCACTGTCAAAAATAAAAAATTACTACTTCATAAAATATATTTGATTTTTATCAACGATTCAAGATAATTTGAATGATATCCAATCCTTCCAAGTGAAATAAGAGCTATTGAAGCTTTATGTGTGTTTAAGGAATAATCGTTCGTTTATTCCCATACATAAATTTGATCCCTCGAGTCGGACAGAGCATAAAACCAGCGATAAATCCTAATTATTAAAATTGGAAAATGGAATGTGTGTCTGGTATCTGGTAATTGGACTGGACCGATTGTGAATTGGACTTTGTCAAGGACTCATTCAGGTCAGACGTTTCCAATATATTCTTTATTTTTTGAGCTGTTCAACATTTGACGTGCGAGTTTTCGCACACAGTTTGCAAACTTTTTTTACGTATATAAACCTGTAATCAAACATGGATCCGGATGCGTTGTTATTAAAAGCGCACGCCGCTCGAAGAACTGCTAAAGGTAGTATCACTAGAATAGAGAATTTTATCAATGCAAATGCAGGTAATTTATTGCATAAACTTGAATATGATACCAGGTTAGAGCTACTTGAAACTTCTTTCAAAAAATTTTGTGAGTCTCAGGACGTCATTGAGGGCTCCGAGACAGATCTTGATAAGATTGGTGACCCTAGTGAATATGAAGAAAAATATTGTACTTTAAAAACTCAATTAAAAATTTTGATTGATCATTCTTCTCCTAAAGATAATGCTACCGTTCAAGGTACAAACCAACAAGGTCATCACGCAAATTCCATACAAAATGTTAATGTTAAAACAGAGGTAAAATCTAAGATGCCTGAAATTGTAATTGACAAATTTGCAGGTGGGCACCAAAGTTGGAATGGTTTCTATGATATTTTTAAAGCCCTTGTTTTAGACAATGATGATTTGGCAGAAATACAAAAACTTATTTATTTAAAATCAAATTTACTGGGTGAACCTCAAAAATTAATTTCAAATTTACCATTGGTCGCCTCTAATTTGTCAGTAGCAATTGACATACTTAAGGAAAGATATGAAAATAAGTTAGCGAATATTTACGTTCACATCAAGGGCCTATTAGACGTTCCATCAATAAATAAAAGTAATTCAATGAATTTGCGTAACTTTGTTGTCACAGTTAAACAGCACACTGAGTGCTTAAAAAATTTGAATGTTCCTATAGCAGAGTGGGATTTGATTTTGGTGTATATTTTGTCCCAAAAACTAGACATTAACACTAGACGTGGGTATGAATTGGAAAGAGGTCCTACTCTTTTACCTACTTTAGACGGGTTCCTCAAGTTCGTTGAGAAAAGATGTCAGGCTGCTGAAAATTTGGTTTCGCCAGAGTTGCCTCGTAAAAACTCTAATTTTGCTAATGTAGATAAAAAGTTAAGTTGTTTGTTTTGCAAAATGTCAAATCATAACATGTTTAAATGCTTTAAATTCAAAGAATTGCCATTGAATAAAAGAAAACAGTTTATATTTTCAAATCGGTTATGTTTAAAATGTTTTGCTCCACATCATGTAAGTCAATGTGAGTGGAAGAATTGCCCTATTTGCGGCGAAGCTCATAATTCCCTATTACATGCGGGAAATTCTGTCGATTATTCGTCAAAATCTAATAATTCTCACAATAATACAATAAATGCTCAACAAAATTCGAGTTTTGATTCCAATCGTGGGCCTACCAATCACAAACAAAAAGGTTATTCCATGAACAAATCGAGTAGTAACTCAGATCAAGCTTCTAACATAGAACAAATACAAAATTCGGAGGTTACTCAAGCTTCCACTAGTGACAAGCTTGGGGCACAATTCAACACTATGTCAAGCCTTTTTATAAACCAAAAATCTCATATTTTATTGGCAACTGCATCCGTACATGTTTCAAATAACAATGGCCATTTAATATCTGCCAGAGCCGTGCTTGATAGTGGGTCTCAAGTATCACTAATCACACATAAATTAGCGAAAAGACTACAATACCCTACCTATAATAAAAACTTGTCAATTTGTGGTGTATCAGGTCACATGCAAGTAAGTGAAGGAATAGATATTAAATTGTTCTCAAAGGTTGATCCCACAAAAACATTTGAAGTAAATTGTTCCGTAACAAATTTTATTTCTTCTAAGTTGCCTCAATTTCCTCTACAAACAGATCGATTAGAAATCCCTTGTAGTATCGTCTTGGCCGACTCAAATTATGATGTTCCAGATCACGTAGATTTGTTATTAGGAGCAGATGTTTATTATTCATTACTTTTACCTGGTCTGATTAACCTTGGGGACAACCTACCCATATTACAAAATACTCATCTTGGTTGGGTGGTAGGAGGTGTCCTATCCCCAACAATCTTGTCAAATTTTATAACATGTGATCAAGTTCCCTCACATTCTTTATTCATTAATTTCAATCAAATCGACAATTTGCTGCAAAAATTCTGGGCAGTTGAAGATGTGCCACAAGGACGTATTTTATCAAGTGAAGATGAACTTTCTGAACAAATATTTAAGGATACCACAAAAATTTTGGATAATGGTAAATTTCAAGTGGATATGCCATTTAAATCGCCCGTTGAGAGTTCTAAACTAGGCGAATCTTTTTCATATGCCAAAAAACGTTTTCTTTCATTAGAGAAAAGATTGCATCAAAATAAGTCATTGTTTGACCAATATTCAGAGTTTATTAAAGAATACATCAACTTAGGTCATGCACGGTACATTCCTCTTGATCTTAAAAATATTCACAATAACCACAAATATTTTATACCTCACCATTGTGTGATTCGCAATGATAAAGTTACAACGCGTCTCAGAGTGGTCTTCGACGCGTCCCTAAAAACCACCTCAGGATATTCATTAAACGACATATGTCTAAAAGGGCTTGTTGTTCAGCCAGAGCTATTTGACATTTTGTGTCGCTTTAGAGCTTATATGTTGGCTGTTGTTGCAGACATCGAAAAGAGGTACCGGCAAATCTTGATTAATTCTGATCACATTTACCTACAAAACATCTTATGGCGAGAAAATATAACAGATGATATTAAATGCATTGAATTGTTAACTGTTAGCTACGGAACAAATTTTGCACCTTATGTAGCCACTCGTCTCGTTGAATTGGCAGACATGTATAAAAAAGAATTTCCGTTGGCAGCTATGGCAATCCAAACTCAAACATACGTTGACGATGTGTTGGCTGGAGTTGACTCTTTCGAGGAGCTCTGTGAACTGAAAACCCAATTAATAAAATTACTTAATTTAGGCCAATTTACACTTCATAAATGGTGTTCAAATTCCATTGAGTTTATGAACAATTTTACCTCAGAAACTGAATCCAAAAACTACTCTATAAATTCTGAGAGTAATTCCAATAAAGTGCTGGGTGTTTTTTGGGAGCCGAAATCAGATCACTTTTCTATTTCTCTGCCCAAGAACATAAATGTAAATCCAATTACGAAAAGAAACGTCTTAGCTATTATAGCTCAAATCTATGATCCGTTGGGGCTTGTTGCTCCAATTGTCATAACAGCCAAAATCTTCATGCAGAAGCTTTGGTTATTGAATTTAAATTGGGACGACTGTTTAAATTTAGAGTTAAGTAACGAATGGATTCAATTTTCTACAAACATTCTTGAATTATCAGAGTTAAAAATTCCGCGATGTTTAATTAATAATCGCAATATCAAGCGAATTGAGATTCATTCTTATTCAGACGCAAGCTTAAAGGCATATGGGTGTTGTATATATTTAAGAACTGTTTATGAAAATAACAGTGTTTCTTGTCATCTAATTTGTGCCAAATCTAGAGTTTGTCCTTTGCGAACAATTTCTCTTCCAAAATTGGAATTATGCGCATGCGTGTTGTCAGCAAAGGTCACCCATCGTATTTTAGAAACATTCAAAAATAACTTCCAAATAGCCAGTGTTAATCTTTGGACTGATTCGCAAATTTCGTTAGCATGGCTACAATCACATCCAAGTAGATGGAATATATTTGTCTCTAATAGAGTTTCTTTAATTCAAGAACTAACATCCTTGTACACCTGGAGGTACATTCCTACCAAACAAAATCCAGCTGATTATGTATCTAGAGGTATGATGGCGCAAGAACTTATTTCTAATAATATGTGGTGGCAAGGGCCCTCACATTTGAAAAATGTTGATTTTAATTTAAATTCATTTCAGTCAAGTGTTAATATTCAGAAAATTCCGGAAGAACGAAAAGTTGTTATGAGTACAACCTCTACTGAAAATTATATGATAAGTATTTTCAATAGGTTTTCAGATTTTCTGAAAATACAACGTATAGTTGCATTCTGTCTTCGGTTTAGACATAATTTACAACATAAAGATGATAAAAGGTTTGGTCCTTTAAAAGTAGATGAATTACAACATGCTTTAAAGGCAACATTGCAAGTTTTGCAACAACATTATTTTTCTCAAGAAAAAGATTTATTAAAAAACAAAAAGGTCCTTCGAAATAAACAGTTTAATTCTTTGAATCCCTTTATTGACTTGGAAGGCTTAATCCGCGTTGGCGGGAGATTGTCAAATGCTGATCTGCCATTTGCACAAAAGCATCCAATATTATTGCCCGCTAGATGCCACATTGTTGATTTGATGCTACGGAGAGAGCACCTTAAATTATATCATGCCGGTGCTCAAACCGTGTTAAGTAACTTTAGATTACGTTATTGGCCTTTAGATGGCCTTAGAGCTGTTAAACGCATAATCCACAAGTGCATCCCTTGTTTTAAATTTAAAGCTAGGTGTGCTGAGCAAATGATGGCAGATCTGCCTAAAGATCAAAGATCGAATTTCAGTTTGTCGTCCATTTTTAAAGGTCGGTGTGGACTTTGGGGGTCCATTTTTAATTAAAACCTCGAATTTACGCAAAGCCTCTAATGTTAAAGCATATATTGCTATATTTGTATGTATGACTACTAAGTGCGTCCATATAGAATTGGTGTCGGGCTTGTCGACAGAACAATTTTTGCTCACATTACAACGTTTCATAGGCCGACGGGGTAATCCTTCGGTAATATACTCTGACAATGCCACTAATTTTTTTGGCTCCAGTAACCATTTGAAAACCTTATACGAATTTTTTAAATCCAAAAGTAATATTGAGTCTATTGAAAATTTTTTATCGAAAAATGAGACTCAGTGGAAATTTATCCCACCTCGTTCACCACATTGGGGCGGTCTTTGGGAGGCCGCAATTAAGGGTGCTAAGCATCATCTGATTAAAGCTATTGGTAAAACAGTTCTAAATTTTGAGGAATTTTCGACAGTCTTGGTTTGCATTGAGAGCATCATGAACTCGCGGCCTCTTAGCATTTTATCAAATGATCCGACTGATTTAACTCTTTAACACCGGGACATTTTTTAATAGGCGACAATCTTTCAGCATTCCCAGACAAAGACTTGAGTAATATTCCAGAAAATCGATTGTCAATGTATCAGAAGTGTATTAAATTCAAACAAATATTTTGGAAGCGATGGTCCATTGAATATCTTAATAGGCTTCAGCAAAGGCCAAAATGGACCAATCAAACCCGAAATTTGGAAATTAATCAATTAGTCCTTTTAAAGGAGGATAACTTGCCTCCTTTCAGGTGGGCTCTCGCGCGAATCATTGAAATTATTCAGGGTTCAGACGGCAAAGTTCGTTTAATTAGAGTCAAAACATCAGATGGAACGTTTCTTAGATCTATAGCGAAGGTATGTCCCCTTCCTGATGATACCTAGATTTGTGTATTGTTAAATCTTAAACTTTGTCATTAGGTTAGCTATTTTTTATGTTTTATGTACTGTGTTGTGTGCGGAAGTTATCTGAAGTGAAGTGTTTTGTTTAAGTTGGAGTTTTCTCCCGGAAAACGTCCAAGGCGGGAGTTATGTTTAATTTCTAACTGCTAACATGATAGCTTAAATATTTATTTTCAATTCAACCTTGGAAGTTTTTCAGTCAGTTACAAAAAATTGTCACTGTCAAAAATAAAAAATTACTACTTCATAAAATATATTTGATTTTTATCAACGATTCAAGATAATTTGAATGATATCCAATCCTTCCAAGTGAAATAAGAGCTATTGAAGCTTTATGTGTGTTTAAGGAATAATCGTTCGTTTATTCCCATACAATATCTTTGCTCATTTTTTCTTTTTTAATAGTCTTCGATTGTCCATGAGACAAAGAATTTTATCTGTCATCCATTCTTAAATTTCTTTTGTTTTTTCTTTAATCAGAATATACTTTGGAGGTCTTATCATCACCGTTTCTATATTTTTACATTTTTCATCTGTGTTATCCATGTTTTGATATTTTTCTTTTGTGTGGAGTATTTTTAAGTTACCGTTGACAGTTCTTTGCAGTTCCCACTTGATTTCTGGGTTACATAGTCAACTTACATCTAAGTGGTTTGATGTTGTATTCGGCACTAGTCTTTTTAGTTTGATGCGCACTTGTGGGTTATGATCTGAATAGACATCTGCACTTGGGTAAGCCATAACAGACTGTATAAAGTTCATATATTGCTCGTTTATCAAGATGAAGTCAATCTGGTTTTTAATTATTCTTTGATTGTTGTCTTGAGGATATTTCTATGTATAAAGTCTCCTCTCTGGTAGATTAAAGAATATGTTGGATACTATCATATTATTTTTCTGGCAGAATTGGATCAGTCAGTCACCTCGTTCATTTCTTGTATCAAATCCATATCCACCTACGTGTTTGCCGCTTTTTCCTTTTACAATTTTGAAGTTAAAATCTCCGAGAATAATTGTCATGTCTAGTGGCTTAATCGATTTTAGTACTTGATTGATTTGTTCGTAAAATTTTTCGATATCTTCATCGGCCTTATCTGCGAGTAGCATATATCTGAATAATTTTAAGTTATTTATTTAGTTAGGTAAAAGTTGCTGGGGGTCAAATCTGGAGAATGGCGTGGATACAATTAGAAATGTAATTCCCAAAATACAGGCACCATAATCTTGCTACTGGCTGTTCACTTAGCTGACTATGGAGTATATTTATATGTCAATCTGAGTACCTATCAGCCCATGTAACAAACTTATTTCTAAAATGGTGGTTTTTTTAATGACATAAAATTTTGTCTAAGAATATTTTATGGCATTTTGATCAAAAATTGAAATTCATAAAATGCATTTTTTAACGTTAACTATATCAAGAATATCAATCAAAATAAGTTTTATAAATTACCTGAAATAGTTGTAGATTTTCAGTAATGGGGCGATCCCTCCATGGAGAGGGCTGCGGATTAAAACCTTTCATCTCATCAGCAGTTTGATGACAAACATAAGCAAGTCCTTTTTTGATTAACTCTATTGCCCATTCATACAACTGATCAAAATAATCAGATGAATGGGTTATTTTGTAGGGAGTGTAACCTAAAAATTGGATGTGTTCACTTACTTTCCATGACAACTATATATATATAAAAACATACTATGAATGAAGAATTCCAAGTTTCACATTCAAACACGAACTTATTCAGTATATAATATCTACTTACATTAAAATGTATGTGATAAACCAACTAATAATTCAACACATATCATGCTTTTCAAAGGTTCTTTTTGAATTTAAACATTATCCTTCATATTTAGTTATCCTATCTGAGAAATTGAATTTTGAAAGTTATTTAATTTGAAGTGACCCAAAAAGTGATACCATGAATCTTACCAATTTCCACCCAGATAAGGAAATAACATGAAAGCACACGGCAAACCCAAACGAAGACAAATTTGAATAAAAGTTAAAAATATGTATGTGTGTGGATGAAACTGAAAATATACCACTCTATAGAAAGTAAAATGTTAATCTAGAAGACAACACTGACATCGATTTTGAATGGTCTAATAAAAAAATACAGAATAACTTAAGAACAAGAACAAATGCACCAAAGAATATGGCCACCAATTGAAGTTGTATTAAATACTAATTACTCTATTGTAAGTTTTAAAATCTTTATTGAAAATACTTTTGAAAAGCAATATATTCAAAAAGATATCTACTACTCATTCTCTATAAGCAAATGTTAAGAAACAATTATTGTGTTAGATGAACATTGATTGCTCAAATGAAATTTTTTTTAATTGTAAGAAATGTTAGATTAGATTAGATTTTAACGGGGTTACAGTACACTGAAACCAAAGGTTTATTGTGCCCCCCCTATCAGCGCTGTTCTCGCTACTACTACAGCTCGCCTTCCAGTTCCAAGGTTCTAATGAACTCTAGTATTTGGGACCGCTTCAACGAGGTTAGGTCCTCACTCTTACAAGTTTCTTGTCCAAAGCATTTCTTGCGTTGGCTTGCAATGGCGAGGCATTCCAGAACTAGGTGATCAGGAGTTTCATCCTCCTCCCCACAGAATCTACACTCGTCAATCTCTGCTAGACCTATTCTCATTAACTGCTTCCTAAGGCGGCAGTGTCCTGTAAGAAAGCCCGTGAGGAGATGTAGCTTATCTTTACTGAGGTCCAAATATTTTTTGGATCTAGCAGTGTCAAAGTTCCCCAGGAACTTTTTGGAATGTTCCAACCCGGGAAGGCACCACCAGAGTGCTTCTCTTTCGGTTTCCTCTTTCTTCCGAAACTCTTTCTTGCAGGAGCATTTTGCTACACCACAGAAAGGCTCCGGGCCAATAAAGGGCATTTGTGCTCCTTTCCTGGCAAGTGTATCGGCCTCTTCGTTTCCCGTGATTCCCGAGTGGCCAGGAACTCAGACTAAAGAGACCCTGTTATTCTTGCCTAATTCATCAAGTTTTCTTCGGCACTCCCATGCCAACTTTGAGTCAATGACATGGGAGCTCGATATGTCACATTTCTGGTAGTTTCTTTCTAGGTTCATTTCCACGCATCTTTCGATCGCAAGTATTTCTGCCTAAAAGACGCTCGGGAAGGAGCCTAACGATAATGAGTATCTGGTGCCAGGCCCAAATACTCCAGCGCCTGCTCCAATGGTGGTTTTTGAACCATCCGTATACCATCTAATGGTGTTTTCTTTGAGAGTTTGGGTGGTGTATTCCCTTTCCCAGTCTCTCCTCGTATTAAGCATCGTGGAGACATTCTTTTCGAAGCTTACTTTCCTGATCATTTCGTCACTGGGAAGATTCGCTAATGAGGTGTATCTTGTCAGAGAGGACCAAGCTCCCTGATTTTTAATACTCTCGATGCCTGAACCTTCCTTAGATATTCTAAGAATTGCCTCTTGGGCAGATCTTTCTATCACCAGATGTAGAGGTGTGAGATCTGTAATGATCTCAAGTGCCCTAGTTGGACACATTCTCATAGCTCCAGTGATGCACACACAGGCAAGCCTTTGAACTTTATCGAGGGTTTTCCTCGTGCTGTACTGACTTGCTTTTGTGTGCCAAACTATTGCCCCATATGTAATTGCTGGTCTCACAATCATGGCATACATCCATCGCAGTATTTTTGGGTTACAGCCCCACCTCTTACCAGCTAGATTTCTGCACGCCATCAAAGCTCTTATTGCCTTACTAGCAGTTATTTCAACATGCTTATTCCACAGAAGCTTACTGTCTAGGGTTATCCCTAGATATTTAACCTCTGATTTCCATTCTATGATTTCCCCGTTTAAGGATATGGGTTTCATGGCTGGAAGTGTTCTTTTCCGGGTAAATGGAATTACTATGGTCTTGCTTGGGTTAATGTTTAGCCCCACTGACAAGCATCATTGCTCAATGATTCTGAGGCCCTTTTGTAATAAATCACACAAGGTGCTCTCGAACTTGCCTCTGACTATTAACACAATGTCATCGGCGTAGCCCATACATTCGAAGCCAAGCTCCATTAACCTGTAGAGCAACTCATCTACAACGAGGCTCCATAGAAGGGGAGATATCACTCCCACCTGTGTCTCAGCTATCCTCGTTGTCAACAACTCATACATCCGTTTTACAATGGTTTCATTCACTCCTCGCCTTTTTAGTGCTTCTTTGACAGACACATGAGTTGTGTTGTCAAAGGCCCCTGATATATCCAGGAATACGCACATTGCAATTTCTTTGTTGTTCAGAGTTCTCTGGATGACTTCTGTCAGCTGATACAGAGCCGTCTCAGTTGATCGACCCGCTCTGTAGACATGCTGACATTTATGAAGTGGTATATTCTCCAGATCCTCTGTTCTTATGTAGTTATCCACTACTTTCTCCATCGATTTGGGTAGAAACGATGTTAGACAGATGGGTCTAAAAGATCGGGGATCAGTCCCATCTTTTTTCCCTATTTTTGGTATGAAGGTTACCCTTGCCCTTCTCCATTTTCTAGGTATTAGACCCACTGCTAGACTGCTTCTTGTAATCTTCAGCAGGTGAGGAAGAATCTCCTCTATGTAAGAAATGTTACAGATGTTATAAATATTTGTTACCTAACCACTCCACCATATCTTTAATTCCAGTAAAAAACTTTTCTTCCTCTTTTTCAGGATTGGTATCATCGTATCTCAGAAAACAAATACCATTATGTGCAGCTGCGTATCCAAAATTAATATTAATAGCTTTGGCATGACCAATGTGTAAAATGCCATTGGGTTCAGGAGGAAATCTAGTTCTTACCTAAAAATAAATACTGTTCAGTGAGACCAGTAAAAATTATTTTTAATATTAATGTAGAATAAGAAAATAAGTATGTTCAAGGCAAAATCTATAAGCCAGTCAAAATGTATTGTAATTTTTAGTAATATTTGGAATTTAATTTGTATTTATTCTTATTTTATTATTAATTATATATACAATTATTGTAATTAATCAATGTATTTTGAGCCTTTACTAAAATTTGACTGTAAAAATCTAGTAAAAATGATTGTTTTAAATTTTATCCAGAAACATTGTCAGAAAAAAATTTATTATGCAAAAATCTCTTTAAATAGTTTTGAGATAATGTATTTATTTATAACGATGAAATAAAACAATATATTTTGTTTAAAACTTCATTTATTTGAACTAATGTTCAATTTAAACTGGTTGACGCGTGTCACTAACACAGTAGCTTTGTCAAAACGAATGAAGGTATAATATAAAAATGTTTTAATATATACAGTGCATAACTACAGAATTCTATTGACTAATGTTAACAAAGGTATTGAAAGAAATTACCTGGAAATTCATTCACTACAGACACCTAAGCTATCTTCTAGGTAAAAAGGTTTAATGAAGGAGAGTGATTGATATCTATTTGGTCGTTAAGAAGATTACCTGAATATTTATTTTTTTTAATCTCAAGGACCTCTAATTAATTTAAACTAAAGGATTTACCGACTACATGGAGAATTTCAAAATCTGGGTCGAAAATGTGTTGGTTTTCTAATAAATGATTTGAATAGTTAGAATCTAATTTTTTGTTGTCATGTTTGTGTTCCGAAATTCTAGTTTTAAAATTTCTAAAAGTTCTACCGATATAAAGTTTATCACAGTTGTCATTACCACATTTTAATTTATAAACTCCTGATTTGTTCAATTTTGAAGATTTAGATTTATTATTTTTAATGAGTTTGGATAAATTGTAATCGGTTTTAAAGGAAATATTCATGTCTAAAGTTTCTAAAAATGATTTAATTTTTAAGGATGGTGTTCCAAAGTATGTTAAGCTTTTAAATGTTTATTATTATTTTTATCAGAAGGGAATACTTGTTCTAAACTAAACTAAAGTCTGTTTTTTTATCTTTTTATTTATGATATTGTCAATTAAATTTGGATCGTAATTATTATTATCTGCTATTTGTTTTATGATATTTAATTCTTTGTTATAATTATTAATATTTAATGGGACTGTTAAGAGTCTGTGTATCATACTATCGAAAGCTGATAGTTTATGACTGAATGGGTGGACCGAACTATTATGAATTGTAATATCTGTATGTGATGGTTTATGAAATATAGAAAAATCATGTTTATTATTTATATTTGAAAATGTAAGGTCTAAAAAGTTTATAGACTTATTTTGTTCAAGCTCTACGGTAAATTTGATATTATTGCGAATCGAGTTTATGTAAGTAATGAAGCTCTCTAATTGTCTATTTGTACCGATGAAGCTAGTTAAAATGTGCTCCACATATCGGTGCCAGTACATAAATTTTTTACTAAGGGGGTGTTCATGAATTATTTTTTCTATATTATCCATAAAAATTTCTGCTAGTAGGGGGCTGAGGGGGTTACCCATAATCAAACCGTCTTTACTGCTATAAACCTCTCCATTGAAATGAAAATAATTTTGATTCAAACACACTTTTAATAAAGTAATGATATCAGAGTTAATTATAGGATTAACATTATTGTATGTGAGCAAGTTATCAACAAGAGTTATAGTTTCTTTAGGAGGTATACTAGGGAATAGATTTGTTACATCGAACGATATGAATTTAGAATTATGGGGTAGTATTATATCTTGAATATTATTAATTAATTCAGTTGAGTTTTTAACTGAAAATCGAGGTTTGAATGAACAATATTTAGAAATGACACCTATGAGAATTTTCGAAATTTTGATTGAAGGTGCTGTGAAATAAGAAACAACTGGTCTGATTGGGTACCCCTCTCTATGGAGTTTAATTAATGAATAAAGTTCAGGGTGTTGCGGATTGGATAAAAATAATTTATATTTTTCTTTATTGGTAATTATTGATTTAGCGTTACCTACAGCTAATTTTATTTCTTTCTGAAATTTATTAGTTGGGTCTTTTTTAAGGGTCTCAAAATTGCTTGCCTGAATAAAATTGTTGGTTTTTAATATATAATCTTCTTTAGGTAATGCTATATTTCCTTTATCTGCTTTTGTGAAAATAAGACAATTTGACTTTGATTTTTGTTGAATTTATTTGGCGACTGATAATTCAAAGTTGGGTTTGTTAACCTTCATAGGACTGGCCGGGATCTGTTTGTACCCCATGACGTATGTTTTTGCTGTATCTTTGCAAACGCAAATTTTTAAACATTGATCTTTCATCTAGCTGCAGTTTATGAATTATTTTGATAAAATATGATGTACTTAGTAGTTTTTATTAGCTGGTATAAACAAAAAATAGTTTTATATTCCAGGGGTCTCTTCAGACCCCGGTCAGCCTTTTACGTCCGATAAAATAATCCCGGTAACTGTTAGTAAAATCGGGGAATCCCATACATTTAACGTTTGTTTACTCACAGGGAATTTACCCATATAATTGTAAAATGTAAATTACCAGTTCAAATGGGGGATTCTCCCCACTGAGATATATTTTTTAGACTTGAATATGCAAGTTTGTCTCTTGTGATATTGCGAGTAGGGTACATCGTTTTGAAAATGAGTCAGTTTTTATTTACAAACAATCGCAAGGGGCTTACTGACGATGAGATGTTACGTATACTTGAAAATGATGATCCAGAGTTTGATAGTGTTATCAATGAGGAAACATCGAGTGACTTAGAAGATGAAAAAATTGTCACAGAAGTAGAGGAAGAAAATGATGTAATAGTTGTTGATCAAAGTATAGAGAAAACGAACCCAGAGGAAACCAACAGTTAGTAACAGCCAGGGCATTCCAGTATATAAATCTAAAGATGGAACTGAGTGGTCAAAAATTCCAGGAAACACAAAAGTTAGACGTTCAAAAGCTAATATTCGGAGACATGCTCTAGGCCTTACAAATTACAGTTCTGATATCTCAAGTATAAAAGACGCTTTTCTTCTTTTCCTATCTCTGGATATTCTGAACATAATAGTAACCGAAACAAACAGAAAGGCACAAACATAATATGATAAATGGAATATAGAAAATCCGAATAAAATTAAAGTTTTTGTACCTGTTGATTCTACAGAGATTGAAGCTTATATTGGACTGTTGCTTATTCTTGGCGCACTTCACGGATCGAAAGAGGCTATCGATATGCTCTGGTGTCAAGATATTTATTACTGGCGTCCTATAATTCCTGCTGCAATGTTAAGAGGCAGATTCAAACAAATTACTTCTAATTGTAAAAAATCACTTAATCCTGGCGACCATCTATGTGTAGATGAGCAGCTTGTACCATTTAGGGGTAAGGCACCTGATAAGTATGATATCAAAATATGGGCTCTTGTGGACTGCACCACTTCTTATATTGCAAACATGCAAGTTTATTTGGGTAAGCTATTTGAAAAGCAATATAGGCAAACTTTATATTCCTATGTATCTATTAATTTTTAGGAAAACAAGGTAACAAAGCGGAAAAGGGTCAAGGTCAAAGGGTTGTCCTAGATTTGACAGACCATTTTGAAGGCGGATTTGGAATAACAACCGATAACTTTTTTACTAGTTTAGAACTTGCTGAAAAGTTGTGGAAAAAAAATATTACTTTATGTGGAACCCTCCGGAAAAATAAAACATTTATTCCTAGGGTACCTCTACCGGCATCGTACAACAAAGAGTTTTCAAGTATGTTTGCTTTTAGAAATCAAAGAACGCTAGTATCCTATGTTCCAAAACAAAAACATGCTGTCATCTTACTTTCAAGTGAGCATACTGATAGGTAGCTGGAGAAGAACAGCACTATAAACCAGAAATTATTCTTCATTACAACAAAACAAAAGGTGCTGTCGACACTTCAGATAAGTTGGCCAAAGAATATACAGTGCAGAGAAAGTCAAACCGCTGGCCAATGGCAATATTTTCGCATCTTATAGATATCGCAGGAATAAATGCTTATAAATTGTGGTTACTGCAAAACCCGGATTGGCGAAAAAACAGTTTGGATAAACGTAAAATGTATATTTTGGAATTAGGAAAAGAACTCATAAAGAAAAACGGTTTTTGGCGATATAATAATAAATACATTCAGACGAATAGAAAACGGCATATGACAGACGTTTTTCCCGAACTACTGGATGCAACAGAACATAGAGTTGAACAACAAAACATTACCAGGGGGCGCTGCCATATGTGTCAAAGAGGAAAAGAGAAAATCCAGAAAAATATGCATTAGGTGTAATAACTTTGTGTGCCTAGAACATTCAAAATCGGAGATAGTTTGTAAAAAATGTTAAAATAATATGTAGCTAGTAGTATTAGTGATTAGGGTATTTTGTATTTTTTCGTGATGATTTTTGACTAATAAATGGTTAATAGTAAAACTTTAATAAAACTTCTTTTCTATATATTTAATTTAAAGAAAAATACAGCATTTCTGCAATTTTACGCATGGGGTCTTCTCGGACCCCAGTTAGTCCTTATCGTAAAATTTTGATGTCCGTCCCATGAAGGTTAAACTCGACAAATTCTTTTTTAATAATTTCTTAAGCTTTATGTTTTAGATTAGAATTATTTGGAAAATTATACAAATTAATTTCTGTTTCTATACCTAGTTATCAAATGAACATGTGGGTTGAATATTATGTTTAAAACCTTTTTGTAATAATTGAACTTCTTTATCTGGAAAAATTGTATTGGGTTTTTTGATACTGGTTTGTTGGTTAATAATGAATTTAATTTACGTTTTTGTCCTCGGTACTTTTTGTGAATTATTACTTTAATTTTATCTCTTATGTACCTATCTAAAATGTCAAGCTCTATGGGGTGTATATGTGATAGTTGTGAATGAATTACCTTAACATGAATACTAAAAATATATCTCTTACTATACTGAATGTTCTTTTCTTCTTTTAACCATTTTTCATTTTACCTAGAAGATAGCTTAGGAATGTTAGTAGTGAATGAATTTCCAGGTAGTTTCTTTCAATACCTTTGTTAACATTGGTAAATAGAATTCTGTAGTTATGCACTGTATATATTAAAACATTTTTATATTATACCTTCATTCGTTTTGACAAAGCTACTGAGTTAGTGGAACGTGTCAACCAGTTTAAATTGAACATTAGTTCAAATAAATGAAGTTTTAAACAAATTATATTGTTTTATTTCATCGTTCAGTATGGATGATTTTCATCAAGTAAAAGCCTCATCTATTCAATATTTATTTATAACTGTTCAGAAAAGTATCAAAAATTATTCTATACCTGCGTTTCAAAGGCAACATTAGTAATACTAAAAAATTATATTCATACCTGTCCACCAGTGATTTTTAAATGCTCCTTCAATAATTTTTCAGTATTGTCTGTGACAATGTATCCATCTGTTTTATAGTTTTCTCCTGGAGCATGAAAGTTAAGCTTTTTCATTACATCTACAATAGTAAGACCCTCCACTAAAACAAAATTATTTGTTTGAAACAATTTGAATACCTTGAAGTAATTCGTTAGTTTTGATAATTTCTTAATGCATATATTTACCAACTTGTACTTCAGTTGTCTGTGGTTCTTTTTTTGGTTTGGCTTCATTTTTGGCAACTTTACTGACCTTCTTTTCGGGTTTTGGTGCTGGTCCTAAATCTGCTTCAGTCTTTGGTCCCAAAAGATCAAACACCTAATAAAAACAAAAGTTTTGTATGTGAGTAGGTAATAACAAATAATGTATTACAGTATATTTATATAAATAAATTCTTTTAGTGGCAAATATTAATAGTCGGAATTTCGTTATCTTCATTGATTAATGCTAGGTATTACTTTAGAAGCATATATGATGGTAAAAAATACATAAACTAGTAACAGGTACCATCTACACACCTGCCTATGAATTTTAATGGTAATTATAAAGAATGTAGAGTACAGTGATATAATCTAAATATTAGCCTTTCCACAAACTGTGAGAAACACATGGAAACTAGCACATATATGTGTGTTATTGAACATACAAGAGGACATAAAATAGCAGCTATTAAATTCAAAGGAATTATACTGATAATGGTTATCTGAACAGATAGCCAAGTCTGTAAATATATTGGACTGTATTGGAATGACTTTTGTGATAATTAAATGTCTACATTTGAGGTATTAGGCCACTCGTCCTTTGGATTCGTTTCATTGTAATGGAAATTGGAAATATTTTGGTAGAAGAGGTTCTTAAGCAACTACAGTTAATGATATGAAAACTCATATTGGGATTCCATTTGGAATAGAGTGGACAAATTATGGACAGTAACTGGTGACACTTCAGAAGTGGTTCCCAAGCGTAAAAAGCAACTGCAAAGTTTTTCTCCCTATGTCAGGCAAACTCTCGTCCTCCTCCACCATTCTTAGAATTATGTCAATGGTTGGAATCTCTTTTTTAAAATATAATTCATGTACTTTTCGTCTTATTGTATTTTGCATATGTTCATCAAGGTCAAATGTGGTTTTCTTCCAGTTGACTTTTTAGGTGTAGATATATTTCCATTTTTGCTCTCTCTTAGAAGCCTGTAAATAGTAGATTCACTAACTCCTGTCATATTGGAACATGTCGAAACTATATTTCTAACAGTAGCAGCCGGCATTTGATGTACAACAGCATCATGCACATTTAACACTACAGCCTTCGTTTGTAAGCTAAGCACGCTCTTACACTTTACTGGGGTAAAACTTGAAGACATTTTTCACAACACAGTTAACACTTATGGAACATAAGCGACTCTAAGCAAAACAAATTATACACATTTGGACGAGACCAAGTATCACCGTATATACCTGCAAAATTTCTAAGTAGTCATTGGGACAATCCCTTGTAGGACCCTATTGTAATGTTTCTTGGAAATGTTATTATCAACATTTCGAAAATCAGAAAGTAATTATCTGGAGAATGAATTGATAAATGGTTTGTTAATATGTCTCCCAAGAATTGACCTGCTTCAAATTCTCAAGATAATTAATGAAATATTCAGTCAGAATAGTTGCGTTACAAGATTATTTCAAAAATAATTTATTGTTTTAACTGTATGTATTCTCCAAATGTATGAAGGTCAGTTAGTTGTTTTAACCAACAGAATTTACATTTATATTACCTTTATATATCAGATCGGGTATAAAATTAAATAGTAAATAAATTCCTTAGATGAACGGTGACGCCTATGGTTTAGTACCTGACTAGCATCTGTGACCTTTTCGCGTGCTGTCAGACAATAAGAAACAGACTATAGTACATTTTTTGAAAGTATTACAAAACATCCAAATGATAATAAAAACAAAGTAAACAAGCAAAAAACCCAACCATAAAACTAATTCCAACACGATAATTAGTAGGACACAAAAAAGAGAAATATACTTATTTAAATATACAGACACTGGCCCGTATTCATTATATATTGAAAACATTTCGGAAAATTTCACTGGAAAATTAAGTGCTATGAAAATTGGAGAAATAGTTTACAAATATCACAAATAAATTAACAACCAAAGTCAATAGAATCCATAGGTAAAAATAGAATCAGAATAAATTGCAAAGATTTTAACAGTGCCAATACCCTAGTAAAATCTTCAGAACTGTCAAAGAGCAAATTAGTTGCGTACATCCAAAGACTCATGTTGCACAGAAGAGGCTTAATTAGACAAGTTGAACTAGAGTATTCAGATGAATACATTCAAAATAATATCAAAAAACACGATTTGCATTGTAGGTTCAAAGTAGAATCAACAAAAAGGTTATCCAGGAAAGTGATATTGACGGATCAAACTGTCAAGTATGTCCCAACTGGAACGATACTAATGACATTTAAATCGCAAACTCTGCCTAAATATATCGAAATTAATCATGTAATATGTGAGGTTGAAGCATATGTTGAGAAAGTAGTTTTGTGTTATAATTGTTTTAGATATGGTCATTTGGGTAAGCACTGTAAAGGATGAGATGTGTAAAGGTAATCCTCCTACAGATAGTTGCACAGAAATAATAACCCCTAAATGTTTCCACTGTAACGGGTTACACTATACCAATGTTACTAACTAATGTCCCAAATTCAAACGACAAAAAGAAATTAAAAAATTATTGTCTGAAAAAGATGTATCATACAAAGATGCTGACAATGAAACTCCAAAAAGAACATTTGCAACAGTTACATCGACCGATCCATCTCCTCCATAAAGGTCATCCTATTATACTCAAACAATAATAAAAATTCCCAAAAGAACCAGACCCAGTTCCCCAAATCTCACAATAGAAGCACATTATAAAATTATAGCTCCATGCAATCTACCCTCCACTTCTGGGGGAATCTCCCAATCAGCTACATATTGTTCTAATCTCAGATCACAGCACCAAGAAATGGATGAAGAAGTAAAGGAATTAATAAATACACCACAATTCTTGGAAATAATAAAAACAATAGCTGAAAGATTTAAAGAATACAAGAATTAGATTTGTTTAGTATACTCAAAAACGAAAAAGAACGAACCTATAATGGGCCTATCAATGGCAGGACTTAAGATCTGCCAATGGAATTGCAGATCTGCAATTTTTAATAAAGAGAATTTATTAAACCTTTTGAGTGAGACTAATGCAGACATAGCATTACTATCAGAAACTTGGTTTAAACCAGGGGTCTTTGTCAATTTTCCCTTTTATAATACTCTTCGTTCCGACCGCCTAGACGGAATGGGTGGGGTAGCTATTCTATTAAAAAATATATAAAACTTAGAGAAGTATTTTTACCTCTTTTTCCTGATATACCAAATAAATGTGTAACTATTAGTTTTGATTCATATAGTATTACTTTTGTATCCTTGTATATAAAACCTGCTACATATATTGATGTAAATGTATGGAATTCCTTTTTTTCATCTATACCTCCTCCGTTTGTTATTGGGGGTGACTTTAACTCTCATAACCTGGCGTGGGGTTGTGAGTGGAATGCCATTTATGGGAAACACTTTTAAGCTGTTTAGAAGACAACAATCTCATTTGTTTAAATGATGGATCTCCCACTTTAATTCAATACAATCTACACTAAAGAGCCAGTGCCATTGACTCAACAGTTACTAGTCCACAGATATCACACTTATTCCGATGGAAAACACATGATGATCCTTGTGGTTCTGATCATTTACCAATTATAATTGACTGTTTCATTAAGCCAAATAGTTTCAGTTTCAAGAACAGCAGAAAATGGAGTAGATATACAGAAACCAGTGAAGAAATATTCTCAATTATCAATGAGGAACCAACATATGAAGACGTAATTAATTCTATCAATAAAATAGCACCAACAATGATACCCCAACAATCAGTCAAAACAATCAAATCAAGAGGAAAGCAGTGGTGGAATGACGAATGTAAAGAAGCAGTCCAGAAAAGAAAACTCGCGTATGACAAATATAGAGAGAATCCTAACCTTGAAAATATATTGGAATTCAAACATAAGTGACGCTATGGTTAAAAAAATAACAAAAATAACGAAAAGAGAATCTTGTAAGAATAACTGCAACTCTATGAACAGCAGTACCCCTATTAAAGAAGTGTGGCAGCGAATAAATAAATATAGAGGTAGAAGGTAGGAAAATTATCAAACTATTGACGTATATGATGAGTGGATTTCATAGTAAACTGGCTCCAGATTGGGTACTACAAACTGAAGCTGATATGGAATTACCTGAAGCACCAAATGATTTTCTGCATAGAACATTCACGATAAATGAACTACTTATAGCTCTTAAGATTAGTAACAACTCGTCTCCGGGAAGAGACCAAATACACTACCCAATGTTAGCCAATCTGAGCAGAAACTCTCAAGAACAAATCCTCAGGCAGTTTAATAATATTTGGACCCACCAATCCCCAATACCACAAGACTGGAAAGATTACATAATAATACCAATATTAAAAAAGGAAAAACCACCTGATAATTACCAATCATATAGACCCATATCGTTAGCATCTTGTGTTTTGAAGACATATGAACGGCTAATAAAAAATCGCTTAGAATTTTGGTTAGAAAAAAATCAATTATTACCTAAATCACAATATGGTTTCAGACGGGAACGATCTACACAAGAAAGTTTAACCAATTTGGTCACTGATATCCAAATAGCTTTCACTAAAAACAACTCAATTTCTGCCATTTTTCTAGACATAGTAGGAGCATAAGACAATGTAAACCTGGATATCTTATATACAAAAATGATGGCTCTCGGTATACCAAAGACAATTATAATAAATATTTTAAATATATATTCAACACGTCGGCTATATATCAGAACGAGTAGAGGACTCACTGACATGCGACAGACACAGGTAGGTCTACCCCAAGGAAGCATCATAAGCCTACTTCTTTATAAAATATACACACAGGAATTAGAAAATTTATTAACAACAGACACTAAAGTATTACAAATTTGCTGACGATATATGTATCTATGCAGAATGAAAACAAATATACAGCTGTAATAACACCCTTTCACAGAATATTGCAATTATAAAAAAATGGACTGAAGAACAGAAATCCAACATTTGTACTTTTACAAGAAAAAGGTACAATCCACCACGTTACATTAAACTGTCATCGTTCAATATTAAATATGAAACAAATGTCAAATTCCTGGGTATATATCTTGATATGAAGCTTAACTGGAAAAAACACATTAACTACATCACATTAATGCAATTAACATTTTAAAGTCAATACGTGGGCAAAAATGGGGAGGAGACCCTAACATAGGAATTTTACTTTATAGATCGTTAATAAGATCAATATTAGACTATGGTTCATTATTCTATCATAACATCGCCAAAACCCAACTAGAAAAAATTGAAGAAATCAAAAATAGAAGTATTCGCATTTGCAATGTATCCTGTGAATATCATCCTGGAACTCGAACGAGAAATCGAGGTTCTGAATTATTTATTATATTTTTATTGTTTAGGGGTAGTTTCATCCACCCCGACGGCTTCTAAGTGGGTACGGGCGGTGGTAGATAATTTCTAGGGTCATTTGCAATATATCCTGTGAATATCATCCTGGAACTCGAACGAGAAGTCGAGGTTCTGAATTATTTATTAAATTTTTATCGTTTAGGGGTTTTCATCCACACCGACGGCTTCTAAGTGGGTACGGGCCGTGGTAAATAAGTTCTAGAGGCATTTGCAATGTATCCTGTGAATATCATCCTGGAACTCGAACGAGAAATCGAGGTTCTGAATTATTTATTAAATTTTTATCGTTTAGGGGTAGTTTCATCCACCCCGACGGCTTCTAAGTGGGTACGGGCGGTGGTAAATAATTTCTAGGGTCATTTGCAATATATCCTGTGAATATCATCCTGGAACTCGAACGAGAAGTCGAGGTTCTGAATTATTTATTAAATTTTTATCCTTTAGGGGTAGTTTCATCCACCCCGACGGCTTCTAAGTGGGTACGGGCGGCGGTAAATGATTTCTAGAGGCATTTACAATTTATCCTCTGAATATCTATCATCCTGGAACTCGAACGAGAAGTCGAGGTTCGGAATTATTTATTAAATTTTTATCGTTTAGGGGTAGTTTCATCCACCCCGACGGCTTCTAAGTGGGTACGGGCGGTGGTAAATAATTTCTAGAGGCATTTGCAATGTATCTTGTAAATATCATCCTGGAACTCGAACGAGAAGTCGAGGTTCTGAATTATTTATTAATTTTTTATCAATTAGGGGTAGTTTCATCCACCCCGATGGCTTCGAAGTGGGTACGGGGGTCGAGGTTCTGAATTATTTATTAAATTTTTATCGTTTAGGGGTAGTTTCATCAACACCGACGGCTTCTAAGTGGGTACGGGCCGTGGTAAATAAGTTCTACAGGCATTTGCAATGTATCCTGTGAATATCATCCTGGAACTCGAAGGAGAAATCGAGGTTCTAAATTATTTATTAAATTTTTATCGTTTAGGGGTAGTTTCATCCACCCCGACGGCTTCTAAGTGGGTACGGGCGGTGGTAAATAATTTCTAGGGTCATTTGCAATATATCCTGTGAATATCATCCTGGAACTCGAACGAGAAGTCGAGGTTCTGAATTATTTATTAAATTTTTATCGTTTAGGGGTAGTTTCATCCACCCCGACGGCTTCTAAGTGGGTACGGGCGGCGGTAAATGATTTCTAGAGGCATTTACAATTTATCCTCTGAATATCTATCATCCTGGAACTCAAACGAGAAGTCGAGGTTCGGAATTATTTATTAAATTTTTATCGTTTAGGGGTAGTTTCATCCACCCCGACGGCTTCTAAGTGGGTACGGGCGGTGGTAAATAATTTCTAGAGGCATTTGCAATGTATCTTGTAAATATCATCCTGGAACTCGAACGAGAAGTCGAGGTTCTGAATTATTTATTAATTTTTTATCAATTAGGGGTAGTTTCATCCACCCCGATGGCTTCGAAGTGGGTACGGGGGACGGTAGTTGATTTCTAAAGACAACTATATTATATTATGTATGTTAAATTTTAAAACACAATTTGTTGTATCTGCTTTCAATTTTACTATTTTAACTGCTGGAAATCAACTGCTAACTTCACACCCGTTAAAACTTATAGCTAAAAATAATGGAACATCAGAGAAATTGCAAGTTTTATCTCAGTTATGCTCTAGTCACAAATACTGGGCTCACAAGAAAAAACCACTATTGATAGAATCATATAATCAGGTCAAGGAATATAAACAAACCATACATCAAACAGAAAGCTTTGCAAGCCACATAAGACAATATGAAATATTTGATAACCCTCCAATCATTGTCATAGAAAAACCACAAAATGACCAGAATATACACATAGTAAATCAGGAGATAAATTGTAAATGGACAAATTAAGAACAAATATACACAGATGGATCAGTCGGTCAAGGTAATACTGGATGCGCTGTATATTACAAAAACATAAATAGAAATAAGGCATTCAAACTACCAGAGCAGTCTTCAATATTCACAGTGGAACTCACTGCAATAAGAGAAGCATTAAAAATGTGCCTAAACTCATGTAAGACTAACTTCGTCATTTTCACTGATAGCAAAAGCTCACTGGAAAAAATAAAAACCACAACAATTACATCAGTTAAAAATCACATAATAATTGATATACTGACTCTTCAACGCCAGATAAAACTTGACAATAAACATATTTCTTTAGTGTGGATTAAAGCACATGTAGGTATTACAGGCAATGAGAAAGTAGATCTGTGAGCAAAATCCGCTGCAGAAAATGGACAAAAACTAGTAGGATTTAAAAACCCATTTACAGACTATTTTTCGATACTCAGAAAACAAACAAAAGAAAAATGGAACACAGGTTTCCAAGAAAGCATCAAAGGTCGCTTTTATAAAACAATACAACCAAATATCCCAAATGAAGTATGGTTTAAAACATACCAAAACAGGAAAATCATTACAAATATAAACAGAATAAGGAGCAACCATGCCATGTATCCTGAGTATCAATTTAAAATCGGACTAGTAAATAGTCCAGACTGTACATGTGGTAGCATAGGAAATTTAAAACATGTCATCCTAGAGCGTCACAATAATTCCTTACACATCAACAAGCTCTTTCATCAGTTAGTCCAAAAAAAATCCCATTACCCATTAATCTGGAATATCTACTAAGCAATCAGGAATGTTTCACTGCTTTACATCAATATATAAATGACGCGGGTATAAAATTGTAAATGTAGAATAAGTCTGTGTTTCCCACTCTTATGTTTACCCATCCAAGGATTAACACCTGTGTATGTCTACACCTGTCCGGGAGGTCCTCTGGCAATTAAATTTTCCTAACAAGTGTCCCTGTCTCAAAAAATAATAATAATAAAAGATTAAAAAAAAAACAAAAAAATATTTAAAGGGAAATAAAAAAAAATAAAAAAATCCCAATGGCACAGGACCAATTGGACAGTCTTATTTCAGTAACATGTTTGCATAAAACCGAAAATAAAAAATTAGATACAAAAGTAATAGAGATGTACAAAAAACCAAAGTAACATTCTGGCATCAAATCAAAAACAAAAAAATTAAAAAAAAAATCTGGTAAGTTTGAGAATTTTCTTAAATAAATGTTTTAATGTACGATTTAGAGAAAAATGTTAAATACAAAAGTTGTAGAACGTGTTTAAGGTCTATAAAAAAGCTCAGTAACTTTTTTGCGTCAAATGAAAAACAAAGGAAATACGATTTTTTTTTCAACTTTGACAGGCCGCCATTTTGTTTTTACTGGGCCGATTTGGCTCATTAACGAACTCGTCGAAGATTTTTGCCTAACCGATTTTGTAGCGAGTTTGGTTTCGATCCGTCAAAAAATACGCCCTCTATCGTGCTTACAAATTCAGTTATAATTTGTGAATTTTCTTAAATAAATGTTTTAATGTACGATTTTGAGAAAAATGTTAAATACAAAAGTTGTAGAACGTGTTAAGGTCTATAAAAAAGCTTAGTAACTTTTTTGCGTCAAATGAAAAACAAAGGAAATACGATTTTTTTCAACTTTGACAGGCCGCCATTTTGTTTTTACTGGGCCGATTTGGCTCATTAACGAACTCGTCCAAGATTTTGGCCTAACCGATTTTTGTAGTCAGTTTGGTTTCGATCCGTCAAAAAATACGCCCTCTATCGTGCTTGCAAATTCCGTTATAACACACACATATATATATATATATATATATATATATATATATATATATATATATATGTATATATATATATATATATAAATTATTTGATTTTCTTTAACCTTTATATATAAATTTTTTTTCCATTTTTCGTGGGCATCAGGTTAATAGTAAACACAGTATCAGTTTATGTTTTAATTTGACGTTTCGCTCCCTCAATTTGGAGCATTTTCAAAAACTTCACATATCGATGTTTTACAATGTAATGTATTTTATTGTAAAACATCGATATGTGAAGTTTTTGAAAATGCTCCAAATTGAGGGAGCGAAACGTCAAATTAAAACATAAACTGATACTGTGTTTACTATTAACCTGATGCCCACGAAAAATGGAAAAAAAATTTATATATATATATATATATATATATATATATATATATATATATATATATATATATATATATATATATACATATATATATATATATATATAACCTTTGGAGCGGAGGGTGATTTTGGCATCTAGGAACACCAAAACGAAAAACTGCATTGAAATTTTTCCGAAGTCGCGTCATGCTACTCTCTACAATAGCCCTATTTCATTCTGAAATAAGACTAAAACAAAAATGAAAAAATATATTAAATTAAAAAAAAGGCTATAGAAGCATCTAACACACTGAAAGTGACTATGTATTTGAAAAAGAAAATAATGAATTAAAAAAAATATTAAAAAGAAAAAAAAATGTGTACAGAAAAAAGTTGAAAAAAAATTGTAACAGAAAAACAGTTAATCAATTGATATAGTTTACTGAGAAAATTGACAAACCATAAGCTAATAATGACTATCTTGAGTATACTTTTCAAGATACGAAGTTTTAGCCAGTTGGCGGTAGCCAGTGCCATTAAATGAGTTAAAAAAAAGAAAATAAAAAGAACTGCAATGCTCAATGAAAGACTTTCGTATCAATTTTAAGTATTGAAAAAGATCACATTAAAAATATTAATTTTGAGAATATAGTTGATACTTTTGCTAAGAATCATAATAACAGAAGCATCTTACTGTTTTAAGTTTCAGTAAAGTACTTTTACTTTTTGAAAATGTAATGAATATATACAATGTTTTTTTTTTGTCATGTTTTAGTATAATTAAAGTTTATGTTTACTACCTATTCCTACTTCCCTGCTTTTTATTGCCTCAATATACTATACTGCCATACAAAACTTTTTTAATATAAATTTATTTACATGGGCTACCAAAGCAATAATGTAAAAGTTCGTGCCCCCATAAATTTTTTGGGCCCTGTCTGGTCCTCTCTAACATAAAACTCTGGTGTCGCCGCCATGTAATAATGTATAATTTCTTTTCAATACACCATTTATTGTTACAATGTTACTCAACAAAATGAAAATATAAGACAGGCCAATGAAGCAGGTTCCGAGAAGAAATATGAGCACATTGCTTTTGTTGCATCGGCTATGACTTGTGAGACACTGAGGAATCAGAATGTTGTCAAAATTATTGTTCACTCTAGTGCAACCAACCACATGGTAAATGATGATGGATCTTTTTATAAAACCAGCAATTTAGAAGAATTTAGAATTGCAGTTACGAAAAACAGTGAGACTTTAAGTGCAAAAAAAATAGGAGCTATTAAGGTAGGTAATATTAGAAGGCATACAATCAGGTGATATACAAGATGTATGTAGAACGAAAAAAGTGTCCTGAATAATCCTGTTTAAAATTATTATTGTCCTATTTAATTATCACAAACTTGATTTGCCTACTTCCCAGTACACATATACTGATAAAAGCTAACTAAAAAAAAAACAGATAAGATAGTTGTAATTACGCCCCAAAACTGCATAAATGCATGATGCAACTACCATAAATTCACTTATAATCATGTTTATTTTATAATATTCTATATACGTACAATTTCTTTTTCTTACATGTAAAAATATATAAAAAAGTCAATACCTGCACATCTATTTCATTCTTTATTGCTTTGCCATCTGCCCATATCAATTCGAATCTAACTTTTTGCATAAGTGGTCCAGTGTTGAACCTATAACGTTTCTCAAGTAGCTCATCTTTATTCTTTTTTATATGTTTCTCAACTGCTTTTTCAATTTGTTCTGGTGTTATAACGATTCCAACGCCACAATAAGTTTCAAGTTCGTTTGTATTTACGTTGTTAATATGAGAAATGGCATACTCTATGGCTTTATCCACTCTCAAAGTACTGTCAAGTTTATTGGAGGATATATACTTAACCAGGAGAGGCAAATGATGAGCAATTTGTGGTTTTATTTTTGTTCCGAGATGATATAAAAGGGTCCCAGCTCCTTCTGAAAGGTTCACTCCTCGTACCTAGTGTAAAAAAGTATTTTATTGTGCAACAAAAGTGAAAGTATAATTCTACTTACTTCATGTAGAATAGTTAGCAAAGTATTGGTAACTACACTGTTTTTTAACGTTTCCTTTGCTTTTTGTTCACTTAATCCTAAGCTCATTAAAGCTGTTACTGTTTCTTCACTATTTTGAGTCATCTTTTCAAAAATAATAACCTATCCAAATGTAACCTAAAGCCGGACATAAATGACAAATATATGTCAGATTTTTGGCACTTTACGTGGCCACGTGGTATAGTAGTTCAGATGTACATTAGGAAAACTATCTATTATGGAACTTCATAGAAAGTTGTATATTAATTTGATCCGACGCCTGAAAAATCATTAGGATAAGCCAAGAAGAGAGAAGTATATTTTTGGGTATAAAAATTTATAGATGAATGATAATCCAATCTTAAAACATTCGAAAAAGAACATTCTCAATGTGGTTGTATGATAAAGGAGTCCTAGACATGTTTATTACTTATTATCAACCTGTTCTGAGTATATTATGATTTAAATGACCTAAATGGTTTTCAAAAATTTGTTAAATACAAATATGTATAAGCATTTTTTAATTAAACTATAAATTATGTATAAATTTCTCAATTTTGTGAAGGCACCTTAAATAATTGTCACTTGACATAATTGACAACTCCGTCACCGTCACTTAGGTTCGGATCGCGACGCCAGCGCTTTTATAAAGGTGGTCTTGTTGCATAATAAATTTTTAAGCCAGAATCAGAATATCAAAATTACAAGATGCTGAAACCTGCAAATATCCCTGGCTACTTTAGAGCTGTGAGTCAAGTAGTAAGTAACCAATTAAACACAGGAAACCAAATTGCAGTATTCCCAAAGAAATCCTCAGTATACATACCTTGGTCCAGCAGCTCTCCAGCGGCACTTAGCAGAGCTCTACCCAATGGAAACGTTACAATTTCAGTTGGACCAGCCGTTAGCAGTCAAATCAGATGGGCTCACACAGATATTACTGTTCCAGATTTTAGTAACTACCGTAGGGATAGTACCAAAGACCCCCATAGAAAATCTCAAGAATCTGAGGACTCTAGAAAGAATTTTACATATTTAATGGCCGGAGCATTCAGTGTTGGTACTGCTTATGGTGCAAAGTCTGTAGTTACTCATTTTATCAGTTCTATGAGTGCATCAGCTGATGTATTAGCTTTGGCCAAAATTGAAATTAAACTAGCTGATATTCCCGAAGGAAAATCTGTTACATTTAAATGGAGAGGTAAGAAACAGTATTTAACATTTTAACTAATTTATAAAGTAGACAATTGCAATTTTAAAATTAAGATAATGTCTTTATTTGTCTATATTTATATATCTTAAGTTGTGCATAAAGATGACATAATAATCAAAAGTGACAGTTTCACTATAATTAATTTGGGAACTTTATTTTATGGCTTATACAAACTATTTTGTTTGTGAAATTTGCTATTTAAATTCATTAAAAATATATACAACAGACTTCCAAGTTAATCTAGGATAGGAGGCAAGAACAACCTGACCATCGTAAAAAGTCTAGTAAATGGGGGCGGGTTTTTTGTTAAAAAGTGACTGGGTAGCATAGCTCACTCAATTAGCCAAAGGGGGAGGATTTTGTTTCAAAAGGGTCTAGAAATAGTGGTTTTAAGGCTTGATTCTCACTATAAGTATAGAAAGCGTTCCACTCTCGGTCCAGTCACACTTACAGGGCTACAATCAGTCTAAAGCCGTCAATAATTAAAGTCGGTTATATTCAGCACACAGTAAATAATAATATTAACTTACCCGGCCTTAAAAATAGAACTAAATAAACATAATAAAAACATACAGATGATGATTCAGCAGTACAGAGAACATAAATGGTTGACTGTACGTGAGGAGATCAATGATAAACAGGGAAAATCGTATTGGCAGGATATTAAGAAACTTTCGAAATATAAAAACAACTCACTAGAGAGCCACCCACTGATAGAAAATGGTCAAACAGTCGACTCGCCGGAAGAGAAAAAGTACCATATTTGCTCAGCATTTCGAAAAAACATATGAAGAAAGCGAAGAAGACAATTTCGATGATCACCACTATGAAACTATCTTGGAATGGTACAACAAACACTATATAGACCCACAGCAAGTTAACGTGAACCCTGAGGAGTATGAAAGCGAAGAAGAAGAATACTACAGTATAATAAACCAAGGTGAAAATTAGGGATCGACCGATACCGATATCGGTTTATCGGCCATATCGGCCTTCTAGGCCGATATCGGTATCGGCCGATATGTAAACTACGAAATATGCCTATATCGGTATCGGCCGAAAATGTGAATTGCTTAATATTTCAGTTCTTAAGGATTTTTTAAAGGAAATTAAAACAGAAATACTAAATAAAAAACAAATAAAGTTTATTATAATTCAAAATTTAGCAAAAAAGTCATTAAAATGTAGAAGTAACACCCTAAGTTAAACAAATTATCAAATTAATATTTAAAGTTAAGTTTCGGCAAGTTGTAATGTAACAAAATTAAGCTTTCTGCTCTTTCTGGAGTTAAACGATTTCTTGCGCTTTCATAAACATTTCCAGCTGAAGAAAATAGCTGTTCACTAGCAACACTACTTGGCGGCGGTGCTAGATATATTATTGCAACTTTGTACATCAATGGAAAAATGTCTTTTTTTGCGCCCACCAAGTCAAAGGATCTTCATTTCTTGATATTTTTTCTAATTTCTTATACAATTCAATCTCATCATCAATTTTATTCATCATATTATCAGTACTTTTCTTATATGACACTGATTTACTGGTCGTCATACCAGTAAGTTCATCAAAAGTATTCCAAAATAAACTATGAGAAATTGAGCCCGGGGCATTTTCCTGAATCTGTTGGTTTACCTCGTGTGATTTTTTGGCGATTTTCGCTAAAGGAGCATCATCGTCGCTCACTTCAGATTCTCCGGAATTATCTTCCAGCAAGTCTGAATCTAGTCCATTAGTTTTTAAAAGTTCTTTTTTTAAATCTGTAAAGGTTCTTTGCGATAAATCATTGTCAAAGAAAGATGTCTTGAACCTTGGGTCCAATAAAGTGGCAAAAAGAAGGTTTCTATCAGTGAAGCAGGCTTTGCATCTCTTATTCAAGGAGTCTTTAAGCTCATTTTTGGTACTCTGCACCCCTGAAAAGTCAGCTCCTTCAGCTTTCTGGAGATATTTTAAGAGAGTTTTAAGTAAGGGTATTACTTCCGATATAGATGCACTATTCTTACTAAAAACCTTTGTAATTTCTTCAAAAGGTTTTAAGAGATTTAGTAAATTTTTTGCTAGTTCCCATTGGTGGTATGCTAGTGTCACATCTTTTAAAGCTGGATTGTCCATTATATATATATATTAAGAGCGTTTTTTTGTTCTATCAGACGTTCCAACATATAAAAACTTGAGTTCCATCGTGTTGGAATGTCCTGCACCAAAGCTTTCTCGGTCATATTAAGGGACTTTTGAATATTCTTCAGCCTATGACAAGCCAAAGAGGAGTGACTAAAATGAGTTACTATACGTCTTGCTTTTGCCAATAAATCTATAATTGATCGTTGACTTTCTATGGAGTCATGTATGGCTAATTGTATGGTATGTATGAAACAGGGTTGGTGTTTTAATTTAACCTCATCAATGCCTTTTTTTATGTTGGCAGCATTATCAGCCAAAACCAAAAGAATTTGATTCTGATCTAACTCCCATATTGTCATGAATTCAGATAACATCAGTGAGATGTTTAAAGCTGTATGTGACCCAGGAAAATGCTTGCAGGCCAGTACAAATGAACATCTTTCAGTCGTTTTAAAATCTATCCAATGTGCAGTAAAAGAAATAAATGGGTTGTTATTATGCTTGCAAGTCCATATATCTGTGGTGGCAGAAATTTTAATGTTTTCTTTCAAGGAAAGTGATAATTTTTCACAAATTGCCAAAGTACATTTTTTGTATATATCCGGAAGTATTCTTTCTCTAAAATATTTATCTGAAGGAATATCGTAACAAGGAACCAATTTATTTAAAACCTTATTAAAACCCACATCGTTCACAATACTGAAGGGCTGTATGTCTATAGCTATTAATTCTCCGATATAATAGTGAATCTTTTTAGATTTAGTGCTATCAATGTCCCATAACTGCATATTTTCAAAGGATTCAAAAATCTTTGGTTGTGTGGTTGAGCCTCCGCTTAAGCTTGCATATGAACGAGATGAACTAGGTTTTTCGTGTGCTTCTGCATCTAAAAAACAGAACCCTTCTAAATACTGGGTGTTTCATAATTCATAAATTTATATTCAGAGGTACTGTTTGGCTTCAGAGTTCAGGAGTAAAAGTACTCACTTAACGACTTAACGCAAAAACAAAAACAGAAATTTAATAACTTGTCGATGTTGCAGCCAAAATTACTAATTTCTAAAACAAATTTATTATATACTTACTGCCATCAACATTTTTTTCTTTTGACTCCTCACTTAATTTTTCAATGTGAAACTTCGCCATATGATGCTTTAAATTGGTAGTATTTGCTGTTTTGCCTTTACCTCCCAGAGAAACAACAGCATTACATAATTTACAGGTGGCATTTGCTTTTATTGTAGAGGCATTAACTTCGTTCTTGGAGAAATACGTCCAGTAAATACTTTTACCACTAATACTGCTAGTTATTGAAGATAATGAACCAGAACCAGGCTCTTGTAAAGATGACGACGACTGTGAAACGAATGGAGAACGCACGACAAAACGATCCATGTTTGTGAAAAATCAGTGCAATACTATACTACGACTACTACGAGTTTTATTATCTTACTGTTTCTCAGCGTATTCGGAAATTCTGGTATTCCCCGACGGAGTGAACATAGCCGACTGGCCGGGCTTTGTTAAATTCGGAGATTCACCGTATCGATTTTTAGTATTCTGCCGGGCGATTTTACAAAATATCGAATTTGCTCTGCAATTTTTTAGTGATTTTATGGTTAATCCGTGTAACGGTAACAGTATATCATTATAAATCACTTTTACCTCATTTATACAGCAAAAAATTTACGACAAAATTGTATGGCCGATATATCGGTATCGGCAGATATCGGCTATGAGTTTATCGGTATCGGCCACAAAAAATCATATCGGTCGATCCCTAGTGAAAATACTACCCAAAGGCATGATTTCATTAAAAAATCGTTGGTTAAACAGCTACACCATAAGATCCACGAATATATCATCCAAATGTATCAGTTTTGTCTGAAAAACAGCTACATACCTAGAGAATGGAAAACGGGTACAATTCTAACTATTCCGAAACCAAACATGGATCACTCTACACCTACCAGTAATAGACCAATTACGCTGCTACCTGTGCTAGGAAAAAACCTTGAAAAAATCATAATAAACAGAATAGTGAAATCAATGGGAAATCGTATCCCAGGGTATCAGTTTGGATTCAAAAGTCATTGTTCTACGACGCACCCTCTCT
Organism: Galeruca laticollis; assembly: GCA_963921935.1. NCBI lineage: Eukaryota > Metazoa > Arthropoda > Insecta > Coleoptera > Chrysomelidae > Galeruca > Galeruca laticollis. The sequence goes on from OY998177.1 coordinate 213,878,870, forward strand.
CAACAACATAGAAGCATCTAAGCTTAACGGAAACAAAACAGTAGCAATTTTTTTAGACATTAACAAAGATTTCAATAGTGTTTGGACGAAAGGTCTTATGCAGTGTCCACCATAATGTTCGCTACTTATGGGAAAAAATTTTAGTGTTAGTATATAGGAAAATTTAGTATATGCGATCGATCCTGCATGGTTGATAACTTAAAATAACATTTTGACATCAGTCACGTGAACATTGCCATGGCCGCAAATTAGAAAAATTCGATGTGAAAATGCGAAAAGTGGGGTTAGATGTCAAAATATCAAAAAAAGTTATTTGGAAAAAGTGATTAGAATGTTATTTTAGGAGTAAGTGCGAAATTTGAAGCAAAAACAACAAAAAATAAATTTCGTATTTTTCCCCATTTGCGGTCTTCTGAAATGATATTGCCCCAATTTCATTGTTGATAAAGTTCAAGTAACACCATATGTAATGTATAAACGTAAAACTATTCAAAATTAATTATTGAAATCAATCCTAGAGAATTAAATGGAAATATTAGTAGAGCATTTGTAACTTTGCTGTAGCAATACCCTGTATGTTGTCAATTTGTGAAGTTTAAAATAATATAGTACTGATACCACAATTGGAAACAAACCGTTTTTGATATTGTGAATACATATTTCTTTAAATTATTAAAACACATTAAGTACTAATAATAATAATAAATTAAATTAGTTGACCAACTTATTACTATTTTTTGAAACAATATTTAACAGATTACCCACTAACTTAATACTAATAAATTTCAAAACAAAAATTCAAAGTTCTATATCTCCCCATCTCGTTCCATACATTTCACTGCCCTGAAATTCATTTCCCTTTGAACATTTCGGAGCGTACCTTAGTTAATAACATATAGTCAATGTGCGACGTGTCTGAAGGGTCTGTCTCGATAAACCTTGTTTTTTAAATAGCCCCATAAGAAAAAGTTCAGAGGGCTTAGGTCTGGGAACCTAGCGGGCCAATGATTTACTGAATAGCGACCTATATAATGATACCAAATTTGTTATCTAACCTTCCTCTTACTTCTAGAGTTGAATGAATTGATGCACCATCTTGCTGAAAATAAAGATTGGCTCGCTTTGCCAGTGGGATACCATCCTAAAATTGGGTTAATTCGTTTTCCAACAAAATTAAATAACATCTGGCATAAAGGTTTTCTCTAAAAAAATAATTTAACAATTCCTAATTCCGCACCATACATTAACCTTGAATCTGTATTGGTCATTATTTGCTATAAAAAATGGGGGTTTGTGTCTGCCCACCAACGACGGTTTTTTGAGCTTACTGTTCCATTTGATGAGAAAGTAGATTCGTCGGAGAATAAAACAATTTCTGTGAAATTTGGATTACCTTCTATCATTCCTTGATATCACGTGCAAAAATCAAACCGGGCGTCATAATCTCTATCCTTCAGAACTTTAATAAATTTAGGCTTGTACCGGTGAAACTTATTGCTTTTCAAAATACGGCCAATTGAAGTAGAAGAAATATTAGTGTTTTGATAAACTTGCGCTACGGATACTTGAGGATTTTCTGCTACGGTCAAAAACACTTACAAACTTTTTTTTTCATTAACCACAGTTTTTTCATGAGGCACTTTAAATTTATTTTCAACTAAACCATTTTCCTTAAACTTCTTTAATAATTTTGCTACAGTTGTAAAATGGACGTTTTTGCCAGGCGAGAACGGAAAATTAGGGATCAAATGTCACAATGATGTTTGTTACACGAGTATTCATTTATGATTTCAAAGTCCGCTTAGTTAATTTAAATTATTGTATTGCGGCAAAATTGCTAGAGAAAAATGGGCTCTAGGATGGTGAAATGTATGGAACTAGGAATCCCTATGAAATGTATGCAGACATTTTAAAGTTAGTAAATTATCTTGTATTAATATTAGCTTATTTGGATTTTTTTTGTCAATATTGTTTCAAAAAGGTATCATTGCGCTTATTAAATAATAATTTAATAATTATTGTTAATGTAAGTAGTCAATGCTTTAAAACTGATTGAATATTACATAAAAAAATCAATAACGGCTCTTTTCAATTGTAATATCACAATTAAATTATTTGAAACCGCACATACTGACAAGATACAAGGCATTGCTACAGAAAAGTTTCATGCGCTCAACGAATATTTTCATTTTATTCTCTAGGAATGACCTAAATCAATATTTCTAAATTGTTTCACCCTTACACATTAAACACTGCTTTACCCTAATTACTTCAACAATTTAATCGGTGCAATATTATTTCAGAAGAGGGCCATGGCGAAATATACGATTTTTTTTATTTTTTGTTTTTTCTTTCGCTCCAAGTTTCTTACGTCGCCATAAAATATGATTCTGATCACTTTTTCCAAATAACTTTTTTCGATATTTTGCCATCTAAGCCTACTTTTCGCATTTCCACATCAAATTTTTCGAATTTGCCGCCATGACAGTGGCCACGTGACTGGTATCAAAATGTATTTTTGGGTTATCGACCATGCAGGATCGATCGCATATATTGAATTTTCCTATATATTACAACTAAAAATGTTTCCTATATGTAGCGAACATTATGGTGGACACAATATACAAGTTGGACTACCTTGGTTGTCCCAAATACCTGATCCATGTGATAGCTAACTTACTGAATGAAAGAAAACTGAGAGTTAAAGTGCAGGACAAAACTTCTAACGAATTTACCCCACAGCAATGTGTGGGGGATCTCCATTATCACCCCTACTATACAACATATACTGTTATATACCACGCAGACCAAGAATACTTTGATTCAGATAACTATATACTACAATATGCAGATGATACTGCTTTGGTTTCTCACTGCAGGAGTATAAATACAACCGTTGAAAGATTACAGCTAGCAGACAGAACATCATGGTTCAATAAATGGTAACTGAAACCTAATCCAGGGAAATCGCATTTGCTTATATTTTTCCACTCCTCATCACCTACATCACCCTCAGTAAGATTATATGACCTTGGAACTCGGTCCAGAAATATGTACAAAATATCTAGGGATCACTATGGATAATAAGCTAAACTTCAACTCACACACACGAAATATAAAAAAGAAAACCATATCAAGGGCAAAGCACTTCAAATCTATGTCTAAAAAAGAACATGGAATAAACTTAAACACAAAAACTAAAATCTACAAAATGATATGTAGACCACTAATTGAATATGGACATATAATATTCCAGAACCTAAGAAATCCTGTCTTGAAGAATCTCCAGGTGGCTGAAAGAACTGCCTTGCGCATTATCATGAAAATTAAACATCTGAATAATCCTATCCGTAATCCACCCAACCAACTGCCATATGAAGTTACTGGAATGCAACCCATCAAAGAGAGACTATCACAGTTGTCCTTCAAATTTAGTGAGAAAACTGAAAACAAGAACCTCATCTCTCCATATTGCAACAGAAGAAATAACAGAAGAACACACTACAAACATCCAGAACAAATTCTATATTCTATGGGATAAACTATAGTTTTGGTTTTTTTTTCTCTCTCTTATATCAATCTGAAACAGTAAAATTTTAAGAATATCATTGTAATTCACACAATAACTTATACCACTGTGGCTGAAGGACCTCTGTCAATTGCCAGTTGAGTATTATTTTTTATACTTAATACAGTTCATTTATTATTATTATTATTAATATTCACTTATATTTAATTAATTAAAAATATTTAAATAATTATAACATTTGCAGAAGTTTACTTATTAATATTATTTAAGGCAATACGGTTCTTCACTTCCTTGATGTGGTTGCATATAACAACTATATTAATTACTGAGAATTACAAATTCCGAAAATTTACAATAATTTCATGTAACACATTTGTTTAAACTGATTAAAAATGTTTTTGCACAGCGACATAGCAATAATTAAATTTAATATTTACATAAATTACATTTAGTATATTAATAATAATTATATTAACTATTAACTAGAAATTAATAATGTTGAAATCTTCCATTAATTACTTGGGATGCAATAAAAAGGTTTCGAGGAGCCACTGACTGAACCGAGAACGAAATGCATTCACATTACCGGTACATGCAGGGACAGGTCAAGTCTTGATCTGCCGAAAACCTGTAAAGCCACACTAATTGTATTTACAGTTTTGGCTATTAATCTAAAAGCTTCCAATCTTTTGTTTCTGTTTTTATAATTTACATTGTACAATATTTCAGAAATCTCATATCATCACCGTAAAGTCAAAACCTCGTAAGTCTAAAAATGCAATTTTAGAGGAAACAAAAAACTATATAATCTGAATTTTATTAGAAACTTGTCATTGATATTTTTTTCATTTGTTACCTACCTAATCTTTTTCACAAACAAACAATAGTTGAAAGAAAATTTTTAACTTCTATGTCAAATTTGCAAAAAAATATGAGATACGAGTTTGTAAAATTAAAAAGTAATAACTGACATACGTGGGAATGAAATTATTAAAATAAAGGAAATAATGTTTATTTTTTAAAAATACAAAAAAAATCAAACCAATGCGTAAAGATTATGTTGTATGTTAAATTTAAACAAGTTAAATGAGGTCAGTGATCAAGAGCGTTATAAAATCCATGTTAATCGGCCGGAATACTGCTTTTAGGGACTATAGGTGGTTATATTCATCTCCTTTTGTGGGCAATGGTCCTTTTGATTTCACCAATATTATTGCTATTGCGTTGGGGAAGTGGTTTCCAGTCTTCATCAAAATCTAATTTGTACTGAATATCACCTGTCGGACAATACTTGAGGGCTCTCAAATCATTAACAGTAGAGTCACCAACTTATTTACCAGGACGAATAGACGAGTAGGGGTTTATTGCAGAATAGTCTTTGAAAAATTCATGATTGACATATTTAACCTGATACTGACTTTTCTTTTGTCGGGCTTCTTTAATTATCTCCACATAATTTGATGGTGAATAGACATCCCGGCTTTTCATGCCCCGCTCAATAGTGGAACGGACACTATCATACTCCATCTGTGAATGCCTTTTAACCAAGAACTTTTGAATAATTACGGTCTGGTTAATAATCGCAAAGTGTAGAAGAGTGTTTGATAATATAACGTTTCTGTTTTGCGCGTCACATCCGTCACTGTAAATAATTATAGGTTTTCCAGTACCATCTTCTAGTTCTTTTTCAAGATAATCTGTCAAACTTGATGCAAAACAGTTTTCATCCATTCCCCCTTCTCCCTCGTGCTATACGTAACAAATTATACAGGGAGTAATTATGACAGGCCAATTTTTGCACTTGTGGCACTAGTTGTACAGCTTGAACATCTATTGTTAAATTACATGATTTGTCACTGATTCGATAACTGTAGAAGGCAATGGTAACTCGTTATTAATAATGTCGCCAAGGGGACCAAGTCCACTCGTTGAAGGAATTTCCGGATCAAAGATAGTACTACTGTGTACATTTGTCACTGATTCGTTATCTGTACAAGGCAAGGGTAACTCTTGGACTATAATATCCTCCGCATTATTTTGAGGTAAAGACATTTCAATTGTATCACCACAGCCTAATTCTCTACTCTGGACATTATCTTTAGAATTATTTATTGTTATTGCAAGCCTCAAAATCTTTTCTGCTCGAGTGCCCTGAAAAAAAAATCGCACTATACTATGACTCAATAATATTTTCATTGAAAGAATAGGCATCAGTACCATATTTTCGATTTTTGGTTAGGATTAACTCTAAAATCGGTTTGATTCAGCATTCATTTTTGGAATTTTTCACAATCTATGAACTTCGTAACTACCTAACTTTTAAAAAAATTTAATACAAAAAGCTCATATCTCGTAAATAATCTAAAGAAATGTTGATAAACTGAAACGTCTCATACTAAATAAAAAATATATGAATCAATATAGAAAACATAAGTTTACATAATATATTTTGCTTCTCTGCATACTCGGACATGCTTCATTGAATATTTAATGCTAAAAATTAACCCATACCGCCAGAAATTCAGTTATTTACTATAACCTCAAAAATAATTTGTATACTATTATAATTGCATCATTCTGGATAAAATTATTAAATAAAACTTATCTTGTTTGAAAAATATTGAGTACTTGTCATATTTTTCAAAATAATTTCCTCAGAACCTTCTTAAACAGAAGAAAATACACTAATAACTGAGAAAACCCAGAAGACAACACACTAAACGAAAACCGCACTGAGATACGAGTTTTTGCACTGTGCAGCTGAGTTACAAGTAAATGTTATTAACGAAATGCTGCTGAATCATCACCAGTATCGAGATAAAAGGTTTTGTCATGTGTGCGTAATGAAAAGTTTCAATAGACTAACTCAAAACCCGCAAAATTCAAGATACGAGGTTTTGACTTTACGGCGACGATATTCAGAAATTATTAATTGGAATTGAAGTGGATGAAAAGTAACTAGGAAATTGAAGTGATATAAAGTCTCAAGAAAGCTGAGCTGGTGATGGTGATGGGTGGTTTGTGTGCATCACAGAGAAGGGGTTTCGAGATTTTTTGGTGTTGATATTGGTGATGTGGTTTTCAATTACAACAATCAAGTAAAGAGAGAGCGGGTACAGCTACGGCTGTATTATTCCCTGTCATCGGCCATTTGGCTGGGAATTAATTCTCCAGGTTAAAAGGGAAACCGCAGAAAACCTGTAACACCAACAAGGGGTGTTTGATGAAGGTTAAATTAGATTAGATTTTAACGGGGTTACAGTGCACTGAAACCAAAGGTTTATTGTGCCCCCCCTATCAGAGCTGTTCTCGCTACTACTACAGCTCGCCTTCCGGTTCCAACGTTCTAATGAACTCTAGTATTTGGGACGGCTTCAACGAGGTTAGGTCCTCACTCTTACAAGTTTCTTGTCCAAAGCATTTCTTGCGTTGGCTTGCAATGGCGAGGCATTCCAGAACTAGGTGATCAGGAGTTTCATCCTCCTCCCCACAGAATCTACACTCGTCAATCTCTGCTAGACCTATTCTCATTAAGTGCTTCCTAAGGCGGCAGTGTCCTGTAAGAAAGCCGGTGAGGAGATGTAGGTTATCTTTACTGAGGTCCAAATATTTTTTGTATCTAGCAGTGTCAAAGTTCCCCAGGACCTTTTTGGAATGTTCCAACCTGGGAAGGCACCGCCAGAGTGCTTCTCTTTCGGTTTCCTCTTTCTTTCGAAACTCTTTCTTGTAGGAGCATTTTGCTACACCACAGAAAGGCTCCGGGCCAATAAAGGACATTTGTGCTCCTTTCCTGGCAAGTGTATTGGCCTCTTCATTTCCCGTGAATCCCGAGTGGCCAGGAACCCAGACTAAAGAGACCCTGTTATTCTTGCCTACTTCATCAAGTTTTCTTCGGCACTCCCATGCCAACTTTGAGTCAATGACATGGGAGCTCAATGCTTTGATAGCTGCTTGACTATTAGAATGGATCGATATGTCACATTTCTGGTAGTTTATTTCTAGGTTCATTTCCACGCATCTTTAGATCGCAAGTATTTCCTGAAAGACGCTCGGGAAGGAGTATCTGGTGCCAGGCCCAAATTCTCCAGCGCCTGCTCCAATGGTGGTTTTTGAACCATCCGTATACCATCTAATGGTGTTTTCTTTGAGAGTTTGGGTGGTGTATTCCCTTTCCCAGTCTCTCCTCGTATTTAGCATCGTGGTGAAATTCTTTTCGATGCTTACTTTCCTGATCATTTCGTCACTGGGAAGATTCGCTAATGTCTTGTCAGAGAGGACCAAGCTCCCCGATTTTTAATACTCTCATTGCCTGAACCTTCCTTAGATATTCTAAGAATTGCCTCTTGGGCAGATCTTTCTATCACCAAATGTAGAGGTGTGAGATCTGTAATGATATCAAGTGCCCTAGTTGGACATGTTCTCATAGCTCCAGTAATGCACACACAGGCAAGCCTTTGAACTTTATTCGAGGGTTCTCCTCGTGCTGTACTGACTTACTTTTGTGTGCCAAACTATTGCCCCATATGTAATTGCTGGTCTCACAATCATGGCGTACATCCATCGCAGTATTTTTGGGTTACAGCCCCATCTCTTACCAGCTAGATTTCTGCACGCCATCAAAGCTCTTATTGCTTTACTAGCAGTTATTTCAACATGCTTATTACACAGAAGCTTACTGTCTAGGGTTATCCATAGATATTTAACTTCTGATTTCCATTCTATGATTTCCCCGTTTAAGGATATGGGTTTCATGGCTGGAAGTGTTCTTTTCCGGGTAAATGGAATTACTATGGTCTTGCTTGGGTTAATGTTTAGCCCCACTGACAAGCACCATTGCTCAATGATTCTGAGGACCTTTTGTAATAAATCACACAAGGTGCTCTCGAACTTGTCTCTGACTATTAAAACAATGTCATCAGCGTAGCCCATACATTCGAAGCCAAGCTCCGTTGGCATGTAGAGCAACTCATCTACTACGAGGCTCCATAGAAGGGGAGATATCACTCCCCCTTGAGGTGTCCCCCGAGTGGCTTCAACTGAAGTGGTTTGATTCCCCACCTGTGTCTCAGCTATGTTCGTTGTCAACAACTCATACATCCATTTTACAATGGTTTCATTCACTCCTCGCCTTTTCAGTGCTTCTTTGACAGACACATGAGTTGTGATGTCAAAGGCCCCTGATATATCCAAGAATGCGCACATTGCGATTTCTTTGTTGTTCAGAGTTCTCTGGATGACTTCTGTCAGCTGATACAGAGCCGTCTCAGTTGATCGACCCGCTCTGTAGGCATGCTGACATTAATGAAGTGGTATATTCTCCAGATTCTCTGTTCTTATGTAGTTATCCACTACTTTCTCCGTCGATGTGAGTAGAAACGATGTTAGACAGATGGGTCTAAAAGATCGGGGATCAGTGCCATCTTTTTCCCCTATTTTCTAGGTATTAGACCCACTGCTAGACTGCTTCTTGTAATCTTCAGTAGGTGAGGAAGAATCTCCTCTATCCCTTGCTGTAGGAGTGCTGGAAATATTCCATCCACTCCTGGTGATTTATATGGTTGAAAGGTACTTATTGCCCATTCCAACCGTTGTCTGGTAAATATTTTCTTAGCAATGTCCCAATCTTCCTTGCGGGATTTTTTGGTGTAGTTCATTGCTATTTCGGTGCTTGTTACTGGTTTACTACCTGAGAAGTGGGTTTTAAGAAGAAGAATCGATCGTTCCTCTTCACCTTCCGTGTATGATCCGTCTGGCTTTTTCACCGACATTGTGGGGTTAGTTCCCCCATTTGCCATGACCTTTTGTAGTCTGGCCGCAGTGTTAGTGGAAGTGATCTTTTCGCAAAAGGCTTGAAAATTAAGCCTTTTGGCCTTCCTAATCTCTTTATTGTACTGAGTAAGCTTCTCAGTGTACATCTGCCAATTGCCGTCACGTTTGACTCTATTAAAAAGCCGACGGACCTCTTTTCTGAGGTTTGACAGGTTCTCATTCCACCAAGGAGCTTTCTTTTATGAACGAGCTTTTGAGAGTGGGCAACTGGAATGAAAAGCTTCCATTATTGCCTCACTAATCTGTTCGACTCTTTGTTCCAGGTCGTAGTGCGGGTGATTTACCCCATTCACTTCGATGTGTTCCAAATTGTCCTTCAGATTGGTCTTGTAAAGAGACCAATCAGTATTTCTAGGATTTCGAATTGTAGGAATCGAGTTGGTATTTCCCTCTATCCTAAATTCCCTATGGTCGGAAAGTGATGGCTCGCTCATCACCCTCCAATCTTTTACATTTTTCCTAGCAGCAACATTAACAATTGTTACATCCAGGAGTTGGGCGCTGAGTTACCTGCTTCCTGGCCTCTTCAGGGGATATTCCCTGATTGAGGAGTCGCTGGTATTTCCGCACCCTTGCTCCACTGAGGCCTTTTCTCAGTGGGTCGTCTATGCCGCCCGGTTCTCCCGGTTTTGGGAGGTCGAACGGCATACGACCCTTGTGCCGTTTGGCCTTTTTTCCCTCTGTGAGGTGCCCGGATGAAGAGGTGGAGGTTTTCTCCACTACTTTTCCGGTGAAAGTTTTACTTTTTCTTTCCATGAGTGATCCCACGAGAAGCTAGGGTCATTACGGTCCACCGCTGCAGAGCCCCGCATGCAGAGGTAAGGGGTTCAATACAATGGAGTTCCCCCCGGTGCTTCAAGGTCGAAACCAGTAAGGACTATTCTTCTATATTGCCACGCATTCTTCGGCCCGGTTTCCCACCTTGAATTTAGGTTTTTAATGAGGTTGTCTCCTCTTGGTCCGGGCAGTAAAGTCAAGACCCCCCCCGATACCACTGGCCCGCGAGACTTGACCACAGACAGCCAGGAGACATTGGTATAACAGGTGATTTCGAGGTAAGCTCGAAATTTCACCCGGCATCGTAACCCTGTGTGCAATCCCTTAGCCACGATACTACAGCTGGGACAGGTAAAGTTGGTCCGCGGCAGGGTATTCGAGGGCTGCCAGTTGAGTTTTTAGACACAACGAGCCCCAGGTATTTCCCCGCAGACCTCCTCCTCATATAAAAAATCATTTCAGAGGTCCTTCTCCTATCCGCCACCAGGAGACGCGCCGGGTTGGTACTTCACCCCCTCCACATCAATAAATACAGCGACGAACTACGTACATATCTACTGATGTGGACCCGGTTGATGAAGGTTAGGTGATTTTAAGTGTATTTTTGGTTTGGGATTATCTGGTGGATATGGGGGAGTCGTCGAGGTAGGTTAGGGAAATTTTGGGAAGATCTTGATAGGCTAGGTTTAAATTATAATTTTTAAATGTCTGACTTCAACTATGAGAGTTGATACAGTGTCTTTATGTACTTTACATTGTGGGCCATTATAAAGTACACATATATTGAGTTCCCCTTCTCTTATTAATGGGTTCCCAGGAGAACGTTTTTCCCCATGAAGATTGTTTTTAAACTAAAAATATTGGAAAATTTGAGTAAGAACTTCAGAAATCAAACCCTTGTTTGGACTATGGCAAAACCATGCTCCTAACGATTTTACCCAAGTTGTACTTACCAGTTATGATTGAGCAAGCAGAATTCTTTACCAAAATCTTCCACCACATTGTGAATTGAATGAAGTGCTCATTTGTTTTTAACTGACTATGCATTTTATTCTTTTTCTCAAGAATAACAGTATCATCTACAAAATACTTCAAGAGCGGTGTTTAACTTATAGAACAAAATATAGTTGTGATATGTATTGTTTGTAATTTCATAAATATGTTGTTTTTTACTCATAATCAATCTTCTCAGCTGCTACTATGGCTGATGCAGATAATGAATTTGTTTATATTAATCTGAATCTACTTTATTAATTACTAAAATGTATCACTATAAATTTGTTTCAGGTAAACCACTTTTCATTCGTCATAGGTCAGCATCTGAAATCGAATCAGAACAATCTGTTGCTGTAAACACTCTTCGCGATCCTCAACATGACAACGAACGTGTCCAAAATCCATCTTTCTTGGTAGTTATAGGCGTATGTACCCATTTAGGTTGTGTGCCAATTGCTGATGCCGGCGATTTTGGAGGATATTATTGCCCATGTCACGGTTCTCACTATGACGCTTCTGGCCGTATCCGTAAAGGTCCTGCTCCTTTAAATTTGGAAGTGCCTCCTTACACCTTCCCCACTGATGAGTTATTAATTGTTGGTTAGAAGTTTAGTTGTTTGTTGAATTTAACTTGAGATATTGGATATTATAAAAATGGCATACTCATTACACAATTTTATGTACTTGAACTGTGTCAAGTTTGTAGAAAGTTGTGTTGAGGGTGCGATTTTCTAAATCCTTTATTGGTTTTAATCAACGTACATAAATTTATTTATTTTTACTTGAAAAATTATTCCACAACATATTATTTCATGTTATGTACATATTTCTTTAAATATTCAATATAACTGTACCTTTTGACTTTGACATTAAACAATTTAGGAGGAATTATTGATGTTTTATTTGCCTTCCATTTAAATTTTGTTGGAATTATTGTTTAATTGTTTTTCATTTGTACAAGATTGAGAAAATTCCAAATTTAGCTGATTATGTAATAGTAAATGTGCCAGAAGATATAATATGTAAACAATTGTAAAAAATGAAGATTTTAAACTAAATGAAAATCGTTCAGATCCAATTTTTATTTCATTACTTCTGCCAGAAAGGCACAAAAAATAACAAAATTTTGAAAAGGTTAACAAGTAATATAGTTATTACTGAATTGTAAAATAAAATTTACATCCATATCAGAAAATCTGGAAAATGGTACATTTACCAGAAGAAAAGTAATATTTCAAAAATAAGAAAAATTTAATTGATGTGGAGTTTTATAAAGGAAATTAAAGGATATTACTTCTAAATCTAAATCCTTTATTGGTTTTAATCAACGTACATAAATTTATTTATTTTTACTTGAAAAATTATTCCACAACATATTATTTCATGTTATGTACATATTTCTTTAAATATTCAATATAACTGTACCTTTTGACTTTGACATTAAACAATTTAGGAGGAATTATTGATGTTTTATTTGCCTTCCATTTAAATTTTGTTGGAATTATTGTTTAATTGTTTTTCATTTGTACAAGATTGAGAAAATTCCAAATTTAGCTGATTATGTAATAGTAAATGTGCCAGAAGATATAATATGTAAACAATTGTAAAAAATGAAGATTTTAAACTAAATGAAAATCGTTCAGATCCAATTTTTATTTCATTACTTCTGCCAGAAAGGCACAAAAAATAACAAAATTTTGAAAAGGTTAACAAGTAATATAGTTATTACTGAATTGTAAAATAAAATTTACATCCATATCAGAAAATCTGGAAAATGGTACATTTACCAGAAGAAAAGTAATATTTCAAAAATAAGAAAAATTTAATTGATGTGGAGTTTTATAAAGGAAATTAAAGGATATTACTTCAGAAGCAAGAAGTTGGCTATTTTGTAATTCAAACAATACTAAATGTAGCTGCAAAATAATATTGGCTCCAGGGCCGGATGTCTGGGCAGAATTCGTTTAAGGGTCCTACTTTCTACCATTAGAAAATAATTAAAAATTGCACTTGACTTTTATAAAATGCATGTGAAAATATGTAATACAAAATAAATAACAGTTATTTGCTCGAATACAAAGTAAAATATCTAAATTAAGATTAGCAAGTTAAATTATTAGGTTTAGTAAGATTGTATGATTAAAGTCCTGGCACTTTTCTAGATTTTCTTATTGAAAATTCATTGATTATGTCTGACGTATCTAGTTGCTTTAAAACATTGTGTTCAATGCTTATTATAGAGACATGATTCAAATGCTCTTGATCCATCATAGACCGAAGTCGATTTTTAATTAGCTTGAGTTTTGAGAACAATCTCTCCCCAGTGCAGTTAGTTAGCCTCACAACTAAATATAGACGAAGTGCCACCTCAACGTTTGGAAACGCATTATCCACTTTCTTTTCTTTTAGCAGCCGGTACATTTGAAGTTCTTTACTTATATTTGATAAGCCAATATCCGCCTCAAAAGTATTGAATAAATCAACAAATTGTACTAATTTGACACCTAGGTTCTCATCTAAATCATTGTTATACATTCTAAGTTTTAGCGAGTGAGCTTCAGTTTCATTGGGAGTTAAATTGTTAAATGATATAGAAATCCAAAATCAGAATAAATGGCTTCATATGCGGAAAGCCTCTGACTTAAAGAGTAGTGAATTGATTCATAATAGAAATAAAATTTTGAGTTATTAATTTCTTCGTTTTCTTCTTCTATACCATGTATTATCAAATTCTCTCTAAAATTTTTCTGTGACTGTGTCATGTTTCCTTGCAAAAATTCTGTTTTTTCCTTTAATTCCATATTTTCCATCCTTAAATCGTAGTTTTCCTTCTTTAGCTGTGCTATTTGTCTACTCATTTCTTCAATTTTAGCTTCTATCTTTCATATTCTCACATTATTGTTTACTCGATTATTGTAATTTCCATTCCTATTGAATTTCCTATCTTTATTAAAATTTTCGTATCTGCCATAGTTATTTGCTTGCTTAAACTGTCGAAATGTCCTTCCTGAATGATTACCGTTATAAAATCCTCTGTTGTTTCCTCTCCGATGATTATTCCTAAAGTCAAAGTTTGACTTCCTGAAGAAATTCCTGTTATCCTTCATGTGCAAAACTTGTTGTCCTACTATACCTTCTACTGAAACCAATTTGGATAGTACTTCTTGCGTAGTTTCAAAACTTCCTGCTGCGATTATTGTTTTGGTTGCATCCGTTGTGGCATTCGTAGTTACTGCCTTAATCGTTGCTTCCTTAGTATATTTTTCGGCTAGTCGTTCGGGCATCCCTTCCGATACGTATGCTGCCTGTAGTCTCTCCGTTGCATACGTTACATCTTTTCCATTTTGTCTTACTTTACCAAGTTTCGCTAAGAGAAGGCTTGGATTGTCTCCTCTTATTCCCGTTTTTAGTTTATTCTTGATTTCTGTAATGGAGTTTTCCGTCGTTATTAAACTTCTGGCTTTTCCCGTTAGTCTCGTCTTAATTAGTAGAATAGCATTTTCTTCGTGACCTGTCGTGTTTGTTTGTAGCAAATCTGATGAGTTCAAAAATGATTGTAATTTGCTTGCTTCACCGTTAAATTCGGTCGGTAAAACTTTACTCGCAAAATTAAAAAAAATCATACTTGTCGCCATTTTCAAATGTTTGCTTATTGTTTGTAATACAATAGTATCGATTTCTTCAAATATGGAGGTAGGTATTTTAACAATACAATTTAACGCTTGAAATATCCTAGGAGTTTTATCTCTAATCCTATCTGAATAATTTTTACAACTCTCTTGTTGTACTAAACTTAAATTTTTCCAATTTTTGTCTATTAATTTAGCAAAATTATTATAAAGACCTGCTATACTATTAATTACTTCAATATGTATATCAGGATTTTTAGGAGTTTGCTTTTTCAAAACCCCTTTTCCCTGTTTATTAACTTCTTCCACAATTAATCGTAACTTATCTTCAAAATCTTCCCACGTTATTGACATTTATAAAATTCGTTCATAAGAATAGAATGCATAAGTACTTACAATTATTTTTACACAGTCAGAGTTCCTGATGTCTGCTTCGCTGCAATGCTTCGGTTGATATCCCTTTTCAACGCTCTTCGGTGCGTTTTCCACAATGACCAAATAGATTTCAAGATGAAAGCTACTGTTATGATATACAATAGAACCATTATGTGCATCGCAAAACTGTCTTGCTGTACCATAAAAGTATTATTGACAATTCCAGTTTCTTTTGCCTCTTGTTTGGTTGATGAACCTCCCATTGTTTCTTTTCTCCAAGGTCCCAAATTTAGATAGAAAACCATATATTTCCACTTGTCCTTACCATTACCATTTGTTCCATACCATTTACTTTGCAGGATCATTTACCATAACCATTTGTTACCATTAACTTTACCATAACCATTTTACAATTAGTTTGCAGGATCGCCATGTGGTGGTTACTCAGTAAGTGCCCCTCGTATAAGCTATGTTCACCATCGAGCCATTATATCTTTGATGAAAACACTTACCTAGTAGCCGTTCTTCGTGGATGGAATAAACAACATCATTTATAAAAATCACTGGGTTTAGTATATTTAGAATTAACACAGATTACAATAACATTAACTTATTCAAAATAATAATAATGAATGAATCATTGGTTAATTACACTTTGTTTTTATAGGACACATTCAAGTCATTCACCGGTAGGTTGGACCTTCCGCGTATGTGAACGCGATGTTTACATTTAATAGAAACGTGATTTCTAGGTGTTCGCCTGACCTTAATCAGATCGATGGCCGCTATTAACATTGGAAAATATAATATACATAATTTAATAAAAATGTCTTTTTACAATACTGTCTTTTTCGGGATCATCGCATGCTTATGTACAAAACAGTACGAAAAAAAGGCTGAACTGCTCGCATGCGCACAAAAAAAATTATGATGAAAATGTCTATTTAAAAGTAACAGCCGCGTCGTCATTTATAATAGAGTGCCATCTTGTGTTTTTTGC
Source organism: Galeruca laticollis (assembly GCA_963921935.1). Lineage (NCBI taxonomy): Eukaryota > Metazoa > Arthropoda > Insecta > Coleoptera > Chrysomelidae > Galeruca > Galeruca laticollis. The sequence goes on from OY998177.1 coordinate 213,895,005, forward strand.
CTGCCTAGCCATTATTTGCCATTTTCCTCGCCTAGCCGTGCAAATACCTACTTTCCCGTCCCGATAGAGCCACGAAAAATGTGTCTTCGAGTAGTGTAGGTTAAAAAATTAATTGTCTAAAATAAATGTATATACTAAATTAAAATGTTAGTACCATTCAAGAAATATTGCTCGAGACAACTATTTACTGATTCACAGTGTTGTGAGTCTCCTCTGATTATATATTATCATAATTGTTTCGGTTCAAATTTTGTAACTGTTATTAAGGACTTTGTAGGGTTGACATTCTATCATCTAAAAATGTTTTATAACCTAGTATTGGCAGTATATACATATATAGGCAATAATTTATTCTATTTTCTTGTACTACATTGTAGGTACAGTGTTTAATCAATGATCTCGCTAACCTACTTTTGAGTTTCCAGAATAATTATGTGTGTACTTTACAAAGTTTGATCAATTTGATGTGATCTCATCACAAAATATATCGTGCTTGATTCGCATTAATTTGTATATCACTCGTTAATTAACTTTTATGTTTCGAAACAGATTTTAATAGATTTATATATTTAATTTGGAGCCATAGCTGGAATTTCATGAAAAATTTAATTCCATTTATTCTCTCTTGCTTTATAATTTGAATATATATATATATATATATATATATATATATATATATATATATATATATATATATATATATATGTATATATTATAATTATTAATTTTTATTTTTTCATTTAGTTATTTAATTTGATTTATTTATTTGATACAAGTTGGTTGTTTGATATTTATTATTAAACAAACTTACCTTCGGCTAGCTCATAAAATATCTTTTAGCTCATAAAATATCTTTTATTAATGTAATTTAAAATTTGAATATAAGTCGGAAGCTTGATGACTCCTCCCTTTCTTGGCGCACACTGTATGAATATAATTTGATTTGTATATTTATTTAATTTATTTCTGAAATGGTGGTTCAGAATAATTTCATATAGAAAGACTGAAATATCTTAATTCTAATAACTTTATTGAGAACATGAAAAAAATAAAAACACCTACTCTTCACTGAAAATTGATTTAATAAATTGTAATTGAGAAAAACTTTGTATTATTTTGAACATTTAAATTATTTGATAACCCCTACATTCTATGCAATTCTGAATACATATTAATTCACTCTATTGCGCTTGCGCATAAGTTCAACGCATGCGCTTATATACCTTACTACAACAAGAAGACGCTATTCACCGTCCATGCAGTGTATAAACGTTTTACGCTCTCCCAGCGTGTATACAGTTATGAAAAGCTTTAATACATTATATCAATTTAAACAAAGCAATTACATATATATGAACCTTTTAAATAATGTGTGTGAAGTGTAAAGAGGATAGTATTAGACAGAACAGTTATGCATACATTAAAAGATGATAAAAGTGGAAATTATGTGAAATTTTATGGAACATGTGAACATTGAAAACGGATTAAATTTTAACAAGTAAGTACAATTATTTTCTTATAAACTATATTGCATGGATCTCCATGGAGATAAATTATTATGCATTGTAATAGATTGTTTTTAGGCCTTTTATTAAAAAATCATTATTAGAACGTTCTGGATATTAAAGTTAGTTCACTGTTCGTGTTTAAGTGGAATTCCAAATGTTTTAATTAAAATACACAGACCTTAGTTCATAATCCTTGGATGCTACTTGCGTCTCTAACTTTCTTGACGATCTCTAAGTAAGATATGCTCCTTTAGAACAGCTGTTTCTTTGAGTTCCTGCTTATGATACAATGAGGTTGTAGGTAGATAAAAATTCAATGAACATGAAAAACTAGTTAGTAATAACTGAGAAATTGATATACTTCAAAACGTGCTTCATATCTCTCGATGCTACCTTATATTAGAAGCTGGAACATATTTTAAAATTCACTTCCAAATTATCAAAATTCTGATTTATAATGTCAAGTGATAAAATGGCTCAGTATCATTTGATATTTTGTGACATTCTTTCCGTCAACGTTCTGTCATGCCCTGCGATCTTTTATAGCCACTGCTAAACTGCATTTTTAACGCCATCTATTCGCTTGGAAGGTTACTAACGACATAGCTCTCTGGCATACAGAGACAGGCTAGTTTGGCTATAACTGGTGCTATCAGCACCACACCGTCAGCAGCCATGGAAGTCCTCCTGGACCTTCCTCCTCTCCACATACTTCTGGAAAAGGAGGCCAGATGGACAACATATAGAATTGTGCATATTTCTAAATGCACGAAACAGGCTTATACAGAGCAAAGTAGAATGCTAGCGGCTACCGAAAGTCATAGTATTCTAGGAATGACCTCTGATTTAATGCCCCCAACAGTAAACCATAATCTGCCTTATACCGTCCTATTTCCAAATAGAGATGAATGGGTCCTCCGCAAGGATGAACTCTCAAGAGCAGACATCTGTTGGTACACTGATGGATCAAAGACACCCTCAGGCTCTGGTGCATACGGTCGAAGACCTAGGACAGAAATCTCAACATCTCTGGGATCCTATGCAACCGTATTTCAGGCAGAAATTTATGCCATTGCTTCATGTGTGGAGAGTTTGGGGCAATCCAACCTGACACACAGATCAATAAAAATTTTCACGGACAGCCAAGCGGCCTTGAAAGCACTTAGCTCGTACCGTGTAACGTCGAAATTGGTTTTAGACTGCCAAAAAAGACTCGCCTCAATAGGAGAACGCAACAGGGTATCGCTGGTTTGGATTCCTGGCCACTCTGGTATGGATGGTAATGAGAAGGCTGACTCTCTTGCAAGAGAGGGTGCCGCTCATGACTTTATCGGACCAGAACCTACAATTGGCATCGCAACAAGTGTTGTCAAACATACACTAAATACTTGGACTGCAAGAAGAGTTTTAGACTTCTGGCATAATATACCAGGATTGGTTCATTCAAAGGCCTTCATACATCCTTCGAATAATGTATCCAAACAAATGTTAGGCTATAAAAGACACGATCTACGGTGCCTAACAGGCCTCTTAACAGGCCACTGTCGATTGAATCATCATATGCTGAAACTTGGACTGTCGGACGATCCGATTTGCCGTCTTTGTTTGGAAGATGATGAAACAGCAGAGCATATAATTTGTGCCTGCCCCGCCGCGGCGCAAATCAGGTATCGGATGTTTGGCAGGGCCACTCTCTTGCCCTCGGACCTGAAATATCATTCACTGAACAAATTAATCGGCTTCGTCAAGAAGCTGAATTTGTTTGGTGAAATTTGAATAGGTATGAGCCACAATAGATTCTTGCGAGTCGCAGTGGAGGGCCTCATTGACCCACTCATTATAAACCTAACCTAACCTAACCTACTAACGACATCAAAATGTCAGGAGTAAAACAATAACAAATGGATCAATATATTAGAGACTATGACAGAGTTTTATTGTATGTCATTTTTTAAAGAGAAATAATTTTGTAACTTGTAGATGACTTTACTGTAGCACAAAGAAAAGCCAAAAAGGCTTTAATTACAACAGACCTTTCGTCTAGTTCCCATATTTACAAAGGACGGGGATCAAGGATACGGAAAAAAATACAAGGTATATGTCCCATCACTCTAGTTCTGATTCAGACGAGAGTCCCTCATTAAATCGTAACATTTATCCTGTTTTTAAACCTATACCACAAACAAATTGTAAGTATTTAAAGAAATTAATTAGAATGTTTTGTGCAAATAATATATTTTTCAGTATTGTATAAAGAGTCGGGGAATTATAAATCGGGTAGTACTTCTCCAGAGATTCAAGTAGAATCTATTGCCGAAACTATGAGGTCTGAAGCTGAAGGAATTTCCCTTGAGAATAAAGAATCAAATGATATGGCGAGATTTGCTGTTCCTAGAGGTAATTTGTTTCTTAAGTTAAATCATAATTTATAATAACCTAAAGTTTGCATATTAAATTTGACATTTAGTATAAAAATACTTAATTTTATAATGTACCTTTTTTTAATTTTTTTTAGAGTCAAAACCTTGTGGCAGTGGAATCAGATGAACACTTCACAAAAGAGATAAATCATCGCCACAAATAGATACACTTGATGATCAAGGTGACTAAACTAAATAATTTTAATTAATTTTTATATTTAATCATATTTTAAATTTATTTTAGAATTTGAAAGGTTGATGATAGATGAAATATCTCAATTAAATTTAAAAATCAACACTTTAATTGAAAGCGTTGGCACTCTCTTGAAAACACAAAGAATTCCGAGTAACCTGCAAGTAACATCGTTTGAAAATAATGTGAAAACGTTATATGAAAAAATTCCAGTAATTCGACATTCGACGCATATTTTTAAAATCCAAATTCAACGTACTCGATCAAATACTGTCCCTAGTATTGCAAACCGACATTACAGATCATTTCTCAACAATACTACGGATAGTACTGGAAAAGACCAAATGCCCCAAGGAACGAGGAATAATGAAATACATAGATGAAACAAAACAATCAGACAAAAATCTTTGGATTTCTTATACTTGAATCCCGATCCTAACTATGCAACAAATACTTTCATTGAAACACTTCAAAAATATATAGACGACTGTACATATACAAAAAAATGTAAAAGGAAAAACACGAAGATCGCCCCGTGGATGACAAATACACTACAAAATACAGAATGTATATTGGAAAAAAATTAGTGTTTGAAAATCATTGGAATCCATTATATTTTATCATATGTGTAATATTTGTTAGCACATGCTATTATCAATAAATTATTCTTATCTTAAGTTTGAGAAGAAAATAAAGAAAATCACCTGTACTATTTTATAAACGAAGTTTTATATTAAATTTTTGAAACTATTTGTCGACATTCGTCTTTTAATAAACTATCCTGGTTAATAAAAACGAATAAAAGCTTTAAACAACTTTTTGAAACAACATATCCTACTTTTAAGCCAAAATAAAATAACAGGTTGTTTCAAAAAGTGTTTAAACTTTGTGTGACTGTTTTTATTTGTTTATTTAAGAAAAAACAATATAGGCATAATTTAGAAAACCTTCAGTATTTGCTTGGCATGCCATCTAGTAGTAGCTAGTAAACTGTGACTAATCATGCAGGTCTCTTCCTTTATTTTTTCCCTGTTGGTGAATAGTAACCTTCCACCACAATAGATGGCGCAGCACTCGACAAAACTTTGTGGCTTCGGACTTAGTACAGGAGGTTCCATTATTCCCCGTATTAAAAGTATTTATCTATGCGTTCTGTGCCTTGACATACCTAAAGTGGTAGCGCCAGTCTTCTCCAGGATAATAATCATTTAATCGGAAAATTTTGTGCCTATTCGATCAAGGTATTTTCATTAATAGTCTAATATCATATGTGATGGGAAACCCCCAATTTGGGACCATTTTTAATACCATCCTCTAAGAAGGTGTTTTTTGTAGACAGCGCTGTTTGACCTCCTGGTGGCAGTGTTTTCTCTTTATCTCGTTGCACAAGTTTGAAACCGGTATCCTGTCACTATAGTCGTAGGTCGAAATTCTGTGATGGGAAGCCCCCAATTTGGGACCATTTTAATACCATCCTCTAAGAAGGTTTTTTTTGTAGACAGCGCTGTTTCACCTCCTGGTGGCAGTGTTTTCTCTTTATCTCGTTGCACAAGGTTGAAACCGGTATCCTGTCACTATAGTCCTAGGTCGAAATTCTGTACAGTGACTCTTCGCTCTTACTGCCCATAAAATCAGTTGCAGAAGCGAACTACATGATCGCATCATTTTTGAAGGGTTCTTAATAGTCCTAAATAAAAAATAAATAGAATATGTTCTTGTACACTCTGGCGTCTAAATTTGAAAGAACAGAAATACGAAATTATTATGGTAGGTATCATTATGTATATACAGGGTGTTATTAAAAATAATACACATTTTTAAGGATGAGCTATAATATTTATTCAACGATCATGTAAATATGGTAATTAATACACGAGCGAGCCTCTTGTAGCATACGAAGCAAAATATTTTTTACAATCTGTTGTTTTACATCTTTTAGTTACTTCCAAACATTACAATTTTTTTAGCTGTAAATCCTGGGATGTCATTCATAAGGGGACAATAACAAAACTGAATGTATAACTAATATCAATGATAATTTTAAAAGCGAAGATTACTTACCGCTGATTATTGTACAATCACTTAAAAAATTAACTGGTGTCACTGTTACTCTCCGATGACTCCTCTGAAAACGAATTATCACTTTCTTTTTGTAGTTCTATAATAAATGGTTCAGTTACCACTTCAACACGTATGTCTATATTTCAAAACCACATTTCTTCTTTATATACGTGCTGAATACATTTATGCCAAGTAGCATCAGTAACAGTCTCTAAAACATCGTCAAACAGTTTTTTAACGTCAACTATTTTAAATGTTTGGTCTTTTCGTGCAACATAGTTTTTCACTTCGGCTCAAATAAGCTCTATCGGGTTAAATTCGCAGTGCTAGGGTGGAAGTCTAAGAACATTGAAACGTTAAATTCTTTTGCCATTTCATCAACTATATATTTTATATGATTGGCTTTATGTTGTCGCACCAGAGATAATAATTCAGTTTTTAGCATTGTTTCTTCGTGCGGAATACGCTTACTTGCCAACCAATCCATTACAACACTCTTGCGACTAGCTGAAGTAGGTATGTGCTACAGACGGCGACTGTGGTATGAAGCATTATCCATAACTATTACCGAACCGGGAGCCACTTTTGTTAATATTGACTTAAACCATGCTGCAATAAACCTCCTTTCACAAATCCTTCTTCGCTGCCGATATCTGCAATAATGAGTCTGCGCCCTTTTCCAGAAGGAGCTTTCAAACCGGTAGACCAACCCTCCATATAAAGGCTTGTCGACTGCTTTTGATATTCAAATCCTGCCATATTTTTGATACAGTGTGACCTTCGTTAACCCAAGTTTCGTCAAGATAATAAATTTGTTTTCTTTCGTTACGAAACTGTCGTATCTGCTTTAAATAGTTTCTCCGCCATTGAACAATGTCATTTCGTTCGTCTAAAGCACTTTTTCTGCTTCTTTTCAGGCAACGAAACTTCCTTAGTCTTAAAGTCCTCCTTAAAACTTTATTGCTGATGTTTGGTAATGTTGCATCTGCGTCTATAGCTTTACTAATTTTTGTTAATGTGGGATTTCATTTTTAAAATAAAAAGAATGAATCAGTCTACGTACAGCGTTTTACGTGTTTGGTCGTCTAAAACAATTGTCTTTCTTCCTCTAGTTTCCTGCTCACAATTTTGATTTCCTTCTCTTGTCAACGTCCCTTCTTGTACATTTCTCAAAAATGTATAAATGGCAGTCTCTGAAACTTTTGTTAAATAACTGCACAGAGCCACAGCATCGCTAACGCCTAATTGTTTATCCCTGGTACGTAACCCAAGTAACTCTTCGACGTTGTCACGTACGCCAAAATTCTCGCAAATAATAATTTTTTAATAAAATATTCAAATAGAGTAGCTGCGCTTATGCACAGCTCGTCCCACTGACCAGTCTGTCTTCGTCACATTCTTCCTGCATGGTCCTAACTTTGTTGTACACCGAAGCCTGCGTGGCTGCTTCATAATCATATTAATTTGTCGCAAAAATATACTCTAAGTAAACATTAGAGTATATATTTTCCACATTGAGGTATATTATAAATAGTATTCCGAATATGAATGATTTATGAGAATCAAACATTAACATTACTCTACTAAACCTCTGATTAAACCTAAACTTCTAAACAAATAGAATTATATCTACGTAAAAGTAGCAGGAGAGTCTAGGTATGACAATTTCATTTTTGTAACATTTCCACTAGTTTCATTAATTTAAAAAACAAAATAAAAAGGGGGCCTCTTTGGTTAAATAAATAATGACTCGATCGCAAAAAGAAAGCAAAAAAGCGATTATATGTATTTGTTATAACTGTAGAAGGTTCTAGAAAACTATATTACATCCCCCTAACCCAGATTTCAATTTATATAAAATTGACAAAACAAATCGTTTCCATATCAACTCAATTTTGTCAGCATCGACGTCACCACATTCATATAATGTACGTTTCATTTTCATTTCATTTCGTTCCGTAATGGTAACAGATAAAGAGTCAAGACCTAAAACCGGCGAGAAACAGCAAGACGGGTGCAAGATTTGGGTACCCGCATTTACTGTTCAAGCCTTACAAAAGCATACGTGCGTTTTACCACCTCCTAAATGTGATGTTTATAAAGAAGTTCCATCAACTAATAGAAAATTTAGGACAAACTATCTCAGAGGTAATCTGCCCATAGGAACAGACCCGAAGGGTAGTAAAGTGTCTTGGAAAGTAAGTTTTTACGAATACCTTTTAATCCTTTTCTGTCAACTATTTTTTGTTTTTTATAGATAAATAATTTTTGATATTCCGTCACTACTTAAGGGTACATTTTCTCCCTAGCTTTTAATTCTACCCAAAAGTAATTTATTACTTCAGAAGAAAATGGGAGCATCTATTTGTATAAGCTTTTTGTGAAATTAGAGACGGTTCTATTCTGTATAATTTTCATCTGCTGGAATATTATCTCTTTAAATTAACTACGAATTTCAATATATCGATATTTTGTAGGCGGATATAACAAAATTAGATTTTCATTACTATTTGCCGATGTTTTTTGAAGGACTTGTTGAAACTGAACATCCCTATAAACTATTTGCCCAACAAGGTATTCATGATTTACTAGCTCACGGAGGCAACAAAATTTTTCCATGCATTCCTCAATTGATCATACCTATAAAAGGTAAGTACACGAAAAACATCTAATATTTTTCTGTTTACTAATTTGTAGATTGTGAACCTTGAGAGGAATTGTATATGCTTTTGCGGATAAAGAAAATTTTCACTAAAATATTAGAGAATGCGTAGTCAATACAAATCACATTTGAATGTGAAAATTTAGTGGAAGCTCTTGAAAGTGGTTGACAAATAATTTGCAATAAAATATTTTTCTTTTAGCTGTAAAATTTTAAAGAACGTCTTCATTTTCATCGGAGTCCTTCCTTACATTTTGTCGGAAAGGTCTTCTCAATATTTTATGCTTGTTACGTTGTCCAACGTGAAATATCTGACTGACGGACATTTATTTCATCAGCCACTTCAATTCAAGAGCATATTATAGTTTTAGTTTTTTATAGCACATCTTTAATATACCCTGTGTCCGTACAGTATGGAACAAATTAATTTTTAGCTAAACAGACCATTTTGAGAAATAATCCTGAAACACATCGATTTTTGATTTTAATTTACCGTATTTTAAAATAATAATCTAATATACAGGGTGAATTACTTTCGAGTAGAGTAGGGGAGAGTGGTTACTCTTCGTACACTTTTTAGATTTTATTTTTTTACTTTATGAATAATTGTCGAAATTATCTAGTTTATGTACCTAAGTATAACAAATATATTGTAGTTTGTTACAAAAAAGTCCGATACTAGTACGTCAAACGGTTAAAGGGTTATAGTCATTTTTCTGCGATAAGATACTTGTACGAAAGTACTCCACGTACGGGGAACATTCGTACAGTAGGTGGGGTACTTTCGTACGCCATGGGGTAGATTCATACAGGGTAATTAAAAAGCCAATTAAAGTCGTTACATTTTTATTATTGTTATTATAAAAATATTTATTTATCAAAGAACTAACTTAATAGTGTGTGACAGCTCATAGTCGATAAATCTGTCTTTAGAAAAATAACGAAACATAAAATCATTCATCCGCAGTTTACTTATTGATAATTCTGAGCTTACAATCAGTCTGAATGAGATGTTTAATATCATTTTTTATGACATCGTTATACAGTCTTTCACAATTTTAACTTAAAGTAGGTAATTATACATTTGGTTGTTATTTTGATCTTATTGCACATTATAATCATTTAAATTAACTGCGAAAGTAAAAAGTCTAGCCATTCTAGCTGTACAGAAGTCTTTTTTTCAAACTTTACTAAAACATAACAATTTTCCTTGATTTTCTCTGGTGTTACATTTAAATTATTATTGATACTGCTATCATCAGTCTCTTCGTCCATTTCTGAATCTACTGGAGATGTTGAACTCTCCTGCAAGCTAAATTGCGATCCTTCAGATTCCTCTGAATCTTCATTGCTTTCGACTTTCTAAGCTTCCTTTTTATTTTGTCTTGAATTAAGTTCCTTCAAACTACGTTTCACTGCTTTAGCTCTGGCTTTCCTTTCCTGTTCTATTTTTTTCAATTCTTTCTGTCTATGTCTCTCTTCTAGTTCAGTTTTTTCTGGTGTATCTGTATATATACGGGATTTACCCTACACGGTTTTCTTCCTTTCTTGGTTTTTCTGGTTCTAACAGCTGTAGGATAAGGTCTTATGACTTCTGGTGTTATGGGAAGATAAGAACTCAGTTCAGATTGTGCCTCAGCCGCAGAAGTGGAAGGTTCAGGTTCGCCAGTTCCGGTAACAATGTCTTGAGGATTTTGGAGCAAAGAAGGCGACTGCTCACGAATATCTGACTCATTCATATCAGTCGATGGCACGCTGGTGGAAGGTTGTGGTTCTTGAGCGACAGTACTTGTTTCCGAATTATTTGAAGCATACACGTCAATGGAAGCGAAATCTTCATCGCTAAAGTCCATTTCATTGAATGGCCATATACCTGGCTATTCAAATCCACTTGTAATATTTTTGGCGGTAAAAGATTCGAAATATGCAAGTTTTACCAATTTAGGAATAATATAAATGTTGATTGTTTTGCCTGGATTCGACATATGCCAATTATTGAACGCTATTTTCAACTTTGCCTTGAATGGGCCGAATACTCCAACGTCTAAGGGTTGCAATCGATGACTAGTGTGCGGCGGAAAAGACACAACAATAATGCCATTATCTCGAGCAAATGTTATAGCCTCTAAGCTGATGTGGCTTTCGTGATTATCACATAGCAGTAAAATCGGATGCTCCTTAGAGCTCAGTGTGTGTGCCTGAATGTGTTTTAATACTGAAACAAATATGTCCGCATTTATCCACCCACTTCTATTAGCAGCTCCGAGGCTTCCTTCAGGCGCACCTTCAAGAAAATGATCTTTGTAGTGCACCCGTGGAAATACAAAAAGCGGAGGGATAGTATTTCCACTTGCAGCAATAATACCACCAAATGTTATCAATTCGCCTCTTTCCGCTGACACGATTTGTCCCACTTGTTTCTGTGATTTAGGAGCCAAAACTTTGGGAGTTTCTAAAACAGTAGACACGCCGGGCTCGTCAAAGTTAAATATCCTGTCGGCAGCAAAATTATGTCGCTGTAATACATCATCCAAATTTTTATAGAACTCTTGGACGGCATTCTTATTAAACGCGAATGATCGAGCAGCGCTAGTGTTTTCTGGCTTTCGCAGACTGAGGTTGGCGTTTCGTTCCCTGTATTTACGCATCCACTCTAAGCCAGCCATTTGATTTTCGTCCCACTTCGCTGGATATTTTAAATTCAACGCTTTCGCGTATTCGTAGGCAAGTTTCCGAATTTGTACTATCGTTAGCCCATAATGCATTTTGCAGCAATTAGTAATATAGTAATTTAAGCGTGCCTCTTCTTCCATGGAGAAGACTTGTAGACTCGTGAATTTTGAATGGAAAGTTCGTAAGGGTACATCGGCGTTAGAGCCATCTTTAAATTTCTTGACTCTGCTTTCCAACGTTGATGTTTTGATGTTGTAATTTAACGCGGCTTTCCTTTACAACCTTCCTTGTATTATATCATCAACTGCTAACTTCGTAGACGCTTCATCCACTTTTTGAGTACTCGTACCCTTTTTTATATTTTCGCACCATGATTCTGCAATAAAATATTAATTATAAGTATAAGGTTGACTTAATAAAAATATTTCATTCTGTTAGAAGTAGAATATAAGAAAAAATATGTTAGTATGCTGTCTGTGCGATAATTCTAAAAGATACGATATATTTTATTTCTTAAAAATTGAATTTTGATATACTGGTGGTTGATAAAATCTAACGGGGAGCATTCGTACGCGTACGAATGTGCCCCCTGTCTGGGTGTCCGAATGCACCCCATGTCTTTGCACAAAATAAAATACAACTTTATTCAAATTCTAATTTAGTTTAAGAAATATAACAATTAGAGCTCAAAATAAACAATGTTCACATTAATTAATCATCACCATTTTGTCAAAAACATGCCAATTCTACTTACAATCACGAACTAAACTTAGGTAAAAAATTTACTCACCGCCCGCGAAAACACGTTACGTCTTGTCAGCTGATACACCGTAGTGCGACTGGCGCGACACTCCGCTAGCAACATGGCGGCCGGTATGTCTATGCTCACAAGCAAAGGCGTGCTCGTGCGCCGTTTGGATTTTTTTTTAACTAACTGTACGAATGTGCCCCGCGTACGAAGGTGACCACTTTCCTCTAATGACGTCACCGTCATTTGTTTTAAATGGAACACCCCCATTTTATCTCAATTTTCGGATTACTCTAGTTAAGCTGATTCTAAAAATGTATCACATGTTGATTCCAATTGGTACAGGGTGGACAAAATTACAATAGTTTTGTGTGTGCTCATAAAGTAACGCGTAACATTCTTTATTAGTTAAATTAATAAAATCAAAAATACTTATTGTCTAGCTGCAATTTTTGTTACATTTTTAGATTAATAAAAATGAGCTGTTTCCAAACATGTTTGGTACTTGTGGTCTAGCAGACAGCATATGAAAGAAATTATTTATCAATTTTAAAAAAAACATAGTCGTCTAGTTTTTGGTGAAATGTCATTATTTGTTTAGTAATTTATTGATGTTCAGTGACAGTTTAGTACTACAATATTTTTGGTATTCGTGAATGTTTTAATTATTGCTTAGATTTAATTTGAATTAGAAATGGAGTTAAGTGTAAAACAAAAAATTGAAATACTTAGGATGATTGGGTATGGAGACAGATCGCAAACTCAGATGGAAGTGTGCAATTTGTTTAATGATAAATATCCAGAAAGACCTATAACGCGTTCAACAGTCAGTAAGATTGAAAATAAATTTCGAGAAACTGGTACGGTTGAAAATGTACGCAAATCAGGTCGTCCCTCTGCAAATGCTGACACAGCATTAGATGTTTTACTTAGTTTTGAAGTAGACGCGCACATTTCTGTGCGTAAAGTTAGTCGCGATATCGATGTTAGCAAAACAACGGTACACAAATTATTAAAGCTTTAAAAATGGCATCCTTATAAAATCAAACTTGTGCATGTATTAAACGAAGATGATCCCGATAGAAGAATCCAATTTTGCGAAATAATGATAGATACATGTCACCGAGACTCTTTCTTGATACAAAACATTATTTTTTCTGATGAGGCCACTTTCACGTTAAATGGCGAGGTTAACTGTCAGAATTGTAGGTACTGGGCCAAAGAAAACCCCCACTGGATGCGTGAGCATCATACACAATACCCGCAAAAGGTAAATGTATGGGCTGGAACTGTAAGAAATCGAATCGTCGGATCCTACTTCAACGAAAGTAATTTAAAAGGGGGTATATCGTACCTACTTTACGTAATTTGTTTCCCAGTAGACGTAATCCTGGAGGTTGTGATGAAAGTTTATGGTTCCAACAGAATGGTGCACCTCCACATTATGCTATAGATGTTAGAAGGTACCTAGATGACATTTTTCCGAACAGGTAGATTGGTAGACGTGGATCTATTGAATGACCAGCGAGGTCACCAGACTTCAATCCTTTGGATTATTTTATGTGGGGCCATCTGAAGAATGTTGTTTATCAAACGAAACCAGCAAATATTCAAGAATTAAAAGAGAGAATTCGGACAACAATAAACAATATTTCTTAGGACACAATAAACAAGCTTTAACAAGAATTTGTACACCGTTTGGCTTACTGTCAAATATAGCAAGGGCTGCAGTTTGAACATTTATAGAGTCATGTATTTCATCATATTCTGTCCGCTAGACAATAAGTATTTTTGATAGTATTGTTAATTTAACTAATAAAGATTGTTACGCGTTACTTTATGAGCACACACAAAACTATTGTATTTTTTCCACCCTGTACCATTTGGAATCAACATGTGATACTTTTTTTCAAATATCTCTTCCGGTCTCATATGAAAATACGCAATATCGAATATTTGTATATACCGATAGGCTAGAGTGTTTTATCTGCAAACAAATTGGATATACTGCCGATACCTGTTCAAATACACTCAATGTCCCTGACGCCCAACAACAGCTATCCAACACTTCTACTAGCTCCTCCTCCATTTATAATCCATCTCTCTCTACTCCACCTTCTCAACCTATACCCCAACCCATTAAAGATAACCTCACAATTGGTTCTTAGATATCATTCGATATCCCTCTTCATAACTCAGCCCATCAATTTGGTCAAAAAAGAGTCCGCTCTAATGACAACCACATTGATTATCCACTTGAACTTTCACCTGTTTCAATGCCCGTACCTGCTCAAGAGACTAGTGAAATACAAACACCAAAATTTACAGCTCCCCAAAATATTCCCAAACCTGCCTGGAAAAAAACGAAGACCGCCGCTTCTCAAGATAACAAATTGAGCCCTAATGCCCTAACAACCATTCATAATCTGTACGACAATTCATCTTTTTCTTTCTCGCTAGATGAAATACAACTTATCGCTTTCCTATAAAATTCTATTGGTCATAGCGACCCCTTAAAAGAAGCTTATAATTTCACTTCTAATATCACAGCCCTATTAATTGATATGTCTCTCAGACATTCAGAGATGAATGAACGATCCTTAAAGAATCGTATTACCAGATAGCAAAAAAAGATAAAATTTCAATATAACCCTGATGGTTCATCAGATTGCAAAATTCTCTCGTCGGTTACCTCACCAATTTATTCGATTTCTAACTGATAAACTCCTTCTTCTCTCTTTTCTCTAAAACATATTTAGTCCAATGGAACTGTGATAGATTCTTTCTCCGCCTGGAGAGAATTCAACACTTAATCTCACAAACTAATCCTGATATCTTATGTCTACAGGAAACCAATTCTAAGCTTACTAATCAACCTCTACTAAACATTTTTGAAAGGTACCACTTCATTCGTACCAATTGCTCCAGAGCAAGCGGAGAGACATCAATACTAGTATCAAAAGTAACCTATATTCAGCCCATCTTCCTAGTAATACCAATCTTGAGGCCATTGGCGTTACTACTTGGTGCCCATATAAAACCGCAATTTGTATCATATACATCTCTCCAGACCACCCTCTAAAAGAAGAAGAACTAGTAGACCTTATCTATCAGCTACCCTCTCCATATATCCTTGTAGGTGATTTTAATGCCCACAATACCAAGTGGGGCTCCAATCCAACATTTGGAAAAGGCAAAACAATAGAGAATGTACTAAATATATCTGGCTCATGCCTACTAAATACTGGTTCAGATAACACATCTTAGTATATCCTCTGGGAAATTTTCAGCCATTGATCCAAGTATTTGTGATCCGTTGGTTTATTTAGTCCCGTTTAAATTTTTTAAATTACATTATTATGAATGAAATATCTTTTATTTCTCTAACATACGCTTATGTAATATAAAAAAATGTTATATCCGTACACAAAAAAATGCGTTCTTTTTGATGATACTATTAAAAGGTATTCCCATTTAAAAAAATATGATAAATACGTCATAACTCGAACAGTGATGACGTCATAAAAAATATGAGTACACCAGAAAATGCGCATCTAAAGTATAAAATCGACGTGTCTGAGGCTTTTTCCCCAATGGCCAAATCAAGCTTTTAACGAATTTGTTCCAACCTTTACGTGCTCACTGTATGTATTATGTATCCAAGGTATATTAGTCCAGTCAAATTATAAAAGCGACAAATTAGTATAGAAATTTGTTATGACATAACTTGAAGTCTCTATCACCCTAATGAACAGAAAACTGGTAACACGAGCTTTGATTGATAAAACTTCTATAGAACATCTCCCATATTTATTATTTATTGTAATATTTATAACATTATTGCAAATATTTTAAATACATTTACTTATGTTTTAGATGCACTACGAACCAAAAATAAAGAGGTAATGTGCAATACTTTGCGTATTTTACAACATTTAGTGAAGTCTGGAGATATGATTGGTGAAGCTTTAGTACCTTATTATCGACAAATCCTACCAAGTCTTAATATCTATAAAGAAAGAAACGGTAAGTTATTTTACACTCTGATTATGGTAATTTCAAAGATCAAGGGGCGTTATTCAACAATAATAAAGTATATATTATCTATTACATATCCTCTAACTAGATATAGTTCTAACTGAACTGTGAAAAAGATTATCAGATGTCATTCCAGCAAATATTTTCCAAAGTTCTCCTGATCAAAACGATAAAACGTCTTGCATTGCTACTTGATGTCAGTTTCCTTGTAAAAGAGACACTACTCTTGAAGGAAAGGAACAGTAAAAGAGCCTTAAAATATACTTAAGAGAATTATGAGAACTAGCTCCTCGGCCTTGCTTTTATTCACATCCATAAGAATATTTCTTTATATTGACACTATGTCAAGAAAGTCAAGAGGGTAACGGTAATTAATATTGTAATGTTTGTCTTATTTATTAAAACGTTTTTATTACGGGCGGGATAAACTTTAACACACGGTATGGCTACTTACTAATTTATTTAAACACTAAACTACTCACTAACACTTAATTTATATATACTTAACTATTCACTTAAATTTAATTTATATACACAAACCTAATTATTAATTTATATCAACACTTCACTGTTCGTTATTTCGGTGTATTCTTGTTTATTTCACGAGATCACTTAATCAACTAAACTGACTCTCCCGGGCGGGTCCCTTATATATTAGTGCCTTTTTACTAGATAATTCTAGATTACAAAAATAATTGGATAGTCACAATCGTAAACAATTCTAAGAAATCCCTGCGCGTCCGCCATAATTTTAACTTTCATACATGGCATAGACAGAGTCGGACTATACCAGTGTGCAGTTTCGTAACGTTACCCCCTCCTTAAATGGCAGTTCCTCCGGGAACTTTTGTGTAGCCGAAACTGGATGTTTGAATCGGCAACTGGCGCCATTTCTATACTTTCCAATCTTATGGAAATAGCAGGGCACCGTCATCATCGGATACTGATAACGGGGGTTGTAGCTGCAAATTAATATCTGGACACCGGTATCTCGAAAGACAATCTCTACCATTTTCCTGCTCTCGCTATCTTAGGCATAGCCAGTTTCTTCACGCTGGATTCTAACACATGGTCTCGGAGGGTTCGAAGTGCTTCCCACACATCTCGGTAGGTAGATCGATCTTGAAATTCATTTTTAGTTACCACGTAGAAGACGTACTGCGAATTATGTTTCAGTTTCAGTGTCTTGCCAGGGGCTGGAATCTGGTCTTCAAGTTTTTCTAATTGCCCGAACTTCTTTCGAAAGACGGATGCCAACCTTCGGCGTTCTTGATACGGGTGGGGATGTTGTATGCCAGTGAATAATCTTCCGGGAGAGTGAACAAATCTTGTCGTTGTTCTGAAGTGACTCCATATCTAGCTTTCCCGGTACCTCCATACGCGCCCATAAATTCATCGAAGGTAGGGTCAGACACATCTCGAATATGGTTTACTTTTTTCTCTAGGTTATGGTCTCCTTCGAATGGTGCTAGTCGGTTTTGGTGAACTCCTTTCTCTAGGTTATGGTCTCCTTCGAATGGCGCTAGTCGGTTTTGGTGAACTACTTTTGGTTTTCCGTTGGGGATCTTGCTTATGCGAAATATAACATCATTGATCATTTTCTTGATTAAGTATGGACCTTCCCAGGATTTTGGTAATTTTGGAGAAAATCCTTTTCTCCTCGTCGGGTTGTGTAACCATACTTTGTCCCCTTCTTTAAAACCGCCTTCTGTGGCCTGCGTGTCGTACCGACTTTTCATTCTGTCGCTGGCAACTTGAAGATTTGTTCGAACTAATTCATGAATATCGTCCAGCCTTCTTCTCAATTGGATCACGTAGTCTTCGCCTGCTAGACCTTCTCCAGGCCGACAGCCAAATTCCAGGTCACAACGAAGCCTCATTTCACGTCCAAACAGGATTTTCGCAGGTGTTTCACCCGTGGACTCATTGACGGCAGATCGATAGGCCAATGCGAATAGGGAAAGATACTGGTCCCAATCTCTTTGATGGCTGGAAACCACCTTGGACAGGCATTTTCCAATAGTCCTGTTCATTCTCTCGACCATTCCATCTGACTGTGGATGTAATGCTGTTGTCCTGGTCTTCTTTATTCCCAGCTTCTCGCAAATCTCCTGGAATAGATGGCTTTCGAAATTTCTTCCCTGGTCACTGTGGACTTCCAATGGCACTCCATATCGGCTGATACATTTTTTCACCTATACATCCGCGGCAGTTGTGGCTTCTTGGTTCGGAATAGCGTAAATTTCCACCCACTTTGTGAAATAATCCATTACAACCAGTATGTATTTGCTACCATTTTCTGTCGTCAGAAATGGCCCATCGATATCTAAAGCAATCTTTTCGAAAGGGCTTCCAACATTATACTGTTTCATAGGTGCCTTTCTCTTGCGATGTGGTCCATTACTCGTAGCATTCGTACATTTCTTACACCAGTCCTTCACATCGTCGGAGCTGTTCATCCGATAAAACCTTTCACGGACTCGCTGAAGGGTTTTCTTCACTCCCAGATGACCTCCCGATGGACTGTCGTGTAATTTCTTCAGTACCTCAGCTACTCCCGTTCTAGGGATAACTAGCTGTCTCCTCATCTCGGAACCATAATCGTTTTCAAGGACTCTTTTTAACAGCCCTTCTTCCAGGACAAGGGAGTCCCACTGAGCCCAATACGCCTTGAGTTTCGGTGAAAATCTTAACACTTCTTGTCAGGTAGGTCGCCGATTTTCTTCTTTCCACTGCCGAATCTTCTTTAGGCAAGGATCATTCTCCTGATCTTCTTTGATCCTGGTGGGTGACCATTCTTCATAGACTACTGTAGTTCGTGAAACTGCAGCTTCCCTATATTCCGCCTGTTGCAGTGGGAGCAGTCTGTTGGGCACGGCCGTCTGCACAGGGAGTCGGCATTTCGGTGACTCACACCAGCTCGATGTTTGATGTTGAAATCGTACTCTTGAAGTCGTTCAATCCATCTAGCGATCTGGCCCTCGAGATTCTTAAACTGCATCAACCACTTGAGTGCTGCATGATCAGTCCGGATTAAAAACTTCCCACCATAGAGATACTGATAAAAGTGTTCCATGGACTTCACTACCGCCAAAAGTTCTCTTCTTATGACGCAGTAGTTTCGGTCTGGTTTGGAGAGGACTTTACTGAAATTTCCCAGCACTCTTTCTTGCCCTCCTTGGATCTGTGAGAGCACTCCACCAATTCCTACGCTGCTTGCGTCAGTGTCAAGAATAAAGTCTCCCTATGGTAATGGATATCCTAATATCGGCGCCGAGGTTAAATGCCTCTTCAAGGTTTCAAAAGCCGTTTGACAGCCTTCGTCCCATTGGAAAACTTAAGTCGAGTTAGAGGCTTGGCAATATCTCTAAACTTCCTGATACATCTTCTATAATACGTGCAAAGTCTATTGAAACTTCTAATTTGATGTTTGCCGGTTGGTTGCGGCCATTGCTGAATGGAAGCACTCCTTCATTGCTCACTATATGACCTAGATAGTTGACTCGATTTTGGAACAGCTGACATTTCTTCGGGTTTAACATGAGCTGGGCAGCTTGGAGTCGTTTGAATACGTCTTCCAAATTCTTCAGGTGTTCGTCAAATGCCTTCACCAGGACTACGATGTCGTCAAAATAAACCAGGCATGTCTTACAAGACAACCCTCTCAAGACATTTTCCATGAGTCTTTCAAATGTCGCAGGTGCATTACAGAGCCCGAATGACATGACGTTGAATTGCCATAATCCAGATCCGGTGTTAAAAGCAGTCTTCTCTTTGTCTTCTGGGTCCATTTCCACTTGCCAACAACCAGATTTCAGGTCCAAGGTGGAAAACAGTTTGCTGTCGGCCAAAGTATCTAGCGTATCGTCAATTCGAGGCAGAGGATAGCTGTCTTTCTTCGTCACGTTGTTAAGCTGGCGATAATCCACGCAGAATCTCGTAGTTCAATCCTTTTTCTTGACGAGCACTATTGGAGACTCTTCTGCCATCACTCGAATTATTCTTTCAGCTTCCTCTCTCTTCGCTCGTGGACGTCTTCGAGCTGATTGCCTAATTGGCTTAGCATTACCAGTATCGATTTTGTGTTTGACGGCTGATGTTCTACCAGTCTTTCCTCCTTTTGATACGAATAGGTCTCGATACAGCAAGAGAAATTCTCTCAGTCTCATTTTTTCAGCTCGATCCAAATATTGACCAGCTACTGATAACATTTGTTCGAATCTGGCATCAGAATTGTCAGTGGTCGTTGTTTGACGAACTATAGACGTCACTGGTACGCAGGATCCAATCCTGATTTCCTTCTTAATGGTAACTGGGTAATCATTCACGTTTATTACACGTACTGGGATCTCTTTCGCCGACGTAACCAATCCTTTTCCAATTAGTACTCCTTTGCCAACCTCTTCGTCGTGGTTCCTTGGCTCCATCATAACCGGTGTACCTTCCTTCATGATTCCCTGGTTTCGCTTCGTGCAGGTAGAACGGTATCTTCCTGTACAGCTGCCAACACCGCGCTGCCTTCATATGGATGATGGAATATCTCCTCGGAACCCACTTTAATGGTTCTGTTTCTAAAGTCTAATTGGAAACCATGTACATTCATTACGTCCATTCCCAGAATCAGATATTCTTCAATGTCAGCTACGATTACCGTATGCGTGAACTTTTCTGCGTCAATTCCCAATTGGATTTGTGTCTCACCGTGAACGTTGGCACTCTCACCTGTGGCTGTCCGCAGTCCCAGTCTCGTTGGTAAAAGCTTCTTCTTGGAGTTTATTATTTCTGGTCGTATAATGGTTCTAGTTGCTCCAGTGCCTACCAGCAGAGTATATCTCTTGCCACTCACTTCTCCAGCTACATATACACTGTCGTTGCGACATCTGAGCAAAGCTATCAGTATGAGAGGATCTTTGGAACGATCATAGGTCGGTGCTGCCCCCTCGTAACCGACCCGTTCTAGTTTTCCTGTGGCTGGGGTTATTGGTTTGCAGGAGTCTTGGGGCGCTTACACGAACTACGTACATGCCCTAGCTCGCCACAATTCCAGCATCTGATCTTTCTCGGCTTCTTGTCCATCATACTTTTTATTAAACTGACGAACTGGTCAAATTTGTCTTCGTCACGTTCCTCTTGGATGGTCCTAATTATTTGAATTTTTGAAATTTTAACGAGAAAAGTGTATAGGAGGCATTTTTTAAAAAAAATGTATGGAGTTGGTGTTTATGATGGAAAAATTGGTTTAAAATGTGTTGTGGAGACGTGCCTGCGGGGATTTGGGATATTTATCGTTGGTATGGCGTTGAATAATAATAATCACCATTAAGCAATCAGGCGGGTACATCTGCGGCTGTATTTGTTCCCTACGTCGAATCGTCGGTTCATTTGTCTGGTGAATAACTTCATCATGTTACAGGAAAACCGCATAAAAACCTACAACGCTGACGTGGGTGGGGGGGGGGGGTCTGTTGGAATATACAGGGTTTGCCCAAAGTGTTGAACAAATTAATAAATGTTGTAAGATTTATGAAAATTATTGAATATCAGATTATTAGAAATAGAGAGTTGTATGGATGTTCTAGGTAGTTGAAATATATATGAGAAAATGTGAATGAAAACTGTGATTCCTGATTATCGTATTGAAATTGGAGATTCGTCTAGGTAGTCAATGTATACGTCGGGGAGATCGCCGTAAGCCGTGGCTAGTAGCCGTACTGGAGGAAATAGGAGCTTCCTCCTGGGTTTTGTGCCGAGAGGCCGTCTGTTTGCGATCCACGGTGTGAGGAGGGCGTTTTTCGAGATTTCGTTGCCCGATTCGATTGTGCGACTAACGCATCGGGCTTGTAGGTTGTTCAGAAGGGAAGGAATTGGCTCGATATGAATATTGACATATACGGTGTTGCTAGGTGAGTAGGGTGCCTTGTATTGGCAATATCTTAGAATTGACTGCTCACAAGTTCGAAGTTTTTTAACTAGATGGTCGGGAAGGGTGCAATAGACGTTTGCTCTATAGTCGATTATTGGACGGATATATGTCTTATATGTATGAAGTAAGCTTCCGCCGAGCGCCTTAAGAAGATTAACTCGTCGTCGGACTTTATTTAGTGTGTCTGTTAGGTCGGCCATCAAGTTGAGAGTGTGAGTAAATCTCACTCCCAAATAAACGGCTTCACTACGGATTTCAAGTCGTTCTCCCCAGAGCACGAGGCGAAAGTTGGTTGGTAGAAGTCGTTCGCTCTGAGTAGAAGTGTGTTTAAACATGATGGCTTGGGTTTTCTGAGTATTGAGAGTCTCCCGCCATCTCCTGCACCAATTTGAAAATTGAGTCAGTAGATTTTGGGATCGAATGTTTAGAGAGCGAATGCTAGTGGCGGAAATGATTACTGCGGTATCGTCCGCATATAGTTGGATATTGTCCTGGGGGTGTCGTGGTATTGGAGTATCATACGTATACTTTATGTATAATAGTGGAGTCTTGCGGAACGCCAGTCTGGGGAGTAAATGAATCGGATAGGCTGTAGCCAACTGTGACGCTGATCGATCGGTTTGTGAGGTAGGAATATAATAATTTTACGATTTGATTTGGCAATCGGATGCTCAGTAGCTTTCTCACTAGTCCGGCGTGCCAGACTTGATCGAAAGCTTTTTGAACGTCCATGAAAACGGCGGCTGAACAGCGTCGTTGATTTAAAGCTCGGGTGGCGATAGTTTGAAGGTTGGTGGTGGCGTTCTGACAAGAGAGGCCTGGCCTGAATCCGAATTGAAATGCCGGAATTTTTTTCGGTACAGAAGTCCCAGATTCTCTCTATTAACAATCGTTCAAATATTTTACCTAGGACGCTCATTCATAAAATAGGGCGGCAGGATTCAGGCTATGTAGGGTCTTTGCCGGGTTTGGTGATGAGAGCTACGTTGGCTGATTTCCAACAACGAGTGAAGTAAGATAATGCAAAACAGACGTTCAGCAAGGCACAGAGCGAAGGGAAAATCTCTTCTGGCAGGTTTTTAAGTGCCTGTCTCGAGATTCCGTCGTGCCCTGGGGCACTGTTTCTCCCTGCTTGGCACGCCTGCTGAATTCCTTCGATTGTGAAAGTTGTAAGAAGCGGAGAGTTGTCATTTAGCGGAATGTGAACGTGAGGGCTACAAGTTATGTTGCGAGTGAGGAGGTCTGTTTCGATGGCAAAGTCCCTGAGAAATATTGGGTTGTCAGGTGGTGTAAAGACAGTTTTTCGATATTTTTGAAGGCGGTGGCTTTGTCTTCTGGGGAGTAGTTCTTCTATCCTTGCACTTCGAGATGTGATTCCAACTTCCTCTTAAGGCCTTCCATTTTCTCCGCTTTTCAGCATTGATTTCGTACCGAACCTGGGCGTTTAGACGGTTCCATTGTGTCTTGACAGCGGGATCTCGAGTGCGGACGTATAACCTATATAACTGTCTTTTCTGACGGATTTTAGGAAGAATTCGTTGCAGAAGAGCGTGATAGGTGGTATTTATGGTGGTGAGAGGTACGGCGATGTCTTGTGCATCAATTAAGAGGGATTGGAATTCCTCTGCGTGTGATTATCTATGACATCAGTTGTCTGATGAATAACGGGTTGTGTTATGTTAGAGGAGGTTTGCGAAGAAATTCCAATCGACTTTTTTAAAATAGCGATATGTGAAAGTAGTTGCCGGTGGTGGTATTGGATTGTGCAGAGACGTGTTAACTAGTAGTGGGACATGGTCTGAGGTGATGGGGTCGCCTAGAAAGCATTCATCGTCTATGCGGGTTAGTCAGTGCAGATTATATGATCGACAATGGAAGCGCAGAGGTGACTTACTAGGGTTGAATTATTGTTTCTAATCCGAGAGATGGGAAGTGAGATTAGCTGGTCGGCGAGTACTCTACCGTTTAGGTTGGTGTGTGTATCACCGAATAGAATATTGCGTGAGTTTAAGTCACCCATTATTACGGCTCGCGGTAGAGTGGATGCATATTCGAGAAGGTCGATTGATAATTGTTGATTAGGGTCTTTATAATAAGAAAAGAAGGTTATCGTGGTATTATTCCACGATATATCGATAGCTATGCAATCCAAGTTCTGTATAGACAGAAATGCGGGGAGTGGGTGTGACGACGCGGGGAGTCCGTTGCCGTGACAGTAGAAGTTCCTGTCTAAGTGGAAAGTGGTGTATAGCCAGCAAAGCGAGGGGAATTTTTCAAAAGAGTATCGGTGATGGATAATATTTGTATATTTTGAGAGTGTAAAAGGCGTTTAAGAAGATGTCGCTTTCTGGCTAGACCTTGGCAATTCACGGTCCCGATTATGAAGTCCATGACTTAATTTTGTCTCTTGGTGGTGAAGGCAAAGTTGACGCGGCTGCCCGCGCCACTTGTGACAGTACAATTGTATCCGTAAAATGAGGGGACGAGGTGTGAAAGAGTATCAGTCACTAGGTCTCGGGCTGTCGGAACGGCGTTCATTATCGTTGTCGCTAAAATCTCGATCAATATTTTAGTGTCAGTGGAGAGGTCGTATGGGGTTTGTGGTTTGTCGAGGGTGATGGGAGCGATTTCTTGTGGGGTTTTCGGTGTTTCCAACCGCATAGGAGACCGGCGATGGTAAGCGGGGTGCGAGCCCCGGCAATTTTTGCAAGATGGGTCGTTTGCCTTAGGGAATTTGGCGGGTTTGTGGCCAGGTGAACCACAGGAAGGACAGACCGGTTTGGCCTTGCATAATTCGGCAAGGTGGCCTGTGCTGGAGCACCTGTTTCAGTATTTGGATACTGCGGGTAGTGGGTTGCTAGGGTTTGAGGCCTCACACGGATATGAGAGACCGTGAAATTTGATGCCAAATGAGAGGGCGCGGTGGTAAGCAATTTCGGAATCGGTTAGAATTCGAAACGTGGAAGTGGACCGGGTTTGACGGCGGGAAATGATGCGCCAGGATCTGATTAGTGGGACGTCTTTGAGGATATCCTCAAATTACTTGTCGGTCATGGACGTGTCTACATATCTGCAGACGAATGAAAATGTGGGCTTGCCGTTTCTTGATTGTGAGCGGGCACGGAGAGTTGGGTTAAGCGGAACGACGATGACTTGGTTATCGCCGATAGTATTACGAAGTTTTTTACAAAAGCTTCGTAGAGTATATGAGCGGGTATTTTTAGGAGACCGATCCGGTTAGGATTTGCCTTTAAGTAGAAGATATTTCCCCTCAACAGCTCATTTGTGCTGAGGAGGTTAAATAACTCCCTATTAGAGACGAATTTGGATGGTAGGTTGCGGATGTTTAATATTTGAAATGCAGGTGTCGTTTGGGTTTGTTGAGAAGTTCCGAGGTTGCTGGGTAGGGCGGGGTTGTAGAGTTGGTTGTTGTTGGGTGGTTGATAGAGGAGGGGGAGGAATTCCTCGGGTTCTCTTGGGTCTGGGTCTGAGGTCCCCTTCTTGTTCTTGGCGGTTGGTAGTTGGACGGTTGGTAGTTGGAGTCGAGTGAACAGAGATGTGGGAACTGGGGAGTGAGGCATCGGGTGTTTGTTTTAGAGTATTTTTGTCGGTCATGTTTTTAAGCATTGACATTAGGAGCTCGTTTTGTGCTTTAAGGTCGGTTAATTGACGTTCGGTTTCTCGATAGAGAGCTAGGTAGTCCATGTGGGGGGGGGAGGTATCATCGTTGGGAAATCATCGTGAGATGGATGGTGGGTGGTACCGTTTGGCTACGGGTTACGATTGGCGAGCGTTGAGAAGACATTATTGATTATGTTGTGGGGCAGAAGTGGGCGAAACTGAATATTGTTTCTTTTGTTGGGGGGTGTTAGTATGGGGAGGTTGGGGGGTGTTAGTATGGGGAGGTTGGCGAACAAAATCCGGCAGCGTACTCACTGCCGGAGGAAGTTTCCTCCTCGGTTAAAGGATTCCTGACCCTTTTTGTTAGTTTGTTATATTCACCTGAATCCTTCCGTAAATCTTAGTTGTATGGATGCTGCTTTCTTATAAGTTGGCTCTTTTCCTCGCTTTTATTTGGTAAAAGCTATTTTCATAAATAGATTGCCGTATAAAGAACAGATTTTCATAAATATTAGTGTCCCGTTAAGGACAGGTGTGATATAAAAATCTCAAGTTTGTTGTTGTTGTTGAGTCCGGTGGCAAGCCTCTGCTGGAATATTCGGTTTGGATCAGTGACCGAATTTCCAGAGGAACTTCTACTTGCTGGTAACCTTCCTCGATGACGGTGAACACTGTGAAGTGTAGGTATGGCTCCTTGCTTCTTTAGCATCATCCATTCGGTGTGATTTTTTGTATAAAAGCATCCGAAAAACAGTTTTTTAACATTTATTGGGGAATTAGTTTTTGAGGTGGCCACATGACTGACGTTGTTATAGTTATTTAATCAATTATTTATCGGATTTATTTACACATTTTTGTGAAGAAAATAGGTTTGGAGTTAAACAACGTTGTTATGTAATTAACGAGCCATGCAGAAGCGATTTGCGTCTATGAGATTCTTACGAAGATCTTTTGGCAGACAACAATTATAAAAGTTTGACGAGATTTTAGTTATAAAGTCTTTGATAGTAGGTATATCGGCTTTGCCATGTAACCATGAGTTTAGTGGTAATTTGGGTTAGCAATTGTGTTTGATCGCATCCGCAAACACTTGATTTGTACCGTCTGTAGGGAGTTGTGTTTTATGCCTGTAAAGTATACTGGTGCTGCGTAACTGAGTATTGGTCGTATGATATGTTTATAAATGAATATTTTGTTGTGGCTTGTGAGTTTTCTGTGTCTGCATATGAATGGGTACAGTCTGCTCATTTTGCAATCTTAGCTTTGTGTACTTGTTGCGTTATGTGAGCATTTGCGTTGCCTTGTACAGTATATCCCAAATATTTTAGGGTATTAATGGGCGTATTTAGATATCCGTCTACGTGCAGCTGATATTGCAATGAACTGTCCTTTCTAGCTAATATTCTGAGTAATAAATACTCTGTTTTGGGATGCGTTGATAGCTAGTTTGTATTACTGGAAATATGGTATTATTTTTGTATTAATGCTTGACCAGGATTCTTTGCCGATGTTACAAAACAAGTGTCGTTGGCGCACATTACGGTTAGTATTTGGGGTGAGGTTAGGATATCGTGGATAAATATGGAATATAGCAAAGGTGACAAGACAGAGCCTTGCTGTACTCCAGCTTGTACTGTGTGTGGTCCAGCTGTGTGGTTATTAGTTTTGGTATAAAAAGTTCTGTCAGTTACATAATATTTCAAAATTTTAATTAGATAATCCGGTATTTTCAGATTAATTAACTTGTAGATTAATCCCTCGAGCCATACGGAATCAAAAGCTTTATGTATGTCAATAGTAGTCGTTATGGCTTTGTTTTTTTGTTTTTCGCCTGGAAAGATTCTCTAATATGGTTGAGTACTCTAATGATTTGAGAAACTGTACTGCAGCCGCTTCTAAATCCGTACTGCTCGGGGGGTGATATAATGTTGGGTTTATCAATAAAAGTTTTGAAGTCTTTTTAATATAATTTTGCTAGATTGTTTAATAACGATATGGGTTTATAGCTACCCACATAACAGGTTTTAAGCATATCGGGGTATTGTCCTGTATTGATAATATAATCTATGATATATGTTAATCGAACTATTGCTTTTTTGGGTATGTTTTTAATTAGAGTAATGTGTATCCCGTCTGATCGGGGGGCTGTTTTATTTATTAGCTGTTGAACTGTATTGAATATGTCTGTACATGTTGTTAGGTTATTCGTGTTTAATGCGTTTATTGAGTTTAGGTGTTAGTTGTGTAGTAATTTGGTGGTGTTGTGTTCCTGGTGTGTTGTTTATGAAGTTGCTTTGAAAGTACTCTCTCGGAGGGAACCATTGTCATATTCACCAACTCACCATCTAACCCTACATCTATATCAAACACCCCATCATCGTCCAACTCGCCTGGAAAACGTGGAAGATTGTGGCCAAAATCCTTAAGACATGATGTTGAAACAATTGGATACGGTCTCCAGGTGGGTACACCCATATCCCACCCCTTCAAGAAGGGCTGCCTCACGGAATGTGGGGGAGGCAAAAATTCATATTCAACGAACCAACGAAACAAAAATAGAACAAGGAGGAGAAAACAACTAATTTTCAAGATTGCTACCTACAACACCAGATGCCTACTCTCAGATGAAAGGTTCATCGAGATGGAACATGATTTAGAAAACATAAAATAGGATGTCGTTGGAATAAGTGAAACTAGAAGACATGGAGAAGGCTTGGAAACTTTAAAATCGGGCCACATATTCTACCATAATGATGCAAATGACTCCATCGATGGAGTCGGTTTTCTTATAAATAGAAGACTATCCAGATACCTTCTGGCCATAAAAGCTATTTCAAGAAGAGTAATACTTATAATTCTACGTCTAAACTCTAAATATACATTAAAGATCATTCAAGTGTATGCACCAACATCAACGCATTCTGATGAAGAAATAGACATATTCTACGAGGACTTATTGTCCGCTATCTAAGTAAATCCTGCCCACTTCATTACCACTTGTGGCGACTAATACTAATGTAGGAGTAAAAGTCGATCCGTCAGAAACAGCACTAGGAAAGTTTGGTAACCAAGACAGAAATGAAAGAGGAGAGATACTATTGACATTACTCCTAGAAAATAACCTATTCCAGATGAATAGCTTCTTCCAAAAAAGGTAAACAGGAGATGGACATGAAAAAGTCCTCAAGGAAAAACCCGGAACGAAATAGATTATTTCATTACTAATAAACAGTCCATTTTAAAAAATGTGACGGTTTTGAATAGGTTTACAACATCCAGTGATCATTATAGATTGATGAGGGCTACTACTACGATGATTGAAACATATTTAGATTCATTTACGGCCTGAATAATAACCGCTATTGTCTCATCGGCCATTAGTTTAATGAATTCTTCACAAGTAGCAAAAGATAAGTAGGAAACTGCCTCCTTTCCTGGATTTCCCCATTTAGAAATGTGTGTGGCTAAAAATGGATCAAATTCAGCAATCAGTCCTAACGACATAATGTAATTCCACAGATTTTTCGTCAGTGCCTCGAAACGAAAGTCCTCTTGCTGCCAATGCTTTAGTTACAGCGACAACTCATCTAAGGACATTTCTCCAATACCTTATTTCCTCATCTACTTGAGCAGTGAATTTCATATCTATCCTTTGCTTTAAGTTGGATCGTTTTTTCAAAGATATTACACAGTTTTTGTGCTCGGAGGAATTCTCGTGGTGATCAAGTCGGCTGATGATATTTTTCCAATCATTAAACCCTTCTGCAAACTGAGATTTACCGCCGAGAGTCTACATGGAACACTGTATACAGCTCCCTTGCTAGATGAATAGACCAAATAACTACGCAGACAAGTTTCTCCATTCATTAGCTTCCGCTGAAATACTACTTTCTTCAGATATCTGCAAGAATCAGTATATTGTCTTTCGGAATTAGCAAAATCTAGGTCAAGGTAGCTACGAATTCCCGTATATATTCATTTATCTGCCAATTAGCAGGATCATCTGATATTGGTTCTATTGTCAGTGATGCTGACGGTGGTACAACTGGTACTGGTTGTTGTTCATTAATGCTTTCGGCTTCTTTTTCTAAATAGATACTGCTGGAACAGCCGACAGTTGCACTTGCAGATGGAGATTCGGATGCAAATTCAGATTCAATATTAGTGGAACTACAACTAGGTAGCGAAGGCCTACCGGGGAAACCACGTTAAGTACACTACCTCAAAGGTGGCGTGGAACCGTGTGCATATATTATGACAGTTACAGCTCTTCCAACATTTTGAATCGTTATATCTCAGAAACGGTGACTCTTAGGAAAAAAGTATATAATTATTGGCTGAACTAATTTTATGATAAAACTTACTGAAAATCGCGAAAAACCCGTTTTGTGATCTTTGAGCCTGAGTAAATTTTTTTCCAGATATCGGATTGATGAGGACTTTTTAGATTTCATTTATGATTGCGTTTTGAATAATCCTACCAACTTTCAGCTGGGTGCGAATTTTTGTACCTTCACTCCTATATTTTGGTCTAATTTGACCGGACTAGTTCCCCTTTTTCAAAAACATACTTTCAGAATATTTTTCAAATACAAGTATTACATAGATGAACTATTTAATTTTAATTTGGTCTGTTTTTCTCAATTCCAATATTTGTTAAGGTCCTTCTTATCAACGTTTTTTTATCATTAACTATTCATGTAAGTACTTGGCGTTATAAAACCATGGAATAAAATATTACTATTGGAATTCTCTCGAATTTTTTTTTCTAAGTGGTACAATTTATTATTTTATAATTTACCCCATAACAATTCAGACATCTACTGAGAGCCAATGGACTGCATTTTCTCCCGATTTTAAAATATATGTAAATTGTTTATGAATATTTAATTTTTTAGTATTTATTAATATTTAATTTTTTAGTGAACTGTGGAGATGACATTGATTACAGTCAAATGAGAGGAGATAACTTAGCAGATAACGTAAATGAAACTTTACAAGTATTAGAGAGATACGGAGGCGAAGATGCTTTTATAAACATTAAATATTTAATTCCAACTTACGAATCCTGTATGCTAAATTAAATTAAGACTTGAGTGTAGTCCTCCATTTTTTATTCCAAAAATATATACATTTTTTCACTAACATACATTAAACTGTTTATTTGTTCATATGATTATTTTCAATATTAATGTAGAACCGTTTTCAGTATACAAGTATTTTTAAAGTATAGCACAAGGGCTTTGCCGATAGTCTGGCTACATTTTATTTATTATATGTTCCACTAACTGGTTTGGATTTTACTGACTTGTTGTGCATTTCCTTGGATCTAGAAGCGTTGAAGGTGGGTTGTCCCAACTCGTACTGCTGCACTTTTTGTCTGTTGCAACAATTCCAATGATTCTTTCATTCCGTCATTTTGTTCTTTTTCTTATAGTTTTTACTGATCTAGACGATCAACGACTTTGAATGAATGAAGTCCATGAGAACCTTAAAACAACCTACTGCTTGATCTCCATATTAAAAACTTCACAGATAATAATTTGAAAAAAAAACTCCTGGTAAAATATTCAAAGAGCTTCCAAGAATAGGTGTACCTTAGATTAGATTTTAACGGGGTTACTGTGCACTGAAACCAAAGGTTTATTGTGCCCCCTCTATCAGAGCTGTTGTCGCTACTACTACAGCTCGCCTTCCAGTTCCAAGGTTCTAATGAACTCTAGTATTTGGGACGGCTTCAGCGAGGTTAGGTCCTCACTCTTACAAGTTTCTTGTCCAAAGCATTTCTTGCGTTGGCTTGCAATGGCGAGGCATTCCAGAACTAGGTGATCAGGAGTTTCATCCTCCTCCCCACAGAATCTACACTCGTCAATCTCTGCTAGACCTATTCTTATTAAGTGCTTCCTAAGGCGGCAGTGTCCTGTAAGAAAGCCCGTGAGGAGATGTAGCTTATCTTCACTAAGGTCCAAATATTTTTTGGACCTAGCAGTGTCAAAGTTCCCCAGGAACTTTTTGGAATGTTCCAACCCGGGAAGGCACCGCCAGAGTGCTTCTCTTTCGGTTTCCTCTTTCTTCCGAAACTCTTTCTTGTAGGAGCATTTTGATACACCACAGAAAGGCTCCGGGCCAATAATGGGCATTTGTGCTCCTTTCCCGGCAAGTGTATTGGCCTCTTCATTTCCCGTGATTCCCGAGTGACCAGGAACCCAGACTAAAGAGACCTTGTTATTCTTGCCTAATTCATCAAGTTTTCTTCGGCACTCCCATGCCAACTTTGAATCAATGACATGGGAGCTCAATGCTTTGATAGCTGCTTGACTATCAGAATGGATTGATATGTCACATCTCTGGTAGTTTCTTTCTAGGTTCATTTCCACGCATCTTTCAATCGCAAGTATTTCTGCCTGAAAGACGCTCGGGAAGGAGCCTAACGATAATGAGTATCTGGTGCCAGGCCCAAATACTTCAGCGCCTGCTCCGATGGTGGTTTTTGAACCATCTGTATACCATCTAATGGTGTTTTCTTTGAGAGTTTGGGTGGTGTATTCCCTTTCCCAGTCTCTCCTCGTATTTAGCATCGTAGTGAAATTCTTTTCGATGCTTACTTTCCTGATCATTTCGTCACTGGGAAGATTCGCTAATGAGGTGTATCTTGTCAGAGATGACCAAGCACCCTGATTTTTAATACTCTCATTGCCTGAACCTTCCTTAGATATTCTAAGAATTGCCTCTTGAGCAGATCTTTCTATCAACAGATGTAGAGGTGTGAGATCTGTAATGATCTCAAGTGCCCTAGTTGGACACGTTCTCATAGCTCCAGTGATGCACACACAGGCAAGCCTTTGAACTTTATCGAGGGTTTTCCTCATGCTGTACTGACTTGCTTTTGTGTGCCAAACTATTGCCCCATACGTAATTGCTGGTCTCACAATCATGGCGTACATCCATCGCAGTATTTTTGGGTTACAGCCCCACCTCTTACCAGTTAGATTTCTGCACGCCATCAAAGCTCTTATTGCTTTACTAGCAGTTATTTCAACATGCTTATTCCACAGAAGTTTACTGTCTAGGGTTATCCCTAGATATTTAACCTCCGATTTCCATTCTATGATTTCCCCATTTAAGGATATGGGTTTCATGGCTGGAAGTGTTCTTTTCCGGGTAAATGGAATTACTATGGTCTTGCTTGGGTTAATGTTTAGCCCCACTGACAAGCACCATTGCTCAATGATTCTGAGGCCCTTTTGTAATAAATCACATAAGGTGCTCTCGAACTTGCCTCTGACTATTAATACAATGTCATCGGCGTAGCCCATACATTCGAAGCCAAGCTCCGTTAGCCTGTAGAGCAACTCATCTACTACGAGGCTCCATAGAAGGGGAGATATCACTCCCCCTTCAGGTGTCCCCCGAGTGGCTTTAACTGAGGTGGTTTGATTCCCCACCTGTGTCTCAGCTATCCTCGTTGTCAACAACTCATACATCCATTTTACAATTAGGTGTACCTTACTCAACTGTTTAACTCAGTTGTTTTGAGAACCGGGAATTTTCTATCACTATGAAAAGTCACAAAGACAAATACTAGTATCTAAACCAGGCAAACCAACGGATGACATGAAATCGTATAGGCCGATAAGCTTGCTCCCAATAGCTTCCAACATTTTAGAAAAACTGTTGTTAGCTAGACTAGCGCCGATACTAGTACAATAAGTAATGCCAAACCATCAATTTGGATTTTGTCCACAATAGAGCAAATTCATCGTGTTTGCGACTATATATCCATCAATCATTAGAAGATTAGAAGAGAATTACTGCTCCACCGTCTTTCTGGATATATGGCAGACTTTCGACAGAGTCCTCCTATAAAAAATTCGTAAAATAATGCCATATACATTTTTCCTTATTCTTTCTTCTTACCTAAAAAAGGCATTATCTTGTTAAATATCACAATGCATCAACTTCAGTCTACCCAATTAATGCTGAAGTTCCACAAGGCACTGTATTTTATGTAAACAGCAGACCTACCTTCAAAAATCAATATTGTCACGGCAACATATGCTGATGATACGGCAGTACTGTCTTCTCACCGTCACCTCAATATGGCATCCACATTACTACAAACTAATCTGATGAAATCCAAAGATGGCTAACAATATGGCGTATTCGTGTCAACGAATCTAAATCAGTCCACGTGACGTCTACCAACCGTAGTGAAACTTGCTCACCAGTAATCTCAAACAGATATCAATTAATTCAGAGTGAGGGCGCCAAATACTTAGGTATACATACAGACCGAAAACTTCTATGGATAACTCACATTTTCATGAAGAGAAAAAAGTTAGGTCTTAGACTGGTTATTAAGTCGAAAATCCAAACTAACGTTAGATAACAATCTAATCTATAAAATTATACTTAAACACATATGGAGCTACGAAATACATTTGTTGAGGACCGCATCTATATCAAATATAGAAATACTTGAACGATATCAGTCTACAGTCCTAAGAATTATAACGGATGCCCCAAACAAAATCATAGCTAGAGATCTCTATATACAATCTGTTAAAGTAGATTTTACCAACTTCTCAAAAAATATGCCGCTAGGATTGAACAGCATCCAAATAACCTGGCGAAGAAACTTATGGGATGCTTACCCATCAGAAGAAGACTGAAAAAAGCTACCCCAAAAGACCTACTAAACAGATTCTAGCAAATGAAGCCCTTATTACTGCAGTTATGTAAAATTTTATTTGTATAGACTATAGTTAATAGGGAACTACTACTATAAGCAACTTTCCTCCATGTCAAGTAGTACTAAAGTCTAAACGCTGAAGCTTTTCTGACACGTGACAGTTGAAGATATTATTCAACACATACTATGTTGGTACTGTCTTCTTCTAATAACAGAAAAAGAACGAAACTAAATTCAAGCGTTTGTCATATTGTTTTGATGACGTATCAGTCACGTGTCGGAAAAGATTCAGCGTTTCTACTATAAGTGTCATGTGGTACTAATACAAACATTTTACTTATTGTAACGAGTTTTGCAGATTGTAAATGAAATTGGGAAATAAAAAATATATTCCACTGATTGGTTTGGATTTTACTAACTTGTTTTGCATTCCTTGGATCTAGAAGCATTAAAAACTGGTTGTTGCAGGACTTTTTGTCTACTGTAATAATTCCACGGATTCTTTTATTATGACAATGAGGAAGCTGCATACTTTTTTGTTATTCGCTATTTAAATAGATCGCAATTTACTGATTAAAACTGTGTTTACAAAATTAAAATCGGTTCTATAATAACGGAGAAATCTTAGGTTGATGTTTGCACTAAACTCCTTCCCTTTAAAAACCTGCGACATTTCTTGACGTTAGCTGCCGGACCCTCGCTTTCGTGCTTCGCGGTGCCAATTCACTATAGTACACACTTGGTACTTTTCGGTTAGAGTACAGTGGTTCCCAACCTTTTCTGGACCACCGCTCCCTATAGAAGATAACAAAAATTTCACCGCCTCCCCCCCCCCAGTCGCTGGTTAGTCCAAAGTAGTTAATTTTATTTGAATATCATCTGTACCGTCCCAATTGATCTGTATTTAGCTTTAATTTCAGTTAATGTCTAAATTTTATTTTAGAGGAATAATGAAGTAGAAATTTATTAAACGACTACCAAATGTACAATAAAATTGTTTATTAAACTTTTAAATATAAACACAGAATCAATAAGAAATACAATCACAATAGAAATAAGAAATGCAATACAATAAGAAATACAAAATTAATAATAAAGAGAAAATCAATGAGACGGTTGAGGCTGGTGGAGTGTTACCGGTTTGTTAATATCGGGTTCCAATTTCGTTAACATCAATCGCAGATCGCCACGTTCAGTGATGTGTAGTCTGTTCCTCTTCTTTGACAGCAAATCAGTTACTGCACTGAATGCACGCTCAGCCATATAGGACGAAGGAAATGCAATTAACAACTTCTGTACTATTGTCCACAATTCAGGATAGAGAACTGGTATTGGTTTTTGAAGCCAGAACTTGCGAAAGGATCTATAATCCAACTTGTTATTTCCATGTTCAAAATATCTTGGAAACGCTCTGTAAAATCAACATGAAGAACTTCCAAGTGGTGGGAGTAAGTAAGTAAATCTTCCGGTTTTGCAGACACTGTTGATAATGTGGGAAAATGGTTGTACTCACCTCTATTAAGATTTTTTTGAATATAAGAAGTTTTCCTGCAAAAGCGTTTTTAGTTTTAATTAAATTTAAATCATCACCTTGCAATTCAAGATTAACTTGATTAATACTTTAAACAGGTCCGTCAAATAAGCGATGTCATTTTTTGACGTAATCAGGTTTTCGCGCAGTTGTTCGTTTTCTTCAAGAAATTCCTACACTGAGTCAAATAGATTAAAAAAATGATTCAGACAAACACCTTTAGAGAGCCAACGTACTTCTATCTGCAGCAGCAAGCGATTGTAGTCTTCATCATTTTCATTGCAAAGCTTATGAAACAAACGGTCATTCAATGAATTGCTTCTGATATTGATTGCTTTAATAACGTTATTGAGGGACGCATGCAGACGTTCATTTAATTTTTTTGCAACCAAATGCTGACGGTGAATAATACAATGTACAGTGAGTACATTTGGCACTGCTTTTCTCAAATGTGCTATAAAACCATTATGACGCCCGGTCATTGCTGGAGCACCATCAGTAGCAGCAGACAAAATATTGCTAATAGGAATTTCTTTCTCTTGAAAAAATTCTTGCATGATATTAAATATAGAATGTCCCTTTGTATCAGATTCCAAATTCTTAGCAAATAATAACTCTTGATGAATTTTTTCTTCTTTTATAAATCGTACGTATGATAAGAGTAGAGCTTCGTTACTTGGTAGAGTTGATTCATCGAGTTGAATGGAAAATTTGCAAGTCTTTAGGTAATCGCATAATGATATTTCAACGTCATTTGCCATTTCATCTATTCTTCTTTGCACTGAATTATTACTGAGAGGAATTTGTTTAATGATATCAAATGGTGCCTTATGATGGAGAACAGTTTTTAATATCTCTTCGACTGCCGGCAAAATTAATTCCTCGCCACTGGTGTGTGGTTTTCCTGACTTTGCGATTAACAATGAAACGTTATATGAGTCTCGTAGCTCATCATCGTCTCGTTTAGAAGACGATGCAAAAAGAAATTGACTGTCTCGACCCTTACTTCGTGGAATATGCTCATATTAGTGTTATTAAATGAAACTCAAGGTCTCTAGTTAATTCCACAATATAATAAAAGTTATTGAAAATTCTAAAAAATTGACAATTGTTTTGATAAATCAATATCATCCTCAGAATGACAGAAGTTACATTTCATTTTATGTTTACTAAACATCAGGTAGGCATAAAATGAAATGTAACTTCTGTCATTCTGAGGATGATATTGATTTATCGAAACAATTGTCAATTTTTTAGAATTTTCAATAACTTGTATTATATTGTGGAATTAACTAGAGACCTTGACGATGCAAAAAGGTTTGATATAGTTGGCTGTTTTAAATATTGTTTTTCGAGTTCTTGAAAATAGAATATATCTTTGTTCTTCTTATCAGGATGCATTTTATGTAAATGCTCTTGTAGCCTAGAAGGTTTCATAGCTACATTTGAAAAACTTTTCGACAAATTAAACATATAGGTAATGATTTGTTTGTAGAAGATTCCGCAAATCCATATTTTAAATATTCAATACTGTATTGCCGGCATTTCTTTTTTAATTTAGAAGTAGATTCAGCCATTTTCATACAAAAATTAAATTCTCAATAGATTTATAGATAGTAATGTTTATAAAATGACACACCACTCACGATTATTTACTACGGCAGAGCTTATGATTCACGACTATATATCGCGGCCAAGCACATACAACTAACTAACAAAAAATTCGTAGAGCTGTTGCTTTTATACGTTTCATTTCGTGCATGATTCAACTTGTCTGTGTGCGAACATGTCGAAACATGTTATTTTGTATGAACATCGCGCGTTCGCTTATCAACGTGCGAGGACAAGTCATATACTTCTATTCTGAACTAAATGAAATTATTATAATTGTTAGTATTATTATTAATGCTAATTTAAAACTGCTTATTAACCCTTATTAAATCATTTTTATTTCACCATTCCTCTTGACTGCTTATTATTTGCTTCTGAATCCGCTACCGCCCCCCTAAAAGGCTGCAGCGCCCACAGGGGGGTGGTATCGCCCCCGTTGGGAGCCAATGGGTTAGACGCTTACTTGCGTAAGTGCTGTAGGCGTGTAGTATTTTGGGGATGTTTATATTGGCACATTATACAGAAATACGGTTTCCCTAGTTTCATCATGTTTTAATAGACGATGGTCTAAGGTTTTTTGGTCATATTACGTTCGGGTGCAATTCTGCCTTTCACTATACAAACATTTCCTTCTCTTCTAACTTGTACTTATCCTACCGCATTGTCACCATCATTTTCTCTGGCAGATCTACAAGTAGTAATAATAAAATATTTCACTAACAAATGTCGTCACTAGTAATTTTTTTAACAAACTTTTACGGACACTTGACAAACAATATCTACCTAATATCAAAATCGCTTGCGTATGGAACTGATATCACTGTTTTGTAAAATATATAGCCAACTAAAAATATGTGAGTCTAAATTTTGTTTCATATAGAGCGTTACTGAAAACATATTAGGTATAAAAATACCGCTGCCAATGGAACCAGTACTTTCACATTGGTCACTCTCACTAATTAAATATTCCATATATTCGACTTATCTCTCTGAGTGGAAGGGGATTTTTTTCGACTTCTTCATCCCCGAAAATAAAAGAAACGATATATCACTCGATTTAACCCCTTTGCTCCCTCACATAGGGGATGAATGAAATTTATTTGCATATCTGAAAAATATTGACTGAAATATACCTCGATAAATGTGAATAAATCAAGGAGAATTGCGTAAAAATATAATTTCAACCCCCTCCCCCTGAACCGATATTAATAAAAAATAATAGGGACCTTGCACCCCAGGCCAGCATTGACAGCAATAAATTTCAACTGGATATGTCGCATCGTTCGGAAAATATGAGAGGAAAATTTTTTCGATTCTCCGCACTGTCTACACCTTTTAATAGTGTGAGGACCTACCTGGCAACTTTTATTCCCTTAATTCCAGCACTAACAAAGTCCGTATTCGCTCCAATAAAGTTAATTTAAATAAATTAGTCTATTTTGGGCAAATTGGCACTTCGGGCTTGCTGGAAATCCGGATCGGCCATGCTCATAACACCATGTACGAAAGTTCCACATTCCACAAAAATAAAGACCATACAAGCTGCAGCATAGTATTTTTAAGCAAATGTGTTATATTCAATATACGCTGCAATACAATTCTCTCGGCTCAAACACAGCGTCCGGCAGCTGACGTCACGACAAGGACACACCCATTTCTAGCCGATCGCGCGGTGCGCGTATTGGAATCATTTATTAACCACTTATAATAATTATGATTGTTTTCAAAAAATTCGCAGTGGCGTTTACTTTATATTGGCTACGATTTGACTTATCTTCAAAGACATTTAAGATTTATGCAACTTCCTAATTGTATAAAACATAATTTGTTATTTTTTACCAGTATTCTTATAGTTTTTAATGATCTAGACGATCAACGACTTTGGATAAGCAACACTGTCAGCCATGTGGACAATTGATGTGATAAATGTTGAGATGAAAAAAAAATACAAATTGGTCAAAAAATTTTATTTTTAAAACATGAATTATCTAGATATAGTATAAAAATAAAAGTACATACTAATAAAGATATACTGCAAATACGGTGGTTACACAGAAGATGGTGTCCTAAAACAAAACAATATTTACAGACTTAAAAGAAGAGAAATCTTGTGAAAGAGTAATATACAGGGTGGGGCACCACATACGGCACGGAATCTGGTGCCCAAACCATAATAATTTGTATGTCACAAAAAAAAGAATAACGATAAAACGGGTAGGAACGAAAAACATTGCCTTGAATCAGTTGATTTGAAGCCTCTGGGCTACTATTTGCAATATTTAGGATAATGTATAAATGTACAGGGTGTTCCAAAAAGTGCGAAATATTACGGACTCCTGCTAACAGGAAAAACATGCTTATCTTAAATAGAACACCTGGTATTTTTTTATCCTATCCGATACAATAAACGATTCTCTTTCAAACGATATTAGGATTCCCTATAGCCAAGTCTGGTATTTTTCACGTAATTAATAGAAAACATATTTAAAGTCAGCTCTGTGTCTCTCTCTTATGTCATAAAGGAGTTGTAGGCTGTGTATTATTCTATGCAATACTTGAAATGTCAAATTTAATGCCAATGTTTTGTCTAGTTGTTGATATTTTCCATGAAGCTTCGCCAATTTAAATACTACATTAAATTATTCACAATTAAGTCATTATAATATTCAGAATGAAAACATACTCAATGCAAGAATGAATTGACATGATTTTAGTATTGGGTGAGTATCTAGAAAGTTATTAGCTTCACATCTATATGCGCAAAAATACCCCAACAGAAAAAGGAAAGTTTTCAGAAGTTACTCAAAACATTTTGAAATAGTGGAAGTGTATCCTATGAAAAACCCAATAAACAAACTACGATTGTAGGCAATGAGAATATTGAATTCCAAGTAATTGGTTCACTTGTATAAGATCCTCATATAAGCCAAAGACAAAATAGTCAAGAAATAGGAATAAGTAGGAGACGCGTATCCAGAATAATAAAAAAATACAAATTTCATCCTTATCACAGCTACACCAGGAACATTGCGATAGAGATTTTGGTCAATGGATAGATTTTTATTTATGGGTAATGGAATAGATGGCGGTAACTGAAAAATGTTTTTTTCTGAAATCGTCAAGAAAGCTTGTCATGACAGAACTCAGGTTGGTCATGAAAGTGTCACTTTACAAGACTCATCTGTCATTTTTAGACTGCAATTGACTTAGAAATCGTCACTTATCTTATGAAACGTTTATTTAATGTAATTAAAAACACTAACAATAAAATACAACAAATATTATTAATTGGTATTAGAACTATGAAAATGAAAATTAATGTTAATGCAGCCGACACTAGTATTATGCACATTAGAAAAGTTTATTCCAGGTATATAATTCAAAGCGTTATTATTTCTGTTTTCTGTTGCGTTAGCTATGCTTGACAACACTACTTTTTCGTTGACATGTATAAGAATATTAACATCATCAGCTACAGCAGTCTGATCAAATGTTAATATTTTTGATTTGTTGTTGATTCATTGTCATGGATATTAACTTCTCATACGACGCTAATGTTGATATATTTTTTCAGTTTAAATCTATTTTTAGTTTTGAAAAACGATTTCAGAAAAAATATAATACATCACTGGTCATGAAAGTGTCTGCTTGACTCGGAGGCTTTAAAGAGATACTCGGATGCTACGCATTCTCGTACTCTTCAATAAGCCTCCTCTTCTGCAAAGTTTCACTTTCATGACTTGTAATGTAATATACTATTACTTTGTAATGTTTACTGATGAAGCTACATTCCATAGCAATGGTGTAGTAAACAGACATAATTTTCATTACTATAGCGATGAAAATCTCCACTAGTTTCGGATACTCGACCATCAAAAACGATGGTCATTGAATGTATGGAGAGGCATAGTTGGACCCAAGGTGATATGTCCTTACTTCTTTAATGGAAATTTAAATGATGCAACATTTCGTATATTCTTACCAACTTCCTGAACTTGTGGAAGACGTTCCATTAGTAGTAAGATGAAGAATGTGGATCCATTTAGATGGTGCTTCAGTCCATTTTAGTTTAAGAGTAAGAAATTGTTTAAATGGGTTATTTCCACGAAAATTTATTAGTAGAGGTGGACCGCATAAATGGGTACCAAGATATTTAACGCTTATAGATTTCTTTTTATGGTGCTACATTAAAGGTATTGTTTATAATACCAAGCCGAACACTCCAAATGACATGAAAGTGAGAATAATAGCTGCTTTCGCAACAGTATCACCTTAAATGTTAAGAGAAATTAAAAACAATTTTTTAATGAGACTTCAATTGTGTATTGAACAAGATGGCCTTCTTTAGTTATTAGTATCCACGCGTGACGTGCGTTGGCGGAGACCAATGTGTTAAGCGCTAACATGATTTTTTCACCGCTTGCGAATTATTATTGTTATATTACGTACAGTAGCGAGCAGAATAATTAGAGTTAATGTCAAATTCGTTATTTGGTAATTATGTTTGAGCGCTTATTCTTAAAACTATGGTTTTATGAGAACTACAACAATATTTGCAATCAACTTGCGCCCTCCCTCCCACTTTGGAAACTGCTGGTCTATAGCCATCACACTTATTTTAATTGCAAATAACTATTTATTACATATACACTTTTTCTTTTTTCATGTTTGGAATTAAATTAAGAAATAAGATTCAAGTCATGAAAATTATTTAAATATTTTTTTATGATATTAGTCTGTACATACCGTTGCGGTGTAAAGAAACTTTGACCCACTCATCACAAAATGAGCTATCAATGTTTTTATAAAATTGCATGAACTAAAAAGAAAACTGTAAAATAGTTTTTTGACTTTTCAATGTTTCAGGAAATCCATTTTGATCATTCCAGAAGAGCTTCAGTATATGAACTTTTTCCTAAAGATATCCTGCAGT
Source organism: Galeruca laticollis (assembly GCA_963921935.1). Lineage (NCBI taxonomy): Eukaryota > Metazoa > Arthropoda > Insecta > Coleoptera > Chrysomelidae > Galeruca > Galeruca laticollis. The sequence goes on from OY998177.1 coordinate 213,937,619, forward strand.
GTTACCAACTCGAAGTTTGCCTTGGAGGTAGATATTATGTCAAAAGTTGGTAGTTTACTACCAATCCTACTTTGGAAAGTTAGTAGATCACCACCTATTTTTCAAGTTTTCTAGGTACCTCACACTCGCCTCACAATAATAATGCGATACTCATAATTAACGTTTCTATTGGGTAACAAATATTTTACCTATTACTACTCAATGTGAAATCAAAATCCTTGATTTTATCAATCCCCAAAATATCTTTTTTTGCATCACCATCACTTCCACTCATTTTAAATTATTTAAAAAATAGTTTATTATAGCTATATTTGGTGAGATCATTTTATGCTATAATAAAAAATTGATTAATAAATGTGAAGTAAACTTACTATCGAGAATCAAGATATAGTTTATTTACGATAAAAAGACGTTGATGTCATTTTTAGTTACTTTCCTGCTTATCAGAATAAATATTAATTTACCAACCGTGAATACAATGTATCCTCAACAGCCAGGGCAATTTACAGCTAACTGGATGGCAAAACTTCAAGACGTTGTCAAATCAACTGGTAAAATTCCCCAGTTTGTTTTGACGTTTATTGATATTCGATCATCGTCTAATATTTAAAAGTTTTTTTCGTACTTTTAAATTCATTGCTTCTTTAAGATTATAAAAACAGTTATTTTCATAACTAATTATTTAGGCAAATCTGCAGTGTGTGGTTAATAAAATGCCGAAGCAGCTGAACAGAAAATGTCAAGAGATGGTAACATCTTTGTTGAGCTATTTTGAACGAGAATGCCGAAATGGGGGCCCGCTTCTCCCGCTTACTGCTGTAAGAGACGTAAGTAATAGTATTCGCTATTTGTATTCATCATTATTAATATTATTGTTACATATTTAAATGTAAATAATTAAATGTTTTTAATGTTAGGTTAGGTTAATTGAACTTGATAATATATTATTCTTTCATAAATTGAAGTAATTATATTGTAGAGTTGCAGAAGCTTTACAACTTAGCGTTACCATTGTTAACTGTATTGCCGCCAAGCATAATAGAGGTGAACAGCCTAAAAGCCCACCTAAAAAGAGACAACGCATAAAACCTACTGTTGAAATTGATAACTTTGATCAAAATGCTTTCCGAAATGTATGGAAACAGTGAGTATATTGAATTTACTGTTTTATTTTATTCACAATTAACTAACACAATATTTTTTCAGAGGAACACATAACCTTGAAAACTTTGAGAGATAAACTCCAGGAGCGTGAACTCTTTAATGGTTGTTTAACATCACCCTGGAAGATAGTGAAAAATATTGGATTCAAATACCAAAAAGGTGATCCTCGTCGTGGTTTAATGGAGTTGCTACATATTGCATTAAAACGTGTACATTTTCTACATGAATATGTCAAGATAAAAAGGGAAGGTTTATATCAATTTGTATTTTTGGATGAGACCTGGATATTTAAATACGGTACTGTCGGACGTTCTTGGCAAGATTCTAATCATAGAAGCGTGAAAAAAACCAAAATTGGTGGTCCAAAGTAATTGAATAATAAAATTTAGCAATTAATTTATGATGTATTAACATTCCTGCCATTTTAAGACCTTTTCAAATATTTACTAGTCACACTATTTTAATTAAATCTATATAATTATTAATAGTTGTTTTGAGCTATGCAGTCTACCTAGGAAACGTAGTAGTAATTTGTTATTTCCTTATTGTAGGTATATAGTATTGCAGGCTGGTTCCTCTTCTAGATTTATTCCTGGAGCAAGGCTGGTTTTTTCTTCCAAAAAACAAGACGGTGATTACCACGGTGAAATGAACTGAGAATTTTTTTTGCATTGGTTTAAATACCAGCTTTTAGTGAACTTGGAAGAACCTGCCACAATTGTAACGAGTAATGGAAGTTATCACAGTACAGTGATCAATAAAGTACCAACAACAGCTACCAAAAAGGCTGATATACAGAACTGGTTGATACAAAAGGATTATTCCTTTTGAAAATACTTTCCTCAAAACCCAATTATTGAATTTAGTACAACGGTAAGTTGATATAAACATTTTTCAATATATTATGGTAATACTTAGATAACTTATTTTGTTTAAATATATGCATTTTTGTAGGAATAAACCACCGACCGTATATGAAGCTGACATATTATCTGAAAAATATGATCACAAAGTGCTTTGACTTCCCCCGTACCACTTCAACCCAATTGAACATATTTGGTGCATAGTTAAAAATTTTTAAAGAGATCATGTGGGAACTGATGGTTCTTCAACAGAACAAGCAATAGGTGTATGGAAAAAGTCTTTAGAAAAAGTGACTCCTGATATTTGGACAAAGACAGTAGAGCACACTGAAAAAATTATACAAGATGGGTGGGATAGAGAAGTAGTATTTGATAGACCTCCACTTATTATTAATTTGGACAGTGAAGATGAAGATAGTGATGATTTTGTAGTGGAGTAGTGGAAATCTTGTATTTTATTTTTTGTATATTTTTATCCAATTTGCTTTATTTCCACCTTTTCAAAATCACTAATAACTATTATTAAATTAATTAGGTACAGTTATTTTATAATACACAAATTAAAACAACGACCACAGTATCTCTACATAAATAATACTGATAAAATGGGAGATTTTTTATTTTTATATCTTGTAACAAAATTTTATTTTGTGTGTCTATATTTTTCTTTTCCATTCTATTTTTATTATAAAAAATATAATATATATTGTATAGAGAAACAATATTTAAATTTGCATGAAGATGATTACAGCTTGTATTGATTCCTTTTAGCCTAAACCCTTGCAGTGCTCTTGAAGATGGTTCTATAGAGCATAGACCTACAGTTCGTCATGTAACCCTCTTCTATGTAAAATAATTAAATGTTAATTCGAATATAGAATGATTGGTTACTGTTTCTTGTATCTTATCCATAGTTTTTTATGAATAAATATTTATATTAAATTAATCAAGCCTATCATACACGCCTTTTATTTTTAAATAAATATTTTTGACTTACGCCCTACGAGGCACGGAACAATGAAAAAGAAGAACTGTCAATCTAACATCAGATTGACTTTTCTAGTTTTCGTTAAGTAAAGGAAAAAACTACAGCTTGGCAACATCACAATATTTTGTTTTGTAATGTCATCGCCTTTTTATCTTAAATGAACTATAACAGTAATATGCTCCTCGATTTTATATTGGTTGAAATAGAGGCATGCTAGCGGCACATAATTCAAATTTTTATAATAGACATAAAAAGTAAATTAAATGTCAGAGTATACAGTAATATCCTCTCTCTATACTTTATTATATTCCATGACCCTGTGGAGGGATTAGGTAAATAGAAAGATACACTCTCTGGAAAGAGACAAAGTGACTGTGTGGACAAAATCTGTCTCTTTTCTGCAAGCCTGTAATAACAAAGGCCAGCAATACATACCAATCACAATACTATAGAAACATCTACTGACAGTACTTTCTCTTTGTCTCTCTTGTACTTTTTGGTATGTATTCACTGCAAAACTGAATATGGAAAGCTCAGTCCATTTTCATGTCTATGGACAGTATATGCAAAGTCTTCCTAAATTTAAGTTATTTAATACATTTTTTTTAAATTCTGATCAACTCATTACTTACATTCATAAATATCTCGCTAGTATAATTGTCAACATCTGAATCCCAAATACATCTTACTCCAGATTTTACACCTGCCCCTTTCATTTCTCCAATAATTACTTGTACAATATGTTTATATCGCTTCATTTGTAAATCTGAAAAATTATAAATACTTTTTTAAATTCATCAAAAAATCTAATAAGGAAAAGTTTTTCTAAACACAATAGAATCCTCGTTATTTGTTAGAATATTTTATCAAGTAGTGAGTGATACATGATCTTCCTCTAATGTAAATACAGACCTTGTCTTTCCTTACAATTCATATTTAAGTTCAGATATATTCTGTTTATCATACAATACACTGAACTATAAAATTGTGTGTACCTTTTACTTTTTCATTTACTTCATTTGATATTTGCATAGACCAGTTCTTAGATCGATCTGGATCATATGATTTTCCTGTTAATACAGCTGCTACAACATTTCTAATAATTTCCTTCACTGGCAGCTCCTTAAATCTAAATATTAATTATTGTTATTATTATGTGGGCATGTTACAAAATAATATAATATTAATAGGCAGCATTAAAATAATTATTTCCTCAAGGATAAAAACTGTTCCATCTTTTATTGTTGATAAATTTTAAATTTCATTTCTAATTTTTAATTTAGAAATTATTCCATTCGGTTAGTTTCAACTACCTTTTACAAAATGTATTATGTACATGATCTTTTTTCTTGAAGTATTTTTTATCACTCCCCATTGAGTATTACATTTATTTGTATTTTTAATGGAGTACATCAGAAAAAACAAAAGAAAAATTAATGTAGGAAAAATTTCAGAATAAAGAAGCTTGTACTGGTAACAGCTTCTAAATTTTGTTTAATTTTCAATAGTTATAGTCTATTTTTTAAAAGATTGGTCATTCATTGGCATACCTACCTGAAATAACCATTAACCTTTTCTGTTATTACTGAATGATCTAAGATATCGTGAGGATAAATGAAATGTTACCAAAAAATAATGAAACAACATCTATTAAAAACTATCACGACTCATTAACTGAAAATTAATCTGTGAAAATATTGTTGTTAACCCAGATTATAAGCCAGCAAATGTTAAACCTATGGAAAACCCAGTGAAATATTGAAAGGGTTGTAGCTTCCCCTTCCATGTAAAATATGGTCAGTTCTATTTAAACGTTCATTCTGTAAACTACAATTCGCTCGTTATATTAAGTTCCATTATTCTGTTTTATTTTAAATTGTGTTTGCAATCAACTATATTATAATTAAATATCAAACAATTTAGCTGCCCAGTGGATAACCCATAAAAGTCTTTAATAATAAAAGTAGCACACTTTTTAAGTAGCATAATGAGTGCTAGTTGAAAAACAAAAGTAACATACACAAAAACAGCAAAAACATGAACAAGAAAATAAGAAAACTACACTAATAAAATAAAAAAACTAAGAGACGAATTTTGAAAAGGTATATTATTACTAGTCGTAAGAATCGATAAACTTTGACCAGTTGCAAAGCTTTTTCTAATCCCAAACGATTTCTTATTTTACTCCAAATAAGACCATAAGTTGAAAAATGTCTTTCAATGGATGCTGCACTAGCTGGGCAACAATGCAAATTATAGCTGGGCAACAATGCAAATTATAGCTGGGCAACAATGCAAATTATAAAACGATTCAGGTAACTTTTTAGTTACTTCATTTTTTACTTTAAAGTATTTTCCACCCCTTTGTAACGGAACATTTCTCGATAACTGTATCTTTAAAAATTGACGTAGGAAAATATTCAGGATCCTTTATTTAAATGCACGAAAATTTGGCAACATTTCTGGATGATTTTCTATTAACCAGTTTTCTGACATATTTTATTGTTTTTTCAGAGAGGTTTTTCTAAATATTTTGGATAACTTAAATATGCAATACAATGAATAGTTGACCATTTAAACCATTTAAACGTTTTTTAAGTTTCTTTGTGGTTTTCAAAAACTTCATTCAACAACAAGTTGTTCTAACAAACAACAGCATTCCTAAAAAAGCTTTGGTCACTCTTCATCTTATCCAAACTAGTTGATAAAACAGACAACTGTTTTTCCAAGTCAATTGCTTCTGAATATAGAGCTACATAATGTTAATATTTGAGTAAGTTTTAAAATCCTCTAAATGCTCACTTCTTATTTGAATGTATAAATGGTAATTTGATATAAAAAATTTTAAGCAGTCTTCATAGGAATTCCAAGGCGTTTCGTTTGTAGTTTGTGGCATGACTCCCCCTTTCTCTTTTAACCATCCATATGGTTGGTGATGGTTCCTAAAAAACTTTTGTAGTTCGACGATATGTTTTGCCACGTTTGTAGGGATTATATCCTTGTACAACAGGTTCATGTAATGAGCCGTACAGCTATATGTTACAATTCCTTTTGTTTCACTCAAAATTTGCCTCATTCTCTTAATTTTATTTTCATTATCGATATAACATGCAAATACAGTCTTACCATACAATTCTTTAATACAGTTTACAGCACGAATAGCAACTTCAACACAATACTCAGACATCTTCTTTTCAGTCCCAGCATCCTCAGCATCAATTAAATATACACCATAGCCTGTATGTATGGAACTAGCAATAATCGCATCATTCGATGTGTTTGATCACCCGTCTAAAATAAGGGTTCCGCTGGTATCTTCTAGTTCTTGTTTTAATGAACTTTATATTTCTGTGCAAATTTGTGGAAGATATTTTTCGGACAGCTGCTTCCTATTTGGAGCAATATACCTTGGACAAAGTGCAGATATTATTTCTTTAAACACTGTTTGTTCTGCAACATTAAAAGCAATGTTGCAACCAAAGAAAAATTTGGCTACCATTTTGTCTAGTTTTTCTTGTTGTTCAACAGTGGATTTTTTTCACAAACTCATCTAAATTCTTATTCTTCAATAACGGGACCGACTCTCTTCTTTCTTGTTTACTTTTTTTGCATGCTCTAATTTCTAATCTTCATAATGGCTGTTAGTGCTGATCTTCATGCTTTCTACATCTTCTACAGTTTTCTTGATTGTACTTGCACCTCTGTTTTTACATTTGTTCAAATGAGTTCTTACTCTCTCAACTTTTTTGCTAATTCGTTGTTGACTTTACTTTTATTACTGGATTCTAAAACCTCAGTCCATTCTGAAGCACTCTTCCTACTGCTACCCTTAGGCATTTTTCTTTGAAAAAATGGTTCATAATTAATATTAATAACCCCGAAGAAAATGAAACTTAAATCATATACTATCACTTTCAAAGATGAAAAGAACATCGCATCCGCATAAAGCGCTGGTCAAACTAAAACTGCTTTGGTTTATTAAACGAAATTTTAAGTTCGGGGGTCCCTTGTATTTCACCTATTTGCATATCGCGGTCGTCTTTTATAATACAGTTGATAAGCGATCGCGAAAAAAAGTCGCAATTGTAAAGTAGAAGGTCACTTAAATACTTTAATTTATCTTATGAACAGTATTTTTTTAATGTTTATTTTACTAAAATCTGTATGGAATTTAAAAAAATATTTAAAAAACCCAATGATACCCAATAAAACCCACTTATAAACCCAAAAAAGCCCAGTGGGATTTTTCCAACACTGCAATTTCTACAATAAGCAAATTTGGTGCATCACTGATGCACAGTAGTATGTCTTCCGGTGCGTCCATGTCATGTATTCCCCCTTTTAAAAGAGAAAAGTCCGCTTTAAGCCATAATGAAAAAAATACAGTTTGCAATATATTTAAATCAATCACAGATAAACATTAAACACAGACAACTCTATTGATGCAACAGTGCATATGGTCCAGGAAAAAACAGATTACTCCATTAACACAATATACAGTGCTATCAATGAAAGGAAAGCTGGAGCTCTAAGGTTAGTGCAACATTGGAATCTTTTTCTTATTTTTTTATAACTTTATTTTCTTAAATATTATTTGAATTTGATTTGATGCTCATTTATTTGAATTGTTTCATTGTATGAACTTATTAGACCTACACAAACAAACTGTCTTGCTCTCAATATAGTGTGCACTTATATTTCAGTGAACTGAAGAAATGTCAAGGAAGGAAAAAGTTGAACTGGATGAAATTATTTTGAATAGCATGAGAAGAAAAGTGCATGAATTTTACTTTAGAAGGGAAATCCTGACATTGGATAAGATTCTAGCATCCATAGTGGAGGGCCAGACATGCCAAACATGGGCAGAAGTAAATTATGGATTTTAATGAAGGAATTGAATTTCGGATATGAAAAGCACTGCAGAAATTCTGTGGAATTGAAAAGTACTATATTGTTTTCTGGAGAAGAGATTACTATAAAAAAATTAAAACCTTCAATAGAGAATGTCAGGGAATTTTTTATCCTAACAAGACTTGGATAAATCAAGGATATATTAAAAATAAATTATGGGCCGACAAGAACATCACTAGTGCTCGCCAAGCATTTTTGTAAGGATATTTTACAGGAATACAGGTACCATCTGGCAAAGGGAAAAGGTTAATAATCACACATATTGGTGGCTAAAACAATTTTTTGGAGGGTGGATTGCTTCCACCTTTCATATCCAAATGAACAGATGATTATCTTTAGGGCATGAATGCCGATGTTGTCTTCAAAGAATACGTCTTCAGATGATTGATTTCATTCCAGAGGGTTCCATTATAGTATGAATAACACAGTTTTGAAGGAAATATAGTTAAAAACGAACTTTTATCCATTGCAAAACTCAATTACAATATTCCGACTGTGTAGTGAATAATATCGCCAAACGACAAATCTACCACTTTACCATTGCTAGCTGAATCCCACTGAATTAGTCTGGGCTCAAGTTAAAGGGTATGTGGCTATTAAAAATAACACGTTTAAAATCAAAGATGTAGAAAAATTATTCTTTGAGGCACTGAATATTGTGGAAGCTGACTCGTGGAAAAATGCATTAACCATGTTGTAAAATTGGAAGACAGGATATGGGAACTGGACAACTTAATTGAAGATATAGTTGATGATGAATCTTATCTTGAATATATGTTTTGTGTACATATGTGTTAATAAATCTGTTTTATTGTGTTTATGAATCCAAAAGTCTATTGTTATCGAGCAGTTAACATGTTAATTAGGGTGTAACTACATCTACAGGTATATAAGGCTTCTTGTTTTACACGCAAAAGATAGGGAAACCTATTGAGATAAAAATGGTTGTTGACTCTGTAAGGTCCTAACAGGGTTACATTTGGCCAAGTATGATTTAGTATAAAAGTCTTTTAAAAAATAGACTATAGTACATAATACATTGTAAGGTATAGTTGTAGTTTGATTCAATATACTTTCAATACAGAAGTATGTGTTACTATAGGAGTTTAAACTATAACTATGTCTTATGTAGAGTTGTTACTGTGTATTTACAATACATCTCCCCTAATTTCTGTTATCCAAAAGTATACTACAGTTAATGTATCTCAAGTTTATTGTACTAACTATAAACTGATTCTATTCCATAGTTCACTAAACACAAATATTGGACATATACATAAATGAGTTTAATAATAAAAGATGATTATATGAAACAACCACTACCTACTTGTGTTGTAACGATGGTTTTATTGTATATGAACTACTTTCCGTTGAAATAGAATCTTTTGCATCATCAACTTCTTTCAACTCCTCAGTTTCCGTCATTTTGTGTTTAGATGTTCCTTTTAGCTTTGTATTGATTTAATAATTGTTCCTATGACAACCTGATTATGAAATTTATCCGTTATTACTTCTTGGAAAAGAGGGAACCACTGCAGCTAAGCTTTAGAAAAGGGAATAATAGGTATATACATTCAAATTTCAAAATTTTTGTTTACTGTTGTCATAACCTAATTCTTCTTTCACAATAATTTCAAGGTAAGCCGTTTCACCTACTACAGGCCTTGTATCATATAGGCTTGTGGAGGTTGTGTCTAATAACCCAAGTAAAGTTTTTTATTGTAGAAATCCTAAGAAAAATAGAGTTATGGAGTGCATAATATACTCAGTGACTCAGTTACACTCAGAAGGAATAATTTCTTGACCTTGATTTTTTGGCAACATCATGATCATATTTAGAGCCAGGCTATGATAACAATATCAACGTTTTATCTTTGACCCAGTTTACAAAAACAAATTTTATCTTTTAATTTTTTTCTGAAGAAACCGGTTTACGAAAGCCGAATAGTACAGATACTGTTAGTTATTGCGAGTTCGTCTACTTGTGTTAAGTGTAACAATGTGCTTGGTTTATCCGATCGAGATGTTGGTTTATCCTATCGCGACATTGTACGTCGTGTTAACTGTACTGCAATGATGGTCTTACGTGTGAGGGCAGAATAAGGTAAAGGAACACGAAGAAGACCAACTAGTCAACCGAGGCGTACCACAGAGCGTCAAGATATGCGCTTCAGGCAACTAGTTCTGCGAGACCGTTGTGCTACTTCGAGTCAAATTACTGACCAATGGTTTGGGGTGGAAAGTAGACCTGTACGTGCGTACACTAAATCACCTCATTTAAGCCTTTGGACTCTTTTCACGCCGAACGGCAGCACTGGGAGGCAGAATGGCATAATACAGTATTCAGCGATGAATCGCGATTCTGTTTAGGTGCGCATGACGGCCGTAGAAAGGTAAGACGCCACCGTGGAGAGCGACGTGATATTGAGTTTGCTGTTGAAAGGCATGTGCACAGGACTGTTGGAGTAATAGTTCCGGGGGCTATTGCTTATGGTAGCCGATCACCACACCTTAGTTCTTTTTCAGAAAGACAAGGCACGTCCACATATTGCACTTCGAGCTATGGAGTTTCTCCAAGAACATGGCGTTAATGTTTGGCCGGGACCATCCCGGTTACCAGATTTTAATTTGCACCACCCTCCGCAGTTAATCCACGAACTTCAAGTCACTTGGAACGAGGTGCCACACGGAAACATCAACCACCTCCTTTTGTCGATGCCTAGACGTGTACAGGAATGTGTTCGCCAAACACATTAAGAAAAAAAATTTCTGAGTACATGTTAATAAAATTTCTTGCAAATGTTTATTTCATTATTGATGTGAGGCTATTACATTATCAAAAAATCAAGGTCCTTCTGGGTGTAACACTTCTAATGTAACTGAGTATAATATGTCCTGAGTGGCAGTATTGTTACTGCCAAAAACATTAATGTTTTTGGTTACTGCACATTAAATTTACTGCTTTAGGTGATATTTGAGGTTTTATTGAAAATATAAGACAGAAAACAATTTGAAAATTTATTTAGACAGTTAAGAGAACATGTACACTACATTAGTTAAAGATTTATACTTGTTTGGCAAAACCTTCATGCGGATCCCTGTGAACAAAATATATAACTAGAGAAATGCTATAAGACGTATTTACCTGATCAGTAATATATGTAGTAACTTGTATATTTTATTATAATTAATGATTTATTGATTGCTTAAGAGTGTTAGAAGCTCATAGCAGAAAAAACAGAATTTGATAAAAGAAAGGTCAAGAGGTTCCAGTAGGATGAAGTAGATCAGTCAATGGAAAGGAAATGAAGACAATATCCATAAAAATTCGGCTCTTTACAGTCTTACACTCTAGGTGTTAGAGCATTTATCAAGTCTGAATAACTTTGAATAACTTTTAGTTTCTTAATTCTACTTACCCTTGGCAGTTTGTTTATAGTCACATATTTCATGGAATAGATTCATATTATCATTTACGATCCCATCAAAAAATAAGGTCTTCAATTTTGGACATTTCAGGATGATATCCAAAAGAACGTCGTCTAAATTTTCCCTGTTGTTTTTGAGATCCAAATTTATTCTTTCTAAATGGAAAAACGAAAATAGTATTTAGGGGAATGTGGAATGTAGGGCGTAGTGGAATTAAAATTTTATGAGTAGTATAAGAAGCGCCATCTAGATATTTATATCATAAGATGACTTCAATTCACTAGTATCCTACAGGGAAAATATTAATTTGTCTGAATTAATACACATGAAATTGTAATATAATCAGGTAAAAAACGAGCCAAATATTTTACTGCTTGTAAATTTCCTCATGTTTAGTAAATCATACAATCATGAATCGGTCAGTGGAAAAAGGATAATATTTCAAAATCTTAACTTTTGGCAAATAAGAAAAAACTGTTTTTTAGCTTTATTTTTAGTTTAATAGAAAAGTGATCAATTATTAACTTGTAGTACTATATAAAAGCAGTTTAGTTATATATTTGAGATTTTTTTATTAACCTGAGTTAAGGAGGTTTTAATATTTGGAATGTTATTCCTTTTCCACTCAAAATAAGGAAATATTATAAAAATACCAAAGTTTTCAACAAAATTTTATTTTTTATCGAAAAAGAACTTGTTTTAAGAGTAATATTATATTAAGAAACATTTTCCGTTTGTAGGGGGTTCACTTATATGGAATTACTCTAATTAATTAGTAATAAGGTGCCCAAAATTAAACAAAGAAGTGCGCCAAAAGTGTATTGCACAAAATACGGACGTGTATTGTAACAACGTGGTTTACAATCATATGTTATAGAACATAGGTTAAGTGGTGGTATAGCAAAAGTCATTTCTTTCACTGTTCTTCTTCTTTTTCTTGGCCTTTATATATATATGCGCGTTACACGTTCAAACTTGGCATTAATCTTCCTCGTCGTCACCATCACCGTCACCTTCTGCAGTGGGCCAGATGAGTTTTTCTTCAAAGAATGGAAGAAAGTCTTCAGTTATGTATTGTAAAAGTTTTGAAGTATCTTCAAGCTTTTTCTTTTTTATTGGGACTTTTCCCATATATGCCCTTGCACTAGGTAGAGGTACCTCGTCAACTTTGCTCAGTTTAAATTTGTTGGCACAAAAACTGTCTATATATTCACTACACTGTACGTATCCTCTTTCAGACTGTTTGAAGACACTGTGTCTGTACTTACTAATAGTAAATGGTATTTTGACGGTTAATCTAGCAGGATTTATGCTTGTACAGGTTTTTTTAAAATAATGAGGCTACCATTTTTAAAAGTATTTTATATCTTCCTGACTAATATCTCTTACCATGTATTTGGGATGAGTTTTTTTAGCATTGCATATAATTCCCTTGTACTGTCCAGGTGAATCAAATCTGTCATATTTACGTATTTCTCGTTTCACCACACCAAAAGTCCTGTCACAGGGCATAAAACTATGACCCCTTACGGGATAGTAAAGGTTAACCTCTTTGAAACAACCAATCATTGTCAGAGTAAGCAACAATCTTGTAAGAGTGTGGTTGCGGTTTTGCCCACCGCGCGCATCACAAAAAACATGAAGAATTTCTACTTCTTTTGAAACAGAATTTTCAATAAAATCCCTCACAAAAGTGCAAACCTCGTTAGGCCCTTTTTTGCATTCTCCTTCCGTTTAGTTATAAAACATAGACGTTCCACTTTTAAAGTCCTGAATATTGAATACGTAGTACCATTGTTTTCTCAGGTAAAACATCTTCTGCACATGCATAAAGGGCAGAGGCAAATTTTGCATATAGTCAAAAACTATTCCACTAACTTTTGGGTCAGTTTTGCTCAACTCTTGTACGCTTTTCAACTTGTTATAGAACTTCTTTGCCCTTCGGTTATGCACCATGAGCTCAGCAGCAGCAACACGTTTTGCGCCATCATTTAAGAAAGTTGATTTGATCTTAGTATTTAACTCTTCACAGGTAGAACAAACATCTACCTGTGGTCGGCCAAATTTGTAATTAAAATTTTCTTTGAAATAGTTGAGGTAGTATTCATATTTCACTACTGTTTTGTATCGAGGGAATTTTTCCATGTATAGGTTATACATTTTCTTAGCTGTGAACGTTGATTCAATGTAGGTTATAGGCTTAGAACTATAATAAGAAATGTGCGTGTGGAAATGATTTGATGTGATTATGTATTTCATCAGTAACAGAGGCAGGTTTTGCGTGTGGTCTGTTATAATCCGTCTCTTGGTGATTCGTTTGTATTCAGCAGATGTGTCAGCCAATGCTGTATTAGATATAGCATGCAAGCTAAAGAATGTATTACGGCATACTTTAATACGAATATTGCCTTTCATAGCGAAATATGTAAAAGAAGAAGGGATTTGTTTTGAGTTTGCTGGGTAGGACGATGCCTAGAAACGTCATGTCTTTCTATCAGACCCATCAAGTTTTTTAATTTTTTGGTTCCCCACTGTATAAAGACGTGATTATAGCTTGTTTATTTTCATTTGAGAAATTGTCCATGCATTTATTACGGCAAGAACAGTTTGGCCCCGTTGTTTTAGCCTCAACTAAGCGTCCTTTAGTAGTGACGAATTCGTCCCCCTTTCTTCTAGCCAATTTCTCTTTTTCTATGCTATGTTCTGACTAATTGACTTTACCTTTCTTTCTCATAGATTCATCAACATCTTGTTCCTCTGTAACTGACATCTTATTCAAAAAACTTAATCACACAAACGCTCAAATAACTTTAAAATACTCACACAATAACTGCTCACTAACAATCTATAATCTAATATAACCTGTAAGCATCATATAGTGATTTTGAACAGAGCAACTAGCGCTGCATGCGTAAGATAAAAAAACTACTTGCTGTCTGTGAATCACATTGAGTTGAAAACAGATAACACTCCTGCGGAATATTATCTTTTTTCCACTCAACCGTATTTTTAATATTTCGGTTGCACGTTTGTATTAGAGGAATATTATCGTTCTCTCGGTCAAATCGATGCGCTGACGTAAATTGGACACAATGGCTATCTCAGTTTAATTTCGCATTATATAGAATATTATTATTTTTTAACTTACCGATTCATTTGTGAACAGTGAGAATACATAACCTCCAATATTTATGCAAAATAGAAATGTGTGGCATAGTGAAAATCATGAAATGGGACACAGTGGAACATTTTCTACTTTACCTGTCATGATTTTTTATGTATGTACCTCTATACTGAAATTGTTTGAGGATGGTTTGTGTTTACAAAAGGAAATCCAATCAGCATTCTTGGATAGAAGAAGCAATGGAACATACTATAAGAGATATTAGAAATGGAAAATGTGGATATATAAAGGCTGCTCAAAAATACAATGTCACTGTGGGCACGCTTCACAGTTAATGCATCTAAAAAGTCCTTAGGGCATTATAGGCCCAAATACTAAGGTTGTTGTTCAATTAAAACCCAAGGGTATATGGTATTCTGGTATAGTATTAAATAGAGTTAGGGATAGAAGATACAGGTTGAAAATAAATAACGGCACAATATTGTATAGAAATAGAAAATTTATTAAACCTTGTACTCTAAGTTGTAACAATGAAGCTTCAAATAATAACAATACTTTAGAAAGGAAGGAAGAGGAAGTAAGGAAAGTGTTATATAGAAATAGAGTCCTGATGAGATCAGTAATGAAAATAATGGATTAGAAAATAGTATTAGTAATAATGTTAGTAGTAATAGTGATGTAGAAAATAGTATTAAGATGGAAAATGAAAATCAAGGTTCAGACAGTGATAATAGTGAAAATTACGAAGATTCGCTAGAACACCCGTTAGACGTTCCTTACGACAATGCTAATAATTTAAATGTCCAAGTTTCATCAAAAGGAAGAATTATTAAGAAACCAGATACACTTAATTTGTAAAATATGTAAAAAAGGGGGATGTTGGGGTAGACATGACAGCAGTGACAATCTAGTATGTGACTTGACGACAGGCATTGACTGCATGTAATGATTTATAATAAATGATTGAACTGAACTCCAATATTATTAAATAATTTACTTAGAAAGTATAACAACAGAACAGTAGTATATGGTTTTCAGCTGCTCTACGGCTTGTTCATACCTAATTTTCATCGTAGAGGGGAAATTTTTCACCAGGCCGAGGGCTGGCGAATCTTCGGTCAGGTTCTGAATTAAATATGCCATTTTATTGTCATCGTCCATGTTTGGGTAATTGTGGATTTTTTTTAACAACGACCCAAAATCCAAGCCAATTTTTTGCATTTTCGTCGAATTTTGTCAGCTCCATATTTGGCAAGCGAAATCTGTGTTTGTTTGTATTATCAACGCTTTTTGATGATACGCTATCATATCTCGATTCTGCATGTTCCATTTTTACAAATATCTTGGAGCATACGTGTTCCGCTCGAATCCAGTCTTTTCTATATGTATCATAATCGATTACGTTTTCGCCAATCACCTCCTCCTATAGCCACTGTTCTTGCATACGCTTGTCGACATCAAACATTTTCTGCTATTTGTGATAGAAACGTGAATGATACTTTTAACACATCGTAGTTTTGGCCATCCTTTTTATAGGCGTCTAAAATCTCTGTAAGCTCAATTTTCGCTTTTTTGAATCGTCTTTTGGCTTCTGTTCGTTCCCTTTTGATACGCTCAATATTATGAAAGTACGGTTGCCAGAAATGTTGCGTTTAATTCTATTGTAGATGCGGGACATTAGTTAAGTTCGGATGGATTGCTTTTAGAGAGTTAGAAACACGGTATTTCACAAGATTCGAACGAAAATTGAAAACGATGTATCTATATTTTTGCACTTCAAAAGAATGACAAAATTGACAAGACAATGTGAAGATCAAAAAAATCAAAACTTAAATAAACCTCATTTGTCTATGCCTATACAAAGTAGTAGATGCGATCTCTCCCAACAATCGTTATTGTGGAAGTGCCAAATGAGATAGGTAAGAGAGTCATTGCCTCCGCCTACTTTCCAGGGAATCAACAACACACCCTCCACTAGAGGAAGTCCAAGGCATCATCAGATGGTGTAGGAAAGGGAACAGGCTCTTCATTCTGGGGAAGCAGAGATATAAATACACGGGGTGAGTACCTTCTAGAATATTCGTTGGCCACTAATATCGACATTATTAATAGAGGAAATAAACCCACCTTTACAAATGCGACTAGGAAAGAAGTTCTTGACTTAATCCTCGCGGATCCATTTATAACTAATTACATTCACAACTGTCATGTCTCTGATGTCTCCTCAATGTCAGACCATCAGCATATCAGATTCCACTAGGACACATGTAAAACATGCTTCAAGGGATATAGGATACCGAGGTTAACTAGCGGCAGACCAACTAATATCCATTGACTCAATCGAGGAACTTGAAAACTCCACGAAACAACAAAAGGCCATAATAAAAGCATGTGAAGATAGCTGTCCTGAAATCAAAAGGCAACCACTAGAGACGTGCCTTGGTGGAATAACTCCCAGAAGACTTTTTAATAGAGTTAAGAGTCTAGGACACTGGGAAGACTATAAAATAGCTCTTCGGAGTACAATAAAGAGCTCCGGAAATCTAAATGGAAAGCATGGAGACAAATGCGCAAGGGGATTAATGATTTGGTCCCAACACAACCCCTCCAAAAAGTTATCTCAAAGAAACATTCCAACGGTATCGGCCTGGTGAAAAGGCCCGAAGGAGGATACACTGATAACCCCAAGGAAAGTTTAAGTGTTCTGTTGCAGATGCCCTTTCCCAGTTCTAAAACGGCTGTGAAGAATGAACAGCAAAGTGCCCTCCTGGAAGGGGTTATTTACAATCCCAGCATATGCAGTAAAAGCCTTTAGATGGCAACATCTTCAAAGATCCGAACGGGCTATCAAAAACTTTAAGCCGCCTGGAAAGGACGGAATATTTCCCGTTCAATATGAATTACATGGATTCTGTGATTCCAGTGAAAGGGGCTTTGCTGCTGTAATTTATCTTCGTAGTGTTAGTAGTAATAGTAAAATTAACGTCATTTTTTGTATGCCAAATCACGGGTTGCTCCTACTAAAAAAATGACCATTCCTCGTTTGGAACTACGCGCTGCAGTTTTGATGTCAAAATTAATTGCTTATGTGATAAAGACTAATTTCCAAGTCAACGAAAGGAATGTTGAGGTAGGCGATCGTACCTTAATTTTAGTGTAACCTGGCAATCTCCGTCTTTTATTTTGAAAGAATTATAAAATTAATAAATAAATTAAACGAAACAAGGTATTTTAGACTAATTATTTTCTCATAATCATTCGGCCTTGAGTGTTCACGCTGAATTCACGGGCGCATGTTAGTTGCAGATGAGGTTTATGATCTAAAAAGGGTTTTATGAGGGTACATAATCCTGTGGGTGAACTGCAGACTGGCAGTCAGGGGTCTTAGAATAACAAAATGTATGCAAAATTATTATTATGGCTATCAGTTTAAAATTTATTTAAACAGTGACACATTTGTTAAGTACGATATACAAAAAACTGAAGATGGAAGTGAAAGATAAGATAAGTGAACGTGGAAATAGTCTAATTGTTATTGAAAATTTTAAATTTTATAAACATCGTGTATTAAAAAATGGTGAGACTTGTTGGTGCTGTGTGAAAAGGACATGTAAAGCTAAAATATATACAAGGGGCGTTAAAAAAGTGATGTCTAAAATATTAAATACTCATAATCATGAACAGAAAAGTGACAGTGCAATCAACAGACAAACATTAAGTATTAAATTAAAAAGAACAGCACGTAGTGAACTTAAATTAAATTCTAATCCTTTGTCAACTTTGGCAGAAAAAGATATACAATATATTAAACGCAATATTTACAGACACAGAAATAAATCATTTCCAAAATTGCCTCAAAACGTTTCCGATGTGCACGATTTTTTGTAATCTGTTCAAGTTATGACCGTTGAAGAAGAAGAATTTTTGATAATAAACGACAGGACTAAAAATATTATAGTATTTTCGTGCACTGAAAATCTAAGTGTAATGTGTTCTAGTTCAACAATATATATGGATGGAACATTTGATTATTGTGTAAAACACTACAAATGTTTAGTATTATTCATGCTCTTGTAAACAACATTTATATACCAGTGGCTTTTTGTTTATTAACTAACAAAAAAAAGAAACGTATTCGACATTGTTTGATATGTTGAAATCCAAGTGCATCAGTAAAGGACTTAATTTTAACCCAAATTTCATCACCGTGGATTTTGAAGTTTCTATCCATTCCAGTGTGAAAGAAACATTTCCCGACGTTTCAATAATCGGCTGCAGATTTCATCTTGCACAATCATGGTAAGAATTTTCTCATATTTTGTGATGTAAAATAATGTGTAAAATACTTTGTGTGTAAAATAATAAAGGAAAATATATTTCTGTTTAGGTGGAGGAAAATTCAGAATCTTGGGTTAGCTACAGAATATATTAATCCACAGTCCGAGCCAGGAAGATGACTGCATTACTTATTTGGCCTGACTTTTTTGGATCCTTCAGAAGTGTGCGATCCATTGGTCTTCGACTTTATATCGGTACAACCAAGTGATAACAGGCTGAATGATTTCGTGGATTATTTTGTGGACACCTATATTGACGAAAATTATTTATTTCCTCCACATATCTGGGCAGAAAATGCAGCGTCACTCATACGAACTACAAATTGTTGCGAATCATTCCACTCAAAATTTAATAATCTGAATTCATCTCCGCATCCGAATATAGTTCAGTTTTTGGGTGTGTTACTAGATATTCAGACTGATACGTACATAAAAATTAATTCTTCACGATTAAATCAGCAACGTTACATTCGAAAGGATGTATTGGAAAGACAAAAATTTATTTCAAATAAAATTATTGATTACAGGATCAATAAAATTGTAAAGATTGACTTTGTTAAGTGTGTTTCGTATAAATATGCAGTATAAAATTATTTTCTGTAGTTAAATGTGGGTACATGTAGACGAATATTTAGTTTATATAATATATATTTAAAATACTTTCGTTTTTTATTTTATTGATGAACAAAATGTTATATATAATAGATAAAGACCGCGGTATGCAGTTAACTCATTTAACAGGTAAACAGACTTGACCCTTTTCCTTCGTCTGCAATTGACCATCTTTTAATCCATGTCATAAACCCCGTCTTCAGTTAACTTGCGCCGGAATTCACAGGTGGTAGTTTTATCCATTGTATTATCGTGATTGTTTGATTTACTGTATGTTTTTATATAGTAAATTTTTTTTGATACGCCAGAACAACGTTTTTTCGTTCTCACTCCTTATCACCCTCTATCCCTAGAGTGTACCGCAAAACAAAAAGGAGCAACGCTTGTACGCAAGGTAAATTTAGGTTCGCGTACTTGAGACAAAGTCGATTGACGTGCCTGACCAAAAACCCAGTCTTGGCATCTGTAAGCCCAAGCGACCCCGAGTCGAAGGAGATCTATCTCCCAAGGTTCCCTTTCCCGTTCGGGTTCAAACGCCTTTTTTCTTTTTTCAGGGTACATTACCCTCGTGCCAGTACGGCACTAGTGACAGCGGCTGCATTTCTATTTGAAGAAGGATTACTCGAATGGTAAGTCCCAGGATTTTTTTTATTTAACCGATATAGCAGACCACCGTTTCTTTAGAAAAAGATCTTGGGTAACTACCTCGAATAATTTGTATTTATATTTTTCCCAAATAAGGACCCGTTTATTATACCTGGCGACAGCGATTCTCTCCCAATAAACCAAATTGGTGGTTATTACAAGTGATGACAGCGGTAGTTTCGTTAAAAAAAATAACTCCAAAAACTATTTGGAGCTTAATACAGAACGCATCAGTATGGTACACTGATGGATCCAAGATGGATGGAAGGACTGGAGTGGGCGTGACAAGGCCTAGTTTCAGGCTCTCAAAACCCCTTGGTAAAACCCCAACCACATATCAAGCAGAAGTGCCCTGTATTGCCGCAAAAGCTACACCCGGAGGACAGAAATCTATTAATACAGATCCTCTATTTGAAATTTAAAAGAAAAGTAGAACATAAGGAAATTTATTTATATTTGGCTGCCATACTTTCGATACACACTGTGCTATATGTAAATTCACTAATTTTGAAAGATTCAGTATAAATATCAAATTTGAAATTTTGATGTCTGATGACATTTGTGTAGAATATATCTAATGATAGATAGAGCAGATTATGATTTGGAGAAAATATTTGAAATTTCAAAATATAGAGGTCTCTGCTAGCAGCATTACAAGTATAATAAAAGAATTCAAAATCTCACTTGGTTATTGAAAAACATAAATTAGTAATTAAAAAAAAAAAAAGAAAATCGGTAACCAACGGAAAGGAGATTTATTTATTTTGCAAAAGTTTAGTTAGTTGATTTTGAAACCCCGAAGAGGCAACATCAGAATTAGAGTGGTCTCAATTTTTGGTGTAGATAGTAGAAATTGTATATCAATACAACCAGACTAAAAATCCATTCTCTATAAAGTCAATGCGTGCATAATTCAAATAAGAATTACATCGTGTGTAGGGAATGTGGTTCGAGATTTCTAAATAAAAATTTAGAATGAATCCAGTATTCTAAAGTCATTTAGAATTGTACGAGTTATACTGTTCTCAGTTGGTGAGTCCGCTCCAGTTTTTACAATAATTTCTCGAGAAATAATAAGGCCTCTTTATAAATAAAATTTGACATAGATGCATCTATTAGATATTTGATTGCAAACAAAATTACCAATTCATATAAGGAAATTAACATCAAAGAAGAATAATTTTGAATTAGACAAATTTGATTGAAGATTGTATTTGACATTCATACACGTCAAGATTCAAATCAACGATTGCAACTTTTATTAAACGTTTTTTTCATTAGATTAATTTATAGTATCTAGGTTGTTCTAATTTTAAGTTTCGTAGAAATTACGACTGTTGTTCCTTTATAATAATTTGAGGAATATTAATTTGATAATTTGTGATCTGGTAGTATAATATAGAATTTTACATTCCAACTCACTGTATTATTTTCATAACATATAATTTCAGAAAATTAAACATTTTGCAGTGAATAAAACTGTCGATCAAATCAGTAACAGTTGATAATTTTCAGTGACAGAAGTATTGTAAATGTCATCAGATATTTGAAGTGCCTTTTATAATATTAAACATACAGTTACTAGAGATTCTGAGCAATAGCGAAACAGTTAATTCGGAAATACGTTAAAAATAAATAAATTTTGAATAATTAATTTTTTGGAACAGTTTGATCCCACCCTGAGAGAAGAGTAGCAGGTCGATTATATATAAATTCATCTTTAGAAACACTAAATTGATATTTATTAGAGCCGGACATATTTTTTGACAACTACTGTCAAAATTGAAATTTCTTACATGCTTTTTTAAAGTTGCATGTACAATAATTGTCGCTGCGACAATTTTATAACAATTCTAATAATAATAAATAATACTAAATAAAACGATATAGAAATATATAACAAATTTGGCTCCCAACGCGGGGCAATTACAATTAAAGGAATTTAGAAATAAATTACAATTTGGCGCCCAACGTGGGGCAATTACAATTAAACGATATATAGTAATATATTACACTATATACTATCAGATAGCCAAGGCAGCACTGAAAGCCCTGAAGTCATACACTTGCGAGTATAAGCTGACTTGGGACATTAGAGAAAATGAGGAAGCAAACAGTATTGCCAAAGAAGGAGCAAACTCCGAATTACTTGGCCCGGAATGCTTCAGTGAACTATCTAAAGCCCACTTGAAAGAAGAGTTTCGATGCTGGGAAATATGCCAGACAAGCGAAAAGGTTGGTGAGCCTATCGCCAAGAAAAGCTAAACAGCATCCCGAGTTAGACTTGAAATTGGTAACGGGACTCCTCACTGGACACTGCCCTCTGAAGTATCATCTCGAAAAAATGGGTAAATCAGAGAGTGAATGTTGCCGATACGTCGCTGAAACTGCAGACCATTTGTTTCGCGAATGTCCAGCACTTTTCTGTAAAAGGCTGAAGTTCCTGGGAGAGGCCTTCCTAACGCCATCTGATATCTGGAACTCAGCTCCCAGGAAATTAATAAACTTCGCACGAAGTCTCGGAATCCCGAGCCTCGAATAGATTAAGGGTTATGCACAAAAGATCTTATAGGTCGAAGTGTTTGATTGGCTGCAGGGCCTTTAAGACTCCCCTTACTATCCGAATCTGCCATGTCTCATCACCGATCCGAGGTTTGTGATTGCTCAGTTTTCTTGGTCGGCTACATTGGCTGGCAGTGTTGAAAAAAGTCTCCTTAAGGTTCATCCACGATTCTTCGGCATTATCATTCAATTTATATTTGTTAATGCTGGTTTGATTCTTTCTCTGAAGCTTTCTTGCATTAGCCCCTTTTGTCAGGTGGAGGATCTGCGAATATTTTTGAATCGTAGTCTGAAATCCATTACCAGTAGTTAATGATTACTTTTCGAAAAGTTTTAGCGGTTCTCACGGACGTTTTTCATCTTGTGTTTACTAAGACAAAATCTATTCGATTTATTTTTATACCTGCCACGAGGTGACTTCTATGTGTAGAGTAGGTAGGTAGGACACCTATTATTAGTTGTAGCTCATTATTATATAGATTGGAAAGTTTTTTAGGTTCTCTGTGCCTATTTATCTGCTTTAGGCAATATCCTGCGAAACTGAACCATTTACAAGGTTTTGAAAGAGAGAAATAGCAAAACTGAGGTGAAAAAGACTTGCTGAAGGTACGATTTAATGATAGTGATTTGCTGAGAAATCAAAATAGCAATAAATGAGGAAAAATCGTGGAATATTCAATTAGTTCAATTTGGTAATAATGATAACATGAATTTTAGCATATTTTTGGAAACAAAATGATAGAATTGTACATATAGCAAATACATAAACTTACCTATAGTATTATGGTAGTTATTTATTAAACGGTGAAGAGTAGATCCAAAATTTCGGCTAATTTTTTGGTCGAATTTGTAGCTGGTCACCATTGTGAAGGAATTTAATGGTATGGTATCCATCAAAAAGATGAATTCAATTTGTTCGTAATGGCAGATATTTTCTGTAACATAAATATTGTTTATTAAGGTCTTTAATTACTAATTTTAGAAATTCACAATCTTCAATTCATATAATTTTTCAGTTCAAAAGAATGAATTCAAGCATTGTTGTTAGTGAAAATATTGATTAATTAGTACTATTAACTGGAATTTCAACCTATTTAATTTTTAAGACCTATCAATGTTTTCTGACATTTTTTCGAGTTAACATGAGCTGGGCAGTCGTTTGAATACTTCTTCCAAATTCGTCAAATGTTTTCCCCAGTACTACGATGTCGTCCAAATAGACCAGGCATATTTTCCAAGATAACCCTCTCAAGACATTTTCCATGAGTCAATTCAAATGTCACGGGCGCATTACAGA
This sequence comes from Galeruca laticollis, assembly GCA_963921935.1. Lineage (NCBI taxonomy): Eukaryota > Metazoa > Arthropoda > Insecta > Coleoptera > Chrysomelidae > Galeruca > Galeruca laticollis. The sequence continues at coordinate 213,961,551 of OY998177.1, forward strand.
GACGGAATGGCGTGATGTTAAATTGCAATAATCCAGATCCGGTGATAAAAGCAGTTTTCTCTTTGTCTTCTGGGTTCATTTCTACTTGCCAATAACCAGACTTCAGGTCCAAAGTGGAAAAAAATTTACTGCCGGCCAAAGTATTAAGCGTATAGTCGATTCGAGACTGAAGCTGTCTTTCTTCGTTACCGTCAACTGAGGTGAAGGTGGACAGTCAGGGTGAAGTTGGACAAGACGTAGTTTCTGATCAAATAAATTCGTGACGCCACTGACATTCGACCTTCGGTCAATTTGGCGGTGAGTATTTCATCAGTGTGAATGTAGTAAGAAAGTGTGTTACATTTGGCGCGGTTTTTTAACGGTAAGTTCATTTTTTAATTATGTAAACAATTGATTTAAAAAGTGCTATTTTGGCAATTTGGTTTTTATAACTATTGTAGGTATTATACTGATGTTCCTAGAATGTCCATTTTTGGCCACAATGTAGACTACAGTATAAGTAACTAACCTATAAAATTTTAAACTAATCTGCCACAAGTTATTGAGTCCAGTGGCGTCACATTAAAAAAGTTTCTTGTTCCAGGCTACAGTTGGACACCAAGATGCCGCGTGTATATAATAGAAAAATGGGCAAGAAACCCAACTGTAACTATTTGCTTTCTACAATAAAGAAGGCGGAGGAAGAAGTTTAATTAAAGAAACTTAGCTTTAGGGAAGCTGCGGAAAAGTATTCAATTCCGAAATCGACTTTATTTAATCACGTTAAAGGAATAAAAAAGAAAAAGAAATATGGAGGTCAAACCGTACTAACTTCCGATGAAGAGACATATCTAGCAGAAGGGATAATGAGTGACGCTAAGTGGAATTTTCCATTAACCATAAAAGACGTGAAAACTCTAGTGAAATCATATCTGGATTGGCTGGGAAAAACTATTACAATTTTCCATGATAATGTTCCTGGAGATGAACGGGTAAAAAATTTCCTCGACAGGCACAGATAATTATCTGTACGGCTATCCCAGAATATGAAAAGGGCTAGTGCCCAAGTCAGCTCTGCTGTTATGACCGCATATTTTACGGAATTGCAAAAATCTATAGAAAATGTTCCTGCGGAAAATATCGTCAACTACGACGAAACCAATTTTTCCGACGACCAAGGAAAACTTAAAGCTCTCGCCAAAAGAGGAGCAAAACACTGTGATCGCGTTATGGATAGCTCAAAAACAAGCATTTCGGTTATGATTGCTGCAGCAGCTTCCGGATTTGTTCTTCCACTTTACGTAGTATAGAAGGCCCAACATATTTATCCGACATGGATAGAGAACAGTCCTCCTGGCACGGCTTATAACCGGAGTAAAAGTGGTTGGTTCGATCAGTTTTGTTTCGAAGACTGGTTCTATAAAATTGCCCTTCCATACTTATCAAAGCTTCAAGGCAAAAAAGTGATCATCGGAGAAAATTTGTCCAGTCACATATCCGTAACGGTTATCAACAAATGTCTTGAACATGACATCAGTTTCATATTGCTCCCCCCAAACTCCACCCACATCTGCCAGCCACTCGATGTGGCTTATTTTAGACCAATGAAGGAAGCGTGGAGATTTGTCTTAAGACAGTGGGAAATGAAAAATCGGGGAGTCTTTCAGAAGAGCGATTTTTCAAACTTGCTATCCCAGACTTTTCAGAGAATTGGCATGCGATCTGCGAATAATGTCAAATCAGGATTTGCAGCATGTGGAATAGTTCCTTATGATCCTCAGCGAGTGTTGAAAAAACTGGCGGATTATCAAGAAGTTAATGTTGAGAAACATTGGACTGACAGTTTCGTTAGCTTTTTTAAAGAGAACCTTGCTCCTCCAACTCAAACAAGAAAGCCAAGAGGTAAAAAAATGGCCATTCAACCTAGCCGAAGTGTGACATTTACTGAAGACAATAGTGACATCGAACATGAAAGCGACAATGAAGAGACCCTTTCTCCTGTGATTCAAACGAGAAAGCCAAGACGTAAGAAAATGGCCATTATTGAAGATGACAGTGAAGTCGAAGAAGAAAATTACAATCAAGCTATGTCGGACCAATCTGAAATAGAAATAATAGAAACTGAATTACACGAACTATACTATGACGAGGCTGAGCCAAGTACAAGCAACCCTGCTCCAACCAATGATAAGACTGAATTAGTTCCTACTAGCATCGGAGATTTTGAAAAAAACCAATACGCCCTGGTGAAATTTGAATCAACTAAAAGAAATCTAAATTTTGTAGGTCACGTTGAAGACATTGATGAGATGTTTTTAACAGTTAAGTTCCTTAGGAAAAAATTTGGAGAAAAAATGGGGCATTTTTTCGTCTATACAGATGTTGAAGACCAATCGATGGTGTCAAAGGAAGATGTTATTTATGTTTTACACCAACCTGTAGAATTAAGACGAAACCGTTTTCAGTTTCGTGATAATTTAACTTATGACACCATAGGTTAATGATTTTATATATTTTTTAGGTATTGTGTTCCTTTTCTTTGTTCCAGAAAATATTTTATTCATTTTTTTACTGGTATTTTGTTAAATATTTCTTGTTTTTTACGTTATATTTTTTTTCTAGAAACTAGTTTAAGTTGATGTTTTGTGATTTAGGGAATAAACTGTTATTTTTTACCTTAAAACGTTTTTCATTGGCCCAGCAAGGGTGTAAATTTAAAAAAAAAATTAGAGTTGTCCAACTACACCCAGTTCTCATTAAAAGTTGATTTTACTTGGTTTTGAAGCCATGTCCAACTTCACCCCTTTTTCTGGGTAGAGTTGGACACTACTTAATAAAAAAATATTAGCGATTCTATAAGTTTTGCAAAACTCGTATTTAGCTCATATAAAGGGGTAAGCCTAAGGCAATTTTCATAATTTTTTTCAAAATTTTTGAGGCGCTTCTAACGATGTTATCTCAAAAAAACGTTGAAATTTGTCCACCTTCACCTCAGTTGACGGTACGTTGTTTAGCTGGCGATAGTCCACACAGATTCTCGTAGTTCCATCTTTTTTCTTGACGAACACTATTTGGGACATCCATGGTCTAGTGGATGGTTCTATTACTTTCTCTTTTTTCATCTCTCGAATTATTCTTTCAGTTTTCTCCCTCTTCGCTAGTGGTAGCCTTCGAGCTAATTGTCTAATTGGCGAGGCATCACTAGTATCGATTTTGTGTTTGACGGCTGACGTTCTACCATTCTTCCCTCCTTTTGGTACGAATAGGTCTCGATACTTCAAGGGAAATTCTCTAATTCTCCTTTTCTCAGCTCGATTCAAGGATTGATCACTTACTGATAACATCTATTCAAATCTGTCATTGGAATTGTCGTTGTTTGACGAACTATACACATCACTGGTACGCAGGATCCAGTCCTGGTTTGCTTATTGATGGTAATTGAGTGATTGTTCATGTTTATGACACGTATTGGGATCTCCTTCGCCGAGGCAACTAATCCTTTTCGAATTAGTACTCCTCTGCCAACCTCTTCGTCGTAGTTCCATGGCATCATAACCAGTGGTCCTTCCCCCATGATTAGCTGTAGCCGTGCTACTATCATGACTTCGCTTCATGCAGGTAGAAAGGTATCTTCCTGTACAGCTGCCAACACCGTGCTGCCTCCATATGGATGAAGGACTATCTCTTCGGAACCCATTTTAACGGTTCTGTTCCTAAAGTCCAACTGGAAACCATGTAGATTCATTACGTCCATTCTCTGAATGACATCTTCGATGTCAGCTACGATTACTGAATGCGTTAACTTCTCTGCACCAATTCCTAATTGGATTTATGTCTCTCCGTGAAAGTTGCAGTCTCACATGTGGCGGTCCGCAGTCAGTCTGGTCAGTCTTGGAGTTTATTATATCTGGCCATATAATGGTTCTAGTTGCTCCAGTGTCTATAAGCAGGGTATATTTCTTGCCACTCACTTCGCCATCCCACGTAAACTGTCGTTGCGACATCTGAGAGGGGCTTGACGATCTGGTCAAATCACTCATCGTATCTTGTATGGTCCTAACTTTGTTATCTCCCGAAGCCTCTGTGACTGCTTCGTATTCAAGAGCAGCAGTAAATGCCTCGACCAATGTTTTGGGATGGGCTAAACGAAGCGTCTTTTGCATATGGGGGTCACGTAAGCCGTCAATAAAGGCATTCCATAATGTTCTCTGGTGCTGATGGTTAAGCAAATAGAACTAGTCGGGCAATATCCACTTCATGTTCTTGAAGGGTTTCATCACGTTTCTGCCTTCGGTTCTTCAGCTGGGTGCTGGTACATGTGTTCTAGATATTTGTCACCATGTCTCATGTCCAACGTTTTCTTTAGCTTTCACACACTTCATGTCCATGAACAAAACGAACTACAAATGTACATTACTTGAAATATCAATCGTAGTGTATATATTCATGTATTAAGGTGAATACGTAATTTGTATTCTCCACATTCAAATATATTAGATGGAAAAGTGGTGTATGTGATAATTCTCAAATTGGCAGCACAAGCTTGACGGGCAAGGCGAACCAATGCTGAGGTAGCGGGAAGAATGGTGTAAGTACGACTTACAGCAGTTTTCCTTCCAATGCTTCCTCATTGACGTTAGTGCGGTCTGTGATGTCCCTATAAAATAATCATGGAAATCATTTCTGAATGTAAAATTTATGATTAATTAAGTCGGCCTAGTGAATTTCAAGACTCAGGCAACGATTGGCAGTATTCTGATCAAGGAAATATTGCCTGGAAGTAAATTATCCCTTTCACTGGCACTAGTAGTAAAAAATTCAGGAAAATTATTTTAATAGATTCGCCAATTTTAGTTAGGATCAATTATCATAATTTAAATGAAAAAATAACAATTATTCCCTCCCTTCAGTTTTTGAGACATGTACCTCCAGAGGGACAAATCCAGTTTACGCATTCCAAGTAAACTATTGTTTCGCATTGTAACAATGATTTTATTATTCAAAACACTAGTACATACAGTAATTATTTATTATGGAATTTTTTAAAACAGTTTCTATCTTTCAGGAAACATATATGCACATGGCACTTGGTGCAGTAAACATGTGTTCTTTCTTTACATCCTTCAAATTTACAACGTGAGTTGTTCTTATTACTATCATATTCTGGAATATGATGATATCCATCATATCTAGAATCATTTACTGGTCTAGACTCTTTTTTGTTTCTTGTGGATGTACTGGGGAGATCGTCAACGGAAGGTTCCGTAGAAGGCCTGCCCCTTTTTGGAGTTTTTTTCGTAAGTATGAGGTGTTCAGCCACACATTGTCGGAAGCCTAGTAAATCAAGAATTTGTTGTTTTGGAACACCCAAATGCATGGCTTTAATCTTGTATTCTAACCATGAATTTGCTAAAGCCAGATCTACGGCATAGAAAATCAGCCTTATTGTCCATTTTCTGGACCGAACGTAGAAGCGGTAGATACTCAGCAAAAAATCATGTTTATGTACCCCTCCCATACTGCTGTTGTACCTCCGCACTGCTTCTGGCCTAGGCACTTCAATGTATTCCTTTTTTGTTTTATCCCATCTTCTACAGATGTCTTGCTTTCCAATTCCAACAAAATTTGACGCTAGGACGACCGATTTATTGCCGTACCATTTTGTGATTATTATGCCATCCTTACTGATACACTCAGCTGAAGTTCCTCTCCCTTCCTTCTTCATATCCTTATCACTTGGTAGATTTGGACGATGGAAAAGATTCGATATAATTGTGCCCACTGCAAATATTGACTTTGAACAAAGGTATTGAAATAAGTTATAAGAACTAAAATAGTTATCAAAAAATAAGCCGTGATTGGGTTCAGTAATTCGATCAGAAAGCTGCATAACTATAGCAGCTGACGCGCCAAAGTGCATATAAAGTGGTTTCATTTCCGTAGTTGATCCCTGGTAGATCAAGAAATCATACACTATACCACTCTCTCCAGCTAACACGTACAATTCCACGCCCCATTTTTTTGGTTTATTTTTGATGTATTGCTTGATATTCATCAACTCAAAGATTGCGTTCTAGTGTTAGTTCTTGGTATCTTTTCAGTAGTGCATCATATATACATCGCACTTTCTACAACCTATCTGTATTAGTAGCTTCCCTACTAGTTACTCGAACCAAATGCAAAGTACGTCTCAGTTTATAAAATCTTTTCAAAACCATATTATCTTTTATGATTGGAATACCACATGCACTACTCCAATACATTTCAACTCTGGGGAATTGTAAATTTCCCATACTTATATGCATTGCAATAAATTTCTTCACCTCCTCTATATTTGTTGGGGGAAATGTTGGTGTATTTTGCTGAACAGCATACAGATTCGTCATATTCACCATTTGTTCAAACACACTGTTTGGAATGTACCGAAGAAAAAAATCCACTGGGCTAGGCAACTCAACTAGATGTTCAGTTGAGTTATTTCCATTATGCCACCTGACAACTCTAGTTTGATACTGTGCACGTGCCATCCAGATGATGATTTCTTTTTTAGTTAGATTGTACTGCTCATAAAAATTGTCAACAGCTTCCGAGCCATTACTTTTTGATACCATCGCGAAAGGTCCTAATTCCGCGGTTGAAGATCCTGGTCTTGCCGTTGACTATCTTTGTTCCATTGTAGACGTTCCTGGTCCCGGCGCCGATGACTCTGCTATACCATCAAAACCCCCATCACTCTGTCCAATGCTTTCACTCCCGCTCTCCAGATCATCAGCCGGTCCTTCTTCATCTATAAAGTCTGAATGTTGATTATCTATGCCTGACTCATCCCACCACAAATCATCGTCAGATATCCGATAAATCGTCATTTTCTAAAAACTGCAACATTTCCTCTTCCAAAATGTTAGCCATACTGGCAAATATTATTTAGATGAATTTCTACCAACGACTATTTTCGACTATTTTCGTCGAAGTGCGTTTGTCCTTGTCCATGCTTTTTGAAACGTATGTTTTTGTACTCACCAGGAAAATAAAAATAACGCAGATATGACAGTTCCACTTTATGAAAACAATTATTATGACAGCTAAGTTGCACTCAATCACTACAACGCTATTACACGATTGCTTAAAATTAAATGCATGACATCGAACTTACGAACCTAGAGCGCGCTACTCGCATATGCTGTATGACGTGGGTCTACCCTACACGGTACAAAAGCAGCAACGTTGAACTTTTTGTAAATTTGGCTATTTGATGCAATTGAAACTGATGTACCTGGGTAGGTACAATTCCAGTGAAAGGGTTAAACTAATATTTTGATTCCTCAAAAGTATATCCTAACCTCACAAAGTTTCGTGAAATTCGCAGAATGGCAATATTTTTTATTCAGTACCATAATTCTTGAAAAGAAGAACAACTTTAGACAGCTTACCGTATTCAGCACTTGACCTATTTTTTTCATTTCAGAGAGTTATATCGAAGATGAAGGGCCCATTGACGATACTGAAGAAGATTAAGGGCCCATTTCTAATGCTGAAGCAGATAAATCGACTCCGAAAAAGTCTCGAAAAAAAAACGAAATGAAAATATAAAAGAAAATTCCTCAGAAATTTAGGTAAAGAGTACACCACTAAGAGGGGTAAAACTATACCATGCAAGTCTTTTGCAAACAACAACTGCTTATGCAAAAAAATGTTTTGACAAGATATCTGAGGAGGCAGGAAAATATGTTTTTGAGAAATTTTGACAGTTAAGCTCATTTACTGCACAAAACTCCTTTTTGAGTGGTTTGGTGAAGAAGAGTAAACTACAAAACAGACGTCCCAAAAATCAGTCATGGTATCCGAAAGCAGTCACCAGAAATTTTTTATACACTCTACATGAGAAACGGTCAACGTTCGTAAGAAATTATGTCGGGGAGCGAAGACGGGCAGTAACTTCAGTGAACTGTATAATTTTTGCGGAGGTGGTTGTTGACATCTAAGTGAACTATCCCGCTGACCACGAAAGGTTAAACAAACTACTGAGATGTCAATAAATAGTCAGATTAATTTCAACTGATCTTTAATGAAACAACTTCGAAAGATCATATAAAACAAAATGTGAAATTATTATCACTATGAATTGTTCTTGCCAATATTTGGCAACACTGTAATCTTAGCGATTACCATAAAATAATTATTACATGAAAAGAAAAAGAAAAACTATGTATCAGAAACTTGATAAATGTTTCAATAGAGAGAAGAGAGAATTGATAACGTGCGATGGATGTAATTGTAATTTGATGTAGAGATAGAGTGAGAAAGATATACCGGCTTCTTGGGTAACGTACACGGCAATCTAAACGTGTTAGAGATAGAACCAACTACCGGCTTTTTTAGGAAAGACCGCGGCGAATAATTGAGTTAGTTACACAACTAAAACACACAACTTGAACAACAACGCATTAACTTCGCAATAAAGCTGTAAAGCTCAAAACTCTTACATAGGGCTAGTTTCTGTGTAACGTGCGTAGACTCTCACAGTAGGTGTGCCTAGGACGAAAGCTACTGCAGTACTTTTAAAATGAAATTGCGCGCGCCTAGGTTCGTTACTGTTAGACACCCAGCTACATCTACGCCGGTTCCAATACATATGTATAGGGTGTCTCGAAATATATAATTAAAACAGTTGGAATTACTTAGTGTAAATTCCAACAAATTATTTCTTCAGACATTCCAAATATCTGATGAGCAGGGCTATGAAAAAACTCAAAATTGGGGATCAAATAGGATCTGACAAGCGACGCTGTAGTGCTCCAACAAATAAAATTGCAGATGTGCGCATGCAATCTCGCCAAGAATATATCGAAACATTTCCAAGTTTTCAATCACATTATACGAGGTCTAAGAATCCAAACCGTAAATAGTTGCCATCTGATCTTGACGTGAGTCTTCTGCATAAAGTGTACGCAGAACACTGTACAAAAAATAATATTGACCCTGTTTCCATCGACATCTATCGTAGGACCTTCAATACAGAATTCAATCTTCATTTTCACGCCACTCGTACCGATATATGTAGTAAGTGTGATGCATATAAAATTAAAAAAGTATCTTAACCAATAAAACTGCAATGATACTGTCGTCTAAAATATAAGTTAACACCCTGCATACATAATTAAAACAAAACATCGGGAACACTACCAAACCAAATTATCACAGTAGACGAAGTTGGGCACCCACTACCTAGAAGGCAAAACTTTCGCCATTTCACCAACAGCTCGACCGATATTATTGACACTGAAACATTTCAAGACACCTACAAGCTCAGTACTTACACCTAGAAGGACAGCTTAATCGGTGCATAACCGAGTTAATTTACTATATCCCGGAGCGTGTTAAGCCTGTGATCGTAAATAACACCCGGCTTGTCGTCGACCATTCAAGAAGAAGGCGACGAAGACAGATTTCACCAGTTCGTTAGTTTAATAAAAAGTATGATGGACAAGAAGCCGAGAAAGATGAGATGCTGAGATTGTGGCGAGCTAGGGCGTGTACGTAGTTCGTGTAAGCGCCCCAAGACTCCTGCAAACCAAGAACCCGTCAAAGGAAAACTAGAACGGGTTGGCTACGAGGGGGCAGCACAGACCCATAATCGTTCCAAAGACCCTCTTATACTGATAGTTTCGCTCAGATGTCGCAACGACAGTGTATATGAAGATGGAGAAGTGAATGGCAAGATATATACTCTGCTGGTAGACACTGGGGCAACTAGAACTACTATACGACCAGAAATAATAAACCCCAAGAAGAAGCTTCTACCAACGAGACTGCGACTGCGGACCGCCACAGGCGAGAGTGCCAACGTTCACGGGGAAACACAAATCCAATTGGGAATTGGCGCAGAAAAGTTCACGCATACGGTAATCGTAGCTGACATTGAAGAAGACGTGATTCTGGGAATGGACGTAATGAATGTAGATGGTTTCCAATTAGACTTTAGAAACAGAACCATTAAAGTGGGTTCCGAGGAGGTATTCCTTCATCCACATGAAGGCAGCGCGGTGTTGCCAGCTGTACGGGAATATACCGTTCTACCTGCACGAAGCGAAACCATGATAGTAGCACGGCTACAGGGAATCATGGAGGAAGGTACACCGGTGATTATGGAGCCAAGGAAATACGACGAAGAAGTTGGCAAAGGAGTACTAATTGGAAAAGGATTGGTTACATCGGCGAAAGAGATCCCAGTACGTGTGATAAACGTGAATGATTACCCAATTACCATCAAGAAGGAAACCAAGATTGGATCCTGCGTACCAGTGACGTCTATAGTTTGTCAGACAACGACCACTGACAATTCTAATGCCAGATTCGAACAAATGTTATCAGTAGCTGGTCAATCTTTGGATCGAGCTGAAAAAAAGAGAATGAGAGAATTTCTCTTGCAGTATCGAGACTTATTCGTACCAAAAGGAGGAAATACTGGCAGAACATCAGCCGCCAAACACAAAATCGATACTGGTAATGCTAAGCCAATTAGACAATCAGCTCGAAGAGTTCCACGAGCGAAGAGAGAGGAAGCTGAAAGAATGATTTGAGAGATGGCAGAAGAAAAAGTAATAGAACCATCTACTAGTCCATGGGTGTCTCCAGTAGTGCTCGTCAATAAAAAGGATGGAACTACGAGATTCTGCGTGGATTATCGCCAGCTTAACAACGTGACGAAGAAATATAGCTATCCTCCGCCTCAAATTGACGATAAGCTAGACACTTTGGCCGGCAACAAACTGTTTTCCACCTTGGACCTGAAGTCTGGTTATTGGCAAGTGGAAATGGACCCAGAAGATAAAGAGAAGACTGATTTTACCACCGGATCTGGATTATGGCAATTCAACGTCATGCCATTCGGGCTCTGTAATGCGCCTGCGACATTTGAAAGACACATGGAAAATGTCTTGAGAGGGTTGTCTTGGACGACATGCCTGGTCTATTTGGACGACATCGTAGTACTGGGGAAGACATTTGACGAACATCTGAAGAATTTGGAAGACGTATTCAAACGACTCCAAGCTGCCCAGCTCATATTAAACCCGAAGAAATGTCAGCTGTTCCAAAACCGAGTCAACTATCTAGGTCATATTGTGAGCAATGAAGGAGTGGCGGTGGATCCAGAGAAAATTGCTTCCATTGAGCAATGGCCGCAACCAACCGACAAACATCAAATTAGGAGTTTCCTTGGACTTTGCACATATTATAGAATATTTATCAGGAAGTTTGGAGATATTGCCAAGCCTCTAACGCGACTTACAGAAGAAGCAAGAGCTTTCCAATGGGACGAAGACTGTCAAACGGCTTTTGAAACCTTGAAGAGGCATTTAACCTCGGCGCCGATATTAGGATATCCATTACCAGAGGGAGACTTTATTCTTGACACTGACGCAAGCAACGTAGGAATTGGTGGAGTGCTCTCACAGATCCAAGGAGGGCAAGAAAGAGTACTGGGATATTTCAGTAAAGTTGTCTCCAAACCAGAACGAAACTACTGCGTCACAAGAAGAGAACTTTTGGCAGTAGTGAAGTCCGTGGAACACTTTGACCAGTATCTCTATGGTAGGAAGTTTTTAATCCGGACTGATCATGCAGCACTCAAGTGGTTGATGCAGTTCAAGAATCCCGAGGGCCAGATCGCTACATGGATTGAATGACTTCAAGAGTACGCTTTCAACATCGAACATCGAGCTGGTGTGAGTCACCGAAATGCCGACTCCATGTCCAGACGGCCGTGCACAACAGGCTGCTCCCACTGCAACAAGGTAGAATCTAGGGAAGCTGCAGTTTCAAGAACTACTGTAGTCAACGAGGAATGGTTACCCACCAGGATCAGAGAAGATCAGGAGAATGATCCTCACCTGAAGATGATCCGGCAATGGAAGAGAGAAAATCGGCGACCTACCTGGCAAGAAGTGTCAAAATTTTCACCGAAACTCAAGACGTATTGGGCTCAGTGGGACTCCCTTGTCTTGGAAAAAGGGCTGTTGAAAAGAGTTCTTGAAAACGATGATGGTTCTGAGATGAGGAGACAGCTAGTTATCCCGAGAACAAGAGTAGTTGAAGTACTGAAGAAGTTACACGACAGTCCATCGGGAGGTCATCTGGGAGTGAAGAAAACCCTTCAGCGAGTTCGTGAAAGGTTTTATTGGATGAACAGCTCCGACGATGTGAAGGACTGGTGTAAGAAATGTACGACTTGTGCTACGAGTAATGGACCACATCGCAAGAGAAAGGCACCTATGAAACAGTATAATGTTGGAAGCCCTTTCGAAAGGATTGTTTTAGATATCGCTGGATCATTTCCGACGACAGAAAATGGTAGCAAATACATACTGGTTGTAATGGATTATTTCACAAAGTGGGTGGAAATTTACGCTATTCCGAACCAAGAGGCCACAACTGTAGCAGATGTATTGGTGAAATAATTTATCAGCCGATATGGAGTGCCCTTGGAAGTCCACAGCGACCAGGGAAGAAATTTCGAAAATCATCTATTCCAGGAGATTTGCGAGAAGCTGAGAATGAAGAAGACCAGGACAACAGCATTACATCCACAGTCAGATGGAATGGTCGAGAGAATGAACAGGACTATTGGAAAATACCTGTCCAAAGTAGTATCTATCAGAGAGATTGGGACCAGTATCTTTCCCTATTCCATTGGCTTATCGATATGCCGTCAATGAGTCCACGGGTGAAACACCTGCGAAAATCCTGTTTGGACGTGAAATGAGGCTTCCTTGTGACCTGGAATTTGGCTGTCGGCCTGGAGAAGATCTAGCAGGCGAAGACTACGTGAGCCAATTGAGAAGAAGGCTGGACGATATTCATGAATTAGTTCGAACAAATCTTCAAGTTGCCAGCGACAGAATGAAAAGTCGGTACGACACGCAGGCCACAGAAGGCGGTTTTAAAGAAGGGGACAAATTATGGTTACACATCCCGACGAGGAGAAAAGGATTTTCTCCAAAATTACAAAAATCCTAGGAAGGTCCATACTTAATCAAGAAAAGGATCAATGATGTTATATATCGCATAAGCAAGATCCCCAACGGAAAACCAAAAGTAGTTCACCAAAACCGACTAGCGCCATTCGAAGGAGACCATGACCTAGAGGAAGAAGTAAACCTTATTCGAGATGTATCTGACCCTACCTTCGATGAATTGATGGGCGCGTATGGAGGTACCGGAAAAGCTAGATATGGAGTCACTTCAGAACAACGACAAGATTTGTTTACTCTCCCGGAAGATTATTCACTGGAATTCAACATTTCCGCCCCTATCAAGAACGCACGAGGGTTGGCAACCGTCTTTCGAAAGAAGTTCGGGCAATTAGAAAAACTTGAAGACCAGATTCCAGCCCCTGGCAAGACACTGAAACTGAAACATAATTCGCGGTACGTCTTCTACGTGATAACTAAAAATGAATTTCAAGATCAATCTACCTACCACGATGTGTGGGAAGCACTTCTAAACCTACGAGACCATGTGTTGGAATCCAGTGTGTAGAAACTGGCTATGCCTAAGATAGCGAGTAACCAGTTGGATTGGCGAATCATCAGGAACATGGTAGAGATTATCTTTCCAGATACCGGTGTCCAGATATTAATTTGCAGCTACAACCCCCGTCATCAGTATCCGATGTAGACGGTGCCCTGCTTTTTCCATAAGATCGGAACGTGTAGAAATGGGGCCAGTTGCCGATTCAAACATCCAGTCTCGGCTACACAAAAGTTCCAGGAGGAACTTCCATTTAAGGAGGGGGTAATGTTACGAAACAGCACACTGGTATAGTCCCTAAATCCGACTCTGTCTAAGCCAGGTATGAAAGTTAAAATTATGGCGGACGCGCAGGGTTTCTTAGAATTGTTTACAAATTGTGACTATCTTATCTAGAGATGTTTTTGTGACCAGTCTTATATAGAAAATGCCAGAGCCAATTGTTTTTGTGTAAGCCGCAGTCCGGAATTTTCTAGTAAAAAATGGCTTTAATATATAAGGGACCAATCAGGAAGAGTTAGATGGTTGATAATTTGACATCGTGAGATAAACAAGTAAATAAGTGAATATAAATTAGTGAACTATTTATATAAATTAGTTTAAGTAAATATACTGTGTATATAATGTGATTAGTTAAGTATATATAAGTAAATTAAGTGTTAGTGAGTAGTTTAGTGTTTAAATAAATTAGTAAGTGTTTAAAATTTATCCCACCCGTTTATGGTTTAAATAAATAACAAACACATTACATTAATATTATAATAATGGTTTTTTATAGCGTTTTTAGTAAAACATTTGGTTTCTCAAATTGACATTAAATTGACTTACACCACTCTTCCTTTCACCGTCTCATATGTAGATATTCTTTCTTGCATTTCATCACGAATTATTCTCACGATTTTCACTACAATGTTGTTACTTAAAAATGTTAAAAAATTTACTCTACCCACTACTTTCTTTTTCTTTGCTGTTTCCCATAGGCGCATAGGGCGCTTTAGGCAGAGAACGCATGTGAACATGTCCACTCGGAACAGCACAGGCCCGCATACAGTTGTATTTGTTATTTAACTGATTAATACTCACTTATTTTTATAGAGACCTTGATATCAGGGCAGTGTTTATTCAGTTTTTTCCACTTATTTTCCGGAATAATGATGCTATGAAGATCTGTTTCATCAAAATAAATTTCCAAAAATTTCAGTCGATCTTTTCCATTTTCCGTAATTACATCCATAACTTTCGGTCTGGAGAGAATGAAATAGTCCAATCTCAATTCCCTTAGATATAAAAATTCTTCTAGGAATACCACGAATTCGATTGTATCGAATGCTGTATTAAAGTTGTAATAGTTGTTGTGAATTTCTAAATGTGTCACCGATAATTTGGATCCCACGCAGGCGTTCAGAATACGCAAACATTCAGTTTTCGGTAAGTTGATGTTGTAGAATATTAGTTTTTTCAAATTTAATTGTATCCTGAAAAATAAGGTGAATACCGTTTATAGTTGGAGTTACGCCTACACTAAAACCAAAAAGTTTGAACAGTGCAATGACCTGGTAACGTATACATAAAGATCAAAGCGTTGTTGTCATATTGAAATCTAAAATTTCTTTATCTTTGTGAATAATTTAGAAATACTTTAAAAAACTCTAGAATTAATACTTTTAACACGTATTTTTGATTTTTTTTAAATTCATTTAAGTACGTAATACTACGATTTATGAGTCACATAGAAAAAGGTTATTTTTATGAAATAAACTTTGTACTTTTAATTTTTATGTTTAAGAACTTTCTTTAAATAGTGGCAATGTCTGCCTGAACTGCGAGTTCAAAGACGCCTGGCTCGCTTCGACTCATTCAATTATACAAATATTTGTTAGATAACGAAGTCGAGAATATTATCTGTAGCACGAACGTCGGTTAGGGTAGCGAGCCTATTTTATTTTATTAAGAAATTGTGAGTTAGTGGAAACAAGTAATTGGCAATTTTGTGCAAGTAAAATACAATGGTGCTGTATGTGAGTATTAGCGGCTGTATAAGTGTTGTGGGAAGCTAGTAAATAAAATATTCAAGGATCTATTAGTGAATTCCTTTCACGTAACGATGGAAGTTGTGCCAGAATGGTCATCCTCAAGTGGAAAAAGATCTGCTGCTCGAACTGAAAAGGAAAAAAATCCTACTACATGTATTTTAGCGTCTGCAAAAAGATCAAGCCCGTCTAAAAGAGGAATTAATAAATATCTGTTCATTTTGCACAAGAGCCTCAAAATCAGGCATCTACAAAATTTTGAGAGAACAAAAAGTACAAGCTCCAAAAAGGAAGAGCGGTCGGGCAAAAAATTAAGTACCAACATTAAAGAAAGTGCTGTTAATGAAAACGAGATCATCCCTAAAATGGGTATGGAGACGTTCAGGAAAATCTTACACGGTGAGTGAAGCTAATCTAAGATCTCGAAGAGCTACAAGAGTACCAGAACTATACAGGGAACATTGAGTAGCCATATTACAATTCGCTAGGATCATCAAAATTGGAATGCAGACGCCTGGAGATGTGTGTTGTTTAGTGATGAATCCAGATTTTGTCTACGATCCCCATATGATCGCGAAAGAGTCTGGAGAAGATAAGGAGAACTATATGCCGAGTGCACTTTTAGCCCCAGTTTTCAAGCGGATTCAGTTATGGCGTGGGCTGGAATATTTTCAGAGGCGCGTACAGAATTTTACATGACCCTTAGGGGACCTGTGACTATGGACATGAAATACTGAAAGATTATGTTGTCCCATATGCACCATTTATTGGAGACAATTTTCTACTTATGCATGAAAATGCAAGTCCTCAAGCCGTCCGCATTGTCACAGAATACTTAAATGAAGTCGGTCCCAAATGGTCAGCCCACAGTCCCGACTTAAATCCCATCGAACATGTTTGGGACATGCTTGGTAGAAAGATTCGATACCAGGTACCTCCTCCTCTTTCCTTGAATCAGCTCAGATTTGATCTTTTAGAGGAATGGGAATCTATTTTACAAAATAATGTTTTCGACTTGATTGACAGTATGCCTAGAAGAATGAACACCGTTATACTCGTTGTGTCTAAAAACTCAACTGGCAGCCCTCGAATACCCTGCCGCGGACAAACTTTACCTGTCCCAGCTGTAATATCGGGACTAAGGGATTGTACACAGGGTTCCGATGCCGGGTGAAATTTCGAGCTTACCTCGAAATCACCTGTTATACCAATGTCTCCTGGCTGTCTGTGGTCAAGTCTCGCGTGCCAGTGGGGTGCGAGGGGGGGTCTTGGCTTTACTGCCCGGGACAAGAGGAGGCAACCTCATTAAAAACCTAAAGTCAAGGTTGGAAACCAGGCCGAAGAATGCGTGGCTGTATAGAAGAATAGTCCTTACTGGTATCGACTTTGGTGCACCGGTGGAACTCCATTGTATTGAACCCCTTACCTCTGCATGCGGGGCTCTGCAGCGGTGGACCGTAATGACCCTAGCTCCTTGTGGGACCACTCATGGAAAGAAAAAGCAAGACTTTCACCGGAAAAGTAGTGGAGAAAACCTCCACCTCTTCATCCGGGCACCTCACAGAGGGAAAAAAGGCTAAACGACACAAAGGTCGTATACCGTTCGACCTCCCAAAACTGGGAGAACCGGGCGGCATAGATCCACTGAGAAAAGGCCTCAGTGGAGCAGGGGTGCGGAAATACCTGCGACTCCTCAATCATGGAATATCCCCTGAAGTAGCCAGGAAGCAGGTAATTCAGCGCCCAACCCCCCCGAAGGAATCACCAACGGGGAAGACAAAGCTTAAAAGAGGGCCGGAGCATATTACTCCTCCGCTGTGGCCTCTAAGCAAGAAATCAAAAACAGCCGCAACGGTAATCGGGCAAGCCACTGGTTACGCAGCAGCTGTCAAAACAGAGAAGGCTTTTAGGGTGGGAATAATGCCCAAGGATTATCCTGGGATCATCCTGAAAGCAGAGCAGCTCTCCACACTGGAAGACACTTTGGTAGAAGAGCTGTGCCAGAGCAAAGAGAAGGGAATCCACTTCTCAGGTATACATTTCCATTGTGGAATGATACTGGTCGACTGTGGGTCAATAGAATCGGCAGACTGGCTCATAAGGTAAGCGCCGAAATTAAACTCTTGGGAAGGACCCGAATTAGTGGCTCGAAGTGGAGACGACATCCCAAAGCCGGTCACCATAACGGCATTCTTCCCAAGAAGCCAAGACATGAAACTGGAGAAGATTCTCCAACTTGTCGAGGTTCAGAACTCCAACCTCAGTACTGCGGCTTGGAAGATCCTAAACTCTAAAAACGAGGGACAGGCAACTATCCTCACGATTGGGATCGATCACCAATCTGGGGAGGCTCTGAAGGCAGGAGGTTACGCGCTAAACTTCCGTTTTGGGCGTATCCCTGTCTCGGGGCTGGGAAAAAAAAAGAATCCCGCGGAGGATCCAAAGGACATGGAGATACCCTCCACATCCTGAACCTCCGGAAAGGGAGAAAAAGGCGAAAGCTTGATATTGGGTCAGCCCGAGATCTCCTCCGGCTCTGCTGGGATGACTGGGAATGCGGAGACTGCTTCTTCATCCCGGGAAGCTGGCCAGAGTAGCCTGGGGGTCGAGAGACTGGCTCGAGATCAAGAAACCTGCTCGTTTACCGAGGGAGATACTGCCATGGTGGTCGAGGAGGGCCAGGGAGAGAGAAAGGAGGGGGATGAATAGAGGCTGAGTAACTCGGCCTCTCTCATCCATAATATCTAGGGAAGGTTATGGCAATGAGAGTATAAAATATCAGGGAGCCTAGTGCTCTCTAAAAAAGTACCTCTCATCGGCTAATCTTCCCAGTGACAAAATGATCAAGAAAGTAAGCATCAAATAGAACTTCACTACGATGCTAAGTAAGAGGGAAGATTGGGAAAGGGAATATACCACCCCTACTCTCAAAGGAAATTCCATCAGATCGTTCAAAAACAGATCGTTCAAAAACCACCACCAGAGCTGGGCCTAGCATCGATACACCTTTTTGTTAGGCTTCTGTGCGAGCGTCTTTCAGGCAGAATTACTTGCAATTGAAAGATGATGGGAAATGAACCTAGAAATGTGACATATCCATTCATTCTGTTGGTATGGGAGTGCCGAAGAAAACTTGACGAAATAGGCAAGAATAACAGGGTCTCTCTAGCCTGGGTTCCTGACCACTCAGGAATCAAAGGAAATGAAGAGACCAATACACTTTCCAGGAAAAGAGCACGAATGCCCTTTATTGGACTGGACCCTTTCTATGGTGTAAGAAAATGCTCCTATAAGAAAGAGTTTCGGAAGAAGGAGGAAACCGTAAGAGAAACACTCTGGCGGTGCCTTCCCAGGCTGGATCACTCAAAAAAGTTATAATAATAATAATAATGTTTATTCATCATAAATGTACAATCAAGTATAATTTTGATAAAACAATGTCAAGTGAGTAGAACTTGTGAGCTGAGTGAAATAAACAATGGCATCACTGAAGGAGCAATCGTAGAAAATTACTCCTTGTGCGTGATATAGCCTCTAAATATAATAAAAATACTTAAGATTCAAATATAAATTTAAAATAAGATAAAGTATAAGTATAAAACATATGGGTAGAAATTGCATCACATAAAATAAAATATCACAATTGGTAAAAGTGTCACTTTCAGGTAAGTTACACATAAAGTGTTTGATAAACTTATGTTGATTATGGAATGTGTTTTAGTGAAATGGAATAGCGTTAACTGAATGAAACTACCGATATTTGGCGTTTTCAAGATTTTCTAGATTTTAAATTGATACCGTTGTGAATTGGGTAAGTATGAAATACATTTCTTTTGTATTCACCGATTCATTATGAATTTTTTGTATGTAGATTGTATAATATACTGCAATAATGTGTTACGGTCCTACCCAACAAAATCGTGTCTTGAAATTTTTTGACGAATTGGAACAAGAAAAACTTCAACAACAGCAAGAAGAAAAATTGCACCACCGTTATCGCCAAAATTTTAGGTAGGAAGTAAATTATAAATTCGAAAACCGAGCGTTCTAAAAGAAATTATTATTAGGTTATTGAATTGATTATTAGAGTTAGAGTGAGTTAGAATTTAGCCGTGAACAGATAGTGTGAAGTGTCTGACCGTCCAGTATTTTCCGAGTAAGTGGAAATTTATTTTGAAAACCGAATAAAAGATTTCACCGGGGTTTTGAAGTTTTATATTCAATTTCTATAAAATATTTTTAGTAGTTCTGCTATTTGAGAATATAATTCCGTATTTTGATAAAGCTGGTAAGCCGGTATTTTTTTTGAAACGATAAAAACCAAAGTTATTTACAGTTTTTATCACCGCGTTTTGTATATCGTTTCTTTGGAATTCAGGTCTGAGCCTTCAATACATTGAAGTAGCATTTTGATTTTAATTTTGCGATACAGATTGTTAGACCTAGTGTCCTGTTTCAAATTACCCAAATACATATTAGATTTTTATTTGCTTTTCTCCTCGATAATTGGATTCTATTTCGACTGTGATCTTTTATTTTTTTTATTCAGGAATTAACCTTTCTGTTATACAATTTTAACTGACCGGAAATTTGAGAGCATAATTTTCTCTAAATTACTTAGATTTATTTTAGTTCAGAATTATATATAATTTTAATTGACCGGAAGTTTGTAAAATTGAAAACCGTCTGTGAAACGGATCAGAGGCTGTTGCCACCAGCCGTTTCCCTTTCGGAGCGCGAATAATTTTCTACAGATTACTTAGAGTTTATATACCGGGCGTCCTCGATAATTTAAATTTTGAAAAGCGGAATTTAATACATTTTACATATTTCTTTAAATGGTAAATCACGGCTTTTGAGTTACTAATGAAATAAATACTTAAATTAATATTACGGGACTGAAACGGTACCAGAAATCAAAGTTGGTAAGCAAGTAACGAGTTATATCCACTTATTAAAATTAAAAATACCATCGGAAAAATCAATCAAAATTGCTTCAAAAAAAATAACGTTACAAGTTACCATCAACAGAAGATTTTCAAATTCCATTGGTAATAAGGATAAAGGTAAAAACATTCCACGATCCCTGTTTTTCTGCAACCAACGTAAAATAAACAACAAATTTCAATGTCTAAATCAAAAAATCGGTAGGGCGCGCTCTAATCGTTCAAGTCAGTTTCTCCCTAGGCGTCTACGCGACGTCTCATGACAGGTTACCCTGTCAAAATTCGCTACTCATCTCCCCAATAGATTATGAACGGACTCCAGTTGATTAATAATATACACTATAAACAGTGCATAGCTTTGTAAACAAGTTTCTTTAGGAATAATTTATTAAAATAATGTTCCGACCGAGGTTCTGACCTACGATTTGTTAGTTATTGCAACACCTATTTAAATTTACTACAATTAACTTTATATCATTTGAATTTATAATACATAATGTAAACAGTACCTTATTTTTCAATTTTGACATTTAATAAGTGAATGACATATTGTGTTATAAAAACTAATAAAAAATCGCATGTGTTTCATTTTTCATGGCAATTCACATTTTAGTAATTCCCTTAGACTAGGAAAGAGAGGGGACGCGTAACTCTCTATGCAAGCTGTGTGGCCAGTTTGAATACCTATTTTAAAACCGACGCCATTTTTTGGTGGTCAACGCTATAGTGAACACCAGGGAGTTTTTTGCGATTATTGAGCGATTAAAGTGATTTTAAAGTGGACTTTTGATTTTGTTAAGATGGTTAATTGTTGTGCTTACCAGTGTAAGAGTTCTAGCAGAAAGAAAGAACCTGAAATTTCGTTTCATTGTTAAGTTATTTCTAACTTATTTTTTTGGTAGCTACTTTTTTCTTTATATCTTAAAAAATAAGCTTTTAATCATAAAACCCCACCAGTGAGTTAAAACGTATTTCATAATAAATTCAATTATGTTAGTAGACAAGACATTACGAAACTTTTTCATTGAAAATTAACGAATTTATTGTTCAGTTTCTTGGAATTCCTAGCCCCAAAAGATCATAATTGCGATTACTAATGCCTACAATTTTGATATAAGTTCATTAAATCAATATAGTTTTATTTTTAAATTTCCCATGTATAAAGATTAATTTATAAAATCAAAATTTTAGTCCTTTAGAATAATCATATGGGACGACAATTAAGTTTATGACGTGGTGGGTATTGGTATCACAATAGTTGACAGCGTTACCTCTCTTTCCTAGTCTAAGGTAATTCCAAATCATCTGATTTATCAAACAGGTTATGTGCCCAAAAAATTGTAATCAAGCATCAATAATTTAATTGGCGCATATATTTTTAAGTTTTAATATAGTATAAAAACACAAAAATGTCTGATTTGACAAAAGTGCAAGTAACGAAACTAAATGATGGAAACTATCAAGTCTGGAAGAACAAAATGGAACTTTTATTAATAAAAGAAGATTTATGGACAACAATCATCGAAGAAGCACCATCAGATAGAACTCAACTAGAGGCATGGGATAAAAAAGACGGTAAAGCACGTGCATATATTGGTTTGTTTGTTAAAGACGATCAAATTATTCGTATTAAGAATAAAACATCGGCAAAAGCATCGTGGGAAGCATTAAAAGAATATCATTAAAAATCAACTTTATCAAACAAGGTTAGACTTAAGACGGTTATGTCGAATAATATTGCCTGAAAGTGGAAATATGCAAACACATTTAAATGCAATGGATGAATGTATAGATCAATTGACAACATTAGATGAACCAATTGCAGATGCCCTTTCAGTTGCGTTATATTTATCAAGTTTATCCGAAAGTTATGGTGTTTTAATAACGGCTCTTGAATCACGTCCTGAGGCTGATTTAACTAAAACTATGGTGAAAAACAAACTTTTGGAAGAATATAGACGACGACAAGAAATCGAAATTGTTAATGAAGGTGGTGCAAAAGCATTGAAAGCCATAAAAGAAAATAATGTATCAGACAGTTCGAAATCAATGTATTGTTTCTTTTGTAAAAAAAAGGTCACATCAAAAGTGAATGCCGTAAATTTGCAGCATGGAAAAAGCACAAAGAGAAAGAAAATCAAGGTCAACGACAGGCAAATGCAGTACAAAACAAAAGTGATAATGTAGGTGATTCTGTATGTTCAACGGTCAATCAAAATATAAATATAGCCGAATGGTTTATTGATTCTGGTGCATCGGCGCGCATGTGTGATGATGAAACATTCTTTAAAAGTTTGAACAAATCAAGCAATGATTCGGTGAATTTGGCTGATGGTAGAAATTTACCAATAAAAGGAATCGGAGTCATTGAATTCAAATTGAATGATGTGCAATTTGTACCTGGATTAAAATGTAACCTCTTATCAGTGTGTATACACCTGTTGAATCTTGGAAACTGGTAGTTCCCAAAGCTAGTAGGTCGCGTATTATCATGGAAGCCCATGTCTCTCCCACATCTGTACATACGTGTATTTTTAAAACCTTCCACAGAGTAGCTGAGCGTTTTTACTGGCCGAAAATGAGAGTTGATGTCGCAAGGTATGTTATTCGCTGTGAGGTGTGTGCTGCGCATAAGGTGTCACAAGGTACACCTGTTGATAAGATGGCGTCTCATCCAAAGCCTAGCAGGCCGTGGTAAATGATTTGCACGGATCTGATGGGACCTCTCCCAAGGTCGAAACGGGGTAATTCATCCTTGTCGTTACGGATTATTTGACCAAGTATGTGCTGATACACCCACTTGGAACAGCGTCTGCAGCGGCCGTTGCTCGTAAGATTGAAGATGAAGTATTTCTTGTATATGGTGTACCCAAGGTGATTTTGTGTGATAATGGTCCCCAATACCGTAGTAATTTTTTCCGAAGTTTAGCTTCCCGATATAGCTGCCGTATCAAGCTGAATGCCAATTATCACCCAAGGGCTAACCCGTGTGAAAGAGTTAACCGTGTGATTAAGACTATGATGGCTTCCTACGTCTCGGATAATCATCGTTGTTGGGACGAGCATCTCGCTCAGATAGGTTGTGCGATTAGAGCATCTACTCATGAAGTCACAAATGTAACACCGTATTTCGCTAATTTTGGTAGGTCTATGCTGTTGTCTGGTGCCGATTATGTTGATAATTCAGGTTTAGATCTGGGAGATAGTGTGAAGACTCCCGAGAGCAGTCGTAATGAGAGTTTTAGGGAATTGTTCGCTGACATCAGGAAACGGTTAGAGGATGCCAATCAGAAGGCCTGTGATATCCATAATCTGCGACGTAGGTATGTGGAATATCTCCCGCACGATTTAGTGTGGAAGAGGAATTTTGTCCTTTCGGATGCTGCGAGGTATTACACGCGTAAGGTAGCGCCTAAGTATATAGGGCCCTACTCTATAGCTAAGAGGTTATCTCCGTGGACGTATGAGTTGCATGATAAGGATGGAGCTTCGGCAGGAGTATGGCAAGGACTTGAAACCATACTCTACGCAACCGCCTGAAGATGAAAATTAACCCTTCCGGGTTAATTTTCTTTGACGAAGCGGGGGAATCTGTAACGCAAAAAATTCGCCGAGTTGTCGCAGGTTTAACGATTGGCAAGCTTGTTGACGGAGAGAATCCAAAGCACTGTATGCGCGAAGTGGTCAGTCTTTCATTTGCCGTCAACGTGTAAACACACACGTCTAACATAAAAATTTTGCATGTGCTCTGGAAGCCATAAAGTATTTTACGAAAAACCTGACAATCCTTACGTAGGGGAAGAAAATAGGGCTTAAACCAACAGCTGGCAGCTCTGACCCGTTAAGCTACTGGTCCAGAAAGGGCCGATGACTGAGAATACCAGTAGAAATTAGTGGAATTGCGTAATTCGTGGTAAATTTCCGTAGACGGCGTTGGTTAGAAGGATTCATTATCAAGGTAAATGGTTGAAAATACTTTCTCGGAATTAACAGTTCTATAGGTATATTAACGTAGGAATTTTGGCTTTGAATCGTAGTTTATTGGAGTATGTAATCTGGATCTCATGAGATAGTTTCGATACATTTCACAAATTCTTATTAGTTCATTTTCGTGATTGCTTTATATTTTTTTTTGAAATAAGAATATATCACGGGGGCTGTATAAATATTCAGGGATGTGTCCAACGACATAGTTTTTAAATTATGGTTTTTTTTGGTATCGTAGTTTTTTTGCTAAGCGGAAAAAAACCAGTCATATAGTTTTTATTCTCAGTGTAAATGGCTTTTATACAGTTAAAAGTCAGGATGTATGATTATTTGCGAATTTCGGGTGTTGTTAATATAGTCAGTATAATGGGATATTACGGGGGGACGTCGAAAATTTGACCGGGGTAAAATGTAAACCCTATGTAGAGGCTAATTCGTTTCTCTATTTTAGGGGGCTTTTTATGTGGATATTAATTCACTGATTGGAGCTTAATGAGTCAGTGAGACCAGTTCCAGGAGAGCTGGAATATTCTTTATTCATTTGTACATTCACCTTTATGCGTCACATTTCACAGTTTTTTTTATGTAAAGTTTTATTTCTCTTTTTGCGGCAATTACTATAATTTCGCTTTACACTTTGTATTTAAAATTGTAATCTTTGCTTATAGTTTAAAGTATTGGGCTGTTGACTCTGAACGATAGGATACTACGGTACGTACCTGGGTACAGCGTTATTTAGTGGATTTTTCAAACTTTCACGATTTTATGTATATAATTTTGCGCCGTACATAATTTCGATTTATATTTTCTTTACCAACGCTAAGCTCGTTTGCTATTTAAAATTTATGCTTTCTAGAAAAATGGCAGATTTATCAGTCAACATGAAAATTTCAGAATGCAGTCACAGTGATATTTGTGAAGCATGTTTACAATGCAAGAAAACCAGAGATCCTTTTCCTCGCAATTCATTGACCAGATGAAAAGAAAAGTTGGATTTAGTACATACAGATGTATGTGGACCTATACAGTTGCCAATACCTAGAGGAAACATATATATACTCACTTTAATTGACGATTACACGAGATATTCACATATTTATTTGA
The DNA here is from genome assembly GCA_963921935.1 of Galeruca laticollis. NCBI lineage: Eukaryota > Metazoa > Arthropoda > Insecta > Coleoptera > Chrysomelidae > Galeruca > Galeruca laticollis. The sequence goes on from OY998177.1 coordinate 213,987,127, forward strand.
TCACATATGAGGTTATCAGATCAGATAGAGGTGGTGAGTATATGAATGGTAATTTACGTAAATATTTCAAATCATGGAATTTAAACTGTTATCGGTACCTAAAACACCTCAACAAATCGAGTGGCTGAGCGTAAAAATCGTACTTTAATCGAAATGACACGTTGTATGTTGGCTAGTTCTGGTTTACACAAACAGTTCTGGGGCGGGGCAGTGACAACGGCTAATCACATTATAAATCGTTCACCTACTAAAAGTGTAGAATTAACTCCATATGAATACTGGCACGGTAAGAAACCAGATATGTTATTTTCATATTTTTGGAACTCCAGCATATGTTCACATTCCAAAAGATCAACGTAAAAAGTTGGACGATGTGTCTGAAAAATTAATTTTCGTTGGATATAGACTGGGAACGAAAGGCTTTCTACTTTTAAACACTGATACTCATCGAATTAAAATAAGTCGTGATGTTAAGTTTATTGAAGATAAAATTGTCGAACAACCTGATATTGAATTGGCAGTTGGGGATAATCGAATCGATGGTTTCAACTAATGACGTTACAACATGAAGTTGAAGTATCTGAACCGACATCAGAAGGGGAAAATCAACTGGATGTCACCGAACTCAGACGTTCTGAACAATTACATAAAGGTATTCCACCAAAACGTTTAATAATGGAAATAAACAAAGTTGAAAAAATTGTGGATGTTGATCCAGTCACATACGAAGAGGCTATTGGTGTACCAAACGCTGATAAATGGAAGTCGGCAATGAATGCAGAAATTGAATCTCTTCGAAATTTTGGAACTTGGGAAATGACCAAATTACCTCCAAATTCAAGTGCTATTGGATGTAAATGGGTGTACAAGACAAAAACTTATCAAAATGGAAACATCGTAAAGTACAAGGATCGTTTAGTGGCACAGGGTTTTTCACTAAAGGAAGGTCGTGATTATGATGAAGTTTTTGCACCTGTGGCAAATCCTACTACACTCAAAATTCTTCTTGCGGTGGCAGGTAAAAGAAAAATGAAGGTTCAGCATCGAAACTGCACATTTGAATGGGGATCTGTCACATGTAGTTTACATGAAGCAACCGAAAGGATATACTTCTTCTGATAAGGATCAGGTATGTAATCTCATAAAGAATTTATATGGTCTTAAACAGGGTGCTAATGAATGGAAAAAGAAACTCGATGCAGTTATGAAGAAAAACGAATATGCTCAAAGTAAAAATTATCCATGTTTGTACACAAAGAAGACGGATGGTCAAACAATATACATATGTAATCACGTAGATGATATTGTTATTGCTGCGACCACCGAAGAATTAATACATGATTTTGAATCACAGATGAATGCCGAATTTACTATTAAAAATCTCTGAGAACTTAAATTTTATCTTGGTATTCAATTTGATAGAGATGAAAACGGTATATTTAGCATAAATCAAGAAAAATATATCATGAACAAACTACAGGAATTTAATTTGAAAGATGCTAAGGATTCAACAACTCCAATAAATGTTGGCTACTTAAGTCAAACAATGAATCAGGTGTTATAGTTGTAGCGTAGTTCCAACTATTTGCCCAATTTATAGGAAATTATAATGGTTTTTAAATAAAGAAGTTCTGACTATTATTTTCAGTTTTTAATCAATAATTCCAAAACATTCATGTAAACTATGACAACAAGATACAGGATCAGTAGGAAATTATCAAGTAAAACCACTTCTAACACTTCCCCTGGATCTTTGATCCCCAATTTTTTCAAATGATCATTTAAAACATTTGCTGATATGATCTTGGTGAATTGGTCAGCTAGGTTATTCTTTGACTCCACATATTTCAGAATTATTTTCTTCTGTTCTATCAAATCTCTGATATAAAATAGTCTCAAGTCTATATGTTTGGATCTATTAGATGTTGTGTTGTTTTCTGCTAATTTTATTGATCCTTGATTGTCTACAAATATGGCAAATGGTTCAGCAAAATCATTCTCCAAGTGGATTTCATGAACTAGCTTTTTCAAAAACATGAATTCTTTAGAGACTTCACTAAGTGCAACGAATTCAGATTCGACAGTGCTGAGAGCAACACAATTCTGTTTTCTGCTACACCAACTGATGGCTCCTCCTGCGAGAACAAATACATATCCGCTGAATGATTTCCTATCCATTGAATTTGAAGCCCAGTCTGCATCTGTGAAAGCTTCGACTGTTCTCTCTGTCTTCTTATATTCAATACTATACGCTTTGGTCCTATTCAAATATCTCAGCATATGTTTTATTCCCATCCAGTGATGTTTGGTAGGATTTTGGTTGAACTGACTCATGAAAGTAGCTGTGAATATCATGTCAGGCCTGGTCGTTACACTTAAATATAGAATGCTTCCAATACACTTTTGATATAACATTCGTTCGTCTTCGCTAAGTAATTCGTCGTCATTCATGCAAAACTTTTCCCCAATAGGTAAAGGTGTAGCTGCACTTTTTGCTTGTAACATGTTCACGTCTTTCAATAGCTCTACAGCATATAAAGTCTGGTTCAACATAATTGAATTTTCGTCTCTGGTCACTTTTATGGACAATACGTTCCTTACTTCCCCTGGAACTGGACTGCTTTCTGTTTGATTTTGTTCTGTTACTTCTTCATTAGAAGAATGATTTCTCATTGCGAATATATCCGTTCCACGAATATGAAAATCATTATGAAATATATCTCCTTTGGAAGGTTCATCTTGATGATTCAGCAAAGGGAATACGTCTTCCTCGAATTTGACATCGCGACTGATGACAATTTTATCATTCATAGGATCCCACAATCGATACCCCTCAGAATTGCTCTCATAGCCCACGAAGATACTCGAAATACCTTTTGGAGCCAATTTACTTCGTCTAAATTTATTGATTGTCCATACTCTACAACCAAATACTTTTAAATGGGATAGGTCAATTTTCATATTTGGTTTCCATTTTTCTATTGGACTGCATCCGTCATTCGCTATAGTGTGACTTCTGTTTCTAATATAACAAGATGTTGCTACTGCTTCTGACCAAAATTTATGTGGAATACCAGATTCTATCAATAAACATCTAGCTGCATCAAATAATGTTTGATTGAATCTTTCGGCAATGCCATTTTGTTGAGGTGTGCCTGGTGGCTGGTGACTGATACCATTTTGTTCCATATAACGAATGAATTCTCGAGACAAATATTCACCCCCATTGTCGCTTCTCAAACAGGATATCTTCTTTCCATGAATATTATCAAATTTAGTTTTGTATTTTTTGAAATTTTCGAACACTTCATCTTTCGATTTCATGAAGGCAATTTCACAATATCTTGAATAATCGTCAATGAACGTCACTATATATTTATTACCTCCATTCGAAATAGGATTGATAGGACCTACGACGTCTGTATGTATGAGGTTCAAAGGAGATGTCTCTCGATTTGAATAACCTTTTGGAAAAGGACTCCTTTTCAACTTCCCCTGGTAGCATATTTCACAGTTTAGTTTTTCGGCGTCAATGTCATTTGATATTGTCACATCTATTTTTCCAAACATCTTCCTTACGCTAGATATATTTAAATGTGCCAATCGTCTATGCCATAGTTGACATTCTTTCGAAATCGCTGTATTCGTCATTTTGTTGCCACATGGTTTGATCGTGTACAAGTGATGTCTATCTTTGATAAAATGTAAGACACCAATTTTGGTTGAGATCACAATAACGTCTCCATTCGGTGTCATAATTTTCGAAGAATTGTTTTCGAAAACTATCCTAAGACCTTGTTCGGCTGCTAAACTCAAAGATAGCAAATTCGTCTTCAACTCAGGTACATATAGAACGTTTAATAAAGTAAGTTGAGTCGATCCATTTTCGTCTGATAATTTCAAGTTCACATCACCAAAACCTGCCACCTCAATTTTAGTTTCATGATGAACAAAATTTTGAAATTTTTCCATTGAACTCGTCATATGATCTGTCGATCCGCTATTCAATATCCATATATTTCTTTCAGTCCTTTTATTTGCCATATAAGATAAACGATGATGATCAGCTAAATCAGGAGTAGATTTGATGGCACTAAACGCAAAATTGGAATTTGAGGTACCTGCTTCTTCTTTCATCAACGGTTTTTCTTTTCCGACGGATAGAGGACAATTTTTTCCAATATGTCTAATTTCCAAACATCGGAAACACCTCAGAAATTCGTGCGAACGAGAGGGCTTCGTCTGATTTGAATTTTGTGCATGGACCTGCCTACCTTCTTCCTTAAAATTATTAGTATTGGTTTGTCTTTTGTGTTTATAGTTTCTTCCGTACTTTCTTCTTACTGTCAGTGCTTTTGCTTCGTCTTCACCTTCTGTTCTACATGTGTTTTCTATCCTCCGTTCTTCCTGCAACAATTTTGATTTCAGAGAGACCATATTCAAATCATCATTGTCTGCTCTGAGGCTTCTTTCTTGGTAAACCGAGTACCGTGAAACCAGCTTGAATTTTTTCATTGAAATCATACCCTGCACATTTGACTTTATGATAGAGGCTATTACGTCTCGTTAAATACTCATGGCTTGATTCGTTCTGATTCTTAGTAGTATTTACGAAATCCTTCAAGAGTAGTAACCCATGCCAAGTATCATATTTTGTGTGTATGCTTTCCAACGTCTCCCATACTTCTTTTGCCGTCTTGCACTCCATAACATCGTCGAGACTATAATTTCCAATCAACAGATATAATATCGACTTCGCACTGTGATCAGTCTTTTTATTTTTGGGTTCTTGAATTTGGGTATCATTGAAACCAGGATCTATAGCATTCCACAAATTCTTCACCTCCAGAATCCCCTGTGCGCGCATCGACCAATACCGATAATTCTCTGGATTAAGCTTTTCGATTTTTAGATCTTCCATCTTCGAATCAGGTTCTTCGTCGTCTTTTTAGTAGGAAAAGTTCGTCGTCTGCTTTTACCTCGATTAAAAGTACGAATTGCGTCGTCTGCTGAGAACTTTCAAAACTTTATAATTCAAATCGTCCTGGGCCCATAGTTGTAGCGTAGTTCCAACTATTTGCCCAATTTATAGGAAATTATAATGGTTTTTAAATAAGGAAGTTCTGACTTTTATTTTGACTTTTTAATCAATAATTCCAAAACATTCATGTAAACTATGACAACAAGATACAGGATCAGTAGAAAATTATCAAGTCAAACCACGGGTCCGGTGAACTATAGGGAGACACGAATTTTTGACTGATTTTGCGAAAAATCAATAGTACTCACCTATTTTGAAGATTATCCGTCGAAAAATTTGCGGGTTATACACAATTTACAGAGAAAAATCCAAAAAAAGATTTATTTTTCGCCACTTAAACCATCACTTTTGGATTGAATATTTTATACAAAAAACAGTTTAAATGTATCGCACTGTACAGGAAAGTGATCGACAATATATATTCTCACAAATTATAATAAAATTTCAGTTAGTTTGCTGATAGTATTATTTAAATTAACACTTTTATAAATATATGTAATTGTAAGACAACAAATTTGTATGTGAATAATTTTAATGACAGAATTGACAGATACCTTTTCGTGAAACGTAATGCGTAACCAAAACCATAAATCTAAATATGAAGTATCTAACATTTTCTTTTCATCATTCAGTGCGAATGAGAACATTTTAAATTTGTTAGGTCATTATAAAAAATAAAATTGTTTGAACCATTTAATTATAAATCAATATCACGTTTGGTTCTCTTTATTTTATACTTTATAATATACCAATATACCATGAAACCCAAACTTAAACATTTATATCAGTAGTGGTGCGTTCACAAACCAACGTCTTGAGTGTAAGAGTTATACTTAGGTACAAAGTGACCGTTCATAAAACATTTAACATATATCTCACACTCTGTAACACAGCGTTCATAAACGCACCACGGGAATCGCCGAAAGTGTACTCTTAGTTACCCGCTCAAGATCGAGGAAATTATTACCCTGACATGCGTAATTCGTATTACACAAATGTTCTTGTTTATAGAGGTTAATGCGTCAGTAATTGTTATTCTGTGGGTTGAGGTTAGCTATAAGTTTCCATCAGCAGAATATTTTCAAATTAAATTGGTAATAATGTTAAAGGTTGAAACACTCCACAATTCCTGTTTTCCGCAACCAACGTAAAATAATTACAATGTCAAAATCAGATTTGGACAGTGTCGACCTACAAATAGGTAGGGCGCGCTCTAATCGTTCAAGTTGGTTTCTGTCTAGGTTTCTACCCGGCGTTTGACTGACATGTTACCCTGTCAGAGTTCTCTCCTCACCCCGCCAATATATTATGAATGCAGTCTAGCGTATATACACAGATATGCAACCAACAAAACAGAATATGATACTTTGTAGCATGGTTGCCAGCTGTAATTGACTACTTGAGAATCATGGTATTTTTTACATTATTATTAAGATGCGAAATCAAATATTATTCAAGAAGGGGAAGGGAATATAATCATTGGATTCACCCTTCCCCTTCTTGAATAACCTAATAGGCATTACAAAGTATTGGATATTTTTAAAGAAGGGGAAGGGCGAATACTTTGTAATGCCTATTAGGTTATTCAAGAAGGGGAAGGGTGAATCCAATGATTATATTCCCTTCCCCTTCTTGAATAACCTGATGTGCGTGTTACAAAGTATTGGATATTTTTCATGAAGGGGAAGGATGAATGCAATGATTATATTTCATTGTCCTTCTTCAAATACTCAATATAAATATATCATCATATATAAATGTGTTTATAATTTCATTTATTTTCTTGAGTTTAGGTTAAATTCATTCAATGAAGATATATTTTATTCAAATATTTGATTTCGCATCTTGATAATAAAATACCATGATTCTCAAGTAGTCGATTACAGCTGGCAACCATGCTACAAAGTATCATATTCTGTTTTGTTGCTTGCATATCTGTATATATACGCTAGACTGCTAGAGTGCATTCATAATATATTGGCGGGATGAGGAGAGAACTCTGACAGGGTAACATGTCAGTCAAACGCCGGGTAGAAACCTAGACAGAAACCAACTTGAACGATTAGAGCGCGCCCTACCTATTTGTAGGTCGACACTGTCCAAATTTGATTTAGACATTGAAATTATTTTACGTTGGTTGCGTAAAACAGGAATTGTCGAGTGTTTTAACCTTTAACATTATTACCAATGGAATTTGAAAATATTATGCTGATGGAAACTTATAGCTAACCTCAACGCATTAACCTCTATAAACAATAACATTTGTGTAATACGAATTACGCATGTCAGGGTAATAATTTACTCGATCTCGAGTGGGTAACTAAGAGTACACTTACGGCGATTCCCGTGGTGCGTTTATGAGCGCTGTGTTACAGAGTGTGAGATATATATTAAATGTTTTATGAACGGTCACTTTGTACCTAAGTATAACTCTTACACTCAAGACGTTGGTTTGTGAACGCACCCCTACTGATATAAATGTTCAAGTTTTGGTTTCATGGTATATTATAAAGTATAAAATGAAGAGAACTAAACGTGATATACATTTAAAATTAAATGGTACAAACAATTTTATTTTTTATAATGACCTAACAAATTTAAAATATTCTCATTCGCATTGAATGATGAAAGAAAAATGTTAGAGAATACATATTTAGATTTATGGTTTTGGTTATGCATTACGTTTCACGGAAAGGTATCTGTCAATTCTGTCATTAAAACTATTCACATACAAATTTGTTGTCTTACAATTATATATATTTATAAAAGTGGTAATTTAAATAATATTATCCGCAAACTAACTGAAATTTTATTATAATTTGTGAGAATATGTATTGTTGATCACTTTCCTGTACAGTGCGATACATTTAAACTGTTTTTTGTATAAAATATTCAATCCAAAAATGACGGTTTACGTGACGAAAACAAATCTGTTTTTGGATTTTTCTCTGTAAATTGTGTATAACCCGCAAATTTTTCGACGGATAATCTTCAAAATAGGTGAGTACTATTGATTTTTCGCAAAATCAGTCAAAAATTCGTGTCTCCCTATAGTTCACCGGACCCCAAACACCACTTCTAACATCAGGAACCTTTCGAATCACAAGAAATTTATCGAAGTGCATTTGGATCTTTGCTTTATCTGTCAATCAGTACTAGACTTGATATTGCAGTTGCAACGTCGATATTGGCAAGACATGTAAGCAGTCCAAGATTGTGTGATTGGACTGAAGTAAAGCGAGGCTTCAGATATTTAAAGACAACAAAGTCATTGAAATTACGACTTGGTGATCATGAAAACGAAGGAAAATTTCAATGTTACGTAGATGCAGACTAGGCTGGAGATCATGAAGATCGAAAATAAAATACCGGATATTGCTTTATTTACAATGGAGCATTAATTGGATGGACAAGTCGAAAACAAACGTCAGTCGCTTTATCCTCAACTTAAGCTGAAATCATCGCATTAGCAGAGGCTTCACGTGAACTCATTTGGATTGAACGAATCTTAAATGATTTTGATCAAAAATTGGACGCACCAATTAAAATATTCGAAGACGATCAAGGTTGTATAAAGCTACTGAGTGGACCGTTATGTCATCCAAGAATAAAACATATTTATATCAAATATAAGTTCGTATATTATTTGATATTATCGAAACGCATTTCAGCTGTTTATTGTTCAACTTGTATAATGATCGCTGATATGTTAACAAAACCGCTAGATGGACCAAAGTTGGCAAAAATGCCAGGACCGTTGGATTGATGTATTTAAATTTAACTATAGGTTGAGAAGGGATGTTAGTTATTGCAACATCTAGTTAAAATTACTACAATTAACTATATATCATTTGAATTTATAATACATTATGTGAACAGTACCTTATTTTTCAATTTTGACATTTAATAAGTGAATGACATATTCATTGTGTTATAAAAACTAAGAAAAAAGCGCAGTGTTTCATTTCTCATTGCAATTCACATTTTAGTAATTTCAAATCATTTGTTTTATCAAATACGATTGAACTGGAATTATAATAGGGGAAGTTGAGGCAAAGTGGTCACCTTAACAAAGCCTTCCTATAAATATTTTTTTAGTAACTGAGAGAGTATTTTGGATGACTGAAGTCTCTTCTTCCATGATTTAGCTGTTGTTTCCCGACATATCCAGTGATTCTAGACCAGAACTATGAATTGATAGAGGAAAAAGTGAGTTAATGCAAAATATCCGCTTTGCCCCATATATGGGGCAAAGAGGATACGTATATCGGGGCAAAGTGGAAAGTAATTACACCAGATAAAAGAAAACACTTTTCGTACATAAGAGTTTTTACAAAAACAAATAACACTTCATTGTTGTGATTAAAACAGCGAAAACGACATTTTAACAATTTTGAGCATTATGTATCAAAGAAAACCTTAAAAGATTGTAGGCTTTTTACTATGAAGCATCACTTATTAGTGAAATGAAAGAAAAATAAACATTTCCTCTATATAAAAAAGAAAGGAACAACTGACATAAACAAAGATATTCCCAATAAAAATTTGAAAAGGTTATTAACAAACTTTAATTTTTCCGTGCCTCAAAATTTCTACTTTAACTTTTCCTAAAATTTCGTTAATAACAACTTCGCTAATGTCTTTCACTTCAGGGAAAACAAAAATATTAATAGCCACAATCCTATTTGGGGATCAACAGGTTTTAACGCAAAAGGCAGAACAATCGGAAACATCCTAGACGCACATAATCTAAATATTTTAAATGACGGTAGGCCTACAAGAGTTAATGTTCACACAAGCACGAAATCAGCAATCGATTTATCAATATGCCATCCAACTATCTCACCTCTAATTTCCTGGGACACTATACCATATTTATATGGAAGCGACCATTATCCAATCAAAATTACGATCTCCGATCAAAACTCCGTCACTACATACCCTACTGTTTCAAAATGGAAAATAAAACATGCTGATTGGCCAAATTTCAGTAATTACATTGAAGAAAACGTCGCTCTACTTCCCGTTAATCTAGAAAACGATAACATCGACAACATTTTGAACTCATTCACAAAAATTATCACCGATGCAGCAGAAAAATTTATAGGAAAAACAAAAGCACTAAAAAAACATACACCATTGCCGTGGTGGAATACTGAATGCGATAAAGCTATTAAACAATACAAAGCGTCATTTAATAAATTAAAACGAAAGAAATTACTGGGGAACCTAGTAGACTATAAGAGAAGAAGAGCACAAGCAAGATACATCACAAAGAATGCTAGAAAAAACTCCTGGAAAGCGTTCGCATCCAACATAAACAGCTCTACACCTTTAAGTACCGTGTGGCAAAATCTAAGAAAAATTTTAGGAAAAAACAAATTTACAAAAATTCCTTGTATAGCTCACAACAATAGCACAGTCTCAAATAACGAAGACATGACCGAATTATTTGCAACACATTTTGAGCACAACTCGAGCAACTCAAACTACTCACAAGAATTTCTGGAATTTAAAACTACTAAAGAAGCCGAATTCTTAGATTACGATGACCATGACAACAACATACTTAATATCCCGTTAACTATAGACGAACTTAATTTTTCCTTAGACACAACCAAAAATTCTGCCCCAGGACCTGATAATATTCCATTAATCTTTCTCCAAAAACTCCCTCATATTGCCAAGTCATACCTTCTCCAAATATTCAACCTAATCTGGACAAAAAATATTTTCCCATCCACGTGGTCACAGGCAATCGTCATACCCATACCAAAGGCAAACTACCCAAGAACTAAGTTAACTTCATACCGACCAATATCTCTTACCAACGCACTAAGCAAAATAATGGAAAAAATCATAAACAAAAGACTATTGTGGACATTAGAAGACAGAAACCTTTTAATACAAGAACAAAGCGGTTTCCGTCAAAACAGGTCAACATTAGACAATCTCATTGATTTGGAATCCGAAATCCACGAATCTTTCGCGAATAAACAAGATTGCCTTGCAGTTTTCATCGATATCACGTCATGGCATTATCAAAACTCTTCACTCATGGGGCATCAAAGGAAACATCCTAAAATTCATACAAAATTTTCTTAATAATCGTTTCTTTCGTGTTCGTACCAAAAACACAACTTCAACTCTAAAACAACAAACTAACGGGACTCCCCAAGGATCAGTCATTAGTTCAACACTTTTCCTGATCGCGGTCAACGACATATTAAACCATCATTCCAAACTAGTCAAAGGCAGGTTATATGCTGACGATTTGGTAATATTCTCCAAAGGTAAGAACATCGACTCAATTCAGAAACACATCCAAGAAACATTAAACCAACTTCAAAACTGATCTAAACTCACGGGACTGCAATTTTCAACAGAGAAGACCAAATGTATATTATTTTCTAGAAAACACAATCCTGTGTCTCCTGAACTCAAACTTAACAACATTTCCCTAAACTATGTCGATAACTTGAGATTTCTTGGAATGATTGTTGACAAAAAACTCAGCTGGAAGAAACACATACTACATATTAAAAAATCATGCCAAAGCGGTATAAACCTTATGAAAACACTCTCAAGCAAATCCTGGGGATCTGACTATACCTGTCTAATGCACATATAAAACACTCATTCGCTCAAAGATAGACTACGGCTCTATAGTATACGCGACAGCTAAAAAAACTACTCTAAACCAACTCGAAACCATTCAAAACACAGCACTAAGAATAGCAACAGGAGCATTCTGTTCAAGTCCAATAAAAAGCCTACAGTGCGAAACCGGGGAACCTTCTCTACAACTCCGGAGAAAATACCTTACCGCTTCATACGCACTATCCATCAGCACAAATCAGCAGAATCCAGTCTACATTAACATACTGACCAAGCACTACAAAACTTTACATTCGGCAAATATCAAAACAGACCCACCATTCTATGCAAGAGCTAGTAAAACTCTCACAGAACTCCAAATCAAACGTCCCCGCTTCCTTTCCAACAAAATTAAAACTCCCCCTCCATGGTCGATCAATATCCCTCCCAGCGACACTTCACTGTGCAAATTTAACAAATTAGAAACCCCCCATACCCTAATTAGGAAAACATTCGCCTCCATACTTGACAAATATCCACAATTTCACCTCGCATATACAGACGCATCCAAAACCTCTGATGGCGTAGGCGCGGCAGTGATCATGCAAAACAGTACACTACAATTCAAGTTACCCGAAATAAGCAGCGTCTGCACTGGAGAACTATACGCCATTCTTCAAGCACTTACATAAAAACAAAAAATACTTCAAGATCCCTCATAATAACAGACTCTCTTAACTCAATCCATATTATCAATCAACTTTATCCCACACATCCAATAACCCTCCAAATTAAAGTCGAATTATCGCAGTTGCAACATTCCAATAACTTTGTGGAAATACTTTGGGTTCCTTCTCTTACTGGCCTTCAAGGAAACGAAGAAGCCGACCGCAAATCACGACAAGCAGCAATTAGTGAAACCGTGAGTGAAGTGCAAACGGTAGTGTATAACGACATAAAACCGCTACTTAAATCAAAAGTGCTAAAATTGTGGCAAATCGAGTGGCAATCGTCCCAATCGAAACTACGCGACGTGAAACCGGAAGTGAAACCTCGAGCGCAGCCAATAAACAAAAGATCGCTTCAAGTTAAACTGACTAGGTTACGAATATGCCACACCAAACTTACTCATAGTTACTTAATTACTAAAAGTGAACCCCCAAAATGTGAATTATGCAAGATCCAGCTTACTGTCAAACATTTAATAACCGATTGCCCAAAATTTTAACAATCAAGACAAGATAACAACCTCAGCAACAATTTAGACCAAGTTCTTGGCGAAAACTGTAATACACAGAACCTTTTTAAATATCTAAGTGACATTAACATATTAACTAAACTATAAACAACCCATATTTGTGTCGCTAATTACCCCAGTGGTAGATGCGACTTGCTTGTAAATAAAAAAAAAATCTCTCGATTGTCTATATTGCCGCAAAAAGGAAACAATAATCTTAGGTTCAGAGGTTTTTTCAATGCTAACTATTTGGGCAAGAAACTTTTTTTTGTCAATTTGTCAGATGTTAATTCTGTTAATATAAATTCATCATTATTTAGGTTTTTGATGTCAACCTCTTCTATATCGAAATCCTTTGTCTTAGGATAAAATTCTAGATCGCTATCTGAATCACTTGAATTTACCCACTCAACCAGAATTGAACCGTCTGACGACGTATCTTCATCCGTGTTTGTTCCCTTTTGTATCTTTGTTTTCTTGGTTTTTACCAATTTTTTTGAACCGCTTCCTTTTTGTCTTTTGATATTTTAATTTCTTTTGCAACTTTTAACTCTTCATAATTAGGGGTTGATGTTAGCACCATGGTTTTCCCCCTTTTTCATTTTCTTTTGGGCGCTCCTACATCACCCACTTTGGGTAAGGGTAATATGTCTTGCGGTGAATAATATAGGTTTCCAGAGATTTCTTTTGAAATAGGATCTACAGCTTGTGATTTTTTTAGTACTGAATGGACTATAGGATACGGGGATCTAACTCTAGAGGGCCCTGGTTGTGGAGACTGGTTTATTTCATTAAATCTATTCTCAGGTAGAACTGATTGCTCATCCTCTGGTAGTCTGTCAGTAGTCTCTGCTGGTTTCAATAGTTCCTCTGGAAATACATCCGGATTATATAGATAAATTCCAGTGACTTTGAAGCCATTAATAGCATTTTGTGCAGTTGCGGCCCGTTTAAATGCGTTACCAAACAGTTCTTAGACTTGATATAATGTTATCACTTTCCCAGGATTATTCAGTAACCATTTCTTCGTTTCTTGTTCGTAGTACGTATTGAGCGGAAACATGAAGGCAACATCTAATGGCTGTAGCCGGTGGGATGTATGTGGAGGTTTTACAATTATGTTCACATGATTTGACCTTGCCTTTTCAACTAACGTTAAATTCTTAGTGTGCGTTGCATGGCCATCAAGAATCAGTAACACCGGGTCAGTCTCGGTGGGTTTGGTATATTTCAGGAAGTGATCAAACCAAACATCAGAAAAAATCTCACTCTGCATCCACCCACTCGGGTGATATTCAACGATCGATTCCGGGGGAAGCCCGTGCTCAAGGGCTGGGCATTTTCTTACTCGCGGGAAAATTACTAGTGGAGGAATATAGAATCCAACGGCATTGAAACAAATTTCTGCAGTAGTTAAGGTGCCTCTTTCCGCGGAACTAAGACAACTTTCCTGTTTTTTTCCTTTACTGGAGAATATTCTGGAGGGCCTATTTGGTACCGTATACACACCTGTTTCGTCGCAATTAAAAATTCTGCTGGGTGGATATTTATGTTTCTCGAACATTTCTTCCAGAAGCTTAAAGAATGAACTTACATTAAATTTATTGAAAGACGAGGCCCTAGCAGCTGACGTATATTCTGGCCGTCTTAGAGAAATATTTTTGTTTCTGGTTAAAAACCCATAAATCCAATCACGCCCTGCAAGACCTTTGATGGCATTAAAATTATGAGCAATCTTATTTTTTTCTGCAAACTGGAATGCAAGGTGTCTCAGTTCCTGCGTGCCGAGGCCGAAAAGCCTACTTTCCATTTCTATGATGAAATCCGCAAGTTCCTTTTCTTGCTTTGCCGAAAAAACAGGTCTAAATCGCCCTAGATATTTTCTTGAAGCTGCTTCAGGGTCCTTGTTCGATTTGACTCGTCTTCGAAGTGTTGTCAAAGGGACTTGGTACTGACTTGCTGCCTTTTTTGCACTAAGTATATTATTTCTAACATCCTGTATAGCTGCTGTCATACTGTCTTCCGACCAATATTGTTGCTGATATTTACGTATATATTTACGCACCATTATGGAAATTTATTCTGAAAAAAAAATTCAACTTAATTTTTCTATGGGGCAAAGTGGACCACTTTGCCCCATAATAGGAAATCCACTTTGCCCCAATACGTATCGAAGCAGTATTTTAAAAGTAATAAAAAAATTAGCTTGTTTTGTTTGATTGCTTATATGTACGTCTCAGATATATATAAAATGTCATTCTAACGTTATATGATACCGAACAAACAATTTGTATTTTCAGCTAAACTGCTACTTTACTTACCAATGAATATTACAAACACGTGGTTCAAAACTTTTCACTTCACGAAAAAATTGCGTGCAGTCTCGACCGTGGTTAAATGCAGACTAAGTTAGCTGTACATACGTAAGGGGAATGATATGCGCGAAGACACATATAGATGTCGTAACAATGTTGGAAATATCATATAAAATCACTTTGCCTCGAGGGGCCACTTTGCCCCAACTTTCCCTACTATGAAAAGTTCTACATATATTGGGAACTATAAACTAATAAGGAATCATAAAATAAACAACAAGTAGAGAAAACTATAACCATCTGTTCTCTAACGTGCCGTGATTATAAAATTTCATTTAATAATATTTACTTCTTAGTAACAGTAAACACTCCGAAAATAAACCAAAACATACCCACAAAAAATTGGAAAAAATGAAATTATTTACCGAAACTAAATGATAAAATGATGTGATTATTCAGTTTCGCCACACATCCTTGGAAGCAAAAGTCAGTACCACCAACATAAATTGTCATGCGATGGCGAATCTCCCTGACGCTGTCATTTACTGAACGGGGGGCTAGCAATCTGAAACCATGTGGGGACATATGGACAAGACACAAAAAATGATAATCAAGAAAGCTTATAAAAAGGAAAAATTAAGCGGTACATAACTCAACACACCTTGTTGCTTAAAAAATTCCAGATGACAGCTATACCTAAACATAACCTTGAATTGACTTCTGAAAAACATGGAAAATAATCCCGTTCATAATCCTACAATTTGATAATTATTCGTTTTAAAGAAAAACTTTGTGTCCAGATTTTTTCATTCTCCTGTATGATGCCGGAGTTTTTCTAGTATTGTGATACTGTACTCTAACTAAGAACGTTAATTTAATTTTTTTAAATATTTTGCAATGAAAGCTGGATGCATATGAGAAGATAATTTGTTGATTCACGAATGAAACTTGTTTGACATTAAAAAAATGTTGCATTTAAATTACAAGCAAATTTGAAAAATAAATAAAATTAACTTACTTCAAAAACCTACTCAAATGATAGATAATTTTCTTGAAAGCATATATATCGTGCCAATCAAAGAATCTGAAGCAATTGAGTTGAACGCAGTTTTCGAACAATATAAATATAAAATGTACCATTCTTTTCGTCAAATCGTGCACTTTAAGTGGCAGCCATCTATTTTGTACAAGAGGTTTATCCCATCCTATTTCTAATGTTTTTATGTGTCTGTAATATTCTCTTACTAGCAAAGTGGTACTTGGTTCCAGAAAATCTTTATCCACACGAAGTACGATGGTCTCCCATAAGTATTGCCTACATAATGCATATTTCCATTTCTGGCAAACTACCGAACACGACAGTCTGTCGGTTCTAGATAAATACTTGAAAATTTCGGACACTACTTCTATCGGGATCGCGTCTTGCCAATAACTATCCATAATCTAATGCAGGAAACATTGTAATTTGACCAAATATATAGCTAAAATTTCTCCAAATAAAAAAAATGTTTTCCAAAAATTCAGTTTACGATAAACGTCTATCGTGAGTTATATTAGACACATATTATAGCAGAGACAACACACCCGTGTTGTCTCTGTCTATAGTCAATGAAATTGACATTTACCCAGACATCACTAAACATGAGTAAACACAAACTTTATATATTCTATTCTTTTCTACTGATAGAAACCATGTGTAATTGTGTAGGGAGTGCAGACCGAAAAGTACGAGAGAGACAAAACGATTGTGGGGCCAGTACCCTAGTGTAATATGTGCGACAGTGTAAACGCACCTTAATGGGATTTTGACAGCCGACATAATTATTCCCTAGAGGGGTACCGGCAATTGCTATTATTGAGGAATGTGCGCTTTCATCTAGGTAGTCCTGTCATGGCGTCTAACAAGGAACGTCACACTAAAAAGTGTCTAATTTATATATGTAATCCATACTGGCTAACAAAGTATAATTAGTAAACTGTTAGAAGGATTAGAGGTGTTTTAATTGTTGTGTGAATACACAATAGTTTAGCAACGAGTCAGCTGCCAGTCAGGTGAGTGGAAATAAAATTGTCATCAGTGCTGAAAGTCACAAAAAGAAAATGTAATGTGTGGGCTCGATTTTAATACCAATGGAGGCGATTTCGAATCGTACAACGAACGAATGGAAGAAATTTTCAAAGGAGGAAGAACTCTAACTGATCTAGAGGCATATAAACTATTGAAAAGTCTTATGCGTCATGAAAATCCGACGTCGAAATCGTATAAGGAAATGGTAGAAGTGTTGGAAAAACATTTTACTCCAAAGTATCAATAATTGCAGAAAGGTACAAGTTCAATAATCGAATTCAAAAATCAGATGAGTCCATATCTGAATATACAGTCCAATTAAAAACCATGTCAGCATTCTGTGAGTATGGTAGCTTTTTAGACCAAGCTCTAAGAGATCGGTTTGTTTGTGGTCTCAGATGTGAGTCAGTAGTGCAAAGATTATTGACCAAGGACAATTCCTTAAAGTTTGAGCAAGCCTGTAAAGAGGCATTGAATTATGAGATGTCAACAGTGCAGTCTAAATTAGTCTTTCCACAAAATACAAGTGTACATCAAGTCAAGTCACAAGGCAGGTCGACAAATCAATCAAGATTTGGTCAGTCTTCAAAACAGTCAAACAGTCAAAGTCGTCAACTAATGTCAGATTACAAGCAAGCCCAAAGAGGTTGTTTCCGTTGTGGAAGACAACACAATCCATATACATGTTCTGCTAAAAACTGGGAATGTTTTTATGCAAACGCAAGGGTGATCTGAACAGAAATAATTAAACTCAATACACGAACTTTATTCGACATAATTCAAGATAATTATGACAACGTAGAAAATTATTATGTCAAGTGAAAAAACATTCGCGACAAATATTAAAACTAAGTATGTGTTCACAAGAACCGTTAAAAACGCTAAACTGTAAATAACCAGCTTATCAAATATACTACATTTTCCCCCTCTCAGTATTAATGACGAAATCTTGTAAATGACTTGGAATACGTCGTTCTCTATTAGATTTTCTCAGCTCAATTACTGGGGCTTCAGTGCTAGTCGTTTTAAAATTTGTAGGTTGTTGCGGTATTTCAGAAGAGTCGGAGGTATTCAGAGACTGTATTATATCATTGGTAGTAGATTCTGGGTAATTGGTGCCACCTTGTGTTTGAGAATCTGCTTCAGTTTGATCGCTATCCGTAACTGTTGGCACTTCTTTTCCTTCGCCACAAGGAGCTAAGTGTTTCAGAGCTACTGTCAGTTCTCGGCCATTCTGAAGACGGACAAGGGCATGATTAGAGTCCGCTTCTAATAGATCTACTTCGTCGACGAGTGGTTCGAATTTAGATAACCTCACTTGACGACGCATAAGTACTATTCTGGGAGTTAACAACCATGATGGGATCGACTCGCCATTCGGTGACCTCCGGGGATGTTGAAACATGCGTTCATGTGGAGTTTCATTAGTGGCAGTAAAAATAAGTGACCGGACACAATGAAGGGCATCTTGAAGAACAATTTCCCATTGAGAGGTCTTTAGCATACGGTACTTGAGTGCCAACATAAGAGTCTTCCAGATTGTACCATTATATCTTTCTACTTGGCTATTTCCTTGAGGGTTATAAGGTGCAGTGCGACTGGTCGCCACGTTAAACTTATCTAAGTATCTTTTAACTTCATCAGATATAAAAGAGGAGCCTCTATCAGAATGGATGTAGGATGGTATTCCGAATACAGTAAAAAGATTATGTAAATTCTGTATTACCGTCTCTGCTGACACATCAGAACATGGGAAGGCAAAAGGAAATCGTGAATATTCGTCAATGATCACTAATAAATATCGATTCTGTGATGTGGAAGATAGATGTCCCTTAAAATCGATATTAAGCCTCTCAAATGGTGCTGTCGCTTTTATCAATTTTCCTGATAACTTGACGAATCGTGGTTTCAATTCGTAGCATATCGGACACATATTTGTTATTCTTCTTATTTCATCTATTGAAAATTCCAAATTTTTACTTCTAACATAATGATATAAACGAGTAACTCCAGGATGACAGAGAGTAGTGTGTCATTGTTCTAATGTTTGTTCGTTAGTTGCTAGATTACAGTGAATTCTAGTGAATGCGTCTGCCACAGAATTAAATTTGGGCATTGATCGCAATATCTTTGTGATGTGACATATTTACGCCTCCTTGATTATTATTTATTAATAAGATATCTGAATCATTACAGTATCCCAATTAAAGTTATCTAACTTCGCTTTCTGTGCACCGATTTTAAACTTTAAGGTACCGTTAGAAAGTAAAAATATGCGTCTTTCAAGAAATTGCTAAATATACAGGGTGTCCCATTTAAAAAATTACATCTATATTCTGAAAATACGCCACTTTTCTAGCAGGTAAACCGGAAGTAGGCCATTTATATGAATGTGTCACAACAAAACTTACGGTAATTTTAAACCTAACTGTGAAAACCGCATCTTATTATCTAGAACCGTTTCGAAGATATAAGCTATTAAAAATAGTCAGAATATAATGAGACACCCGGTATTCTGTTTGTTAAGAAAAGTACTTTGTTGTGTATTTTTGTACCAAAATAAATAACTGTTTATATGATTACTGTTTTCTTTTTTCCAATTTAATTAACCATTTATGGTCCATCATTTGATATTTCATTTAATTTAATTCAACATCTAATCATTATTGAGTTAATGGAGTTAAATTGAATGAAATGTCAAATGATGGACTATAAATGGTTATTTTGAAATAAAATAATTGAAGTACAGTAAATTTGAATATTCCGCCAAAACCTAAAATTACAGAAATCTTTTTAACATCACTCAATTGTTTAGTCGACAGGCTCTTTAGATGGAGCCACAATCAGCGTCTCATCTATCTGTGGGTTATCTGTGATATGTACTAGCTGATATTAGTACAGGTTTCTATCGTCAGAGGGCCTATCGCTTGTCAGAAGTTCCCAATTGTCTGGCACATACTTGCAATATGGAGAGTAGAGGAAAGGAGAATTGTCTATGTGTCCGTTAAAATGTAGTATATAAAGGTGGTGCCACAGTAACCACCGGGTAAATTTTAAAAAGGACGCTAAACGTTATTCGAAAATGATAGAGAAATAAATAATGATTGGGCGAGCTACATGAATACGTCACACGATTTGCCTACGCTAGCATCACTTTGGAGGATTATTAACTATTATTACTGTTTATAGCTGAATACTTTTTCCTCATATGAGATAGATCTTCTATCCTCTACTTTCCATGATTGCAACCCTCAAAATAGGTTGACAATTTTTTTACACTTAAACATCTGTAAGTGCAGGCGATTGTTTGCATGTATTGTGGAGAACAAGTAGGGTTTTAGGATTTATGATTTGTTGAAATACGAAAAGTTTTACTATGCTAAGAATTCCAAGTACGTTAAGGATATTTCTTGTCTGATTGTTAAGATATTAATAGGATAGCTTCCAGATGAATACAGTGCAGTTTTTTTCGTAAAAAATAAAACCCTTATTGTTTTTATATTATTTATTACACCTTCTTTGGTGGGCATCTCTAATAGCCTTAGATATAAATCCTTTATTACAGTTTTCACATGGATAGGGACGTTCTCCAGTATGCGTCCTGAGATGTAAGTTTAGTGGTGACTTCTGCGCAAAAGACTTGTCACAATATGGACATTTATGTGGTTTTTCTCCTGTGTGCGTTCTTATATGTATTTTCAGTCCTTGCCAACGTGAAAATCGTTTACCACAAATACTACAAACGTGATCTTTGGTTTTATGTGTTTTCGAATGTGTACTTAACGCGTTTTGTTTATCGAAAGTTTTTCCACAAATACTGCAAAGGAAACTTTCCTTATTTATACTGTGTATCAAACGTAGATGTTTTTCCAGATTTTTGTTATAAGGAAAAGTAAGATTACAATCTACGCACTGATATTTCTTATATTTAATTTCCGTCGTCTTTTCGTCACTAGATGTTTGATTACTGTTAAATACCTTTTGTATGTGAGATTTCACTGCAAGAGAATTCCTTAAATACGAATTATTGTCTTCACCGTAAAGTGTAACCTGTGATTTAACGTGAAATATTTTATGGTTTTCGTACCATTCCTTGGAAATGAAAGTATCTTTGCATTCGTCACAAAAAAAGGTATCCGTGATGTGTTCAAGTTCGATATGAGCGATTAATTCATCGTTGGAAGTTGTCGAAAACTGTTTGCAAGCAGCGCAGATCATCGTATCGTGATCTTCATTATGTTGTATCGCGTTGTGAACTGTGAGAAAAACATAATTTGCTAAGCCGTATTTGCAAATGTCACAATAATATTCCTTAGGTCCATGTTTTAGGATCACGTGTCTTTTAAATTTTTCTGTATCGTCGAATGTAAATTTGCAAGCTGGACAAGTGAATGAATATTCGGTGTTGTCTTCGGCTTCGTCGTCTTTTAATTCATCAGTGATTTTCTTATGATTTTCGTAGTGATCGAGCAAATCTTCTTTACTTGTTCGTTTTTCGGAACAAAGCATACAATTCCAAATTTTCATTTTTGATGCTTTTCTTAACGATCTTCGATTTATTAATGCATTTCCGGAAATTGTGTTCTCTGCGATAGTCGAATAATCGAAAGGATTCTTGTAATATTCCACGATTGAATCAGGATTGTTCATTGTTGTTGACTGAGATGTACTTAAGGTATTGGCTTTGCTCTTATTATTGGTTACCGGTAGTGTTTGATATTCGGTATTTTCAAATGACTTAAATGGATTGGAAATTTGTTTTTCATTCACAGATTTTTGACTTGGTAGCGTTATTAAATATTTGCTTGTTTCTTGTGTGGTCATTGTTGGCATATTGTAATTGGATGAACTTTTATTATGCCCTCTGTGATGTGATCTGACCATATTAATTGAGGGAGGCAGATTTGTATTTACTTCTTCTTGCCTAAAAAAATATTTTTATTAGTAAGTTCTTTTCATAATTTAATAATACTGTACATTACATATTTTTCCCTCTATTTAAATGAAAGGAATATTTACAATTACAGTGCTAATGAGCTTTATATATTTTGTGAATCGATAAAATTATTTATATTCCGACGTATCATAATGACAGTTTTATGGATTCAATTTTCAGTGTCAAAATGACATAATTTATGACACTAACCTAACCTATAATGATTTCATTAGAGTACTGAGTACTATAATGGAAATCTAGGTTTACTAGACAAAATATGAAAACCTTATTGATAAAAAATAATTTTAACGATGTTGTGTATTCGACAAGGAATTAATAAACAATTATTCAATTACTAAACACAGATTTATTATAAAAATAAAAGTCAAAGACGAGACATTTTTAAGTTTCAAACATTACATGTTGACAGTGACATTTTTTTGTGTTGCCAACATAAAATGTGTTGTCAACCTAACCTAAGAATACGTTACAAGTCTAATTTACTAGGTACTTTGAAAAAACAGAACCTGATCTGGTAAAATTTCTAAAAATTGACGGAGTACCATGTGTAACATGTACCGATCCGAGCGGATATAAAATAAACATCAAATAAGTTCTAGTAACACTGCTTTTATTCCTTCAGGCGACAGTAATACATGAAAATTGACAAGCTGTCAAAAGCTAATAGATCACCTATAGGACTAGAGAACTATAACTAAGTCTAGTAAACAGGTGGTGGTACAAGCAAGAATTTAGAAGATATTAGGTATTAACTTACAGGCACAAGTATCTATATAATACATCCCCTCCTATAAGTTAAGCTTTTCCGGTTTTTTTATTACCCGACCAGATCTAGTTTTAACACCGTGATCTAAAACTTTTGGACTGGATAATGTAGATTTTGGTGAAGTTTCCGTTGAAAGGCTTTTATTTTTAAGCAACACGGCAGGCTAAGCTGAAGGTTCGATATGACTACCTGTTACGATGAGTTGGTGTATTGAATTGTTCAGTTTTGTTTTTAACTAAATTTATTTAAATACTGATAAACAAAAATGTTATAACGGTAAAATGGTAATGTTCGAATACATGTTAAACCAAAAACTTTCTCTTATCTTCACACGTGTTCGTTGCTCTCGTTTTACCGCCAGGACTCCCCCCACTCTGGCATGTAGATGCATCGCTCCGAACATAGTGGACCAGTGTACAGCTGTCCAGATTAGTAGTGCCCAAACACTACCATCTATGTCAGGCTCTTTAGTTTTAGGAACATAATCATTTAATGATTCTTTAAGGTCAATTCGATTGCGCCTGACCAGATTGCCAAAAGAATCTTTTACGAAGTAAGATCTAGGAGAGCTGTGCTTAGAAACAATTTATGCAGGCTCCTATTTATTCTTTACATGGTCAAAAATTGTTACATTGGCTTTAGGGTCCAAAGGTTTTAGATCTTTACTACTCTTATCATAGTGAGACTTGTAAATATTTTTTCAATGTAACAATTTCTCAGAAACGTCTTCACAGAGTTTGGGTTGCAACAAACTGGAATTTATCGGCAATTTGTCTTACATATCCTATTCATTAATAACTGTGCAGGTGAGTGACCAATATACTTTAGCCGTGAATTTATATATTGCAATAAAGCGGTATGTATGTGAGAATTTTCTTTCAAACATTTTTTTAGAATTTTATTACCTATATATACTCCTTTTTCTGCCAGTCCATTAGATTGTGCGTAACAAGGGCTTCGCAGACTAAGTTCAAAATTCCAGTTCTTTGCAAACGTCTTAAATTCTAGGCTATTAAATGGTACATTGTCAGCAGTTACTTTATCAGGTTATCCGTGTACAGAGAAAACAGATTTTAAAGTCAAAATAACTGATTTTGCAGATTTGTCTGATTTGAGGCATTTCCAGCCAATTAGAGTAGGAATCAAATACAATAAGGAAACTTTTATTAGCATATGAAAACATATCTAACCCCACTCTTTCCCACGGACGTTTAGGTAATTTGTAAGGTAATAGCGACTCTTTCTGCTGTTTTTTAGCAAAAGTTTCACAAATATGACCTTTTTTAACATAGGCTTCAATATCAACAGATAACCCTGGCCAATAAACTATTTGTCTCGCACGATTATTGCAATTTTCAATGCCAACATGACCCTCGTGCAATAATTTGAGCATATCACTTTTTATAGAAGATGGAACAACAATTTTCTCACCAAAAAAACAACAATTTATCAACATAGCTTAGTGTTTTTAAATGAAACTCACGGCCTCTAGTTAATTCCACGATATAATACAAGTTCTTGGAAATTCTAAAAAATTGACAATTTGACTGTCTCGACCCTTACTTCGAGGAATATGCTCATATTAGTGTTTTTAAATGAAACTCAAGGTCTCTAGTTAATTCCACAATATAATACAAGTTATTGAAAATTCTAAAAAATTGACAATTGTTTCGATAAACCAATATCATCGTCAGAATGACAGAAGTTACATTTCATTTTATGCCTATCTGATGTTTAGTAGTTATATTTGGCTAGACCAAGAAGTAACCTAACTTGTGATTGGCTTAATATATGTTTATAGAAAAAAGAAGAAGATGTGATATTACAAATATTGAAGCTTAGATATTATTAGCCCTATGGTGATATCCTGGATATCATTTTTCCAATTAAGATCAGTATAACTGTGCAATGATATAGAAAACCAGGAAAACTATATCTGCTGATCTTTACAATTATCACTTAAGAAGACAGTTTATTAGTGGAGAATTCCCTAGATTTAACTGTTCATTGACAACTTCATATTGTGGGTTTCTTAAATGTCTTCTAATTTCCAGTTCTTCAAGGAAATCCAGTTCTTGTTTCTTTTCACAAATATGCAGTACTTCTAGTTTTGTGTTAGGTGTCAATGAATGATTGGTGTCAAGTAGATGTTTTGCGTAGTGGGATTTATCTGGTTGTTTTAATCTGTATGCTCGTAAGTGCTCACTGTATCGTATTTCAAAATTCCTAAGGGTCTGACCCAAATAGACAGCATTACATTCTGGACATTTGAGTTTATATATACCTGACTTCTTTAATAGTGGTATTTTTGTTTTTACATTTAACAATTTTGTACTAACGTTACTTTCTGTTTTAAAAAGAAATTGTTGTATTCGTTGCTGAAGATATTATCTTTGAAATATTATTAGAAATATTTCCTGCATATGTGATGGTTTTATAAGTTTTAATTTCATCAGCTTGTTTAGGATATATTAGTTGTAATGCCACTTTTTCCTCTTTTTTACTAATTAGCTTATTTATCATATCTAATGGATAACCGTTAGATGTTGCTATTTGTCTAATTGTATTAATCTCTCTATCAAAATTACATTTGTTCATAGGAACTGAAAAAGCTCTATGTATCATTGAATTATATGCTGCTAGTCTGTGTGACACAGGGTGGTTAGAATTGAATGGAATTGTTACATCAGTTTGTGTTGGTTTTCGGTAAATTGAATAATCAAGTACATTATTAACTCTTTGAATTTTTAAATCAAGAAAATTGATTGAGCTATTTTCTTCAATTTCTAATGTAAATTTAATTTTCGGGTGTAAAGTATTGATGTGGTTGAAAAATACATCTAATTGTCGTTCACTACCCATAAAACAAGCTAATATGTCATCTACATATCTATACCAAAATAAAATATTTTTCGAAATATTACTTTCAAAGATCTTTCTTTCTAAATTGTCCATAAAAATGTTTGCTAAAATAGGTGATATAGGGCTTCCCATTGGTAAACCTTCATTTTGAATATATATCGTATTGTCAAAAGTGAAATAATTCTGATTAATGCATACATCAAATAAATTAAGTATATCTGATATTATTCCTGGATTAATATTTTTATCTTCTAGTAATTTTCTTACAAGTATTAGACATTCTATAAACTCATATCATTTAATGTAAATAACATGTTTACTAAAATTCCTCCTAAAGAATGTCTAATACTTGTAAGAAAATTACTAGAAGATAAAAATATTAATCCAGGAATAATATCAGATATACTTAATTTATTTGATGTATGCATTAATCAGAATTATTTCACTTTTGACAAAAAGATATATATTCAAAATGAAGGTTTACCAATGGGAAGCCCTATATCACCTATTTTAGCAAACATTTTTATGGACAATTTAGAAAGAAAGATCTTTGAAAGTAATATTTCGAAAAATATTTTATTTTGGTATAGATATGTAGATGACATATTAGCTTGTTTTATGGGTAGTGAACGACAATTAGATGTATTTTTCAACCACATCAATAATTTACACCCGAAAATTAAATTTACATTAGAAATTGAAGAAAATAGCTCAATCAGTTTTCTTGATTTAAAAATTCAAATAGTTAATAATGTACTTGATTATTCAATTTACCGAAAACCAACACAAACTGATGTAACAATTCCATTCAATTCTAACCACCCTGTGTCACACAGACTAGCAGCATATAATTCAATGATACATAGAGCTTTTTCAGTTCCTATGAACAAATGTAATTTTGATAGAGAGATTAATACAATTAGACAAATAGCAACATCTAACGGTTATCCATTAGATATGATAAATAAGCTAATTAGTAAAAAAGAAGAAAAAGTGGCATAACAACTAATATATCCTGAACAAGCTGATGAAATTAAAACTCATCAAACCATCACATATGCAGGAAATATTCCTAATAATATTTCAAAGATAATATCTTCAGCAACGAATACAACAATTTCTTTTAAAACAGAAAGTAACGTTAGTACAAAATTGTTAAATGTAAAAACAAAAATACCACTATTAAAGAAGTCAGGTATATATAAACTCAAATGTCCAGAATGTAATGCTGTCTATTTGGGTCAGACCCTTAGGAATTTTGAAATACGATACAGTGAGCACTTACGAGCATACAGATTAAAACAACC
Source organism: Galeruca laticollis (assembly GCA_963921935.1). NCBI lineage: Eukaryota > Metazoa > Arthropoda > Insecta > Coleoptera > Chrysomelidae > Galeruca > Galeruca laticollis. The sequence continues at coordinate 214,014,277 of OY998177.1, forward strand.
AGATAAATCCCACTACGCAAAACATCTACTTGACACCAATCATTCATTGACACCTAACACAAAACTAGAAGTACTGCATATTTGTGAAAAGAAACAAGAACTGGATTTCCTTGAAGAACTGGAAATTAGAAGACATTTAAGAAACCCACAATATGAAGTTGTCAATGAATAGTTAAATCTAGGGAATTCTCCACTAATAAACTATCTTCTTAAGTGATAATTTTAAAGATCAGCAGATATAGTTTTCCTGGTTTTCTATATCAATGCACAGTTATACTGATCTTAATTGGAAAAATGATATCCAGGATATCACCATAGGGCTAATAATATCTAAGCTTCAATATTTGTAATATCACATCTTCTTCTTTTTTCTATAAACATATATTAAGCCAATCACAAGTTAGGTTACTTCTTGGTCTAGCCAAATATAACTACTAAACATCAGATAGGCATAAAATGAAATGTAACTTCTGTCATTCTGACGATGATATTGATTTATCGAAACAATTGTCAATTTTTTAGAATTTTCAATAACTTGTATTATATTGTGGAATTAACTAGAGACCTTGAGTTTCATTTAAAAACACTAATTGACAATTGTTTCGATAAATCAATATCATCGTCAGAATGACAGAAGTTACATTTCATTTTATGCCTACCTGATGTTTAGTAGTTATTTTTGGCTAGACCAAGGAGTAACCTAACTTGTGATTGGCTTAATATATGTTTATAGAAAAAAGAAGAAGATGTGATATTACAAATATTGAAGCTTAGATATTATTAGCCCTATGGTGATATCCTGGATATCATTTTTCCAATTAAGATCAGTATAACTGTGCAATGATATAGAAAACCAGGAAAACTATATCTGCTGATCTTTACAATTATCACTTAAGAAGACAGTTTATTAGTGGAGAATTCCCTAGATTTAACTGTTCATTGACAACTTCATATCGTGGGTTTCTTAAATGTCTTCTAATTTCCAGTTCTTCAAGGAAATCCAGTTCTTGTTTCTTTTCACAAATATGCAGCACTTCTAGTTCTGTGTTAGGTGTCAATGAATGATTGGTGTCAAGTAGATGTTTTGCGTAGTGGGATTTATCTGGTTGTTTTAATCTGTATGCTCGTAAGTGCTCACTGTATCGTATTTCAAAATTCCTAAGGGTCTGACCCAAATAGACAGCATTACATTCTGGACATTTGATTTTATAGTAATGCCTTACAGAAACAGGAACTTCATTCTTATTATTGGGCCAGCCTTTTTTATGAAAGTTAATAACTAGTTGAAGAACCTCATCTTTCAATATTTCTTGCCTGAACTTTTCTTTTCTCTCTTCAGGCATAGCCAAATTCTTTGACACAGAGTGTACTGCAAAATTACATTCTTGATCAAACTTTAACCTAGTTCCTGGCAAGAAGGCTCTCGAAAGAGTATCAGCCACATAGAGACATTTGCCAGGTTTGTAATTCAGTATAATGTTATAATTTAGTAAACGGAGTCTCATTCGTTGCAAGCGACATGAAATATATGCTAGATCTTTTTTCATGATGGTTTCCAATGGTTTGTGATCTGAGTTAATTTCTATATCAAAGCCATAAATGAAATAATTAAACTTTTGTGTGGCGAACACAATCTCTTTCTCTATTTTTGCGTACTTTTGCTCACAGGGAGTTAAGCTCCTAGACGCAAAAGCTATCGGGTGACCTTCTTGAGACAGTCACGCACCTCCTAGACCATCCTTAGATGCATCGGTATCTATTTCTATAGTTTTTGATGAATCAAGAAATGACAGAATTGGGGCATTAGTTAATATGTTTTTTAGCTTTGTTAAAGATTCATCGTGCGATTCTGTCCAATTCCAATCAACACCATTTCTGGATAAGTTTCTCAATGGGGCTGTTATTTTTGACACATTAGGTAGACATTTGCCTAAATATTTAGCCATACCTAATATTCTTAGTAACCCAGTTTTGTCTTTTGGTTTTGGCATTTCTAGAATTGGTTTGACAAAATTTTTATTCAGTTTGACTCCTTCCTTTGAATAAATTTGACCCATAAACTTAACACATTTGGATTTAAATTGAATTTCATCTTTGTTGAATCTAATATTATATTTTTGTGCTCTTTCCAAAACCAACCGTAAATTATTATCATGTTCAGTTTCATTAATGCCTGTTATAATTAGGTCATCGAAATACAGGCCTACGTGTTTGTAAGTTGGCAACCCTGACAAAATTATATAGTGGTATTTAGTTTTTTAAGTTAGTTTCGTGCACGTTGTCTTTTGTAAAATGTCAGGTGATATCTGAAGTTGGTTGTTGGTTGGTGAGTCAATTTTTTAGCCATGTGCATGCCTTTTTGTTGTTAACAATTTATATTGTTTTTAATATTTTAAGTATTGCCGTTTTAATTACCTTTTCCACTGCTAACATTGGTAATGGGCCCAGCAGTGTAAAAAGAGCAGTATTGGTAAATTAAGGAAAGTGAGGTTATCAGCACATGGAAATTTTGTCGAGTTGTTAAAGAAGTTAAATTAAAATATATATAAAATGGATAATAATGAAAATAAGTATGGAATCATTCCATTTAAAGGAGGAAACTTTGACAACTGGAAATTCCGAGTGGAATCTGTACTCAAAGCATTGGAAGTTGATCAAGTATTAAATGAAATATAAGAAAAGGATAAAGATGATAAGTGGCATAAAATGGAAAATAAGGCCAGACATATTTTAGTCCAGAGTGTGGCAGATTCTCATCTTGAGTACATAAAAGATTTAAAACGTCCAGGAGTATGCTGGAAAAGTTGGAGACTGTGTTTGATAAAAAGGGCGTTTGCTCAAAATTTTACCTGCTAAAAGAATTGGTAAGTTTAAAGTATATTGGTTCTGAAGATTTACAGCAGCATTTTGCCAAATATGATAAAATACAGAGAGAATTAAGAAGTTTAGGAGCAAATTTCTCTGAATCAAATATTGCTTGTTTTTTGCTACTTTCAATGCCAAAAGAATATGAAAATGTAGTGACAGCTATAAGAACAGTTTCATATGATAAATTAAGCTTAGATATGGTAAAGAAGAGGTTATTGGAATTCAAAACGAATAAGGCTGATGGAAAATCGAAAAACATGGTACCTGCATCATTTGTTGCATCCAAAAACAACATTAAGTGTTATCGTTGTGGTAAGATGGGCCATCTGCAGAATGTCTGTGGTATTAAATGCCATATTTGTAATAAATTGGGTCATAGAGCACATAACTGTAGGAACAAGAAATCTACCAGTGACAGTCAGGCACATTATTCAAGGGATAAGCAGGAAGATGATGCTGTAGCTTTCTGCTTTACATCTGAAGAATATCTATCGGAAGATTATCTGTATTGGTATGCAGATTCAGGTGCTACACACCACTATATCAATGATGAGCAGTTAATGGAGAACAAACAATACTTCTCAGAACCTAAAGAAATTCACTTGGCAGAAAAAGTGAAAAGTATGGTGGCAACCTGTAGTGGAGAGGTAAATATAATAAGTGTGGTAGAAAATAAAGAAATTCCAATTACTTTAAAAAATATTTATTGTGTCCCTGGTCTAAGGGTAAATTTATTGTCAATTCCAACTATAGAAAAATTAGACTTTGAAATAACTTGTGTAGCTGGTATTATATTAATAAAGAAAAATAATAAAATCTTTGTTGAAGGTAAACGCAATGGAAATTTATATAAGTTACAGTTTAAAATTGTTAAAAATATGAATAATGCAAATTTGTCATTTAAGTCAGATATAAAACTGTGGCACCATAGATATGGTCATTTAAATTATGAAACTTTGTCTAAAATTAGCCATCTAAGTTTGGTTAATGGTCTTGATTTTCAGAATAATAAACCTCCGGAATTGTGTGAAGTGTGTGTAAAGACCAAACAAAAATGTTTACCGTACTATTCAAAAACTAATAGATCAAATAGACCTTTAGAGTTGATACACACAGATGTGTGTGGCCCTATTACACCCACTTCTCACAATGGAAATAAATATTTTGTAACTTTTGTCGACGATTATTCACGTTTTAAAATGGTATATATTATTGAAAGTAAAGATGAGGTTTTTCAATGTTTTAAAAATTATGAAGCAAGGGTAGCTGCATTGTTCTGTGGTAAAAAGATTGCTAAGATAAAATATGACAATGGAGGTGAATATTCATCTAAAATTTTTAAAGATTTTTGTTCTGAAAAAGGTATCCAAATTTTGTACACTCCTCCATATACTCCCCACGGTGTAGCTCAGCGTTTAAACCAAACTTCAATGGACAAAGCAAGAGCAATGATAGTACAGGCAAATATGGAAAAAGTTTTTTGGGAGGAAGCAGTACTTACTGCAGCCTATATCATAAATCGTACACAATCTTGTCATGTTAAAAATAAAACTCGTTTTGAAATGAGGGTAAGTAAAAAACCTAATGTGTGTAATATGCGTGTATTTGGTTGCATAGCATTTGCTAGGATTCCAGATTCGCTTAGATCAAAACTTGATAACAAAGGGGTAAAATGTGTGTTTATAGGATATACTGAAAACGGTTATAGATTATGGAATTTTGAAGAAAATAAGTTAATACATAGTAGAAACGTTATTTTTGACGAAGAAAAGTTTTATTTTGAAAGTAAGTCTAAAGAAGATTATGAGTATTTTAATGATGAAGAAAATTAAAAAGAAGAAATTAATATACCTGATACTGAAGAGGACGAGAAACAAATAGAAAGTAGGCAATCTGAAGACAGTGATGTGAGTAATGATGAACTGGAAATAGAAAGAACAAAAAGAAGTACACGAAAGCCAGCATATCTTGATGACTATGAGGTAGATTATGGTTATTTCGCTCTAATGTCTGATTTTAGTGATGTTCCTAAATCCTATAAAGAAGCAAAGAAATGTGGAAACTGGAATAAATGGAAAAGAGCTATAGATGACGAATTAAGTGCACTAGAAAATAATGATACATGGAAGCTAGCTGAACATCCTGAAAATGAAAATGTTATCAGCAATAGATGGGTCTCTAGGATAAAAAATGAAGGTAATGATAAAATAACATATAAAGCTCGCTTGGTTGCTAGGGGTTTCGAGCAAGAATTTGATGTTTTTTCTCAACTTCATGCCCCGGTGGCAAAACTCTCTACCTTTCGCATTTTATTGTCGATTTGTGTTAATTATAACCTTTCTTTACAACAGCTTGATGTTAAAAATGTCTTTTTGAATGGTTCTATAAATGAAAATGTATATATGAATATCCCTGAAGGTATAGAAGTTTCTAAAAATGATCAAAACAAGGTTTGCAAATTAAATAAATCTATTTATGGTTTGAAACAAGCCCCCAAAATTTGGAACCAAAGATTTAACTCCTTTATGAAAAGTATAAACTTTGAAAGATCTAAATCTAACTATTGTCTATATTTCTTTTTAGAGCAGAACATATGTTGCTATCTTTTGTTATATGTAGATGACATACTTTTAGCTTGTAATGATAAAAAAATGTTGTCTAAAGTAAAGCGAGAATTGTGTGAAACGTTTAAAATGAAAGATCTTGGAGAAGTTAATAACTTTTTAGGAATTCATGTTACTAGAGATTTTAATGAGAATATTGTAACCATTGATCAATCTGATCCCTTTAAAATTTTGGTGAAGAAATTTAACATTGATGATTGCAAAATTGTTAAAACTCCAATTGAGAAAAATTTAAATTTAAATAAAGCTTCAGGTAGTGATATTAAAACAAAATTACCTTATAAAGAGCTTTTAGGTTCTTTAATGTATATCATGATCGGCACGAGGCCAGATATTTGTTACTGTGTGAGTTTCTTCTCCAAATTTCAAGATTTCGCAACCGATGAACACTTTAAACATTTATTACGAGTTTTAAAATACTTTAAGTTTACAGTTAATCTTAAATTGGTTTTTTGTTCATCTGATAATGATAACGATAAATGTTTAGTAGGGTACACTGATGCTGATTGGGCAAATGATCAAATAGACAGAAAGTCTGTAAGTGGACTTTGTTTTAAGCTATTTAATAACTTGATATCATGGTCGTCCAAAAAGCAATCCATTGTAACCCTTTCTAGTACTGAATCAGAATTTGTAGCTTTGTGTATGGCTAGTTGTGAACTTTTGTATATTAATAATATTTTGGATGAATTAAAATTACAATATTATTCTCCAGTAATTTTATATGAAGACAATCAGAGCACTATCAAACTAATTCAAAACTTTGAAAACAATAAAAGATGTAAGCACATCGAAGTTAAATATCATTTTGTGGTCGATCTTGTTATTAAAAATATTATAAAAATCAGTTATATTAACACAAGTGAACAACTAGCAGACATATTTACTAAGAGTTTAAGCATTAAAAAATTTAATTATTTTGTTAATATGATGAATTTAATAGAATATAAATTTGTCAGGATTGAGGACGGTGTTAAACATTGTGTTTGTAAGTTGGCAACCCTGACAAAATTATATTGTGGTATTTAGTTTTTAAGTTAGTTTCATGCACGTTGTCTTTTGTAAAATGTCAGGTGATATTTGAAGTTGGTTGTTGATTGGCGAGTCAATTTTTTAGCCATGTGCATGCTTTTTTGTTGTTAACAATTTATATTGTTTTTAAGATTTATTCTTACATAAATCTGTTGCCAAGTATTGCCGTTTTAATTACCTTTTTCACTGCTAACAAATATCACTGAATATTTCATAGTTTTGTTTTTGAAAGACCTCAGGAGCTGAACAAATTCCGAAAGGTAAACGACAAAACGCATACCTTCCAAAGGACGTTCCAAAGACACAATATTCTTGACTCTGTTCATCAATACGAATTTGAAAGTAACCGTCTTTCATGTCTGTATTGTTAAGTTTAACAGCTATTTCTTCTGCTGTAGGTATTAAAAATCTTCCTTGTTTTATTGCCAAATTCAAGTGTTTTGGATCAAGGCATAAGCGTAAATCTTTGTTTTTTTTTCAACTATCACCAAAGGGTTCAACCGTTCAGTCGGTTTATCAATTTTTCTTAGGATTCCTTGCTTTTCAAGGTCATCAAGCTGTAGTTTTAGACGGTCATGCAGAGCAATTGGAATCCGTCTAAGTGGTTGAACTACAGGAATTGCACCTTCTTTCAATGCTATATGATGTTTTCTAGAAAAAGAACCAAGACCCCCAGACGCGACAGGATATCTTTTAACAACGTTATCAAGTGACGTGACTCTGCAAATATTGCGTCTACTCTTCTAACCAAGTTTAGATCAACGCAATCAACACAACTCAGTAATGGCAATTCATCATTATCACAAATTGTAAAAAATATGTTTTTAACAATGTTGTTAACTTGACATTTTAAGGTGATTTCTCCTAATACATAATCAGAATTGCCATAAGGAGCTAGTTTGACTTTAGTTTTTTGCATTTTGTCAAGTAACTCTAGTTTTCTAACAATATTCAACGTTAAAATGCTTACTTCACATCCAGTATCTAACTTGAATGTTACCTTATGTCCTTCAACATCAATTGCCTGCAACCATTACATTGCCTTCTTCGCATTATTGACAGTATCAACTTTTCTTATTGACTGAACATCTCATCAGAATTGCTCTCACAATCACTGTTTTATGATTCACTATCGCTGTAATTTTCTGTTTGCACATTATGCACTTTTTCCTTACCCGATCTTCTATCACCTTTCTTTCTCTCCCATTTGTTCTCCTTCTGGTTAGTCTTTTGTACTATTTTGCACACACTAGCAAAATGATTACGACCCTGGCACTTGGCACATGTTTTATTCCAAGCAGGGCACACATTTTTCTCTCGGTGTACATAGCCAAAAAACTCACATTTCCCTTTTCTTTTTTCTTTTGAAAACTGCTTAGATTTTACAGAACTCACACTGGCTTCATTCTGCAAAACATTCAACTGTTTTTGACTAACTTCTCTATCTTGTTCTACAGATGTCTATTGCTTGCGATAACTTTAAATCGGATTTTCTTAACAATTCTTCTCACGTGCTTTGGTTACAGATGCCCATGACTATTCTATCTCTTATGAACTCCTCTAATAAATTACCACAACCAGTTGTTTTTCCGGTTGTTCTTAATTCTGTCAAAAAGCTATCAAAACTTTGTCCTTCTTGCTGAGTAATGCTGTTAAATAAGAATCTCTCGTATATAACATTTTTCTTGGGTTCACAGTGGTCTTTAAACTTCTTCAAGACATTGTCAAGCGTTTGTTGGTTTACCGGTAAAGGATCAAACGAGTTATAAAGATCAAGCCCATCATCACCTACTAGGTTCAATAAAATTACAATTTTCTTTTCATCATTTCCATTACTCAAGCCTGTAGCAGTCAAAAAATTATGAAATTTTTGTTCAAACTTCTGCCAGTTATCAGCCAAGCTTCCTTCAATTCACAAAGGATCTGGAGGTTTAAAGTACGATTCTATTGCTACTGGATACTGTTAAATCTCGCCCAATTTACTTTTCAAAACTAGCGGTTATATGCATAAAATGTCATGAATTTTTACAGTCACGTGAGCTTTTTGTTTTATTATGAAAGGTGTACTTACTAGTTATTCTCACGAATATAATACTAGAGTTTCGAACTATCTCACAAGAACTAGAGTTTATATGCAATGAATGGTACTAATCCAGCAGATACCAATTTGCTTGCTACTCACAAACACTTTTCATTTTCAATCGAGCTTTTCTAGCACGTTTTTCCAGAGTTCTGAAATCAAGTTTTTTACACCTGACACCATGTAACATGTACCGATCCGAGCGGATATAAAATAAATATCAAATAAGTTCTAGTAACACTGCTTTTATTCATTGAAGTGAAAGTAAAACATCAAAATTGACAAGCTGTCAAAAACTAATGGATCACATATTAGACTAGAGAACTATAACTATGTCTAGTACACAGGTGGTGGTACAAGCAAGAATTTAGAAGATATTAGGTATTAACTTACACAGGCACAAGTATCTATATAATACAGCATGTCCTTCAAATGTATGTTTAAAGTACTTATCTGGTGAGCAAGTACGAGTTCGGTTCTGGCTTTCGTACTGTTAACACGTAGTTGTGTGTGTATAGAACGAAGAATTTAATTTAAAGTTTATTTACAATAATTCGAACTAAACAGCTGTTAAATGTTTACGCAAAACTTGTCACATGACTCAACCTGTTACTTTTATTGTGAAACACACTTTATAGTGTAACATTTATGAACGCACTTTATCTGTACATTTGACAGACGTCAGGAATAAACGAGCGCTCTCGTCATCGAGTCCTGCTCAAGCGAAGATGTATAATTTCATTATCCCATCCCATAATTAAGTAAAAGTAAAAACATAAACGTAAACATGGCGCAGTAATAAATGAAGAATCAAAAAGAAAAGCTCCAGCATCAATAAACCGATTGAGAAGAATAGGGGCCAAGTTGGTTTCATGATTGATGAGATATTTGAAGATTTTTATTCATAATTCAAGAATATAATTTCAAAATGGAGGTCCGCGGGATATCGCCCATGTGCATGTCGTCCGGCAACCTTTCTCAAACTTGGAAATTTGAAACGTATTTAAAAGCTACGGAAATTTGTAAAAAAGAAGAAACCACGAAATGTGCTCAGCTGTTAACTCTAATGGGATATGAAGGTATTAGACTTTACAATATTTTACATTTCAAGAAAATGAGCAAGAAACTTTAGCATTGCTTTTGTCGAAGTTCGATGAGCGTTTCAATCGAAAAACCAATTTAACTTTTGAGAAATATATGTTTTTAACCTGTAAACAAAAAGATGGACAGACTTTCGAACAATTCAAAACAGAACTGAAGAGTTTATCATTGTCTTGTGAACTGGAAAATCTGAGAGGGTCTTTAATTAAGGACATTTTGGTTTGTGGCTTGAAATCAGATAGATTGAGAGAGCAGCTATTCGATAAAGACTGCAAAACACTTGATGAAGCCGTAAAATTTAGCATCAATTCTGAATCAACAAAAGAGCATAATCGTCAGATGACAAATGGTTTTGGAGAATCTCATAACGAGGTAGATGCAATCAACAAGAAGAACCGCTTCAATAACAATAAAGTGAGGTACCATAATTTACACACCAGGCAAGGTCCGTCAAGAAATCAACCCAGAGATCAATTCTTTTGTCGACATTGCAATAGAACGCATGGTTATAGGTTACTGCAATTCCAATCAAGTTAAGTCTAACAAACATTTTTATAACAACAACAAACATTTTTCTAATAACAACTAACATGTTTCATCAAATAATGTTTCAAACAGTAATTTTAATAATAATAATAAATCTAATTTTCAGCCAAATTTCAGAAATACAAATAACAACTTCGACATATATCAAAACAACAGTCAAAATAATAAGAAAAGAATCCATTTAGTGGAACAAAAAATGCATAAAAGTGAAGATGAGGATTCTGAGAATTTTTTATTTTTAGAAGTCATCAACCAACCAGGACTAAGTTCCGGGATGGTCGGAACAGTTAGTGAGGATTCATGGCAAATAAACCTTGAGATCAATAACAGCAGACCAATTTCTTTCAAACTAGATACTGGAGCACTGACGAAGTTTATTACCGGAAATAAATGTTGATAAGTCAAATTTCCAAAAAAGCAGTGTAAAATCAGGGCTTGCAAGAATTGGACTAGAAGTAAAACGTTTCTTAACTTAAGAAAAAGCATTTTCAGCTTGCGGAGTTCGAGAAATGGATTGGCATTTCTTTCTATCATGAAAAAGATCAGTGATTGGAGAACAAATAGTAGAAAAATCTTTAATAAATCGACGATACCAGCCAATCAGACCTTTGAGACGTTTTATCTCATTAGTATTTTTTGGAGCTGGATAATTTAAAATAGCAGAGACTTTGTCGTCATCTGTGCGAAGATCATTTTTGTCAACAACAAAACCTAAAAACTTAAGAGATTCACGACAAAATTCACATTTTTCTAGATTGACAATAAGATTGGCTGCATTTAGCCTAAGATACAATTTATCGAGAGTATGAATAACAAAACCAATAAGGCCTAAGAGAAGGATCTATGACTATGTCCATTAGTCGAGCCATAGTTTTAGGAGCATTAATTAAACCATAAGGAGTTGTAACAAACTCAAAAAGTCCTAAACAGTACACAGCGAAAGCCGTTTTCGGTCGGGAAGATTCAGAAAGGGGTATTTGTAGAAAAGCCTTCTTTAAATTAATAGACGTAAGAAATTTTGGGTCTCGTAATTTACTAAGAATAATATCGACACGTGCCATAGGATATGAATCAGAAACGGTGACCTTGTTCAATTTTCGACCATCAAAACACGATATTCTCCGGATTTCTTGGGGATAAGCAGAGAGGAGAACCCACGGGGAGTTGGAGTGCTGAATAACTTTGAGATTTAACATCTAATGTATTTCATTTACAAGAAGTTTTTGCATGGCCAGAGACAAAGGATATTGACGTTGCGCAATGGGCTCGTTTCATGAAATTCAATGATAATGTCACAATATATATTGGGTCTAAACTAAGAATTTGCGACTAACAACGCCACTCAACGATTTCAAATAAAAATGAAAAAAAATATTAAAATTTGAATTCTTGTGGTAGGCTAGAGCCAATGGAAAACAAAGATATTTTGCGCTGTTGTCACGAGGGAAAACTTTATAAGTAGAGTAGTTATCTTTTTTCGTTAACACTCGTTAAAAAGAAACGCAAAGTACTGTCAAAACGTATTCTTTCAAATAATGTTCTCCAAATCGGGTGCCTCTTATTAAAAATAGTAACTCTCTCGTAGTGAAAGAAATTTGGAAATGTATATTTTAAACTGCAGTGATGATGCTTTCAAAATAGAAACTATAGCGTAAAATGTATGTATAATGAAAATTAAATATTCTCCATGTAGGTTGAGTTGTTTGGAAAACGTGTCATGTAACACACATACACAAATTGCGTTACCTCAGAGTTCCAAACTCGATTTAGTACCGGATCGCTTACTCTTCTTCTGTTTAGGGGAGTTCGAGTGACTGAGACACCATGTCCACATCCACTTGAGGAAGATTTGTCGAATCAGCTTCGGTGAAACCTAGATCCATTTTAACAATGTCTTTTAAAAGGCAAACAAACAGAAGCACATTTTCTACTATAAAACAATATAACAAACAACTAAAAAGTCGGCGAGGATGATATCTGTTGAGGTTGGTTGTGTAAATTGTCAATTGTCAAATTCTTCTAGTAGACTTTCACTTTGTATTAATCAACTTGGATAGTCGAGTAGGATTTGTCAACAGAACGTACTTTCAATCTGACAACAAGGGGTTCTGTCATTGGTCGACTTACAGCGGTTTATTTAAAGCTAATAAAATTTTTAAATCTAATTTTCGAAGATATTTATAACTTTTTGAGATAAATATCGTTATCATGGAAAAATATATAATATTTTCAATCCTTCTGATATGATTTCACTTGTTAATTCATACCCATGAAACTAGCCCATTGGCTTTTCATCGCCAGTGTCGATAACATGTTCAACGAAATTAGTTCGACCAATTCGGTCCGAAGGAGCAAGTGTAGAGAACAAAGCGATAACTTTGTCTAATTCACCTTTTTCAAGTGAAGTGAGAATAGAAACCGACTGAATTGTATTTATAACACAAGTAGAAGACAAAAGAGAGTAAGATGAAAATTAATGTCTATTTTAAATAGAATCAAAAAATCCATGCCCAAAATAAGAAGATGATTAATCGAAAGAATAATCAGAATTTTAATTGTTTTTGTGACATTATTTACAGTAACAGGAATGGTAATAAAACCCATAAATTGGGTCAATATTTAATCTATTTATTCTATTAGTTAAATGAGTTAACCTGGAATTTATTCTGCTAAAAACAGGTTCACGTTTATTTCCATTGAAATTATGTATTACTTCACTTAAGTCTTGAATAGTGTTACGAATCTCTAAATGATCCTCCTCAAAAGTATAAGTATTTATTGGCATTGAAAAACTACGATTAGCTTTTTCACGAGCCAATAAACCATTAAGAAGCCTACGTTTTTCCTCAACAGTATCTGGTACAGTTTCATCTCTGATCTTTGTTTCATATGAAGGTTCATATACCTTTAAATTGCTTGCGTTTTATTTTAGATTAAAAAAAATTTAAAAATTGCTAATCAAAAAGCTAAATAAATTTAACTTAAAATATATTTAAGAAAAATAAATAAGTTCCGTTTAAAAATAAACCAATAAAAAAATAAAATTATTCAAAGTATTACTTTTGAATAACCCTGCATGTTTTAACAAAATTATTGAAGTCTGAAAGAACAAACTACTTGAAACATAAAATTAAAGATTAATTACCACGAAACGTGTTGAAGTGTTCAACAAGCAATTAACCTTGACAAAGAAAAAGAAGAGCCGAAAAAACAACCATCAACAATTAACAGAATTACAAAAAGGAAATTTTCCTGAAAAAATAAATGTAAAAGATATTCCAAAAAGCAAATTTCACAGTATTCGTATTGTAAAATATTTGTAATTGAATGTTTTAATAACAACGAAATTTTATATCTCGATGTCACAAAATCTCAATATCAGCAAAAAAATAATATAACGAGGGCGCCAATTGTTACAATCCTAAGTTACCCGGCCTTGGGACTCTGCTCTGGTGGCGAATTTGCCTTAGTTACACTATTTATCATTACCTAAATTGGGATAAGATGAATCAACAAACAAAATTTCGGAACAAATGGATTTAATTGACACAAAAATAAATTTACATAATTCGTATATTCTCAATACAATACGAACAACAATCAGTTATTACAATAAAAATGTACAACTCAATATTTTATATCTATCAAAAATAAGTTAGGGACTTATCTTGGGAAGACTCGGGACGTACAGCTCGCAGCTGTATCCACGGGTTCTTGAGCCGTCTGATGCGGAAGAGTTGGATTGTTGGTAGGGTCCGTAAGGTCCTTGGAGTGAACTGTCCGTAAGGGCTCTAGGAGTAAACGGTTCTTAAGGCTTCGAGAGAACTGTCCGTGAAACTTGGAGAGAACTGTCCGTAAAACTTGGAGAGAACGGTCCGTAAAGGCTGCAGAGCACCCAGAAGAATTAATATCACACAAAATGACTTAGAAACTGAATTTGATTATCATCGAAGAATTAACAAGCGACGATTCCTTGAATCGTAGTTTTAAAAAGCAATTTAACGATGGTAAAAACGATCCCCGATATGCTCCTAATATTTGAAATAAAAGGAATTGGAATAAGAGGTGGGAGTAGCCGACGAATAAGTAACGCTCCAAAATAATTGATGAAAATAGAAACATGTCTCAGCGACATGTTACATGTTAGTGGTGTGAAGTGGTAGTAAATAGTGTGTTCAGTACTGTCAGTTGAGATCAGAACTATTATAAATCCACTATCACTGTTTTCAGGTCGGAAATATTGTAATTCAAGTTATACGTTTTTTATACACAATACATGCAGCACATAACATAGGTATTTCTACATCAATCGATATGCGTCTGATGGAGATACAATATTTATTTACTAAGCGGTAAGAATAAATCTATTGCAGATGGAGTTAGAATAGGGTTCTACATGAGATAGAGTAAGGCGCCTAGCTTTAGTATTAGAAACGAAAATTTGCAATTTTTGGGGATACAATAGTTCTGCATTAAGGCGACGATGTATTATTCAATTTCTTGATACTTCAGAAAATTCTAGACATATTTCATATATTATATCCAATATTCTTTATTATGAAATGCATAAGTGCAACACACAAGAGTCACAAATACGAAAATAAGAGTTTACAAAGAGAATATAAATCTATTGAATTTTTGGCGGTTACATTAGCCTAAGAACAAACACAATTTTTGGCGGATGCGCAAATGTGTCCGCCAAATGATATAGGTAATGTAGAAAAATATTTGGTAGGGTAATTGACAATTTTTTGAAAAACTGGTTTATATTGTGTTCTATGAGTTATTTTACCGAAATATATTGTTACTTAAATGAAAACAATACATTATCGTAGTTTATTTTACATTTTTAGATATATTTCGAATTTCTCCACTAAACGCAAAGATATGGCTTCTCGAATGACGTCAAACGTTTGTGAGGTTATGTGCTAACAAATAAGTTTAAAATTACTGCTCTAAAATGTATTCTGCTTATTATAAATATTGTATAGTGCCTCAAAGTGAAAGTATGATAATTAAAATAACAAAACTGTTCTTCCATGTGCTTAGGAAGAAACGAACATAAATTGGTAACAGCTTGCAAGACGAATGTATTTTGATGAAGACGATTGTAGTTTTCATTAGCTTATTACTGTCATATTTATATATATGGAATGAAAGAAATAAACATTTCTATTTCCGAGGCCGTCTTTTTACAGTTGCTATATTTAACAAATGGAAATTTCCTAAGTTCAAAACGAAAGTGGGAAATATCATAAAAGTGTAATGAAAATTTTATTATTATAAACTAAATTGAGTGCACTATGAACTAATTAAATTATACAAACATAAACTTAACGCCGTAACCTACAAGTGGGGGGAAATATTCTTTCTTGTTTACAATCTATGACGTAACGTGCTTTGTCACGGCTGTAATCTCGCAATGTTATTTCTCTAAAATATGAATTAATCTTCATCATATGAACCAAACCAATCGATTTTTCACATTTTTCGATGTAACGTGAATTTCACACTTTAAAATAATTATAAATAATTTCTTAGTTTTTAACAACAAATTAAATACGAGGCACGATGAAAAATTTAAAAAATTGTTGAAAGACTTGAATATTCAAAGAATCAATAATTTTATAATTAGCATGCGCTGTCGGCAGTACCAGCATAGGGCGATTGGCTTTGATTTCTTCCTTTTTGATGTGAAAGCTGATAGATAACGTTTCGTTGAACATAATTTCGTCCATGTGGAAGAAGAAATAATATCAAATAAATTATTAACCCAATAGTTCTGCAGATCATGGTTCAATCCTATTAGACATCTGATAAGAATTATTTCGTTTAATTAATGATTTTATTAGTATCAAAAATTAGCACGAGTTCACGACGTATTTTATCGTAATAAAATAGCAAATTTCTTTCAACGTTGGTTATTTCAATGTTAAATATATTCGTTTCCAGGCAGTGAGAAGTCGAGGAGAGATTTTTATCATCATTGATAATTACTATCAATATCTCACATATTAATTTTGTCTTAGTATATGAAACTTAACTTTTTCTATTTCTTGCTTTTTTTCTTGGGTGTTGTATCTGAATGAACTCTCTTCAATACTGTTTGAAGTACCGGTAGTTTATTTTCTTGGTCATTCACTTTGGTGCTTGTGTCTATTTGGCAAGGGGGTAGCTGTTGATTTTCGTTTTCAGTAATAGTCTGAGAAGAATTATGTGTGGGCGGGTTTGGACAGTTTGTTGCAATATGACCTGTTTCTTTGCATATGAAGCATTCCATTCGGTCAGTGGAAAGAAATATTCGGTGATCGTTGTTGTCGAAGTGGATTGTTGTAGATGTTTGCAGTTCAAAATTGTCATATGGTAGGAAAACAAAAACTTGTCGTCTGAAGCTGAGAATATGACTATACTCATCCCCAGGGATGCCAGCCATTAGAAAAGAGATGGGAGAGGCTAGATTCAGTCCTAGATTTTTAAGAGCGATTTCAGCTAGATCATGTGGAATGCATGGACTAATATTAGAAATTAATATTCGTTTGGTCGGTGAAATGAGTCTGCGGATGTTGAAGGATTTGTTTCCTATGGATATGATAGAGTGGGAGTTAACAATAAGATAAACTAATTCAGTTTTGGAAAGGTATATGCATATTCTATTATTAGAAATTCGGGAAGCAAATATAATGTTCTTGGCACCAATGATGTTACCTATGGCTTTAACGTAGTCAAACAATTTTAGGTTTTCTTCCGCATGTAAGACAATTGCTTGATCCTTCTTGGGAAATACAGGTTTGGGAACAGATTTAGCTACTGATGAATACGAAGTGCTAGGAGAAAAATTTTGAGTACCACTGTTTTCTTGAGACATTATGTTTTTGGATGCGGTTTGAGTTTTATCTTGATTGGTGCTGCTCTCGTAGTCAAAAGCGGCACCCTTTATATTATCATTATTATTTGCCATTAATTTGTCGAAGGTATACCAGCAAACCAGTTTCCATTATTTGAAAAACTGGTTGCTTATCAGTTCCGATACTGAATATAATAAATGCGTCTCTTGTCGACAAGAAACAGCTATTTTGATACTATTAACAAATATCGCAAAAAGTGTTATTATTTATAGTTGAAAGTCTAATTACCTCGATGTTATTATACACAACGGGAACCACACGTTAATCACTTTTAAGTTTTACTTATTTACAAATATTCGACAGCCTACGCACAGCGATGTTAACTCGTCAAGTTCACAAGCTCGAATCCTTTATCGCATTTAAAATTGTAAATTACATTTATTTCATAGATACATAGATTTATTTAAAGTGAATCGACTGCAAATTATAACATTGTAGTATTGAGCTTGTAAATTATGCGATCATCCAATAACAAATTGTTATATAATCGCTAACAATTTGGCGGTTTGTCTGAACTGTCTGACACCTTAATTTAGAATTTTGATTACATCGCACTATGTTTTTTTAGCGAAACCGGGTATACTTACACAAATTTGAGTCAACGGAACCGGGTATACTTACACAAAATTGAGTCAACGATACCGGGTATACTTATACAAATTTGAGTCAACGAAACCGGGTATAAAAAAAGGGGTTTAGTCTAATGTACCTATAAAATTTACTGATCCATGAAAGCTGGCATATGGTAGTAAATTGGTAATAGGAAACTTATCATCCCAACCATTGAGACTGGCTTCCTATCCGAGGGATCTTAGCTTCGTGCAGCTAAAGAAAGGAAGTATAAAATTACATTCTTTGAGAACTCTAAATTACTGTGTAAATTTTGAACTACTGCGTCACATTTAGCTTCGTTCATATTTTTTATCTGATTATAATCTATAACTCATTCAACTTCTTTCAATTTTTTTTTCTTAATTATAAACTGTAACTCATTCAACTTCCTTCATATTCTTTGTTATTAATTATATTATAAAGTATGGTAATAAACTCAAATAGTCCCTTGCCTCTAACTGCGAATGCTGTTTTTGGCCGTGAAGATTCCTCCAAAGGAATTTGATAAAATGCTTGAATTGGACATTATTAGGGAAAGTAAATCGTCCTTTCGTAGTCCCGTCTGGTTAGTTTCTAAGGGTGATGGTGGTTTTCGTGTTGTTTTTGATGGTAGAAAGCTTAACAGTATCACAGTTAATAAGGACGCGTATGCCTTACCCCATATTGAGGTTATTTTGAGTCAATTAAGAGATACTCGTTTCATTTCTAGTATAGATTTACGACATACTTTTTATCAAATTCCTTTGGAGGAATCTTCACGGCCAAAAACAGCATTCGCTGTTAGAGGCAAGGGACTATTTGAGTTTAATACCACTCCATTCGGATTAGTTACAGCTCCCGCATCAATGTGTAGATTGATGGATTTAGTCATAGGTCCTTCATTAGAACCTCATTGTTTTTATTATTTAGATGATATATAGGTTTTTAGGATATTTGGTAGATGAACAGGGTTTGCGCACTGATCCACAGAAGGTATCTGCCATTTGTGAGTATCCAGTGCCCAAAACTACAACTCAAGTTCGTCGTTTTCTACGCATGGTATCCTACTATCGCCGTTTGCTTTCGAATTTCTCTACCTTGTCTGCCCCCATCTCAGGTTTAATAAACGATCAAAAAAACATCAGCCCATTACTTGGTCCGTAGAGGTGAATGAGGCTTTTGAAAAAATTAAAGTAGCACTAACCACAGCTCCTGTATTAAGTGGTCCTGATTTTGACAAGAATGACGTAGGAGTTGGTAGCGTACTTTATCAGCTGGATGGTTCATTAGAACATCCCATCGCATACATGAATAAGAAGTTAACGAAAGTTCAAAGGAAGTATAGTACCACAGAATGAGAATTACTCGCTGTTTTGATAGGCATTGATCATTTTAGGTATTATCTGGTAGGACGTCACTTTACTGTGATTACCGATCATTCTTCGCTTGTCTGGTTGAATAATATGAAGAAACCTTCAACACGTTTGGCTAGGTGGATTCTTCAATTATCGCAATATGATATTTCAATGGTACATAGGAAATCCACAGGAACCGTAGTCGCAGATGCCCTATCTCGCCTTCCTGAAGTCAACTTTCTAGAGTTATCTTCACTCCAATAATGTTTTTTATAAACATGTGTATGATAGATTCGCCTCTATTGGTAATGTATCTAGTTGGAAAATTGTAGTACCAACGAAGAATAGAGCTGAAATACTGTCTCAATTTCATGACCAGCCTACTGCTGCTCATCCAGGTGTATATAAGACATTGTCTAGTAGAATATCTTAATTGTATTATTGAAATGGACTGAGGAAGTCCGTGAATAAATATATTAAGCGTTGTTAAGTTTGTGCGGCTTGCAAACCCACAAACCTACCACAAGCTGGTCTTATGGGACAATATAGAAATATTAATTTCCCTTTCCAATTGATATCTTGTGATTTATTGGGACCGTACCCTCATTCCCGTAAAGGTAACCAATATATCTTTGTAGTTGTGGATTGGTTCACGAAATTTACTCTAGTACAGCTCCTGCTATTATTAAATTTTTGGAAAATCATGCTTTTTTGGTCTTCGGAGTACCGCAAATTGTCTCTGTCGACAACGGCAAACAGTTTACCAGCAAATTATTTAAGGAACTAATGACCAAGTATAATGTCCAGAAAATTTGGTACAATTGTAACTTTCATCCACAGATTAATCACAGTGAACGTGTTAATAAATCGACTTTTACCGCGATTGGATCATACAGTTACATGGACCATAGATCTTGGGATGAACAAGTTTACAGTATTGCACAAGGAATACGTCTGAGTAAACATGAAGTTACAGAAACAGCACCTTCCTTTTTAGTATTTGCTCGGAACGTCCCAGCTTCGGGGGATTTTTATGGTAAAATAGCAGAAAACTCCATTAATCAGATTACCATTTCTAATAAAGTTCACAGACTAGAGGACTCGCAGGAAATGCCTGAACTGTTTTGAAGATGTTCGCAAGCGATTGCGTATGGCACATACTAAGTCCAAGGCACGATACGACTTACGCAAACGTGATATTAGATTTTTTGTAGGGGAGTACGTCTGGAAGAGAAATTACCAAAAATCAGACAAAACTAATTATCTCGCAGGTAAATTTATGCCTAAATATATTCTTTGTAGAGTACGTAGTGTAATATCACCATTAGCCTATGACTTAGAGACCTCGATGGTATATAAAAGATCTAAAAAAATTTCATGATTTACCTAATGATGATGAAAGACAAGACTCTGAACCGTCTGATGTTTCTGATACTTAAATATCGGTCGCTTATATTCTTAATTCTGTTTTCATCGTTATAATTTTCCTGACGAATAACTATGGTTCGATTTTTGTTGTGTTTTTTTTTTCTTTATTAATGTCCTTATAATGCAGTCCACACAAATTTACATTTTTTTTCTATTGGAAAATTATTTGCTACCTATAGGAAACAAAAGCAAATTTATCCGTGAATTAGTACTACATTATATTATTATTCTGTCAGGCCAGAGATGAAAACACTTTTTCCTTTTCATTTTTCTGCTATTACACGCTAGGCTAGTAAAACTGTCCTGTAGCCACGCCAGTAACATCTTCGGATTTACATACGTCATATAGAGCATCAAAAATGAAAATCTGCTATTTTTTTCACTGTTGCAACGGTTTATTTTTAATTGACACCTTTCTTTGGTAACAAATCTTAAATTATCCTCAATTGTTATAAATATTCCAATTTAATTATTATCGTTTATTTATTTTTCCTATAGTTGATACGTACCAACTGATATATCCGTAAAAAATTCTCTTGCAACATTCCGTATAACCTATCTAACCTTTATTCTTATATGCTAATATCAAATTTGGTACATCCAATGCCATCTTGAGCCAAGGTACCTAATTAGTAGAATTCATCTACTAAAATTGGAAGCTCGCTAGGCAGTACCTACCAAATATTTCGCGTGAGGGCAGAAGACACACATCCGTGACGCATTCTCAATGGTAGTCTGGGAGTAGCTGGTGTGTAACACCCATTGTGGTTTTAAATTTTTGATTTTGAAGAATCATCCATTCGTGGGAATTATTTTGAAACCACTTTGATAAGTTTGACCATCGTAGTTTTCGATGTGTAGTGTTTAATAGTAAGTGTTCCGCTTTCTAGACCCTTCGTCAACCATACCATTAATGAGGGAGAGCAATTATCTCCAATAGCTGGGGAATAAATAATACCATAGGTTGTATCAAAATCACCGGGATGATATATTTAGTTAACTAATAACATTTTAAGCCAAGACCACAGAAAATGTACACTACAACGTACTACTAACATGAAATATTATTAATACTTATAATTTATGCTAACCATACGGAATTTCTTTATATACATATTGAAATAGACACACATCATTCGTCGACTTGTTTTTCACCTTACCTTGCTAAATAAATTGTTTGTATAATTTCCGCGTACAATTATAAACGTTTTATTATTAATATTATAACGAGAAAACGTTAACCCTCAGTGCTCGCTATAGATGTGCGGATTGTCTCACGTAGAGCAGCCCGTGCTCGCCAGTCTACTAGCTTCGAGTCGAAGAAGGGGTGGATTCTTCAAAAATTTAACAAGTTTACAGAAAGGGCGCCAGAGAAGTTTTGGCAAGCACCCAAGACTTCTTAAGTTAACCCACAACTCCTCAGTGGGGTAACAACACTAACTACACACTCCAAAAGGTCAAACTGATAGGAAAGTTATCGTTAAAAATAAAAGTCAGCAAGTATCCCCTGATTGCAGTTTAATAATCACTTTGGACCATATGTCTCTTTTCAAAATATGATTGTTACAAAATTTACAACAACAAAATTCACTTGACATTCATGGCAATTCTTTACGTACTTCCTTACATCTTTCTCCATCTAAAATTCGCACTTAATTCTTTAATAATCTATTGTTTCCTACGTGTCTTCCAAGCATTGGATTGTTGTGATATCTTTCTAAGATCTCTTGAATCTCTTCTTCCCGCTCTACCGTCTTTGGTACATCACAGATACATACTTGTACGATTTTCAACCTTTTATTTCCTTCTTCTATGAATTATTTTATCGTGTACTTTTTGAATATATTATCATTTGCATATACCTTCATTCTTTTTATTTCAAATTTTACCGAAAGCTCATCAAACTTTTCCATCGTTCGTCTTAAGTCGAAGTTGTATGTTCCGGTGGTTAAGGCTCCACTAAATTTCGAATTTGTTTCTGATCCGCACGCTCATCCTTAACGAAATACGGTTATTTTCAAAATGTAAACCTGGTAATTTATGTGCCTCTAGATTATTTAAGACTTTTATTACTGAAGGTTTTTCTATTAGCTTTTCTTCTACTTCCTCTTTATTCTTGAGATCTTTTTCCGTTTAAGCGTTCTCGTAACACGTTTGTGCTCTTGTGATTGCCAAGACATGTGAGTTATTTATGTAAAAATCTTTGAGTTCTCCTGTAGATAGTCTCGATATACTATCCGCGTAGTTCGCTTCTCCTTTAACGTACTGCATTTCAAAATTGTACTCTTCCAAATCGAGTCTTATTCTCGAAGTCGGGTCTTTCATTGCAAATAAATGAGTTAGTGATTTGTGATCTGTTTTTACTATAAAATGTGGTGTGCCATATAAGTAACATTTAAAATGATTGATTCCCAATGAAATGCTAATAATACTTTTATGTCATACTAGTTCATTATTGTGTTTTTATTGCTTAGTTACCAACTATCTAATGTCGTACTTTATGCTCGTGCGGGCATACTGTTCACTTTATGGCCCGCGCGGGCATAAAGAGAAATAATTTTTTGTTTAACTTATTTAATAACCTTTATTAATGAAATTACAAACGGAATATAGTATTATATGTAAATATTCGATGAACAATATTTTGACGAATTAACATAAAATTGGCAGTTCTGAAAAGATCCGGTGATAGTTAAGTTGCCTGCAGCAAACGATTCATGTTTCATTGTTAGAGTATCAAATTTCTGTACCGAAACGCCAGACCCGGAAGGTATACCTGCCAGCATTCTTGAAACTCACATTTTTGGAAGATAAACTATCCTCTAAATATCCTTCAGCAACCGACATACTCTTCCATCCACCATGGCGCTTCAACGTGGTCATATTGGCTCCAGCCTCTGCAAGAAGAAATGCTGACGTTCGACGCATAAAATGACCTGTATATTTCTCAGGATCACTTAAACCCAGATATTTCGCGGGATTTTTCCAAACGTGTTTTTTCCTACTGGCTGTACAGTACATCGACCTTGTCTATAGGTAAGAAAAAGCCTTTTTTCTCAGCAACTACGCGGACGTAGTGACATATAATCTCTTATTAGCTTTAAACTGCTCATTTCACCCTCATCTATAATGGCAAAATGCGTTTTTTATCGGTCTTTGTCTCTGGTACATTTACCTAAAAAACCGACTTTCTATCTTCGGAAAAAATCTACTTTAGTGGTACAACGCGGATTTTGATGTAATTTTTTTTTCTGGCTAATTCGAGGTCGCTGAACACGAAAATGAAAGAAAAAAATGGGGCTCTCTTACCAAAATCGAGTTATGAATTTTTGAAGATGTGTTCAGATGAGTACTGCACTGGATTTATTGTCACATTATAACTGCTATAATGATCCGTAATAACTGCTCCACAATGTTAGTGATACACTATAGTTGCCTTTTACGATATTACTCTCTCATGCACGTTAAAAAAACACTGATATTGATATAAATCTCTTGTAAATTATTTTTTTAATTCCACAATTATATCTTTTGACGTTTCCGTTTAATATGACTGACATATAAGTTTTGTCTGTTTCCTCTTAGCAGTAAGACTTCTACCTACTAGCATATACAGCCATCATTAGTTACATGAAAAAAAGTTGCTGAATATTTTCGATATGCACAGATCATAGCACAGAAGATATAAACAAGATGTACATCATGAACATACACCGGCTCTTGTGCACCCTTTCCCTTCTTGAATAACCTGATGTGCGTTACAAAGTATTAGATATCAAGTTATTCAAGGAGGGGAAGGGAATATAATCATTGGATTCACCCTTTCCCTTCTTGAATAACCTGATGTGCGTTACAGACTATTGCGCACATCAGGTTATTCTAGAAGGGAAATGGCGAATTCAATGATTATATTTCCCTCCCCTTCTAGAATAACTTATTGTGCGTTACAAAGTATTGGGGTATTAAGTTATTTAAGAAGGGGAAGGGAATATAATCATTGGATTCACCATTTTCCTTTTGTTTTAATTTTTGCCTATTTTCGTTAAAAATTATGGTTCGTCTACCCTTTTTTTTGTGTTAAATGTCTCCAATTGAAGTAAACTTTAGATTCTACTATAGAAAATTGTTTAATTTCATGGGTCGTAAAGTGCACAAGAGCCGGTGTATGTTCATGATGTACATCTTGTTTATATCTTCTGTGCTATGATCTGTGCATATCGAAAATATTCAGCAATTTTTTTTCAAGTAACTAATGATGGCTGTATATGCTAGTAGGTAAAAGTCTTACTGCTAAGAGGAAACAGACGAAATTTATATGTCAGTTATATTAAACGGATACGTCAAAAGATATAATAATTGTGGAATTAAAAAAATAATTTACAAGAGATTTATATCAATATCAGTGTTTTTTTTTAATATACATGAGAGAGTAGTATCGTAAAAGGCAACTATAGTGTATCACTAACATTGTGGAGCAGTTATTACGGATCATTATATCAGTTATAATGTGACAATAAATCCAGTGCAGTACTCATCTGAACACATCTTCAAAAATTCATAACTCGATTTTGGTAAGAGAGCCCCATTTTTTTCTTTCATTTTCGTGTTCAGCGACCTCGAATTAGCCAGAAAAAAATGTTTCATCAAAATCCGCGTTGTACCACTAAACTAGACTTTTACCCTATCTTCTTCATGAGTAACTAACATGTTCACAAGTTCTTGCCGTCGACATTCACCAAATATTCCAAATACTAATGCAACTTTGTTCATTAAAAACGTCTCGCTCGGTTCCTGATGAATAAATTTTAAAACATCTTCTCTAGACAGACTTCTTTGGTTTGTAGCCTTCTGAAGTTTACTTCAAATATTCCATTAACTTATGGTAATTAGCAATGTTAATATTTTTATTTACTATTAAAGTCTTCTTTACCATGGAATATATGGACCACAAGGAACTCGGAGAATATGTTTTAGCGAGATCGCCGAAGAATCCAAGCGACACAGTTTCATTAACATCTTTTACATAGTTTTCTTGCATCCAATTTAAAAATTTTTTGTATTCCATGTCGTAAGCTTCTTTAGACTTTTTTTGGCAACAAATGTTCAGTTGCTTTCTTTGCATTTTCAATAATTTCGTCAGGAATTCCAAAATCTTCGTTCATTTTGACTTCTAACTTTGACACATAAAAATTATTGTGATTTTATGACATTTACGTTTGTTAACATTCACCTAGCAACGATAGTGTCTACTATGACAATGGCAATGTTATTAATTCAAACCGGATTTTTTAAAATACTGATTTGTATTGAGATTGGATTGCAATAACGAACTAGTATGACATAAAAGTTTCTATGTACCGCGGGCATAAACAGATGTGTATACCCTCAGGGCATAAACATCTATTTATACCCTTGGTACATAAATAACTATTATGATGGTGGGTTAGGTAAGCTCACTTTTCTCAAAATGTCGGGATGCAAATGCGATGGGTAGGTCAATGCCTTCGTAATTTTGACTCAGTATTGCTGAACATGCGCTATTTGAAGCGTCTGTAGTTAAGATGAATTTTAAAGCTTTTTGTGCTTGTGGTGTTTTAGTGTGACATTTTATATTCACATAATTTGGTATTACCTTTTTCCTAAGGCATTCTTGGTTAAACCAAATGTTTTGTGATGTTTTGTAACGTTTTTGTAGTAACTTCTGGTACAGTCGGGTCAAATCTTCTCTCGAAGATTTTTTAATGAAATTAACTGTCTCGACCCTTACTTCGCGGAATCTGCTCATATTATTGTTTTAAATTAAACTCACGGTTTCTAGTTAATTCCACAATATAATAAAAGTTATTGAAAATTCTACAAAAATGACAATTGTTTCGATAAATCAATATCATCGTCAGAAAATAGTAGTTATTTTTGGCCAAAAATAACTACTAAATATCAGGTAGGCATCAAATGAAATGTAACTTCTGTCATTCTGACGATGATATTGATTTATCGATACAATTGTCAATTTTTTAGAATTTTAAATAACTTTTATTATATTGTGGAATTAACTAGAAACCGTGATTTTCATTTAAAACACTAATATGAGCAGATTCCACGAAGTAAGGGTCGAGACAATTAATTTCAATAAAGGTTAATGCTTATTTGACCTAGAGTTGTAGCTAAACCTTGTGTTATTCCTTTGATATTTATTTTATTGTAAGCTTATACAGGTAAATTTACATTCCATAACTATCATAGGTTTGTTTTCCAGAATATTAAAAAAAGCATTTTTTGAGTAGAACTATTTTATTAAAAAAACGCTGATGATTACAAACTAATTTAAATAACTACAATAATTACGAGTAGGTAAAAGGGTCGATTTGAACAACAAATGTAAAAAAATACATGTTTTTAAAATGATCACTACTTACACCTAGAAGAATTAATTATTCAATCTCTGCAGCAGGTTAAACGGTTAGTTCCAATAGATGTGCAATTTTTCATTGCATTTCAATTCTCGACTCCGAAAAATTCGCTGGCTTTTGAAGTTGTTAGCAGCAATAAAGCTGGATTCGTATGATGATAAATAGAGGACGTAAATTAACAGCAAATTATATGCACCTATATTTTTTAATACAACAACTTTCGCGTTGTTCAAATAAAAACTCGAACAGAAGCTCAAAAAATTCACCGAAAATATAAAACGCGTGAAATGAAGGAAAAAAGCTGGATCATATTTCGCCAGGTAAGATTAGAAGCAAAAGTTTCTATTTGCTGTAGAAGATAATGTCGTTTCTCTAAATTAAATTATAACTGCTTGTATTTTAATTTTAATAGCCATTCAGCATAATAGGATGTGTATATCTTAAAGTGATGACTACCTTTATTTACAATAAAATTATTTCTATAAAATACTATATTGCAAAAAGTGGCAGGTATTTGAAAAAATGGAAGCGTTTTTCAAATATTTTATCTTTTTCAACAATATGAACAAACAGTAATTTAATGGATAGTGTTTTTTTGTCGTATTGATATTTCAGGATTTATTAGACTTTTTACAACATATTCTTTTTTTCAATTCAATTCCCTCATTTTTCACAGGAAAACCAAATATGTTTTAAACCCGAGTTCTATACATCTAGAAACATCAGATCGGTCATGGCAAATGGGGGAATGAACCCCACAATGTCGCTGAAAAAGCCAAAGGGATCATACACGGAAGGTGAAGAGGAACGATCGATTCTTCTTCTTAGAACCCACTTCCCAGATATTGAACCAGCAACAAGCACCGAAATAGCAATGAACTACACCAAAAAATCCCGCAAGGAGAAAATATTTACCAGACAACGGTTGGAATGGACAATAAGTACCTTTCAACCATATAAATCACCAGGAGTGGATGGAATATTTCCAGCACTCCTACAGCAAGGGATAGAGGAGATTCTTCCTCACCTGCCGAAGATTACAAGAAGCAGTCTAGCAGTGGGTCTAATACCTAGAAAATGGAGAAGGGCAAGGGTAACCTTTATAACAAAAATAGGGAAAAAAGATGGCACTGATTCCCGATATTTTAGACCCATCTGTATAACATCGTTTCTACTCAAATCGATGGAGAAAGTAGTGGATAACTACATAAGAACAGAGAATCTGGAGATTATACCACTTCATGAATGTCAGCATGTCTACAGAGCGGGTCGATCAATTGAGACGGCTCTGTATCCGCTGACCGAAGTCCTGTTCTTCGGTTGTAAAGGGCGCCTTTCTGCTGCTTGCTTCTGGATAAATAATGCACAGCGCGAAAGCCCCTTGAATGTTTTTGATTAGAAACAATAGGTCGTAGACCGTAATTTAATTTTTGAATCGACGACGAATATTAGCGTCTACACTGTCGAAATCGGTATAACGTGTTCACTCATTCACAGCGGAAGTCGTTCTCTGTTCGTCTTTATGACGTGGGCAGTACTTTTAAATTAACTATACAGCTTCTCCTTGCAAATGAAAGTCATGCTTGTCATATATACGTTTATTTTGGGAAACAGAAACTTGAATATTGAATGGACAAAACAGTATATTTCAATACGAGCAATAAAATTATAAACTACTATCGAGTATTGAACAAGGAGTGTAGGATAAGGTCCGGATCTTAGACTATGAAATGTAGTAGTATTACGTAATAAAGAAGCTGAGTATCAGTCTTTTTAATTATTGTATATCTTTTTTTATTTGTGAAGACTTTCTAGAACGTTTTCCAGATTTTTCTGATTTTCCTGAACAGGTTCTTGAATGATTGTCTCGGATATTCTTTGAAACGAATCCTTTCTTGCATATATTACAATCATAAGGCCTTTCCCCAGTATGGTATCGTAAATGTAAAGTTAACGTCGAACGCTGAGAAAAAGATTTATCACATAAGTGACACTTGGCAGGTTTTTCTCCAGTGTGTACTCTCATGTGCAATTTCAGTTGACCACTTTTCCTAAAACGCTTGCCGCAAACTGTGCACATAAAACTTTGTTCCTCGTGTTTGGTTAGGTGCTGTGTAAATTTGTTTTTAACTGTAAATGTTTGACCGCAGGTACTGCAGAGGTAGCTTTTAGTCGGATGTAAACATCTATTATGTTTAAGAATATTTTTTTTATAAGGAAAAGTTACGTTACAAATATCACATTTGTACCTTACCAATTTCGCGGTTCCTCCGTGCTCTTTTTTAGCATGAACAGACAAACTGGAACTACTACTAAACTTACACGAACATAAGTTGCAGCTAAAACAATCTTCATCCAGATGAAAAGCTTTGTGATCGTCGAACCATTGTTGGGAATAAAAGTCTTTTTCGCATTCCTCACAGTGAATACGTGATATTTTATGTTCTGTAGATAAATGATCTGCTAGATCTGTCAAATTTTTCGTTTTAAATTTGCTGCAGACTGAACACGTGAACGTTGACGCATCTTCTGAATGACAAACACTATGCGAACATAATTTATAAATGTCTTCAAATGTTTGAAAACAAATTGAGCAGTGGTCATCTTTAGGTGCGTGATTTTTTAAGACGTGGAATTCGTAAGCTCCTTCCGAAAATAGGTATACGTCACATACGCGACAATGTAAACCAATTTTCTCTTCTTCAGCTTGATCGTAATTGTCTTCTAATTTATCTAATGTCTGTTTGTGCTCATCGTAATGATCAATTAATGAGATTTTACTTTCTAATTGTTCATTACACATTGAACAAACCCAAGAGATATCCAGCTTTTTCACTTTATCTTTTGGTTTTTCGGTAATTGGAATATATCTTCCAGAAGTATTTGAGTAATTAAATGGATTTATGTATTCGTCTTTAGTAGATTTCAATTGGTTTGGTATAAGGAATATTTGCTTTGAATTTCCAGGTATTAATGCGTATGAATTATGCATTACATCGAGTGGATTGACAATACGAAGTTGTGAATGTGCAACATTTATAGGTAACATATTCGGTACTGCTGTTGTGAATACAGTATTTGAAACAGATGTAGACGATTTATCATTCTGTATTTGTGCAGAATTGTTAGAAAGTTGAATTGGTACTGCCGGGTACATAACTTTTGAATGCTTTTTAGATGTTTGTATATTAGGTAGTAATTGTACAGAACCAGCATTAAGTTGATTTGGGACTGATGCAGCTGTTTGAAAATTCGGTATCTTTACAGACACATTACTAAGTTGGTTCGATATTGTTGAATATACCGTTTTTGAAAGTGCTGTTTCAATATTCGATGCTTTTACTGGGTCATTATTAAGTTGATTTGGTACTGTTCCAATGTTCGGTATTTGTATAGAGTCATTACCAAGTTGAATGGGTATTATTGGGTATATCGTTTCTGAACGGTTTTTAGCTTTTTGAACGTTAGGTATTATTTGTATAGGACTATTATAAAAGTGATTTGGTACAGATGAAAGTGGTGTAGTTGTTTCATTATTAAGTTGAATTGGTACTGAATTATTATTGACTTGCAATGGTATCAAGTTTGAACCTGCTGTAAGTGTTTGAACATTAGATAATTGTAAATTATTATTAAGTTTGCCAGGTATAATTGGATAAGCGGTGTCCCTTTTTGCATTGTTTACATTTATTTTTGCGTCTGATTCGGGTATTTTAACTTTCATGAAATTGACAAATTTTACATTTTGTGCTTCGTGGCTTTTGAGTGGAACTATAAAAGTTTTACCATCTTGAACAACTTTTTTATATATCCGGGAGTGAATTATAGGTTGAGAAGTTGGTTGGTTTGCAGTATGTGGTTGGCGACTTGATCGTGGTACTACAAATTGGAAGCCATCTCTGACCACTGTTTTATATGGGTGATGAGCTTCAGTTATATGTCTGGTGATTGATTTCGGCTCAATGAGTTGCGGTTCTAATTCTTCTGGAATTTCAGTTTTAATATAAACTTCAGAGGTGATAGCTTCAGAAATATTGCTTGGTAATGTGTAACTAAAAATAATTTTTTGTTAGAATTTCAATATTCATATTATATAGTAACTTTCCAGAAAAAATTTTTAAAAGTTTGATTTAACATTTTCCATAATTTTCTCAAATATTGATTGTTGATTATGAAATGAAGACACCTTCGAATATTTATTGGTCTGTATAATTGCTTTTTTTTTACAATGAATAAAAATAAATGTTCACTTTCACAGAATACAATGTGCTTAATAATGACATGCAATAATATTAATTTTCATCGTACACTACTCGAAAACCCAGTTTTCGTGGCTCTATCGGGACGGGAAAGTAGGTGTTCGCATGGCTAGGCGAGAAAAATCGCAAATAATGGCTATATTTCCATACGACCGGAAAATGCAGACATGGGTCCAGTTGCTGATTTAAACATCCACTCCCGGCTACACGGATATTCCAGGAGGAACTTTATTTTAAGAAGGGAGTAAAGTTACGACATAGCACACTGGTGTAGTCCCTGAATCCGACTCTGTCTAAGCCATGTATGAAAGTTAAAATTTTGGCGAACGCGCAGGGATTTCTTCGAACTGTTTACCACTATTTTTTGTGAATATTCTTATCTAGACATTTCCAGTGCGGTCCATTGTTTTTGTGGCCAGTCTTATCTAATCTAGACAATTCCAGGGTAGCGATTGCTTTTGTGTGAGCTGCAATCTACAATAATCTAGAAAAGAGGGCACTTAATATATAAAGACTTCCAAACAGCGGGATAAGTTTAGTTTATAATTTGATCTCGTGATATAAACAGTGAACAAGTAAATAGTCGAAGTGAATAAACAGTAGTCTAAGTGTTTATATAAATTAGTGTAAGTGAATATACTGTGTATATAATATAAATTAGTGAATAAATAAATTAAGTGAGTGGACCTAAAGTGTGTAAAACTTTTAAATAAATAAGAAAAACATTACAATATGAACAAATTTATGACCATTTTATGAAATGAAAGATGGAGAACAACGCTTCCTCTTTTCCGAAAAATGTGGTGATGGTCTATTTTAAAAAGTTAAAGAACAAATTAACACTATGGTCTAATTATTCAAACTAACCTAACCATATCTGCAAAGCATTCAGTTGACATATCTAAATATTCAAAGCTGCATGTAAAGGAATCTTTTTCCAGTGTCTATTTCCTGACCGTATTATTTAAATTTTCGTTTTAGTTTATTTCTGGTAATTCATTTCATTTTCTCAAACGACGTACGTTTCGGCGCATTGCCATTTTCAAGTATTTATTTTTCTCTACAATGAATAATGTGCTACTTGATTATAATACATTGAACAATAAAAGCTATGACAAAATTAATTTAAAACAATGAGCTATTAAAACTTACACATTATAAATCTGCTGCCGACTGTGGACATTGCATTTTAAAATATTTTAGAATAAAATAAAGGTACTCGAACCTGTCTGATTTACAAAATCATCAACAAAACATACAAATAATAGTCATAGGCGGGTAAGATGCAAAACACCTACAGCTACTCTATCAAATGGTTGTATATTTTTGGGAGACTTTGAAGGTCCGTCTTATAGTTAATTGAATTTTTGTTCTTTTTGATATAAATAATTTCTTTGATTTCACGTTTGAGTCTGGTTTCTTATTTCTCTAAAATTTTAATGTTTTCAAAATCAAAACTATGGTGATTTTCGATTGCGTGTTTTGAAAGGGCTGTGAAATGTTCATTGTCAGTTTTTATGTTGTATTTGTGATTGTAAATTCTGTTATGTAGGTATTGAGATGTTTGACCCACGTATTCACCATGGCAATCGTTACATTTGATATTATATACTACATTATTTTGTTTCAATTTTTCGGTTTTCGGTTTAAGTTTTGTGAAAGACGTCTTGGTATAATTATTAGGTTTGTGCGCTACATTTATATTATTTTTTCTCAACAGCCCTTGCATTTTTTCTGATGGACCTTGTACGTATGGTAAACTAATATACGAGTATGTTTTGGTTGAGATTTTATTACTAGAGTTATTAGTACTTCTATTGTTTGTGTCCCTTGCATTATTATTGTTATAAATTTTATGTATTCGTTTTTTTATTATAGGATTGCAAAAGCTTTCTGTATATTCATTACTTTGTAAAACTTCTTTAATCTTCTTCAAATTATCAGGTCTGTTATTAGGATGTGAGAGTTTTAGGGCTCTGTCTGTAAGGTTATTAACAACACTTCTTTTGTATGTGATTGGTACATTATAATTAAAGTTTAAATATCTTTCAGACCATACATGTTTGGTAAACCAATTTGTTTCAATTTAACCGTTATTATCATATTTAACTGTTATATCCAAAAAGTTTATTAGTTTTTCGATATCTTTCTCAAAAGTAAATTGTATTCTGAGGTGAAAACAGTTTAAAGCACTGATTTGGTGAGAGGTGAAGATAGCGTTTATTGATTTTATCTTTTGTCATACATTACAAGACCAATAACAACAACAAAAATACAATATTTATTAGATTGTGCAGTTTGTATTTGCATTTAGTTGTGTTATTTTATTGTTCTTCTTGTGACTTTGAGTTTTTAGTGTAATAGGTAATAGAGTATTATGAAAAACATTATTTTTAGTTCGTTGTTGTGTTCCTCAACAAATGCTCAATGGTTAGTTAGGTAAATTTTTATTATTATATTTAAAAATGTATACATACATAATGTTTAATGTTAGTTAAAATAAAATGTGTTTGTTTTTTAATATTTTTTTATTGATGCCTCATATTACCTTTTTAAAACACGCCTCAGCGTGTTAAACTCGAACTTTCAAACACGCGCGTTTTTTAGAGTCCCTATGGTAACAACAACTTGAGAAACGTAAGTATCAATGACAACTTTTCTATTAGTTTTTAAATTGTATATTTTCATTGGGAACCAATGTCTTATTTGGTTTTCTCTGCAAAATTTATTTATATATTCATATATACACTGTATCCTTTTAAATATAAATAAAGAAACTTTTTGATTATTGATCTGACAGCAGTACCTCGTAACGTCAAATAAAAATAAATACTATTTGACTTTCACGAAACTTGGCTGGGCATCGAGGGCTTCCATTTTTTTGTAGTAGTAATATAATATTAATATTTTATGATTTCAAAGTGCACCAATAAAAAAAAATAGCGTAAAGTATTCGTGGATAACTGGTCTTTCAAACACTATTTCGAGCACTCCGGCTGCGCCGTCGTGCTCGAAAAAACGCGCGTGTTTGAAAGACCTCTTTATCCACTTATACTTTAATTTACTATTGTACTATTGTTTTATTTAAAACCAAAAGATCCTTTCAAGTCGGAAGTAACAATTTTGGGTCATAAGCATTTTCCTCTTTAAAATATAATTAAATGCCATTGACCTAAACTTTTTACTTTCAACTTGAAAGGTTTCAAAATTGAAAACTTTGAAATCAAGGTATATAAATTCTAAATTTACCGCCACGAATTTTTATAGATGACTGCTTAAAACGTCCCTTAACTTATCATGACAACTACAGACAGCAGGAGATTCGACAAGACCAAATTTTTAACTAGAGTGGGTAGTCTTTTGATTGTTGTTGGTCTATGCCGGTGTCACTGATACCATGGGGAATCCTTTAAATCTGATTTATATCCGGATCGTCAATTGATGTTGATTATGAAATGAAGATGCCTTCGAAAATTTATTGGACAGTATATTTGCTTTTATATTTATAAAATGAATAAAAAGAGTATTTACTTTTACAGAATACAACATGCTTAATTAATGACATGCTATAATATGTGACTTAAAAATTCACCGAAACTCATTGTACTTCACGGGATATTTGCCGGTTTACTCAACGAAGGTGGGGAGGTTCGTGAATACCTCACAAAATAACGAAATGATCTTCATGGGCGCCAGGAAGTCAGTATCCAAATACCCCTAGCTCTACTACTCATGCGACTTACCAACATAAGCAGGTATAGTACCAAAATAAAACAAGTGTGCTAGAATCAGTTCTATTTAAATTTGACTACAAAAAAATACTCAGTACTAAATAATTGAAATATTAACTACCGGGTAAGCTATAATCATAATACTTAAATCAGTAAAAAAAATATAATACAAAATGGTAAGCACAACATATAAACAAATTCTAAGGTGGGAACGCGATTGTTTATTAGGAATAAATGTACCAAAATTCATAATACTTAAGTAAAAGATAATACAAAATGGTAAGCACAGTGTTATAAAACAGTTTATAACATTTTGGTTCATTCAATTACCACTACTAGTTAAACGCATTCATCTCTATCAGTATTGTCTGTGTTCTTTTAATCGTAGACAGTGTGCTTAAAAAATATGTCAGTTCGGTAACAACTGTAAATGTCACTGTCATCCGTTTTTAAAAAAGAATTCCTTTGCCGATTCAAAAAGTTAGGAAATGCAAGTAATTCAGTGAATTGTCACCTGTTCCATTAAGGTAATAATTTTTTCATAGATGAATATATAGACCTTGGTCATGCCAAATATATTCCTTTTCCGGATGAACTCAAAATTCGGAATACATATTTTCTCCCTCATCATTGTGTACTCAGAGATGATCATCAAACCACAAAACTAAGAGTTGTTTTTGATGCGTCAAGTAAAAGTTCTTCGGGTGTGTCCCTTAATGACATTTCACTGAAAGGTTACCAGGTCCAACCTGATTTATATGACATTTTATGTAGATTTAGACAATACCGTTATACGATTACTGCTGACATTTAAAATATGTACAGGCAAGTATTAACCAATCCTGAGCAAAATTTTCTTCAGAACATTCTTTGGCGACAATCCCCTGCGGATCCCCTTCAGTGCATTGAGTTGCAAACAGTTACTTATGGTACAAACTGTGCACCCTTCCTAGCAACTCGATCTCTTACGGAATTGGCACGTACATCAGAGAAAATGTTTCCCGCTGCATACTTATGTTGATGATATTCTGTATGGTGGTGAGAATATTGCCGAGCTAGAGACGTCATACGATCAGTTAAATTCACTTCTTAACTCCGCAGGGTTTCAACTTCATAAATGGAACTCAAATTCGTCGAAGTTTAGAAAAACTCATTGTCTAAATGAAGATACTACAAACCATGACATTTCAATAGAGAATGTTTCCAATAAAGTTCTGGGACTCTCCTGGAATAATGTAACAGTTAATTTTCTGATTTCTAGTCCATATTCCTTTTCTACTGAGATTATTACAAAGCGTAAAGCGCTTTCCATAATTGCTCAAATGTTCGATCCGCTAGGCTTCATAGGTCCAGTAATTGTGACTGGAAAAATATTCATTCAGAGATTGTGGTTAGCAAATCTTTCATGGAATGATTCTCTTGAAAGTGAACTTCTTTCTGAGTGGTGTAACTTTATAAACACATTACCTGATTTACAAAAGTTAAAAATTCCACGTTCATTGTTTCTAGATAAACAAATTGTTCTAGTCCAACTTCATGGATTTGCAGACAGCAGTATCAAGGCATATGCTGCCTCTATATAATTCCTTGCTGTATATTCAGACAACTCTGTTTCTAGCAACCTTGTTACTTCGAAGTCAAGAGTAGCCCCAATTAAAACCATAACTCTTCCAAGATTAGAGTTATGTGCCATGGTGCTATTAGCTAATTTAACTAAAAAGATATTACACATTTTTCAACACAAATTAAAGTTTTCTTCCGTAAATCTTTGGACCGACTCCCAGATAGCTTTGTATTGGATTCAATCCCATCCATCCAAATGGACAACTTTTGTAAGCAATAGAGTGTCACAAATTCAATCACTATCTTCTAACTGGAAATGGAGACATGTAAAATCGAGTGAAAATCCCGCTGACAATTTATCTCGCGGAGTTCTTGCTTCAGAATTAATCGACACCAAACTCTGGTGGCATGGACCAACTTTCTTGCTCGATGTTAATTGGAATTACATAAATACATCAAGGACTATTGTGGTTGATGCCCCAGAACAAAGAAAAAATGTGATGTATACATCATTGATTTCTAATGCCCAAATTCAGTTTAGGCAAACTTATTTTCAAAGATTTTCTAACATTAATCGGTTAATTAATTCTATATGTTACATGTTCAAATTCATTACAAATTCAAAAAATCGTTCTGTAGTTTCCATTGGTCCTTCGAGCGTTCTAGAGAATAAAGCTGCTTTTGAATTCATTTTAAAACAGACTCAGCTTTCCGTATTTTCCGAATACATTTCTGAAATTGAGATGAAAGGAACAGTTTCTGACAAAAATATTCTTCGGTTAAATCCAATATTAAATGAAAAGGGTATCCTATGCGTAGGAGGAAGATTGCAAAATGCACTTTTTCCCGATTCTCAGAAACATCCAATTTTGCTTTCATCCAAGAATCATGTGGTAACTATAATGCTTCGACATGAACACATAAGACTTGGTCATGGTGGAGCTCACACAGTTTTGTCAAATTTTCGATTGAAATATTGGCCTCTTGATGGCTTACAGCAAGTCAAAAGAGTGATACACAATTGTATAATATGCCACAGGTTTAATGCCAAATCTGCACACCAGATAATGGCTAACCTTCCACGAGACAGAGTTTCTCAGTCACAACCTTTCGAAAAGGTAGGAATCGATTTCGGAGGTCCCTACTTAATTAAATCTTCTCGATTGAAAAAAGCCCCAACAACAAAGTGCTGGATTGCTGTATTTGTGTGCATGGCTACAAAAGCCGTACACATTGAATTAGTTTCTGCCTTGTCGACCGAGGCATTTCTTCTTACCCTTAAACGGTTTATTGATAGAAGAGGCAATCCCAGTGTGATATACAGTGACCAAGGAACTAATTTTATTGGGGCCAGCAACCAGTTAAAAGAATTATATAATTTTTTTCAAAAGCCTGATGTTGAGAAAAACATTTCTACCTTTGCTGTTTCAGCCCGCATTCAGTGGAAATTTATACCTCCGCATAGCCCTCATTGGAGAGGATTATGGGAGGCAGCTATAAAAAGCACAAAGGCCCGTCTTCGACGTGTTATTGGAGATTCTACGTTAACAACATATGAAGAATTAAGCACTATTCTTGCCCAAATTGAGGCAGTCTTAAATTCAAGGCCTCTCTGTCCTTTGTCTAATGATCCTTTAGATATGAACTGTCTCACTCCAGGTCACTTTCTCATAGGTACCAGTATGACTGCCTATCCTGAAGTCAATCCGACCGACATACCAGAAAATAGACTTTCATTTTGGCAAAAGTGTGCCCAAATCCAGCAAAATTTTTGGAAAAGATGGCATGTGGAGTATTTAAACAGGCTCCAAAACCGACCAAAATGGTTAAGTTCTTGTAAAAACTTACAAATTAATGAACTAGTTCTTCTTAAAGAAGATAATGTTCCACCACTTAAGTGGCCTCGTGCTCGAATATTAGAAATTTTCTTTGGTTCAGATAACAAGGTGAGATCTGTGAAAGTCAGAACATCTGACTCAATCATCACCAGACCAATAACCAAAATTAGTCCTCTGCCGATTAATCATTCGAGTATGGATTAAATCTTACTATGTTTGTTAATCTTTGTGCAACATGTATGATTCATTTCAGAGTTATGATTTCTGTTTTTGTTGTATAGAATTTGTTTTACGTTAGTACTATTTACAGTCTTCGTTTGCTTATGGTTTTTGTCCATGCACTTTCTTCTATAATGTAAAGTACCTTAATGATTGGATAATCGCTGCTTCTGTAACTTGCTCCAGGTAATACACCTAACCACAGTATTGAATTTGATTTTTTTTTACAATTCATTGAAGTCAGGATTGGTTAATACTTGCCTGTACATCGTTTGAATGTCAGCAGTAATCGTATAACGGTATTGTCTAAATCTACATTAAATGTCATATAAATCAGGTTGGACCTGGTAACCTTTTAGTGAAATGTCATTAAGAGACACACCTGAAGAACTTTTACTTGACGCATCAAAAACAACTCTTAGTTTTGTGGTTTGATGATCATCTCTGAGTACACAATGATGAGGGAGAAAATATGTATTCCGAATTTTGAGTTCATCCGGGAAAGGAATGTATTTGGCATGACCAAGGGCTATATATTCATCTATGAAAGACTTATAGTTTTGGAACAGGTGAGGATTTAAATGAAGTCTTTTTTCTAAAGACATGAATCTTTTCTTTGCTATGAAATAAGAATTTTCCAACTTTTCATATTCATTTGTACTTTTTAAGGGAATGTTCACTTGAAAGCGACCATTTTTCAACCGTTTATGATTTTTAATAAAATCCTGTTCAGCAAGCTCTTCCTCTGGAGATAAAGGTGGCTTAACCTGGAGTTCTTCTATCTCCCAAAACTTGGAAAGATTTTCATTTAACGTAATGTCAAGATCAGATACTACTGCACATGATTGGAGAAAAAATGTTTTTACATTTTTCGAAGGATGTATTTACTAATTTTGGGCTATTTTCGCCTAATGAAAGAATATTAGGAAGAAGAATATCGTAGTATACATCTGCTCCAATCAGAATGTCAACATCTGATGGAGTGCTGAAATCTGGATCTGCTAAATGGAGTTGTTTTGGAATTTTCCAAGAACGCATCTTAACTGGGCACTGTGGAATTTTTGAAGTAATAGAAGGTAGAATACTACAATTTATTTTGACTTTGAAATCAGTAGCATTGGAATGAAGAGTTATGTCAGCCATTTGTTTTGAAAGAAATGTTATATTTTGGACACCTTGTCCTTGTAATGTTACATTGTGAGTTTGAAGTTTAAGCTTATCTGCAAGTTTCTCTGTCATAAATGACGCTTGACTGCCAGCGTCCAGAAGGATTCTAGCTTGGATAGGAAAATTTGTATTCGAATAAATAGTTACAACAGCAGTAGCCAACATTACATTTGTTTCAGATTTTGTTGACACTGTGTGAACCACGGGATTTAATAAGCTCTTAGATGTAATAGCATTCAACTGTTCAACTTGTGAACCTTGCACAGTTGTATATTTCGAATGTTCTCCTCTGGCACTTGAAACAGAAATGTTTTGTCCGGATGTCCCTTGACAAGCAGAACTGGAGTTATTTTCAATTGCCCTATGTGAAACAAGAGAGCAATCCTTGTTCTCATTTTGAACCCTAGAATCAGTTAAATAATTACGCGCTTGAACATTATCTCTATGGAGGGAAGTGTGATGTTTTTTGCCACACTCTGAACAACCTTTTGACCTACATTCGACAATTTTATGCTTACCGCCCATGCAGTTAAAACACAACAGTTGTGACTTCAGAAAATCGTACTTTTGATTAACAGACATTTTGGAGAAGTCGGGACAAGAATATAGATCATGGCTAGACGTTTTGCACTTCCAACATTTTCTGTTACTGAAAGCTTGTGTATGGAGGGAAACCCTTTTGACTGGCTTAGGAGAAGATTCTTTCTTTTGGAATGAATTAATACTTAATGATTCTAACATACTTGCATATGAATCCAATATGGTAAAAAACTCATCTAAAGTAGGAAGAACATCTGTGACTCTGTTCGACTGATAATATTTTTTTGTATTGAAGTCTAATTTACGAACTAAAATATTAATCAGAATTATATCCCAATGTTCTACTGGACATTTCAAATTTTTTAAGGACTCTACATTTTTCTCTACTGTTACTTTAAAATCTCTAATTGATTGAGCCGTTCCTTTTGTTAAAACAGGCAAATGAACTATGTCATTTAAATGCGAATTTATGATAATTAAATTATTGTCATATCTTTTTTGAAGAATAGGCAATGCTAATTGAAAATTGTCATTGCTCAATGGTAAAGACTCTATCAACGTTAGATGTTCTCCGCGGAGATAAGACTTCAAATAGATAAACTTTTGGATATCAGTCAAACTCCTATTATCCCTAATCAAAGAGTAAAACAGCTGTGAAAAAGAAATTCATTTTTGGTATTCACCTGAAACGGGCGGAATGGAAATTTCAGGAAGTTTAACTCCTAAATTCGGGCAATTTTCTGATCTAGTAGATTGTTGTAGTGTATTGACCTGAGGGGCCTGAAGTGAATGAATTTTTTCTCTTAACCTTCCTATCATATTACAAACAATGTCTTCAACAATTGAACTATCTTCAGTGTCAGAATTATCCGAATTGAAATTTTGAATATTTTGTTGAAGGTCAGAATATTTAACTAAATTTTCATCTAGTTTCTTAATTCTTTCTACAAGAACAAATGCATTTAATGCTGAATCTAAGTGACTGTCAATCCAATTACTACAACGAGTAATTGCACCTTTAACATATGCCCGTGACTTTTTCAACTGTTCCATGGTAAAAATAGTTCTAATGATGTTTGTTTGTTCGTTCGTACAATATGAAGAAAGCAATATGAAATTGTTCAACGTTAACAGTAAAATTCTGAAAATGAATGAACTCAAAGGATTGATGCTTGTCTATCCACAAACAAAATATTTTTTGTTAATTTTACACGTACTACATACAATAATGAAACTAAATTAAATTTGTCAATTCCTTGAATTAACACACTCTCGAAGAAAAATGATGAGAGATAATAATTCGAACTAATAAATTACCTTAACGGCTGCAAACCAGACGAAATCCATTAAAAATATAAAAATTTCAATCTAAATCTAAATAGTGCACATAGGAAAGTCGATGTATTTT
This sequence comes from Galeruca laticollis, assembly GCA_963921935.1. Lineage (NCBI taxonomy): Eukaryota > Metazoa > Arthropoda > Insecta > Coleoptera > Chrysomelidae > Galeruca > Galeruca laticollis. Next base: position 214,055,942 of record OY998177.1, read on the forward strand.
TATAAAAGGCAGAAAGAATATCAAAACTGGTAAAACTGGATCTATTCTTCTTTCTGGAATACTTTCTGCGTATAATCTCTTGTAACTAACTGCTGACTGGTAGTTTTATTCAACTCGAAATAGGATGTTGTGAAGGATACGTCCGGCTCGATAGGATCAATTATGAACGGGATGGGCTAACTTCCCAATCCAATACATTAGAGAACTTAAATCATATGCACTTGCATACCAATCCTTCAATATACATGGACGTAGACAACCAGCACTGGAACTGAAGTAATCCTTCCCAAATTCCTCAAGGTAGTAGAAATAAATTGTTGACGTATATTTTTTATAATCATATTTCAACAATAACAATAAATAACGTATGCGTCTTGTTGCATTAACCCCTATTATCTTTCTTAATATTGAAAAAATTATTACCTTAATGGAACAGGTGACAATTCACTGAATTACTTGCATTTCTTAACTTTTTGAATCGGCAAAGGAATTCTTTTTTAAAAACGGATGACAGTGACATTTACAGTTGTTACCGAACTGACATATTTTTTAAGCACACTGTCTACGATCAAAAGAACACAGACAATACTGATAGATATGAATGCGTTTAACTAGTAGTGGTAATTGAATGAACCAAAATGTTATAAACTGTTTTATAACACACAGCATACAAACAAGTTCTAAGGTGGGAACGCTATTGTTTATTAGGAATAAATGTACCAAAATTCATAAGTAGTTCAATAACCCAAGTACACCCAGCGTAAGCTTACGCGTAGGATAAAAAGGAAAAAAATAAGATAAACTCAAATTTACAACTAACAGCTACAGAGCAATAGCTATCCGTTCACAGTATAAATCAATATATCAGTAAATCCAAATTAATTATTTTATATCAAGACTAGTGCAAAAAAATAATAAAAGAAATACAAGCAACTGTGTCGTATGTAATATTATAATAGTCATGGGTAGCGACTAAGCAGTAGTAGCCAATTCTAACAGCGATAATAAAGTAGCAACTAACGTAAAGAAAATAAGTTAACCAAAAATTTACAATAAGCAATCAAGCAATCAAGCAATCAAGCAATCAAGCAATCAAGCAATCATCGTAATTAAGTTGAGTGAATTAAAAAAAAAACATAAAATCTATATGACTTATGGCACGCAATGTTAGACTAATAATATTAGTAAGGAACGGAATCAATTAATTAACATCACCAATGAACCTTGGGTGCGGTGGGTACAACGATCCAACATTGTAACAGCAGAATCTGTTCCTCACCGGAAGTACTGTGAATCAATTTTGCTGAAATCAGCCCACAATGAACTTGTACCCCCTAATATCAATTCTTTTTAGAAGTCAGTAATGATATTTTGTCGCTCCGAAAAATACTTTTTTAAAAAACTAAAAATTACTGTTGAAGGCGTTTATTACATGGAAGTTACTGTTAGCTCAAAGAACAATGGACTGTAGATTTATTCAATTATGCAATTAGCGAATCGACAACATATAAAAAAAACTCCAATTTAATTCTACTTACCAAAGTACCACACACTATGAGTTTTCACGATCGATCGTTTGGATTACAGTGGATTATAGTGAAAGTCCTGGCCTTTGTGACACTAACTAAAGTTTATTCCAATGTCTATATTTGCGAATAATATTACAACAAAATAAAAGTACTTGACACACGTCTCGGTTTTAACAAATTTTCGGTTTTACATTAAGAGTGATCGCAAGTAAAATTGAAACGAACTGTTCCTCAGCGACAGCGGTAACGATAATGACCAGAACTAAAAATTAGTCCTTTATCAAAATGTACAAGAACTCAGTTTTGAAATTTAATGAAAATAATCCATGAGCGGCACACCGAATTTTTATGGAAGCTAAGAGGGTGGCGCGAACAGTTACAAACAATCTCTCTCATTATTACACGATTCTTCTTTTATATAGTTTTAATTATAAATACAACATAAGCAAATATTTTACATGGGTCAGCCATTGTCGTTTCTTAACTCAGTCCTCCACAAAACCCTAAATAATAGATACACTTATTAAAGTTTTTCTCGAATCATATCAACTTTTTTTTGAGTCATAGAACTTAGAAACCATTAAATAAAATAATTTCTAGTCATGTTTTCTATAAGTAAAGACTTATCCATGATTTTAGATACCTTAAAACTCTATCCTGAGTTAAACAAGTAAAATGAAATTTTACCAATAATATAACGCTATACTCAAGGCGGTAAGCTTAATCACAGTTAATGATCAAATTTAGAGAATTCATTTACAAAATAAATGTATGAATTATACCTTTCCGACACTAAATTAAATTATAAGGCAACTCGCCCTTTATTTTTAAGGGGTTTAACTACAATAACGAAGAAAAAATATATATTTGTATCACGTGTAAAATTTAATTTATTTTTGCATAGCGCGCTTTCAGCTCTCTAGACATAGATCCATCATCAGTGCTTAATCTAAAAATACATATTCAAATCACAACCAATAGTGTTAAATTACTAAATAAAGTTGAGAAAGTTAACAATAGTAATATATGAATTTAATTTAAAGGTGATACAAAAAGGTTTTAATATTAGAAATTTAATAATAAAAAATGATTATAATTACATTGAAGTTACTATTATTTAAATTTAGTAAATGTGTCATAATGAGGTTTTTTTGAAACTAAAAAAGGGAAATGAAACCAGATGTTAAACTTATTAGGTAGGTATAAAAAGTTTTATATTATTAATTGATTTTTAACGAAGAAAGGAAAACTATATATGAAATTTAATTGCATACAAAATTATTTTTAATATTATTTATGATTATTAAAACTGAAAATATCGAATTGCTAGTTAAGTGAAAGTTTGACTAAGTTTTTTATGAAAGTTTTTTTTAATTTAAAGATAAAAAGGTCGATAAAAAATACGTACTGTCAGATTCTATATAATAAAATTTCCTGGCTTCATCGCCTCCGTTAATAATTAAACAGATTAATAAATTTTTATACACAAACTTGGACATCACATTTAAAAATTTTTAAAATCGAATTTTACTTCCCAAAAAATTATTTTCTTAAACACCTGTCATGTTAGAACCTCTACAGGTGGTTGTGTCGGTTTGACTGACAAATATGAGTACTTCAACTGTCAATTAGGTTTGTTCGATTGTTTGTGAATACTCTGTTCAATTTGAGAGATCGAATGCAAAAATGATTATTTAATTAAATTCAGAAAAGTAATTTTTAACAACAATGAAATCAATTATGTGTAATATTCCATTTAATTTAGTAATTGTAATGAATGATTAGCAATTTAATTAGGATAATTAAAATTATTTAGAAGATTAGGTTGAGAAAACAAACAAATTGGAATTAAAAATAAACCAATGCGAAAACATCCGAAATCACACCCATCCCACATTTTCGGGATGCCATTATGGGTCTTAACTTGAAGAAAAGACGCAGGATGGAATCCCAAATGCCTCTATAGAGGTGTGAAGATAGTTTATATCCAGCCATAGAAGTAATCTGTTTTCTTCCATGTTGGAAGGGTGGGATCCAAAGATCTAAAGATAAAATAAACCATTTACAAAGAAGTGGAGTATACAGGTTACAATGCTCAGATTGTACAGCAAGCTACATTGGAAGGACATGCAGGCCTTTGGGAGTCCGTATAAATGAGCATATTAGTAAACCCAACAAGTCATCATTCGGTCATCACTTAGAATATAATAATCATAATTTTAGCCACACAGAAAATTCAAAGATCTTAGTTAACGTCAACTCTAAAACATTACTTTACTAGATTTTTATGAAAACCTTGAAATCAGTAACGAGCTTAAATTTAATGATAAATGTCTAAACAAACAAGACAGCCTAAATAGGAACTATATACCCCTACATCGTCAACTCATGTAACCCTCAATGATGATAATGTCCTAACCTGCTTGTCACCAGATCAATAACGCTTGCTAAAATAAGTTAGTTTCGAGACAATACATTAGAACCTGTAGAATATGTATTTTTAGATTAAGCACTGATGATGGCTCTATGTCTAGAGAGCTGAAAGCGCGCTATGCAAAAATAAATTAAATTTTACACGTGATACAAATATATATTACTTTTCCGCCCAACCGAGAGAAGTATTGGTTTACCCCAAAAAAAGTTGGAAATTTGAAATTTTTTTTTGAGTTATTTTTACGTTTTTCATCAACAACAACACGAAAAAACGGTTTTTAGAAAAAAAATCCTGTGTGTATGTCGTCGTTGTCGTCGGCCACTTTTCCTTACAAGTCTTGTTAGCACGATACAGCCTCCGGAGTGCGAAAAGTCACCAATTTTATGATTGAATGTTGTTAAGCACATGTCACAGATGAACCCTATTGATTTTCAGCTCTCCAGAGCCAGTACAACGGGTGTTATGGTACTTTAAGTACGACATTTTAGTCATTTCTTGAGAAATTTCAGTTTGTTAGCACGATAAAGCCTCCGGAGTTCAACAAGTCACCAATTTTATGAATGAATATTATTCAGGATATCTCACTGATGAACCATATTGATATTTAGTTCACCAGAGCCAGTACAACAGGTGCTTTAGTACTTTAAGTACGATATTTTTGTCATTTTTGGGGAAATTTCAGTTTGTTAGCACGATACAGCCTCCGGAGTATATACAAGTGACCAATTTTATGATTGGATATAATTCAGATCTTCTCAAAGATAAACCCTATTGATATTCAGCTCACTAACGGCTGTACAACGGGAGCTATGGTACTAGAAGTACCAAATTTTTGTCATTTTTGGAGAATTTTCAGTGTGTTACCACGATGCAGCCTCCAGAGTGTACAAAAGTGACCAATTTTATGATTGAATATTGTTCAAGGTGTCTTACATATGTACCCTATTGATTTTCAGTTGACGAGTCCTATAAATCCAGATATACTAAATTTTTGGTTATTTTTGGAGAAACTTCGATTTGTTAGCACGATACATCCCCCGAAGTGTATACTAGTAACAATTTTATGATAGAATATTGTTCAGGGCCACAGATGCGGAAAAGTTAGTTTTAATCTTTAAAACCGTTTATTTTTTCTTCGTTACCCTATACGTGTACACAGCCACCAGCATCATTTGATGTCCTTCATTTAACTACAATGACAATAAATGGTCGTACCGTTGGATAACTAGCACATCATGGGACCATTCGGGATCCTCAAAAGTGTTTTTGATAAATTACTTGTTACTTGTAGAATCTGTCGAATATAATTTTAACGAATTTACTAAATTTGTCATTTAACATAACCAAGAAAGAATAGAGTGGTATAAAAAATAGTACATACCGGTTTACAAAAAAGCAGGAGCCAACCTACGAAATAGCTGCTATTGTGGGAGAAGAAAATCCCTCGTTAGAGGCTGAAATCCAAGTAGAATACAGAATACCAATATCTTCCATTTCTAGATCGTATGGATTTCAATACTACGTAGTGCCCATATATCCCAATTTAATGGCTCATTATTAAAGTCAAAAACTTTGTTCACCACAGTACTTCACCACACAATCTACGACAAAATAATGGCCTACCAGCTTAGCGAGAGCGCTGGTTATCAACAATCCCTGACGAAATCTACAATTTCCACACATAAAGAATCCTAACTTAAACCTATCTACTAATTGAAGGAAACCTACAAAGTACCAGCTTATAATAGTGCGGTTCTAGCTTGGTACTATTCCACTAGATGACCTCACTCAACAAAATGAAATTTAAACAATTTACTATGAGAATGTACAATACTCTGACAAACAGATACAGCAATAAAGATAAAATGAAATTCACTACGGTAAGGTCGGTAAGGTGAACTGAAATAGAACATAACTATTAATAAATAAGTTTCATTTACCAGGCGGTGATAAGAATTTATAAACATCAAAATTCGACAATCACTAAAATTTAGAAACTAGGAATCGAGAAAGGAGTGAGTAAAATACAGGGTCATTCTTGACTGTATTTTCGGTTAAAAAAACGTAACAAATACTAATTTTAATTAATTTTATTGACATTGCAGAAAAATCACTACTCTATCTAACGTTAAATATAGATCATCGAACAAAACGTTGAGAATGTAACTTAACATTGATACATAATGGTAATATTAAATTAAACATAAAATAAAATGAATATAGCTTACAAAATATCGGAAAACTTTAAAATAAAAGTATATACATATGTATGTATCTCTGTAGCTGTTATCGTCCACCTTTCTATACCGCACATAAATGTTACGTCGTACTCTGAAAATTATTGAAACTTTGAGCCGTGCCAATCATTAGACTTGCCACGATTTGAAATGCCAATCACACCCCTTTAGATTTGTAATAAAATTATCTACATTTACATATATGATTTTTTTGAAAAAAGTGTGAGGTAAAATTACTAATGCCAATTAACCCATTTACACTTGATTGGGGGCTATTATTGCCAGAAAAAGGTAGTCTTCGGACCAATTCCTCGATACTCATAAAAATAAAGAAAGGTTAAAAATTCTAGTCACCAGCCTCGGCAATAGTACGGAAAAAAAACGACGACAACGGCTACGGAAAAGGACAACGATTTTTGGTACATGGAACGGTCAAGGTCTCTCTAAGAAAATAATTGAAGTAATAAACGAACTTACAACATTGAAAGTAGATATAGCAGTTTTTACTGAAACAAAGAAAAAGGGGCAAAGATCATAAAACTTATGTAAATACGATAACTATTACAGTGGCGTCCCCAAAGACAGTAGAGCTCAACAAGGAGTGTCCTTACTGATTCATAGAAAACTGGAAAAGTATATCACAACATGGGAACCAATCAGTGAAAGAATAATGAAAGTCAATATATGTATACGGGGATATAGACTTACTATCATGGGAGTATATGCAGTCAACGATGATTCTAGGGAACTTATAATACTTGGAGATTTTAACAGTAGAGTAGGGAGAAGAGACCGAGATAAAGTAGTAGCACAATATGAAGAGGAAATTGTGAATAACAATGGACAAAGACTAATACAACTATGCACTCAAAACAAATTAAAACTTTTAAACGGATTTTATCAACACAAGTCAATACACAAGTACACTTGGATTCAATATACAAGGAACTTAAAATGAATAATCGATTATGCAATAATGAAACAAAAAACACAGTTAAAACCACAAGACGTAAGAGTTCGCAGATGTCCAACATGCGGGAGTGATCATTACCTACTATGCACAAAAATTATGTTTCCAGGAAGAAACACGTTTCCAAGAACAGAACATGAGACGGACAACACCTCAGAATTCCAAGAACGAAATTATAATTTGAAAAGTTTAGAAAATGAAAGCGTTAAAATATTATACCAGAGTAAACCCAATAAGAAACTGAGAAATCAATTGGTTAGAAATGATGACCAATACTACGAAAATATAAAGAACAGTATCCATGAAGCAGCCTTTGAAAGCCTAGAACTCTATGAACAAAACAAGAAAAAAGCACCATATTAATGGGATGAAGAGATTGATGAAAACATAAAATATAAGAAGAGAAAACATCACAAATATCTAAGCTCAGAGAAAACAGAAGACAAAATAGAGTACAGAGCAGCCCAAGCAATAGTTAGGAAAAAAATATGTCAGAAGAAAAACGAAACCTGGAAAAGATACTGCCAAATAATCAATACGTATTTATAAGGAAGTAACAGCTCGAAAAGTTGGAGAATAATAAAAAATCTACGGAGCAATAAAAGATAAGAAATAATATCGTCCATCAAACCACAAGATTGTGAAGAGTATTTGAAACTGTTGTTTAGCAAAAATCGTGAAGAATTTAAAAACCAAGACGATCAAGCCAATAATACTCAAAATATTAGTATACAAGGATCCCCAGTAAGATTAAAAATGGAAGAAATAAAAAAAGTATGTAAATAATTAAAAAATGGAAAGGCGCCAGGACCAAGGGATATTCCAGGAGAACTCCTAAAATACGGCATAAAGAAAGTATGAGCAACTCACGGTGTTATTCCAAAAATGTGTTAGTCTAGCGGCCAGTGATCGCCAACCTGTCGATCGCGAGCTACCGATAGCTCGTGGAGGCAATTCTGGTAGCTCTCACAACGATTTTAATTTAAAAAATACAAACTGCAAAAATCAGAGAAGCCTCCGAAAATTTCACAAAAAAATATAATTGTCATAATATTAAACGTAAACAGCGGCAACGTTGCGGTGAGCCTTCTGCCGCTGACGCCATCAAGCTAGAATCGGCTAGAACCGACCAGCCGGACCAGTGCGTTAGTGTTCGAGAACGATCAGGATTGATTTGAACGGGATAAATACGTACGGCGCGGCGACATTGCGCTTAGCTTAAAACTGAACGCGTAACCAACGTCCAGCGGTTGGGTTGGTAGAGAACAACAAAAAATAATATTATGGCAAGCAGTTGTAAGAAGGTAAAGACATACCACTTTCATTCGGAATGGGAAGAACAAATATCGCAATCGACTTACAGATGAACATTTGGATAATTGTATTCGAATAGCTGTATCAAATTATACTGCAAACATTAAAAAAATTATCGATGAGTCTGAGTGTCAGCCTTCTCATTGAACGTGCTTTTTTATTTTTCAATGTTTATGTTCATGTTAGTGCGTTATCTTTAAATCTTACGTGACATGCCGTTGTGGCTGGATAAAAGTTTGTGTTTATTTTTCAAACATCTTTGTTTGGTAGGTAGGAATGTAGCTATGAACAAGTACGTACTAGTGATATTAGTTATTTTGTTATTAGTTTATTATTAGTCCCTATGTATTATGTATTACCAGTTAAATAGTAAAATAAATACATATAATGATAAATTAACTGTGGATTATTTCATTAACATTGCGTTACGTGGCTTCCATGTGGGTAGCTCGCTGCTTATTCCAAAATTAACAAAGTAGCTCAACACATTGAGAGGTTGGCGACCACTGGTCTAGCCGAAACCCCAGAAGAATGGAAAATCTCATATATGACAAGTATATATAAGAAGGGAGACAAAGCCAAATGTGAGAACTATCGAAGTATAGCGGTCATAAGCTGGGTAAGTAGAGTGTATGGAAAAGTTCTAAAAAAAAATCGAATAGAACAAGAATACAAGGACACGGAAGCAGACAGGCTTCCGAGCAGGTAGATCTACAATAGACCATATATTCACCCTTACTCAAGTAATACAGAAAAAGATAGCTAGAAACCAAGAAGTACATCTACTTTTTGTAGATCTCAAAAAAGCTTACGATAGTGTTCCGATAGAAAAGCTTTGGCAAACTTTAGAAGACACCAATATCAACTATAAATAATTAAAGCAGTTAACAGTATGTATAACAAACCAATAACGAATATCAAAGTAGGAAGACAAGTAACATCCGAATTCACTGTATCGAAGGGACTAAAACAAGGGTGCTGTCTATCACCAACGCTCTTCAATGTACACCTCGAAGGAGCTCTGGAAAACTGGAAAGAAAAAGTTAAAAATATGGGCATACCTCTAATTGACTCCACCTTGTATACATTATGTTTCGCAGACGACCAGGTACTGATTGCTCAAGGTTTTGATGATTTAAATTATATGACCCGAAAACTTATCGAGGAATACAAAAAATGGGGTTTAGAAATAAATATACAAAAAACAGAGTATATGGCAATACAAGAACGACAACAAGAACTCATATTAGAGAACGGAAATATCATTAAAACAACTAGCGAGTATCAATATTTGGGAGTGAAAATTTCACAGAACAGTACACTTGATGCTGCAATTAAAGAGAGGAACTGCTTAGGATAAGAGCCATTGCCTTACTAAACAGCTGTGGGATAAAAAAATTACGAAAGAAAACAAAAAACGAATCTATAACACTATTGTAAAAAGTATAATTACCAATGGTTCCGATGTATGACCCCTAAAAAACCACAACAGAAAAAACCCTACGAGCAACCGAAATGGATTTCTAACGACGAGCAGCCGGAAAGTCCAGAAGAGAACGAATAACCAACGAACGGATATTAGAAATTATGGGCATAACGCACATTACCGAAGATATCGGAAACAAACAATTAGTGTGGTTCGGACATGCACAACGAATAGACGAACAGAGAATTCCCAAACAGGTTCTAAAGTGGCAAACTGGAGGAAAAAGAAAACCAGGCAGTTCAAGGAAAAGCTGGATGGAGGGTATTGACAAAGAAATCAGAGAGAGGGAGCTTGAAGACGATCTATGGAATGATAGAGATAGATAGAGACTGGAAATCGGAAGACGCCGGAGAATGTTTGAAACCGATACATATATATATATATATATAAAGGTAGTCAATTACACAGTGGTATTTTCTATATGCTTTTTGCTTTCGATGGCTACCTAATTTATCAAGAAAAAGAATGACCGTAATTTCTCCCATCTAATGGGGACAAAAAAGGTCGTTGCCCTACATCAAATCCGGGAGTTTTGATTTTTAGCATTGCGTTCAAGGCCATGAATGATTCTCTGAGTTTTTGACCTTGGCGTGTTTGCGCTCGCATCGCCATTTTTTTATCAACATCATACAGCGAGACAGCTTTGTTTGAAACATCCCGTATTATGCGTCCACTACTTGAAATTGAGCAGGATTCATCCTCTCAGTTTGTTTTTGACAATGCTGACTTTAATATCAACACTCTCGATGGATCTAATACTAAAATGCTTTATTATCAGCGGTTATTATAACAGACAGAGCTGCGAAAACGACGTGAATGAAGATATCTAGTGTAATGAAAATCATGCATCAACAAACATTGACGTGGAACAACCTGGACCTTCCAAACGAAGCAAGTTAGAATAAGTAAAGAACGAAACAGGGGGATTAGGCCTACCGGAGAATCCACGTTAAAAAAATCGCGCTGGCGATTCTACCTCAAGGTGACTGCATCCTAGTGTGAAAATGATTCGGGTAACAGCGGATTAATAATTTCAAAGCATTACGTTGGAAACGGACGGTTTGAAAAATTGTGGGAATTGTCTTCGATTTAGTCTGTTCATTCGAGAAAAAAAATGTTTCTTACGAAAGTTATAGGGATACTTATTTAGAAATTTTCGTGGTAGGACCGCATAGAAAAGAGATATTACGAAAAAAACTGTTTTGGCCGCCATTTTTTCAAGTTGGAGCTCGCCGAGGTCATAAACTCAGGGAATTATTTATGACCTTGATCTCAACGACCTGGCCAAAAATCAAAACTCCCGGGTCTGATATAGGGTAAGACCCTATTGACTGGGTTATAACTAGAACAAAAAATGCATTTGAAAAATTTTTAATTAAAAATATCCATATATATTTTATTGAAAAAAAATTCATCAGACAAGGGTATAGGTTTCGGTACGAATCTTAGACTATGAAATATGGAAGTATTACATAATAAAGAAGGTGTGTATCCGTTTTTGAACGTACTTATTTTTTTATTTTCGAAGATTTTCTAGTACGTTTTTCAGATTTTTCTGTTACTCCCAAACAGGTTCTTGAATGATGGTCTAGGATATTCTTTGAAACGAATCCTTCCTTACATATATTACAATTATAAGGCCTTTCCCCAGTATGGTATCGTAAATGTATAGTTAACGTCGATCGCTGAGAAAAAGATTTATCACATAAGTGACATTTGGCAGGTTTTTCTCCAGTGTGTACCCTCATATGCAATTTCAGTTGACCGCCTTTCCTAAAACGCTTGCCGCAAACTGTGCACATAAAACTTCGCTCCTGGTGTTTGGTTAGGTGCTCTGTAAATTTGTTTTTAACTGTAAACGTTTGACCGCAGGAACTGCAGAGGTAGGTTTTAGACGGATGTAAACATCTATTATGTTTAAGAATATTTTGCTTATAAGGAAAAGTTACGTTACAAATATCACATTTGTACCTTACCAATTTAGCAGTTCCTCCGTGCACTTTTCTAGCATGATAACGTAAAGCGGTACTACTATTAAACTTACACGAGCATAATTTGCAGTTAAAACAATCTTCCTCTAGATGAAAAGCTTTGTGATGATCGAACCATTGTTGGGAATAAAAGTCTTTTCCGCATTCGTCACAGTGAATACGTGATATTTTATGTTCTGTAGATAAATGATCTGCTAGATCTGTCAAATTTTTCGTTTTAAATTTGCTGCAGGTTGAACACGTGAACGTCGACGCATCTTCTGAATGACAAGCACTATGTGAACATAATTTATAAATGTCTTCAAATGTTTGAAAGCAAATCGAGCAACGGTCATCTTTAGGTGCGTGATTTCTTAAGACGTGAGATTCGTAAGCTCCTTCCGAAAATAGGTGTATGTCACATACGCGGCAATGTAAATCCATAATTTTCTTTTCTTCAGCTTGATCGTTATTGTCTTCTAATTTATCTAGTTTCTGTTTGTGCCCAGCGTAATGATCAATTAATGAGATTTTATTTTCTAATTGTTTATTGCACATTGAACATACCCAACAGATGCCCAACTTTTTCACTTTTTCTTTTGGCTTTTCGGGAATTGAAATACGAGTATATGTTTCAGATGTATTTGAATAGTTGAATGGATTTATGTATTCGTCTTGAATAGATTTCAATTGGTTTGGTATAAGGAATATTTGTTTGGAATTTCCAGGTATGAACGCGAATGAATTATGCATTACTTCGAGTGGATTGACAATACGATGATGTTGTGAATGTGTAACATTTATAGATAACATATTTGGTACTGCTGTTGTGAATACAGTATTTGAAACAGATGTAGATGTTTTATCATTCTGTATTTGTGCAGAATTGTTAGAAAGTTGAATTGGTACTGTCGGGTACATAACTTTTGAGTGCGTTTTAGATATTTGTAAGTTAGGTTGATTTGGTACTGTAGCAGCTGTTTCAGCAATCGGTATCTTTACAGACACATTACTAAGTTGGTTCGATATTGTTGAATATATCGTTTTTGAAACTGGTGTTTCAGTATTTGATGCTTTTACTGGGTCATTATTAAGTTGATTTGGTACTGTTCCAATGTTCGGTATTTGTATAGAGCCGTTACCAAGTTGAATGGGTATTATTGGGTATATCGTTTCTGAACGGTTTTTAGCTTTTTGAACGTTAGGTATTATTTGTATAGGACTATTATTAAAGTGATTTGGTACAGATGAAAGTTGTGTAGAAGTTTCAGTATTTTGTTGAATTTGTACTGAATTATTATTGACTTGCAATGGTATCAAGTTTGAACCTGCTGTAGGTGTTTGAACATTAGACAATTGTAAATTACTATTAAGTTTGTCAAATATAATTGGATATGCGGTGTCCTTTTTTGCATTGTTTACATTCATTTTTGCGTCTGATTCGGGTATTTTAACTTTCATGAAATTGACAAATTTAACATTTTGAGCTTCGTGGCTTTTAAGTGGAACTATAAAAGTTTTACCGTCTTGAACAACTTTTTTATATATCTGGGAGTGAATTATAGGTTGAGAAGTTGGTTGGTTTGAAGTATGTGGTTGGCGACTTGATCGTGGTACTACGAATTGGAAGCCATCTCTGACGACTGTTTTATATGGGCGAGTAGCTTCAGTTATTTGCCTGGTGATTGATTTCGGCTCAATGAGTAGCTTTTGTGAAAGTTGCGGTTCTAATTCTTCTGGAATTTCAGTTTTAATACAAACTTCAGAGGTGATAGCTTCAGAAATATTGCTTGGTAATGTGTCACTAAAAATAATTTTTTGTTAGAATTTCAATATTTATATTATATGGCAGGGCAACTTTCCAGATAAAATTTTAAAAGTTTGATTCAACATTTTCCATAATTTTCTCAAATATTGATTATTGATTATGAAATGAAGATGCCTTCGAATATTTATTGGTTGGTATAATTGCTTTTAGATTTTTTGTACAATGAATATAAAATCGCAAATAATGGTTAGGCATGCAAAACAACTCTAAAAAAATGACACTAAATACCACACTATTATAAATGACGACACGGCTGTCACTTTTAAATTTCAAATTATGGTTTTAGGGTTTTGTGGATATTACGCAAAAAGCTAGTCACTAAATTTGTTGAGTTGAGCAATGTGCCATAGAAGTGTATTTTCCATTTTATTTAATGAAACTGCTTACATGTAAACAAACAACTTTACCTGCCCCAGCTGTAGTATCATGGCTACGGGATTGCACACAGGGTTACGATGCCGGGTGAAATTTCGAGCTTACCTCGAAATCACCTGTTATACCAATGTCTCCTGGCTGTCTGTGGTCAAGTCTCGCGGGCCAGTGGGATGGGGGAGGGGGGGGGGGGGTCTTGGTTTTACTGCCCGGACCAAGAGGAGACAACCTCATTAAAAACCTAAAGACAAGGTGGTAAACCGGGCCAAACAATGCGTGGCTATATAGAATAGTCCTTACTGGTTTCGACCTTGGAGCACCGTGGGGAACTCCATTGTATTGAACCCCTTACCTCTGCATGCGGGGCTCTGCAGCGGTGGACCGTAATGACCCTAGCTTCTCGTGGGATCACTCATGGAAAGAAGAAGTAAGACTTTCACCGGAAAAGTAGTGGAGAAAACCTCCACCTCTTCATCCGGGCACCTCACAGAGGGAAAAAGGCCAAACGGCACAAAGGTCGTATGCCGTTCGACCTCCCAAAACCGGGAGAATCGGCTGGCATAGACGACCCACTGAGAAAAGGCCTCAGTGGAGTAGGGGTGCAGAAATACCTGCGACTCCTCTATCAGGGAATATACCCTGAAGAGGCCAGGAAGCAGGTAACTCAGCGCCCAACCCCCCCCCCCCCCCCGAAGGAATCACCAACGGGGAAAACAAAGCTTAAAATTAAAAGAGGCCCGGAGCATATTACTCCTCCGCTTAGGCCTCAAACCAAGGAATCAAAAACAGCTGCAACGGTAACCGGGCAAGCCACTGGTTACGCAGCAGCAGCAGCAAGAATCGGCAGACTGACTTATGAGGTCAGCATTGAAATTAAACTCTTGGGAAGGACCCGAATTGGTGGCTCGAAGTAGAGACGATATCTCAAAGCCGGTCACCATAACAGTGTTCTTTCCAAGAAGCCAAGACATGAAACTGGAGAAGATCCTCCAACTTGTCGAGGTTCAGAACTCCAACCTCAACTATCCTCACGATTGGGATCGATCACCAATATAGGGAGGCTCTGAAGGCAGGAGGTTACGCGGTAAACTTCCGTTTTGGGCGTATCCCTATCTCGGGGCTGGGAAAAAAGAAGAATCCCGCGGAGGATCCAAAGGACATGAAGATACCCTCCACATCCGGAACCTCTGGAAAGGGGGAAAAAGGCGAAAGCTTGATCTTGGGTCAGCCCGAGATCTCCTCCGGCTCTTCTGGGATAACTGGGAATGCGGAGACTGCCTCTGCATCCCGGGAAGCTGGGCGGAGCAGTCTGGGGGTCGAGAGTCTGACTCGAGATCAAGAAACCTGCTCGATTACCGAGGGAGATACTGCCATGGTGGTCGAGGAGGGTCAGGGAGAGAGAAAGGAGGGGGATGAATAGAGGCTGAGTAACTCGGCCTCTCTCATCCATCATTAATCACCTTCACGTTCACGAATGTAGCTCAGATTAACCTGCATCACGCGAATGGAGCTTCAGCCGTGATTGCAAGGTTGTTCGCTAGACTACAACTGGATATTGAACTGATCCAGGAACCATGGATCAACAAAGAAGGCCAACTCAAAGGTTTGGCATGTAAGGATTCTAAATTGATTTATGATCAAAGGCAAGTATCTCCGCGTGCCTGTGTAATCATAAGAAATAACAAAATATATTTGTGTTTCAGAATACGTGTCACGGGACCTTGTTCCAATCATGGTTCACCTCAACATTGGGGGTATCGACCGAGACATCGTCATTGCCTCTGCCTACTTCGCTGGAGACAGGCCGATGACACCGCTAGTAGAGGTACAAGAGCTAGTGAGACACTGCGATAGCAGACGGCTGCCAATTATAATTGGTTGTGATGCCAACGCACACAATACCGTGTGGGGAAGCACCAATAACAACGCAAAAGGTGAGTGTTTATTAGAATATCTCTTAGCAAATAACCTTGAGACCTTAAACGTGGGACAACCCCCACTTTTGTCACGAGAGCAAGAGAAGAGGTCCTGGACGTAACAATTGTTAATGTCACTGCTAGGAAAAATGTAAGAGATTGGAGGGTGATGAGCGAGCCATCACTTTCCGACCATAGGATCATCGAATTTAGGATAGAGGGAAATAGGGAAATACCACCTCGATTCCTACAATTCGAAATCCTAGAAATACTGATTGGTCTCTTTACAAGACCAATCTGAAGGACAATTTGGAACACGTCGAAGTGAATGGGGTAAATCACCCGCACTACGACCTGGAACAAAGAGTCGAACAGATCAGTGAGGCAATAATGGAAGCTATTTATTCCAGTTGCCCACTCTCAAAAGCTCGTTCAGAAAAGGATGCTCCTTAGTGGAATGAGAACCTGTCAAACCTCAGAAAAGAGGTACGTCGGCTCTTTAATAGAGCCAAACGTGACGGCAATTGGCAGGGGTACGCTGAGAAGCTTACTCAGTACAATAAAGAGATTAGGAAGGCCAAAAGGCTTAATTTTCAAGCCTTTTGCGAAAAGATCACTTCCACTCACACTGCGGCCAGACTACAAAAGGTCATGGCAAATGGGGGAACTAACCCCACGATGTCGCTGAAGAAGCCAGACGGATCATACACGGAAGGTGAAGAGGAACGATCGATTCTTCTTCTTAAAACCCACTTCCCAGGTAGTGAACCAGCAACAAGCACCGAAATAGCAATGAACTAAACCAAAAATGCCGCAAGGAAGATTGGGACATTGCTAAGAAAAAATGTACCAGACAACGGTTGGAATGGGCAATAAGTACCTTTCAACCATATAACTCACCAGGAGCGGATGGAATATTTCCAGCACTCCTACAGCAAGGGATACAGGAGATTCTTCCTCACCTGCTGAAGATTACAAGAAGCAGTCTAGCAGTGGGTCTAATACCTAGAACATGGAGAAGGGCAAGGGTAACCTTCATACCAAAAATAGGGAAAAAATATGGGACTGATCCCCGATCTTTTAGAACCATCTGTCTAACATAGTTTCTACTCAAATCGATGGAGAAAGTAGTGGATAACTACATAAGAACAGAGAATCTGGAGAATATACCACTTCATAAATGTCAGCATGCCTACAGAGCGGGTCGATCAACTGAGACGGCTCTGTATCAGTTGACAGAAGTCATCCAGAGAACTCTGAACAACAAAGAAATCGCAATGTGCGCATTCCTGGATATATCAGGGGCCTTTGACAACACAACTCATGTGTCTGTCAAAGAACCACTAAAAAGGCGAGGAGTGAAATGGATGTATTAGTTGTTGACAACGAGGATAGCTGAGACACAGGTGGGGGAATCAAACCACCTCAGTTAAAGCCACTCGGGGAACACCTCAAGGGGGAGTGATATCTCCCCTTCTATGGAGTTTCGTAGTAGATGAGTTGCTCTACAGGCTAACGGAGCTTGGCTTCGAATGTATGGGCTACGCCGATGACATTGTTTTAATAGTCAGAGGAAAGTTCGAGAGCACCTTGTGTGATTTATTACAAAAGGGCCTCAGAATCATTGAGCAATGGGGCTTGTCAGTGGGGCTAAACATTAACCCAAGCAAGACCATAGTAATTCCATTTCCCCGGAAAAGAACACTTCCAGCCATGAAACCCATATCCTTAAACGAAGAAATCATAGAATGGAAATCAGAGGTTGAATATCTAGGGATAACCCTAGACAGTAAGCTTCTGTGGAATAAGCATGTTGAAATAATTGCTAGTAAAGCAATAAGAGCTTTGATGGCGTGCAGAAATCTAGCTGGTAAGAGGTGTGGCAGTAACCCAAAAATACTGCGATGGATGTACGCCATGATTGTGAGACCAGCAATTACGTATGGGGCAATAGTTTGGCACACAAAAGCAAGTCAGTACAGCACGAGGAAAACCCTCGATAAAGTTCAAAGGCTTGCCTGTGTGTACATCACTGGAGCTATGAGAACGTGTCCAACTAGGGCACTTGAAATCATTACAGATCTTACACATCTACATCTGGTGATAGAAAGATCTGCCCAAGAGGCAATTCTTAGAATATCTAAGGAATGTTCAGGCAATGAGAGTATTAAAAATGAGGGAGCTTGGTCCTCTCTGACAAGATACATCTCATTAGCAAATCTTCCCAGTGACGAAATGATCAGGAAAGTAAGCTTCGAAAAGAATTTCACCACGATGCTAAATACGATGAGAGACTGGGAAAGGGAATACACCACCCAAACTCTCAAAGAAAACACCATTAGATGGTGTACGGATGGTTAAAAAACCACCATTGGAGCAGGCGCTGGAGTATTTGGGCCTGGCACCAGATACTCATTATCGTTAGGCTCCTTCCCGAGCGTCTTTCAGGCAGAAATACTTGCGATCGAAAGATGCGTGGAAATGAACCTAGAAAGAAACTACCAGAAATGTGACATATCGATCCATTCTGATAGTCAAGCAGCTATCAAAGCATTGAGCTCCCATGTCATTGACACAAAGTTGGCATGGGAGTGCCGAAGAAACCTTGATGTATTAGGCATGAATAACAGGGTCTCTTTAGTCTGGGTTCCTGGCCACTCGGGAATCACGGGAAATGAAGAGGCCAATACACTTGCCATGAAAGGAGCACAAATGCCTTTTATTGGCCCGGAGCCTTTCTGTGGTGTAGAAAAATGCTCCTACAAGAAAGAGTTTCGAAAGAAAGAGGAAACCGAAAGAGAAGCACTCTGGCGGTGCCTTCCCGGGTTGGAACATTCCAAAAAGTTCCTGGCGAACTTTGACACTGGTAGATCCAAAAAATATTTGGACCTCAGTAAAGATAAGCTACATATCCTCACGGGCTTTCTTACAGGACACTACCGCCTTAGGAAGCACTTAATGAGAATAGGTCTAGCAGAGATTGACGAGTGTAGATTCTGTGTGGAGGAGGATGAAACTCCTGATCACCTAGTTCTGGAATGCCTCGCCATTGCAAGCCAACGCAGTTTCAAAGAAAGGGACAAAGTATGGTTACACAATCCGACAAGGAGAAAAGCATTTTCTCCAAAATTACAAAAAGCATGGGAAGGTCCATATTTAATCAAGAAGAGGATCAACGACATCATCTATCGTATAAACAAGATCCCCAATGGAAAACCGAGAGTAGTCCACCAAAACAGACTAGTGCCACGCCATTTGAAGGAGACCATCACAAAGAGGAAAGGGTGAATTATCTACAACAAGAGTCTGTCCCAGCCTTCGAAGAATTTATGGGCGCATACGGTGGTACCGGGAAAGCTAGATATGGAGTCACTACAGAACAAAGACTAGATTTGTTCACGCTCCCGGAAGAGTACTCACTGGCACATAACATATCGGCCAGTAACAAACGCGCACGAGGGTTGGTTACCGTCTTTCAAAAGAAGTTTGGACATTTAGAAAAACTTAAAGATCAGATGCCAACCCCTGGCAAGAAACTGATACTCAAACATAATTCGAGGTACGTCTTCTACCTGGTAACTAGAAACGAATTTACAGATCGATCCACCTACCGAGATGTGTGGAAAGCGCTACGAAGCCTTCGAGATCATATGGTGGAATCCCACGTGGACAAACTAGCAATTTCCAGGATAGAGAGCATCCAGTTGGATTGGCTAGTCATCAGGAACATGATAGAGGTGATCTTCCAAGATACCGGTGTCCACATATTAATTTGCAGTTATACCCCTCGTTATCGGTACCAGTTGAAGACGGTGCCATGTTATTTCCATACGACCGGAAAATGCAGACATGGGTCCAGTTGCCGATTTAAACATCCAGTCCCGGCTACACGGAAGTTCCAGGCGGAACTTCCTTCTAAGGAGGGGGTAATGTTACAAAATAGCACACTGGTGTAGTCCCTGATCCGACTCTGTTTAAGCCATGTATGAACGTTAAAACTTTGGCGAATGCGCAGGGATTTGTTCGATCTGTTTACCACTATTTTTTATGACTATTCTTATCTAGAGATTTCCAGTGAGGTCCATTGTTTTTGTGGCCAGTCTTATGTAGGTAAATTCCAGGGAAGCGATTGTTTTTGTGTGAGCGGCAATCTAGAAAGATCTAGAAAAAAGGGCACTTAATATATAAAGACTTCGGACCAGCTGGAGAAATTCAGTTTACAATTTTATCTCGTGATATGAACAAGTAAATAGTCTAAGTGAATAAACAGTAGTGAAAAGTTTATATAAATTAGTGAATAATTTAGTGAATAAATAAATTAAGTGAGTGGACCTAAAGTGTGTGAAACTTTTAAATAAATAAGAAAAACATTACAATATGAACAAATTTATGACCATTTTATGAAATAAAAGATGGAGAACAACGCTTCCTTTTTTCCGAAAAATGTGATGATGGTCTATTTTAAAAAGTTGAAGAACAAATTAACACTATGGTCTAATTATTCAAACTTATCTTACCATATCTGAAAAGCATTCAGTTGACATACCTAAATATTCAAAGACGTCCTAGATAAAGAATTTTTTATGATAAAGGTAACTAATACAACAAATGTTGCCATATAACACAAAGTCATCACATTTTTTTTACTATGTTGCTATAGGAAGTGGCATTATGGGTACTTGTCGAGCCCACTGAAGAGCAAGCTTATAAGAGTGTGAGGTACCTACGCCACATTGTACATGACGGACCTGTACAATGTTATATGTGCCAAGGTTTTCACCACGGTCAAAGCATGTGCAATATGGACATGCACTGCGTAAGATGCGCCTGAGCAACACATGGAAGCCGAAATGCCAAAACTGTGAGGGAGACTACTGCGCCAACTACAGGGGGTTCCCGTAAAACTGCAAGAGGTCAGAAAACAAAGAAACAAAATCGAGTGCCGTATCAACAGGCGTAAGCTATGCACAAGGGGCGAAAAAAATCACCCAAACAAACGAATAAGACCCAAAAAAGAAGGGGGAACGAACAATCGCCTATACACCAAAAAAACCAAAAAGAATCAAAAACAAAAAAAATCCCGGGGAGACCAAGAAAAAAAAATGAGGAACGCCCAACATGGTAACTGCGCGCTGCCGAACAAGGTAGGCGCTGAGTTACGCATCGGGAACAGCTGTAAAAAAGGATATTGTTTGGAAACAAATTTAATTAATATGTTCCAAACATGAACCATCATAAAATTCTTAAACCACCCCTGCATCACGTGCTCCAACGGTTTATTGCCCGCCAAGGAATACGGGGCATATCTAACGAACCATAACTCACCGGTACCCTCTCATTGGTCATAACCACAGCGTGACGTCAATTGCGTTTCGTTAAGTATGCCCCGGGTTCTTTGCCGGCGATTTTCCAGCATACAACAATGGAGAGATGGGTCGGCAGTGGAATTTCAGATGCTGATCTGTGAGCATCGACAACATTAAAAGGTGGTTCCCTCGGCAGTCACCGACAAAGGGACACCTTATCATTTTACAGTTATTATGGGTAGTTATTAACTACATACTTGTACACAATTGTCTCAACTTCTGGTGTAACTATATAGAATTGTATTTACACAAATAAACAATTTAATCGCAAAACTCAACTTGCAGTTTACTTCCATTCACGAACCAGATTACTATCGATATACAAAGAAAATCCTATCGAAGACCCATAGAATTGAGAGATTTAATACAATTCTACAGATATGGACCACTCAGTTTAGAGCTTTCCTCGCCGAAGTAGGCAGTAAAAGTTATAGCTGAGTCAGCGAACACAGACAAACACTTCGACGACGATATAAACAACCGCGAACGATAAGGGAGTATATCCGCCAGCACTACTCTCGAAAAAAACAAAAAATCTTCCGGAATCTTCCACAGAATTAGAGGGAGAATACGCACGAAATGCGATACGCGAATTACGATAAGGTCCTGTCGGATTGACAGGGGGTGGTGGATTGTTCTATTTCGCACCCATCCGAAGACATAGACGTAGTGCTTAACGTGATAGGCTTTCTCACGCGCGCACGTATGTGTGTGCTTCATGTCTTCGGTGTCCAGGGGTGGGAAACTTACTCTTGTAAAAAATGGTACACAATATCCAGTGACATCTATAGTTGTCATGACCAACGAACTAGTCAAATAGTCAATACTGTTGAATTATTGGATCTTAATCCGTGTGTTATTAATATCTGATAACATAACCGACATAATTATTAATTGGCATCTTTTTCTATTAATATTGAAGAACAGGACAAAATAATTTGACATTAGTCGGTTATGTTATCAGATATTAATGACGCACGGGTAAAGATCCAATAATTCAACTGTATCTATTAACAAATAGAGCTCTGTTCTAAAATAACTAAGTTTTTATGTTGGTAGCACTGAACAGTTCAAAGCAATGATTTGGTGAGAAGTGAAGATAGCGTTTATTGATTTTATCCTTTGCCATACATTACAAGACCAATAACAACTAAAAAATATATTATTTATTAGATTGTGCAGTTTGTATTTGCATTTAGTTGTGTCATTTTATTGTTCTTATTGTGACTTTATGTGTAATAGGCAATAGACTATTATTAAAAACATTATTTTAACTATTATTAAAAGATGGGATTAATTCGTTATTATGTTCCTCAACAGATGCTCAAAGGTTAGTTAGGTAAATTTTTTTATTATATTTAGAAATGTATATATACATAGTGTTTAATGTAAATTAAAATGAAATGTGTTTGTTTTTTAATATTTCGTTTGATTTAAAACCAAAAGATCCTTTCAAATCGAAAGTAACAATTTTGCATCATAGGCATTTTCTACTTAAAAAAGTAATTAAATGCCAATGACCTAAACTTTTTACTTTCGACATGAAAGGTTTTAAAATTGAGAATTTTGAAATTAAGGGATATAATTTTTAAATTTACCGCCACGAATTTTTATAGGTAATTGCTTGAAATGACCCTTAATTTATCATGGCAACTACAGACGGCAGCACATTGGACAAGGCCAAATTTTTAACTAGAGTGGGCAGTCTTTTGGTTGTTGTTGGTCTATGCCGATGTCACTTATGCCATGGGGAATCCTTTAAATCTTATTTATATCCGGATCGTCAATTGATGTTGATTATGAAATGAAGATGCCTTCGAAAATTTATTGGACTGTATAATTGCTTTTATATTTATACAATAAATAAAAAGACTATTTAGTTTTACAGAATACAACGTGCTTAATTAATAACATGCTATAATACTAATTTTTATTAATTTTATTGACACATCTATTTTGCAGAAAAATCACTATTCTATATAACGTTAAATATAGATCAGCGTACAAAACGTTGAAAATGTAACTTAACATTGATACATAATTTAAAATGGTAATATTAAATTAAACATACAATAAAGTGAAAATAGTTTACATAATATCGAAAAAGTTTACCATAAAAGTATGTTCATATATATCTCTGCAGCTGTTATCGTCCATCTTTCTCTACCGCACATCCAAATGTTGCATCGTACTCTCAAAATTATTGAAACTTTGAGTCGTGCCAATCATTAAACTTGAAATTCCAATCACATACCTTTAGATTTGCAATAAAATTATCTACATTTACATATATGACTTTTTTGGAAAAATAATGAGGGAAAATTACTATTGCCAACTAACCCCTTTATACATGATTGGCGATTATTATTGCCAGAAAAAAGGTAGTGAATTACATAGTGGCATTTTCTATATGCTTTCGATGGATACAAAATTTATCAAGAAAAAGAATGACCGTAATAGCCCCCATTCAATGAGGACAGTTGCCCTACATCAAATCCGAGAGTTTTGATTTTTAGAAGGGATTTTGACCTTGGCGATTTTGCGCTCGCGTCGCCATCTTTTTATCGACATTAGGATTTTCAACTTCACACAGCAAGACAGCTTTGTTTGAAACATCCCGTATTATGCGCCCACTACTCGAAATTGAGCAGGATTCATTCTCTCAGTTTGTTTCTGACAATGCTGACTTTAATATCAACACTCTCGATGGATCTAATACTAAAATTCTTCATTATGTGCGGTTATTATAACAGACAGAGCTGCGAAAACGACGTAAGTGAAGGTATCATCGAAGACATCGAGTGTAATGAAAATCATGTATCAACAAACATTGACGTAGAATAACCTGGACCTTCCAAACGAAGCAAGTTAGAATTAGTAATGAACGAAACAGGGGGATTAGGCCTACCGGGGAAACCATGTTAAAATATTGCGCTGGCGACTCTACTTCAAGGTGACAGTATCCTAGTGTGGAAATTGTTCGGATAATAGCGGGTTCCGTATACAATGCGGTGCATATGTAGGGAAATTTTAACCTTATTATGTACTATGTGGAAAAAATCTGAAACTGGTCGATTTTTATTGTTACATTGACAATTTACAGTATGAAAATATTATCCCCCTCCAGCACCCCCTCGAAAACTTTAGCTAAGAAATGGGGTCGTGTGGCACCTTGTTGGAAAGGGATTTTAGTCCTCTGTTCAGCAGTATAAAGTTTTTCCAAATTTGGTGCAATAATAACTAAAAAAATTAATTTTTAAGATGTAAAATTTTGATAATGTCTCTATCACAAAACTTTACGTAGAATGAAGATAATAATGTCCCATAATATTTAGAATGTATTTTTCAATGTACTTTACAATTAAATTAAATGTTCAAAATTACACCATTCACTTCTTGACAATAACCGAAGCGATTTTAGAATTCTCGTACATTTTGTATGACCTCAGGGGTTATTTTGTTAATTTATTCCGTTATCCTTACTTTTAAATCAGCAATATTGTCTGGTCTATTAAAGTATACTTTAGAAATAATCAGGTATTTTCGTATCTGTCCTGCTAATCATCAGGAAAAAATCTTTGAAGATACAAAAAATTAGTCAAAAAGCCAGATAAACAATTGATATGAATCTATTAGGCTGCTGTCATTTAGGTATTTAAAGTTACTAAAAGACGTCAGTATAATATTTGTGCGCGTATTAAATTTAATTGTGGCTCATTTGTCCGAGATTCAAAGAATAGACATTTTAATTATGATTGGTGGTGGTAATAAAACAAGAACTCAAAAGGAGATTTGTGAAATTTTTAATAATAAATACCCTGGTCAACACGTTTCGCAGTTTACAGTTAGCAAAATTGAAAAAAAGTTTCGTGAAACTGGACATGTAAAAAATATTGAAAAACCAGGTAGAAGTGTTCAATTTACTGATGAAAAAAACCTAGATGTACTTCTTGAAATCGAGGAAAATCCGCATAAGACAGCTCGAGAACTTGCCGCCGACAATGATGTAAGTAATTAATCCATTTTGAGAGTTTTGCATAAAGAAAAATACCACCCTTACAAAGTTGAGTTGGTTCAGGAGTTAAATGAAGATGATCCTGATAGAAGGCAAAAATTCTGTGAATTGATGGACAGAATGAACGCAGAATATTTTTACTGTCGAACTCCGAAAGTCATGCTCTTTGTGAAATGTTTTATTATTTTCTGGTTTAAGTACAGTGATTACAGTGGATAGTATCTGATTATAGTAGTTAGTGTCGGAGCCCCATTGGGCCAAAATATATTATTGACTATCAGACGTAACGAGTCGGCCATGGTATCCCATTGGTAATGGCGGCCCCACATGGCCATTTGTAAAGTAGAGCATAATAAACTCTTCTAATACAGCTATCAGCAAAGTATTTTTTTTGCATATTGGATTACAACGCGTGGAACTACGCCATAGCGTTGTACACAAACGAGGAAAATTATGAGTTCCTGTTCAATTATCTTCAATCTACGTAAATTTTTGTGATAGAGACATTATCAAAATTTTACATCATAAAAATTAATTTTCTCAGTTACAGTTGCACCAAATTTAAAAAACTTTATATTGCTGAACAGAGGACTAAAATCTCTTTCCAACAAGGTGCCATATGACCCCTTTCTTATTTAAAATTTTCGAGGGGGTGCTTATAAATCACGGGGGGTGCTGGAGGGGGATAATATAGAAATATTCGTCGAGACACTTTTATACTGTGAATTGTCAGTTCAATAATAAAAATCGACTTGTTTCCGGTTTTTTTTACGTAGTACATAATAATGCTAAAATTGAATTTATTCCATACATATGGAGCGCATTGTATAATGAATTCTTATGCAATTAGAGATTAATAGTTTCAAAGCGTTACGTTCCAAACGGGCGTTTTGAAAAAATATTGAAATCGTCTTCGATTTAGGCTGTTCCAGTTCGTAAAATTATAGGGATACTTATTTAGACATTTTCGTGGTAGGACCACATGGAAAGGAGATATTACGAAAAATAACTGCTTTGGCCGCCATTTCTTCAAGATAGCGACGCGAGCGGGAGCTCGCCAAGATCAATCATTCATTACCTTGAACCCAACGACTTTGCCAAAAATCAAAACTCCCGGATCTGATATAGGGTAAGACTGTGCTATAACTAGAACAAAAAAATGTATTTGAAAAATTTTTAAATAAAAATATCCTTGCCAGGATATGGAGTGCCATTTACGCCAGGTTTTATTTATCTATATCTATTTTATTGAAAAAAAATATTTCATCAGAAAGAAGGACGATGGGTATAGGTTTTGGTACTGATCTTAGACTATGAAATATGGAAGTATTACATAATAAAGAAGCTGTGTATGAGTCTTTGAACGTACTTATTTTTTTATTTGCGAAGGTTTTCTAGTACGTTTTCCAGATTTTTCTGATATTCCTAAACAGGTTCTTGAATGATGGTCTCGGATATTCTTTGAAACGAATCCTTCCTTACATATATTACACTTATAAGGCCTTTCTCCAGTATGGTATCGTAAATGTAAAGTTAACGTCGAACGCTGAGAAAAAGATTTATCACATAAGTGACATTTGGCAGGTTTTTCTCCAGTGTGTACCCTCATATGCAATTTCAGTTGACCACCTTTCCTAAAACGCTTGCCGCAAACTGTGCACATAAAACTTCGCTCCTGGTGTTTGGTTAGGTGCTGTGTAAATTTGTTTTTAACAGTAAACGTCTGACCGCAGGTACTGCAGAGGTAGCTTTTAATCGGATGTAACCATCTATTATGTTTAAGAATATTTTGTTTATAAGGAAAAGTTACGTTACAAATATCACATTTGTACTTTACCAACTTAGCAGCTCCTCCGTGATCTTTTTTAGCATGATAAGATAAACCGGTACTACTATTAAACTTACACGAGCATAATTTGCAGTTGAAACAATCTTCCTCCAGATGAAAAGCTTTGTGATGGTCGAACCATTGTTGGGAATAAAAGTCTTTTCCGCATTCGTCACAGTGAATACGTGAGATTTTATGTTCTGTAGATAAATGATCTGCTAGATCTGTCAAATTTTTTGTTTTAAATTTGCTACAGACTGAACACGTGAACGTTGACGCATCGTCTGAATGACAAACACTATGTGAACATAATTTATAAATGTCTTCAAATGTTTGAAAGCAAATCGAGCAACAGTCATCTTTAGGTGCGTGATTTCTTAAGACATGAGATTCGTAAGCTCCTTCCGAAAATAGGTGTATGTCACATACGCGGCAATGTAAATCCATAATTTTCTTTTCTTCAGCTTGATCGTTATTGTCTTCTAATTTATCTAGTTTCTGTTTGTGCCCAACGTAATGATCAATTAATGAGATTTTATTTTCTAATTGTTTATTGCACATTGAACATACCCAAGAGACGTCCAACTTCTTCACTTTTTCTTTTGGCTTTTCGGGAATTGAAATACATCTTCCAGATGTATTTGAATAGTTGAATGGATTTATGTATTCGTTTTGAACAGATTTCAATTGGTTTGGTATAAGGGTTATTTGCTTCGACTTTTCAGGTATAAACATGAATGATTTATTCATTACACCGATTGATGATGTTATATTAGGTAGTAATTGTACAGAACCAACATTAAGTTGATTTGGTACTGTTCCAGCTGTTTCAATATTCGGTTTTTTTACAGAATCATTACTAAGTTGGTTCGATATTGTTGAATATACCGTTTTTGAATGTGGTGTTTCAATATTCGATGCTTTTACTGGGTCATTATTAAATTGATTTGGTACCGTTCCAGTGTTCGGTCTTTGAATAGAACCGATACCAAGTTGAATGGGTATTATTGGGTATATCGTTTCCGAACGGTTTTTAACATTAAGAACTTTAGGTATTATTTGAATTGGTACTGTTGAAAGTGGTGTAATTGTTTCATTATTCAGTTGAATTGGTACTGTTTGATAAACTGTTTTTGGAAGTGATCTAACTGTTTGGATATTACCCATTTGTAGAGAATTATTACTAAGTTGCAATGGTATCAAGTTTGTACCTGCTGTAACTGTTTGAATATTAGATAATCGTATATTACTATTAATTTTGCCTGATATAATTGGATATACGGTGTCCCTTTTTGCACTGTTTACATTTATTTTTGGTTCGGATTCCGATATTTTAGCTTTCATGAAATTGACAAATTTGACATTTTGAGCTTCATCATTTCTGAGTGGAACTATAAGAGCTTTACCATCTTTAAAAACTTTATATACCCGGGAGTGAATTATAGGTTGAGAAGTTGGTTGGTTTGAAGTATATGGTTGGCGACTTGATCGTGGTACTACAAATTGGAAACCATCTCTGACCACTGTTTTATATAGATGAGGAGCTTCAGTTATTTGCCTGGTGATTGCTTTCGGCTCAATGAGTTTCTTTTGTCGAAGTTGCGATTCTAATTCTTCTGGAATTTCAGTTTTAATATGAACTTCAGAGGTGAAAGCTTCGGAAGTGTTGCTTGGTAATGTGTAACTAAAAATAATTTCTTATTAGAATTTCAATATTCATAATATTATATAGCAGTTTAACCTTTCAAAACAATAAATTAAAAAAGAATCATTTATTTCATTATTTTCTCATATATTGATACATAATTTAAAATGGTAATATTGAATGAAACATACAATAAAGTGAAAATAGGTTACAAAATATCGGAAAAGTTTAAACTAAAAGGAAGAGTAGGGTAGGGAGATCGACTGTAATTAATACATTTTAGCTGCGTGCAGGTTAGTGATAAACGAATACAAAACAAAAGTGATTGAATTCGAATAAATAAATAAGTAAAAATAGGAATAAAGAACCTTAGAAATTTGGATTAGGGAAATTCGTGTAAAACCAAATAGCTAATAAATGTGCAGAAAAACAATCGCGCGGTTAAATTATGAAACAAATTCATTATATTGTAAACATTTTACTTTTAACAAAAATCCTGAAATACGTCGATTTTTAATTTTAAATGCCGATTCTTTAAATAATATGTGACCATGGTGACGTGACCAGTTTTGACGTGGTGACGCAATTGTTAATTTTTTTAAATTGAAATGTGGGTCTTGTAATAACCCATTTTAAAGGTCTGTTAATACATACTGTATTTAGTAATGGCATAGTTGGTAAATGATTATTTCAACGGAGAATTTGTTACTACTGTTAGATTAGATTAGATTATAACAGAGTTACAATTCACTGAAGCCTAAGGTTTATTGTGCCCTCCCTATCAGAGCTGTTCTCGATACTAATTCCAGTTCCAGGGTTCTAATGAACTCTAGTATTTGGGACAGCTTCAACGAGGCTAGTTCCTCACTCTTACAAGTTTCTTGTCCGAAGCATTTGTGCGTTGGCTAGCAATGGCGAGGCATTCCCAGAACTAGGTGATACGGAGTTTCATCCTCCTCCCCACAGAATCTACACTCGTCAGTTTATGCTAGACCTATTCTCATTAGGTGCTTCGTAAGACGGCAATGCCCTGTAAGAAAGCCCGTGAGGAAATGTAGCTTATCTTTACTGAGGTCCAAATATTTTTTGGATCTAGCAGTGTCAAAGTTCCACAGGTACTTTTTGGAATGTTCCAGCCCGGAAAGGCACCGCCAGAGTGCTTCTCTTTCGGTTTCCTCCTTCTTCCGAAACTCTTTCTTATAGGAGCATTTTCCTACACCACAGAAAGGCTCCGGGCCAATGAAGGGCGTTTGTGCTCCTTTCCTGGCAAGTGTATTGGCCTCTTCATTTCCCGTGAATCTCGAGTGGCCAGGAACCCAGACTGAAGAGACCCTGTTATTCTTGCTTAATTCATCAAGTTTTTTTCGGCACTCCCATGCCAATTTTGTTGTCTCAATGACAAGGCAGCCGAGCTGTCGGAGATTTAATATTGGCTAGCCTGTCGACTGAGAGAAGTCACAGCGCTGACGGTGCGAAGTTAAAATTCAGTCCTCCATTTGCCGTCAAGGTGTAAACACACGTTTCCAACTTAACAATTTTTGCATATGCTCTGGGAGCCATAAAGCATTTTGCTAAAAACCCGACAATTCCGACGTAGGGGAAGAAACCAACAGCTGGCAGCTCCGACCCGTTAGGCTTCTGGTCCGGAAACGGCCGATGACTGTGGATACCGGTAGAAACTAGTGGAATTGCGTAATTCGTGGTAAATTTCCGTAGACGGCGTTGGTTAGAATGATTCATTATCAAGGGGTTTTTTTTATATGGATATTAAGTCACTGATTGGAGATTAATGAGTCAGTGAAACCAGTTCCAGGAGAGCTGGAATATTCTGGAGCAGCTTCAGTTCCTGTTCTGGTTCCGGAAAAAGGATAAGTGAACAGTTTTCCTTTTTATTCTTCATTTTCATTTGTAAATTCACCTTTATGCGTCACATATCACCGTTTTTCATGTAAAGTTTTATTTCTCTTTTTGCGGCTAATACTATAATTTCGCTTTACACTTTGTACATTGTATTTAAAATTTGTAATTTTTGCTTATAGTTTAAAATACGCTAGGATACTACGATACGTACCTGGGTACTGCGTTATTTAGGGGATTTTTCTAATTCTGACGATTTTATGTATATAATTTTGCGCCGCACATAATTACGAGTTATATTTTCTTTAGCAACGCTAAGCTCGTTCGCTATTTAAATTTTATGCTTATGCAATTATTTATATTTATATTGATATTGGTATAAATTGCGGAAGTGTGAACCCTTGTAACTGTACATTGTTAAATTTTGATATATATTATCGTTGTATTTTTGAGATATTGTACATGAACTATTTGGTCGTTTCTCTATAATTATAGAATTGAGACATAGGTGTAGTTTGGGGCCCTCAGCTCTTCTGCACCCTGAGTTTGAAGCCTTCAGCTCTGCTCAGAGTTTATAGAACCTGCTTGACAGTTATTTACTTAAGCTGTAACTGATAATTTAGTTAGCATTTTTTTTGTTTTATGTAGATTTCGGCCTTCAGCCAATCTACATTCTGAGTCTACAGCCTTCAGCTGAGTTCAGACATTATTTGGAAACATTATTGTAGTAATATTGTAATAAATATTTTGAAAAGAGACCTTTGGTCCAAAGAGACTAATTAAAATTTCAATCAGGGGATACTTGCTGACTTTTATTTTTTTTATGATAACTTACCTATCAGTTTAACCTTTGGAGTGTGCAGTGAGTGTTGTTAACCCACTGAGGAGTTGTGGGCTAATTAAAGAAGTCTTGGGTGCTTGCCAAAACTTCTCTGGCGCCCTTTTTGTAAACTTGATACTTTTTTTGAAGAATCCACCCCTTCTTCGACTCGAAGCTAGTCGACTGGCGAGCACGGGTTGTACCACGTGAGACAACCCGCATACCTATAACGAGCACTGAGAGGGTTGGTAGGTTTTCTCGTTATACACCCACTCTGTGGAACCTAGTAATCGACGAGCTTATATCACTACTAAACGGTGATGGCTTTCTAGCAATTGGGTATGCCGATGATATCGTTGTCCTTGTTATTGGAAGGCATATTACCGTCCTCAGTGACCTAAAGCAAAATGCCCTGAATAAGGTACAGGGGTGGTGCAACGATAACGGACTTGAATCCTGCTAAGGCTGAGGTAGTTCCTTTCACCAAGAAGAGATGTATTAGACCTGAGGGTCTGCACCTTGGCGGAGTGCCACTTCCAGTGGTTGAACAAGTGAAATATTTGGGAGTGATCCTGGATAAGACACTGACATGGAAGGCTCACCTTGATAGTTGCCTAAGCAAGGTGACTAACATGTACTGGGCCTGTAAGAGAGCCATTAGTCCGAAATGGGGACTAATCCCTAAGACCATTTTATGGTTCAATAAAGTGATCATGCTGCCTTTGTTCACATATGCGGCTCTGCTCTGGTGGCCGGGGGTAACCTTGGCCACGGCTAGATCGCAACTTGCCCGTCTCCAAAGGGTGGTCAGTTTTGGGGAAACTGGCTGCATTACCATGTGATCGAGGCTGAGGTCGGGAGGACACTCTGGCGTTTAAAAAGCTTGGGTTATGTGCGAAGTGAGGAAGGGTGCAGGCACGTCAAGAAGCACAGACTTATGGGAGATGCCCCAGTTTTGGCCCGGGCGGCTGATGTTTGCCTGCGTAGGTACTCCTTCAAAACCCCCTACAGGGTGAAGATCCGGAATAGAAAATTCTGGGAGAGGGAGGGAATCTACAACCTCATGGGATTGTCTGGAACACAGATGGCTCATGCTCCATTGATGGGGCGGGGGCTGGAATTTACTCTAGGAACCCAAAGACACGAGTTTGTGTTTCTTTGGAAAAGGGGATATCTGCATATCAGGCTGAGGTATACGCTATCTTGAAATGTGCGCAGATTAACCTAGACAGAGGTTATGTAGGCCGACACATAACCGTATACACCGACAGTCAAGCAGCCATCATGGTCCTGAGTGGATATACCATCAACTCCGGATTTGCTGCTGAATGTCGAGAACGGCTTGCTAACCTAACAAGGCGGAGCATAGTGTGGCTAGAATGGATTCCGGCCGACTCTGGCTGCTGAAGTGGCGGAAGCTCCTTTCAGCGGCCCGGGCCCGACCTTGGGCCTTACAAAACAAGTAATCAATAAGGAAGCGAGGGAAACTGGTTGGGAAACCAACACCTCGCTCACTGGAACGCTCTACAGGGTCTAAGGCATTCCAAGCTCCTACTGAGGGGATGGGTATGCTAGGGCAACTGCAGAACTACCAAGGAGTAGGTTAAGAAATATAGCAGGACTCTTAACTGGGACTGCTGTCTGAAGAAACAGCTCCATAACTTAGGCTTAGAGTAAAGTCCCAAATGTAGGGGTTGTGGCTTGGCTGACGAAACGTCGGTCCATGTCCTCCTTGTGTGTCCACATTGGGCTGATTTACGCAGGCGAATCTTCGGAGTCCCTGTTATGGCCCCTGGGGACACATGCAGGCACCCAATAAAGAGGATTGAGTCCTTCATTGAAGACTTCATGGATGCATGAGTATCAGGAATGGCACAATGGGCCCGCCAGTGGCCTCAGTGCCGAAACCTTGGCTTGAGCTTGCTCGGCCGAGGTTCACCTGAATCTTTTAGTAATAATAGTAGTATTTGAATCGCAATTGAAAAGTAATAACATTTTTCATTGTTGAAAGACTTTCACAAATGAGAGTGTAACAATTACCTAAGTACATCAAATATGCAAAAGAGCTAAATCAAATGCGTTTGCCAATATACTAATTTAAGGTTAGACAAATTTTTGAAGCAGCACAATACAATTCCTAAAGATCCATTTCTACATTTAAGAAATATGACATAAACACCTTTGGTGTAACTTACACCCGAATTGTTTTTTTTTTCGAAAATAGAATTGACACACTCAAATATAACCTACAACTCAATTACAATGTTCAAGTACCCAAAGAGATCGAATTGCAAAAGCTAAGTGAAAAAGTGATGAAAAAAATTCAAACTAATAAAATAAATATTTTTATTTCAATTAAGTGTTTTATATTTCTGTACATTGTATGTTTAGTATTATTATTATTACATGTATAATACGTATGATTTAATTTTTGAATACAAAAAATTACTATATTGGATACTGGGTCTAAATCTTATGTATACAACATCATTTGGGTTGGCCACCACTGTAGGTCAACGATTGTCAAGTTATTTTTGTGCACTACGCCGCTGGAAAATTGTTGATATGATTCAAGTACAAGCCTCAAAATATTTTGATTTAGCGCAATGTGCCTCATACAAATATTGCATGTTTCTTAGATTCACAGTTTGAATATAATTTTAGAAATGCACAATAGTTTTTTTGTTTCAGTACTTTCTGCATGAACAGAGGATTATTAAAATAGAAAAAGGCATGAAAGAGCATTCAATACTATATTCTAAAGTCACTCTTGTTTGATTAGTGAAGAAAGAAGAAAGAGCTGACACCATGTAAATAAAACGATGACTCTTTGTTAGATTTTAAAAACTTTATATTATCTAAAAAGACATTCTTTGTTTGAACATTGCTCAATAAAGTACTAGTTATAATTGTAAAATTGTTTTTAAAAACCCAAGTTCGAAGTTTTAATATATAATTGGCGCAGTCAGTAGGATACGCGCGGATTTCGAATAAGTAAAAAAGCATTTTCGCATTGTGTCGGGAGTTAAGTTCGGGACCTTGGAGTTTCTACGTATAACCGAACTCAAAACTTTTGGACTTACTGCAACGAGAGCAGGGAACCACGAAAAAAGGAACAGGAGAACAGAGCGATCGAGTTGACGAACAGTCTGTAAGTGCCTTTTCCTCTTTTACCTTTTCCAAACACCTATTTATAAGGATTTTGGCAAATATAGTTAAGTTCTGTTCATAGCGAACAATGGTCTATCACAGACTTTAGCTTTTAATTAATTTTAGTTATTTAATGAGTGACATAGATGAAATAATTAACGGAATTATAAATATAGAAATAAATAACGAAAATAATATAGATAATCTAGTTACAAATAATTCAAAAATAATAAATCGAAGTTCAAATGTTAGACTAAAAATGCCAGAAATGAACTGGGATCTTCTAAAATCTAGAATTGATAACATTGAACCTTATGACGGTAATAAAAATACATTAAATAAGTTTTCGGTAAGATGCGAAGACCTCATTAATGATTATAGACAATTTAATGATGCACAATTATATAAACACATTTTTCAATCTACTCAAGAAAAACTTATAGATAAAGCTAGTAGGTAATCATGATGAGTTAATAGATTGGCCCAAAATAGAAGAGGCCCTTATACAATATTTTGAGGACCGTAGAAATATTTATTATTTAGTCCAGGAACTAACAACGATGAGACCGTTTAGGAACGAACAACTGATAAACTTTGGTAGCCGAATTCAATTGATAAGAAGTAGTATTGCAAAAAAAATTAGTAATAATCCTAACCTTAATAATGCACTTAGCACCTTTATCGCTGGTTGTATTGGAACCTTGAGGAATACCTTACATCTTAAAAATCCAGCTTCACTGAAGACGCAATGGCCTATGTAAACGAGTTCGATAATTTCTAAAAACTATACGGTCAGAAAATTTCTAAGAACTATACGGTAATCGAAACGACAATAACAGAACAACGACTTCTAAATTTAGTAATAATAATAATAGACAATTGTACTCACAACCAAGATTATATCCTCATAATCAAATGCAACCCACTTACCAACAACCCCATTATTCAACGCAGGCAAATTTAATGAAGAATAACGTATTCGACAATAACAAACCAACTAACCAATTCCCTAACCAACCTATTAATATTCAACCTAGACAAATGCTTCCCAAACAATACCCTACAAACAGACAAGTATTTGGACCCCCACAAAACGTTTTTAGACCGAATCAAAAATCCACGAACCAACCCTAAACCAAACCTATGTCAACAACTTCTAGAGACCCATCCATGTTATCACAAAGACAAAGATGGTAAAATCATAACAATTATAATCAAAATCATCCATTTAGAAATAGTGGACAAAACCCAAATTTTGCTTCTGAAGAACTATTTACAAACGAATACAATCAATCACATCCATACGCAGATGAACAATATTATTACCAAAATTACGATACTTTTAATAGCGACGATAATAATCCCGATGTAGACGTAAATCAAACGTCCTACTTTGAAAATGTAAACTATGATGAAAATCAAAATGAAAATTTTATAGAAACGGGCATACAACAAGAAAATCCTTAGTAGAAATTAATATATTGAAATGTTTTTATTATGTATTTAAACAGTAAACGGGTGGGATAAACTTTAAACACACGGTATGGCTACTTACTAATTTATTTAAACACTAAACGAATCACTAACACTTTATTTAAATATACTCAACTGATCACTTAATTATATAAACAGTTCACTAATTTATATTCACTTATTTACTTGTTTATATCACGATGTCAAATTATCAACTAATCTTAGCCGCTGATCGGTCCTTTATATATATTAGTGCCTTTATTACTAGAGAATTCTAGATTGCGGCTTACACACACAAAAACAATTGGCTCTCGCATTTTCTAGATAAGACTGGTCACAAAAACAATGTTTAGATAAGATAGTCACAATCGTAAACAGTTATAAAAAAAACCTGCGTATCCGCCATAATTTTAACTTTCATACCTGGCTTAGACAAAGTCGGATTTAGGGACTATACCAGTGTGCTGTTTCGTAACATTACCCCCTCCTTAAATGAAAGTTCCTCCTGGAACTTTTGTGTAGCCGAGACTGGATATTTGAATCGGCAACTGGCCCCATTTCTACACTTTCCGATCTTATGGAAATAGCAGGGCACCGTCTTCATCGAATACTGATAACGGGGGTTGTAGCTGCAAATTAATATCTGGACACCGGTATCTTGAAAGATAATCTCTACTATATTCCTGATGATTCGCCAATCCAACTGGTTACTCGCTATCTTAGGCATAGCCAGTTTCTTCACGCTGGATTCCAACACATGGTCTCTTAGGTTTCGAAGTGCTTCCCAACATCGCGGTAGGTAGATCGATCTTGAAATTCATTTTTAGTTACCACGTAGAAGACGTACCGCGAATTATGTTTCAGTTTCAGTGTCTTGCCAGGGGCTGAAATCTGGTCTTCAAGTTTTTCTAATTACCCGAACTTCTTTCAAAAGACGGATGCCAACCCTCGTGCGTACTTGAGACGGGCGGGGATGTTGTATGCATCCAGGCCTTTATTGACGGCTTATGTGACCATGATATGGAGAAGGCGCTTCGATTAGCCCATCACAAAACATTAGTCGACGCATTGACAGCTGCTCTTGAATATGAAGCAGCAACGATGGCTTCCGGATACAACGAAGGTAGGACCATACAGGAAGAAGGTGACGATGACAAACTTGACCAGATCGTCAACTTGTTGAAAGGTATGGCAGACAAGATACCGAAGAAGATCAAATGCCGGAAGTGTGGCGAGCTAGAGCACGTACGTAGTCCGTCTAAGCGCCCCAAGATTCCCGTAACCCAAGAACTCCAGTCACAGGGGAAATCAGACAGGGGTGAACATCCAGCTGATGTGAATCACCGAAAAGCCAACTATTTGCCTAGACGGTCATGCCCTGTAGACTATTCACAATGCAACAAGTCGAAATCAAAGGATTTTCTCCAAAATTACAAAAATCCTGGGAAGGTGCATACTTAATCAAGAAAAGGATCAATGATGTTATATATCGCATAAGCAAGATTCCCAACGAAAAATCCTGCGTATCTGCCATAATTTTAACTTTCATACCTGGCTTAGACAAAGTCGGATTTAGGGACTATACCAGTGTGCTGTTTCGTAACAATATCTTTAGATAACGCATTACCGTACATTCAAATTAATAATCCTAATTTAAAATTACTTATAGATAGCTAAATAATTCCACAATATATTGAATAAAAAGTTAAAAATTCTAAGAAATTTGACAAGTGTTTCGAGACAGTTAATTAGCTCACGTTCCATTATTAGACCTAATATTATAGAAAAAATTTATCCAAATTCTGTTTGTCAAACTAGTGCACAAATTAAAACAGCGTTACGTAATCAAGACATCATATATCAATCAACACTTAGAGCATTTCCAGAATGTCAGAATCCAAACTACAATATCTGTTTTCTCTTATTTGATTTTCATGAGTATTTCCACAGTATTATTGGATTAAATGATTTAAAAAACATGAATTTCAATATAGATTTAATTAACAATAAATTAATAGGTCCAAATACAGAAATCCCTATCAGATACAGACAGAAAGAAAATCTTAATATATCATTCTCGATAGAAGCACAAAATTCTAAAAAAATTACCTGTTTCTATTTTCAGTGGACAAATATTGATAAATGACGGTAAATTTGGACCACTATATATACCTTAAATTTTGACTAATGCCGAAAACGGATTTGCTCTTATAGAAATCCAAAACAAAACAGATAAAACTATTTCAATAAATATTAAAGAACCTTTTGAAGTTAGTCGAGGCAATGAAGCACTAAAAAGGCCAAAGATAGGAAATCTTTTAGGATAGGACGTATCGGAATGCGGTTTTTTGCAATCGCTTGCAAAAATTATTTATATCATTCGTTCTTACTTTGCACCTATTACAAACCGGAAGTTGCATTGCTGCAGCCAAAAATGCATGCAAAAAATGCATTTTTTGAGAGACCTTTTGGCAAATTTAATAACTTCGTAAATTAGAGTCAGAATTAGCTCAAGTCGGGTACTCGGGGGCTTTCGAGGTCGCTGATCACGATTTTGATGTTCAAATTGACCCCCCGTATACCTGGAGCTCAGGAACGCCGACGGACGTTATCTCCGGGGACTATCCCGAACTTTATGCGAGAGACGAGAGAAACTGGGCACCCGGGGTTTTTTTTTGGTCGCTGAATTCGAATATACCATCGGCGAACACCCTACGGACACCTGGTGGGACCCAACCTGAACGCGGTCGTCATCTTCGAGAATATTCTGGAAATATCGACAATAACGATCCGAAAATCGTTATGGGGGCGTTAAAAACGACCACCCGAACACCTGGTGCGCCCTAACCTGGCCATAACGTCATCCCCGAGGGTTTTCCAGATATAATTGAAAAAAACCACCCGAATATCGTTACTGGGTTTTTTTAGTCGCCGAATTCAAATATAGCGCCGACGAACACCCCACAGACACCTGGTGCGCCCTACTCTGGCTCTGAACGTCTTTCCCGAGGGTTTTCTAGACACAATTGAAAAAGATCAACCAAAAATCGTTACTGGGGGTTTTTCGGGTCGCTGAATTCAAATATGGCACCGATGAACACCCCACGGACGCGGCCCACGACCCGAAAAACCCGCATTAACGATTTTTAGTTCGTCTTTTTCAATTGTGTCTGGAAAACCCTCGGGGAAGTCGTTCAGAGCCAGAGTAGGGCGCACCAGGTGTCTGTGGGGTGTTCGTCGGTGCTATATTTGAAATCGGCGACTAAAAAAAACCAGTAACGATATTCGGGTGGCTTTTTTTCAATTATATCTGGAAAACCCTCGGGGATGACGTTCAGGGCCAGGTTAGGGCGCACCAGGTGTTCGGGTGGTCATTTTCAACATAAAATTCGGATTCAGCCCACAGAAAAAGCTCCCATAACGATTGTCGGTTCGTTATTGTCGATATTTCCAGAAAAATTCTCGAAGATGACGACCGCGTTCAGATTCAGGATGGTATATTCGAATTCAGCGACCCAAAAAAACCCCGGGTGCCCAGTTTCTCTCGTCTCTCGCATAAAGTTCGGGATAGTCACCGGAGATGACGTCCGTCGGCGTTCCTGAGCTCCAGGTATACGGGGGTCAATTTGAACATCAAAATCGTGATCAGCGACCTCGAAAACTCCCGGGTGCCCAACTTGAGCTAATTCTGACTCTAATTTAAGTTATTAAATTTGCCAAAAGGTCTCTCAAAAAATGCATTTTTTGCATGCATTTTTGGCTGCAGCAATGCAACTTCCGGTTTGTAATAGGTACAAAGTAGGAACGAATGATGATATAAATAATTTTTGCAAGCGAACGCAAAAAACCGCATTCCGATACGTCCTACCCTAAAAGATTTCCTATCATAATGCTTCATTGCCTCGACTAAGTAGAATCATTCGAAAAATCCAGTTATGATGTATTCAATATTAATTCTTTCCTTAACCTAAACGATAGATACGATGAAAAATTAAAACTAAAAATAAATATATCGGATTTAATTAGAACCAATCGGAGGAAAAAACTGAAATAATTAAACTATGTCGAAAATTATCAGATATCTTTTTCAAACCAGGTGATAAATTATCCTTCACGGCGCGGACAAAACACGAAATTAAAACAACGGACGAAATCGCTATACATTCTAAGTCATATACATATCCCTACATACACAAAAAAGAAATGAATAAATAAATGAAATGTTAGATAAAGGCATAATTCGACCCTCAACTTCACCACGTCATCTCTATTCTGGATAGTCAACAAGATAGAAGATCAATCGGGACAACAAAAATATAGATTATCGTAAACTGAACGAAAAAACAATTCCTGATTGATATCTGATACCAAATATCAATTCAATCCTCGATGAACTTGGAAGATCAAATTATTTTTCAACTATAAATCTTTGGGCCGGGTTGTATCAGATTCAAATGGAGGAAATTTCTATATCAAAAACAGCATTCACGGTTGATAACGGGCATTATGAATTCTTACGAATGCCATTTGGATTAAAAAATGTACCATCTACTCTTCAACGCGTTATGGATGAAGTTTTAAAAGACCTCCAAAATAAAGTCTGTAAGGTCTATATGGACGATATTATTATAACAACAAAGAGAGTCATGGGTAATTCACGCAAAAACAAAAAGGGCTACTGAAACAAAGTGGTAACCGCGGACATGCATGTTTCTGGCTCATTTGCCGTCCTCAGCACGGTGTAACAAAATAAGGATGTGAAACATGGGAGCAAAGATGTTAATCGAAACATGAAAAAACACAAAACAACGGATTTGAACAGGAAAATCAAACGCTCATTTGTGCCTTCAATTGGAAGATCCCAAGTTTTCGGAACAACAACCAAGATCGACACGGAGGCGCATATCGCCCCCCTGCCTGAATCTTCCGACCCATAGTAAACAACAAAGAAGATGTTTCACATCCTTATTTGGTTATACTGTGCTGAGGACAGCAAATGAGCCAGAAACATGCATGTCCGCGGTTACCACTTTGTTTCAGTAGCCCTTTTCTTTTTGCGTGAATTACCCATGAATCTCTTTATTGTTGTTATTTACATATCATACGATATTCCTACATCTTCTTTGATGTTTACTATGGGGCGGAAGATTCAGGCAGGGGGGCTATATGCGCCTCCGTGTCGATCTTGGTTGTTGTCCCGAAAACTTGGGATCTTCCAATTGAAGGCACAAATGAGCGTTTGGTTTCCTTGTTGAAATCCATTGTTTTGTGTTTCCCATGTTTCGATTAACATCTTTGCTCCCAAGTATCACATCCTTATTTGGTTATACCGTGCTGAGGACGGCAAATGAGCCAGACACATGCATGTCCGCGGTTACCACTTTGTTTCAGTATATAGCCCTTTTTCTTTTTGCGTGAATTGCCCATGAATCTCTTTGTTGTAGTTATTTACATATCACACGATATTCCTACATCTTCGATATTATTATATTTAGCACAGGACTTCAAGAACTTCTTCAGAATTTAAAACTAGTTTCT
The DNA here is from genome assembly GCA_963921935.1 of Galeruca laticollis. NCBI lineage: Eukaryota > Metazoa > Arthropoda > Insecta > Coleoptera > Chrysomelidae > Galeruca > Galeruca laticollis. The sequence continues at coordinate 214,097,690 of OY998177.1, forward strand.
ACAAAATTACGCTAGGCAAGACTAAAAATTCAACTGGATAAATCAGATTTCTTACGAAAGGAAGTAGAGTTTCTAGCACACATAGTAACATCAGAATGAATAAAGCCCAATCTAAAAAAAATTTCAGCGATTAAAAAGTTTCTCATACCAAAAACACATAAAATCATTTTTCTACGCCCTATCTTTGAAGTACCTTGTATTTCATCGGTTTGTAGCGCTTAAAGTGGTTGTTTATGGTTAGAGTGAAAAAAAGTAAAAAAGCGTTAAAAAAAGTGCCATAACGTTAACTTTATTTCACGCTTTCCATAAGATAACACAGTGAAACTTGGCTGGGCATCGAGAATGAACTTTCATGAAACTTGGAATACATATAATTGTAATTTACCAAAGGAGCTTAATTAAAATATCCCAAATTTCCATTTGCATTTAATTTTTTTTATAGGGCTGTAGAAAAAATAATGTATGCAACATGTGTTTTTTTTTCACTTTTGGTCAACTTTTTCCATTCGTGAAAAAAGTACCACTTTATGCACTTGTTGCATAAATTACTATTCTAGGATTATTAGGGTACTATCGTAAATTCATAAAAAATTTGGCAAAAATTACAAAACCTATGACTAAATGTTTAAAGAAAAATGAAAAAATAGTTCACACAAAGGATTTTATAGATTGTTTTGAAACATGTAAAAATGTATTATTAATATCTAAACCAGTTTTAATTTACCCAGGTTCTGATAAAGAATTTGACAACAGATGGCTCCAATTACGCAATAGGCGCAGTTCTATCGCAAAATAACCACCCTATATGTTATGCATCACGAACTCTAAATTCAGCCGAAATAAAACTATTCAACAATTCAGAAAGAACTCCTCGCAATAGTTGAGAGTTGCAAATACTTCCGCTCATATCTTTACGGCCGGAAGTTTACAATATATTCTGACCAAAAACCATTACAATGGCTTTCCTCCACAAAAGACCATAATTCTATGCTCGTAAGGTGGAGACTAAAATTAGAAGAATTTGATTATGTAATTAAATATAAAAAAGGTTCGTCATCTTTAGCAGCAGACGCTTTAAGTAGAAATCCATGTGTAGAGCTAAACGCCATCGATAACGAATCTATAATAAATAACGCAGGAGACGCGTACGAAATAATAGAAAATTTCCTAAGAAATCCTGATGAAATGTCTCCAGTCAGTAGCCCTGACTTGGAAGATATACTAGACATTATAGAGCCGACTAAAAGCAAAAATCAATAAATCAAGGTAATTTCAGATATGCGAATAGAACCAGATAAATCTCAAGACTGACTCCGATTCTGACATTAAAACTGAACGTATATCTGCAGAAAATCCTATTTTTTCCATATCAATTACTGAAAGAATATTAAACACGTACAAAAATCAAATATCCATAACAATGGGAGATATAGAATCTACCCAATTTACTCAAACTAGAAAAATTTCACAAATTGATATAATAAATTTCGTAAGACAATATATCGCCCCAAACAAAAATATGCTACCTAGAACTTTCACGACTACTATGCAATCATATTTTAAAAATTCTGCATTCAAAATAATTCAAAGTAATTACCGTATTAGAAGATATTCAGACTAGAGACGCACAAAAAGAAGAACTTGAATTTAACCACGTAACAAAAACTTGCAATCGTGGTATAAATGGAACGAAAGAAGCACTTACTAAACGATTTTACTGGCCTAAAATGTCGGACGATATCGAAAAGTATATAAATAACTGCGAAATCTGTCAGAAAAATAAATACGATCGAAATCCACCTACAGTAAAATTCAATCTTACACCAACTTGTTCACGTCCTTTTCAACACATTCATATTGACTGTTTTCAAATTTCAGCAAACACTTATTTAACTATAATAGATACTTTCAGCGTCCAAGTCGCGGGAGTGGGCCCAGCTTTCAGCTGGTGACTAAGTTCTGCTAGGGACCCAGTATTGCGGGTTATAACGCAGTCCTCTGTCCGGGATTACGGACGAAGACTACAACGGCAGCCAAGGCGTAAGAAACACGGCGGCGATGGCGGAAGTGGCAACCTAGTCTTAGAGGCTTAGTATAAGACAAAATAGTAAGAGGCAGCAGTCATGAAAATCAGTCCTTGGCGTGGGAAGAATGACTCCGAAGAGGTGAGGCACTGAAAAGCAGAGGGCGGAGCTAAGGAGTAGCAGAAAGGCCTCTGTACTGCGGTGCAGAAAAGGAACGGAACACTTACTGTACTAATATTGCCAAAAACTCCAAATGGCAGAGACACAAAAGAGAACGGCCCTCAGTCCGGGGCACCTCTTAAATGGGGAGATGGTGCTAAGAATCCCCCCGTTGAAAGGTTACAGTAACAATCAACGCATTGCGACATGGAACGTGAAAAGCCTTTTTAGTACGGGAAAACTGGCAAACGTCGTACAAGAAATGCATAGACTAAACTCAGACGTACTGGGTCTTAGCGAAGTAAGATGGCCTGGATCAGGTACACAAAAAACAAACAATGGACGCATATATTACTCAGGGGGAACGGACAGAAATCACCAATATGGTGTTGCTGTGATCCTTACGGACAAAGTGTCAACATAATCAGAAACCAGATATATTACATTATGATCGCATCATATTTTAAAAAATATGTTAAATCTGTAAAAACGTATCCTGGTGCAGATATCGGCAGCGACCATAACCCGGTGGTAATGAATTTCAAAATGCAGCGCTTTCAAAAAGTACAAAAAACACAGAAACGCAAAAAGATAGACGTTGACAAACTTAAAAACCAAGACATAAAACGTGTTATAAGGGAAGAACTTGAGAACAAAATGAAAAAAATTGAAAGGTCGGTGCCAAAAGAGGTAGAAACGGTTTGGGGCAACGTAAAAACTCCTATGATAGAAACTCAAGAACAAGAAATTGGTTACGTGACATATAATAAGAAGCAGGAATTGATGACTTCTGGAAATATTAGATCTAATGTCAGAAAGGTAGCCACAAAACCAAAATCCAGTGGAATAGAAAAAACTCGATAGGGCAGTTAAGAACAAATGCAAAGAAGCAAAAGAAAAGTGGCTATCAGAGAAACTCTCTGAAATCGAAAACCTCCAAAGAAAACATGACTCTTTCAACTTACACAAGAAAGTCAAAGAAATAACAAATCGAAACAAAAAAACACCAGTTTCAATATTAAGGGACAACAGCAACGAAATAATAACAGAAACTGAAGGCAAACTTAAAAGATGGAAAATATGTCGAAGACCTGTTCAATGACAATAGACCAGAATTGCCACCAACAAACAAAAACAACGCATCAAAATGTGACGAATATCGAATGATCAGCTTAATGTCTCATGTTGTTAAGATATTTTTAAGAATAATTCATACGCGCATCTACAAAAAATGCGAAAGTCAGGTAGATGACCGTCAGTTTGGATTTCGGAATGGTGTAGGTACACGGGAAGCACTGTTCTCTCTAAACGTCGTAACTCAAAGATGCAGAGATCTGAACGTGAATGTATTTTCATGTTTCATTGATTACAAAAAAGCGTTTGATTGCGTTAAGCATGACAAACTATTGGAAATTCTTCAAGCCACGGGAATAGATAAAGAAGAGATCATAATCATTTCACAGTTATACTGGCACCAAACAGCAGACGTTAAAATTGAGCAATCAACATCAGAGGCTATTACAATAAAGAGGGGAGTAAGACAAGGTTGTATCCTGTCACTCCTTCTGTTTAATTTGTATTTTGAGACTATATTTAGAGGAGCGCTGCAAGGGGTCCAAGGATGAATCAAAATCAATGGAGTCGTTGTTACCAAGCTGAGGTACGCCGACGACTGTGTTGTGCTGGCAGATAATCTGGCCGATTTACAAGACTTAATGAACCGTATAGTAAGCCATAGTGAACGGCATGGACTACTCAGGAATGTGTCTAAAATGAAGCTTCTTGTTTTTTCAAAGACAAATATAATTGCCAATTTGTCCATTAACGATATACAGGTAGAACAAGTAAATTCATTCAGATACCTGGGGACTATCATGAATAATGAGTGCGACCCCAAGATCGAAATAAAAACATGAATTGAGCAGGCCAGAAAAACATTTATTAATATGAAGAAGTTTTTCACGAGACGCGAACTGAGCCTAGAACTTCGAATGCGCATGATCAGATGCTATACAGAGTGGAAAGTCTAACTGGAACAAATTCTGTAACTTGATAAATAAAGGTTTATCGCAAAATTCCTGAAACACGTCAATTTTTATTCTCAAAGAGATTTGTTTATCTTTTTAATTATCTGGGGGGGGGGGGGTTGCAGACAACCCCAACTTTTTTTTTAAATGGAAGGGTAGGTTGATTAATTTTTTATTTGAAAGCCTTTTCAATTGTAAATACAATTCCACTTTTTTTGTTACTTTTTATAAGCAATGTGTCGGAAAAAAATGAAATAAGGAAATATTTACTCAAATTACTTTAATGTATAGGTACATTTTTTCTTACTTGATAAGCCCAATCAAAAACCTGCTCGATAGTTTTTTGGTCAATTTGAACTGAATGTGATTGATTTGTTAGTACTTGTTTGCATTTCAACTTGTAAATAACAAACGAAAAATAAGAAAATGCCCTATTTAACCGAGACGCATCGTATCGAAATTTTAATGATGGTCGGATATGAGGACAGAAGTCGAACACAGGCTGAAGTCGCTCGTTTGTTTACTGAAGTTCATCCAGAATTACCTTTAATTAATCGAAGTATGATTAGCAAAATTGAAACTCGATATCGGGCGTTGGGCCACGTAAGGGATGCCCTTCGACAAAAAGTTTTAAAAGTTGACGAAGAAACCCAGTTGAACATATTGTTGAAAATTGAATAAAATCCTGTTACTCCAGCTAGGCAAATATCTCGCGTTCATGGTGTCAGTCACACAAGCGTTTTAAAAATACTTAGAGAATCCAAAAAGCATCCATATAAGATGCAAAACCTGCAGGAGCTTAACGAAGATGATCCTGATCGTAGACTCGAATTTTGCGAGCGAATTATGGCTTCTATCGATGGTGGACAAATTGCTTTGGAATGGGTGCTGTTTTCTGATGAGGCTACGTTCACATTACATGGGCACGTCAATCGACAGAACTGCCGTTATTGGGCTGATGAAAATCCCCGTTGGATGCGTGAATCCCATACCCAAAGGCCTCAAAAAACAAACGTCTGGGCTGGAATTATTGGGGTTCGCATAGTAGGTCCTTTTTTTCAATGGAAACGTAACCGGAGAAACATACATTTATATGCACCAAGAAGAACTAATTCCTACTTTAGTAAATATATTCCCCAATAATTTGGATCCCAACTCATTTGACCAACGGATGTGGTTTCAACAAGATGGTGCACCACCACATTTTGCTCAAAATGTACGGACCTATTTCAACGAAGTGTTTTCAAATAGGTGGATTGGAAAAAGGGGCCCAATTGAGTGGCCAGCAAGATCACCCGATCTTACTCCATTAGATCTTTTCTTATGGGGATATCTAAAGAGCAAAGTTTATGCCACTAAACCTAACGACATCGCCGAGTTTCAACAAAGAATTAGGGACGAAATTAGGCAAGTAACGCCGGAAGTGTTACAGGAGAGAGAGAGAAGAGAGAGATTCGTAAATGAGTTTGAGGTGGATTGGAGTTTTCTTGGTTGAGAATGTTCTTTTCTTGTTGATGCCCTGGTATAGGATAGGTTTCCTCTTCAGGGCTGTGTTGGGTGGTTTGGTGTGCGCTTGACCGAGAAATTAAGTTGGGGTTTAGAAGTGTCTAGTAAGAAAATTTTAAAGGTGATTAGGAAAATTTTGCTTAAAAGTGTATAGGATTGAGAGTGATTAGATAGGCTTTTTGCTAGAAAGTACTGGAGGGTTGTGTTGTATTGGGGTGTAGCGGGGGTTTATGTCTGGAAGCAGCGAAGCTCAAAAGTGTGTGGAGATGGTATGACAAAAAGTGTCTAGAATGTGAGTTTAAATGTTGACGACGAACCATGTATCGTTGCCGATACATAGATATATAAGTTGAGCTGGCTAGGTGTCAGGAGTTATTGAGTATTTAATGTAAAAGGGTGTTGTTAACTGGATTCAAGGAACTTGAAATGTCTCCGGTATTAAGAAGAAATATAGTGGAATATTAGAGATTTAAGATTTTTATTGATTTTGGGATTTTATGAAAGAAAAGTGTATAGGAGACATTTTTTCAAAAGTGTATGGAATATAATGAATTGTTGAGATTGATGAGAAGTTGCGGTGACGTGCCTTCGGTGGTTCGGGACTATTACGGTGGTTCGGGACTATTACGGTGGTCGGTGGTATAATAATAATATTAAATCCAAAAATGCGGGTGCGTCGATCGTCGGTCCATTTGGCTAGTGAATAAACTCACAGAGTGTACAGGAAAACCGCAAAAACCTGCAACACCGACGTGGGGGGTATGGGGGCGGCAATAAAGTATAGGGTTAGTCCAAAGTGTTGAACAAATAATAGCTGGGAATGAGAGATTTTGGAATTTGTTAGATATTTTTATTATAATGGTTTTGGACTTGTTGCGGAGGTTGTTGAGTAGAGAATTATTGACCTAGAATGGTGTAAGAAATAGTGAATTTTTTAACGATTATCGTATGGAGATTGGGGAGCTGTCGAGGTAGTCGATGTATTCGTCGGGGAGGTCGTCGTATGCCGTGGCTAGCAGGCGTAACGGAGGAAATGGGAGCTTCCTCTGGGGGTACCTACCGAGGGGTCGTCTGTTGGCGACCCACGGTGTGAGAAGAGTGTTTTTGGCGATTTCACTGCCCGATTCGATAGTACGACTAACGTATCGGGCTTGTAAATTATTTAGGCGTGGTAGAAGGGGCTCGATGTCGATATTGACATATACTGTGTTAGTGGGAGAGTATGGAGCCTTGTATTGGAAGTATCTTAGGATTGACTGCTCACAAGTTCGGAGTCTTTTGGCAAGATGGTTGGGGAGGGTGCAATAGACGTTAGCTCTATAGTCGATTATTGGACGGATGTATGTTTTATACGTATGAAGTAGGGTGGAAGGGTGAGTACGTCCGAAGCTGCCGCCAAGCGCCTTGAGAAGATTAACTCTCCGTCGGACTTTGTTTAAAGTGTCCATTAGGTCGGGCGTCCAGTTGAGAGTGTAAGTGAATTTCACTCCCAAATAGACGACTTCCCTGCGGATTTCGAGTTGATCACCCCAGAGCACGAGGCGGAAGTTTGTAGGTAGAAGTCTTTCGCTCCTGGTATCAGGGTGTTGGAAAACGATGGCTTGGGTTTTTTGAGGGTTGAGAGTCACCCGCCATTTCCTGCACCAATTAGAAAGTTGGGTCAGTAGATTTTGGGATCGATTGTTGAGAGAGCGAATATCTGTGGCGGACATGATTAGTGCGGTATCGTCCGCATATAGTTGAATGTTGTCACGGGGATGTCGTGGAATTGGTGTGTCATACGTATAAATTATATATAGTAGGGGAGCGAGTATCGAGCCCTGCGGAACGCCGGTTAGGGGTGTAAAAGAATCGGATATGCTATAACCAACTTTGACGCTGATCGATCGGTCGGTGAGATAGGAATATATTAATTTGACGATTTGGTTTGGCAGTCGGATGCTCAGTAGCTTTCTCACTAGTCCGGCATGCCAGACTTGATCGAAAGCCTTCTGAACGTCCATGAGGATGGCGGCAGAACAGCGTCGTTGATTTAAAGCTCGGGTGACGATTATTTGAAGGTTGGTGGTGGCGTTCTGACAAGAGTGGCCCGGCCTGAATCCGAATTGAAATGCCGGAATTATATTGTTTTCGTTACAGAAGTCCCAGATTCTTTCCTTCAACAATCGTTCAAGGACTTTACCTAGGACGCTGATTAATGAGATGGGCCGGTATGATTCAGGCTTTGTGGGGTCTTTGCCGGGTTAGGGGATGAGAACTACGTTGGCTGATTTCCAACAACGAGGGAAGTAAGAAAATGCCAGGCAGGCGTTCAGCAGGGCGCAGAGCGGTGGAAAAATCTCTTCAGGCAGGTTTTTAAGTGCCTGTCTCGAGATGATCGGAATGCTCTTTATAACCGATTAGGATATTGTCAGCAACAAGGTGGAGAGCACTTTGAACATTTATTGCATTAAAGTAGTTTAAGTAAATATTTTTCTACGCCCTATCTTCAAAGTATCTTGTATTTCATCGGTTTGCAGCGCCTTAAAGTGGTTGTTTATGGTTAGTGTGAAAAAAAGTAAAAAATCGTTAAAAAAAGTGCCATAACGTTAACTTTATTTCACGCTTCCCATAAGCTAACGCAATGAATCTTGGCTGAGCATCGAGGATGGACTTTCATGAAACTTTATGGTTAGAGTGAAAAAAAGTAAAGAAGCGTTAAAAAAAGTGCCATAACGTTAACTTTATTTCACGCTTCCCATAAGCTAACACAAAGAATCTTGGCTGGGCATCGAGGATGGACTTTCATGAAACTTGGAATATGTATAATTGTAATTTTCCGAAGGAGCTTAATTAAAATATCCCAAATTTCTATTTGAATTTTATTTTTTTGTGTAGGGCTGTAGAAAAAATAATATATGCAACATGTGCATAAAGTGTCTTTTTTCACTCATGGAATTGTCAACTTTTTACATTCGTGAAAAAAAGTACCACTTTATGCACTTGTTGCATAAATTACTATTCCTTATTCCATTTTTTTCCTACACATTGCTTATAAAAAGTAACAAAAAAAATGGAATTGTACTTACAATTGAAAAAGCTTTCAAATAAAAAAATTAATCAACCTACCCTTCCATTTAAAAAAAAGTTGGGGTTGGCTGCAACCCCACCAGATAGTTAAAAAGATAAACAAATCTCTTTGTAATATGCCCCATTGAAAATTAAAATTGGCGTGTTTCAGGAATTTTGCGATAAACCTTTATTTATCAAGTTACAGAATTTGTTCCAGTTAGAGTTTCCTCTCTGTATATTTTCAACCTTGTTATATGGCAGTGAAGGGTGAACTCTCGATGCGTCTACAGAGAAAACGTTGGACGCGTTTGAGATGTAACTATACCGTCGTATGTTAAGAATATCGAGGGTGCAGAAAATCACCAACACGGAAGTCCTTGTGCGGATGAAAAAATCAAAAGAACTGATGCAGATTGTTAAGGAGAGAAAGACGAGATATATAGGCCACATAATGAGAGGCGAATGGTATGAACTCTTGAGACTGATCATTGAAGAAAAAATACAAGGAAGAAGACAGAACTCCTGGCTGGAAGACTTAAGAAGATCGTTTGGATGTACCTCAATTGACATCTTCAAAGCCGCTACATCCAGAATAATGATTGCCAATTGGATCGCCAACCTCCGACGGGAGACGGCCCATTAAGAAGAAGAAACAATTATAAAGTATTCTTCTCAGTTTCAGATTTTCTTTTATATAATTTAACTTCTTTGTAGATACTTTTTACTCGATTTTTCTATTAGGATAATTATTTTTACATCTATCATTCAAAGAGTAATCTGCCGTCATCTTATTTATTTTTCATAGCAACCATCCATACTTTTATTTCCTACTAGATGAACATTTTATTTAGTTTAGAGTTTAAGTAAAGGACTTCGCGTACTACACTTTGTATCTTCTTTATACATTTCCTTATCTAATGATTTTTTACAAATTAAAATTAACATTTTAATTATTAATTATTGGATTGATAATAAGTATACCAGTAAAATTTATTTCCTCTTAACCACCTTTATAATTAATTTGAGTTGAGATTTTATTGTATTTATCCTTTCAAATCTATCAATTTTTATTTTAGTCCAATATACAGGATGCAATATTCAATACAAATCACCAGGAATATTTCATCGCATACGCCTATGAGGAGAAGAATAGATGCTGAAGGTTGTCATTTTCATCATTTACTATAATTGTATTGTCATCGACATGTTTTTCCTCATTGCATGTTCAGTATTGTTTTAACTTTAAAAGTCTTAGACTGGTGGAATCATAATTTGGTTGGCTGTTAGTTGTTCAATAAAATGCTATGAGCTTGAAATATATTATTTATTTTTTCCTCATAAATGCTAAAGTTATCGAAAAAACGTAGAGATAAAAAAGTTAGTAAATGAATTGGGCTTTTCAACTATGGTTTTTTATAATAATTGTGCCAAATACCTACCTTAATTTTCACCACCGAATTACCCCTTAAATGTTTTCGGTATTCTCAGATATATAGCTGATAATGAATGTATGCGTTACTTTATGTGCGCACTGTATTTGAGGTGCTGAAATCTAATATTTTGAGATGGGATAAACATGAATCACCCTATATACAATATTGAAAATATCGTTTATACATTCAGTAAAATCCTAAGTTTACAAACTACATGCACAACTTTTTGTATGCATATTTAGTGCACCCCTTGACGTAAAACCAACGCTACAAATTTGACAAATATATGGTCTCTCCCCAGTATGTGTCCTGAGGTGAATCCTAAGTGGTGCCCCCTGGCTGAAACACTTACCACAATACTCGCAAGCGTACGGTTTCTCACCACTATGGACTCTTTCGTGCATTACCAAATAGTCTTTTTTGGTAAAACTCTTCGCGCAGTATGTACAAGTATAAGGTTTAAAACCAGTGTGGACTCTGTAGTGAACTCTAAGTTTATTTTTTTGCGCAAAACCCTTACCACAAGTATCACAAAGATGCTTTTTAGCGTGCGGTAGGCTATTTTTAACGTGTTTTTCTTCAAAATGCTTTTCCAGAGTATTGAGTTTACTGAATACTTTATTGCAAATGGAACACTGATTGGGAAGAAGTTGACCGTCAATACCTACTCGATGAGCACGCAATTGATGGCTTAAGAGATATCTAGAGTACGTAAACATTTTGAAACAAACTATGCAAGTGAACGGTTTAATACCTAAATGTTCGTTATTATGTTCTCTGTATAAAACTAGATCATTGAATCCTTTACCGCAAGTTTCGCAAACGTAATTGAATTTTTTCAGGTGAGTGTAGTTCACGTGAACCAAAAATCCTGTTCTTTTCAGTGTGGTGTAGGAACATAAGGGACAACGGAATTTGTTTTCGGGATCATGCGTGTAGTTATGGGTACCGAATTCGTACAACTTCGTAAATTTCTTATTACAAATCGTACATTCGTAAAGTTCCGTATGAGTTTTTATGTGAGTTTCAACTTCTTCTTTAGCTGTAAACTCAGCCGAACAAGTACCGCAAACATAAAGATCCTGCACTGCGTCATATTGGTATGTATGCTGTTCCTCTTCTTCTTCTTTATTGTGATATTCTTTTCGGTGTGCGGAGAGACTTCTTTTGCTGGGACAAATTTCGTCACACTTCTTACAAGGCCATTGTTTCAGATTATTGTGCGACATTTTCGGATAAATAGATTTATTTAATTGGGAATACTTTTTAAACCTTTTTTTGGTTGTCGGTCCATAATCACTATCTTCTTCGGCGTCTGAATTCTCACTGTAAGAAAATTTTGGGGCTTTATGTTTCCAAACAGGTCTTTCGTTTGTCTTTACATCTTCTTCTTGTTTTATCCTAAAATAAAGTGAGATGTTAATAAAAATACCGGTGAATGTTATGGAAATTTATGGTTTTTTAGCCATTTTCAAAGCTGAATTTAGGAAGGAATTTTAAGCAATAAGTTGTTATTTTTCTTTAAAACTGTTTCACCAGGCCTTTTACGTTATTATTGAAACACATTTTGATGGCATTATGACTAACAAAAAACTAAAGTCTTTATAACTATAGTATGTTTCTAAACTAGCATAGTCCAGGAAATTTGGGTATGTAAGCATCATTTTCGAGGTAACGGCTGATAGTTGGTAAAAAGTTAGTAAAAATGGTGTACAACAAAACTTAACTTTTTTAAAAAACAATGAAATCTAACAGTGAAAAAATAGGCGCGAGGTCGCATAGCTTACAGAACTCTGCAAGTCAATTTTTAGTTAATTTATTTATAAGGCCATAATTCATAAACTATTGAACTTACAGACTCCATCCTTCGTGAGTATCATTTTTTAATGAGTGAGAATAGATAAGATAGATAGATAAGCGTGATGTGGAAGTGTTGGTGTAAAAAATGCTCATTATTTTATTATTTATTAACAATAACGTTTTATCAGTTGTTTATTTGCCAATAACTTTTAACCCAATCAATTTTTTTACGTGTAAGATCTAGAATTGTAGGTCTTTAAAAGAAGAAAAAAAGTATTTAACTTTTTGTCTCAGTGTTGATTTTACCTTTGTACAAATAGGTTGTGCGAAGCAATTAACAAAACCGGTCGATAGTTTTTATCAGTGCCAACTTTGTTTTCTTACACGTGTTTATTTGAAATATTCCGATTAGAGTTTTTAACTAAATAATTTTTCCCCCATCATGGGGGATAAAAAAGGGACGTCATTCTCGACGCAAGTGGAGTCAATTATGTTATGTGATGATGATCAAATGTTACCGATTAATAACTCTCCAAGCACCAACGAGGTTTCTGCAGTAAAACCAGTTCCAAAAAAGTTTAACTTATTGTCAGATAAGTACAATTTATCAACTATTTGGGTATACATTGAAAATATTAAAAGTAGTAATTTGGGAAGGCTACATCCCATGACTGTTGGTCACATACTTTTTAAACAATTAAAGCTAACTAATATATTAGAAATTAAAAGTATAGGTAAAAATCGAATAAAAGTTTTATTAAAATCGTTTCTTGAGGCTAATCAATTAGTTAAAAATCCTTTGTTGGAGAATCATAATTTGGTAGCTTATATTCCAAATCATCTACTCGAATCAAAGGGTATCATTAGGGACGTTGACACTAAATATGACGAAAAATATTTGTTAGAGAATGTAGAGTCTACCTCTCCGGTAATAAACATTTATCGTACTAAACGTAAAATCCAAAGAGAGGATAACACAATTGATTATGTACCAAAAAAACCATTATTATTACTTTTGAAGGTAATATTATACCAAAATATGTTGCATTTAATAAAGTATATTGTCAGGTAGAACAATTTATAGGTAGAGTAGTTCAATGTTATCGTTGTTTGAAGTATGGACATGTTTCTAAACAGTGTAAAAACTCCCAAGAACGATGTATACAATGCGGCGAGATAAAAACAGAGGAACATAGTTGCAATAAGGACAAAATTTATTGTCAAATGTCTAATGATCACCTATCTATATCTAAAAAATGCCCTCAATATGAGAAACAGAAAAAAATTAAAACTATTATGGTTGAACAAAAAACGTCATTTCTGGAAGTCAGAAAATACTGTGAAAACTCTATTTCTTCTTTTGTAAGTCATGATTCTTTTTCAGGCTTATCAAATTATAAAAAAGATTTCCCCAGTCTTACTAATCAAGTTAATAATAATACCACACAAACTATGATAAAAAATATTAGGGAAAGTAATAGTTTAATTTCGTCGCTACCAAGTACAAGTGGCACAAAAAAATACTCAGTTCCCATGAAAAAGAAAAGAAAATCAGACTCTCCGTCCAATCAGTCTCCTTCTGACTCGCCTATGTTTCCTTTTACTTTTGGTCCTAGTCAACCATTACCTGCTAACCCCTATAAATCCAATTTTAATAGTATTGAAAGTAAAAAACAGAATATTGCTGACATTGTCTCCAAATTTGTATTCAATCTATTGGATAATATTAGCTCAGTAGAAGACTTGCAATCAATTAATAAAAGTTCAATAATCAGTAGCATAAAACAAGTACTGGAGGATACTCTAACAGTTAATAATTATTAATGGCTCAAAAAGTTTCACTTAACATTATGCAGTGGAATGCTAGATCAGCTGTGGCAAATAAAAACAGTTTGCAACACTTTTTAAATTCTAGAAAAATAGATGTGGCACTTATTACTGAAACTTGGTTTAAAAAAAATATACAATATTGTTATAATGGTTATAATATGATCCGTAAAGACCGACATGACGGCTATGGTGGTGTTGCCATTTTAGTTCATCATTCAATAAGTTTTTGTGAATTCAAAATTAATAATAATGTGTGTAGAGGCGTGGAAATGTGTGGCATAAAAATTAAATATGGTAAATCGGAGCTAAGCCTTTTTTCTGTTTATAAACCACCTAAAATTAAATGTTCTGCTAATGGTTGGTTTACACTTTTTTCACAAGCAAAAAATCCTATAATCGTGGGAGGTGATTTCATCATTCGTTGTGGGGTGCACATCATAATGACACAGTTGGTATACAACTAATCCAAGCTGCAGATGATCTTAATCTAACAGTAATGAATAATGGACAACCCACAGTTTTAACTCGTCCTAATCAAAATGTTTCAGCGATAGATATCACTTTTTGTTCTCCTGAACTTGCTAATAGAATTAATTGGTCAGTATTAGATGATACATTAGGATCGAACCATTTTGTTATTCTTATGGAGCTTCCAATTGACCAAGTTATCAATGAATTTCCCCTTAAAAATAAATGGAAAATAAAAAAATCCAACTGGCCATTGTATACTAGGACAATTGAAAATACTCTTCAATGAGATTTCTCATTAAACTCCACATCTGATAAATATGAAATCTTAATCAGCAGTATGAATCAAGCTGCACACATTGCGATACCACAATTTAAAAATATTAAAAACTTAAAACGTTACCCCCCACCTTGGTGGAATTCAGATTGCGAAAAGATTGTGGAAGATAGACGTTTGGCTTTCTCGACTTATAAAAAAACTTCGAATTTTCAAAACTTTTTCCTTTGTCAAGAAATGATGGCAAGAACAAAAAGAAAATTTAAAGCTATAGCTAAACAAAACTGGATTGAGTATGTTTCTTCTCTTAATAAGTCTGTTTCGTCTTCTTCTCTTTGGAAACAAGCTAGAAAGATTTATAGAAAACCAATCTCCAACGTCAAGCCTTTAGATTATATCTGGATGGCAGAATTTTTTGACAAAATTTCTCCTCCCTTCGCTGCTATGTTATTTCCTGATCTAACTTCATCTAGTGATGAGAACCATTTTCTTTCAAAACCCATAACTTTAACAGAGTTAAACTATGTTCTTAAAAATCGCATCAGTACTAGTCCAGGACTTGATGAAATTAAATATCCTATGATTGATAACCTTCCTGTTATTGCTAAATGTATGTTGATTGATATATTTAATGATATACTGAATAATCTATCCATAGTTAATGAGTTGAAGGATGCCATCATTATTCCTATTCTCAAGCCAGGTAAAGATCCCAATCATGCTGAATCCTATCGCCCTATATCACTTATGTCTTGTATGTTGAAAACTGTAGAACGTATCATTAAGCACAGACTTGAATGGTGGTTATTTCAGAAAAACCTCCTTCCAAGAACCCAGTTTGGCTACAGAAAAGGTTGTGGTACAATTGACGCTCTAACAACTCTTGTTATCGACATTCAAAATACTTATTCCACCAATAGATATTTACCTACACTTTGCCTAGATATCGAAGGTGCTTATGATAGCGTCTGCTTACCCATTCTGAGAGAAAAAATGATAAATAACTTCCTAATACCGATTCGATTAACTGATGCAATCATTAACTTTTATTCTTATAGAAAATTGTATATAAGAACTCATAATAATTACCTCATAGGACCTCGTTATAATATTTCAGGACTACCTCAGGGTTCAGTATTGAGTCCTCTGCTTTTTAATTTGTATACGGCTGACTTTCATAGTATTTACGTTGAAAATATCACCCCAAAAATAATTCAGTATGCGGATGATTTTTGCTTATATTCAGAGGCCAAAAAATATAATGATGCTGTAGAGACGTTAGATAAAATATACGGATTGGCTTATAAATGGTTCATTAAAAATGGTTTTGAAGTATCTCCCACGAAATCATCAGTTTGCATTTTTTCTAGACATAACATCCCGAATATCGATACGATTCAGTTAAATACACAAGCGTTTCCTTTTTGTAAATCAATAAAATATTTGGGAATGATAGTTGATAGGAAGTTAACCTGGAAACCCCATATCAAACATATATTGAATAGATGCAACAGAGGTATGAATTTTTTAAAATCCATTTCTAAAACTTGGTGGGGAGCTGATGTGTCGACCTCGCTACTTTTTTATAGATCATATATTAGATCCATAATAGATTATGGATGTACACTTTATGGATCCGCAAGTAAAAATAATTTACAAAAAATTGACGTATTTCAAAACAAAGCCTTACGTATTTGTATGGGTGCTATGAGGTCTACTCCCATTGAACCACTTCACGTGGAAGCTTTAGAACCTCCCTTAAAATATAGAAGAAATCATCTTAGCCATAAATTCCTCATAAAAATTATGTCTTCCAACGAATCTTTATATCACAATATATGTAAACTAAACGAATTTGATTTAACTAACAACTACTGGATCCGCAAAAATTCACCGCCTCTCTGTGATGCTTTCCGAAACTACAACAATCTATGTGTAATTAGATCAGAAAAAAATATGACTTTAGATGATTTTGAATACTTTTTTCATATGTTTAATGTCATTCAACCTAGGTATCATGTAAATCCTATGATAAGTCTTACAATTTTAAACTCCATATTAGAAAATTATTCTGATTCCATACAGATATATACTGACGCTTCCAAAAGTTTATATGGAACTGGTTGTGCGTTCTACATTCCAGGTGATAATGTCGAAAAATTGTTTAAGCTCCCCTCAGACTTCTCAGTTTTCAGCGCTGAAGCTGTGGGCATCTATGAATCGTTAAAATTTTTTTCTTCGTCCAGAAAAAGTTCTGCTATTATATTAGCTGATTCTCTGTCTGTCTTAACAGCTATACAAAATCCAACTATACCTGCTTTATCAGATAATCTTTATATATTCTATATAAAAAAAATGTTATTTCAATTAAAAAAAGATAATAAACATGTACAGCTGATATGGATCAAAGCACATATAGGACTTAAACATAATGAACATGTAGATCGTTTAGCTAAAAATGCAGCAGAAAATGGTACCTTATCTCTCTATCCACTAACTGTACCAGACGTATTTGCTAATTCTAGGCAAAAACAAAGTTGTTTATGGAAAAAGTCCTGGAACGATTATTGTAAAATATCTAATACCCAATACTCATCAATTCAACAAGAAATTCCGAATTGTTGTTGGTTCAATTCTTACTCCTGTCCACGTAAATACATTACAACTATTGTTAGACTACGCTTTGGACATGCATGTTATCCGGCACACTTATATAAAATAAAAATTCTTGACACGGACCTGTGTCAACACTGTCATATCAAAAGTGATCTGAATCATATTTTCTTTAACTGCATATATTCCCAAGAAACTCAAAACCTTATTGATGATTTAATAAGAATCGGATTTTTCCCACCCTTCAATATCTGCCATCTTTTAGCCTTAAATAAAATGGAAGTATATAATGTTCTGATGAAATTCATATACGAATCAAAGGTATGCTTGTGAATGTTTGAACTAGATTTGTTTACCTCTGTTTATCCCAATTGTAGTTATTCCTATCTTTCCGTGGCCTAGTTTTGTTTGTGATAAATTATAATGTCTTGATGGGCCCCTAGACAAGAAGCGAGTGACCCTGTATATATATTTTTTTTTTAGGTAGGTAATTTTGTCTTCTCTTAGGTGTGGATAGGTGTGAGTGAGGTGAATATATTTTTTTTATATATTAATAGTTTGTTCCTGTTGTGACTGGCCGAATGACGAGTGTCAAAGCCAAGAAAAAAAAAAAAAAAAAAAATTGTCTGTACTATGCACGAGAAAAAAGATATACCTGGAAAATCTACAAAAGGCATGAAAAATGAGTGTAAA
This sequence comes from Galeruca laticollis, assembly GCA_963921935.1. NCBI lineage: Eukaryota > Metazoa > Arthropoda > Insecta > Coleoptera > Chrysomelidae > Galeruca > Galeruca laticollis. The sequence continues at coordinate 214,115,571 of OY998177.1, forward strand.
TCGAATCATAAACAATGTTCCGGTCCGATTTGAGAGGTCGCAAAAGTTAAGTTTTGTTGTACACCATTTTTACTAACTTTTTACCAAGTATCAGCCGTTACCTCGAAAATGACGCAAAATGATCATTTTAGGTCTGATTTTCCTGGACTAAGCAGGAGCATCGCTAAAAAGATTACTAGGTTGAGGTCCGTGAAGTTAGCCCCAAAAGTTTTCACGATTTTACTAAATTTAGTATCATCGCTTAGTGCATCTTAGCGATCCGTGGTTTTGTAGATATTGAATATTAATTTATTTCAAGGTCAGCCCTAAAGCGTTTAGGATTAATTCCACATTGGTGTCAATCGTTAGTGCACTTTAGTGATACAATTATTTTCGTTAGTGCTTTATTGGTTTTCGAGATTTGTGACTTTATATTTTCAAAGTCAGCCCCCAAAATGTTTATGATTAATTCCAAACTAGTGTTATTCGTTAGTGCTTCGTTAGTGCACTTTACTGCTTCAATAATTTACGCTAGTGCTTTATTGGTTTCCGAGATATGTCATATTCTATTTTTGAGGTCAGTCCCCAAAGTATTGACGATTCGATTAATAGTCCAATTAAAAACAACGAAAGTGAACTGATTTTTGCTATTACTATAGCTTCTTATCTCAGGAATTCATATCTGAACAAATTTTTGAGATTCACCCCCGGGAAGGGGTTGAAAATCATTATAAAATAATAAAAATCGCAATATATCGAGAATTAAAGGAATTCTGATGAAAAGTTTTAGATAAAAGTTGTAGAGAAAAAAAATCTGCTTCTTCTACGTTAAATCAATTTTCTTCTATGAACAACAGAGGTGTCATTAAAATGATTTGAAATTTTTGCGCTTCCTCTATCATGGAACTGATCTATGGCGCATTTACCTCCGTTTCATATTCGCACGTGTTGATCCGATTGCCATGATGCCAGACTTCCTTTCTGTCCTGAGAAATAAACGTCTTTTCATTTTTAATTCCATTTGTAAAGTTATTCTTAATTAATAAAAGAAAATTATTGATATAAATCGGATGTAAGTTAAGTTGATAACTTTGTTTTGGTTTGTAAACCAGTGATTGTATGTTAAAAATAATAATTGTGTTTTCATTACTTTGGAAACATTATGCCTTGTTTTATTTTTCAAGAGTTCATAACATAAACGTATGGACAGTTTATTATAAACACAAATGTTCATGATTTACAGTTTCCCGAGAAATATTTATTGTCAGCGTTACTAAAAATTGTGTGATTTCCTGATTAGTATGTTATGGGACGTTTCTTTTACCAATATAAAAACTTAATTTACATAATAACTAGAGACAGTCAATTTCATAATAACTCGGTTTTAGCGCCATCAGCCTGTTCTTGTGTCGAGTGGAAGATGGTAATGCAATGGGAAAAGGGATGCATGTTTGTTTATGTTTGTGGGTTTTCGAGGATAAATAAAAACTATAGATATACACAAACAGTCTGTTATTAGTATCCGTCGAAATAAGTTAATTTCATGAGCTATTAGTACTTTTACCTAACTGTGTGGTGGTTATCGTAAATTAAGTATTGTGATTAAGATCGTTGTTTTTGATAAACATTTGCATAAATGTACAATAGTTATACGTATACAGTGTGAAAATTGAGATAATTAAGGACTATTATCTTGTTAATTTTTTTGTTAGGTAACAATAAAATTGATTACGATTTGTAGTGTAGGTGAATTACTTTATTTTTTGTTCTATTTATACACTATAGTACACTGTAACGCGAAAATTTGCCGAGCCGTCGGAGACTTAATATAGGCTAACCTGTCGACTGAGAGAAGTCACAGCGCTGTCGGTACGAAGTTAAAAATTCAGTCCTTCATTTGCCGTCAAGGTGTAAACACACCTCTTTCAACTTAAAATTTTCGCATGTGCTCTGGGAGCCATACGCATTTTATTGAAAAAACCGACAATTCCGACGTAGGGGAAGAGAAATACGGCTGAAACCAACAACTGGCAGCTCCGACCCGATAGGTTTCTGGTCCAAAAACGGTCGATGACTGTGGGTACCATAAGAATTTAGAGGAATTGCGTTTTTGTGGTAAGTTTCCGTAGACGGCGTTAGTTAGAAGGATTCATTAACAAGGTAAATGGTTGAAAATACTTTCTCGGAATTAACAGTTTTATGGGTATTTTAACGTAGAAATTTTAGCTTTGATTCGTAGTTTATTGGAGTATCTAATCTGGATTTCACGAGATAGTTTCGATGCATTTCATAAATTCTTATTAGTTCATATTCTTCATTGCTTTATATTTTGTTGAAATAAGAATATATCACGGAGGTTGTATAAATATTCAGGGATGTGTCCAACGACATAGTTTTTATATTATGGGTTTTTTTTGATATCGTAGTTTTTTTTGCTAAGCGGAAAAAAACCAGTCATATAGTTTTTATTCTCAGTGTAGGTGGCTTTTATACAGTTAATGATGTATGATTATTTGCGAATTTCGGGTGTTGTTAAGATAGTCAGTATGATGGGATATTACGGGGGTACGTCGAAAATTTGACCGGGGTAAAATGAAAACCCTATGTAGAGGCTAATTCGTTTCTCTATTTTAGGGGGGTTTTTGTACGTGGACATTAAAAAAATCACTGATTGGAATTTAATGGGTCAGTGAGACCAGTTCCAGGATATCTGGATTATTCTGGAGCAACTTCAGTTCCTGTTCTGGTTCCGGAAAAGGATAAGTGAACAGTTTCCCTTTTCATTATTCTTCATTTTCATTAGTAAACTCACATTTATGCTTCACATATTACCGTTTTTCATAAAAAGTTTTATTTCTTTTTTTTTGGCAATTAATATAATCTCGCTTACACTTGTACTTTGTATTTAAAAATTTGAAATCTTTGCGCATAGTCTAAGATACGCTAAGAAACTACGGTACGTACCTGGTATTGCGTTATTTAGTGGTTTTTTGCCTATTTCTGACGATTTTATGTATATAACTTGCACCGTACATAATTTTGAATTGTATTTTCTCTAGCAACGCTACACTCGTTGCTATTTAAATTTTAGGCTTATGCAATTATTTATATTTATATTGATATTGGTATAAATTGCGGAAGTGTGAACCCGTGTAACTGTACATTGTTGATTTTGATATATATATATATATATATATATATATATATATATATATATATATATAAAAAAAATTTTTATATAACGACTGAAAAATGCTATTTAGGTGGGGATAACGGGGATTTCAGTCCAAAGAATCAACGCCAAGATCTTTTATTTACAAAATACCGCCAAGCTTTCGTGTCCTTTTGACACTTCTTCAGGGCACTATAATACATATACAAATATAAATATGATTTAAAAATAGAGAAATAAATATAAGTACTTACATGTAAAATATTTTAAGTAAATTCAATATAAATAATCATTCCATCGAAACAGGCCATAAAATGTTATTTAATGAAGCTAAAGTTGTACATACTGAACAAAATATGTCTAAAAGATATTTTCTTGAAATAGTTGAAATCAACAAGGCAAATAATAGTATGAATAAGAAAAGTGACATTGAAAATCTTACTAATATTTATAGCTACCTTTTGAATATTGAACAAAATAGATAATTTTTCATTATTTATATGATTATTTCATAAAAATTAAATTCACTTCTATTAAGGTCAAAATATAAGAAATTATTTGTCAAAGTCATTTTCACAGGTTATAATCTAATCTTATTTCCTTTTCTATTAACGTCAAAAACAAATTATCTGTCAAAGTCATTTTATAAGGTTATAATCTAACCTCAAATTCAAACTTCAATAAATAATTATAAAGTAACCTAAAAAAATTAAAATAACTAAGTAACGAACAAACAAATTATGTATCGATTTGTCTTATGTGAAATATGACATCAAGTATATTATAATTATATTTATTTTTACATTTACAAATTTTTTAATGATTATTTATATTGAATTTACTTAAAATATTTTACATGTAAGTACTTATATTTATTTCTCTATTTTTAAATCATATTTATATTTGTATATGTATTATAGTGCTCTGAAGAAGTGTCAAAAGGTCACGAAAGCTTGGCGGCATTTTGTAAATAAAAGATCTTGGCGTTGATTCTTTGGACTGAAATCCCCGTTATCCCCACCTATATATATATATATATATATATATATATATATATATATATATATATATTATCGTTGCATTTTTGAGATATTGTACATGAACTATTTGGTCGTTTCTCTATAATTATAGAATTGAGACATCGGTGTAGTTTGGGGCCCTCAGCTCTTCTGCACCCTGAGTTTGAAGCCTTCAGCTCTGCTCAGAGTTTATAGAATCTGCTTGACAGTTATCTACTTGAGTTGTAACTGATAAATTAGTTAGAAATTTTTGGATTTATGTAGATTTCGGCCTTCAGCCCATCTACATTTTGAGTTTACAGCCATCAGCTGAGCTCAGACATTATTTGCCACATTTTTGTAGTGACATTGTAATAAATATTTTGAAAAGAGACCTTTGGTCCACAAAGACTAATTAAAGCTTCATTCAGGGGATACTTGCTGACTTTTATTTACATTTTACCTATCAGTTTTACCTTTGGAGTGTGTAGTGAGTGTTGTTAACCCACTGAGAAGTTGTGGGCTAATTTAAGAAGTCTTGGGTGCTTGCCAAAACTTCTCTGGCGCCCTTTCTGTAAACTTAATAATTCTTTGAAGAATCCACTCCTTCTTCGACTCGAAGCTAGTCGACTGGCGAGCACGGGTTGTACCATGTGAGACAACCCGCATACCTATAACGAGCACTGAGAGGGTTAGTAGGTTTTTTTCGTTATAACACTTGTTTTGGACTAAAAAATAATTTTTTTGCAAATACATATTTATAAATATAAAAAAATTAAATTTCAGAATTTTGATTAAAGAACGGTTTTAAGAAAAACAATGTCTGATCAGCGCCTTCATATTGTTATTTTAAAGTATTCTGTTTGGATTCGTTGTTTTTTGGTCATAAATAAATAATCTGGAAATATTTTGCTTCCTTCACTTCCTAGACAAATCTTATATTTCTCTATTCAAATTTCTTTAAGATTATATCTATAGCATACAGTTACTGTTACTGTACTATAGTACTGTTAGTTAAATTGAATCTTCAATTTTTTCTTAATCTTTTTGTCTACAACTATTAATAGATGGTATACTCACATATTGTTTGTCTTTAAACTGAAATATTCAAATATTTTTAATGCTTATTACACATTGAACATCATTTTTATATTTCTAATACAGTTATAATGGAGACTGCGATAAATCAACCCGAATTACCTACATCAGAGAGGCCCTAAGTTCTGGTTCTGCGAGTGGTTGTGGTTCTTTTGATTTTAAATCTTTATGCTTTTATTGCGGCAATATTTGTGATTCACGTCGCAATCGACATCTAATGAGGGTAGTGCAGAAGGAATCTTATTAAGATCACGTGATTAATGCAGCTAATCGTCGAACTGATCACTTGGGAAAAAATGTGTTGCTCAGATTAGGTGAAATTATTTCACTAGTAAAAGATATCACATGAAATGTAGCAATCACTTCCTTCAAATTGTTCAAGCTGAACGTACCAAATCACCTGCAACAGCTTTGAACAGTACTGCCTTTCAAAAGGTGTGTGACTATATTGAACAGTCAAAAATTTGAGTTTTCTTTAGCCGAATTAACCAAGCAAATGGGAGATCAGCGCTTGTCCAACACTCTGCTCTATAACAAATTAAGAAATAAATATGTATCGAATATCTACATTCAACAGGAACGTGGGTAGGCAACAATTGTTCGCTACAAATATTATGATTTTGGGGATATGTGTAAGAAATATTATAGGGGGGAGTATCTTCTAGAACCAGAGAAACAGACAGTATTAAACGTCGCAGTGGAATTGTTGAAAAAAAGATATCAAAAACCATGACTATACGAATGACAGCTACCCACCAGGCATAGGCATTCTCGAAGATGTAGAAAATGATATCCCTGAATCAATTTTAACTTTTTTGGGAAATTTATTAGGAGGCGAACAAAAAGACCACCATCAGACATTTATATCCACGCTTCAGCTAGCAGTTGGTACTTATATCTACAGGAAGACAGGATCAAAACAAGTTATTGATCTTTTGAATAGGAATCTGTGTTTCATATTATCATTTGGTGCAATTTGAAACGTCCATCGTCTTAAATCCACCAAAAATTAAAATTGAAGAAGGGGTCCACGTTCAACATGTGTTTGACAATACAGACCATAACGTTAATACTCTAGATGGCCATGACACGTTCCACTGCCTGGGTGGTATTGCAATTTACACGCCCGACAATGACGTATCATATGAAGGTCGTATAGAGAGAGTGAAAAAACATAATTCTGCTACGTCTGCAGCAGTTGGAATAAAGAGCAGTATTAAAGCGATACCTTATTCCTATTTAAATGGAAAAGGATTGGAGATGGTTACGTATAGTGACACTACAAAGCTAGCTTTGTCAACTTCAGTATCATTACCGTCGGCATACGCTGTGCTTTTATGGGCTAAGGCATTTAATAATTCAAAATTGCCCAGTTGATCGGGTTTCATGGAAGTTTTATGTGAAGACGAAATGCCTTTAATATCAAGAGTTATATGTCTACCGTTTATTAACGAGCCGCCCTCAAAACCGACTACATTTAACACAGCTTTACATTACGCTCTATCTGAAGCTGAGAAACTGAAACAAAAAGTGTGTTTGATCAGCTATTGTACCACAAAGCACGTACCATTGTCGCAGAGTCTCAAGAGCATGGAAAATTAACTAATGTAGTGGTGCGGCTTGGTGAGTTTCATTGTTTGATGTCTTATCTTGGCGCTATAGGATATATAATGGATGGAAGTGGCCTCGACAGTCTCTAGTCAATAGTATATGCTCCACAATCTGTTAAACACATGCTTAGTGGCCATGCCTATTTTAGGGCAATACGAGCACATATTTTAACCTTAACTGTTCTCGGTATTGAAATTTGTAATAATGTAGAAAGTGACAAAACTGATGAATATAAAACTTTTCTTGCTTCATTTCTGGAAAATTGGAAAACCGAGTCTCTGGAATAACCCACAATTAAACATTGTGGAATGAATCCTACTGTGGCCGAGATGACAGATGATTTGATTGCAGAGTTAAACAGGTTAAAGAATATTGAACCAACTGCACAGTTATGGATACAATATTTTGAACTAATTATAATAGCATTACAGTTTATAGAGACCGAAAGATTAGGTGATTGGAAATTGCATCTGCAAAGCATCAAAAAAAGGATTTTGGCTAGACCAAGAAGTGACCTACCTAATGATTGACTTAATATATGTTAATAGAAAAAAGAAGAAGATATGATATTACAAATATTCAAGTTTAGATATTATTAGCCCTATGGATAATAATATCTAAGCTTTAATATTTGTAATATCATATCTTCTTGTCTTTTCTATTAACATATATTGAGTCAATCACTAAGAATGTCACTTCTTGGTCTAGCCAAAATAATTATTAAACATCAGATAAGCATCGAATGAAATGTAACTTCTGTCATTCTGACGATGATATTTTATATCGAAACAATTGTCAATTTTCTTAGAGTTTTTAATATATTGTGGAATTATCTAGAAACAGTAAATTTCATCTAAAACAGTAAAATTTAATAAAGTTTGCACGTGGACGATTTTACGTTGTCAAAAACCACCTTACTTCAAAAATTTTGATGTCATTCCACTTTAATATTGCATGGTAGTACCTCTTCTGAGTTTATAGTAAATTTTTTATGGTTGTATTTGTATAGGTTTCCTGTGGCTGCACAACCAACTGTAGCAACAGTCGCTGCAAATGTAAGAAATCTGGCATCTCTTGTTCAAGATATTGTATAAATTGCAGCGGTATTAGCTGTACAAATATCCAACAAGTAAGAATAGATTCTTTCGACGATAATGACGTCGATGAGCCAGATTTTCAAGAAAATCAAGAGGACACAGAGAGTGATATTGTAAATAGCGAATAAATTTCAAACATTTACAATTAAAAATACGACTGGATCTTTTCCACAGAACAAAAGCGATTTACAATTAAATAGATAAAATGCATCACATTTATCTTTAAATTGTACTTAACCTTCACATACTGTGTCAAATGATTATTGTGATGAGTTTAACTTATATTGAAAAATTTATTCTTTATATTTTTATGTTTTGCAAATCAGCACTTTTCACTGAAACACGTTATTACGATTGTGGTATATTAACTAATATCTTTGTATATATAAATACAGGGTGTCCCAAATAAGAGTGACTGATTTTAAACATAAATGCCCAGCTTATTAATTGCTCCAAAGAGATGGGGTTTTCACTAGTTCCACTAGGTTATCAAAGAGATTTTTTAAGGATTGGCTGGCATTTCATCTCATTAACACAGAGTGTTTTACTAATGTTGGTCAAATTAAAAGGGGAAAATATGTATTATTTTAAATGGACCACCGTATAATTTTTGATCGCATTCTCCTTTCTAAAAATGTATAGTTTCCTATCTTTTGTTTCATTAACAAGAAAGATATTCGAAGTTTCATGTAGTAGTACATTTTTAATTAGTAGTTTTATATGAACGTATTTTGATGCCTAAAATCAACTCATGCTGTGATCGTTTGACGCATAACAACCAAATCAGCAATTCTGACAATAGTAATTTTGTCGGTTTCGGTTTCGAAATGATCTATACAGTGAGTGAAAAAGCTCAAACTGTAATAATTTATGCAGAAACGAAATCAATAATTCAAACAAGGAGGATATTCAGTAAGAAATTTATGAAAAACCCGCCGTCAGTGAATATAATTAAAAAATGGTATGTACAATTTATCGAAACTAGTTGCATTGCACACTAAAAAAAACCAAGAAATAATGATGGTATTCTAAACAAGTTGATGTCAATTAATGAAGTGCTACATGATAAGCTTAGCAAGAGCTTAGCAAGAGTGACGTTCAAAGATGTCTAAAAATTTTAAAACTAACTCCATACAAAATTCATACTTATCAAAAATTGTACGAGTCAGATTATGAAAAACGAGTAATGGTATGGGAGAATTTACTTGACTTATTAAGAAAGGAACCCAATTCAATATTAATTATGTCTGATGAAGCAACGTTTCACATTAATGGCATTTGTAACAAACATGATTGTAGAATATGGGGTTCTCAAAAACCAATTTCTTTTAATGAATTTCATAGAGATAGTCCAAAAGTAAACGTTTGGTGTGCATTATCTCAGCGAAAAAGCTATGGTCCTTTTTTCTTTTCGGAACCAACAGTGACGGGTACTAATTACACGGATATGTTGGAAACTTTTTTTTATCCGCAACTAGTTCAAGATGGAACTACCGACGACGTTTACTTTCAACAAGACGGTGCACCACCAAATTATTCGTTAATATCACGAGATTCATTAAAAACATTTTTTAATGATAAGTGGATAGGTCGAGCTGGACCGATTGAATGGGCACCTGAATTGACTGTCCCAGATTTTTTTCTCTGGGGATATATGAAGGATATGTGCTACAATCCTAAGCCTAACAATTCAGCAGAACTAAAAAATAATATCAGTAACATTATTGAAAACATTCAGCAAGAAATGTTAGAAAATTCATTAGAAAATTTAAAATTTCGCTTCCAGTTATGCATAAACGAAGAGGGTAGGCATATGCAGCATTTATTGTAACTTTTTTGTTCTTCGTTCTTGATATGTATTGAATAATGTTATTATGTCTTCTTACTAAATAGACTGTTTGTCAGATTTGTTGGCAATTATTTACGTAACTAAAAATGCACACTATATGAAACCGACTTAAATGATTTTGTTATGCGTCAAACGGTCACAGCATGAGTTGATTTTATATATATATATATATATATATATATATATATATATATCAGCACTACAGGCCTATCTGGCCCTCGGATTCGAGATCTTTCACTCTCTCTCTCAATTTCTTTCTATTCCTCGCCTCGTTCTGCCAGTCCCTTACTTCCACTGATCTCAGGTCTCTCCTAGCCTCCTCCAACCATTTCTTCTTTGGTCTACCTCTTCTCTTTTTACCACCTTCTCCCCCTTCCAGCACTCGTTTTACCCATCTATCTCCTGCAATTCTACCTATATGTCCTAACCATTTCGCTCTCTGTGCTTTAATTATATGGTTCATACTTGGGTGATTATACAAATCTGATAATTCTCTGTTTGTTCTTCTTCTGTATATTCCATTTTCTTTTATTCGACCATAAATCTTTCTGAGCATTTTACGTTCCCATATCTCTAGCTTATTCTGCTCTTTTTTTCTTCATTGTCCAGGTTTCACAAGCGTAGGTAACTGACGGTCTTATTATTGTTTGGTACATTCTTATTTTTGCTGTTCGTGATATGTCTTTTGAGTTAAACATCTGTGATACCATTCCTGCTGCTTTCCTGCCTATTGTCAACCTTTTTTCTATTTCCCTTTCTTCGTCTCTTTTATTTGTGATAGTGAGTCCTAAATATTCGATTTGTTCCACTTTTTCTATTTTGTAGCTTTTGTTTCCATTACAATTTATAATAATATCGGTTTTTTCATTATCCTTCATTACCATGTATTTTGTTTTTTTCTCGTTGATCACTAGACCATATTCTCTTGCCTTCTCTTCTAGTAGCTTAAACACGCTAAGCAGCTCTTTCCTGGATCTTGCCATAAGTACTGTGTCGTCCGCATATGCTAGACACTGATGTTTATTCCCATAAATTAAACCTCGGGTTTTTATACCACTTTCTCTTAGTATAATTTCCTGAACTAGGTTATAGAGGGTTGTGGATAATGGGTCTCCTTTTCTCAGACCTTTCTCTATCTTGAATTCGTTAGAAGTAGTTGATTTTAGGCATCAAAATACGTTCATATAAAACTACTAATTAAAAATGTACTACTACATGAAACCTCGAATATCTTTGTTGTTAATGAAATAAAAGATAGAAAACTATACATTTTTGAGAAGGAGAATGATTGCTCTTTCGAATGAAATCAAAAATTATAGGGTGTTCTATTCAAAATAATACATATTTTCGTCTTTGAATTTGACCAACATTAGTGAAACACCCTGTGTTGATGAGATGAAATGCCAGCCAATCCTAAAAAAATCTCTTTGATAAACTAGCGAAACTAGTGAAAACCCCATCTCTTTGAAGCAATTAATAAGCTGGGCATTTATGTTTAAAATCAGTCACTCTCATTTGGGACACCCTGTATTTAACTGTTTATTGAACAAAGACCAAAAAAGTGGTTTATCATAAAAATTCTTCTAAAATATAAGGAATATTGTCATGTTAAAAGAAATAACAATTGTACACATGTTTGTACTATTACTTTATTTAATTTTGCAATACTATTAAATATTTGTAGTAGATATTTATCAATTATTACAATTACTCGTATTCTTTCTACTCATTATACACTTCAGAATATAATAATACATGTCGAAAATATGAATATTAACCAACTCCTGATATTATGTCTGTATTACTTTTTCATGCACACTCCCAACGCCGCTAATCACATCATTTCTGCGAGGCATATGTCACGGCTGGAAGCGTAACCACCAGCGATCGATTAGAGGGTTAAAAATTGTTAGAAACTTTAATAATATTTAACGACATTCTTGTTATTAATAGAAGAAAATTGATTTAACGTAGAAGAAGCAGATTTTTTCCTCTACAACTTTTATCTAAAACTTATCATCAGAATTCTTTTAATTCTCGATATATTGCGATTTTTATTTATAATGATTTTCAACCTCTTCCTGGGGGTGAATCTCAAAAATTTCTTCAGATCTCAATTCCTGAGATAAGAAGCTATAGTAATTCATACATCACATCGCCTCAGCAAAAATCAGTTCACTTTCGTTGTTTTTAATTGGACTATAAATTTAGTGTCATTCGTTAGTGGTTCAATAATTTCAATTAGTGCTATACTGATTTTTGAGATATTTGATATTAATTTATCGGCACTTCCGTGAAGTTAGCCGCCAAAATGTTCACGATTTAGTTAAAATTAGTGATATTCGTTAGTGTTCTTTAGTGCTTCTATCATTTTCATTAGTGCTATCTTGATTATCGAGATATTAGAAATTAATTTATTGGCACTTCCGTCAACTTAGCACCCAAAATGTTAACGATTAATTTAAAGTTAGTGTTATTCGTTAGTGCTTCCATAAATTTCGTTAGTGCCTTCTGAGTTTTCTAGTTATTTGCTATTATTTATTTTAATATCAGCTTCTAAAATTTCAGTTTTATTTTTTATATAATTTACATTACCTCCAACTAAATTTTCATAGCTCTCCCAGTTTCTTACTTACAGGGCGATTTTAAAAATCTGTCATTTGTGACGCCATCCTGTATCTCGATTATTTGATAACTTACCAATAAGATAAAAACGGTTTATTATAGAGTTTTTATGTAGAATTCAGTGGCGTAGTTACTTTTTTTCTAAAAAGTTTTGTTTATGAGTTATAACTCAAACTTGTTTTTTAAATGGGACTCCTTTCATATTATTTCTATGTATTATTCTTTTTTTTAAGAACTTTTCAAAAATATGAATTTTATATATATATTTCTTTTAGAAAGGGATAAATTTAACATTTTACGTAAAATTAATCATTTTTCGTATGAAGGCTATAACCGCAAATAATTATATTTATATATTATTACATAACCTTAAACCAACCAACCAAATAAATTCCCTCATTATATTCCGTCAAAAAAAGGAAAAAATGATTAAATAAAAAAAGTATAGTCTATTAATAATAATAATAATTTATTGCTTCAGAAACATGCGTTTACAACAAGGGTGTATGTGTACAAATTAAACAATACGCTATACACTACCAAACAATTTAGCAATAATAATACTACCAAAACTGCTATCTACGGATATCAGTAAAACTTTGCGCCATATACACGTCTCAGGTGACTCTAGAAAGACTAAAATTCCATTTAATAAACAATTCAAATACCTAATTAAATTAAAATCACAAAAATTATTGAAACCACGTGAAATACCATGTCGTATATTAAATTTATCCATCTTTTTCTATTTTCAATTGATACAAAGAAACATTCTTCCAAATAATTCTCAATTTATTGACTGAAATTTATTCAGAGAAATTTTTTATATATACATAGTTATTTTCCAACTAATTTTAAGCTGATCTAAAAAATCATTTGGCAAGAAAAAAAAATTATAAGCCTTATACCAAACATTGGGCCAAGTCAAGTAAAAATTTGTTTAAATTTTTACGTATCTCCAAATTATCTGTTTCACTATTGTTCAGAACCTATAGTAACTATATGTTTAATATTACAAAAGGTACTTCAAATATCTGATGACATTTCCAATATTTCTGTCACTGATTTGATCGACAACTTTATTTAATGAAAAATGTTTAATTTTCTGAAATTATGTTATAAAAAAGACTATATTGAGTAGTAATGAAAAATTCTATATTATACTTCCAGATACAAATTAACAAATTAATATTCCCCAAAATTATTACAAACGAAACAACAATCGTAATTTCTACGAAACTTAAAATTACTACAACCTATATGCTATAAATTAATCTAATGAAAAACGTTTAATAAAAGTTCCAATGGTTGATTTGAATCTTGATGCGTATAAATGTCAAAAACAAGCTTCACTCAAATTTTTCTAATTCAAAATTTTTCTTCTCTTATGTGAATTTCCTTATATGACTTATTAATTTTGTTTGCAATCAAAAATCTAATAGATGCATCTATGTCAAATTTTATTTAAAATAGGCCTTATTATTTCTCGAGAAATTATTGTAAAAAAAACTGGATCGGATTCACCAACTAATGACTGGATAACTCGTACAATTCTAAATGACCTTAGAATTCAGGATACTTTCTAAATTTTATTTAGAAAACTCGAACCACATTCACTACACACGATGCAATTCTTATTCGAATTATGCACGCACTGGCTTTATAATGAAATGGCTTTTGAATCTGGTTGTATAGATATACAACTTCTACTATCTACCACAAAATTGAGACAACTCTAATTATGATGTTGCCTCTTCGGGGATTCAAACACCACTGACTAAACGTTTGCAAAATAAATAAAAATCCTTTCCGTTGGTTACCGAAATCTCTTGTTTTTAAAAAAATTACTAATCTATGATTTTCAATAACCAAGTGAGATTTGAATTCTTTTATTACACTTGTAATGTTGCTAGCAGAGACCTCTCTATATTTTGAAATTTCAAATATTTTCTCCAAATCATATGTTCTATCTAGCATTAGATATATTCTACATAAATGTCATCAAAATTTGAAATGTCAAATTTGATATTTCTACTGAATCTTTCAAAATTAGTGAATTTACATCAGTGTGTATCAAAAGTATGGCAGCCAAATATAAATGAATTTCCTTATGTTCTACTTTTCTTTTAAATTTCAAATAGAGAATCTGTATTAATATAGATAGTTAAATAGTTAACGGAAAAAACAAAAATTAAATTCACTGTGTTGTGAAATTCCTAGAAAGAAAAATGGATGTGTTAAACGTTAACGATAAGGATATTCCTGAAAAACAATATCCGAATGGAATAAAAAAAACATTCTTGCAAGTAACACTATTATAGAGTACTTGAATGATGCATATATTAGTTTTGCTAAAGATAATAATGTTGCAAAATCTATATTACAAAATTTAGATTAAGTGAATGAGCGAAGAAGTGTAGCTACACAATTAGCCCCGAGGAAGCAATTATTGAGCTTGAAGCTACAAGGTGATAAAACGTTAATAGAGTATTTCAGACATTTTGATGAGATAGCGACGGAACACCTATTATTAACATTACCCTCCTCATATGATGGTTTCATCATAGCTCTCGAAACCTTGGGAGAAGAAAACCTGAATATCGCCCTCGTAAAAATTAGGTTACTAGATTACGAGGTAAAATTAAGGTAGGAAAATTTGAACAACAATGTCCTTTACACTGAAAAAGAAGTTCAATCCAGGAAATTTTGAAGACAAAAAGAAGAACGGTAAGCAGCCTTCTTGGAAAAAGAAGCCTTTCACAAAAACAGATCACAGATCACATTGTGAATAGTGATGAAGTGTTCAGTTTATTTTTCACGATGAAACATCCTTTACGCATTGGAATTGCAAAGAAGGATTGTGCAGTATTCGCCACTAAAAAGGGCACAATCAAAGTGACCTCTGACCAAGGATTTGGTGGTACTCTAGAAGACGTGTTCTACTGTCCCAATATTCCTTACAACTTGTTAACTGTCAGCAGAATTCAACAAAGTGGCCAAACAGTAATCTTAAATGAAAATGGCGTCTGTATCCAAGATGGAAACCACAAAACCATCATAATAGGTAAATCATTAAATTAATTAATGTTTTAAATGAAACTCACTGTTTCTACCTAATTCCACAATATAATAAAAATTGTTGAAAATTCTAAAAAATTGACAATTGTTTCGATAAATCAATATCATCGTCAGAATGACAGAAGTTACATTTCATTTGATGCCTACCTGATGTTTAGTAGTTATTTTTGGCTAGACCAAGAAGTGACCTAACTTGTGATTGACTTAATATATGTTAATAGTAAAAAGAAGAAGATGTGATATTACAAATATTGAAGCTTAGATATTATTAGCCTTATGGTGATATCCTGGATATCATTTTTCCAATTAAGATCAGTATAACTGAGCAATGAGAAAACCAGGAAAACTATATCTGCTGATCTTTACAATTATCACTTAAGAAGACAGTTTATTAGTGGATAACTCCCTAGATTTATCTGTTCATTGACAATTTCATATTGTGGGTTTCTTAAATGTCTAATTTCCAATTCTTCAAGGAAATCCAGTTCTTGTTTCTTTTCACAAATATGCAGCACTTCTAGTTCTGTGTTAGGTGTCAAGTAGATGTTTTGCGTAGGGGGATTTATCTGGTTGTTTTAATCTGTATGCTCGTAAGTGTTCACTGTATCGGATTTCAAAATGTCTAAGGGTCTGACCCAAATAGACAGAGCATTACATTCTGGACATTTGAGTTTAAATATACCTGATTTCTTTAATTTTGGAATTTTTGTTTTTACATTTAACAATTTTGTACCAACGTTACTTTCTGTTTTAAAAGAAATTGTTGTATTCGTTGCTAAAGATATTATTTTTGAAATATTATTAGAAATATTTCCTGCATATGTGATTGTTTTATAAGTTTTTATTTCATCAGTGTGTTTAGGAAATGTTAGTTGTAATGCCACTTTTTCCTCTTTTTTATTAATTAGCTTATTTATCATATGTAATGGATAACCGTTGGATGTCGCTATTTGTCTAATTGTATTAATCTCTCTATCAAAATTACATTTGTTCATAGGAACTGAAAAAGCTCTATGTATCATTGAACTATATGCCGCTAGTTTATGTGACATGGGATGATTGGAACTATAAGAAACTGTCACATCAGTGTGTGTTGGTTTTCGGTAAATTGAATAATCAAGTACATTATTAACTCTTTGAATTTTTAAATCAAGAAAATTGATTGAGCTATTTTCCTCAATTTCTAATGTAAATCTAATTTTTGAGTGTAAATTATTAATGTGGTTGAAAAATACATCTAATTGTCGTTCACTACCCATAAAACAAGCTAATATGTCATCTACATATCCAGATTTATAATATGTTAAATCGTGTTTATATAAAAAGTATTTTAAATAAATTTAATATGGCAGATTACAAGGCTCTAGAAACCCATTTAGTTATTAAACTAAATTATAAAGCAATAAGTGAACAACCAAATTGTAATTTACCATGTACGAACCTTATCGGTTGTCTAATGTATGTTATGTTGTGCACACGTGTTGAACTATGTGCTGCAATTATCATTTTAAACCGTTTTCAAAATAATAATGATGAAGAGATATGGAAAGCCTTGAAAAGAGTGTTAAGATACCTCAAAGGTACTATGCATTTAAACCTAACGTACAGGGTTATTGGTTATAATTTGATCACCCCTTTATTTCTCTTATGCATACAGATACAAAAAAAAAGTTTTATAAAAAAGTTGTAGGAGTATAAATGAATTTTAATAAAATGTACTTTGCACACCAATAGCGTTTTTGGATTACGGGATATAATATAAAAATATATTTTTTTAAATAGAACACCATGTATATTATGACATATTCGGATAGGGCCTTTTTTCTCATAACAAAAATATATACTTTTATAGGTCTAGCTTTTATACTTTCTAAAATAATGGACAGTAAACTCCTAAAGTATTTAAGTTAGTATTTAGCTAAAAAAAGTAGTTGGCTATGCATGGCTTACTGCACTTGTTGATATTATCTGTCAAAACTAAGTAACTTCTAAAGTAATAGACAGTAAATGTTTAAAAAATAGGCGACTGAGTGTGACATTAACAAAGAACATAAAAGTGTTTATTACGAAATACAATACAATAGCAAACAACATAAAAAGAAAAACAGTGTTTATTACAAAATAGAAACCGATTTGATATTTTCATAAATTTTAAGCAAACTAAAGTAAGTGCTCAAAATGACCGCCGTTAGTTTCAATACAAAGTGCATACCTTGTCCTTAAATTTTCTATACAGTTTAAAATTTTATTACTATTTCGATGGGTAAGAAGTTCAATTTTAGCTTCAATTTTCTCTCTAATTATTGCAATACTGTTACTAGTATCGGAATACACTTTTTTTTTAAATAGCCCCATAAAAAGCCATCTAAAGGCGTTAAATCAGGACTATTTGGCGGCCATTGAATCGTGCCATCATTACCTATCCAAGTTGCGAACTCATTATTTAAGTGTTCTCGCACTTCTCTTACAGGTTCTCCGTCATGTTGCCATATTATGACATTAAGCGCATCTTCTGGAAATTCCTGAAGTAAATCGTAACAGAATGTCATCGAAATATAATTGACCCGTTAAAATGAAATTATAGAATATTGGCTCAACTACTTTACCCCGAAAAATTCCACACCAGATATGAATAGATTTTCGACCTGATTTTTTAATTTGTTTAATTTTGTATTTCCTAAAACTTTTTCGTTCCCACGAACATCTATTTTTTCTGTTAAACAGACCTGATGTAGAGAAATTTGATTCATCCGTCCCAATAATTTGTTTAAAGTAATTTTCGTTGTCGTCTAAATTTCTTATCAATTGTTGACAGAATTCCAATCGTTTTCGCTTATGTTCTTCACATAGTTCTTGTACTGGTAATATTTTGTAAGGACAATAGTTATTATTTTTTAGTGTTTTTTGAACTTTATAGTAACTTGTCTGTAATTGGCCGGAAACTTTTTTTATACTTCTCTCTGCATTCTCTAAAATAAAAATAATTGATATTTTGATGTGTGTTATTCTAAGAATATATTTTTAGGTAATTTAATATTAATGGAATAAAAGTATTATTTTACCTTCAAAGTATAACAGTGTTCTTCTTCATTTACTATGGCAATACGTTTCTTTCTCAAAAAGTTATGATAGACATTGACGTGATGGTAAATATTTACAAATGTGATTAGACTAGGAAATCGTCGATTTGGATACAACTGTAGATATTCTCGTCTCGCAGCACGTTTATTATTGTTTTTTTTGACATATACAGAAAATATTTCTACTTTTTCAGAAGCCGTATAATCCATTTTTGAAAAATATAACTAGCAATTATTTATATTTGTTACGTTAGTTTATAATTTTGACAGATAACATCAACAATATTGCAGTAAGACATGCATAGCCAACTACATTTTTTAGCTAGATACTAACTTAAATACTTTAGGAATTTACTGTCCATTATTTTGGAAAGTATAAAAGCTAGACCTATAGAAGTATATATTAATGTGGAAAAATAATGCTACACACTGTACATATATCTAACACGAGTTAATTACAATTTGAGATATTAACGAGTATAAAATTATTGAAAGGAAAACTATTCGAGAGTCAAATTTAAACTAAATCAAACTAAAGAAATTCATTTAAACTTTATAATGTACCTTGTACATATATACATGACACCGATATAATAAGAATTCAAACTATTTAAGAGAAAAATTTATTGAATACAAATATTTTAGATCACAAATTTTTTTATCAAAATTCAATATTGAGATCTGGCGCTTATTTTTAAAGGAAGGTAAGTGCACTGTGTGACATTATTGAACCTAAATATTTTTTTTAAATATACTGGGGAAAATTAAAAAACCTTATTGAAATCAAAGATATAACATATAATTAAATTCATATAAGATAAATTACAATAAAATTTAATACAGTACTCCTATTTCAAACTTTAAAGAATTCACTTGATATATTCTTAGGCAATGCTGTTTTGTCTATGTACTCAATATAATTGAAAAACCCTGTATACATAAAATTTGACACTATTTAATTTCTGATGACATTCCGATGACAATTCAAAAGATATTCTAGGTTAGAGAAATAAATAGTCATTTTAAGGTATTCAGTTAATAAAAGAAATCAAAATCTATTTATAGTAAGGAGATAAAAATTTAGTTTTTTTTTGAAAAAAGAGAAAGTTTGGTAACCACAATATAATTTGGGTTGTTTGTTGAAAGAAAATATTCAGTAACGTTGAATCCTCCGAAGAGAGAACTTCTAAGTAGGAGCTCTCCAAAGAGTAACATATAATTTTAGATCTATTCAAAAACTTTGTATTATAATAATTTCAACAGTGATTAATCATAGAAAGCATTATTCGGTAACCCATTTAAATTATGTGCGTGAGTGATAAAAAAAACTTTGTCAAGATTGAAGCAGAGGTGTAAGATCCGGAATTCTAAAGTTCTTAGAATTGTACGAGCTGACTGTTATCATCGAATACTGGTGAGTCCACTCCAGAATTATTATTCAATTGAAAGATTCAGGCTTTAAAAACAAATTAAATTATAGATACATCTAAACTTTTCAATTTTCATAGAATATTAAATAATTTGAAGATACAATAAAATAAAGACCTTTCGGATATTTGACAAGTCAAGTGAAATTTTTGAAGTTGATTGAACTCTTTCAAAAAATTTTATAAACTTTTGGTACTAGAGATAAGGCGTTATAATTTGTAGGTTGTTCATTTAGTTTATATCTGGGAAGATACCAGTTGGTTCTTTATTGTTGTAAAAAAGGGAAAACTAAATTTTAAAATTTATTTGATTTATAATTGTAAATACTTGTAAATTTGTTACTCACATTTATAACATTCAAACCATTCAAGAACGTTGATAAAAATTAAACATATTTATTAAATTTAGAAATTTTATTTTAAAAAGTGACAGTTGTGTATTATTGGTGACATACAAGTCATTTATACGTTGTGAATGTCAAAAAAGGAATTGAATAGATCAAACAGAACAAATAAATTTATATAAAATTTTTATTTTCAATAGCGCATTGGACCCACCCTGAGGAAGAGTGATTCGAGTATTTTATGTTAAATTTATCTTTCAATTAATTAAAATTTGATAGCCGGGAAATTTTTGACAACTACTGTCAACTTTTGATATACATAATATATGCCGTTTTAAGCCTTGTTTGCAATATATTAAAAATACGCTGCTTAAGCTACGTATACAATAATTGTCGCTACAACGTAAGGAAATTCTAATCAAATTGAACAATTAAAAAAAATATCTCACATAATATTAGACCATATCAATATTTTTGTCATAATATACAGGGTGTTCTATTTAAAAATATATATTCTTATTTTATACCCCCTAATGAAAAACGCTACTGGTGTACAAAGTATATTTTATTAAAATTCATTTATACTCCTACAACTTTTATTTGAAACTTTTTTTGTATCTGTATGCTTAAGAGAAATAAAGGAGTGGTCAAATTATAACCAATAACCCTGTACACAAAAGGACGCATTATGATGATAATTGTTGAAGATGCTGATTCAGATTGGGCAGACTGTGCAACTGATAGAAAAAGTACCACAGGATACCTATTCAAAATATTTAATGATTGCACTGTTTCCTGGAATACCAAAAAACAACAATCAGTAGCTGCATCCTCAACTGAAGATGAATACATGGCTCGTTTTGAAGCCACGCGAGAAGCAAAGTGGTTAAGAGCATTAACAAATAGTATAAAATTAGTAAATCCTCAGCCGATAATAATATATTAGGATAATAATGCATAGCAGACCATCCAACGAATTATACAACGGCCAAACACATCGATATTAAGTACCATTATACAAGGGAAAACATTCAAATTAAAATAACTTAGAAATTTTTATCCACAGATCAACAACCTACCGATTTGATGATCAAGCCATTAGCGAAAGGGAAATTCGCAGTATTAAGCTTAAAGTTAAGCCTTAAGTAAATGAGTTTTTAAAGCTATATTACTGTTATTATTTTTCTTGTTCCATCAAGTTTTTTTTAGTAAACTATTATTTAATGTATTAGTTTAATTTTTTTTGAGTGGGTCTGTTGGAATATAAAAACAAAATAAAACAATAAATAAATACTTTTTCAACATTTTTTTAACCTTCATAGGACTGGCCGGGGTCCGTTTGTACCCCATGACGTATGTTTTTGCTGTATCTTTGCAAACGCAAATTTTTAAACATTGATCTTTCATCTAGCTGCAGTTTATGAATTATTTTGATAAAATATGATGTATTTAGTAGTTTTTATTGGATGGTATAACCAAAAAATAGTTTTATATTCCAGGGGTCTCTTCAGACCCCGGTCAGCCTTTTACGTCCGATAAAATAATCCTGGTAACTGTTAGTAAAATCGGGGAATCCCATACATTTAACGTTTATTTATATTGTGGAATTAACTAGAGACCTTGAGTTTCATTTAAAAACACTAATATGAGCATATTCCACGAAGTAAGGGTCGAGACAGTCAATTTCATTTAACGTTTGTTTACTCACAGGGAATTTACCCATATAATTGTAAAATGTAAATTACCAGTTCAAATGGGGGATTCCCCGCACTGCGATATAATTTTTAGACTTGAATATTCGGGTTAGTCGTTAGTCTCTTGTGATATTGCGAATAGGGTACATCGTTTTGAAAATGAGTCAGTTTTTATTTACAAACAATCGCAAGGGGCTTACTGACGATGAGATGTTACGTATACTTGAAAGTGATGATCCAGAGTTTGGTAGTGTTATCAATGAGGAAACATCGAGTGACTTAGAAGATGAAGACATTGTCACAGAAGTAGAGGAAGAAAATGATGTAATAGTTGTTGATCAAAGTATAGAGAAAACGAACCCAGAGGAACCAACAGTTAGTAACAGCCAGGGCATTCCAGTATATAAATCTAAAGATGGAACTGAGTGGTCAAAAATTCCAGGAAACACAAAAGTCAGACGTTCAAAAGCTAATATTCGGAGACATGCTCTAGGCCTTACAAATTACAGTCCTGATATCTCAAGTATAAAAGACGCTTTTCTTCTTTTCTTATCTCCGGATATTCTGAACATAATAGTAGCCAAAACAAACAGAAAGGCACAAACATATTATGATAAATGGAATATAGAAAGTCCGAATAAAATTAAAGTTTTTGTACCTGTTGATTCTACAGAGAGTGAAGCTTATATTGGACTATTGCTTATTCTTGGCGAACTTCACGGATCGAAAGAGGCTATCGATATGCTCTGGTGTCAAGATATTTCTTACTGTTGTCCTATAATTCCTGCTGCAATGTCAAGAGACAGATTCAAACAAATTACTTCATTTTTACGCTTTGATAATTTTCAAACAAGACAAGAACGAAAATTAGTAGATAAGCTAGCTCCGATAAGAGATATATTCGATATTTTCACTTCTAATTGTAAAAAATCACTTAATCCTGGCGACAATCTATATGTAGATGAGCAGCTTGTACCATTCAGGGGTAAGGCACCATTCCGAGTCTATATGAAGAGTAAACCTGATAAATATGGAACCAAAATATGGGCTCTTGTGGACTGCACCACTTCTTATATTGCAAACATGCAAGTTTATTAGGGTAAGTTATCTGAAAAGCAATATAGGCAAACTTTATATTCCTATGTATCTATTAATTTTTAGGAAAACAAGGTAACAAAGCGGAAAAGGGTCAAGGTCAAAGGGTTGTCCTAGATTTGACAGACCATTTGGAAGGCGGATTTGGAATAACGATCGATAACTTTTTTACAAGTTTAGAACTTGCTGACAAGTTGTGGAAAAAAAATATTACTTTATGTGGAACCCTCCGGAAATATAAAACATTTATTCCCAGGGAACTTCTACCGGCATCGTACAAGAAAGAGTTTTCAAGTATGTTTGCTTTTAGAAATCAAAGAACGCTAGTATCCCATGTTCCAAAACAAAAACATGCTGTCATCTTACTTTCAATTGAGCATACTGATAGTAAAGTAGCTGGAGAAGAACAGCACTATAAACCAGAAATTATTCTTCATTACAACAAAACAAAAGGTGCTGTCGACACTTCAGATAAGTTGGCCAAAGAATATACAGTGCAGAGAAAGTCAAACCGCTGGCCAATGGCAATATTTTCGCATCTTATAGATATCGCAGGAATAAATCTTATAAATTGTGGTTACTGCAAAACCCGGATTGGCGAAAAAACAGTTTGGATAAACGTAAAATGTATATTTTGGGACTAGGAAAAGAACTCATAAAGAAAAACGTTTTCCGGCGATATAATAATAAATACATTCAGACGAATAGAAAACGGCATATGACAAACGTTTTTCCCGAACTACTGGATGCAACAGAACATAGAGTTGAACAACAAAACATTACCAGGGGGCGCTGCCATATGTGTCAAAGAGGAAAAGAGAGAAAATGCAGAAAAATATGTATTAGGTGTAATAACTTTGTGTGCCTAGAACATTCGAAATCAAAATAGTTTGTAAAAAATGTTAAAATGATATGTAGCTAGTAGTATTAGTGATTAGGGTATTTTGTATTTTTTCGTGATGATTTTTGACTAATAAATGGTTAATAGTAAAACTTTAATAAAACTTCTTTTCTAAACATTTAATTTAAAGAAAAATACAGCATTTCTGCAATTTTGATGTCCGTCCCATGAAGGTTAAGCTTATTGCTCGTAATTCGTCCTCATCTGGTACAGTACTGTTTTATGATTGTATTCTTAAAATCGCCAGATGATTAAGACGGCAAATTTTGGGTAAAGACATGTACGGGATCTTTCCCTAAATTGTGGCCTGAGAAATATTCCTTTTTGAGTTTAGTTGATTCTAATATATGAAACAACTAGTAAATTGTTTAATTTCATAACCCAAACCGAATTAAATTTCAATAGACACCTTCCAATAACGTACGAAAAAAATTCCCCTTATCTGTCCGCTATTAAGATGTTTTATTGTACTTCTCTAAAACGCCACTGTGGATGGAAATCTACTGTAGTAGTCGAAACCTACATTGACGTATCAATTCAAAATAAAGTGAACGTTGCCAATAAAATTTTTAATTCTGTTCAATATAACCAAACAAAAAATAATATTGTTCCATCATCTTCATCATCAACAGTGGAATTCACAAATATGTTCAAAGTTCCCCAATTGTATTTTTATAATTGTACTAGCCAAAAAATAATTATTAATCGAAAAGAACAGTCATGAAGTCCCTTTCTTGATATATTTGGTTTACCCGCTTCACAATGCGCACAGATAATGTACCGTTAACTAATAGTTGAATATTAATTTCAATTTATTCATGATAAAATAAAACTTTCTTAAAGAATAATTTTTATATATATATAATTTACAGCTTATAAATATTTAAATTATAACATTAACATAATTAAAATATTATCGAATACAATTCTTACAATGCATATTCAAAGCACCTTTAGATATAAAACCAGAATTACAAAATTGACAAACGTATGGTCTTTCTCCAGTATGCGTCCGTTGGTGGATCCGAAGTGGCGCTCCCTGGCTGAAACACTTTCCGCAATATTCACAAGAATACGGCTTCTCACCACTATGTACCCTTTCATGCATAACCAAATAATCCTTTTTGGTAAAACTCTTTGAACAGTAAGAACAAGTATATGGTTTAAATCCAGTATGAACTCTATAATGGACCTTTAGTTTACTTTTTTGGGCAAAACCTTTGCCACACGTGTCGCAAAGGTGCCTTTTATCATGAGGCAGATTGTGTTTGATATGCTTATCTTCGAAATGTTTTTCCAAAGTACTCGTCTTACTGAAAACTTTTTTGCATAGCGAACATTGATTTGGAAGGAGTTGTCCAGCAATTCCGACTCTATGTGAGCGTATTTGATGGGTCAACAGATATCTGGAATAAGTGAACATTTTGTTACAAACTACACAAATAAATGGTTTGACGCCTAAATGTTCATTATCATGTTCTTTGTATAAAACCATATCGTTGAAGCCTTTGCCGCAAGTTTCACAAACATAATTATATTTTTTAAGGTGAGTAAAGTTGATGTGTACCGAGAAACCTGTCCGTCTTAAAGTTGTATATGGGCATATTGGACAACGGAATAGTCGTTCTGGATCATGTGTGTAGTTGTGGGTACCAAAATCGTATAACTTTTTAAATTTTTGGTTACAAATGGTACATTCGTATTGTTCCGAGTGTGTTTGAACGTGCTTTTCTACCTCCTCCTCTACTGTAAATTCTGCTGAGCACGTATTGCAAATGTAGAGCTCCTGAATATGATCAAATTGGTATGTGTGTTCTTCCGGCTCTTCTTTGATATGGTACGCCTTTTTATGGGCAGCTAGCTCTTTTTTTGTATAACATACTTCATGGCATTTCTTACAAGGCCACTGTTTAAGTACATTACTTTTTGTCTTAGATTCAGCGGTTTTGGAAGATTTTTTGCTTCTTTTGCTTTTGGTAACTGGCTCGTAATCGTTGTTACTGTACTCCTCAAAATAATCTTCGTTTTCATCATCACTTTGCTTGTCAATTTTGATTTTTTTGTTTCCTTCTCTTAATTTTCTGGTTGTGGTTTCTGTAAGGTATTTATAGTCTTCATCTGAATCTTCACATTCTGACTTCAGATAATCACAGTTCCTATTAATTTTACGTTTTCTGAGATGATTTTTCTTCAAGGTTTCCCTAAAAGAAAATTTCATAAGTGATACAAAACACTGATATACTTTGAAAATATATTTTCATTATTTGAATGAAGAGGTAGCTGCAGATTTTCCTTTACTAGAATGATAGACCAACTTGTACTTGAAATTCTAGAAATTGACGCTGTTATTAGGCAAAAATATTGATTAGACGTGTTAAAAAGTTATTGAACTGAATTTTAAAATAAAGTTTGGATAACCTTGAAGTGTGCTACGCAAAGAAAATGTGAAGATGAACGAATTGATTTCAACTAGAATCACTATCATGAATTCAATCAAATTATGGACTAGCATACTTAACTGGTAGATCAAAAGTTCAAAAATCAAACCAATAATTGACATGTATTAATAAATAAAATTAACCGTTATAAGATCGATATAACCTGGAAAAACAAATTAAGATGGACTCTTGGGCAAATTTATATTTTATTACTTAATGGGTTATGGAAATTGTACATATGATAAATAAATTAATTAATAAGAGAGAGAAAAAAATGGCATTACAACTAATATTCCCTTAACAAACTAATGAAATAAAAAATTATAAAACCATCACATGTGCAGGTAATATTTCGAATAATATTTCAAAGATAATATCTTTAGCTACAAATACAACAATTTCTTTTAAAACAAAAAGTAATGTGAGTACAAAATTGTTAAATGTAAAATCAAAAATATCCCCATTAAAGAAGCTGGTATATATAAACTTAAATGTCCAAAATGTAATGCTGTCTGTCTATTTGGGTCAAACCCTTAGAAATTTCGAAATAGATACAATGAACACTTACGAGCATACAAATTAAAATTACGAGACAAATCCCACTAAGCAAAACATCTACTTGACACCTAACACAGAACTAGAAGTACTGCATATTTGTGATAAGAAACAAGAACTGAATTTCCTTGAAGAATTAGAAATTAGAAGACACTTAAGAAACCCACAATATCAAGTTGCCACTTTAAACAGTCTTCTTAAGTGATAATTGTAAAGATCAGCAGATATAGTTTTCCTGGTTTTCTATATCATTGCACAGTTATATTGATCTTAATTGAGAAAAAGATATCCAGGATATCCCTATAGGGCTAATAATATTTAATTAAAAACGTACAAACTGTGTACACGTCTCAATATAAGTTGAATAAAACTTTTGTTGTATTTCGCGTAAATTTTAATAAAATTTTTTAAAATCGTAGCTAAGCGGTTTCGACTGTCAAGTCATGATCAGTGCTTACCTGCAAGCAAGTAAACCAATAAATTTAATGAAAAAGGAGAATTGGAATAAAGAAGTGAGGTTACTTACTCGTCAGGTACTACTAGGATGAATCCACAAAATTGTCCACACAACGAAAACAAGTTGAACATACTAAAATACAACTAATTAATTAAAAATGATTATCGAAAATCCATCCCTATAAGGGATTAATAAAAATTACAAATCCAACATGATGTGGTGAAGTCGGCCGGCTGACAAATCAACTTGTGCGCACAGAATGCTAAGGAGCGAAGTCCCGTTGACATGGAACTATTGATTCTATGGAATACGAAAAGAAGCAGAATTTCTGATAGCCAAAACCACCGAAACCAGAAACAGATTAAGAGGACAGTCTAATGCGAACCCACTCTTAACCTGAGTCAAGTAACCGTGATAAAGAGTAACAAAATTCCTTTTTTTTTATTTATTATGAGGCACATATAAGACAAAAAGAGAATCCCAACTCAATTTCATTATTAACACCGGTCTAATGAGAACCAATAACAGTAAAGAGCTGCGAGTTTGATCGAATTAGGGAATAAGCAGATTTTATGCTAATATACAAATAAACCTCAAAATATCTGTCAACAGAAGCGAAATGCAACGACGCCACCTATCGCAAAAGATATCTATTAATTTAATTTGTTGATGAAAATTGAACGATCAAAATTATTTGTCTATGAATTCAAACATGAAAAAGTATAAAGACAGGAATAACTCACAAACCACGCAACAAGAATCAAGTCGAGAGGACAGTCTAATGAGAACTAACTCCTAACCCGAGTCGAGCAACCGTGATAAAGAGTAACCACATCCCTCTTTCTTATTTATCATGAGACACATATAAGAAACAAAGAGAACCCCAACTCCATTCCATGATTAAAGCAGTTCAATGCGAACCAATAATAATAAAGAGCTGAGAGATTTATTGAATTAGTGAATTAAACGGACTTTATGCCAATAAACAGATAAACCTCAAAAGATCAGCCAACAAAAGCGGAACGCTTCGAAACAATCGATCGCAAAAGAAATCTATAAAATTCAAATTGCTGATGAAAATTGAACGATCAAAATTATTTGTCTATGAATTCAAACAAGAAAAAATTATTCAATGAAGACAGGAAATACTTACCAACTACAAACAACGTAAGAAGAATCAAGTTGATAGGACAGTCTAATGGGAACTAACTCTTAAGAACCCAATTCAAGCAAATGTGATAAAGAAGCCTAGCAAGACCCCTGAAGTGTTGACTAAAGAGGAAACCCCAACTCGTTAATTATTAAAACCGGTCTAATGAGAACCGAACTCAATAAAAGAATGAGATAATCAACAAATTAGTAAGTTTAACCTTAACAGCTCAAACCCACAGAAATGGAGAGTAATTAACCAGAACAAACTATCGAATGGAAGTCCGTAAACTCAATTTGTCAATGAGACTAAAAGATTCAGTATTTTGTATTTGAAAAGTAACGTCAAGAATTTATTAAGTTGTGTGATGAAATACTAACATGACCAAATCCAATGAAAGAAAAGAATGATGGTGAAGTTATATCAATCTATTAGGATCAATCAATACCAAACTCAATGAACACAACAGAAAGAAGTTATAGAACCTAACAACTTGTCAGCCTTAATGTAAGACTCAAATCAATGTGATGGTCTAATGAGAACCCACCTTTCAACCGGATTTAATTAATATGACCAAGGGGGGGGCAAAGGGGGGCAAATCAGTTTATATAAAATCTAATGAAGGAAACCAACAAGAATCCCAGCTAACAATTGTAATCAAAACAGTCTAATGGGAACCTGACCTCGAAGAGGAATCTATGAAGAATGGGAGCAAGAGTCAATCTCCGACAAAACCAGGTGAATGATACTGTTCAACAGTGATCCTGAAATGAATAACACATAGAGTTAAAAGGAAACAAAAATTAATTAAAACGAAGCCTCAAAAGCTTCCCATGTCTAGAAAATGTATATCAATAATGATAACTAAAAGTGTTAAAACAGTTAACAATTATTGACAAGAAAATAAGAATAAGACAAAAAAGAAGAGAAAAGGAAAGAAAGAAATTAAATGTTAAATAAAATAAAACAAGCAAAGAAGATTTAAGAAACGATTAAAATTCCTGAAACCAGATTAATAATCAAAATTAAAGCCTTCTGTGGAGAGGGATATAAGATCTACTGAAATTAACTTGAGTGTTCTGAAAATTCATTATTTATGTGTATGTGTCCTCAAGAAAATCCAATCACTTATAATTTCTAAGAGTGACCCCACGTAAAATTGTCGAATTCCTACCAGGGCTAAAATTGTGGTTGTTGAATCTTAAATGATGTCCAAAAGCAGAATCCTTACTCGGATTCAAATGTTCCGATATCCGAGTTTTCAAAGGTCTACAAGTTTTACCAATATAGGTTGCCTCACAATCACCACACTCCAGCTTATACATTCCACTTTTTGAATGCTTATCAATTCTATCCTTAGAATTCACTGAATGTCTACCCAAAACGTTGGACGTTTTGTAAGAGATTTTTACATCTTCTATATAATTGTTAATATGCCTGACTAATTTGTTAGAAATGTTGTTATTCAAAAAAGGAATGGAAATGAACCTGTCAACCGAATCCACCTTAGGAAAAGCAAATTCTGCTCTCTTCTATTAATAACCTTGCGAATGAGACTGTCAATAATGTGTGGATTGTACTGATTATTAACTGTTATCTGCTTCAGAACGCTCACCTCTGAATGATAATCAATCTCTGACAATGGAATACTTAGAAGCCTATGGACATAACAATTGAAAGCTGTTATTTTATGTTGGTGTGGATGGCAAGAGGAACTTGGAATGACATGGTCTGTCTGTGTAGGTTTCCTATATATAGTGTAATACAGTTTTTTGGAGTATTTGTGAATTGTGATGTCTAAAAAATTCAATTTATTGTCACTCTCAACCTCAAGTGTGAACTTTATCCTAGGATGTACTGGATTTATTTTTGATTGAGATTATTGGCAGTTTCTACACTACCATCCAAAAAAACCCGACAATTATCCACATATCTAAACCAATACAGGATCTCACTATTGTTGTCAGTTAATAGCCTCTGCCTGAACACTCAAGTTAATTTGAATAGATCTTATATCCCTCTCCACAGGAGGCTTCAATTATGATTATTAATCCGGTTTCAGGAATTTTAGTCGTTTCTTAAATCTTCTTTGCTTGTTTTATTTTATTTAACATTTAATTTCTTTCTTTCCTTTTCTCTTCTTTTTTGTCTTATTCTTATTTTCTTGACAATTGTTAACTGTTTTAACACTTTAAGTCATCTTTATTGATATACATTTTCTAGACATGGGAAGCTATTGAGGCTTCGTTTTAATTAATTTTTGTTTCCTTTTAACTCTATGTGTTTTTCATTTCAGGATCACTGTTCAACTTTATCATCATTCCCCTGGTTTTGTCGGAGGTTTAGTCTTGCTCCCATTCTTTATAGATTCCTCTTCGAGTCTCCCAACTTGAACTTTTGAGTCAGGTTCCCATTAGACTGTTTTGATTACAACTGTTGGTTGGGATTCTTGTTGGTTTCCTTCATTAGATTCGCCTTCTTTTGACTCCCCCCCCCCTGGTCATATTAATTAAATCCAGTTGAAGGGTGGGTTCTCATTAGACCAACACCTTGATTTGGGTCTTACATTAAGGCTGACAAGTTGTTAGGTTCTATAACTTCTTCCTGTTGTGTTCTTTGAGTTTGGTATTGATTGACCCTAATAGATTGATATAACTTCACCATCATACTTTTCTTTTATTGGATTTGGTCATGTTAGTATTTCATCACACAACTTAATAAACTCTTGACGTTATTTTTCAAATACAAAATACTGAATCTTTTAGTCTCATTGACAAATTGAGTTTACGGACTTCCATTCGATTATTTGTTCTGGTTAATTACTCTCCATTTTTGTGGGTTTGAGCTGTTAAGGCTAAACTTACTAATTTGTTGATTATCTCATTCTTTTATTGAGGTCGGTTCTGATTAGACCGGTCTTAATAATTAACGGGTTTCCTCTTTAGTCAACACTTCAGGGGTATTGCTAGGCTTCTTTATCACATTTGCTTGACTTGGGTTCTTAAGAGTTGGTTCTCATTAGACTGTCTTCTCGACTTGATTCTTATTACGTGGTTTGTGGTTGGTAAGTCTTTCCTGTCTTCATTGAATAACTTTTTCTTTCGTTTCGTTTGAATTCATGGACAAATAATTTTGATCGTTCAATTTTCATCAACAAATTGAATTTTATATATTTCGTTTGCCATCGATTGTTTCGAAGCGTTCCGCTTTTGTTGGCGGATCTTTTGAAGTTTATCTGTTTATTGGCATAAAGTCTGTTTAATTTACTAATTCAATGAATCTCTCAACTCTTTATTACTATTGGTTCGCATTGAACTGCTTCAATGATGGACTTGAGTTGCTTTGTTTCCTATATGTGCCTCATGATAAATAAGAAAGTGGATGTGGTTACTCTTTATCACGGTTGCTTGACTCGGATTAGAAGTTAGTTCTCATTAGACTGTCCTCTCGACTTGATTCTTGTTGCATGGTTTGTGAGTCTTGTAATGCGTATTGCCCAGGTAAGCCCAAAGAAGACAGAGTTCAATTAAATTAACTGATTTATTTCTAAAAAATATTTATTTATTTACAACGACAAAAATAAATTAAAATTCAATATTCTATATAATTCTCCGGTACGTAAAATATTTTGAAGGTCACGTTTCGACGATTCGTATCCTTTCGTCGCTTGATAGGTACTGGTGGTCTGAATTGTACTTAGGTAGAACTAAAGTGGTGTGTGTTTTGATTTCGGCGATATACTCGACGGTGTACGAGACTCTATATGTCCTGTGAAATGTTCAGCTAGCCGGGGGTATGAGCAACCGGCGGATAAATACTCTTTCGGCTTTAGTCTCAAGATTTGGGAGTATCGTTTGTAGCTAGTCACTACCCAGCTTAACGAATACTTCTACATGCAGGGACTGTAGTTATTACTGCGTGTCAATACCACACCGAAATTATTCTAACAGTTAAAGCGATCGTTTATAGCCAGTCAGTACCCAGCTTAACGGCGCTTCCCTACGGAGATACTGCAGAGTTTTCGGTGTGTTAGAACAATCGTTCACGTTTCCGTCAATACCGGAAACCAACGGCCGTTCTAATGAATGACGTATAAAGTAGGATCAATACTCCGACTTAGTACAACACTCGGCGGAAGATAGTGTAAAGCGTTTAAGGTTGAAGTCAATACCCTCGACCTACGCTTCGCACTGGAGGCGGCCGAACTTGTAGGAGCAGGAGTCCGTAAACCAAGTCGTCTCTTCGTCTGTTGGTTCGCATTTTTATATCCATAGTGGTGGTGGTGGTGGTAGTCTCGGTCCCTTCTACCGTCGATTCCTCGTGCGCATCCGGCGTGGGGGCTCTGCTGTTCTGGTGGGGCATATCGTCATCGCGGCGATAACTGGTTTTCTGAATCGAGTTTCATAGTAACGCATTTATGTCGTTACAGTCTGTCCTGTCTTCATGTCTTTATACTTTTTCATGTTTGAATTCATTGTAACCTTACCTTGCTGTTGTTACTACAAGAAGTTAGGTTACATTGCCAAAGGTTCGCTTTTCGCCGGAGAGCATAAGGTAGTGAGTTAGTGAGGAATATTTGAAAGCTGGTTCTGTATTATTTTTTTAAGGCGCCACTTGATTAGTAGGACATTCAAGAAACTCTTACTGATTAATCAAGAAATCAATAGTGAATAAATTAGCTATTGTAACTTTTCAAATATGTTTATATCGTTTTGCTTTTACGTTTGTGAATCAAATAAAACACATTTTATTGACAATGAAACAAGTTAGTTAAATGGATGGTACCTTGAACAGATGGTGTAATAACCTGTCTCAATAAATATGACGTAACCGACTCTAATTATGCACTGATAATCAGATATCAATGGTTGATTAATTTAAAATCTTTAACAATTTCTAATATTATCAACTAACTGAGATCATTATATACAATACACTAAATCTTTAGTAACATGTAAATGGTATACCAGTTACAGCATTACAAACTGTAATAATTAAGAAGATATAACCAAATAAATCAAAAGTGTCTCTTATATAGAAGATTAAGCTGAAATATAATTTCAGGGCGATACGCAATAACAAAGTTAATATTTCAACTCTACAAAGTTGAAAGAATGTAATAATAAAATTGTGAATTGATAGACGTCTTTATAAGAATGTGAAGTTACTAAATAGTGAAATATAAAAGTTAATGTGTCATTAAACGTTAAAACATGAAGTTATAAAATGAATATGTTGCTTAAAGTTCAGATGAAAACAAATAAAACTTTAAATGTTACTTGCGGTTAGGTCCAAACTATTAAACGTCAATTGGCTCAATTGACAAGCAACATCCGACTTGTGGAACAAGATTCAGCCATGCGGTTAAGAATCGTTGTCCATAATGGAATCATTCCGCAGTTGTCACCAACAAACATAAGTCCAGCTTCGTTTTTTTTTTAAGTGGAAACGTCGTTACAAGCTCTTGTCGCTCTGTAGCGTTAACACAATCCGAGATACGACACGTCTCTACTACCATAAACGGAGAACTATAGTCTGTCAGCTATCTCCACGAAAATATTGAAAATATATCCCATACAGGAAACATCCGAAAATTGAGGCTTCTTAAAATCTTGACATGATCATCCTAACCATAAAAACTGTTAAACCATATCCATTTGGCAAAAAAGTATTGTAAAAACTTGTATGTAAAAAACTATGCTGTACAAAAAAGCCTTTGTTACCAAGGACTTTTCACCACGGTAGTCCCGAAAATAGATGGAATAAACCATGTGCTACTGGTCATTTTTTATACTCACGACTTGTCATAATCGACACTCAACTTGACAATTTTGAAAACTATCAGACAAGTGATTTCAATAATTTTAACTTCCCTTTTCTATTGACATCTGCAATCAGTGCTACCAATGGCAGTCAAATAAAATCCCCACATAAAATGATAAAATTCTCATGGATTGGTTAAATGACATGAAAAATATTAATAAAAATATTACTCCAGACACCCATTTAATTATTTAAATCCCATTATTCCAGGATATGCTTAAATAATTTTAAAACCCATTGTTAATTCCCTTATGCCACCAACTATACAGAAGTGTGTATAAAGTTGCATACACAGTGGGTGGCTCAATCAAATTATTGCACCTCCGTGAGTTATAATACAATACAAAAAAAGCATTGTATTTTTAACATGCTACATCATAAACAAATAATTTTGATCGTTCAATTTTCATTAATAAATTAAATTAATAGATATCTTTTGCGATTGGTGGTGTCGTTGCATTTCGCTTCTGTTGAGAGAACTTTTAAAGTTTATTTATATATTAGCATAAAATCTGCTTAATTCACTAATTCGATAAATCTCGCAGCTCTTTACTGTTATTGGTTCTCATTAGACCGGTGTTAATAATGGAGTTAAGTTGGGATTCTCTTTTTGTCTTATATGTGCCACATAATAAATAAGAAAGAAGAAATTTTGTTACTCTTTATCACGGTTACTTGACTCAGTTTAAGAGTGGGTTCTCATTAGACCGTCCTCTTAATCTATTTCTGGTTTAGGTTATCAGAAATTCTGCTTCTTTTCGTATTCCATAGAATCAATAGTTCCATGTCAACGGGACTTCGCTCCTTAGCATTCTGTGCGCACAAGTTGATTTGTCAGCCGGCCGACTTCACCACGTCATGTTGGATTTGTAATCTTTAATAATCCCTCATAGGGATGGATGTTAGAAAATCATTTTTAATTAATTAGTTGTATTTTAATCTGCTCAACTGGTTTTCGTTGTATGGACAAATTTGTGGATTCATCCTAGTATTACCTGACGAGTAAGTAACCTCACTTCTATATTCCAATTTTTCTTTTTCATTAAATTTTTTGGTTTACTTGCTTGCAGGTAAGCACTGATGATGACTTTACAGTCGAAAGCGCTTTGCTACGATTTTAAAAAATGTTATTAACATTTACACGAAATATAACAAAAGTTTTATTCAACTCATAATATTTAAGCTTTAATATTTGTAATATCATATCTTCTTTTTTCTATTAACATATATTAAGTCAATCACAAGGTAGGTAGGTCACTTCTTGGTCTAGCCAAAAATAACTACTAAACATCAGGTAGGCATCAAATGAAATGTAACTTCTGTCATTCTGACGATGATATTGATTTATCGAAACAATTGTCAAATTTCTTAGAATTTTCAACATTTTTTTGAATATATTGTAGAATTATTTGGAAACAGTAAGTTTCATTTAAAACAGTAATATGAGTACAACTAATGAAAAACTCAAAGTCAAAATGTCACAAAGTTCTTTTATTATAATGAAGTTTTACAAAGCCTCCATAAGCTGAGCAACTAGTTTCGGCCCACAATGTCCATCTTCAGGCTACAAAGAATGTTTGGGTTTAAGGAAGAAAACATTAAACAATCTGTATATCTTACCTAAATGCAAATAATTATTAGTGGGGTAACAAACGTCTACACATCAGCGCCGATGAAGGGAAGGATGTAAGAAATGGGGATTCAATTTTTTATAGGTAATTAGGGTGTATTTAGAAAAATATTTTAAGCTTAGGATTTGAGTTGTAATATCTTGTGACATATAGAAAAATAGGAGGAGGAGAGAAATTATGGAAAGGAAGTGAAGTGGTAGAAAAATAAAAATTACGAAAACATTGTATAGTTGTAGGTAGGGTAGAGGAACAAATTTGAACTACAATTCAATATAATTAATTAGTCCTCATAAGAATGGGAAGGGGAATATTTTCCCTTAATTAATAAATACCAACTCTTATTACAAGAATGGAATATGGAAGTATTAAGGAAACGTAAAGAGGTTAGCAAGTATAATAACAAACATCTAAATAAGAAAGAAGGGACAACTAAGCGAGGAGGATCAATCCTTAGAACAGAGAAATGGTTATGGAAACCCGTGGATAGGGATGTAATGAGCGGTAAAAAGATCGACTTAAGGAAGGACAACGGCTTTTTATCTTGTTCGCT
This sequence comes from Galeruca laticollis, assembly GCA_963921935.1. Lineage (NCBI taxonomy): Eukaryota > Metazoa > Arthropoda > Insecta > Coleoptera > Chrysomelidae > Galeruca > Galeruca laticollis. Next base: position 214,152,223 of record OY998177.1, read on the forward strand.
AAGATTAAAGTGAGCTAAGAACCAATAAAACATGGCAAAAAATATCATATAATGTTGAACCATTGTGATGTAGTAAATACAAGTCCATAACACAACGAAACTGAAATTAAATTCACAACTATACAATTATGTTCATCGAAATCACACACCAACAATGATATGAAGCAGACAATATGGAATATATATCCGGCAAGAGCGTAATTAGAGGAAATATGTCAAATATCCATGTAGACCTATGAGAGGGAAATTTTTTTTTAAAACATATAGTTAATTGTACATTTGGAGTAAAAAGAAACGTAGTAAAGTTCAGTAGCAAGAAAGATTAGGTTACTGGAAAGCGCAACAACTATAAACGTATGTTACCCCCGAAATAAAAGCTAACGATACAAATTATGGTAAAAGTTAGCGTAAGCAAAATTTACCCTGTGAAAGAGAAGAAGACTAGTCAATAAACTAAAAGTAGTAGTCTAGTCAAAAGATAAAAAAGAAGATTGTGACAGTAGTATTTAACTTAAAAAGAGTGAATCAAATTGTAAACAAAGAAATTTCTATAGTAACTTACATATAGTTGGTAAAATATTATTACCGGCGATTTTTACAATAACAAAACTTGACAATACTAGAACTACTTAAAAGCAAAGGAATACATCAAACAATCAAAATGGGAGACTGAGGAAGATGTATGGATCTCTTGGTGTCAGTTGTTCATTAAGGCAAACAGCTTTGTTATCAGAACTAATCCGGTTAATCTCGAGTAAATTCATCCTAGGACCTTTAAAGCACCTATGTAATATACACGCATCCGATAAAGAAAAATTGTGGTTTTCAGAAATAATGTGATTTGCAAAAGCAGATGGTGAAGCATGTGGGTCAGTATTTTGTTAAAAGATGCTATACTCGTTACTGGTGCTGGCGTCTCCTCAATTCTTGCAGATTTCTTAACATAAGAAATGCTCCTTCTGATAACTTCCCGTTCTCACCCAGTTTTAATAACTTCTAATATTATCATTTAATAACTTTTAGCTTCAAAATTCAAATTTATTCCATTTTTTATTAAAATTTTTGTAGAGGACTTTTAGTGAGATGCTTTCATTTCCAAAACCCACGCGCTACCCTGCATTGTTTTACAAATCAACAAACTTTTTTGTCGTCAAATGCAAAGCCTTCTTTTTACCATATGTTACAAAATAATTGCTGATTTGAGTGTTTTTAGTTTAAAATGTGAAAATAGTTCTTTTAACAGTCCTGGAGGATATCAACACTTATTTGTATATATGTGTATATTCTTAAAGATGCCATAAAATGTCTTTTTCTCTTATTTTGTTAATTTTCCCTTTTTAAGGTATTCTTGTTTACATTAAAATTTATAAAATCTACAACCTAAAATATCTACTAATATACATGCAACTGTCTAGTTTTAAATTTTATAATTTTTGCTAATTTAATCACATATAAACTATAAGTTATTTCCTAATTTGCCTTTAATATTCAACATTCTAATAGTAACCAACAAATTTAAGTTGGCAATAAAGTCACTAATTTTTATTACTTCCTGTTTATTAAACTTCTTGATTGCAATACTTCTTTGACAGATAGCTAGGCTCTGTTCCGTATGTCAACCTACTATGAAGTATTTCAAACTATTTTACAAATTTAACCCTTTCTATCTTTGTTTGTAAATATTGATAACCAATTATAGACTCGAGTACTAATTTATTTTATTCCAGGTTTCAAGTGATACTACATTATAACTACCCGGATATTTACATGGCAGTGTTCAGAATATTTTCATACATGTTGACAGTGACTTTAACTTGGATTATTTGTTAAGGTAAAATTTGTACTTATTTAAACAATGCTATTATTAGAATTTTTATTCATCATCCTTTAATTCATTGAAGTTCTTAATATGTGATAATATATTTGCTCAATTCATTCAATGTGATTATATAAACTCTTAGTTTTTTTAAGTTGGTTGTGTCTACTGGTACACCCTACGTATTAATACATCATCTTTATATTTGGTCACTTTTGTTAATTATTTTAATATATTAGATATATTTAATATATAATATATTAAACTATGTTTTAATTTATTATTAATTTTTTTTAATTTATATATGGATAATTTATATTTATGGGTTAAATAGATTTTTTATTTATATTTGTTTTTATTTCTCTGGCTTTCAGTTATTTAATTATTATTATGATATTCGGGAGCATGAGACTCGTTCTACCCTTCGAGTTCAGGCATTGATTGATATATTCTGCTTGAGTAAATAAAATGAAACACATTAATTCCAATGATTTAATTTTTTTAAAGAAAATTTTATTTTAATATATATATATATATATAACAGATACGCCTAGGATATTATCAAACCACAGTCACAAATGAGAACATCCACCATCCTATGCGCATGCTCAAATAAATACGGATTGATGCGAGAGAAACGGAACGTTTCTTAGAGACGCTTACCAGTTATATGTGTATTATATACATAAAATTCGTTTCTTTGTAATACTGGTGATGGACATAGCATAAAAGAATTTATGTGTGACATTTATATATATATATACAGGGTGTCCCGGGACTAATGGGAAAAAAGTCAGGAGAGTATAATATGAGCCAAAATAATGTTAGTACTTCATATAAACTTTTACTATGCAGGCCCTCGTTTTCGAGTTATAGGCCTCCAAAGTTTTAATTTTGAATTTGGTTTTTATTTTTATTTTTTGTACTAGTTATTTGATCTTCATAAAATTTACGGCAAAGCTATAATGTAAGTGTATGTTTATTTTGGTAAGGTAAACAGATTTACAGTAGTGCATTGAAGCCAGGGACGGACTACTCGCAATGGTTAGTGATCCAAAAATTTTGCAGGTATGGCACACCCTGTATGAGATTATCGAAATTCCCTTCCCCACACATTAAGCTAACGAAAAGGTACTCTTGTTGGAATTCGATAAAATAAGCCGTTTGGCTAATATTTACAGTTTTATTAATGCACTACGTACAAATCTACCTAACTAACTTACTAATACGATGTCCAGAATTTACTTGCTTTTAATTAAAATTACGAACATAACATTATTAAACCATTAAGAAAACCTCAAAAAACACAAGTTATAAAACATTAGACTAAAACTAATTCCTAAACAACAACAAAAACTAACGTTATTCTAATAAATGTTCAATATGAGCTCCTCCCACTTCCACGCACATTCTAAGTCTACGAAGGTTGTTTCTTTGCACTTGAAAGAGCAATTTCACACTATTTCTAATAACATTGCAGTGTAACACAATTTTGTCTATTAAATCTTGCCTTGTTTGCACAGGTGTTGCGTATACCTTACTTTTGAGATAACCCTAGAGAAAGAAATCAATAGGATTAATGTCTCCTGATCGCGGTGGCCATTGAAAAGGGCCTCCACGACCAATCCATCTATTAGGAAGCCTTGTGTGTAAATGCTGTCGTACATCTAAACTGAAATGAGGAGGGGCCCCATCATGCATGAACCATAAATTCCTACGAGTTTGTAGTAGCACATCATCAAACAGGTTCCATAACTCATTTTGCAAAAAACTCCAAATATCTCTGAACGGTCAAAGTACCGTCAATAAAGTATGGCTGTATCAAATTATTGCCAACTATTCCTGCCAAACATTAACCATGAATCTATGCTGGATCCTAGTTTGGATAATGCCATGTGGATTCACATCATCCCATAAATGCATATTATGAGAATTTATGATTCCATCTCTGGTGAAACCCGGTTCGTTCGTAAAGAGAATGTTACTAATAAATGTGTTGTCTGTTTGTTGTTGTCGCAGAAACCACTGGCTATACTCAAGTCGAGCAGGATAATCAGCCACTGTCATACGGTGTACTTTTTTCATGTGAAAAGGATATAACAGCTGTTCTTTTAGGACGCGATGAACTACTGATTTCGAGACGTTCTGTTCTCTTGATAATTTTCTAAAACTCGATGGTTCATTATCAACTGCATTTAAGAAGTCTTGTTCAACTGCCACAGTACGTATGCTTCGTACTGGACCTTCTCCAGCTTTTTCTGGCGAAAATCTTCCTAAAATTTAAAATTTTGTTTTGTATACATGGAAAATTACATTTACTTATTCATACCTGTTTCTCGTAACCTGAGATCAATACGCCCAAACATTCGTCTGTCTGGCAATGCTCTGTTTGCAAAATGTTCTTCATAAAGCCTTTTGGCCTCTAAACAGTTTCGAGAAGCCAGTCCATACATTAGATGTTTATCTGCGTACTCAATAAAAGCGAATTCTGCTATTGTAACTGTTAAATTAAGGACTTATGAATTATTGACAAGTACTGACTACGAACTATTCTACACAACGTTTGACAACTAATCCTATGGTAACTTGATAAACGGTAAAAACACTTATAAAAAGTTTTTACCAACTTTCCAATTAATAAGTCGTTAATGTTTTTCATCTTCTGCTATCGTTAAATTATTTTTTTGTAGTACTCTAGGTAAATTTTGGACATCTATTAAAAGTTAGTTTTACCTGGTTGTGTACTTATAAAAATGGTGAATGCGTAACTGGTACGTAGTGCATTAATAAAACTGTAAATATTAGCCAAACGGCTTATTTTATCGAATTCCAACGAGAGTACCTTTTCGTTAGCTTAATGTGTGGGGAAGTGAATTTCGATAATTTCATACAGGGTGTGCCATACCTGCAAATTTTTTGGATCACTAACCATAGCGAGTAGTCCGTCCCTGGCTTCAATGCACTACTGTAAATCTGTTCACCTTACCAAAATAAACATACACATACATTATAGCTTTGCCGTAAATTTTATAAAGATCAAATAACTAGTACAAAAAATACAAATAAAAACCAAATTCAAAATTAAAACTTTGGAGGAGGCCTATAACTCGAAAACGAGGGCCTGCATAGTAAAAGTTTATATGAAGTACTAACATTATTTTAGCTCAGATTATACGCTCCTGACTTTTTTCCCATTAGTCCCGGGACACCCTGTATATATGTATATATATATATATATATATATATATATATATATATATATACAGATAATGAAAATATTCAGAAGAAATGTGTTACAAACTATACATACATTTGAAAATATTATATCTATTGATTTAAATACACATTCCTTATACGATTGGAAATGAAGTAAGTACCACCATTATTTATTACAGAATTGAAAACATGCATGTAGGCCTCTTTTATAATCTCAAAATTTTATCTGTTGAATAAACTACATAAAGTCTTTTTCTATTTTAGTTAGATCGATCATATAGACGCAAGAGTTATTATACACATGGAAATAGTCACTGGATTTATATTAGTTTGTCATTATTATTATTACTATTGGCCAATAATATTTTAAAAACACTGACCTGAAGTCTGGAATCTGGATTCTAATACGTCTGGTAACAGGAATACGCCTATTGAAATCCACGCTGCATATTTTCTGAAGACTCTGAGGTATTCTCAGGCAGAAACTGGATATACACACATGTGTGTTCGTAGTTTTATATATACGATGAATCTTTAGCTTTTATACTTATTTGTTGCGATTTAACTTGAAATTTATTGTGTAATTTTTCTTCTCATCCTCTCTGCTTCGACGCCAAACCCAATCTCGTAACGCCTTCCCTCGATCGTCAATTTTTTAATAAATAAATAAACTATTGTTTCTCAGCTCACGGTTTTTAAACAAAGTTTTGTTTCTTTTTAATTTAACAATTTTGTCCTGTCATATTACACCAATGATATTCTTTCTTGAGCTGTAGAGCTCTATTCACATTTATAGAACTTTATAAAAAATTTGAAAATACATATGATTGTGAATTTCACTTAAAGAAGTCTGTTTTTTTTTAATTTTAACTAATTTCAATACAATAGGTCTTTAACAAATAGTGAAATTCATGGTTATATTTTGATATTACAATGTCAACTCTTGTTTTGACACTTGTGATAACTTTGAAATAACATTTACATTTATAAACACAAATTCTTTTACCTGACATACATATCTTGATTTCGTTATTTGAACTATCCAAATTTTATAGTTTCAAATATTTACCTATATCTATCACCATATTATGATGCATTTCCTCCATAAAATTGATACAAAATTTTGACATATAATTACATTTATGTTATTTTATATTTTATTAACTTGTCTAAATCTTTATAATAAATATGAATATTATTTTCATTATTATTGTTCAACTAATAGTTATATTAAATTAAATAACTAAAGCTTGTTTGTTTTCAGATAAACAGCTGATTCCTTAGTGGCAAACAAATATCCATATTAGGCAGATTTAATGTTTTCTTCTATACTTGTTAAGCGTTTTCAAACTTTAAGACACTTATTAAGGTAATTTCTTTATATTTACTGTTACTCGTTTTAATTATTATAAACAAATGATTTATTATACTATGACTTTATATGAATTTTGCTTATGATTGTGGTTTTTATTAACATAGTTCTTTATTAACATAGTTTCAACCTATTTTAAATACTAAGCAAAACATTCTCAATCAGCTGATGTTCTTTAATATATAAGATATGTGGTTCAATATATATATATATATATATATATTATTACATATTGATTATTTAAAATATAATCCACTAAACTTTATATAAAAAAATATTATTATTATTTCTAAATCAGGTTTATTAGAATCATTTATTTGGGACACACTGTAAACATGATCATTTGAGACACCCTATATACACATCAAAATTATTGTGACAGATAACCTACAAAGGAATTCAAAAGTCAAAAATGACATATTTTTTAGGAAATTATAAAAGAATGTATAAATACAATTTTTTTGGAAGTAACTGATTTTATGTATTAGATTATTATAATAGATATAAGTAGAAAATTTGAGAGTTTATAAATAAGTAACATATAATAATTATAAGAGGGTAGTGAAGTTCGCGTTACAAGTGCGCCAATAGAGATAGAGATGGAAAAAAACCTTTGAAGCCGGATTTAAAAAAAAAATGAGATGGATTGAGAAGTAGCGGTAGAAAGGTCAGAAAATTTTTGGCAGATAGAAGTCAATAGGAAGATACTCGTATATAAAAATAGAAAATTATCAAGAAGAATTAAAATCGAGAAATTGAAAATTACAATATATACCTTATTACAAACAGAATTCTGGTAAGACAATTAAATTAAAATTTATTGACACAGAATACAAATTATCAAGAAGAAATAAATTACAACATATAATTTGCAAACAAAAATTCGGCAACAGAATTAGATTAAAATTTATTGAGACAAGAATACAATGTTAATTTAACTGCCAAAGAAGTGTAGGGACTTTATGGTTATACGGATATAGTGTATCATATTGTTGAGCTCATATTTATAGACATTCTCGTATTTATAGACATTTAATTTAATTATAGCTAGTAGGTTAGTAGTATTATATATCGTATTCAAATTAAAAAAAAAGAAAATTGTTAAAATTGAATAGATTAAATATTGTTGAAAAATTATTCATTATTAAAAATTATATTTTCTAAATTTATTCAATAAGGGCACGAACCGCAACCTAATTACGAGTCTTATCATTAATCTTATTAACAGCTAGCCGACATTAAAAAAAAAAGGAAATCAATTTTAACCTAATTTCATTACAATTAACCCAGAAATAGTAATATATAACAATTTGTCGCCAGCCAACGTGGGGCTATTGCTGATATAACTGCAATTAGCCTATTTAATTATTTGTATTTCTTTGATAAAATATAAATACATTCATAAAAAAAACATAGACTACTGAACAACTTGACAATAATAAAATAACATGCCAAACACAAGAGCGAAGAAGGATAACATGAATACAGAAAAAGAACAATCTACAGCAACTACAGAAGATATTGGGATGGAGACACCAACACAACAGCAAAACCAATCGTTGATAGAAAGAGTTAAGGAAATGGAGAATCTGCAAGGATTAATGAAAACTCTTATAGAGAGTGTGAATGATTTAAGAAAAGGGAACCAGGAAATTAAGAAGGGAGTGGAAGAAAGAAATACGGAGTTAAATAGAAAATTAGAAGAAGGAAATACGGAGTTAAATAGAAAATTAGAAGAAGGAAATGAAGAAGTCAAAAGGAATATAGAAGAAGTACGTAATGGAATGGAGGAATTGGAAAGAAATTTAAAAATTAACCTCGAAAACAAATTTGAACAATTAAAACAAGAAATGATACAAGATAGAGATGGATATAGAAAACAAATGGAGGACCGAATCTGTGAGAAGATAGGACAAATGGGAGAAGTCATAGGAGGAATAGAAGACGAAATTAGAAATAAGGTTGACAGAATACATACTAACACGGAACAGACGTTCCAAGATTGTAAAGAAATGATAAATAAAAATGGGGAAGAAATAAAAACAATTAAGGACAAAATGATCCAAGAAATACAAAGGGAAGACAGTCGTAACAATGAAAGGGAAGAATACAAATTGAAACTAAGAGAAATGGAGGTTAATTTGAAAAAAATGGAAGAAGATCAGGAAGAAAAGGAAAGGAGAATAAGAAGAGATATAACAAGAATACAAGGAGAAAATAGGATAGTTAATATTGGAAATAATAACATAAAATTTGATGGGGACTTTAAAAAGATACATCCTGTAACATTTATCAAAATGTTAAGAAACAAGATAAGGGAAGAATACGGAGCAGAAGAATTAAGAGAACTTATAAGGGAACATCTTGAATACCATGCCTTAATATGGTTTACGAGTAAAGAAGAGGAAATAGAAAATTTAAATCAATTTGAAAGAAAATTTATAGAATATTTCTGGAGAAACAATGTCCAATCAAAAATTAGAGAGAGGTTGTATTTTGGAAAATATGATGAAACCATAAGACAAATTGAAGAACCAATAGTTTACAGAGAAAATGGCGAAATCAGAGTGAAACTTGAGAGAAATATGAAAATAATTGATCCAAGAATATTTATTAAGAGAATTGGAAATGAAAGAAATCGAATTGAGATTATGGTGGATATGAAAATAATAAGAAGCAATTTCAATGAGATGGAAGAATTTGAGATGCAAATTTCAATGCATTTATGGGAAAAAATTGATGAGATATGGGACTTCAAAATTAAAAAAATTATGGTGGTGAACAGAAAGAAGTTACAGAAACTCATAGAGAATCAAACAATAAGAGAAGAGAATAAGACGAAGTTTAGGAAAAGAAAATAAAATTGAATTATATGACAGGATTATAGGAATGAAATCTAGAAAACGAAAAGGAATTGTACATGGTAAAGAATGGATATTAAAACAATATGTAAATAAAATATTTATGATTAACAAGTAATATTTAAAAACATATTTAAATAGAAATTATATAAACTTGGATTGATAACAGAAGAAATGATAGACATGTTGATATGAATTATGAAAATGAAAATAGAAGTTACAGAAATAAAAAAACGACTATATGGAAATGGAGAAAAAATTTATGACAACAAGTATTGTGAGAATAGAAGAGATTTTAGAAACTTTGATAGAAGATATGATAATGAAAATAGAAATGAAATTAAGCAACAAAATGGATGGACAGGATGAAATAATTACATTTATAAGAACAAACGGACGGAAGTTATATGAACTAGGCAAATATATGATACAAAAGATTTAATTAAAGGATGAAAAAGAAGTTGATATGTAAGCATAGTCGATGAAGAAGTTAGAAACAGACATAGTTATTGATGAATTGATGAAATATAAGGAAATAATTGATTTTGAATAGATAGATAGAATTAAATGGTAAAATAATTGAATTTGAGGAGGTAAATATGGAAGTATTGGCAATTGAAGAGGATAATAGGAAGTTATGGAATATAAAGAGGAATGGAATTATGGTAGAATTGGAGTTAATGAGTGGAAATAAGGAATATGAAGAAAAAGTGAAAAATTTGATAATGAAATATGAAGGATTGTGTGAGAAAGAAATGGGAATGGCTAATAATTATGTTCATGAGATAGAATAAATAGAAGATGTGAAAAGTAATGGTAATTGGACAGACTGTAATGAAGAATATTATAAATTTATAGAAGAATTATTAAAGATGTTGGAAGACCAAGAAGATGTATTTTAGATAACGCTACCTATTTCAATAATAAACAATTCATTCATTTTATGGAAAGAAATGGAATTGTATTGACTTTCACAAGCATAAGACATCCAGCGTCTAATCCTACTGAAAGATATGTAAAGGAAATTATCAAATATTTGAGAGTTTTAACAGCTCATGAACAGAGAAATTGGGAAAATAAATTATTGGAAGTGGAGTATTATATGAATAGCGTACCAAGTTTGAGTACACTAGAAACTCCAGTTGAAATCATGAGGAACATAAGACCAAATAGACCTTGGATATTTGAAAAGGATAATAAATATGATGAATTAATAGAAAAAGTGAACGTACAATTAAAAAGAAATGCGGACAAGTTTTTTAAAAGAAAAAAAAAATATAAAGAAACCAACGGTATTTAAAGAAGGCGATTGGGTGATAGAGCGATCATTGAAGGTTGCTGATCCAAGAAAAAATGAATGTCCAAAATTGAAACTACCATTCAATGGACCTTTTATCGTAATAAAGGCATATGAAAATAGTTATTTATTAAAGAATCCATATAACAATCAAGTGAGGGGCACAATAAATGTGAAAAACTTATATAAATTCGAGAGAGAGCCAACATTTTAAAAACTCAACGAAATACAAATAATTTAAAAAAAAATATTCTTAAAATCACAACAGAAAACATATTATAAATAAAATGGATTTAATGATACATTCATTATTTTGTTTCAAGTAATTATTCATTTTAGTTAGTTTTATATATGCATGTAAGAATGAGTTCAAACAACTGATAATTAATTTGAATACGGATAAACTGGAAATTTACTTTTATAAAATTTTATTCAGATATTTAAGGAGATCAAAATTTTAAAAAAGGAAATTTGGGGAAATTATTACATATTGATTATTTAAAATATAATCCACTAAACTTTATAAAAAAAAATATTATTATTATTTCTAAATCAGGTTTATTAGAATCATTTATTTGGGACACACTGTAAACATGATCATTTGAGACACCCTATATACACATCAAAATTATTGTGACAGATAACCTACAAAGGAATTCAAAAGTCAAAAATGACATATTTTTTAGGAAATTATAAAAGAATGTATAAATACAATTTTTTTGGAAGTAACTGATTTTATGTATTAGATTATTATAATAGATATAAGTAGAAAATTTGAGAGTTTATAAATAAGTAACATATAATAATTATAAGAGGGTAGTGAAGTTCGCGTTACAAGTGCGCCAATAGAGATAGAGATGGAAAAAAACCTTTGAAGCCGGATTTAAAAAAAAATGAGATGGATTGAGAAGTAGCGGTAGAAAGGTCAGAAAATTTTTGGCAGATAGAAGTCAATAGGAAGATACTCGTATATAAAAATAGAAAATTATCAAGAAGAATTAAAATCGAGAAATTGAAAATTACAATATATACCTTATTACAAACAGAATTCTGGTAAGACAATTAAATTAAAATTTATTGACACAGAATACAAATTATCAAGAAGAAATAAATTACAACATATAATTTGCAAACAAAAATTCGGCAACAGAATTAGATTAAAATTTATTGAGACAAGAATACAATGTTAATTTAACTGCCAAAGAAGTGTAGGGACTTTATGGTTATACGGATATAGTGTATCATATTGTTGAGCTCATATTTATAGACATTCTCGTATTTATAGACATTTAATTTAATTATAGCTAGTAGGTTAGTAGTATTATATATCGTATTCAAATTAAAAAAAAAGAAAATTGTTAAAATTGAATAGATTAAATATTGTTGAAAAATTATTCATTATTAAAAATTATATTTTCTAAATTTATTCAATAAGGGCACGAACCGCAACCTAATTACGAGTCTTATCATTAATCTTATTAACAGCTAGCCGACATTAAAAAGAAAAAAGGAAATCAATTTTAACCTAATTTCATTACAATTAACCCAGAAATAGTAATATATAACAATATATATATATATATATATATATATATATATATATATATATATATATAATTTTTCAAATGTCTTACTAAAGTCAGGGTATAGTGAGTGAACCTGTGTTTGTTTATTTAGATTTTATAAAATGTATTCAAACAAATTTGTTTCAACTGGCCTTTTTTATTATTATATTGATAACATTAAAAAACAAAAAATCAAACATTATTGACTCAAATAATATCGATTTAGAATTAGGTCTATAAGTTTCAACCAAATGAGAGTTACCGCCCTTTTGGGTAGGCAATGCTTTTTTCCAAGCATGTGGGAAGACTCCTTCTGATAATGATTTATCAAATATTAAAAGTAACGGATAAGAAAGCCCTTTAACACAATGTTTTGTTAAACAATTGGGAATGGAGTTTGGACCTGCAGGTTTGTTAGAAATAGCTTCAATAGTTTCTATTTCAATTCTGTATTTAGAGATATGAATGTAAGAGAAAAATCGGGTTTAATCAAATTCAAGCTTTTTCATATTAATGTTTTGAATATAAGAAGACGAAAAGAACTACGAAAAAATATCACAAATAGCTTGTCCATAGGTAACCAGTACTTTATTGTGAGAGATCGAATCGATAGAGCAAGAATTCCTTCGTTTAGATTCTACAAACTGCAAAATATTTTTAGAATTTTGGATCAAGTCCCTCTCACAGTTAAGAATATAATTATTATAATCTTCTTTCAGTAAATACTTTGATCGACCTCGAAGAAGTTTATATGTTAAGTAATCAACAGGGTTAGTATGCCTTTTCCATAGCTTATGATACCTATTCTTCTCCCGAATAACCTTTATTGTGCTAACGCTATACCATGAAGAACATTTTTTTTAGTAAGATGAATTCTTAGGGGCGTAAAAACGTACCAATAATGCTATTAAGTGTAGAATAGAACTGACTAATACATTGCTCGGTATTAAAATCGTTAAATAAAAATACAATTGTACCGATTGTTGCTTTTATCAACGTACAGAACTACCTAAGTGACAAAAAATTTAATACTTTTACCATTTCGCTAACAACCTCCATACCGTTGAAATTGTTCTTTCATGCGAAATTGTTACAAAAATTAATATTAAATATTTAAATAAATATATACATACATCAGTTTTTCATGTTGTTTAATCGAGTAATTGCAAGCTAATTATTTACAAAATCATTGCTCTTTTAATTTTAGAACGTTAAACAAATGTTAATATTATAATATATTATTTAATGAAAATAAATATGTTTATTAATTGAATCATCATACCAAATAATAAAATTCAAACACAAGCCTCAATATAGGCCCTATCACAAATGGGTAAGACAAAGACAGCAACCCCTTTTATGCTCTATCTCTTTCTATTGCGAAATTTGCCTCTGTTTCCGACAAAATCGGTTCCATTCCAGTTACGTAGAATAGAGTTCAAGAGAAGCATTTTTTGGGGTTGTAAGGTATGGTCAGAAACATTCATATTGTGATACTCAAATGTGTAGTGATAGATTTTTCCAAGTTTGACTATTTAACGCACACACCACTATATTTACTATTTGTACTCTTTAAATATTCTTCCATACGTAGCAAGGCTTGCATATTCTTCACGGGCTTCAATACAACTGTTTTTGTAATCTTTCCAAAAGTGTGTTACGCTTTGTTGATTATTTGAGCACATCGATACAGGAATTGATTCGACGTGTTTTCGTACGCCTTCCTTAATTTTTTTCCCGACAGTCGCATGATTTTTGTGTTTTCCCCGCATGTCAGCTTCGACTAAACCGTCTTTATTTCTTTTATCCAGGGCGGTTCTAATTGGTCTGTCGTTGATGTCCAGCGTGGCTTTAAAAAACGTTTTGCATACTCGTATCTTTTTATTGTCAATTTCGAAATAAAATGCGTTATTGAGTTGTCGGTGTTTTTCGCCATTGGCGTACCTATATCTGGGCATAATAGGTGTTGATAAGGAAGCTATATAATTTCGCTGCTTTGTTAGATCAGCTAACGCCCAATAATCGTCGAATAATTTCTGCCTTTGAGACTCGCTCATTTTTTTCGAGCAGCCTATTTTGCATTTGTTTCCGCATGGAGGACGCAACTCTCGTGCTTTTATTATTTTATTGTTCTTAGAGGATACATAACTTAGACCAGCATTTCTTCGCAGCTTTGCTTCTGTTTTTTTGTTTAAGGTTATTTGAAAGGAAATGTTCATTTCTTCTTCCACGTCGGAGTCGTAATTATCTATCCAAGTATCTATGTTTTCTGTTGAGTCTTCAATAATATCGAATTGTTCTTCTTTCACAAACCATTCAGTGTCAATAAATCTACAAAAAAATATCAAAATTAAATTAATTATAATAACAGTGGGAAACATAATTTTTAAGCACTTACTTTTTCAGAATGTGTTTGTTCATGATGAAATATGAAATATACTCACCACATCTGTATTTAATAGATAATGTGACATTGTTCAATGAATTCAATAAAAAATCACGTTAGGGTAGATCGGGGACAATTGAAACAGGGTACGTTAGAAACAGCAGCTATATTGGCCCTTTACTGGTGTTTAATCTAATCACGCCGGCAACCAGCGAAACATCTCACCGCGCCGCTTTTCAAGGTTAGTCAGTCCCCGGCGTCGATAGCAAGAGCACGTGTGCATCTGTCCGAACGGGTTTTACGTATATAGAAGTAAACTTTATTTTTATTTAAATAATTGCGCTACAACAAAACTTAAAGTAAGTATCTAGCTATTGATATTTTTATAAGTTAATTTGACGTGCCTCCTTTCATTGTGGTATGTTAAAGTGCAAATTCACTTGACCGACTGTAAGCTGGGCCACTGCAATCCCTACCAACTAACTGCGTGAAGCGATGCGCAGACGAGACAACACGGCCATGCGCAGAGGAGACAACGCGGGTGAGTCGGCATTTGGGCATCGTGGCATGAAGATGCATTTTCATTCATTGTATTAAAATTGTCATTTTATAGTTTATAAATTAGTATGAGTAAAGAATTAAAATTACAGTTCGCTTAATTAACAAACAAAATCACTATCAACATGGTAGGTTGAAATTTGTCTATCTATCAAGGGCAAATAAATATTTTATATTGTACTTAAAAATGTCTTACGGGGACAATTGAAACAATTTACATGGGGACGTTTGAAACATGTTTCAATTTACCCCGTATCGAGCTCGAATGCATTTTTTAAAATTTGTTTTTATATGCCGTGATAAATATTATTCGAATAAAAGTATTTTATTTCAGAATGCCTCGGGTAAGAGTCCGAAGGACTAAAAAGGGTCTACAACAAACTTCATATTATGAAGAAGTCTATACAGAAGTCATTGAGAATGGTTAATCGATTAGAACTGCTGCATCTAAACTTAAACTACATTACATGTCTTTGAGTATATTTATAAAGAAGAAAAAAGAAGCAATCGAGCAACGGTCTACGGTTCCTGTGACGATGGCATATCGTTGTGTTAGACGAGTATTTGACAATAAACAGGAAAAAGTCATGGTGGAATATATAATTAAAGCAGCGCATATATTTTACGGACTGCCGCCTAAAAAAATTCGGAAATTGGCTTTCCAGTTGGGCCAAGAGGATTCGTTAAACATGCCGGAAACATGGAGAAAAAGGGTATAACTGGAAAGGATTGGTTCTCTGGGTTTATGAGGCGAAACCCGGAAATATCAATCTGTTGCGCACAGGCGACGAGTCTATCTAGGGCAACTAGCTTTAACGTTATGAATGTAAACCATTTTTATGACAATCTCGCAACAGTACTGGATAAATACAAATTTGAAGCTAAATATATATAAAACATCGACGAAACTGCAGTCACCACGGTCCAGAAACCTGCCAAAGTTGTTGTGTTGCTGAAAAAGGAGCAAGGCAGGTAGGAGCACGTACATAAGGTGAAAAAGAAACGCTGGTGACGGTGGCTTTAGCTGTGAATGCTATTGGCAATAGTGTGCCTCCTATATTTATATTTCCTCGTAAAAGATACCAGGATCACTTTATCCGTGATGGTCCTGTAGGATGTATTGGAGCGGGAAATGGCAGTGGCTGGATGCAGGAAGACGAATGTTTGCTCTACCTTAATCACTTTAAAAAACATACCAACTCTCCAGTAGAAAAAAAGTCCTTCTTCTATTAGATAACCACCAGTCACACATAAGTATTCGTTGGATTTTGGCAAAAATAATGGTATTGTAGTCTTATCATTTCCGCCACATTGTTCCCATAGACTCCAACAATTAGACAGATACGGGACATTCAAGAAGGCTGTCAATTCAAGTTCTGATGCGTGGATGCGAAATAATCCGGGAAAGACCATGAGTATTTACCATATTCCAAGTATAGTCAAACAAGCACTGCCATTAGCTCTTACACAATCGAATATTGTAGCTGGTTTTAGTTGCAACGGAATGTGTCCTTTTAATAGGAATATTTCTACAAGTGTAGATTTTGCCCCTTCATATGTTATAGATAGGCCTGATCCTAGTAAGACAGCGGCATCTTTAATAATATATGCACCGCAAGAGAACAGTAAAGAACACGATACTGAAACTATGCCATCTACTAGTAAGAACAACGCCCTCCAAAGATCTCCTACACCTTATAATCAAATTTTGCCATAATCACCAAATATTCGTAGTTCATCACAACATGAAAACGCCAAAGAAGACGAGACTGAACCTGTGCCATCTACTAGTAAGACCCGTGCTCTCCAAAGACCTTCTACACCGACCAATCAAATTCCGCCAGCTTACATTACGCCAACATCAACATGTAATCAACTTGCGCACCAATGTATATTTTCTCCAGAAACCACGAGACCTTTACCAAAAACACTTCCTAGAAAGGGGAATGCAAAACGTAAAAATAGGAAGTCCACTAATTATACGGAAACTCCGGAGAAAGATGCTATTCAGTAGGAATATGATTCGATCAAGAAAAAAGGAATAAAGAAAAATATTACAAAGCAGAATGAACCTGAAGCCGGCTCAAGGTCTACCAAGAAAGCCAAACAATCTTGTAAACAACAAAAAGATCATCAGAAAAATAGTGACGAAGAAAGCGACGAAATAGTTATTTACGTAACAAGTCCCGAAAGTGATATTTTACGGGATGAGTATGCAGTTTCCAGAGCGAGCCGTAGGTGACTTTTACAAGTCCCGTAAAATAACTTTGGGGTAGCGTTACGTACAATAACTTTCGGGTAGCGTTACGTACAATATTTTTTCTGCAGCCGTTTATTAGATCAAATATTAAAAAATAAACGGTTTTAAAGATTAAAACTTTTTCCGCATCTGCGGCCCTGAACAGTATTCTATCATAAAATTGTCACTTGTATACACTTCGGGGGATGTATCGTGCTAACAAACCGAAATTTCTCCAAAAATAATCAAAAATTTAGTATATCTGGATTTATAGGACCCGCTGTACTCGCTCTAGTCAACTAAAAATTAATATGGTGCATCTGTGAGACACCTTGAACAATATTCAACCATAAAATTGATCAATCGTATACTCTCTGGAGGCTGTATCGTGCTAACAAACTGAAAATTCTCCTAAAATGACAAAAATTTGGTACTTGAAGAACCATAACACCCGTTGTACTGGGTTTAGTGAGCTGAATATCAATAGGGTTCATCTTTGAGACGCTGTGAATAATATCCAATCATAAAATTGGTCACTTGTATATACTTCGGAGGCTGTATCGTGCTAACAAACTGAAACTTCTCCAAAAATGACAAAAATATCGTACTTAAAGTACTGTAGCACCTGTTGTATTAGCTCTGGTGAGCTGAAAATCAATAGGATTCATCAGTGAGATGTCCTGAATAATATTCAATCAGAAAATTGGTGACTAGTTGAACTCCGGAGGCTGTATCGAGCTAGCAAACTTAAATTTCTCAGAAAATGACAAAATGTCGTACTTCAAGTACCATAGCATCCGTTGTACTGGCTCTGGTGAGCTGAAAATCAATAGGGTTCATCTGTGAGATGTCCTTAACAATATTCAATAATAAAATTGGTGACTTATTGCACTCCGGAGGCTGTATCGTGCTAACAAGACATGTAAGGAAAAGTGGCCGACGACAACGACGACGACATGCACACAGGGTTTTTTTGTAAAAACCGTTTTTTCGTGTTGTTGTTGATGGAAAACGTAAAAATTCCAACTTTTTTTGGGGTAAACCAATACTTTTCTCGCATATGGATAGGTTGGGCGGAAAAGTAATAATAGGGATAAATACTATAAATATTACTTATGAACATTAATTGTACAATTATAACAATTACTTATATTAATAGTAATAGGAATATTAACAGAAGTGGCTGTGTTGAAATTAGTATTAGACGTTGCAGTACTTGAACTAGCTTTCGAAATATTAATTTCGTTACGGCCATTTTAAATCCTGGAGGCTATGTCAAGTTTGTTTCATAAGTAATCTTCTAAATATCCTTCTGCCACATTCGTCGATTTCAGCCCTCCGTGTCTCTTTAAATTGGTGATATTGCCACCGCCATCAACTAATAAAGTGGCTGAACTTCTTCGTAAACAGTGGCCGGTGTATTCTTTGGGGTGTGGCAATTTAAGATATACCAATGGGTTGTACAGTACATTTGCCGTTTTGTAAAATACAAATAATCTACGATGTGGTGTGTTGGGTTGACGTAATGACAAATATTTTCTGTATAAAGAAATATTATCTTCTCCAATGACCACAAAGGTTCTTTCAATTTTTGTTTTAGAATTAGGAATTTTTATGACTAACATTGTTTCTTTATCCTTTATATCATCTAGGCTCATTTTGCAAATTTCCTCACGCCGACAAGCACCTGCCAACCCAATTATTAATGCAACCTAAATTATAAGTAGACACAAATTGATCAAGAGAAAGAAGATAAAAATTGACTTAATTTTTACCTTTATCGCCAAGTAAATATTATTATCAGCGTCTGATAAAAATTTATCTATTTCTCCCTTACTTAAAACTCTTGATTTCTTTGCTTTGTATCCAACGGATTTCCTTTTAAGAAGAGCGATAACTTTGGGATATCGGCTTATATCGATATTGTTTATAATGTTAATAGTGGACTTAAGCATCGGGTAATTGCTCCAGAGGTTTGACGGTTTTAAGATTTTAGATTTTTCTAATAAATACCCAAGAATGACTTTTTCATTTATAATACACACATTTTTATCATCTCGCCATTTTTGGAACAAATTATAGACCATTTCATACCTCTCTCTTGACTTTATCGGCAACAACTCATAAGTAGCGGCTTTAGCATCTTCACTAATTTCATGTGGAATAATTATTTCTGAATAAGTAATAAGTCTGAATAAAGTTGTAAATGACATTTACAGTTAAGTTTTGGGAGCTATAAGTTCGAAAACTTGATCGGGTTGTGAATAACAATCGACTGAAGCCGATTAACTACGAATTGAATTTTTCTCTTTTAAATTAATTGTTTCTCATCTTGGCGATTCTAACCTAGTTTAAATAAAAACTGCAACATTTATTTTGAAATGGTTATTTGTAATGATTCCGAGTAACTTGAAGACCAAGAGATACAAGAAATAAAATTTTGTGTTCGTAGTTGGCAAATGTTTCAATATTCTCTACTCCTCCCCCAGTTTTAGAAAGATCGAACTTATTATGTGATTGCTTCTTTTCAATTTTCTCTTTTTGTACACTCATATTTGAGCCTTAATTCGTTTGCAGCTCTATTAACCTGTCCCGTTAAAGGATCAAACTCTCTAGCAATGTCTTCCCACACATTCTGTTTCTGCTTCTATGTTACTGCACGCTGGATTTGTCTTGCACAATATGTATATGTTACAGTCAAAACCAGTTTGTTGTTAGAACCAGTTATCTCTAGTTAAAACTAGTTTTTACTGAATGCTTTTGTTAAAACTAGAATTAACTAATGCTCCAAATTGAATATTAGTTAAAACTAGTTCTTACAAGACTATAACGAGAAAACCTACCAACCCTTAGTGCTCGCTATAGATGTGCGGGTTGTCTCACGTGGTACAACCCGTGCTCGCCAGTGGACTAGCGTCTAGTGGAAGAAGGGGTGGATTCTTCAAAAAAATTATTAAGTTTTCAAAAAGGGCGCCAGAGAAGTTTTGGCAAGCACCCAAGACTTCTTAAGTAAGCCCACAACTCCTCAGTGGGTTAACAACACTAACTACACACTCCAAAGATTAAACTGATAGGTAAGTTATTATAAAAAAAATAAAAGTCAGCAAGTATCCCCTGATTGAAGTTTTTAATTATTCACATTGGACCATAGGTCTCTTTTCAAAGTATTTATTACAAGTTTACAACAAAAATGTCCCAAATGATATCTGAACTAGCTGAAAACTGTAGACTCAGAATGTAGTTAGGCTGAAGGCCGGAATCTACATAAAAACTTAAATCGCAAACTAAATTATCAGTTACAGCAAATTCACAGCTTAAATAAATAACTGACAAGCAGGCTCTTTAAATTCTGAGCAGAGCTGAAGGCTTTAAACTCAGGGTGCAGAAGAGCTGAGGGTCCCAAACTACACAGATGTCTCAAATCTACAATTATTGAGAAACGACCAAATGGTTCATGTACAATTTCTCAAAATACAATGAAAAATCTAATGCCAAAAATTACCAATGCCTCAGTTACATGGGTCCCCACTTCTGCAATTTATACGAATATGAATATAAATAAATGCATAAGCATAAAATTTAAATAGCAAACGAGCTTAGCGTTGCTAAAAGTAAATATAAATCGAAATTATGTACGGCGCAAAATTATTTACATAAAATAGTCAGAGTTCGAAAACTTAACTAAATAACGCAGTACCCAGGTACGTACCGTAGTATTCTAGCGTTCAGAGCCAACATCCCAATATTTTAAGCTATGCCACAAATGATTACAATTTTAAATACGAAGTGAAAAGTGAATTTTTACTCATTGCCGCAAAAAGAGAGAAATAAAAACTTTACATAAAAAAAATTGTGAAATGTGACTGATAAAGGTGAATGTACAAATGTATGAGGTATAAAAAGGAAAACTGTTCATTTATCCTTCTTCCGGACCCAGAACAGCAACTGAAGTCGCTACAGAATATTCCAGCTCTCCTGGAACTGGTCTCACTGACTCCTTAAGCTTCAATCAGCGAATTAACATCCACATAAAAAAACCCTAAAATAGAGAAACGAATTAGCCTCTACATAGGGTTTACATTTTACCCCGGTCAAATTTTCGACGTCCCCCCGTAATATCCCATTATACTGACTATATTATCATCACCCGAAATTCGCAAATAGGCATACATCCTGACTTTTAACTGAGAATAAAAACTATATGACTGGTTTTTTTCCGCTTAGCAAAAAAACTACGATATCAAAAAAACCCATAATATAAAAACTACGTCGCTGGACACATCCCTGAATAATATTCAGCCTCCGTGATATATTCTTATTTCAAAAAATGTACAAAACGAAAATAAACTGATAAGAATTTGTGAAATGTATCAAACTATTTCATGAAATCCAGATTACATACTCCAATAAACTACGATTCAAAGCTTAAATTCCTACGTTAATCTACCTATTAATTTCGAGAAAGTATTTTCAATCATTTACCTTGATAATGAATCCTACTAACAAACGCCGTCTACAGAAATTTACCACGTGTTTCCTAATTCCACCAATTCTACTGGTATCCTTTGGTCATCGGCACCTCCTGGACCAGTAGATTATCGGGTCAGACCAGCCAGCTGTTAACTTAAGCAATATTTTCTTCCCCTACGTAGAATGTATCAGGATTTTCCGTGAAACAACATTATGGCTCCCAGAGCACATGCAAAAATGTTTACATTAGAAATGTGTGTTTTCACGTTGACGGCACGTGGAGGACTGAATACTTCACGCAGTCAGCGCTCTGAATGTCTCCCCGTCGACAAGTTTGCCAACATTAAATCTCCGACAGCTCGGCGATTTTTTCGCGTTACAAGACAAAACGCGTTTTCCGAAGCAAGTCAGCTAAAACTGTTCCGACCGAGATTAATGTTCATCGTACCTTATTCTGATTGGTCGCGAGACGCCACCTGATTCGACAAGTGCGGGGGAGGGAAATCCCTTTCCGAGCGCCCTCCGCGCGCTATACGCTCGCTCCAACTTTCCCGCTTTGTTTTTATTCTGATTGTTCGCGCCACCCTCTTATTTTCCATAAAATTCGTCACGCCGCTCAAGGATTATTTTCTTTGAATTTCAATGCTGATTTTTTGTACATTTTGATAAAAACTAGTTTTTAATTTTAGTCATTAACGTTTTCGTTGAGGAACAGTTCGTTTCAAATATTTCTTAAAATTAATCTCTCATTGTCAAACCGCTGAAAATTAGTTAAAACTGCGACGTGTGCCTAGATTCTATTGTTTTACTGTATTTATTCGCAAATATAGACGTTGCAATAAACTTTGTTTAGTGTCACAAAGGCCAGGACTTTCCATTAGAAGTTAAAACGATCGATTGTGGAAACTAATAGTGAGTTGCAGACACCGACATCTTTGGTAAGTACATTTAAATCAAAGTTTTCTGTATAATTAACACAGCTCCAGTCCATTGTCATTGGAGCTAACATTTCGGCCCATTACCAGACGGATATTGTTCTATATTGCAGTTAGGGAATCTATTATATTTGCGAATAGTATTTTCATATCTCTTTCGTTTACCGCATTTTTTGAATCCATTGAAAATTTTACTTAAGTTTATCGGACTGCGTTGAATAAAAACTAGAAATAATTTAACTGGTTTTTTCATCATTGTCAAATTATTGTTTTATTATTGAATTCGCCGTCGTCTATACACAAGCTTTTGATTCAATATATTTTATCTGCTAGATCTCGAGTTAATTAATTAGTGATTATTCACTTTCAAAACATTTTACGTTTACCGGGGCAGGACGATACATTCTCAAACCAGTAAATTTATTCTTGAGCTGTTTATCTTTCATTTCTTCACTGTAACTTGTTGCTCAACATTGGTTAATGTTTCAAGTTTCTAACGTATTCTTTTATTAACTGTTTCTTATTCATCGTTAGTTAATTCAAGTTTATCAAAATGGTTGCTGACGAAAAGAATCGTAAATTAATGATGCAATACGTAGGTAGCAAGGCGACAAACGATTTTCTCCGATGCTACTTGCAGCTGGGATGCAGTTAAAGATTGCACTAATGAGGAAATTGCTGTTGCGCAGATATATCATGATGATACCGCGCGCGATTGCAAGATGAGTTTAAACTTATCAATGACAAGATTAGTGATCTCAACTGTCTCCTACCCCCAGCGGATAACGTCGTTACAGAAGCACCTTCCAATGCTTTTCGCACCATCCTTTTTAAAATAAGAGCCAAGTTTGTACATCTTAATAGTGAAAAACCGACTCCAACTACTACTCCTGTCATCAGTATCAGTCAGAGCTCTCAAGTTAATGTTGCATTACCTAAAATTCATTTACCGACTTTTTCTGGTGACATTGAAAAATGGCCTGAATTCTTCGCACTGTTTCAATCCCTTATACATAATAGCACGCTTCTCTTCCCTATCAAAAGTTCCATTTCTTACGCTCCAACCTGAGCGGAAATGTTGTTTCTAGCTTACAGCCAACAGGTGGAAATTACGATTTCGCCTATATGGCTCTGGTCAACAAATATCAATCTCCCAGCAGGATAGGTCAAGCGTATTTAAATAAAATTCTCAAATTTAAACCAATTTCTTCTAATCCACTCGGCAATTTGAAACATTTTCACGAGACGCATAAAAATTCCGTACAGGCTATTCAAGCATTATCCATCGATGATCTAGCCAACTTCATTTTGTTAACTTTACTATTAAATAATCTTGATGCACGTACCGCTAAAGCCTTCGAAGATCGACAATCTTCAGAAGGAGTTCCGCGATTTGATGATTTGTTGGAATTCGTAATACATCAGATCAAAACATTGGAAATAATCTCTACCCCCGCAAGTTCCAATCCCATTACTCGTGCCACGGTCGCTTCTAGATCAAATTCATTCATTGCCAGTCGCAATTCAAATTCTTCAGATTCAAATTCACATCGTTCTGTTCACTCCGACTCAAAAATCCTGCCTTGTATATTTTGTCACAAGTCACACTCATTGTCCTCCTGTTACGCATATTTTCGCCTGTCTCGAGATGAAAAGATCGATTTCATCAAGCAACACAAACGTTGTTTCAACTGTTTAGGTTCCCACCTGAAATCACAATGTAAATCTACATCTCGCTGTAAAAATGCAATTCTCGTAATCATCATACTCTCTTGCACCCTTTTCAATTAGACAATTCAGGTCACAGTTCTGCGTCCAATCTCACCTCGGATCATGTCAATCATGAATCCAATATTGTATCTACCTCCTCTGCCGAACAACTCGCATCTGCTTCTACGCTGTCGTTTAGTTGTGCGACCACAACGCCTGTGGCGTCACTTTTAGGTATCCTTCGTGCACGCATCTTAGATGAGCGCAAAGGTTACATTCCCGTACGGGGAATTATTGACCCTGGATCACAACTCTTCTTTATCTCAAAGCGTTTATCTAACCAGTTGAGTCAAAAGATTCACGATCTGTCAGTTTCCGTATCAGGCATTGGCGGACACTTCTTTACCTCTACTGGTACTATCATATGCCAACTTTTCTCCAAATCATATTGGCATAAAGCCATCAGTGGTTTTTCATGTTACTAATATTTCACTTATGGACTCGAGGTCCATCGCTATTGACAGATTACCACCAGCAATGGAATAGGCCCTTTCGCAGTACCCATTTGAACTCCGAATCTTTATTAGAGTTTAAACCGAGTCCCCTAGCACTCATCACTGTTCAACCCAATCCCTCATTTGAAGAATTCTTTTACGATTCTCTTCCTTTATACGCATGCAACGAGTTGTTGCTTGTGTTAAGTATTCATTAATTTTCTCCAGTTTCCTGTCCGGAATAATATAATAATAATAAACTTTATTGCTTATAGAACATACATTCATAGCAAGGGTTCGGTTGACAGTGCATGAATAATTAAATATTTATAGTTACATCTTTGGTCTACATAATATAAGGCAAATATACATAAACAAAAAATAACAAACAATAAATCAAGATTTACATTCAAAGCATTAAAAAATAATAAAAAATAGCACATATAATGGGCGCATGGAACTAACTAAATTATTTGTTTGTTGTTTATTGGACTAATCCGAAACCAACGAAAGAGGTCAAAAATCATCATTCGTTAATCACGAATTCTCGGAGCTTTAGAATATTCCATATGTAAGCAGCAATACATTTTGCATCATTAACATTCAGGTTATTTAGAGTTTCTATGAGAGATTCAACATTTCTGAGGGGGTCATAATTCGGTGATCTCATAGAGGTGTATATGGGACACTCAAAAAGCATATGGAAGATAGTTTCCGGCTCTTCCATGTTACACACAGTGCAGCAATCTGATGGGTCAATTATATACGAGCAGCCATTCAAGACAAATTTTATACGCAGCTGGTTGGTGAAACGTAACTGGGAAATAGTGCGGGTAACCTGCATAGGCATTTTCTGGATTAAATAAGAACTGGGCAACGAAGAGCTAGAAAGTGATTTATATAATGTAAGGAATGAGCTGTTTTCTTTTCGTGCAACGTCTAATAAATGTAGCTTTTGATAATACCGTGAGAGCGACGACTTTCTATTAATTTTTAGTTTAACAGCGCTAATATTATCCTAAATATCAGATGCGTCAATAAAATCAAAATACGACTTTACTTGCTTTGCCCAATTAAATTTCTCATCACATACAGGCAATAATTTCAACTGCCGTTTGAAACACAACTTAGGGTATCTGCAATCATCCATTAGAAGTATCTTAATAATCCAATTTAATGTTATCTTGAACAAATTATACGACAATTTTACCCGACCTGCATCAAGTCGTAGAGCATAGTCAGGAGTATTTAAGGGCACCATCAAAGCTCTTTTTAGAAAAGATACCTGAACACGCTCTATAATATCTGGATACCTTAATCCCCAAATAGGCAATGCATTGTACATAATACTAGCAATAAGAGATTCAAATAGTTTTATCCGCGGGGACAAATTATCTATTTTCATTTTTGCCATTAAAGATAGCACTGGTCCTATAGCTTGCTTTGCCTTATTTGCTATTGTTTTTGACATCTCGCAAAATACGCCTGATGATGTAAATAGTACTCCTAGATAATTATAATGGTTTGTCATAGAGATTAAACATTCGTTAAAATAAAATTTATAAGACTTCTGTTGAAACCCACCTCTAGAAAACGACATAATCTTAGTTTTTGTAGTGTTAACCGTTAAATTATTTTTAGCGCAGTATTTTTCAAGGATCTGCAACTTCTTTCCCACATCAACTTCAGAAAATGCCAGTATTACAATATCGTCTGCATACAAAAGAGTTAATATTTCATTCCTATCATCAATGTTTACACCCCGAGCCCCATTCTTACAGAAAAAATCTTCAATATCGGCGATGAAGAATGAAAATAGTAGTGGACTCAAAGATTCGCCTTGTAATATTCCTGTAGTTACGTCGAATGCTTTGGTAAATCCATCAGCAGCTTTTATTTTAATAGTGGCATTATCATATGTGTTTTATGACACGCAACATTTTTGATGATAAACCTAGCTGAAAAAGTTTTGCACATAGGATTTGCTGGTCAATGGAATCAAAAGCTCGTTTAAAGTCTACGAAAATAGCAAATATTTTTCGCTTCTTAAGCCTGATATGTAAGTTGACAATGGAATTTAATGTGTAAACATTATCTATGCACCCTCGTCTAGAACGGAAACCCGCCTGAATTTCAGGCAAAATGTGGCACTCCTCAGACCATTGTGTGAGTCTGTTGTAAAGTATACTGGTAAATACTTTACCAGTACAGTTAGCTAATGCTATCCCTCTATAGTTCGATGGTTCACACGCTAGTCCACCCTTATGTACCATTGTAAGTAGTATTTCAGTCCATTGCAAAGGCATGAGAGCTGTTTGAAAAATATTGTTAAATAAAACATTTAGGTAAAGTATCCAATTGTGAGGAACATTTTTTAAGAACTCATAGGAAATTAAATCATTTCCCGGTGCTTTCCTAGATTTGCACTTGTTAAGAACATGGTATATTTCTTCGGATGTTAGCCAATTTCTGGACAGCGAGGGTGTTTTGAGGGTGGGGGGACGCTTGAAGTTCTCAGGATTGTATTATGATACAAAATTTCCAGCAATTCTACCCCGTCAACATCGTTTGACAGATTTAATAATTGATTTCGTTCATAAAACATATTTTCATCCAGGTTTACAGCACTTACATTTCCTAATTGCTCAGAACTTTTGGATTCTCTCTTCCAAACGCGCAATTCGAAGTGCGTTGAGCCGCTGTATTCGATGCTTTAAACTGAAACCTGTGGCCCACGAACCTTTCATGGGAAACTTACCTCCAACCCGCATCAAGCAAATTAAACCATTTTCTTGTGTAGGTACTGATTATGGAGGTCCCTTCTTAGTCACTCCCCTTAAAGGACGTGGAATTAAGTCACAAAAGGCCTATATCTGCATCTTTGTGTGTTTCGCCACAAAAGCCGTACACTTGGAGTTAGTATCGAGTCTCTCTTCGGATGCATTTATTGCTGCTTTGCGTCGGTTTGTTGCCCGTCGAGGCAGATGCACCCATATTTTTTGTGATAATGCAACCAACTTTGTGGGGGCTTCTCGCATTCTCCATGAATATATGCAAAAAACTTGTGGATCAGAAAAAATAAAATTTTCATTTTCTCCTCCGTCCGGTCTACATTTTAACGGTCTTAGTGAAGCGGGCATAAAGTCTGTTAAAACTCATATTTTCCGAGTTGTTGGCTCTCAAGTTTTAACTTTTGAAGAGTTTTACACCCTATTAGCTCAGATTGAAGCTATTCTCAATTACAGGCCGCTCTATCCTTCAAGTTCAGACCCCAATGATTTATCCGTGTTAACCCCAAGTCATTTTCTTATGTTAGAGCCGCCAACGGCAGTTGCCGATCCGGATCTTTCCCATTTAAATACGAATCAGTTGAATCGATGGCAGCTTATACAAAGACTACAGCAAGATGTGTGGAAACGGTGGCATAGTGAATATTTAAATACACTCCAACAACGAAATAAATGGCTAAATCAACAAATTCCACTCAAACTTAAGGACCTAGTTATTATTGAAGATGACAATGTCCCATCTTTAAATTGGAAATTGGGAAGAATTGTAAAGTTATTTCCGGGTTCTGATGGTATTGCAAGAGTTGCTAATATCAGAACCACTCAGGGTCTTCTTCAAAGACCAACGGTAAAGTTATGCCCTTTACCAACATGTTCTAAATAAGTTAGTTAAAACGTCTGGACGCGACGTGTGTCTAGATTATATTGTTTTACTGTATTTATTCGCAAATATAGACGTTGCAATAAACTTTATCTAGTGTCACAAAACTGATAGTGAGTTGCAGACACCGGCATCTTTGGTAAGTTCATTTAAATTAAAGTTTACGGTATATGTTGACGATTCGCTAATTGCATAATTAACACAACTACAGTCCATTGACATTAAAGCTAACACTGATAAACACGTAATAGATTGATTCCAGCGCAATTGTCATGGCAAACTTAAATGAGGGGACGCGATGGAAAGAGGAGTTTTTTAACAGGTTATTAGCTATTCGCGATCACGAAAACAAATAATATCACTTTTGTATTATGACAAAAGAAACATATAACAATTTAGTGGACGAAATTGAAGAAGCACAATTAGCTGTTCAGAAATCTCAAAAACAGAGAAGGAGACTGAAGCGATTTATTGTAATTAATATTTGTGGAATACGAAAATTAGTGAAAAGACAGGAGCCGATAAAATACTACTTGTATGTAGATGAAATTTTTGATATAATTGAAGCAGCTCATGTGGCCGTTGGTCGGGATATACTTAAAAATGGAACTGCACGAAAATATGTGAACATAACTTTTGAAAGGATACATATTTTTCTCTCTATGTGCGAAACATGTCATCGTAAAAAAAGTATGAAGAAAAAAGGACTGTTGCCAAGTCGATCTTATCGACATGCAAACTCAAGAAGATCGGGAATTCAAGTTTATAATGGTGTATCAGGCCCATCTGACAAAATTTGTTTTGTTTCGTGCACTGAAAAGAGGGCCGTGGAAGTGACGTATCAGTTGACTGATATATTTTTGACATTTGGTGCTCCTTGTATCTTACACTTGGGCACTTCATTCCGGTATCAAGCAGTCACCATACAAAGCAATGTTTGGTATAGAACCGCGAGTAGGGCTTATGCCTTCGACTTTGCTTCGAGGTGTTATTGAGGATATAAGAGATGAAGATGATCTCGAAAATGCGTTAAATGAAATAAGTATGACGGATAGTACAGGTAATGCAGAAACTGAGCCTGTAGCTAGTTGCAGTGGACAGCAACAGACTATTATCGGAGCCAAACAAAAAGACGCAGAAAGTTCATCCAAAACAAGTGGAGAATCGCCAATTGCAGCAGAAGCCAGTGAATATGACATTGAAGCTGAATCATTTACGACTGTAGAGCCACTTATAATACCACCGAATGACAAAGATTTCGAAGTTGTAACAAATGTGAATCCACAAATAATGGCATCCAGAGAAACAGGCCACGAGAATGACATTGGCTTCAGATGCAATACATGTTCCAGTAGAAATTGGTGATAATGTACTAGTTATTGACCTATTTTAAATATAAGAGCCGTTTTTAAGCATTCCGTAAATAATAATTTGCCACCTACATATTATTAGTTTAATTATAAAACATTACTACGGTAATTCCTACCATACCAGCCTTGTAACTTGCATGTCAAACAGTGTGCATTTACGTCATGCCGGATTCAGTGCATTTTCGTTAGTTCTATGTTAAGCATTGCCTACCATCATAAAGTGAGTATTTAATCGTTTTTTCTTACCTAAAACCAAAATCCACGACTTGTTTATTATTTTAGCATACGTAATTGACTGAAGATACTTGTTTTTACTACTAAATTTAGTTTTTTATTCCTTATATTTATGTAGGTTAAACACTAGTGCCGCCTAATATACTCAGATTTAATAATTGTCCGTTCGGTCAGATACTAATGATTTGACGATTGATCTAATTCTATATAATACTCTATACTTATAAAAAAATTTAATTTTTGATTGTCGCCAATGTATTAATAACTTAACAAAGTAGATCTGGTTTAGTGTTTGACCAACACTTTTTCTAACTGTTATGTGTTTGAAAAGAAGGATAATACTAGGTAAAATATTAGATCAAAAATAGGTCAAACACTAACTCATATTGGTCAATAATGCAAGCAAGTACAATATGCACGTTGAATGTTGAAAATATTAGATTAATAACGTTAAATAATATTTTGTTTCAATGTTTTAATTTACAAAATGTTGATGTTTTTTTAATTTTAATGTTTGACCGACAATTAATACTTACAATCAAATGTGTCGAGTTGTTAACTAGGTGGGTCAAACACTGAATCAAATACCGGTCAATTATCAGATATAAAAAAATATCAAGGTGATATATTCATTTGCATTAGAATCTGATATTTTGATTCATACTTGACTAAGTATATTTTTTTTCAGAACGGCACCAAAAAAAAAGTTTCAGTATTCTGAGGAAGATTTGCGAGATGCACTGTTAGCTGTTGCCAATGGAATGTTGTATTATAAAGCCAGTAAAATGTATAATATCCCTAAAACGACATTGATATACAAACACA
This sequence comes from Galeruca laticollis, assembly GCA_963921935.1. Classification (NCBI taxonomy): domain Eukaryota; kingdom Metazoa; phylum Arthropoda; class Insecta; order Coleoptera; family Chrysomelidae; genus Galeruca; species Galeruca laticollis. The sequence continues at coordinate 214,183,240 of OY998177.1, forward strand.
AAGGTATAACTCCTTTAGACAGAAAACTGGGACCATCGTCTATAGTGTCCCATACAGAAGAGAAGTTGTTAGTAGAATGGTTGTTTCATATATCAAATCGAGACTTCCCAGCAACGACAGATTATTTACTGGGCAGCGTCCAGCTTCTGATAAAAAACATGAAAAGGGAAAATCCCTTCGTGAATAATAGGCCTGGTCGAACTTGGTACCAACTCTTTTCAAACCGACACCCCGAAGTATCTCCTCGTATTTCTCAAAACCTAACCAAGACACCGTACATATAAACACATAGTAGCGACACTCTGTGCGGAAGCCGATATGCGAACCCGCTTTACCTCGCCTATAGAGTAGCAGGTTTCTAGCAGGTGACGTCGGCTTGCTTAGTATAGAGTGGATCGCGTTAGAGCATGCGACACGAAGCTCTGCAGTATACAGAGTGGCACAGCTAGACTCTCATTTGCGGCTCCTTGATATTAAAAATGTGTGCGACATATTGTTCTGTGGACGGTTGCTTTAGCGAAGTAGGTAGTGCTGGTATCTCATTTTTCCGATGTCCAAAAGATGAAGCTAGGTAAGATATATTTTAAATAGTTAAATATGGGCGAATTAAGAAGGTTTCTACAGCTGTGGCTTAACTTTAGTATTAACGATATTTAGGTTTACACAGACTACGAATCATAACTGAGCATCGGATATATGGTAGAAATATATTTTGCTTTTACAACCACTTTTATTAATTTGTTGCAGATGCGAGCTTTGGAGAAATGCTTTGGGATTTACGGGTAATCATAGATATGCAAGTATTACTGCAGAACAATGTTATTGCCGTATAAAAGTTTGTAGTCTACATTTTACAAGTGGATCTTTTACGAACGATTCGCAGAACCATATTAGAAAATATGCCATTCCTTCGTTAAGGCTGCATAATGTAAAAGGTAGCTAACTGATAAATATTTAATAGTACTATATTTTACAGTAATACCGTGTTAAGGTACACGACTTACGAGTTTCTTATTTTAGATAATGCACCTACTTCTGTCGGATTAAGTAGTGAAAATCAGGAAAAAAATACTCAATATGCCTTTGTTCAAACAGACAACAAAGAAACAGCTATTAAGAGAAGTGAGTATATTTTTTAACTTTTAAAAAAGGTTATTATTAGCTTGGAGTATTAAAAAGTTGTACTTTATGCACTTGTTCTTGTTGTAAAGAACATGGAAATTTTGTTTCAGATTTGGATGCGTCAACTCAGACCACTTCGGTGCTTTCAGCAAAAACGCCAAAAAAACTTCACTTGGAAGCAAAATCAGAACTCTGGAGACAACAGCTAATCCATCTGATTGCAGGAAAACACTGAAGTACGACATCAATATGGAAGATGTTGTAAGATTTTTGGATAGATTTTTCAGTGATATTGTGAGAGGGTAATCATAGATATGCAAGTATTACTGCAGAACAATGTTATTGCCGTATAAAAGTTTTTGGAAAAAAATTATTCAGAACATTCGTGTACACTTTTGAAAGCACAACTAAACTTTTTGAACAAAGCACCGAAAGGATGTCGGTACTCTGATGATTTTAAGAGGTTTGCTTTAAGCGTATATTTCTTAGGTCCCAAAGCTTATAAAAAATTTTCCACTCTATGTAGGCTACCTTCCAAAAGAACACTTGAACGTTTCACCAAAAGATGGACCATTAACCCTGGATTTAACGATTTTATTTTCCGTATAACAGAACTTAGGGTTCGATTACTAAAAGAAAATGAAAGGGATTGCATGATCACCGTAGATGAAATGTCTCTAAAGTCTAACCTTTTTTATGACATTTCAAAAGACAGAATTATAGGATTGCAACAAGCACATAGTAAAAGTAGCGTGGATATAGCAAGTAGCGCTTTGGTAATAATGGCCCGAGGTGTTGCCTGCAACTGGAAGCAACCGATTGCATATTTTTTTTATAAATCTGCGGCTTCTTCTGATGATATTAAAGATATTTTGTTCGAAAGTGTGAGGAAATTAGACGCTATTGGTCTAAATGTGCTTGGTGTTGTTTCAGATCAAGGGCCCAATTTTCAGAAATTAGTCAATAATTGTTTGGAACTGACAGAAGACAACCCTTTCTTTTTCGTAGATAATAAAAAACTTGTTTATTTATTTGACGTGCCTCATCTTATAAAATCAACTAGAAATAACTTTTTTTCCTACATCTTTAACTTGGTTGACGGAGAAACGAACAAGTGTTATTTGGAAACCATGTATAAATTTGATAAGTTGAAAGAGTATAGATTGTGTCCTAAGTTAACAGATTATCACATTTATCCAAATAACTTCCGAAAAATGAAGGTGAAATTAGCTACACAAGTATTCAGTCATTGAGTAACAGTGGCACGAAATACTTATGTCGATTTTAAAATGTTGCCCATTGAAGCGAAAATAACAGCCAAACTCATTGAGAAAATGAACAATTTATTCGACATGCTGAACTCTTGTCATCTGAATAATTTTAATGCATTTATAGGCACAGAAAAACAAATAAATTTTGTCAAAGAGATGATAGTCATGTTTGAACATCTGACCGTTGTGAACCGCAACGGAAAATCATTTACCAAGCAAATGAAATTCATATTTGGCTGGAAGTTAACCATTAAAGGAATTTTAGGCTTATGGGAAATCCTTAAAGCCAAGGGCTATTCGTTTTTGCTAACAAGAAACCTCAACCAAGACTGCCTAGAGAACTTCTTTGGACAAGTTAGAAACTGTTGCGGTAATGCCAGAAATCCAACCCCCATTCAGTTCTGTCGGGCTTTCAAGAAGATATTTGCATTAAGATATTTTGACCATGCGGAAGGTGCAAATTGTATGGAAGATATAAATGAAGTTTTATTGTCTCTTTCTCCTGAAATTGTTGAAAACTGGAAAGAAATAATTGTACCTCCGTCGACAAGAAACTCCCTCAAAGTATTCACAACTGATTACAAAAACTTGCATAGTACTGAGGGTAACGCTCTTGTGTATGTGACAGGGTATCTTTTAAAAAAGTGTTTGCTGCAACACTCTTGTGAAATATGCATAGCGTTCAACAACTCAATTCCGTTAGAAGAGCAAGCAACACTTTTTTCTAAACTGAAGGCATACAACTGTGAAAAAAAAAACGTTTGGCGGCTTAGTGGTTCCCCCAAAAAATTTGGCGGAATACATTATAGAATTGGAAAATCTTTTTGTTCAACATTTCAATGAAGTAGCTTGCACAAATGGTATTGGTTCTATATTAAAATCTTTTTTCATGAAAGTTCCTTTCACCCATCCTTGCGCCAATTTCCCACATTCCTACCTAGTTTCTTTGTACACACGCGTTCGTATTTATTACACATTGAAATTTTCAAATAGGGACATAAAAGCTAAGAAATTGTTTAAACCGAATGCCAAACTTACAATTTTGCAAAATTTATAAGTTTTTGATTTGTTTTTAGTCTACTACTGTAAAATTTGTTTATCCTAGTAATACACATAAGTATATCATGTAAGTATAAAATATATCTAGTATTAATATAACTTCCACATTTACTAGTTTTTTTTTTAAATTATTATTCAATGCAGATCCACAACCCGCTATTTATTCATTCTCATACAAAAATAAGATAAGAATAGTTATTTATGCAACAAGTGAATAAAGTAATACTTTTTTCACGAGTAGGACGCCAATTCCTACGAGTGAAAAAGTTACTTTACTCACGAGTTTCATACAAAAATTTTTCTACGTCCGTAGACTTAAAAAAACTCGACAATACTTTTATCAATTTTTATTTTGTTATAGTAATAATAAAAGTACAACTGTGAGCTTTATTAATTTGAGGTGAAGAAGAAGTTACATTACTATTGGTACTTGAATTGGCAACATTTAACGAGTTCAAAGAAATAACATCGTCTATAGTAGTATTAATACTTATTGGATTGTTGGTAGGATCGTGAACATTTACAATGTTGCTTGAAGTCGAACTAGTTGTGCGGAATCCATTTTGTTTTTTATTGAGTCGTCTACGTAACCCTCCGCAACTGTGCCCCCCCCCTGTGCTTCTTTAGTTGAATTATATCAACACCGGAATCCACTAATAGAGACGCCGAAGAGCGTCGAAATGCATGCCCAGTGTAGTTTTTTGGATTAGGTAAATTCAAATATGTTGAGATAAGCGAGAAAATTTTTGAAAAGGCATTGAAACCTACAACTTGGGTTTTGCATTTTCCATTTCTATACTGCAAAAAGAAATGATCTGTTTTGACATTTGTGGATGGTTGGTTTTTATATATGTTTATCAAGTTTAATCTAGTGTCAGATATTTCATCAATAACAGTAAATCGACGTTGAACATGAGTTTTTGTATCAGGTATTGTGATAATTAAAACACTTCCGTTATCATTAATATCGTTACACTTCATTTTTTATAATGCCCCCCTCCACAGAGTACTTGCGATTCCGAATATTAAAGCATTCTGAAAGATGTTACGAATAATATCTAAGCTTACATTAAAATTTTTTGCTGTCATACCTTATGCATGAGATAATGATCGTCTGGAGCTTGCAACAGAAACTTATTAATTTCTTCACGGGCAAATGTTTTAGATTTTTTGGGTCTATAGCCAAATGGTTTATTTTTCAAATATGCAATGAGTTTCGAGTATTTACTGATGTCCACGTCGTTATTTACCATTAGGGTGCCTTTCAGTTTTGAATAAATCGACCAAAGTGTTGAAGACTTCCACATTTTGGATTTAGTTTCAAAGTAAGCTAGTAACACTCTTTCTGTGAAGCTGTTTATGCCTTTTTCAGTACGCCACTCTATAAAAGAATTATATTCCTTTAAATACTGTTCCCTAGATTTCTCAGTGAGAAGATTCATAGTCGCTGCAGTTGCCGATTCAACAACATCTTCTGGTGTGCAGTTTAAACTTTTTTCACTATCACTCTCCATCACTAATAATAATACTACACTCCTTTTAATTAGACACAAAACGGATTTTCTTGACCGAATATCAGGAAATAAAAGTGTGACAGTTTATCGGGGAAACGAATTGAAATGAGAAAGAAAGCGTTTACAGCCCACTACTTTGATAAATCAATTTTATAATTGCGTAAAAAAAACACGTTACGGCACTATTTTTAACGCAAAAGCGCTACGGTACTTTTTTTCACACTTTTTGACCGATTCAGAAATTACATTCTCTATGAATGAAAATGAATGAAAAAAACGTGAATATTATAACGGACGTAGAAAAAATATAATAAACCATCTCAAAGTCAAAAATCGTTCATTAGATTTTCCCATGGTACATGGTAACGCGCTCCCGTATATATTTCCATAGAAGTAGCACGCCAGCACTCCCTCGTAAATCCGCCGGCCAGTGAACAACTGCCCGACTTCTTAGAACGTTGTCGGCTAAATTATCCACAAAGACTTCAAAGGGACGAGTGGAGAGTGTCGCTACTATGTGTTTATATGTACGGTGACCAAGACTCGAGCTTCGGTAACAGAAGCAAAGATAAGAATATGGTTTGAAGAAATTACCCAGTACCTGAAAACTAATGGCCATCTTAATGTTCTAGATTTCTCCAATCGCGTATTTAATTGCGACAAGACTGCTTTTTTTGTAAGCCCTAAAGAAAATAGGGTACTCCTTAAAAAGGGTGAGAAGGCAGTCTATAATTTTATAAATAACGACGAGAAGGAGTGTCTTACTAGTTTAATTGTATGCAACGCAACAGGACAGCTACCTCCAACAATGGTAGTTTATAGCTATAAAAGAGAACCCACAAAAGTTGTAAATACCTTTCCGAAAGATTGGGCGATGGGTAGACCGGATAGCGGCTGGATGACAACAGAGTGTTTTCATGAATATACTTCAAATCAATTTTATCCTTGGCTACTGAACAATAAAGTAGATCTGCCCGTAATTATGTTCGTGGATGGGCATGCCTCGCATGTCGTTACCGCTAAGTGAATTCTGCTCCAAACATATGATAATTCTGGTATGCCTTTTTCCAAAATCTACTCTCATTCTTCATCCTTTGGATGTGGCATTTTTCCACCCTCTAAAAAATCAGTGGAAGAAGACGGTGCATGACTGGAGAATACAAAATAATGGCGAACGTCTATCACGCGAACATTTTGCTCCTTTGTTGGAAGTAACTATAAATTCTATGGAAAATAGGCACTCAATTTTGTAAAATGGTTTCAGAACCTATGGTTTGCAACCTTTCAATGACGATAACATAAAATTTAAAAAAAATGTAAAACAGACGTTTCAAAGCCAAAAAGAAAAGAAGTTGTTGAGCGATTTCAATTATTTTTTGAATATGAAATTGGTAGGGAGAAAATTCAACAATTTAAAGGAAGTAGCGTTACATTGAAAGGAAACATCGAAGATAAGAGCGTATTTGAATTTTGGCGGAAGATGAAACAAATTACCCTAGAAGACAATAATTTAGCCTTGTCAGCGAATTAAAATGACGAAACAGTCACAAGAACCTAACAATTTAGTCGTACAACCGCAAAAAGAAATTATTGATGCATATGTATATAAGGAAATGGTTACTTTAAGTGATTCTCTACTAGCGTCTGCATTAGAAGTTAGCAATTTTGACTTGTTAGAAGAAGGTAGTTTAATTATTAATATTGATGAGACTGATATAGATGCCATGATTAAGTTCAATGAACATAGTGATAAGTCCAACTCACTTTGCCGCAGCTGTGCAACAGAAAACTAAAGTTGAAACAAATAATTTTGATTCCATCCAAATTGTTTCAGAAGTGTAATGTTTTTCTTATTTATTTAGACAATAAACGGGTGGGATAAATTTTAAACACTCTTTATGGCTACTTACTAATTTATTGAAACACTAACTCACTAACACTTAATTTATATATACTTAACTAATCACTCAATTATTAATTTATATTAACTGTATATTCACTCAAACTAATTTATATAAACACTTTATATTCACTTATTTACTGTTTAACTCACGATGTCAAATTATAAACTAACTAACTCTCCCTGATCAGTCCCTTATATATTAAAGCCGTTTTTACTAGTAAATTCTGGGCTGCGGCTTACACAGTCACAAATAATTTTTCTGGCCTTTTCTAGATAACTCTGGTCACAAAAACAATGTTTACATAAGATAGTCTTAAACTCGTAAACAGTTTTTTATAACTGCGTATCCGCCATGATTTTAACTTTTATACCTGGCTTAAACAGAGTCGGTTTTAGGGACTATACCAGTGTGCTGTTTGTAACAGAAGAAATTCCTGAAGCCGATTTAAACTCAATATCTGTTTTAAGTGAAATTGATATTAATACATTACAATCAACACCCAATAAATTTGACGAGAGACCAGCAAATGAATATTTCCCGACACCCTTTAAAAAATACTTGTTTGAAGAGAGAGTAGAAGATGGAAGAAAAGAAACGTATGAAGAAAAAAGACGTAACACAGTGTTGAATATTAACGAGAACAACAAATATAAAGAAGAAAACAAAATCAACAAGATTCGAAATACTAGTGCTGTATCCAATACTCGACTAAATATAACCAAAAATTATTTTATTATTGTCCGTTATGAAGACTCGGTATATCCAGGTATTATGCTACAAAAAAGGAAAAAGACGGAAAACGGGAATATTTTGTGAAAGCTATGACAAAAACTGGCAAATATTGGAAATGTCCAGATAAGGACACAATATGGTACTCCGAAGAAGTTGTCCTTGAAATAATTCAAAAGCCAGAGGCTGTCAATAAAAGAGGCGTACTCCACGTTCCAGAGATAGACATTTTTTTAGTTAAAAATATTTGTTAATTACTCCAATTTCTTTTATTCGAATTTTTTAGTTTTTGTTTGTTTTATTGCCTAGTTATTATCAAGAAATTAAACTTTTGTTTCAAGGGATGTGTTTTTTAAATAATTTCTTGAATATTTACTTGTTGTATATACGCATTTAACAGCTTACAAAACAATAAGTGTAGGTAGGTCTTGAGTATATTTATTTTACAGGGCTAGTACTAAGAGGTCAAGGACTAGTACATTTACTTTATAACCTCAAATATCTGAAAATCCTGATGTGATATAGCAATTTTGAGGCTGGACTCGGATTTTGCGCAGGAAATTACATCAAAATCGATTTCCGGCTTTTTAAGAACAATTACGGTTCATTTATTTACACACCAGTGTAATTTATTCATTGTAAGGAGCTGAGGAGAAATCTCGTGTATTGTGGTAACGTAAACATGTTATATATAAACTAAGGTGCGAACTAAAAAAATTACAATTATTTTGTGACAAGGATAGATACAATAAAAAACCTACATTATATGTTTACAATTTACTCTTTAAGAGATCAGTTTGATATTGTCATTTAATGTTTCCTTCGGGCACTCAACCACCGGTAATCCAGTCTCTCGGCCCTAGATCCGAATCCTGAAGAAACAGACGCTCTATAACTTTTTGTAATCTTTTCTATTAGAGAGAAATATTTTTTGCTGTCTCAACTTGAAAATTTCATGGTCATATTCGTACTGTACGCACTGAACCCTAACGCCAAGTTTAGGCGGGTGGTATAAGGAATTAGATTAGTGACGATCTATTCGTCGTGTTAGTATGCAGGGAATACACATCCCAGGAAGTGAAAAACTCTCACCCCCCTCATTTGTATTTAATAGTATGGATATTAAACTTTAGAAATAACTGGTAATCTTTTGGGCTATCGGAAAACAGGGTTTTCCTTTCTTATATTTTTTTGGGTAGAATACAATTGTACTCTTACAAATAGTGATAACCTTATATAGGCCATCGGGAACGGATTCTTGCTGTTTTAATTGTTAATTTTTTTATCATATTGAACGGTTGTTGTCGAATTAATATTTCATTGCCATACGTAATTTTGTTCCCACTGGTAACTAGCAGGTTTCGTCAGGAATAAGCATAATAAGCCGAAGTTCGCAAGTCAGCGGAAATTGTGTTTCGCGAGTAATTTAAATTTTTTTAATACGCCAGTGTAATCATGGATTCTTTTCAAATAACTTTTACGACTAAGTAAGGTAACTAAAGAAATATTGGGCTAGGTCACTCCCTAGTATACAGAGTGTACGAAACGAACTCCTTCGACCGAAAGAGTCTAGATCCTAGCCTGACATTCGACCATGGCGCGGTGCCCTTCGGGATTCCTTAAATATTTCAATAGAAATACAATGATCATCAAATATTCATTGCTCATTAAATATTCCCATAGGAATATCTCGTTCATTAAATATTTCAATAGACATATTTGATTCGTTTAACATTTCCTCAGGAATATATCCGCCATTTAACTTTTTATTGAGTAAACGAAGGAGGGCAAGATTGTTTACCATATCCTAGTTAAGGGTGACATTGTGTGTTATTGTTGGTAATATAGACACATTTTTTTGTTAAGTTGGATCTGTTTTATTCGCTCCCGCTCCCAGAATCATTCCTATAGGTGTTTCTGTTGATGTTTCGCGCACGTCGCTGACCAAACCATCCTGGTCCTAGCGAATCCCATGCAAGCCCTTACCGCTCGAGCCCGGAACGCCCCCTCTCTCGGTTTCTTTAGGAAAGATTCCTCTTTTTTCCTCGTGCCAGCGCTGCCTAATTTCTGAGAGAGAAGCCGGGCGCATTTGACAGATTCATCTCGAAATAGATATTAAAATAAATGAAATTCTAATAAAATATTTTAAATGAATGGAAAATTCTGATAAAATAAAAAAACCTCATAATTAAGCTTAAATGAATTTAAATCAAATGTTCGAAGAAGCCTCCGTTTTGAACTACACAATACCCCAAACGGTTAAAAAATTCTTTACGAACATGGGTATCTCAGGTGTTATCTCCATACAGGCTTGTAGAATTTGATTCTTAAGTTCATTGAGGGAATTGACCCTGTTCTCCCGAAATCCATAAATTCTCGATTTCACATGAACCCAGAAAAAGAAAACGTTGGGCGCCAAATCAGGAGATCTAGCAGGCCATCGAATATTACCATTCGTGGAGATTAGCCGATTGAGAAATAATGTATTTAAATAATTAATTGCTAATCGATTATTATGCGATGCACAACTATCATGTTGCTACCAAATATCATTGAAGTTGACACATAATTATATGAGAGCATGAGCAATTTGATTTTGAAACATATCTAAATATTTTGGTCCCGTTAAATTACCGTTAATAAAAAATGGTCCAATCAAATGTTCACCTAATATTCCAGCTCAAACATTTAACTTTTGGGGATATTGAGTTCTATTATTATAGTATTTGTGTAGGTTTGACCTAGACCAATATCGCATAACGGATGAATGATGTGCACTCTGTATGGGAAAAGCTGATTCATGTGAGAACAAAATGTTTTTTGAAAAGGTTGCATCCAATTGTATTTTTCCGTAACTATTCACAATATTCCATTCTACGAAATTGATCCACTAGATACATTTCATGGCTCTTTTTCAGTTTGAAACTATGATAGCCGTTTTTTTAATATTAGTGTTTTAAATGAAACTTACTGTTTCTAGTTAACTCTAGAGTTTATTGAAAAATGTTAAAAATTCTAAAATATTGACAATTGTTTCGATATTAACTAAATATCATCGAATGACAGAAGTTACATTTCATTTGATGCCTACCTGATGTTTAATTATTTTTGGCTAGTCCAAGCAGTGACCTATCTTGTGATTGACTTAATAAATGTTAATAGAAAAAAAAAGATATGATATTACAAATATTAAAGCTTAGATATTATTAGACCTATGGGGATATCCTGGATATCATTTTTCCCAATTAAGATCAGTATGATATAGAAAACCAGGAACTATATCTGCTGATCTTTACAATTATCACTTAAGAAGATAGCTTAAAAGTGGAGAACTTCCTAGACTTATCTGTTCATTGACGACTTCATATTGTGGATTTCTTAAGTGTCTTCTAATTTCCAATTCTTCAAGGAAATCCAGTTCTTGTTTCTTATCACAAATATGTAGTACTTCTAGTTCTGTGTTAGGTGTCAATGAATGATTGGTGAAAAGTAGATGTCTGGTGTAGTTGGATTTATCTGGTTGTTTTAATCTGTATGCTCGTAAGTGTTCACTGTATCGGAATTCAAAATTTCCAAGGGTTTGGCCCAAATAGACAGCATTAAATTCTGGACATTTAAGTTTATATATACCAGATTTCTTTAATGGTGATATTTTTGTTTTTACATTTAACAATTTTGTACTCATGTTACTTTCTGTTTTAAAAGAAATCGTTGTATTTGTTGCTAAATTTTGAAATATTATTAGAAATATTTCCTGCATATGTGATAGTTTTATAAGTTTTTATGTCTTTAGTTTGTTTAGGAAATATTAGTTGTAATGCCACTTTTTCCTCTTTTTTACTAATTAGTTTATTTATCATATGTAATGGATAACCGTTGGATGTTGCTATTTGTTTAATTGTGTTAATGTCTCTATCAAAATTACATTTGTTCATACGAACTGAAAATGATCTATGTATCATTGAAATATATGCCGCTAGTTTATGGGACATGGGATGATTGGAACTGTATGGAATAGTCACATCAGTGTGTTTCTTCAACTTCTAATGTAAATTTAATTTTTGGGTGTAAATTATTAATGTGGTTGAAAAATACATCTAATTGTCGTTCACTACCCATAAAACAAGCTAATATGTCATCTACATATCTATACCAAAATAAAACATTTTTTGGAAATATTATTTTCAAAGATTTTTCATAAAAATGTTTGCCAAAATTGGTGATATAGGGCTTCCCATTGGTAAACCTTCATTTTGAATATATATCTTATTGTCAAAAGTGAAATAATTCTGATTAATACATACATCAAATAAATTAAGTATATCTGATATTATTCCTGGATTAATATTTTTATCTTCTAGTAACTTTCTTACAAGTATTAGACATTCTTTAGGAGGAATTTTAGTGAAGATAAGGGGTAACATCAAAGGAAATAAGCTTAGAGCTATGTTGCAAGTTGAATGCTTTTAATTTTTTGATCAGTTTCATTGAATTTCTAATTGAATATTTAGATGTATATCCGTAACTATTAAGTATATTGTTAAGTTTCTTTACCAATATATTATTAGAAGTATTAACATAAAAAACTACAGGTCTAATTGGTTTCGTCATTTTATGTAATTTAACGGTTCCATATAATTGTGGTGAATGAGGATTCTTATTTATGATGGACCTCTTTTCGTAATCACTGAAAAGATAATTTGAATTATTGACAATATCTCTTACATTATTCGAGAGCTTTTTTGTTGGGTCTGTTCTAAGAACTTGTATATGGCAAGATTCTATAAAGTTATATATCTTTGAATAATAACCATTAGTTGTCAATATGACAATAGCGTTCCCCTTGTCTGATTTTGTAACTGTTAGGTTATTACCTTCTACTTTTTTTATTGAATTTAAAACTGTAATGTCATTTTTTGTTTGACGTTTAACTTTTGAAGGTTCAATATTTTTGATTAAATTGGCAGTTTTTAATTTCTCATAAAGAAAATTATCTGAATTAGATTTTGAAGCTATTTCTGACTATGTAGCCATTATCTGTTTAATATTATTCGTAAATTTTGGTTGTATGCTGTAATTTAAACCTTTATTTAATAATTCTATTTCACTACCTGTAAAATTAGTGTTTGAAAGGTTTTCATATCTTGGTGCAAAGTGTGTTGGTATGTAATTACTTACAGTTTCATGATGTTTATAGTATTGAACAAAAGCTACAGAAACTTGAACACACAACATAGAGTTCAATACTATAAACATCATGAAACTGTAGATAGTGAAATAGAATTATTAAATAAAGGTTTAAAGTATAGCATACCACCAAAATTTACGAATAATATTAAACAGATAATGGCTACAGAGCCAGAAATATTTTTAAAATCTAATTCAAATAATTTTCTTCGAGAAAATAAAAATTTCCAATTTAATCAAAAATATTGAACCTTCAATAGTTTAAGGTCAAACAAAAAATGACATTACAGTTTTAAATTCAATAAAAAAGAAAGTAGAAGATAATAACCTAACAGTTACAAGGGGAACGCTACTGTCATATTGACAACTAATGATTATAATTCAAAGATATATAACTTTATAGAATCTAGCAATGTGAAAGTTCTTAGAGCAGACCCAACAAAAAAGTTTTCTAATAATGTTAGAGATATTGTTAATAATTCAAAATTTCATTTGATGTTACCCATATGTTCACTAAAATTCCTCCTGAAGAATGTCTAATACTTTTAAGAAAGTTACTAGGAGATAAAAATATTAATCCAGGAATAATATCAGATATACTTATTTTAGTTGATGTATGTATTAATCAGAATTATTTCACTTTTGACAATAAGATATATATTCAAAATGAAGGTTTACCAATGGGGAGCCCTATATCACCAATTTTGGCAAACATTTTTATGGACAGTTTAGAATGGAAAATCTTTGAAAGTAATATTTCAAAAAATGTTTTATTTTGGTATAGATATGTAGATGACATATTAGCTTGTTTTATAGGTAGTGAACGACAATTAGATGTATTTTTCAACCACATTAATAATTTACACGCAAAAATTAAATTTACATTAGAAGTTGAAGAAAATAGTTCAATCAATTTTCTTGATTTAAAAATTCAGAGTTAATATTGTACTTGATTATTTGATTCATCAAAAACCAACACACACTGATGTGACTATTCCATACAGTTCCAATCATCCCATGTCCCATAAACTAGCGGCATATAATTCAATGATACATAGAGCATTTTCAGTTCCTGTGAACAGATGTAATTTTGATAGAGAGATTATCACAATTAAACAAATAGCAACATCCAACGGTTACCCATTACATATGATAAATAAACTAATTAGTAAAAAAGAGGAAAAAGTGGCATTACAACTAATATTTCCTAAACAAACTAAAGAAATAAAAACGTATAAAACCATTACATATGCAGGAAATATTTCTAATAATATTTCAAAGATAATATCTTTAGCAACTAATACAACAATTTCTTTTAAAACAGAAAGTAACATAAGTACAAAATTGTTAAATGTAAAAACAAAAATATCACCATTAAAGAAATCTGGTATATATAAACTTAAATGTCCAGAATGTAATGCTGTCTATTTGGGTGAAACCCTTAGAAATTTTGAATTGCGATACAGTGAATACTTACGAGCATACAGATTAAAACAACCAGATAAATCCCACTACGCCAGACATCTACTTGACACCTAATACAGAACTAGAAGTACTACATATTTTTGATAAGAAACAAGAACTCGATTTCCTTGAAGAATTGGAAATTAGAAGACACTTAAGAAACCCACAATATGAAGTCGTCAATGAACGGATAAATCTAGGGAGTTATCCACTTTTAAAACTGTCTTCTTAAGTGATAATTGTAAAGATCAGCAGATATAGTTTTCCTGGTTTTCTATATCATTGCACAGTTATACTGATCTTAATTGGGAAAAATGATTTCCAGGATATCCCCATAGTGCTAATAATATCAAAGCTTTAATATTTGTAATATCATATCTTCTTTTGTCTATTAACATATATTAAGTAAATCACAAGATAGGTCACTTCTTGGACTAGCCAAAAATAATTAAACATCAGGTAGACATAAAATGAAATGTAACTTCTGTCATTCTGACGATGATATTTAGTTAATATCGAAACAATTGTCAATTTTTTATAATTTTTAACATGTTTCAATAAACTGTGGAGTTAACTAGAAACAGTAAGTTTCATTTCAAAAACTAATATGAGTAGATTCCACAAAGTAAGGGCTGAGACAGTTAATTTCATTTTCTTTAATAGTCCGAATTGTTTTCGGATCAACATTAAAATCCTTGGCTAAATGAGTGGACGAATGTAGAGGATTATTTTCCATACTTGTACAGATTAAAATATTCCTTTCTTTTTTTATGGTTGGGTTTGACGATTCTGTGTACGTGCTCCATGTTTACTCAAATTTTTTATAACCGTTCTAACATCTCTCTTGGTAATTGATCGAATCTTTCCAAATGCTACAATAAATACATTTTCTGATATTTCTCGATATGAATTACCCTGGTAATACCATTTTACAATTTGCACTTTTTGGTGTATCTGCGAACTACTCATTTTAAGATTTACAAACATTCATCGTTCAATAACAAACTCGATACCTATTTAAATTTCTATCTGTAGACCGGTTGTCATTCATACCCCCCTAATAAAACGATTTCCTAGAGAACCGTAATTCTTCTATTTTTATTTATCCCCTCTCTTCATTTTCAATTTACATGTTAAAATTGTCAGTGCCCACAAAATATTCAGTATTGAAAACAACATAATTCAGGCCCATTTAATTCTAATGCAAAACGATAATCGCCTTATAGTCAAAGGGAAATGCATAAGGCGCATGGCGTTATCAGTGTGTTAGATATAAGCATAGAGAGATAGACAATCCAAGTCTTAACGTAGATTATTACAGTTATAATACAAATATTAACAATTTATTTCTTTTGCATGTTATAATACCCTGTTAAAGAAAAAAGTGATACACTGAATATACTTGTTTCATTGTCGTTTATGTACCGTGTTAATTTGCATGTGACTAAAGAATATTTTTAGTACTGTATACCTTTTTGACAAGCAATTATTGAAAATCTAAATATTCAGGAATAAAAAAGTCGAAGCGATAGGGTTAAAATAAAAAATATCATGTTTCATATAATATATTTAATAATGTTTATCTAAGTGTAAAATAAACTATTCTTATTGATACAAAGTGTTTAACTGACTTGGTTCATCAAATTTTTTCAAGAGTGTACTTGGAAGTATCATTTGTTTTAATGGCTTAACGAATTTTTAAAACACAAATATTGTCCAAGGTACCAGGGCCCCCAGATGTTATTTATTTTCTCTAAATAAAATGTATTGGATAAAGTAGTAGAGTTAGTATGTACTTTCGAGTGTGTGGCTTGGTTATAGTGCTAAAAGTGGGTAAAAGCAGAGTTCGAATTTGATTTGAATACCAAATTCTCCTGTGACTTTATTTTCAACTTCCCCTGTATAACAAAATTCCATTTCAACGATCACACCACTTGAAGAAATATGTCATATTTCTCAAACATCTAATTTCCCACACATCGACAAAATTCCATTTCAGCGATTACTACCACATGCAAAATACAGACGATTATTGTTCTAGGAATTTTCCATTTAAAATCTCAAACCTTCTCTTACATCATCAAAGAACCAACCCACACGTGTACTTCCCACTCACTTTAAACTATCTATAAATAGGAATAATACTATATTTTCAATCTCTTTTCCCAGCCGTCTTTCGTCATTCATAGACTTCAGAATCAGCATTCATCTCTTCATGATTCTTAATCGTCGTACACAATGGTACTCAAGTTTTAAGAGCACCCGGTTTTTGTTCCGGTAAAAGTGAGTTGTTAATTGTCTACGCAAAAATAAATAAAATTATAAATTTATGCAATATATACAAGTAAAAGTGACATAAGTGTTTAATTTCATCATACATCAGTGAAAACAATCGTTTGGTCCTTCGAGTACATCATATAACAACAAAGAAATTTCATTCCATCTAATAGCCCACGTAAAAAGGGTTACTTAGAATAAGCAGTACTTACTTTTGTTGAAGTCTCACTGCTGATTTTTACGTATGTTTTAGAGAATATTGTTAAAAATTCAATAGATACTTCCCGTCGACGCTAACTTCAATCAAACGCTTTGAAGATATCAACAAAATAATGTAACTTCACTTATAATCTTAATCTCGATCTCTCTTTTTAAGCAAATTATCATTATTAATATTATTAAGATCTGGAAATTGGGGCAAAATATTACTTTCATTTTATAAAAAAATACGAATCTTTCGTAAACTAATAAAAAAATAATTAATTTCTATTAAATAATTCTAATAGTTCCAATAATAAATTTGTTAAAAGTATTATTATAAAAGTTGGAAACTACAATTTTCCTGAATATCCTTTAAAAATATACCTTGTCTAAAATTATACATTCTGAACTATAACTACTTTTGTTCACTGGGGTACAAATTAGCCCCCAGAAATACCTTCACATGCGCCGATATGGTGGAACGCGTTTTTATTGTGGCTACACTATAAGTTTTGTAACATCTGTATGTCACCACATGATGTTTCACCCGAACAAATTTAGGACATTTCTAGGATATATTGTGTTGTGTAGATTTGTATTCCTAAAAATGAGTGAAAAATTTTAATTTCGAAAAAAAATTGAATTTACGGATGATGAGTATTTTAGAGACTGATGAGGTTGATGACTGATTTGACGATTTAGCTTTAGAAGGTTCTGCGACTGATGTAGTATACGAAAATAACGAAGTCGACGATCTGATGGCTGTTGATGACGACGACGTACCAAATCCTGATTTGGTCAGTTAGTCCAATATTTTTGAGGATGACAGAGATCCAGATTTCATTGCAAATATGGATCTAAATAAGCCACAAGAGTAAAAAGAGCAAAATATAACATCCAAAAATTATCAACAGGTCTTACGCAATGCAATATTCCAAATTTTACAAGCATAAAGAGGTTTTTGATCTTTTTTCTGAGGAAATTAGAAACGAATAGAATCTGAGTAACTCCGCTATGCCAGTCTCAGGCCCTTACCACACAAGAGGTAAGGAAGGAGGAGGGATCGAGGCTAAAAAACCTGGGCTCATCTGGCTCCGGCTGATAGTACACTGTAAGGGCCCCTTGTTCAGGGTTACGGATGAAGACCATAACGGCAGTGAAAGCGAAGAAGTAGAAATTTCAGTACGGCGGATCTGACGCAGGTGGCAGCCCCGCTTATTAGGGATAGTATAAGAAGCACCTGATGAAAGGCGGCAGTTTCATCAGTACCAAAATATGGTGCAAGAAGTCAAACTTCTGATAAACGGTGTACTGTGGACGCGAAAAGCGCAGCTGATACAGCCTTACCAGTTTTCGCTCTGCGGTGTAGAAAGGAAACGGAACTCCTACTACACTATATCACTTCCAAATCATCTAAATGGCTAAAACAAACACAGCCCTCAGTCCGGGGCACCTCTTAAATGGGAAGAGGGTGCTATGAATCCCCCCGACAAACAGAATATAACACCAAATATACAGTATTGGGAACATTACGAGGGAACATACGTTTTACCGTCAATGTGTTCGAAAGAGACAAATACATATAAATTCAGTGTATTATTCTTTTTCGCTAACAGGATATCATAAAGTCGAAAACGTGCAACAACTGTATGTGTAAAGGCGCGATGGGAGTATACTCCCACCACGTGTAAAGGTATGTCTGGTAGGCACCGCCTTCGAGAGGCGTACAAATACAGATGTGTAATGTGGACCGTTTAGTTTATTAATTGAGAAATGATAAGATTGTACTAAACTGATAGCTTAATGCAATGAACAATAAAAAAATCAACATTACTTTCGTTTATCCCTTCATGATCAATTTACAAAGAATTAATTCAGTAGTAATAATCTAATTTACTATATTAGTTGGGTTAGTATACGCTAATATGATTTGAACAATAAATTAAAACCTACCTAGTAAGTATTTGAAATAAGTGCCACTAAAAAATCACTGGAGGATAGCGTTCATTAATGACTTACATCAATCAATGGCGAAAAGCTAAAAAAATACTTTCGTCGATATTGAGGGTATAATTAATGAATATAAGCATAATAATTATCATTAACATCATAAGGAATATTCTATGGCAACAAATAAAGAGTCCAAAAGCGACAATATGATGTAATAAAACAAATGTATTCAGTGTATCACCGTTATCTTTAACAGGGTATCATAACATGAGAAATAAGTCGTATGCTAATATTTGTTTATAACTGTCTTCTAGTTACAAAAATATCTCAATATAAACCGCCTGTTTCCTACGCTCCTGATAAAACGATTTCGTTTACAGCTCTAACTAATCTATTTTTATCTATCCCCTCTATTCATTTTCAATCCACGCGTTAGAATTGTGTGCCTTTAAAATTTTCTTTTTTATTTGTGAGAGAAATCAGTCACATTTAATTTCAATGTAAAACCATAATCCTCTCACGGCGAACGGGAAATTATAACGGTCACATGGCGTTACCAGTGTGTTAGAGAAAGACAATCGTGAGACACAGAATCAAAAGCGAGCGTAGATTATTATACCAGACGAATACGAATCACGCGTGCGCCTCTTGAAGATGTTTAACTGTACAATCTGGGTACTTCACTAAACGTTTGTTTGCGAATAAGTAACGATCTTTTGCAAATCTTATAAAATGAGTATGCAAGTACACCATAAAGTGCAAATTGTAAAATGGTACTACCAGGGTCATTCATATCGAGAAATAGCAGAAAATTTGTTTATTGTGGCATTCGAAAATGCCCAACCAATTAGCAACAAACAAGTGAGAATGGTTATAAAAAATTTTGAAGAGCATGGATGTGTCAATCCTACTAAACATGCACCGCGTACACAAAATCGTCAAACCCAACCCAAAAAAGAAGAAAGAGATATTTTAATTTGTGCCATTGTGGAAAATAATCCCCTCATTTGCATACAAACGATAAAGACACGAACATTTTGTTACCAACATATTCGAACTAGAGCAGATGTTCAGAGGCCAATTTCACGATGCCAAATCTGAAAAAAAGTAAAGGTTTTAACCACTTTCAAACTGAAAACTAGAACAATTTCAAGCATTACAATAAAATGTTCAACGAATAGATGGGATTAGTTATATCTTGATCTATTATAACCTCTTGAATTATCATAATTAAAAGCTTCTTATAACTTGTTCTCATGTTAGAACAATGTATTTTACAATTAATATAAATATACAATGAAAATTGGCGACACTGTTAGTTAGGCTGGCGTTGTGGGTTTGGGCATGTATTTTCCACTTTATGAGATCCTGTTAGCGAAAAATAAGAATTGAGATATCTGTAAACGCATATTATTATTAATACAAATTAAAATACGACTTATTTCGCATGGTATGTTATCCTGTTGGCGAAGAAGAGTAATTCACGGAGTTTATGTATGTATTTTGTCTCTTTCGAACACATTGACGGTAAAACGTATGTTCCCTCGTAATGTTCCCAACACTGTATAATAAAACAACACGAATTGCCACGTGGAACGTTCGCAGTTTATACATGGCCGGGAAGATTGCCAACGTTGATGCAGAGATGAATTGAATGCCAATCAAGATAGGGTCTTAGCGAAGTCCAATGGCCCGGCTCGGGAACACAAAAAAACAAACATGGGGTAATGTTCCAGACCACCGATATGGAGTAGCCATTATCATCACGTCCGAACTAGAAAAATCTGTTATGGAATTCATCCCGCCAGGAGATCGAGTAATGTTACTAAAGTTAAACACCTTTCCTCCTGTCAAGAATAATGACAAAACAGATGACATCGATGAAGATTTCTATACCAATCTTGAGGAAGCCTTGAGATTAACAAAATATAGCGAGATTACAATGATTCTTGGATATTTTAATGCAAAGATTGGATTGACTATGTCGGAAAATATACTCTGGAAAAACGGAATGCAAGAGGTGATCAACTAGCACGGTTTTGCTGAGAACAACGTTCACCTGCTGATCGCAACAAATCACATAGATCCCATTCTCATTAAACACGAATATAAAAAGTTCATCAAATCAGTCAAAACATATTCTGAAGCAGACATCAACAGCGACCACAACCCAGTGGTGATGGACATCAAAATACGTCGCTTTGTCAAATCCAAACTGGTCAAACTACAGAAACGCATTGATATAAGGAAACTCGAAAATCCTGCAGAAAGAACACAAATCAGCCAAAAACTTGATAACAGGTTCAAAGCAGTAGAGAGCTCTAAAAACACTGAACCAGACGAAAACATTGAGTATTCATGGGAAAATCCGAAGGACACATTAATTATGACCCAGGAGACAAAACACCAAAAAGCAGGAGTGGATGACCGAAGAAATCATTGCATTAAGAGAATAAAAACACAAAAATGCAGCTAAATGTGCCGAAATTAACAGGCTTATTCATGCGAAATGAAGAGAAGCCAAAGAATCATGGCTCGCGCCCAAATACACGGAAATAGAAACCCTACAGAAGAATCACGATCTCTTTAACGTACATAAAAATATCAAGGAGCTTACAGGCAGACAGAAGAAAAGCGACAGAGGAGTATTAAGAGGTTCTAACAACGAAATACTGACGGGAGTAGATGAGAAACTAAAAGGAGTGTACCGAGAATGTTTTTAATGACGTGAGACTGGACTTCCCCCAGATATAGATGAAATAAATTAAAAGGGTCCTGAAATTACCAAAGAAGAGGTTAACCCTTTCAGTGGATTTGTCCTCCTGCAGCGACATCGTTTTCCATAGCATGCAATGGCGAAAATTAAAGAATTATGAACTTAAGTCGCTTTGTACCTGACACGGGACATCGGTAACAATGCGTTGGCGCAGCGTGTGCCGTCTGTGGCTCGAGTTACGAATTTTAAATGTAAACAAATACCAGTGCGTTGCTAGTAGCCGGTGTACGTACATATATGAAGTGACACTTTTAGTTGTTTGAGTGTAGTAAATGTTGAAATATTTCCTCTCTACTACTGTTTTTGGTAAGTATAAAGACTATTCATTGAACTTGAATATACTTGATAAATGGGAATTTGTTACACATTCAGTAACGGATCGTTATAAAACTATGTCCCTGGCAAGTGACAAATGCACTGTATCAAAAATTACGTAGGTATGAACATGTACAGTGTAACATTACGAACACAGACTATTTTCATAGATGTGTCTTTCTAGTAGATATTCTTTTTCCAGGAAATGTTGCGTAATAGGCGTAGTAAGGTTCTAACTGAGGAAGAATTGCCTTCTGACGATGACGATCCAGGATGCGATACAGAAGTTCTAGAAATTGATCAAGAAAATTACAGCGATTTTGAAGATAATATTATGGACCCAGATATAAATAATAGAGAATTGGATATTGCCAATAGCGGTGAAAGTAACGCTGACGAAAATAGTTTTGAGCAACAAAACGAACTTGAAAATTTTCAAGAATATGGTCTAACCATGAAAAAGGACATTGCCAGGATACTTGATGCACAATATCAAACAAGGGATATCAGATGACACGGACAAAATACATTAGCAGATACTGTCGTTGAAATAGCTGTTCCTATAGCCTTTTTCAGTCGGTACATACCAGACAATTTGTTTGAACAAATGGCGACGATGACAAATCTTTATGCCAATCAACAAAATGTTCCAACAACACTTGTAGAGAACTTAAAATTTCCTAGAGTCAAATTGTACTGGAGCTCGACATATGGTATTGAAATAATATGTCCCTGGAAGGTCCGCTGTATATATGACGCACTAAGGAAAAGGTACCAAGAACTTCCACTAGAGAGGAATCTTTGCTTTTGATTGTGTATCACACGCAAAAATGATCATCCTGAAATCAACCAGCATCGATGCTCAGGATCTAAAGATCATAAGCGTACTTTACTGGCACCAAACAGGAACAGTCAAAATCGAAGGGTGCACATCAGAACAAATAGCAATAAGAAGAGGTGTGCGACAAGGGTGTGTGCTGTCCCCCCTACTGTTTAACCTCTACTCTGAGGCAGTATTCAACGAAGCCCTTGAGAATACAGCTGCAGGCATAAAGATCAATGGAATCATCATAAATAATCTACGCTACGCAGATGATACCGTGGTAATAGTCAGCAGCCTATCAGAACATCAATCCCTTATGGACCTGATTGTGGAACATAGCGAGAACTTCGGCATTTATATGAGTACGTCCAAGACCAAATTGGTATTTTCGAAAACACCAAGATCCGTTACTCGCAGGATCCATGGGGAGACCATTGCACAAGTGCTATCGCTAAAATACCTGGGCTCACTCGTCAACCAGCAATGCGACCCAAAACTCGAAATTAGATCAAGAATTGCACAAGCGCGAACAACCCTTAACAGCATGAGGACACTTTTGGCAAATGGAAACCTCAGTCTGGAACTCCGGATCAGAACACTTCGCTGCTACATCTTCCCTGTTCTGTTATAAGGATGCGAGAGTTGGACCATTGATGCAGCCACAGAGAAGAGAATTGAAGCGTTCGAAATGTACGCCTATAGGCACATGATGCAAATATCTTAGACGAAACCTAAGTCAAACATAGAGGTTATGCAGCAAATGGGTAAACATTAAGAATTCCTCACGTCAAACAAGGAGAGAAAACTACAATGCCTGGGACATATTTCTTGACCTTCTTTTCATTTTTGGGGCTACTCATGGTAACAAGGAGCCTATATACGTTCAATGGGGCCAAAATCCAGCTTTGTGCTGTCCCATAGTGGCTTCGA
The DNA here is from genome assembly GCA_963921935.1 of Galeruca laticollis. Classification (NCBI taxonomy): domain Eukaryota; kingdom Metazoa; phylum Arthropoda; class Insecta; order Coleoptera; family Chrysomelidae; genus Galeruca; species Galeruca laticollis. Next base: position 214,206,762 of record OY998177.1, read on the forward strand.
TGCCCCATAACAGCTTTCAAGAAATTCAAAGTTTTTTGAGATTCACTACTTTTGAAACCCGCCAAGACAGAAAAATTACTGACAAACCTAATGGTTTTTAAATGGAAGAACAGCCTAATTTTACTAATGAAATACTATTTGGAAACGTATACTGCAAAATTTATTTTATTGTCAAAACTTGACAGACAACAACAACTTAAAAACAAAAATATCACACACCATTTACAAAAATCTGGCGATCTTGAATATTTCTTTCTAAAACCCGCACTCGACAGTTCATTCTTCGATGAGCCCCATTGATGTTTTGAAACGTTGAAACTTTTCTTTGGGGAGAGGCTTTGTGAAAGCATCAGCAATCATATTTGAATTTTCACAATACATGAATTGAATTATATCACTGTCAACTAAATCACGTAGATGATGAAATCTGACATCGATATGTTTTGTTCTGCAACTACACTTTTCATTGGTTGCTAGCTTGATACAACCTTGATTGCCGTCATAAAGGACAGTTGCATTTTCATAAGGTATTCCGAAATTTTCTAAAAGTCTTCATGACCAATCTATTTCCTGGCTTGCCAATATATATTCAGCCTCTGTAGATGATAGGGCTACTGAAGATTGCTTCTTGCTAGCCCATAATATAGGATTATTCCATTGAAATAATATAAAACGGGCTGTTGATTTCCTATCAGAGACATCACCTGCCCAATCGGAATCAACATATCCGTTCAGAGTCAATTCAGTATTCGAACTAAATTTCAATTTATCTTTACTTGTAACCTTCAGATATTTAAGCACTCTCTTGACTGCATCTCAATCCTTCTGACTTGGCTGACTTACACGCCTGCACAAATATCCCACAGCTACAAATATATCCGGACGGGTTGTAGTTGAAATATATAGAAGTGCCCCCACTGCTTTTCTATATTTTTCATTATTGGGTAATAAAGGAGAATTTGGGGTACTCTGAATCCATTGGAGTAGCTACACATGAGGCATTTTCCAATCCATTCTCTTTTGAGAAGGATATCAATTTTTGAATTTTGATCCAGTAGAAAGGTTCCATCTTCAGTTCTTTGAACCCTGATCCCCAAAAATGATGAAATATTTTCTAAGTTAACCGTTTCGAAACTCTCATTGAGTTTATCTCCTATCCATTGTATCACTTCATCATTTTCATGACATATACTCAAATCATCAACATATAACAATACATATAGTATAGTCCCTTCTTCATTTTCATATAGAGGCACTGATCATTTTTACTCTGTTCAAATCCACATTCCAAAAGATCTCCGCTTATAGTATCATTCTATGCTTTCGTGGATTGCTTCAAACCGTATACTGCCTTGTGGAGTTTATATACAAGATGGGAATCATTTTCATTTATATAACCTTCTGGTTGAGACATATAAATCTCTTCATTCAACAGACCATTCAAATATGCGGTTTTTATATGATATTGCCTGATTTTTCATTTACGAACAGCTGCTATTGACAACAGTATTCGAAAAGTCGTTTGTCTCATCACCGGAGCGAAAATACTATCATAGTTCTCCCCATATTTTTGTGTGTAACCTTTTGCGACTAAACGAGCCTTATATTTCATTATTCCACCATTTGAATTGATTTTTGTCTTGAAAATACACTTACATTTCATAACACTTTTGTTCGGAAGTAGCTCGGTCAGCGTCCATACGCCTTTCTTCCTGAATGAGTCCATTTCATCTTCTATAGCATTTATCCATTTAAATTTTTCATTTTCTGGTAATTTCATTATTTCATACCAAGTCTCAGGATCATCATTTGATTCACTTGAAGTAAAGTAGGACAGTTTCTCAGGAGGTTTCCCCTTATTATTTATTGAAGATCGTCTTAAATACTCCAACCCTTCATCATCCAAACGTGTCTCTTCACTTTCAATATTAGTATTATTTTCGGCTATAACCTTTTCCTCGACACTTTCTTCCTCTTCGTTTACAAAAACTACTTCACTGTTTTCATCTAAGATTTTGATAGATTCAGATTTCATATCAGTGTAGTTTTTATTTTCAAAGAATTTTATAGTTCTACTTATTATTTTATTGGTTTCTGGATTCAAAACTCTATAACCAATGGAAGTTTCATTATATCCTACCAAAATCCCTGCTTGTGCTCGAGCATCCCATTTTGTTCTTGTTTCTTTAGGAACATAGGTATAGGTCACACTGCCGAAAACTCTGAGATGATCCAATCTTGGTTATTATGAATTCCACAGTTCATATGGAGTACATTCGATAGCTACCAGATTTTGAAGATAATTCGCTGTGGCAATTGCTTCACCCCAATATTTATTCGACAATCCTGTATCAAACAACATACACCTTGCTGCTTCGCATAAAGTTCGATTTTTACGTTCTGATATGCCATTTTGTTCGGGCGAATATGGAACTGTAGTTCGAAAGGAAATACCTTTCTTCTTCAGAAAACCTTGAACTTCTGATCCACAATACTCTACTCAATTATCAAACCTGAACATTCTAGATAACACTCCGAATTCTTTAAATTTCTGAAATACTTCATCCTTTGGAATGTAGGAGGTATATGGTATAACGGGAGTGGTCATCAATAAGTGTCAAAAAATAGCGTTTCTTTCCTGGGGTCTGTTTTCATCGGACCACAAACATCAGAATGTATCAAATCTAGACATTGATTTGATAGTTTGTCACAATTCTTCAAAAATGGTTTCTTTGTTAGTTTTCCTTTTATGCAACTCACACAATTCATAATTTAATTGCAATTTTCGATTTTTATTCCTGAGGCTAGATCATGTGACACAAGTCTTTTGATATCGAACGGATTTTTATGACTTAGTCGTTTATGCCATGCGTGAATACAATTCTCATGCCGACTTTGTGTTGTTATATTTGCTCGCTCATCTGACTTCAAACATAATCTGTAAATACAATTCTCAATTATTCCCATAGCAATATTTTTGATCAAAAACAACGTATTCGTCTACTGCACTCTTTGCAATTTTATAATTTTTCTGAGTCTTTTCATTGCTTCTTTGAATATTCTTTTTACGGAAATAACAGTCTTTCTGAATGTGACCCTTCTTTTTAAAGATGAAACATTCTTTATCGAATCTACTTGCTGTCTCTTTCTTCTGCTTGTTATATGTCTTTAATGCAGTTTCTCTACCTTTTTCACTGTCGTTTCCTTGCTTTCTATTGAACTCATCCATTAATTTTCCTTTCACATATACTAGAGTGAGTTCATCGTCGGGTCTAGCATCTAGTGCTGTAACTAAAGTTTCGAATTTTTCTGGGAGACCACCCAATAAAAGTGCTGCTACGTGAAAGTCTTTTATCTCTTCACATGTCGACCATTTCCAAAGTTGTTCTTATGTATTCCGACATATTTTGTCCAGGTTAAAGTTTGGCTTGGTATCATTTTCTCAGTAAATAAAGCTTATTGGATAAACTCGCTCTTTCGTGAACCTTTTGTAGAATATCCCACATATCCTTAGCTGATGTACAATTACAGATGTGGATTATTTGGTTATTTTCTACTGATAAGGATATAGAACTCTGTGCGTTCTCATCCAAACTTGACCAGTTTTTATCTGAAGTCTCTGGTTTTGGTTTGTTGACAACCTTCCATGTTTCCTCTCTAATCAAAATCATCTTCATTTTAAATTTCCATGGTTGATAATTACTGTTATTCAATTTGGCAATTCCAAATCTTAAATTGTCAGATGACGATTCCATTACTGTATGGTTTTACCGCTTCACTTTTTACACAGTCTTTCTTAAATAACTCCTGGGCCCATTACCTAATGGTTTTTAAATGGAAGAACAGCCTAATTTTACCAATGAAATACTATTCGGAAATGTAAACTGCAAAATTTATTTTATTGTCAAAACTTGACAGAAAACAACAACTTGAAAACAATTTCACACAGAGAGATCACATCTACAAATCTGGGGATATTTTCCATAGGGGGACCGTGGTTCAGTTTCTTATGAAAAATTGGCAACGATGTAAGGCCGTTCAACCATTCATCAAGTAGTATCCATATCCACTCCAGTATGCTTCTGAGGTTCCACATGCCACGTTTATTTTTTAAATAGCTATAGCTAAACAATATCTATCGTGGTGTCCCGCGTGTAAGTAGGTTTCGTTCAATTGCGTATTGTTTTCTTTGTGCTTGAACATTACAGAACTATTAGACATCGTATGTTTTTAATATCCACTGAGATTTATCATTTCCTATCATAAATATTTCTGTATTCTTCAGATTGAAAAGCAAAATGAGTAAGAAGACTGTTAAAGGCATATTACTGAATTTCGAGCAAAGAAAGGATTCTGCAGTGCCAAGTACATCATCAACCCCGTCGAGTACAGATGAATGCAATTACATTCCAGCCAAAAAAAGGAAGGCTTTGTTAGGCACTATACCGCAGATTACTTAAAATATGGCTTTGTTGTTTGGTCACCACGAGAAGTAACTTGACTAAAAACTGAATGTGTTGTTTGTGGAGAAATACTTTGCGACGAAATCATGAAATCCTCTAAACTTTCGCGGAATTTACAAACGAAGCACCCACAACTTTCAAAGAAAAAGTTTGGAGATGAAATTTCAAAAGAGTGCATTTAAAAAATGTTTTTCGGTTGATAAATCGCTCCTAAAACCATCGTATTTAGTGGCTCTACGTGTTGCCAAATCCTGGAAAGCATACGCAATTGCTGAAGAAATAATCAAGCCTTGTTTAATACAAGTGTGTTGTGAAGTGGTGTGTTGTTCTTACATTTAACAATTTTGAACTAACAATACTTTCTGTTTTAAAAGAAATTGTTGTATTTGTAGCTTAAGATATTATCTTTGAAATATTATTAGAAATATTACCTGCGTATGTGTTTATTTTATAATTTTTTATTTCGTTAGTTTGTTCAGGAAATATTAGTTGTAATGCCACTTTTTCCTCCTTTTTATTAATTTATTTATTTATCATATGTAATGAATAACCGTTGGATGTTGCTATTTGCTTAATAGCATTAATTTCTCTATTAAAATTACATTTATTCACAGGAACTGAAAAAGCTCTATGTATCATTGAATGATATGCTGCTAATTTATGTGATATGGGATGATTGGAATTATATGGAATAGTCACATCAGTGTGTGTTGGTTTTCTGTAAATTGAATAATCAAGTACTTTATTAACTCTTTGAATTCTTAAATCAAGAAAATTGATTGAGTTACTTTCAACAACCTCTAATGTAAATTTAATTTTTGGGTGTAAATTATTAATATGGTTGAAAAATACATCTAATTGTCGTTCACTACCTATAAAACAAGCTAATATGTCATCTACATATCTATACCAAAATACGACATTTTTTGAAATATTACTTTTCCACTATGTTCTTTTTAAAATCGTTGTGCCATATCTCATTATCTTCACCATATCCTCTTGTTTTTGTACTATCTTTCCAGAAATGCATTACAATTTGCATCTCAAATTCTTCTGTATCATTGAAATTATTTTTTATTATTTTCTTCTCCATAATACCCTCAATTCCTATTATTTAATTTCCAATTATCTCAATAAAAACTCTTGGATCAATTATCTTCATATTTCTGTCAAGTTTTACTCTTATTACGACATTTCCTGTATAAATTATTCGTCCTCCATTTTGTCTTGTGGTTTCTTCCGTTTCTTCCATAGTTTCTTGTAATATTTTGTTCATTTCCTCTATTTCCCAATTAAATTGTTTCCCCCTATTATTATTATTTCTTTTACCATATGTCACTATTCGTTTTACTATATTAACATCTAAGTCTTTTATTTTCCAATAAATATTTTTTTTATAAATTTTCATAGCTTCTTCACTTCCTAGATTCTGTAAATTGATATCTATCATTTCAGTTTCCTTCTCAACTTTTTTAATCTCCATTAAACTTTGTATTTTTATAAATCGTATTTCTTCGGTTATATTCTTATTTTGTTTGTTTAATTCTGTTTGAATTGCTCTAGATAAATTTTCTTCTAGGCATCTATCTAATTCTTGTACTTCATCTATATGTTTTTCAAATTCTTCTTTCATTCTAACTCCATTTTCTTGGATTTTTATTTTCAAATTCTTATTTTGTTCTACCATATCTACTTTCTTCTCGGCAATTTGTTTCCTAAATTGTTCGTTTTCCTCTCTAATTTTCTTAATTTCATTTAAGGTTTCCATGTTTACTTCTTCTATTTTCTTTTCCAGCCTGTTCATGTTTTCATTGCTATTGTTAATATCTCCCTTAATCTCTTCCTTCATTGTACCAATCTTATCATTTAAATCTCCACTCATATTATTCATATCTCCCCGCATACTATTCATATCTTCCCTCATATTCTTTTCCATATTATTCATATCTGCCCTATTTTCTTCAAATTTGTTATTCATATTCTCATTTTGTTTATCCAATTTTCGATTTAAATCTTCACTCATATTAATCAAAAGTTGTATTAATTGATCATTGCTAGTTGTATTTTCCCTTCTCTCTTGTCTCCTATTCTCTTGTTCTTCCTCATTTCCTACTGTCATATCTCCTTCTGATTGGTCCCTTACTTGTTTCAAGTACTGCACCTGAAAATCTCCTCTTCCATAACTCCTTTCTTCGTCAGATCCACTTTCAACTCCTACCTGTTTACCATCCCTTAACGTCATTCTTCTTTCCATCGTAGATACTTTATTTTTTTTATAGTCAATAAATTTCAATATTTCTATAACTATGTGCAAATTTTTAATCGCTCCACGTTGCTGGTGCCAAATTGTTAATAGTGCGATTCTATAGTTGCCCCACGTTGGGCGCCAAATTGTTAATAGTGCGATTTTATATTGTTTGTTATATTTATTTTAATGAATATATATGAATAACACTATTGAAATTTTTTATTTGTCCACGTTGTACAATTTTTGATTGTAGCGACAGTATTGCACACACACCTTTAGCAGCGTATGCAATATATTTCAATTTGACAGTTGTTGTCAAATAATGCCCGGCTAAAATAAATATAATTTTTTTGTATTTCGAAAGATGAATTTATTCACAATGAACTTTAATCACTCGTATCTCAGCGTGGCATCAAAATTGTTATTAAAATAATTAAATTTTATAATTTTAAAGTATTCTCCAAATTAAATATTAACTCTATTATTCAGATTGTTGACACAAGAACCTCGAGTGATTGTTTGTTTAATATTATAAAAGGCCTTTAATTACCTTATGACACATGTTTAATTCTATGAAAATATGTGCTAAATGAATACCACAGTGAGTTAGATTAAAAAAAAATTTATATTATACTATCAAATAACAAAATTTTCAAAATTTAGTATTCCCCAATAATATCGTTAACGAACATAATCGTATTTTCTACAAACATTAAAATTAAAACAACCTATGTACTAGAAACCACTTAATTAAATACTTTTAACAAGAGTTCAAAATGTCGAATTTACACTTGACGTGTATAAATGTCAAATACCACGATCTCCGTCCAAAATTGTCTATTTCATAAAATTCGTGGAATTATGTAAATTTTCATATGTAATGTTTATTTCGTTTGAATTCAAAAATATCTTTATAGATGCATCTACTTAATTTTATTAAAAAGGCCTGTTAATTCTCGAGAAATAATAAAAAACTGGAGCGGACTCACCAATACTATGGAACTTTCTATAAAAATGTTTGCCAACATTGGTAATATAAGGCTTCACATTGGTGAACCTTCATTTTGGATATATATCTTATTATCAAAAGTGAAATAATTCTGATTAATGCATACAACAAATAAAATAAGTATATCTGCTATTATTCCAGTATTAATATTTTTATTTTCTGATAATTTTCTTCTTTAGGAGGAATTTTAGTGAACATATTGGTAACATCAAATTAAAAAACACTCAAAAATTAAATTTACATTAGAGGTTGAAGAAAGTAACTCAATCAATTTTCTTGATTTAATAATTCAAAGAGTTAATAATGTACTTGATTATTCAATTTACAGAAACACACACTGATGTAACTATTCAATATAATTCCAATCATCCCATGTCACATAAATTAGCAGCATATAATTCTATGATACATAGAGCTTTTTCAGTTCCGATGAACAAATGTAATTTTAATAGAGAAATTAATACAATTAAGCAAATAGCAACATCAAACAGTTATCCATTACATATGATAAATAAATTAATTAATAAAAAAAGAGGAAAAAGTGGCATTACAACTAATAATTCCTGAACAAACTAACGAAATGAAAAATTATAAAACCATCATATATACATGTAATATTTCTAATAAAATTTCAATGATAATATCTTTAGCTACAAATACAACATTTTTTTTTAAAACAGAAACTACCTCGAGTACAAAATTGTTAAATGTAAAACCAAAAATACCCCCAATATTGAAGTCTGGTATATATAAACTTGAATGTCCAGAATCTAGCTGTCTATTTGGGTCAAACCCTTAGAAATTTGGAAATAAGATACAGTGAACATTTCCGAGCATACAGATTAAAACAACCAGATAAATTCCAATACGCAAAACATCTACTTGGTATTGTTAGTGGAAAACGAGTAGAGCTACTAGTCATACTGGCGCAGAAGACAATTTACGTTTAAAATAAGATCCTACTACCTGTCTCAACAATTTTAGACACTTTCATTTCAATCGCGCTCTCGTTCACTAGAATTCTTCCGAGTCAGAATATTTTAATAGTACGGTGATTTTCATTTTGTTTTAGTCAATGTTTTCTTAGTTTCTAGTAATTATTTCATAGATTTAGTAATTGTTACTAGTGTCAGTTTAATTTAGTAGATTTTTGTAGAAAATAATTTGTGAAAATATTTTGTGTAGGCAGTGGATTAGTTAACTTGACAGTAAGGTATGTATGAATTTGTTTTCGATAAAGTTTGACTTATAGTCGAGTGGCGCTACTTTGCGCGGAAAACCAATATTTCAGTTGCTACTTTATCGAATGGTTTAAAAATTGAGTATATGAATTTGTAAATTTGATTAAAAAAGAAATGAGAGTATTTTTTTTAATTTCCATATTCACTTTCAAATGTTAAAATGTTTGTTCATTAATTCTTGAAATCTTTTATTTCAGACAAAATCTGGAAACATGAGTGGCTCCAATGAAAGAATTCATAGTCAAGATCGACAAATCATATACAGTGTATATCAATTTATGAAAATAGAAAAAGAACAGGATGCCCTAAAAATTCCTCTGAGCAGTTTGCAGGAGAGAGTAGCCAAATCGTGTAATGTTTCTGTCGCCTCGGTGAAACGTATTGTGAAAGTAATAGAAAATCCCCCGGTGAACGCTTTAAATCACCCCGAAAAACCCTCAACAAACCTTCAACTTCTAAAGGATCCGTTGATGAATCTGAGGAAGAAATAATTCGAAAAATGATTTATTCATATAGAGCGATACATAACAGAAGGCCTACCATGAAAAGAATCTTCGAATCAGTAAAAAATGAAACGGATAAATTTTACTGGCCAAATAGATTCGTTTAGACGATTGGTTAAAAGGATGGGATTCAGATGGAAAAAAACTAAAGATAACAGGAAAGTTTTAATGGAGAAATTCGGCATAAAAGCAAAAAGAATTGAATATTTAAGGAAGTTGAGAAAATACAAAAAAGAGGGACGGCCAATTATATATACTGATGAAACCTACATTCACAGTTCGCATACGGTACCAAAATAAATGCTTAAAAGTACCTGTGTCTAAAGGTCAAAGGCTTATTATCTTACATGCTGGAGGTGAAGCGGGATTCATACCTAAGGCGCTTACAATTTTTATATCGGGAATGAAAACCGGAGACTATCACGACGACATGAACAATACAAATTTTGTCAAGTGGTTGAAAGAAAAATTCATTCCCAATGCTCCAAAAAATGCGTATTGGTATTAGATAATGCCTCTTATCACAATGCATTGTTAGAACCCATTCCAAATTTTTCATGGAAAAAAGATGCAATGCAGAAGTGGCTTACTGAAAGATATATTTTTCATGAGTTAAAAGCAACTAAAGCTGAACTATATTCAATTATAAAAATGCACAAGGCAGGTTTTAAAACATACATAATAGATACAATTTTAGCAGAACATGACATTTTAACGTTACGTTTACCACCCTATCATCCGGAGCTAAACCCAATAGAAAAAATATGGGCGTTGGTAAAGAACGAAGTAGTTGCTTGCAACGTAACTTTTAAATTAGATGATGTGTGGAAATTAATAGAAAAAACATTTTGCGAGGTGACTGTAGAACATTGGAAAAATATTTACGCGAATGTGACAAAAGTTGAAAACGAATATATTGAAAGAGAACATATAATAAACTTAAGAGAGGATAGTAGTGACAGCGAAAGTGAATTTTCAGATAATGAAGCCGACGACGATGATGACTTGGTTGCAAGCCCATCTTGTAGCCTGTCATTTTTTTACTTCAATTTTAACTTCAATCATATAACTTTCCAGTATTAAATGACAATTGTTTGATTTAATTAATTATTATTAACATTTGTTATTCTCTATAAAAATAATGTGCACAACACATCTGTAAAGTCCTTTTTGGGAATCATGCGATTGTCGTGATCGGGTTCGGTTCATGGAAAAATATTCATATTGGTCTAAAAATTTAATTTTAACTTATATTTTGATTTCCAATTCTAATTATCAGCTGATGATTAACTTTTTATTTTTTTACTAATATTTATTTTAGATATAGTGAAATATTAGCTTATTACGGCTGTAATAAGCTTTTAATGCTTTTTGGGTGATAAATAAATCAATGTTTTAAATTCTATTTTTAAATAAAATTATAATGTAATTTTTAACCTACTTCTCCTCGGCTATAAGATGCAAACCCATTTTATGGTACCATCAGACAGACTTTTTCAGGTCTCACTTTAATAATTCTGTGCATCGTTGCCGTTTACTTCTGCGCAACTATTTTCAAGCTCATAGCTCTACTCGATTTCCACTACTTCTACCAAACATTCATTGACACCTAACACAGAACTAGAAGTACTAAATATTTGTGATAAGAAAGAAGAACTGGATTTCCTTGAAGAATTAGAAATTAGAAGACACTTAAGACACCCACAATATCAAGTTGTCAATGAACAGATAAATCTAGGGAATTCTTCACTTTTAAACTGTCTTCATAAGTGATAATTGTAAAGATCAGCAGATATAGTTTTCCTGGTTTTCTATATCATTGCACAGTTATACTGATCTTAATTGGGAAAATATATCTAGGATATCACCATAGGGCTAATAATATCTAAGCTTTAATATTTGTAATATCTATAACATACATTAAGTCAATCACAAGGTAGATCACTTCTTGGTCTAGCCAAAAATAATTATTAATCATTAGGTAGGCATCAAATAAAATGTAACTTCTGTCATTCTGACGATGATATTTAATATCGAAACATTTGTCAAATTTCTTAGAATTTTTAACATTTTTTCAATATATTGTGGAATTATCTAAAAACAGTAAGTTTCATTTAAAACAGTAATATGCGTAGATTCCACGAAGTAGGGTCGATACAGTTAATTTCATTTGATACATTTCACATGTCATAAGCTTATGCTAAAATTGCTTCGCAAATAAGCTATCATAAACTTTTTATCTGAAACCATTTTACGATTCTGTTTTTTCCATAATGGTTTGCATACTTTTTTTTATTCTAGAAATAATCAGCCTAAATATGTTTGTGTTATTTTGTTATTTCATATATACGTAATGTTTTTATCTACGTTTAACACACATTCAAAAGACATACCAACACTACTTCATTTTATTTGTGAGAAAATAAGTAATATCTGGAGGCCCTGGGATCTTGATCTAACATGTTAGGAACAACTTATCCTCTCAAATTATTCCGTTTGCATTTTCTAGGTGATATTAAGATTTAGAACGCTGCAATTCATTTGTTTTTGAGTGTTCAGATGTAATTCAAATTTCAGATGAATCGATAGCTAAGCAAAAAACGTCATGTATAGGACTATTATAGTTTGCAAATAATTCTTTATCATTTTTATAAATCTAAATATAAAATATTTTTTAAAAAGGAAGTAATCAACTGGATCTCTAAATTGCATTCTAAAACAATTCAATAAAAAAATACAATAAAATTATACCAAAAACGATTTGTAGAACATCTTCAGTCTGGTACCTTGCCACATAACCTAAAATCTACTATATTTATATCTTTAAAGTAAAATTATTTTAAAATAACAATTACATTACAGCTATACCATTGCAAATTTTTAGATGTAAATTCAAAGATCCCCTAGAAATATATCCCCCATTACAAAACTGACATATATAAGGTCTTTCGCCAGTATGTCCCCGAACATGAATCCGTAATGAGGCTGCTTGGTTAAAACATTTCCCGCAGTACATGCAAGGATAAGGCTTCTCACCCGTATGAACACGTTCGTGCATAATAAGGTAGTCCTTTTTCGTGAATCTCTTCTCGCAATATCTACAAGCAAACGGTTTATCCCCAGTGTGTATCCTATAATGAATTTTTAGTTTATCGGAGGTCCCGAAGCCTTTTCCGCACATATCGCAGAGATGGCGTTTTTCGGGCTTTTCCGCTGGATTCGCACTATGTTTCGTTGTTATATGTTTCAACAACGTTGTTACTTTACTAAACACTTTCAAGCAGATGCTGCATTGGGTTTTGTGTAAGGTACCTTCGATGTGAACCGTATGGTATCTCGTTTGGTGTATCAGCATATACCGCGAGTAAACAAAACACTTATTACAAACTACACAAACGAATGGTTTTATTCCTAAATGTTCGTTGTTGTGTTCTTTGAATATAACGGAATCGTTGAATCCTTTCCCGCAAGTAGGACAAGTATAATAGAACTTGTGATAATGGACTCTATTTATGTGAGTTTGAAGACAGGTTCTTCTAAGTGTGTTGTAGCTACATAGAGGACACGTGTATGAATCATCAGCACTGTGAATTTTCATATGAAGAGCAAACTTGTAAGCTTTTGTTGCTGTTTGTTGGCATATTTCGCAGGTGTAGAACTCTTCGTGAATTTTAGAAATATGTTCTTCTACTTCTTTTTGACTTTGGTATTCTGCTGAACAGGTGGAGCAAGTATATAATTCTTGCTCTTCATCGAATTTGAAAGTATGTTGTACTTCTTTGTTTTCTTCGGGATGGTACGTTTTTGTGTGATCTGTGAGTTCACGTCTTGACATGAATTCCTCCAAACATCTTCGACACGTCCAAACTTTGTGCTCCTGTCTTTTCACTCTAACTTTAGATGATCTCGGTTTAGGCGGTTTCTTTTCTTTGGGACATTTATTTTTCTTTTTCTTATACCCAGGCGGAGTGTATTCTTCATCACTAAAATCTTCTTCTGTAAATTCGTCATCTTCTTCTAATTTTATCTTCACATTCAATGGAGCCATTTCTTTGGCTTTCCTTGTAGGCGGGGTTATACTGTTAACCTCGAAGATTTTGTCGTCCACTTTCATTTCGACTTCTACTGCCGGGAAAAACTTATCGTCCACCTTCATCTCCACCTCTACAGCAGGAAAAAAGTTTTCTTCCTGTTTTACGTCGATGCTCTCGTTAGGAAAATACTTTTCCTCCACTTTCAAGTCCTCCTCCACGGGAGGTATGAACCTGAAAAAAAGTAAATACGATAACATAACAGCCTTCTAAACTTAATTTAGAAGTTCTTACATACTTTTTCAGAGAGGCACCAAATGTTTTTAGAGAACATAATCACATCGTGAAACACACTGTATTCTTGTCGGTACATAATTAATTACATAAAATTACGATTTTTGTTAACCAAATTAAGCTATATGAAGTGGTATTTTGAAAGTTCCTTATTGTTTTAAATGAACGTTATTACGTATTGCGGTAGAGGTACTCTTGAGTATTATATCGCTACCTTAAACCTATTGTTTTACGACATATGGCAACCTGTAACTTAATAAATAATAAAAAAATTGTTTGTTACAATTTTTTAGTATTTTTTATTATAATTAAACATTTCGTGATGATATAATTTTTAAAAAACCAGGTGGTTCAAAATGCGTACTTAAAAATGTCTCTACTTCTTTGTTCAAACTCGGTTTTTGGGATGTTCGATCTGACGAATATTCACACCACCTCGAAGTGAGTTTTTTTTATTTTTCTGTGTGTAAATTAAAAATGACAATTTTCACAACATTTTCTTGAGAAACATTCAAATTGTCACAGATCAATACACAGAAAACATACAGAAAATATACACTTTAAACTTGTGGGAGAGTAAGAACAAAAATAATTTCAGCACAATCTACAGAATTGATGTGAAGGACATCGGTCAACTGAACGGCTGATTTCATATACAATCTAGAATCTACCAATCAGCATTCGAATTTAGTACCCACCAACTATTCTTTTTTACAATTTCAAAATAACATCAAAATAAGAATTATCAAAATATTTCTATAGTTTTAAAGATATATATTAGTAAAAATGAGTGATGCCAGTGATGAATTAATAAATAATACTCCACCAGATATCAGAAAAAGTCGAGTAGATTCCATGGAGTAAGGGTCGAGACAATTAATTTCATTCAATATAGCATGCTATAATTTTGGACATTTTAAAATGTACCCATTGAAAAAATAATAATCTGGGCTTTATTTGATGTTATAGCTATTCCCTCCACCAGTAAAGGTGTCGAGCCATTTCCACCGTCACCACACGTGGAAGCTATTCCTTCCACCAGCTATGGGGTGGAAGGTATTGAGTCCTTGCCACCTTCACTAAATGTGTTGCGAAGCGAAAAAACCATTAATCGGCATAAAATCCTTTAATTTTTCAAACGTAGGTAGATAGTTTTAACAAATAAATTCATAAATATGTAAATGTTCATAACCGTATATATATATATATATATATATATATATATAAAATTGACAATATTGTTTATTATATTTTTTTCATTTATTTTAATTGATCAGTAAGTAGTAAAAATTGATAATTTTATTTAATGCCAAAGTTTATTCCAATACATTCAATTAAAGGTATTTACAAAGTAAAAATAAATGCTTTTCAATTAGCAATAGCACTATTTTTCCACTAAGTACTTATATTTTGAGTTTACTCCTTAAGAAACGATTTTCATATATAGCCCATGGTATGGCAATTTATGGGATAGTCAGTATTAACTTTTATTTGATCCATTAGGCCTAAGTATTTGGTCAGCGGTAACCAAAAATATATCCAATAAAAACAAAAAACCTATGTAAGTCAAGAAACAATTCAGAAATAAAAAAAATCATTAATTCAGAAAAAAATCAAAAACTCCAAAATTTAAACATTCAAACATTTTTTGATTATTGTTTTCTTTTGTTGATATACATTTTCAAGCATATTTGTGTGTTTACTTATTTACTGTTGTTATTTTGTGCTTTTACTTATATAACTGTTGAATTGTAGAAGGTCATCCAGAAACGATAAAGGATTTTCACAAGACGGTGGGATTTTTAAGAACCATGAAGACCTATTCAATAATTCCAGTAGAGAAATAAAGATGTGTTTTAAGTAGAAATGAAATGTTACGATGTATTATTTTAAATGTTGTACAGTCATAAGTGCTGTTTAGCACTCTTATATGTTATTACGTGGTACCTTGTATTTACAGAGCTGGCCAGTAGTTAACTACGTTTCCTTTAAACATATTTTAATTACTTTTGTTTTAACAGTCACAGTAATTATACTCAAATATTTTATTTCACAGAAAGTTGCCAAAAATAGTAGTTAACTACTCATTGCTAACACTTTTTTTGATTAAGTAGTTAGCAATTATACTCCACTAGTTTGTCCAGCTCTGGGTGTTTATAGGAGTATATTAATAAATAAATAAATTAATATCAACTTATCATAAATAATTTTCTATTTTTATCTTGATTTAACATCATTTAAAAATTTAATGATACTCTAATCTAGAATGTATGTTACTCAAATTATTTTTAACTATTGCATTGTTTTTACATTATATATTCTGTTTGTTAAGAAAAGTACTTTGTGAAAGAAATTATTTGTTGTGTATTTTTATACCAAAATAAATAAACTTTTTATATGATTATTGTTTTATTTTTTCCATTTTAAGCATTTATAGTCCATAATTTGATATTTCATTTAATTTAACCCAACATCTAATCATTATTGAGTTAATGGAGTTAAATTGAATGAAATGTCAAATGATGGACTATAAATTGCTATTTTGAAATAAAATACTTAAAATACAGTAGATTTGAATATACCGCAAAATCTAAAATTACAGAAATCTTTTAAACATCACTCAATTGTTTAGTCAACAGGCTCTTTAGATGGCGCCACAATCAGTGTCTCATCTATCTGTGGTTCGAATCATTCAAATTCGAACGACTTTATTCTGGTCTGTTTCAACAATTAGATCTAATGTTAAAACTTACCATTTTATCTTTGATCGCAAGTATGTCTGTCAGATTTTTGAATTTGAAACATTGTTAAAAAATGAATCCGTTTGGAAATGTTTCAAATGAAC
The DNA here is from genome assembly GCA_963921935.1 of Galeruca laticollis. Taxonomy (NCBI): domain Eukaryota; kingdom Metazoa; phylum Arthropoda; class Insecta; order Coleoptera; family Chrysomelidae; genus Galeruca; species Galeruca laticollis. The sequence continues at coordinate 214,223,396 of OY998177.1, forward strand.
AAATTACAAAAAACATTGAAAACTTAATACCCCAATCAACACAAAATCATCAATATGGAGACAATTCATGGAATTTTGTCATGTTCGACAATTAGACCAGGGTCGATAATTTTTAAAACCAAAAAAAATAATAGTGGGATGAAACCCATTAGAAAAGGAGGGGAATATTATAAAAATGAAAGGAAAAATAATTTACGGGAACGGGATGGGGGTGAGTTTTTAAGGGTAAAAAACGGGTTTTCTCGATTTTCGGCAAAACTAAAAATCCTATCGAAAAAAGTCAAATGGCAAAGTTGTAGGTAATAAAAAGATCTAAAACTTGTGTATTTACACTTTTTTCACATAACCTCAAAATTTATGTGAAAAATTCAAAAAACCAATTTTTTGGTTTTTTCTTTTTTTCTTTTACAAAAATTGTTTTTTTCAACGAAATTTGGTGAAAACTTACCTTTTTATGTCCCAAATACGCTGTAATTTATTTGATTAGAAATATTTATTTTTTCACCTTATTTTGAATTAATATCGAAAAAACACCCTAATTTTCAATCGAAAACTCATCCGTCAAAATATTAGCTTTTTTAAAAAAATCGGTATGATTTCTGTTCGTTGAAATCTCTACTTTCCGATGGTGAGAAAAAATATATGTTACTGTAGTAAATCTTCTCAAAAAATGCAAAAAAATCGAAAAAAAACTCGAATTAATTTTTTTTTAATTATTATAAATAATTTCATCTAAAAAATGTGATTGCTGCAATTTGTTTCAATTAAAAAGTTCAATTAAATACTAATTACATTTATGTCATAGAAAATCTCATTAGATATAAATATAAACGTAAATCGTACAATTAAATGTAGATACTTTATTCTGATTACGTTATTCATTACAATATTTTTAAACACATTAATCCTATCATTCATAAATACCTTATATTCAATTCTAATCACTTATCCATTAGTTTCTGTCTTTTTGATGGCATTTCTTCATCGTTTGATTCGTCAAACATCTCCGATTCTAGTAGATCTTCGAAATCTTCATGACTATCACCTTCTTTCTCTTCAACATTATTTCCAGACTGCGTTGGTTCTTCATCCACAATTTCTTCTGAATCATTAACTTCAATATTGGAGCAATTTTCAGAACCATGTTTTCGGCAACCACATTTTAAACTGTTACATCCAGTTTCACAGCTGCAGCAAATAGTTTTGAGCAATATTTCCGGAATTAATTCTTTTTGTGTAAATTTGGGATAATTCCACGTTGATATTGCTTCCAGCCCCAATCTGTTGCTGTTAGTTCGTTACCCAACCAAGTTTGAAGCTGATAATATGCCCTGTAACAATGTTGTTCTGCTGCTCCTTCTGTGGGTGGGAGGTTTGCCAAAACGAAAGATGATTTAATTTTTGCCAATTGATATTTTTGAAACCTTAATTGATTCAGTGTAATTTTTTCCTTTTTACATTTATGAATAGATTTGATTAGTTGTAATCCTTTTTTTATTTCTTCTTTATTCGCATCTTTCTTATAAAAAACATTGGCCAAATTTGACAAATTTTTAACGTCTAATAATGAATTGACGATACTTTTCTTTCCATTTGCGGCAAATCCATATGTTGTATCGCAACCAGAAAAACAATGCAGAAATGCAACAATGTTTCATAACGATTCATGTTTGAAACTATTAGACGTGAAAAATAGGTGTTCTGTGGCAGGGATTTTCTTAGGGTCAAATATTCGAATCGCATATCAAGAACGTACTAGATTATTGATGTTTTATCTGTTGTCGTAATGGCGTACTAATCAAGCTGTAATAGTAATAGATTTAGTACAATTGTAATAGCAAACCCAACACTGATAGTAGATATGTATGTAGTAAGAGCCAGACCCGCCTAGCCCCTTCACCCCTTCTCCATGAATATCTTTTGATGGGCTACTATTTTTCGTAGGTCACTCAGGTATATAATTTATCTTAAAATAGTTATAAATAGACATCTACGCATATCATTTAAAGAAGATTCAACAACTTTCTCCAAATATTGTAGATGTCTTATTAAATATTAATTTTATTAACTTATTTGTTTGTTAATTATAGTAGTATATTTTTATTTGGAATTTTTTTTATCAATGTAACATGTGATCTAACGTTTTTCGAGTAATTAAAGTGTTAATTTTAATAAATAGCTCAAATTTTTTTATAATAATTAAAAAAAAATTCGAATTCGAGTTTTTTTCGATTTTTTGCATTTTCTGAGAAGATTTACTATAGTAACATATATTTTTTTTCACCATCGGAAAGTAGAGATTTCAACGAACAGAAAACATTCCAACTTTTTTAAAAAAGCTGATATTTTGACGGATGAGTTTTCGATTGAAAATTAGGGTGTTTTTTCGATATTAATTCAAAATAAGGTGAAAAAATAAATATTTTTAATCAAATAAATTACAGCGTATTTGGGACATGAAAAGGTAAGTTTTCACCAAATTTCGTTAAAAAAAATTTTTTGTAAAGGAAAAAAATAAAAAAACAAAAAATTGGTTTTTTGAATTTTTCACATAAATTTTGAGGTTATGTGAAAAAAGTGTAAATACAAAAGTTTTAGATCTTTTTATTACCTACAACTTTGCCATTTGACTTTTTTCGATAGGACTTTTAGTTTTGCCGGAAATCGAGAGAAACCGTTTTTTACCCTTCCCGACCTCAGATCGCCCGTAAATTACTTTTCCTTTCATTTTTATAATATTCCCCTCCTTTTCTAATGGGTTTCATCCTACTATTATTTTTTTCACTTTTTATTATTTTTAAAGGCTTCTACCCTGGTCTAAATATGAACTATCAGAAAATACCCCATTCAACAATTATCGGATATATTAAAAGATTGGGCTTACAATATGAAAAAAAATAGGGAAGATTACAAAGAATATGCTGTTAAAATGATATGGAATTCAACTGCAAAAATAATGCAAGAAAAATATTTTAAAGAGTACAATTTTAAATTTGATCCTTTTGCGGACATAATATTTAAAGAGGCTCGTGATGCTAGAAACAGTAAGAGAAAAGAATTGCAAGTTATTCCTGAAAAAGGAAAGCTATGTTCTGTAGCATTAGACAGAAGATATATAACAAAAATGGCAAAATTATGGAATATAGACGAACCTGAAGGATTGGTTCTTTCACATAGCTTCCTACGAATTGGCTTGGAAGGGAGGGGAAGTTGTAAATTGTAAAATGTATTATTTTAATGAAGAAAAAGACCAAGATTGAACTCCAACAGGTAGAATCGAATACAATGCCATATTTTCAAAAACCGCACAGGGTGGTTCAAAAAATTAACAGACAGCAAACGGTTTACACAAAATGACACTCATGAAAGTATTTGTGTATTATTTAATTGTACAATACAAATAAGGTTTTTTGTTTTTTATTCTTATGTTCTATCGATCATTTGGTCTCGCGATTTTATCATGTCAGTTTTTTTCGTAAAATTACTGATTGGCTAAATGTTTCGATACAAAGAGAAATTTATCCGATAAAAAAAGTTCTTGTGTTTTTACCCTTGATAAAGATGGGGTTAAGGATATTTGTAAATAACCATAAAATTTTTAACCCAGAAAACATATGGACAAGATGTGAGAATAGATTTTGTACTGGAAGAGGCGCAATGACGACGAAACCAATCTACTTGATTTCTTCTTTTAGTTGCAAACCAAAAAGATGGTGTCAAACGACAAAATGCTCGACCACTGACTGGGAAAATTCCGTCAGAGTATATAATCAGAGAAGTTGTTTATTCCTTCAGAAAATGGTGAAAATGTGTTTTGTTGACATATCTTTTAAAATAAAGTGTTGTTAATAGAAAATATCTATCAACACGATGTAAATTTTGTCTTTGAGTAAAACCAAATCCACAACAGTTATTAAAAATTATCACGATATTTTTCACTTATCTATATTTTTTCTTAAATTATGATATATCAGTAAATAGTAGTAAATTTAAGTTTCGCAATTGTGTTCCTAAAACCAGTAAAATGGTTTTTTTATGGAAAACTAAGCAGTAAAATTATATTTTGGGTTCAAATGTTACGTGTATTCAACTATAATAACAATATAACAGACACGGGTCAACATGATTTCCTTCTTGCAAAGTAACGGGTCATGTCTTGCGCATGGGTCGCCTAATTAGCCTATCATGTCATTAGAGATATTTGAGGTTATGAACTAAAAATAGTATGGGTGTGAAATAGTATATTTTATATAAACGCCGAAGTAGAACATATATAAAACACATTCTTCTTTAAATCAACAAATACATAATTAGCTGATTTCATAAACATTGTCTTTGCAGCTCGCAGAAGAATGGTATCATCCTTAAATTATTAGCGCGTACATCTTCGAACATCATTACTTTACTCTCGGCACTGATAAAATACCTGTATCATTGCTGCTATAGTATATTTACGATAAAAAGACGATGATGTCATTTTTAGTTACTTTCCTGCTTATCAGAATAAATATTAATTTACCAACCGTGAACAGCCAGGGCAATTTACAGCTATGGGTTGGCAAAACTTCAAGACGTTGTCAAATCAACTGGTAAAATTCCCCAGTTTGTTTTGACGTTTATTGACATTCGATCATCGTCTAATATTTACAAGTTTTTTTGGTGCTTTTAAATTCATTGCTTCTTTAAGATAAAAAAAACAGTTATTTTCATAACTAATTATTTAGGCAAATCTGCAGTGTGTGGTTAATAAAATGCCGAAGCAGCTGAACAGAAAATGTCAAGAGATAGTAACATCATTGTTGAGCTATTTTGAACGAGAATACCGAAATGGCGGCCCGCTTCTCCCGCTTACTGCTGTAAGAGACGTAAGTAATAGTATTCGCTATTTGAATTTATCATTATTAATTTTATTGTTACATATTCAAATGTAAATTATTAAATGTTTTTAATGTTAGGTTAGGTTAATTAAACTTGATAATATATTATTCTCTCATAAAATGAAGTAATTATATTGTAGAGAGTTGCAGAGCTTTACAACTTAGCGTTACCACCGTTAACCATATTGCGCCAAGCATAATAGAGGTGAACAGCCTAAAAGCCCACCGCATAAAACCTAGTGTTGAAATTGATAACTTGATCAAAATGCTTTCCGAAATGTTATATACGAAATGTATGGAAACAGTGAGTATATTGAATTTACTGTTTTATTTTATTCACAATTAAATAACACAATATTTTTTCAGAGCAACACATAACCTTGAAAACTTTAAAAGACAAACTCCAGGAGCGTGAACTCTTTAATGGTTGTTTAACATCACTCTGGAAGATAGTGAAAAATATTTGATTCAAATTCCAAAAAGATTATCCTCGTCGTGGTTTAATGGAGTTGCCATATATTGCATTAAAACGTGTACATTTTCTACATGAATATGTCAAGATAAAAAGGGAAGGTTTATATCAATTTGTGTTTTTGGATGAGACCTGGATATTTAAAGACGGTACTGTTGGACGTTCTTGGTAAGATTCTAATCATAGAAGCGTGAAAAAAACCAAAATTGGTGGTCCAAGGTAATTGAATAATAAAATTTAGCAATTAATTTATGATGTACTAACATTCCTGCCATTTTAAGACCTTTTCAAATATTTACTAGTCACACTATTTTATTTAAATCTATATAATTATTAATAGTTGTTTTGAGGTATGCAGTCTATCTAGGAAACCTAGTAGTAATTTGTTATATCCTTATTGTAGGTATATAGTATTGCATGCTGGTTCCTCTTCTGGATTTATTCCTGGAGCAGGGCTGGTTTTTTCTTCCAAAAAACAAGATGGTGATTACCACGGTGAAATGAACTGAGAAAATGTTTTGCATTGGTTTGAATACTAGCTTTTAGTGAACTTGGAAGAACCGGCCACAATTGTAATGGATAATGCAAGTTATCACAGTACAGTGATCAATAAAGTACCAACAACAGCTACCAAAAAGGCTGATATACAGAACTGGTTGATACAAAATGATTTTCCTTTTGAAAATACTTTCCTCAAAACCCAATTATTGAATTTAGTACAACGGTAAGTTGATATAAACATTTTTTAATATATTATGGTAATACTTAGATAACTTATTTTGTTTAAATATATGCATTTTGTAGGAATACACCACCAACAGTATATGAAGCTGTCATATTATCTGAAAAATATGGTCACCAAATGCTTCGACTTCCCCTTTACCACTGTATATTCAACCCAATTGAACATATTTGGGGCATAGTCAAAACAGAATAGAAAATAAATAAAACATCTTACTGGGTCAAAGCAAAATAATTGTTTTGAATACAATTATTTCGATAACGAAAATTAGCACGATTCAAAAAACAAAAGTTGTTTTTGCAATTCGACAAAAACCCCAAAACCGAAGTCAGGGGAAAAGCAAAAATGGGTGTACACAGAGCAGGAGCGCCAGAGTGTGTACCGGGTCGAACACGCGAAGGGAAAGTCCTTCCCTTGCCACGGTAACGGTACTAGTTTGTTTTTAGTGTTAGCGGCACGAGAGGTAAAAGTTCTTTCCGTTGTGTTAGGGTGTGATAGGGATACTGAGATTATTCCTTGACGGTGAACACTGTCCCCTGTTTCGATACACAAACGGTGGAATTACCCTCTACGCTAATTTCTTTTTCGACAGCACGATTCCGTTTATTGGCACGACTCGTGGTGACAAGCAGATAGCGAAAATCAAGAAATATCCCGGCGAGACGGAGGAAGTTTGACAACGCAGTTTTTGAACTAAATTCAGATTGGGATAATTTTTTTTACTAGTGAGATATTTACTCGTTATTGGTTGAGCTGGATTTTGAACTTGGGAGTATAAGTCAATTGTTATATACAGGGAGTAGCGATAGCAAATATATTTATTTGATTTTTTTTTTATTTTCAAAGAGACTGGACACATCTGTTCATTCTCAGTTAAGTTTTTCGCCCTGATAAATATATAATTTACCGTGTGTACTGGTATAATTAAATTTTGCAGAGTTTCGCCAACCTGACAAAAGTTAGGTTTCATTTTGTTAAGTAGGAGTTATCATTTTGTTGTGTCACATATTCTCTTCCACCTCGTAGGTAGGAAGGAGATAGAAATTTAGGCGAGGTTAATTTTGTACATGGTAACACAAAGGCCGGAGCGTATGTTTTTCCATTTTTCGTGGGTTTCAGCGAACTTGCGCTGATAAGTAAATTATTATAGAGAAGCATTGTTATCATTCTTTTGTTCAGACGTGATTATAAAATAAAATTTTTCTTATTTTGCCAGTGTAATGCATAAATTATCGTAGGTAATTTAATTACTGGGGAATTTCGCAACTTGTACGCCAGTGTCGATAAATAATTTAATTGTTCCTAGCTCAGCACAATTTTATAGAACAAAAATTTCACTTTCATTCCCTCAAGGTCAATGGCGACCTAAAACAACGTAAGCTGAAACGTTATTACGATTAAAAGGTAATTACACATAATATTTATTTATTGTCTTGACACCGGTGACTAGAAAGTTGGGAACCGAAAATAATAAACCATACGCCTCTCATGCATGTTGAAAAAGACCAAGCCGATAAGGGGGATAGTTTTGCTGTACCATCGCAAAAACGAGAACTCTGTCATAACTTTGTTTTTTTTTTGAATAGTTATATGATATACAGGGGTAGGATTAAAGTAAAACACCATTTATAGATAGATAGATGTATAGGTAGACTTATACCAGGGAACTCTAGTTACTTGGGTCATACGGGATTTTATATATATATATATATATATATATATATATATATATATATATATATATATGTGTGTGCTCAGAGAAATTATTTTTTTTATTATATATTTTCTGTATAACGTTGTGGTTCCACCTTATTTTACCTATCATCCCTACCCCTTAATTCCCCCTCTGGAGAGTGTAACAACCGTGGAAGTGTGACAGAAACGAGGAGAACAACCCTGTCCTGGCAAAGGACGATTAATCCGTTTTAAGACCAGGCGAACCTAGCTCAAAAATCGGTCTGGATCTGCCTTACACGCTCAGCCGCTCATTTGAGACAGAATTTGGTGGACTCGAAGGACGGGAGCGATATAGAGTGAAGAAAAGGTAGGGGTATTTTGGTTTTCAGGTGGTGACAGACGAATTTAGGTCTGGATTACATTTCACTGGTGACAGCAATTGTTAGAATAGAGGGTGTGCCTCCACTTATTATTAATTTTGACAGTGACGATGAAGATAGTGATGATTTTGTAGTGAAGTAGTGGAAATCTTGTGTTTTATTTTTTGTATATTTTTATCCAATTAGCTTTATTTCTACCTTCTCAAAATCCCTAATAACTATTATTAAATTAATTAGGTACAGTTATTTTATAATACACAAATTAAAGCGACCACAGTATCTCTACATAAATAATACTGATAAAATGGGATATTTTTTATTTTTATATCTTGTAACAAAATTTTATTTTGTGTATCTATATTTTTTTCCATTCTATTTTTATTATAATAAATATAATAGATATTGTATAAAGAAACAATATTTAAATTTGCATGAAGATGATTACAGCTTGTATTGATTCCTTTTAGCGTAAACCTTTGCAGTGCTTTTGAAGATGGTTCTATAGAGCATAGAATAAGGTATAAGGACCTACAGTCCGTCGTTTAACCCTCTTCTATGTAAAATAATTAAATGTTTATTCGAATATAGAATGATTGGTTACTGTTTCTTGTATCTTATCCATAGTTTTTCATGAATAAATATTTATATTAAATTAATCAAGCCTATCATACAAACCTTTTATTTTTAAATAAATATTTTTGATTTACGCCCTACGAGGCACGGAACAATGAAAAAGAAGAACTGTCAATCTAACATCAGATTGACTTTTCTAGTTTTCGTTAAGTAAAGGAAAAAACTACAGCTTGGCAACATCACAATATTTTGTTTTGCAACGTCATCGTCTTTTTATCGTAAATAAAGTATAGTATCTAGTATCATAACAGTTATGCAAGTATCCTTAGTTACGTCAGTTATTACTACTCTTAATAACTACACGGTAGTGTTTGATGGTAACGTATGTTTTAGATAAAGTGACTTTAAGTTTGTTGAACGATCAATTAACATGTTGCTTAAGAAGTGCTCGAGAATCTGTAAAACTCTATAAGAGTGGCATCTTGTGGATGTGAAACTAATTTTTTCAGGCTAAGATAATATACATGCCAGTCTGTTTCAAAGCTCCAACTTTGGAGGTCTGTATCTTGGAAACGGGTCCATAACTGTTATACCTTCAACTATTAGTCAAAATAAATGAAATCCATAGACAGATTATAATATTTTATTGCAAATAAATATTCATATGAAAATTATAATTGTATGCATTCTTACGAAATATAATTAAAACTAAACGATATTAAAAAACAATTGCAAGAACTTTTTTTACATAAGAACAACTGGATGTATCCGCACTCCATAAATCCATCAATTGATAATTAGAGTTTTGACAAACATTACAAAGTCTTGAAGAAAGTTTTAACGAAATGTATCAACATTCTTCGTTTATTTTGTTATGCGTTTATTTATGGCATAGATCTAATAAGACTAATCTTTCAAATAATAATACTAGATGCTAATAATTTATAAAAAAGGAAAATTTCGAAAAGCAAAGTTTCACTAAACGAATATCGTTTTTTACAGCTTTGTTTATGTTATATTTTCGAATTTTATGTTAGTAAATGAATATTATATAATATGAAAACACAGGACTTTGAAATTTGAAAAATCCCTTTCTTTACATAGCACCAGTAAACAAATTTCAACTACGTGATTTGGCCATTCAGAGAGTTATATTGGTTATTACATTTAGTTTTTTTCAAGTTATCAAACATTTTTAATATGTTTAACGATGCGTTAATGAACAATTGGTGTAAAAACCGTGTTAGCAAGGCAAACATTTACAAAATTTTCATAAACATTCCTTTAAATATCCGGTTTAGGTTCCGAGGAAAATGGGACTTGTGAACCAGACTATAAGTGAGAAATGAGGATTTGTGTTACTAGAATCACTAGTAATTTTGCAAAATTAATAATAGTTTTCCAAACTCATTAAAAGATAGTTTAATATCTAATTAGATCAGAAACACGCACCCTTAAAAAGGTGAGAGTTGAGGGTTTGTGTTGCTGCTTTAATGCAAAATTCCAGTAGAACAAAATTTAATAATTGTTTCAATAGTCTGGTAGAATATATTCCTTTAATCATTAATTAGTATCAATAGTCAATAAAAAGTTTGTCACATTTAGAACTTTTTACATCACCAACGGTACCATGTGTCGGGTTGAGGCATTCTTGACTGGTTCGCTCTTTTTTGTGAGAGAAAGGAAATAGCGACAAATCAGTGTTGGTTTTGACTTGACGGATTGTGGCGTTGGTCTCATAATAGTTGTTGAATTGAATTGAACCCTATAAAATTGATTTGGGCTCAAGTAAATAATGAAGTGGCAGTCAAAAAGATTACTTTTAAAAGATGTAAAGGAGCTTCTAATGCAAGCTTTGCTAAATGTTACAAACATTCACTGGCAAAATTGTGTTGCACATGTTGCATAAGAAAAAGATAAAATATTCAAGTTATATAGGATTGTGCATGATTTCCTAGAATCAATAATAGTTTCTTTCTCTAGTGGCGACAATGTTTGATTTGTTATAAATTATGTTCAATAAAAAATTGTGCAAATAGTTTAATGACTAAACTATTTTTATGCCAAATCTGAAATTACTACTACTAATTACTACCTAATATTCCGTTGTGTCAGTTGTGTCTATTTTGCGTCGTGAAAAATGCGGCGCCCATGGGCTCATTCTGAAACTAGTATTTCAACTGGTAGTCGACAAATGTTACACTCTCAAGTGGAACAAATTATATTAAACGTTTATAGTTCCCTTCTAGAACGTGGAATATCCAAAGATCAAGCTGTGCAAGAAAGTGCTTCTTTAACAAAAACAACATATTCCACAGGGTTTAAAACAGTAAGTAACCCTGTTTAAAAAAAATGAAAAGACTCTGGCGGTTCAAAGAAAGTTGATGTGGATATAATTCGAAGAATAATATATACCTTGTCTAAAGAGAACAACGAAAACAAACTGGCGCGAAATAGCAACAGGAAAAACCCAAAATGAAAGAACAAGCATAAAAGATCAAATAATATATAATAAAATTGAAACATGGAATATCAGAGGGTTGAATGAAGAAGGAAAATTAAAACAGTTGGACCAGGAAGCTGGAAAATGTTGATATCATAGCATTACAAGAAACTAAACAACTAGAACACGGCCCACAAGAAATTGCAGATTATATATTCTTTAATAATGGGGGGACAGAATGTTAGGGACTGGTTTTATAGTTAGGAAAAAACTTGAAATGGATGGTCATGGACTTTAAACCTATCTCAGAAAGATTGTGCACTTTAAAAATACGAGGAAAGTATCACAAAATTACACTTGTAAACATACATGCACCAACAGAAGAGAAGGATATAGAAGTGAAAGAAGAATTCTATAGTAATCTTGACAGAGTATTTGAGGCTATCCTCAAGTATAATTAGAAATATAGGTAAAGAGGAGACGTATATGCCAACAATTGGAAGATATAGTGTGCATGAGAAAACAAATGAAGATGGCCGATTCTTGATAGATTTTGCGAAAGAACACAACCTCAGAATCAAAATTACATATTTTCAGCGCAAAAATACTCATAAAGGTACGTGGATATCTCCAGACGGGAAAACAACGAACCAAATCGAACTCGAAGAAGACCAATGCGTGACCAATATACGAACGTATAGAGGACTCGATCTGGACTCTGATAATTTCATGGTGAGTCACATTAGAGCAACTCATACTAATAAACAAATGAAAAGAGGATACGAATGGAAGACTAGTTGCAAGGTTATTAACAAATGAGCAGAAAGAAAGATATGAAAAAGTAATCAGCGAGGAAATGGATAACATAACGGAAAAAGATACAGAGCATAATTGGAAAACTATAAAAACAATAATGGATACTACAGCAAAAAAAACAAGTAAAGACGATAGAAAGAAACTCCAACCATGGATTCATGATGAATGAAATTAACTGTCTCAACCCTTACTTTGTGGAATCTACTCATATTAGTGTTTTAAATGAAACTTACTGTTTCTAGTTAACTCCACAGTTTATAGAAAAATGTTAATTTTTTAGAATTTTTAACATTTTTAATAATCTGTGGAGTTAACTAGAAACAGTAAGTTTCATTTAAAACACTATTCATGATGAATTCTTGCACGAAATAGATAGAAGAAATAAACTAAGATTAAAGACTCTAACAACAGAAGTACACGATGCTAAAGAAAAATACAGCGAACAAAAGAAAAGAACAAAGAGATTATTAAGAAGGAAGAAGAAGGAGTACAATGAGCGACTACTGCAAAATGTAGAAGATAATTACAGAAATAAAGATCTGACAAACCTGTATCAAAGGGTCAAAGAAGTGGATAAGAGAATAAAAATGAATGCCACAACTACTGTTAAATCTGGCTTACAAGATACTTGCCACCTGTATCAAGGATATTTTAAAGGAAAATATGGAAAATATAATCGGAGAATACCAATGTGGATTTAGACGAGGTAGGAGCACAGTGGAGCAAATCTTCAAGCTACGAGAAAAACAGACTGAGAGTTATAAATTTGGAAAACAGACGATGGTGCTATTCGTCGACTTCAAACAAGCATTCGATAAAGTAATAAGAAATGAACTGTACAAAGCTCTGGAAGACCTAGGAATAAGCGGAAAACTGATCAGAATGATTCGACTATCACAACAAATGACTGAAAATGAAGTAAGAATAAATAACGGTATGTTAGAGAAATTCATCGTAACTGAAGGCGTAAGAAAAGGCGATCCACTGTCATCCATTCTCTTTAGTCTGTTATTGGAACGAGTAATTCAAGAAGCAGGTATAAATAGGTCTGGACTTATATATCATAAGAGAAACCAATGTTTAGCATTTGCAGATGACATAGTAATATTAGCGAGAAGTAAAGAAGAAATAAGACAGGTAATAAAAATATTGCAGAAAAAGCATAAAAAAGGGCTCTATATGAATGAACTGAAAACAAAATACATGGAAAGGACAGATCGAGACTTTATAAAAGGGAATTATCTAACAGTAGAAACAGCCAAAGGAAACATATATAGATTTGAAGAAATAGAGATTCGAGTACCTTGGAACAATAATTACACGAAAACCCAATATAGAGGAAGAAATCCAAAACAGAATAATGCCTTTAATAGATTATTGAAAAGAAAAAATATATCAAGGAGCGCGAAAATCAGGATTTACAAGACTATAGTTACATATGCCTCCGAAACATGGACATTAATCCAAAAAGAGCAAGGAATGCTACAAATATGGGAAAGAAAACTATTTGGAGGAAAATTACAAAATGGAATATGGATGAAGAGGACAAACAAAGAGCTCGAAGAATTATATAAAAATCCGGGTATTATTGGAATGATAAAATCTCAAAAACTAAGATGGTTAGGACATATAGAAAGAATGGGATTAGAAAGGCTACCGAAAATATTGATAAATAGCTCAATAGGAGGAAGGCGAAGAAAAGGTAGAACCAGAACAAGATGGAAGACGGAGATTGAAGAGGATCTACGAAGACAATATCAGAAATTGGAAAAGTAAGACAAATGACAAGGTGGGATGGAGGCAAGTCGTCAACCAAGCCGTGGAAAGGTTAAGATATTAACGTGCAAATTGGAAATAGGTGCACAACACAAGAAATTTTGGAACGAACCGAAGTAGTGGGCATTCAACTGGAGAGCACAACACAGATAGAAGTGAGAGGTCGCCTACGTCCGATCACGGATATGGTACTGTAAGAAGAAGATTATATATATATATATATATATATATATATATATATATATATATATATACAGGGTGGGGCAAACTTCTGACATCGGAGGATTACATCGTTGTGGTAAGAGATAAAACTTTAAAGAGTTTTGTGTGAGCTAATACAGTTACCTAGGGCGCATTTTGGAAATACTATCGATTCTACAGGGTATTCCAAAACCACGTAGCAGCACAAACTTACATTTTTTTAAATGAAACGTACTATATTTTGTTCAAGAGTCGAAAAGATCTCACCGAGCGCGTTACAAAAATATAGCATTTTTTTGTCAATAATTGGCCATATCTTATTAAAACACCCATATAAATATTAGAATGCTATATTTTTGTAACGCTCTCGGTGAGATCTTTTAGATTCTTGAACAAAATATAGTACGTTTCATTTACAAAAATGTAAGTTTGTGCTGATACGTGGTTTCGGAATACCATGTAGACTCGAGAGTATTTTCAAAATGTGTCATCAGTAGCTGTATTAGCTCACACAAAACTTTAAAGTTTTATCTTTTACCACAACGATGTAATCCTCCAATGTCAGAAGATTGCCCCACCCTGTATATTTATAAAGAGAAAACTGTGCCTACATTAGATATTTCAATGCAATGGCTTAAAAAGAATGAAACTGGTATCCAGTGTTGCAAAGAGACTTTAAGGAAGTCTCTTTTACAAAACGGATTTACATTTTAAACTCTCTAGTAACAGAAAAATCATAATGTAATCTGTGCGCGTTAAGAAATGGAGATTTGAATACTTATTGGGCATAAACGAATTTAGAGAATATGGTAGAACAGTAGTGTATTTGGATGAAATTTGGTTCGATACAAACAAAAGTTGGTAGACTCATCTGACTTGTGCCAAACTATACTCGATAGTCGAAATTGTGTAAAGTGAGTCAGAGCTATCTAATCAACACTTTGGTTAAAGCGCAGTTGCCATATGTATTCTAGAGAGAAATGCTATATTTTATAAATACACTTCAAATCCATTGTGTCAATATTTCAGGTACAAAAGATGCAATGTAATTAAGTCAATACCAATTTAATATATTTATTTCAAATTTCAAGCAGACTAATAATAATTAGTTTACTTGAAATGTGAAATAAAGTGTTTATGTATATTTCTTGAACGCAAAGTTTGTTGTGAAAAACTCGCCGATTTGACAATGTTGGAGAGTCGCTTCAATGTTCCGGCTTTGAGAACGAGATAGATAGATCGAGCTACGCGAATGAGACAGTGATAGTAAACAGTTATGTGAGGTGTTTATTCTCTTCATGAGCGTAACATCAGTATTTGTGTTGTGCTTTTGTGTGATAAATCGGTTATTATTGGTATTTATTGTAATATTTATATCGGTATATTTAGTGACAATAATGGCGGAGTGTAGCGGTGTTGGCGATAAAAAACGGCGTCGTAACAATTTAATTCGGGAAGAAAAAGTCCTCATATTAAATGTGTACGAAGGACTGCGTGCCATGGACAAACAGTTGGGTGTTAGTGACGCTGTGATTAAGTGCAGTTATTTAACTAAAGTTTCTGAGAGTACTATATACAATATTCTAAAGAAATCGCGGGACGGATCTTTGACAAGAGAACGAGGTGAAAACTGTAAACCGGAAAGTAGGGGAAGAAAGAAAATTGTTTTGGACGACCAAACACGGAATGCTATACGTAGGGAAATACATTCTTTTTATTTTAGGAATGAAATCCCCTCGGTAGCTAAATTGAGCAAGGTAATAGAAGCTGATGATACTTTACCAAACATCAGTGATAAAGTTTTGAGACGAACTTTAAAATTAATGAATTTTCGTTACCAAACAAGAAGTAGAAACAGTGCCTTAATTGAACGAAATGACATTGTGGAATGGAGGAGAAATTATTTAAAACAGATACGACAGTTTCGTAACGAAGGACGGCACATATATTATCTTGACGAAACATGGTTAAATGAAGGCCACACTGTGTCAAAAGTGTGGCAAGACATGAATATACGAAGCAATCGACAAGCCTTTATGGAGGGTTTCTCTTCCGGTTTAAAAGCTCCCTCTGGGAAAGGACGTCGACTGATTATCACTCACATTGGCAGCGAGGAAGGATTTGTAGAAGGTGGATTACTAAGTTTTCAGTCCAAAAAAACTGTCGATTACCATGAAGAGATGGATGGTAACCGGTTTGAAACATGGTTTAGATCAATTTTAACAAAGGTAACTCCTGGTTCAGTGATAGTTATGGATAATGCTTCATACCACTCTCGTCGACTGGAGCAAATACCTACTTCAGCTAGCCGCAAGAGGGTTATAATTGATTGGTTAGAGAGTAAAAGCATTCCGCACAACGAGGCAATGCTAAAAGTTGAATTATTATCTCTCGTACGGAAACATAAAAGCAGTTATATTAAGTACGTTGTCGATGAAATGGCGAAAGATTTCAACGTCTCAGTTGTTAGACTTCCTCCCTACCACTGTGAGGTAAACCCCATCGAGCTGGTTTGGGCCCAAGTGAAAAATTATGTTGCGAGAAAAAACAGTACATTCAAAATGGCTGACGTTGAGAAACTGTTTGACGAGGCGCTGCATACCGTTACTGCTGAGAGTTGGCGTAAATGTATTCAACACGTATTAAAAGAAGAAATAATGTTTTGGGATTTAGACATACGTGTAGAAGTAATGACGGAACCACTCATTATCGATATAGGAGGAGAAAGCGATGATTCTGAGGAGTCGTCAGGGAGTGATACCGCTTCCAGTTAGTCAGACATTTTACAAGTGACCTCGCAACATACCTATACTTATTGGTAATTTATTTTGGTCTTGACAAACAACTTTTTTTTAGTTTTAGTAGTAGTAAGTTGGAATTGACTTTTAAACATTTTTTTATTTTGTTTTAACTTACTTATGAACAACTTGTGATAAGTTATTATTTCAAATGTTAAAAATTGAAATTCCAGATATTTCAGTATTCGCACCCTTAAACTATGATACGCTCATGGAGTTCACTTTAAATCGGTAGATAACCGATGACGTCACTTTACAGAATTTCGACTATCGACTTTTTTATATACATCTTATTATAGCTCATCCTTAAAAATGTGTATTATTCTTGGTAACACCCTGTATATACATAATGATACCTACCATAATAATTTCGTATTTCTGTTCTCTCAAATTTAAACGCCAGAGCGTACAAGAACATTTTCTATTTATTTTTTATTTAGGACTATTAAGAACCCTTCAAAAATGATGCGCTCATGAAGTTCGCTTCTACAACTGATTTTATGGACAGTAAGAGCGATGAGTCACTTTACAGAATTTCGACTATCGAGTATAATGCGCCGCCTAATAAAGAAAAATGCATTACGATAATTCGTGGTTCCTTTATTCTCAATTATCTACATTTGATCAGAAACGACTCACATCTTACCATTTTTTAAAATATTTGTTTCATAAAAAAATACAAATTTTTTTGAAACTAAATTTCAATTCAAGTGCCATCAAATTTGACAACTGCTATTAACATTTTTTTCAAAAGTATACGCAGAATTTGGAATTGTTTATAGATTTAATATTACAATTCGTTATATTGTTTTTTTTTCGTTTTCAATAATATGCATATGCTCGGTTATCATGTGTCTATATTAGCTTAATTATTTGTCAGTTTGTGGTACATTATTTCCATACTGCATAGTTTTAGAATTACTAGTAATTTATGTCATCGCTCCCAATCTAGTAACTTTTTTAGTGATTTCTAGTGGTGTGATTCAGGTTTCTTAAAATACCCAACTGTAACTGACGTAGTCAGTTGAAGACTCGAGCTGGATAACAGGGCAGCATTCCCATTTTGTGGTATTATGACTGCGTTTCATGTTAACCAAGATATATTTTTTCCGATACTGTATTTTAGAGCTATACATTCTTCATATCTAATTGTTTTCATATAATTTCAATTGATTTGAAAAACCACGAATACCTGATTTTATCAACGTTTCCACATTCTATATAACATTCAATTGACTATTTTGTTAACAGTTCAAACGAGTAAGTTTTCTTCAATAGTTGAAACTTTGTTGACAATGTTTGAATGTTTCATATTATTACAAATGAAATAAATATTATTGCTTTGTTATTGGAATCCCGCAAACGAGATAGAGAAGATAGATAAATGGTTATACTGTGACATTTAAGGGGGCAATCAGATTGCAAATATTATCTTCCGTATTTGAGATAATTGAAAACCAGGGATTTATCATATTTTTGTTTTTATTTTTTTGTAGATCCATTTAAAGAGATATCAAAAACAATTGACACATATCTCTCTAAAAGGATGTACAAGAAAATAAAATCCAAAATCAGTTGTTTGCAAAACAAAATATTTGAAATCTAATAGGGTGTAATTATCAAGAGCCTTTACCAAAAGATTTAACAGTTTCTCTATCTCTTACTGTTTTCGGGATCCCCATGATACACCTCGAATTTTGGTTACTCAGTACAGCTGAAAATGATTCTGACTGACTATTTTATATATTTGTATATGATATGACGTCATTATTGATGAAGGAGTTCTGGTTTAGTTCGAAGGTAAATAGTTGCATAATAATGATGGCAATAATAGAATACATATTACAAAATACTTATACTACGCATTCTTTTCATTTTTTTACAATCCAAAAGTAGTAACTCACAGAATAAAGCAGCAAGAACGACGGAGTCTAAAAACTAAAAATATATAGTAATTTTTCTTCCGTGAATTCAAGACATGCTGAATATAGTTTGCGAAAACTCATTTATATCAATTAATTTCTATATAAAATCATATAACTATGTAACGATTATATTCAAATATTATGTAACTTATAATATGATGAAATATTGAAATTATAATACGGAATTCAAACAGCTTCTAATATGCGCGTTGAGAGCACCTTTCGAGACACATCCAGTTTCGCAGTGTGGGCATTTATAAGGCCTCTCCCCGGTATGCGATCTCATGTGAATCCTCAAAGGAGCCCCTTGGTTAAACGATCTACCACAATAATCACATACGTACGGTTTCTCTCCATTGTGTATACGTTCGTGCATAATTAGATAATCTTTTTTAATGAAACTTTTGCTACAGTATACGCAAGAGTAAGGTTTTTCTCCAGTGTGTTTGCGATAGTGGATTTTCAATTTATCGGTTCTAGAGAAACCTTGACCGCATACGTCGCAAAGGTGTTTCTTCTCGTGCGGTCCTTCGTGGTAAGTCAAATGTTTCGTCAGCATGTGCTTGACTAGCGTTTCGCTTCTAGCGTACATCTTCGGGCACATGTGACATTGTGTTTTAGAATCTTTATCTAAGACGCTTACTCTATGATTGCGGATTTGATGAGCTACTAGATAACGAGAATAAATGAATTCCCTGCTGCAAACGATGCATACGAACGGTTTTACACCTAAATGGAAATTCTCATGTTCTTTGAACGTTGTGGCGTCGTTAAAGCATTTTCCGCACGTGCGACACTGGAAATCGTATTTTCTAAAGTGCATTCGAGTTATATGGGTCAGCATAGCTGATTTTCTGCTAGCTGTATGGGGACACATCGGACATGGGAAATTATTGTCCTCTCTGTGCTGCTGCATGTGTACAGAAAAATTCAAGGCACCTAGGAAGGTGAGCTGACAAATCTGACAATCGTATCTTTCATCGTGAGATTCGACATGCTTCTCCACTTCTTCTTTAGTTTGAAACTCAGCCGAACAATTACTACAAGTGAAAAATTCCAACACTTCGTCGTACGTATATTTTTGATGTTTTAGATCTTCTTTGAAAACATCGTCGATGTCATCGTGGACCAATTTTCTGTGATCGAACATATTTTTACGCGATTCGAATTCTTCGAAGCAAATTTTGCACACCCACGCTCTTGCTTTGTGATTCGGTTTCACTTTCGGAACATATTTTGATTGTGTCGATTTTTTCGGTTTTCTTGCGACGGTTTTGGGTTTTCCTTTTTTTGTTAATTTTGATTTTCTCGGAGATTGTTTTGATGTATCACAATATGGGAAGTCGTCCATTTCAGTTTTAATGTTCCTAAAAAACAAAAAAATGTTGTGTCTGGTAGGAACAATTTTTATTCAAATAGCATTTGACATGTTCGATACAAAACTTACCACAGTAAGATATGAATATAAAAATCAAAGTGTTACATTAGTTATAATCTAGTATATAATAAATAAAGCAAAAAAGCCTAGACTGTCGTGATCGGAATGAGATGGAGATAAAAAATATTTGACTTGGTCGAACTTCTGTAGAAGTTCAGTTGCTCTGAAATGGTTGAAAGTGTGAGACTTATAAGACTACGGATAAAATACAGTGAGAGTGTGAGGCTGCCAGAAAATAGAGTATAAAGGCTTTGTTTTTAAATCCCCTTGGTCTGTCGGTCGCATTTCGCTCCGGGAACAACAGTTTTTGCGACCTACATACAACACGCGGCCAGAAAATTGGACGCACTGCGTGATGTAAAGGCCTCGGCTTGTGAATAATATAGGGTGAAATTAAAAATGTAATACTCAAATATTGGTATTCTTAAAATATTTAAATACAGACAAATATTAACGAGGGATACAATGATAGGGCAGGCGTACTAATTTTTATCGAAATAAAAATTCTGAACAGGGCAAACTCAGCGGGAATAGAAAAAACAAGTGAATACAAATGTTTACTAAAAAATCCCCAACCGAAATGTTTGCCAGTGCAGAGGTGTGGGATGGGAAGGTGCCGAAAAACGGTTTTTTGCGATTTCCGCTGTGAATATTGGTTGTATCGAACAAAGTTATATGGAAAAGTTATAGATAATTAAAAAATACACAATTTCTGATTTTTTCGTTCTTAATTATTTAACTTCTCCAAAAAAAAAATTTAACCATAATTAAAATTGTCACAATTGTAGCTTCTTATATCCCAAAATCGGAGTATTTTTGTGCTAACTTAATTAGTTTTTCAGAAATTCAAAAAAAATGTTTTTTTCAAAGCCTCAAAAAAGGGTTTCTTCACCCTACATACTTCATCAGGCTCGGTTTTTTTCGGAAATATCTCAACTTTCACATGGAATAATAAAAACATATACCTTCAAGCACAAAAATCGTTAAAATTGCAAAAACCAACGGAACTTTAAAGACCCGTATGAAGTTATCCACGGATTTTTTTAACAATCCACGAATATTTTTTTACAAAATAAACTGTACTTTTGTAAAAAAATGTTAATATAGGAAACATATAATGACATTTTAATAAGCTACTTAATTTTCATACAAAAAATTAAACAATACGCGAATAAAAAGTTTTCAAGTAGTTGTTCTTGTACATATTTCACGATTCTGAATCCAAGACACAAAAATAAAAAAAATTATTCAATTATTACAAAGAACACCTAATTAGAAACCAATTGAATAAAAATGGTGATGTAAGTATTTTTAATAACATCAAAAAAAATTCATAAAGATTACAACTGAAGGCCGACGCGCATCGTTCATTTTGAACTTGAAGCCCCAAAATGTCTTCTAATTTTCTTCAACTATTCCAAAGAACACTTAATTAGAAACTTATTAACGAAAATTGTGATGTAAGTATTTTTTATAACGTCAAAAAAAGTGATAAAGATTACGATTGTGCGCTGACGCCCATCGTTCGTTTTGAACTCGAAGCCCCAAATTTTTTCCGAATATTCTTAACTATTTCAAAGAACACTTAATTAGGAACCTATTAACGAAAAATTGTAACACAAGTATTTTTTATAACGTCAAAAAAATGCATAAAGATTACGATTCAGCGCCGACGCGCATCGTTCGTTTTGAAATCGAAGCCCCAAATTTTTTCAAATTTACTTTAACTATTTCAAATAACACTTAATTAGGAACCTATGAACGAAAATTTGTGATGTACGTATTTTTTGTAACGTAAAAAAATATGGGTTTTGCCAAAAACAACATTTCAGTTTTTCGCAATTATAACCATTTTTTGTTTGTTTGAATGTATACCGGGTGTAAATGAAGTAGGGGCCAACCCTGTAACTTTTAAATGGGTAGTCAGATTTCAATTAAAATTTGAAGGATTATATTACAATTAAATTGGGAATTTTGTAAGTGAAAAAAAAAATGGCCGACTTCCGGTTTCACCGGAAATTGTCCAAAAACTGAAAATTTAAATGAAACACCCTGTATATTTTTACATTTTTGGATTCTACGACCCCAATTAAATACAGTCCAGTTGTCAAATGTCAATTCTAACTAATTATTTTTTAAAATAGTTGTTCAATTTTTAATCTCTATGACACCATTTAAATTGACAGTTGACTTAGTTGACCCCCACAATTTAATTTTTCCTAATAATTCATTCTCGTGAAGTTTGTTAACGATTGAATTTAGAAATGCCAGTTTTTCCACCTAAACTCACTTTTTCCAATGGAAAAATACAGGGGCCACCCTGTATATTAAATATACTCTTTCAAATACCAAGATAATGATATAGAGATGTTGGAATATCTAATGAACAGTAACCCCACCATGCGCAGACGACGAATATAGGACTCCGAGATACCTACATTCTTAACTGAAAATATCGTCAATTTATTTTCTTTTATCGTATTGGACCGATCGTATATTTGAGGTGTTGGTGAGCTTATTATTTTCTGTGTTTATTTTAAGGGTAACGCGTTTTAATATTTAGTGTTTGATTTAGACAGTATAGTTATTAGTTAAAATGAGTTTACGATTGTTATAGACTTATGAATTTAGTTATATACGTATATATTATTATTATTATTTTGGTTGCATATTTACGATATGAAATATTATTTTATTTTTCCCCCAATGCAATCTATGATGCGAGAAAAGTATTGGTTTACCCACAAAAAAGTTGGATTTTTGAATTTTGTTTTGAGTTATTTTCACGTTTTTCAGCGAATAATACACGCCTATCCTAACAGTCAATGAGATTTCTTCAATTTCTTAAAATCAACCAATTAACTATCATTTCAAATGATGGAAAAGCTACCTAGATTTCCCAATAACTGATAAATATGCGCCTTGCTGTTAATCAACTATGCCGTGAATGTTACTGTCAGATTATTTTTGAGTTTTCCTAATACAACGTCTTTTCAAAATGGCAATATTTGGCCAAGAATCTCAAGAAAATATTGAAAAAACTGTACAGAGTGTTACTCCGAGAAGTACAGTTAATAAATTGTCTGCATTTATATAGTTGTGTATTTATCTTCCTAAAATACATTCGAGATAATTTTTTTAATCGAGAAATACATTACAAATTGTATTCAAATTTTAATGTCACGGCGAAAATTCTCGATTTATTGCCATGAAAATAAAATTTCATACAATCAAACATGTATTTATTGATAAAAAAATGATCTCTTATGTATTTACCCCCGAAAAAAGGGTTTTTAGGAAAAAATCCTGTGTGTATGTCGTCGCCGGCGACTATTTCTTGTTAGCACGATACAGCGTCCGGAATGCAAAAAGTCACCAATTTTATTTATGATTGAATATTGTTCAATATATCTCACAGGTGAACCCTATTGATTTTCAGGTCATCAGCGCCAGTACTATGGCCCTATAGAATAATAATTTTTTTTACAGACAAATCTTCAATCATGAGCAATTCTAAACGAGTGGTTCACAGCCAGAGTCGTGAAGTAATTTATAACGTATATAAATTCATGAAAGAAGAAAAGGAACAAGATAAACTTAAACTTCCCCTAAATTGGTTCCAAGAAAGAGTAGCGTTAGCCACTGGTGTTGGGCTGAGCACCGCAAGAAGAATAATCAAAGAAGCTGATTTAAGAAAGAGTGGTGAAAAGTTTAAGTCACCAAGAAAAAATATTATCAAACCGTGCACCCCAAGAGGATCAGTAGATGAGTTTGAAGAGGAAATTATTAGGAGAATATTTTATTCATAGCAGCTATTCACAGACGAAGACCAACGATAAAAGGTGTGTTTGAAGAAGTTAAAAAGGAAGAAGGGATTAATTTTACAGGGAAAATCGATTCATTTCGAAAATTAGTGCGAAAAATGGGATTCCATTGGACAAAAACTGAAGACAACCGAAAGCTCTTAGTCGAAAAATTTGATATTAAATCCAAACGAGTCGAATATTTAAAAAAATTGAAAAAATATTAAAAAGAAGGGCGGGAGATTTTATACTGCGATGAAACGTATATTCATGGTTCACATACTGTACCAATGGCATGGAACAAATAATTGTCTAAAGTCACCTGTGTCCAAAGGACAACGACTCATAATTTTACACGCCGGGGGTGTATCAGGCTTTGTACCCGGAGCTCTAACCATACTTAAATCGGGTCTTAAAACAGGTGACTATCATGATGAAATGAATCATAATAATTTCAGCAAGCGGCTTAAAGAAAAATTCATGGTAAACGTCACAAAGAAATCTGTCCTTGTGATAGATAATGACTCTTACCATAATGTTTTGGTCGAACCCATTCCTAATTTTTCATGGAAGAAAGCATCTATGCAAAACTGGTTAAGGGAAAAAAGCATTTTTTTGGAAGAGAAGGCAACGAAGGCTGAACTGTATGCAAAAATTCAATTAAACAAGGCAATTCACAAACAATATGCCGTCGATAAAATTTTAGCAGAACGGGACATTCCAGTTCTATGTTTACCACCATATCATCCTGAGCTTAATCCTATCGAAAAAATATGAGCACTGGTGAAAAATCACGTCGCTGCATGTAGTAGTACGACGTTTAAACTTGATGAAATGTTGAAAATGAACGAAGAACAATTTAACCAAGTTGGGAAGGAACAATGGGAAAAAATGTGTGCTCACGTTGAAAAAGTCGAAAAAGAATATATGCGGAAAGAATATATAAAGAATGAAGTGGAAGATTTCGTAATTTCACTAAAAGACGACAGTGAATCTGATTCCTTCTTATTTTCGGATGAAGACGACCCTGAGAATGAGGAGGAACTGGACGATTTGGGTTGCCAACCATTAATGTGAACTTTCATGTTTGGCTGTTTTTACAATGTTCTGGAATTATCCTGTGTATGTATTTTCTTTTTCTTTTTTTACATTAGAATTTTGTGCTAATTAAATTTGTCAAGAAAACTCTATGGCCTCTTAGTATGATTTTTTGTCAAACCCCATATTAACAGATTTTAAAACTTTTGTTTTTTTTCTTTCTCTAAGTAACTATCTATTTTTTATTAATATTATAACGTGTAATATGACAACGTTGTTATGATTTTTTACTGATCAGGTATATAATTCTTTTTTTTAATAAATTTCAAAGACAACAAAGCTTGTTTGTTTTTTACGTCCGTAATAATGATATTATGAATGCAGTTAAATAAATGGGTTCAAACGCGCTACCCGTTTTATACTTTCAATTAAAACACTGAAGTACCTAGACCCTAGACCCAAGCCAATATTTTTGGGTTTCACTTACAGAGTGTTAGCCGAATTTCCACTATCGCTTTGCGCAGGAATGGTCAAGGTCACTGTTCACGAGATAATCCAATACCTATACATATTCATATCATTTACTTCCTAAATAAAGTGGTAATTCATAATTTTTAAATTTTTTTTGAACACAACATACTTCTGAAGCTGACTGTTTCCACACTTGTAACCTAACCTATAGTTCAGTTTCAAAATAGTAGGCACTAAATTCTCAGAAATATTGCATTAAACCGACAACAATTGTAGTCAGGCTGTGATTTTATATATCTAGATCAAAAAATATTATTAAGAGTGCAATGCACTTAATTAATTATAGGAAAAATTAAAAAATGTATGTTTGTTACTCTCTTAGTATATATATTTTTTTGTTTTATTGTGTATTTTTATTATTTATTTCTATTATTTATATTATTAGGTTACACATATATTCCAGTGTTGAAACAGAGTCGGCTTAAGGAGCATATGGTGTTAAATTTTTATTGAAACGTTATAAATTAATACTTTATTTAAGAACTAAAGGATATGAATATGTATATCATTTTATTGGTATTTCAAAGAGCTATTTAATATACAGGGTGGTCTCTGTATGTTTCCATTGGGAATAGTGAGTTGAGGTGGAAAAACTGTAATTTCTAAATTCAATCGTTAACAAACTTCACGAAAATGAATTATTAGGAAAAATAATTTTGTGGAGGTAATTATAAGTCGGCTGTTTATAATTTTGATGGTGTCATGGAGATAAAAAATTAGAAAAATATTTGAAAAACTAAAACTAAAATGACACCAGAATTGACATTTGACAGATGGAATCTATGTATTTAGGGTTGTAAAATCCAAAAATGTAAAAATATACCTATACCATACCCTGTTTTACCTATTTCCGCAGATTTTCCCTGTTCGGAATTAATCCGCCAAATAGCCAGTTGCGCAGGTAGTACGCCTGGGTTATGAGGACGATGATCCAGTTACAACCCTAGCTATACATTCGGTAAGAGACAGTGAAGCATTTTCAGTTCCTATGAACAAATGTAATTTTGATAGAGACATTAGCACAATTAGACAAATAGCAACATCCAACGGTTATCCATTGCATATGATAAATAAGCTAATTAATAAAAAAGAGGAAAAAGTGGCATTACAACTAATATTTCCTAAACAAACTGATGAAATAAAAACTTATAAAACCATCACATATGCAGGAAATATTTCTAATAATATTTCAAAGATATCTTTAGCAACGAATACAACAATTGCTTTTAAAACAGAAAGTAACGTAAGTACAAAATTGTTAAATGTTAAAACAAAAATACCAACATTAAAGAAATCATGTATATATAAACTCAAATGTCCGGAATGTAATGCTGTCTATTTGGGTCAGACCCTTAGAAATTTTGAAATCAGATACAGTGAACACTTACGAGCATACAGATTAAAACAACCAGATAAATCCCATTACGCAAAACATCTACTTGACAACAACCATTCATTGACACCAAACACAGAACTCGAAGTACTACATATTTGTGATAAGAAACCAGAACTGGATTTCCTTGAAGAGTTGGAAATTAGAAGACACTTAAGAAACCCACAACATGAAGTCGTCAATGAACAGATAAATCTAGGGAGTTCTCCACTATTAGACTGTCTTCTGAAGTGATAATTGTACAGATCAGCAGATATAGTTTTCCTGGTTGTCTATATCATTGCACAGTTATACTGATCTTAATTGGAAAAATGATATCCAGGATATCACCATAGGGCTACTATTATCTAAGCTTCAATATTTGTAATATCACATCTTCTTCTTTTTTCTATTAACGTATATTAAGTCAATCACTTCTTGGTCTAGCCAAAAATAACTACTAAACATCAGGTAGGCATAAAATGAAATGTAACTTCTGTCATTCTGACGATGATATTCAGTTATCGAAACAATTGTCAATTTTTTAGAAATTTTAATATTTTTCATTATATTGTGGAATTAGTTAGAAACGTTGAGTTTCATTTAAAACATTAATATGAGTAGATTCCACGAAGTAAGGGTCGAGACAGTTAATTTCATAATTATAATCAATGATTATTATCAACATAAAAAAATGCCAAATTATAAGTAGTTACTGTAGATGCTTAAATTGTCATAATTGGTAGACGCCATTCTGAAAAATGAGTTTCTTTCATGTTGCTACATCGATTTAAAAAAAATCATCAAAATCGGCCCAATAGAAGCCGAGATACAGCAACTTTTTGCGCCGCGCTCGATTTGAAGCGTCGATTTCAAGTTTCGCACGCCCCTCAGATTTGACGCGCCGAACGCTACCGCTACAATTTTTTTTTATTTTTCCTACATCGTGCACAAGGGCGATGTTATATCTCAAAGCACATACAAAAACTTCTCGGAAAAATCTATCTGCTCGCATTTTTTTTATTGTTACAACATTAATAGTTATACCGCAAACACTCTCGATCTTTGACGTTTATTATCTCAGCACCTATTCGGCCAAATCAAACGCATTTTTTTAAAAAAGAGCGTCTTTCCGAGAACTTTTTTTAGGTACTTTGAGTACTTTTCTTCGGTATACAAATTCGCTTCAAAAATTAATTATTTATAAGACGAAATTTTTCCACTTTTCAAAATCGCGTAAAAAAATTATAAAAACTTAAAAATTGTTCATTATAACTATTGTGTATTATAGTTTAGAGGTCTAAGTAGTTGTAAAAAAATCGGCGCCTATTACAACTCAAAAATGTAAGCCTGGCATGATAGCAAAAATGACGTAAATTTTTTCGCGGAAATTAATTAACAATTAATTCATGTAAAAACCATCAGGCCAATTTAATCGGCCTTTCGCATATTATTTTATACTATAATAAGGTTCTTAAATCCCAATTTATAGCGTGATTGAATGATTTCTTAGCTGCGAAACAGATGCTTTAAAATAACCTCGTTTTTTAGCTACTTTTTTTGCATTTATCGCAATTTCTCAACGAAAAAATTCAATATAACGATTTTAAACCAATTCTATCTTGTAGAGAATTTCATAAAGAACAAATTCGTAAGTATTCTTTTTTTCTCTATCTTGCATATTTAAAGAGTTATATTAAGAAATATCGGAAAAAATGAGCGATTTTTGCGTTTTTTGCAGTTTATGATTTTTCCTGCAAATAGCACAACTTTTTCAGCTGGCGGACCTTCATATTTTCTTTTCTTACATGATTTCCGAGCTTTTTCAACCAATATCTAATCTACGTCACGACACAGCCATATTTTAAAGGTTTTGGGGTAATTCTTCTGGACAAACCGTTTTTTTGAGTTGATGGAAAACGTAAAAACAACTCAAAAAAAAATTCCAAAATTCCAACTTTTTTTGGGGTTAACCAATACTTTTCTCGCATATTAGATATGTTGGGCGGAAAAGTAAAAATTATAAATAGGGTATATGTAATTCTATTCAATCGATTACAGCTGGGTACTTTCGGCAATTTTTGGGCTCGCATACCAAAATATTCTTAACATTTAGATCAAAGCGAATAGAATTGAAAAAAAAGTTTCCAGTGTGATGGAAGAAATTTCCCCGTCATCAAAAACTTTCCGTCAAAAAAAGTGGTTTGCGCGGAAGATAAAGAATACGTCTATCAAAATCATTTAAAGAAATTAAAATCCGCGATGATGAAAAAATATTTTTTTATTAAATTTTTTTTTAAATGTTCGTCAAAATAAAAACACGCATACCGACCCTTTTGAGTTGGTATGCTTCTAAAGTATGAATTAAAAATAAAAACTTCCCAATCCGCAATGACGGGGCTTTTTAGATTGCTGGCTCCTAGACTATCCACAAAACAGAAAAATCTCATTTTGGGATAAAAAGTTATCAAACCAAAATAAGAAAAACATTTGGGGTTTATAATCTTCTTTCTGATAACACCGCTCTACAAAATTTAAAAAAAAATTTGTTGCCAAGTATTTATGAACGAATTTAGGGTAATTCAGGTCTGCTGAATTCAAAAATAAAAGCAGTTTTTCCAAATTGGCTCTAGTTTTTGAGGTAATAGATACATAATTTTTTAAGGAATTTAGCTATAACATATGCTTTTTGTTTTTTAAGAATAATTTACGAACAAGAAATTTACGCAGAAACGAGAGTTCGACCCTGTTTAGTGAGCGTACCACGTGCCGACTGCTGATCACGTGATCAGTACGTGCACTTGTTTGTCTTGTGTCTCTTGATTTTAACTGTCAGTACAGCGTAAGCAGTTGTTCTACTAAGACTTAGCGTCGCGGTTATTGTGCTTTTCTTACGTATTTTGTGTATTTAGTTCTCATTACCTACCTAGTGAAGTGATTTAAATTTAATAGACGTCAAGTGGAAGGTAGGAGTACATGTGACGAATATTTGTACCTATATTTTTAACTAAAGTTACTCTTTTTTCAGAGGAATGAGTTCTTCACGCAGAAGCTGTTTGAACAGCCCTAATTTATTCTGCTACATTTGTGGCGAATATACTGTAGCGAAACAAAGAAAAAATATCACAGATTTTGTTAGACACGCTTATTTCGGCGTACAGCTTGGAGACCAAGACAAGTCCTGGGCTCCCCATATAGTGTGCAAAACGTGTGTCGAATGTTTACGACAGTGGTCAAACGAAAAAAGAAAAAGTTTGAAATTTGGTGTGCCCATTGTGTGGAGAGAACCTAAAAACAACCATGATGATTGTTATTTTTGTTTAGTTAATGTAAAAGGTTTTAACAAATACAAGAAAGGCAAATGGGATTATCCTGATTTAGAATCAGCACGAAGACCTGTGCCACATAGCGAAGAGATTCCCGTACCAGTATATACAACACTGCCAGATGTTCTGATGGCGGAAGAAGAAGAAGAAATTAAGGACCAGTACAGTAGCAGTGGAAGTGAATATGAGCAGGAAATACAATCAATACCACAGCAGTTCTCTCAAGAAGAACTGAATGACCTGATACGGGATCTCGGTCTATCAAAGTAAGCATCTGAACTTCTGGCAGCCTGATTAAAAGAAAAAAACTGTCTACAACCAGATATAAAAATAACCATTTATAGAACACGAGAGGTTAAACTTATTCCTTACTTTAGCCAAGATGAAGATCTTATTTATTGCAACAACATTCCCGGACTTTTTCGTCAAATGGGAATACAATTTGTTCCAGGTGATTGGCGACTATTCATAGACAGTTCCAGTAGAAGCTTAAAGTGTGTTTTGCTACACAATGGCATCCGATATGCGTCAAGTCCTATCGCCCACTCAACAAAACTTAAGGAAGAATATCAAAACATCAGTTTTCCATTTGTGTTGATCTTCTTCTTGCTTGGGCAGCAAGGTGGGTACACAAAATACCCTTGTTTTATCTGCTTGTGGGATAGTAGGGCGAAGCAAGATCATTGGAATATGGTTAATTGCCCAATAAAACAAAATATGACTGTAGGAACAGCAAATGTCATAAACGAACCATTGGTTGACCGTGAAAAAATCATTCTCCCACCGCTCCACATCAAGTTAGGACTAATGAAACAATTTGTTAAGGCTTTGAGTAAAGATGGCGAGTGCTTCAAATACATTTGTAGATCGTTTCCTAGGCTAAGTATGGAAAAGCTAAAAGCGGGCACTTTTGATGGCCCTCAAATTCGCAAACTTATTAAGGACTCTAATTTTAAAAATCACATGACGACACTTGAAGCTGCTGCTTGGTGTAGCTTTGTTATGGTAGTTAAAAATTTCTTGGGTAATCACAAAGCGGACAATTACGAGGAATTAGTGCAACAGATGTTATTAAACTTTAAAAACTTGGGTACTAATATGAGTATTAAAGTACACTTTCTTCACAGCCACTTGGATAAATTTCCCGACAATCTTGGCAATTTCAGTGAGGAACAAGGGGAACGGTTCCACCAGGATATAAAGGAGATGGAGGTAAGGTATCAGGGCAGATGGGATCATCATATGATGACAGACTATTGTTGGAGTCTCCAACGTGATGTACCTGACGGTCCTCATAAAAGAAAATCCTACAAAAAGAGCTTATTTCCTACGAATTAGATGTAATTTTTCAAATTAAATTATTTCTTTGCTGTTATACCTAATCAGTAAATGAATTTTATTATTTTTTCGTTTCTCTTTTTTTGAAACCACTTTAATATTTTTTACTAAAAGTTGCTTATAAGGGCCATTGGTCTATTAAATTGATATTTTGCTCTATCTTATCATATTTTGATAATATATCTCTAAAATTAGAGCCAATTCACCTAAATGGACTTCAATTCGTGATTAGCACCACGAAATTACCTAGAAATCGCCCAAATATTGTTGACAATAAAATTAGTGTTGATCAGTGTCATAGGTTTGTTTCAACCTGCGTCAGAAACAATTTCTTACAGTCAGAATTCTGCGCACTAACTCAAATGTGTTCTAACCAGAATTAGTGCGCAGAATCCTGACTGTAAGAAACTGTTTCTGACGCAGGTTGGAACAAACCAAATATAAATTATTTGAGGTTTGTTCCAACCAACACGAAAACCGTACAATGTACGTTACAAATTCAGTTGACCTGCTGATTACTGAATATAAAAGTCTGACATCAAATTCACTAATCAGCAGGTCAACTGAATTTGCATCGTACATTGTACTGTTTTCGTGTCGATTGGAACAAACCTTTGATGTATCGCGGATAATTATACTGAAATTTTGCTTGAAAACTCTTTATTTTAAAATAAAAAAGTACATACAATAATAACATGAAACTGAAATTGAACTAGTAAATACTTATGATACGTTAGAAGCCAAAATCGATGATAAAATGTTCGCCCATATCTTCCAGGTTAACATTTTCAGCGTCATCTAGAAAAAACCCCAAAACTGATTCGTCTTTCGATGCAACAGTTTTCTTTTTTTCGTGAGCCTTCCAATGTTTCTTCCAATATTTAAAAGCGGAAAATGCTTTTCCGCATAAATCGCAGCAGTATTTCTTTTCGCCTGTGTGAACTCTCATGTGCAGCTTGAGATTGTAGTTATTAGCTATAACTTTGTTACAGACGGGACATTCTACAGTACGATCTTCACCTATTTGATGCATAATACTTTTATGCCTTGTTAAGCTTTTCATAAAAGTAAACTCCCTGCCGCATTCATCGCATTTGAACGGTTCGTTGATACCGAAAAGTTCCTTCCTGTGATTAAGAGACATGTGTCCGTGGAGGTATCTTTTCACGGCAAATTTCTTATCACAAAATTGACAAGAATACTTTTTAATGTCCAAGTGCATCTCCACGTGAGAATCCAACATACATTGGACCAGGAAGCCTTTACCACATATATCGCAGTGGTAATTGAATTTACCTTGATGACGAAGAATGTGTCCCTTTATTGACGGTTTTCTGGTGGTTTTGAACGTACAAAGCGTACAAGAATATGTTTTAAGGTGCATATAATTGTGATAGACAAAATCTAATGTATCTTTGAACATCAAATCGCATTCTGTGCATTGATAATTATCACTAATGTGATCTTCTTTATGTGTTTGTAATTCCTCGGAAGTTTTAAAGCTTTTGCGGCAAAGATCGCAATATTCTTTGCCGTGCGTTAACGAATGTTTAACGATATTTTTTACAAGTTTGCCACAGATGCTACAGAGGCATAATTTCTTGGACGACGATTGCGTTTCCGTACCTTTACTAAACTCTTCTTCGGATTCTACAACTTCAACTATATTTTCAAATTCTATTTTTTGTCCGTCGATATAAACATATTTTGAAGAAGTATCAACGCCTGAAAGATATTCCTCTTTTATGTCGATATATTCATGTTTCACTTCGTTATCTTCATCGATTAAAATGAGAATCTCCTCTGAATTATTATTTTTCCTAAAATTACATCTACGTTAATAAAGATAAATAAAATAAAATAAAGACAAACAAAAAAAATAATGAAAGGAGGAAATAAAACACGTTTCATTTTAAAGATCTTTTTACTGGTTCTAATAATTACAAAAAAATTATACATACTTTTAGCCAATAATTTCACTTTTTAATAGTTATTTGTAGAACAAGTGTCACAATGACTCGTTTTGTAGTACGAGTACTACAGAAAGTCATTGTGGCACAAGTTTTACACAATATTTTTTATAATTCGCATTTATTTAATTATTTAAATAAAATAGAATTTCATATAATCACTGGTTTTAAACTAGGAGGATTGGTTTGAAATTAAATTGGCAATTCTGTAGATTCCTAATTGATCAGATCACAGATGGTTTTATTCAGCACTTCTGACTTTTGACATATTATGACCGAATGATTATGTAAATTGTAAACAAACTTTCATTTAAGCAAGAAGAGGATGGGTATTTGTTTGAAAAAGAGCTTCTTCGTATATGCTCTTGCGATCTATTTATGTTATATCATGAACAGAATTATTTCTGTAATACATCTTCACATAGATATCTGGTAATTTATCCCAAAAATCGAACGTTTTATATACCTATATATTGATCATATACAATATAAAAATAAACAATTGACAAATCATTGATAAATAAACGTTAGCGAACTTTATTCATTAATATTTTTAATATATAAATCATTCTAATTTACCTTTAATATAATAATTTGCTAGCTAAAACAATGTTAGACCTTTTTATTTATAATTTGTGCCAAGGTTAAAGTCAAATGTCAAATAAAAATATAACTAAATTCAATAACCAACTGTACACTGAAAATTACTATAACAGTGTTCAAAGAGCTTCATTGTGACACTGTAAACAATGTTATAATGAAGTCTGTTTCATACGCGAATTATAAAAATATATTTATCTAATTTTGACATATAAAGTGACATTTTTCAAAACTGACTTCCGTTAGCAAACGTCACATTTTTCGTAACCAGTTACATAATGAAAAATATTATGTAACTGGTGATGAAAAATTAATTTTATCACCAGTTAATAAAAACAAGAGAGAAAAGAAGTAAGTTTAATGTCATATTATAGAAAAATAACAACAACTAGAACCGATGAGAACTACTAACAATAATAACAACATAACGCACAACAAGATAGCCATGACCACAATGCTAGGGTTGAGAGTTCGAGACTAAACTAGGGAAGATTTTTATTTTATTAGTGCATTTAAAAAAATGTTAAATAGCTATTTTCGATTTTAATTTAATATTAATGGTAAAATAATAAAGAAAAGTCTGAAATTAATGTATTGTTTTGTGTAATATTGGTTGCATAACTTGTAGGAATCAAAAAGTGCTGTTTTTAAATCAGAAAAGTTAAAAAACACATTGATGATAAATTAAATTTTCTTTTTGTCAAAATTAGATAAAATCTTGTATGAAACGCTTTATTGATAGGTAAACTAAATTTTCTTCTTGTCAAAATTAGATGAAATCTTGTATGAAACGCGTTATGAAATGCTTTTTTGTGTAACTCGTGTCATTTTGCGAGACCTCGCTCGCCCCGCTACGCGGAGCTCGCTCGTCCCGCAAAAATTCCACTCGTTACACAAAATGATGCATTTCATAGCTGGTTACATAAATAGCTTATTTTTCACCTACTCACATTTGACTATTAGTCGGAGAGCTGATGACGAATTTTGGGAAGTTTCTTTAGGCAAGCTGAAATTGCGAAAAATTACAATTTCGTTAATTGGCGAATCCAGTCCTGGCGGTCATTTAGCGAATTAGCGGTTATTTCGCTACTGCGCAGCATGTAACATTTGCAAAAATAAATTCAAAAAATATATTTTTGGCAACTTGAATTTTTCTATCTATTTATTTATTATTTCTAGAAAAAAAATCCCAGACGTTTTTGACGGTTATTAAGGATTGCCAGACGACTTCAAAATTATTTTTTTAAATTACCCAAAAATATTCTTTAGGCAATCTGAAATTTATACCACGTGTTTATTAAGTAATTTCAATAATACCTGCAAATTGCCTGACGATTTTGCGGGTTATAAACAATTACCAGACGTTAATAACGTTTGTAAATAAGCGCAATAAAAAGTCTTACGCGCATCCGTAAGTGCGACAAGGATTGGCTATTGAGAAACCTCGTGTTTCCAGCTTACATTCGGCACTGCGTTCATAACAGATTATTGTCAGTTCGGAGCCTCGTGAAAAATTATCTAGGGTTTTTGTATCTTTTTTGAAGATTTTATTAAAACATAATTTCTTTTTTAAAATTTAGCATGTATGTATGTGCATATATGAACATGTAACTATTTGTGTATATAGTTTGAACTGTTTTATATCAGTGCTGTAATTATTTGAAATAAAAATTTAAATTTTAAGGTTATGGACAGATAAATCACGATGAATAAAGCAAATTTAAAATGTTTTATTTGTAAAAAACGTATTGATAAGATCATTGTTTTTAGTGAAGAAACGTTGCAAAAATGTAAAAACATTTTAAAAATTCGCCAAGACAATAATAAACGGTATAGTGATGTGGAATTGCCGGTAAATGTGACCCAAACAGACGGTTATCATTCGCAATGTTATCGGCGTTTTTCAGATCTAATGAAGTACCACATTGAAAAAAATGTTAGTACATCATCTCGACCATCTACATCTTCAACAGGTATTATAAACAAATTTTTGATGTATTTTTCGGAGTTAAGTAATAATAATACTGAAATTAAATGACATCTAATAATTTTAATAATTATAATTTTTTTCACAAATAAATTAAGACAAGAAGAATTAATGTAAGGAATTTCATATTTAGAAACTCAAAAAAATCAGAAACGCAATTTTTTAAAAACAATTTTCTAGACCAATTTTTTTTCTAGAAAAATAAAAAAAATTATCAGGTGTCTGATAATTTTAGTTTCATAAATGATGAGTTTAATTTAAAAAATATTTTTATACAAGTGAATTTAGAATGGTGTAAAATTATAATTCTTTCGTTTGTAGTAATTCAATCGACCTTTTTTTTATACCTGAATAACGAATTTTTACCTGACTCTCTCTTCAAGACTGTGTGACTTGGTAAAGAATAAATTTCTATAGTTTTCTGTCGTAGCAAGTGAATTAGGCTTTACAATTATTACTTATTTTTTTTATTCCTTTTTTTTAATTTTAACAGAATTGACTCTGTCTCATTTTTCTCATGTAAATAAAATGTCTCCTTTAAGATTTTAGTAAACACAAAGTTTTATATTGTTACGAAACAGCACACTGGTATAGTCCCTAAATCCGACTCTGTCTAAGCCAGGTATAAAAGTTAAAATGATGGCGGATACGCAGGGTTTTTGCCTGCTAACTGTTTACGACTATCTTATCTAAACATTGTTTTTGTGACCAGTCTTATCTAGAAAATGCCAGAAAACTAATTGTTTTTGAGTAAGCCGCAGTCCGGAGTTTTCTAGTAAAAAGGCACTAGTATAAATAAGGAAACGACCCGAGAGGGTTCAGTTTAGTTGATAAAGTGATCTCGAGAAATAATAATCAAGTTTGTGTGCATATAAATTAAATTTAAGTGATTAGTTAAGTATATATAAATTAAGTGTTAGTGAGCTAGTGTTTAAATAAATTAGTAAGTAGCAATACCGTGTGTTTTAAATTTATCCCACCCGTTTCCTGTTTAAATAAATAACAAAAACATTACAATATAAAACATAAAAATTTAAAAAAAAATTGAGAGAATTATAAACCTACAGACTTCTAGATTACATTTTCAGGTAATGAATTTTATGATTATTAATTTTTCTTTTCTTTTTCTAGGTGATTCATTGATTTGTGAAGATACAGAGAAAGCACTTACAGCAGATGAAACACCGCCACCGCCAGTAAATATTGAAAAAGTGGAAATTAGCCAGAAAAATCCTGAAATCCATGCTTCATTGTAAGATTTTGAACAATCGGAAAATAAAGATGCTACTGTAATCAACACAAATGTTTGTCTTTTTTGTACAAAATCTGCAAAAGAATGGAAAGGGCAAATCCAAAAACTGTGTGATCTCGATGTAGTAAGTTTAAAAGTAGCTATTGAGCCTTTTCTCAGTTTTGTTTCCGACACTGAAATTTTTGATAAACTCCAAGAAGTCCAAGAATCAACAATTTTAAAGGCTCATCGAATTTGTCGGAAAGAATACATAAATACACTCCAGTCGTTTGTTGATAAACCGCAAACTTATCACAAAAATATCCAGTTTCATAAGGAAGGTTTCGAAAACATTCGTCAATTTATTGATAGTAATATTATTTCGAAGAAGAAATGTCATTTTTTCACGTATTTATGTGATTTTTATGAAGGTTCAATCAAGGATGCAGCACGTAAATATGGTCATGTTTATAATACTTTGTCAAAAGCCAATTTTGAAAGTAAAATTAAAAAATACTATGAAGGACAACTCAAATTTTCGATTTTTCACAATAAAAAAATTGTTGGTCCCATTAACCGTGAAATTGATGATAATTTATATTCTAGAAGAAAAATCCATCCTTCATTGTGCGGCTCTCATTTTGAGGCAAAAAATATTTGACATTGAAAAACAAGCGCTACCAGAAGAAATAAAAACGGCAGATTTGTTGAACGGAGAATGCAACATCCCTACACCTTAAAAATTTTGTATCTTACAGTTTTAGCTGGTTGCCACAGTAAACGAAGAAAAAGTTTTGACAGTTATAGACTAAGCAACTCGCTAGCAAAAAAAATATAAAAAATTACATATTTCTGCTTTAAACGCAGTGCTGTAAACACGAGGTTTCTCCATAGCGAATCACAGCGCGAAGAGCTCGGGCCCCGGCAGCTGCCAGCATGCCTCGATAGCTATCCTTGTCGCACTTACGGATGCGCGTAAGACTTTTTATTGCGCTTATTTACAAACTTTATTAACGTCTGGTAATTGTTTATAACCAGCAAAATCGTCAGGCAATTTACAGGTATTATTGAAATTACTTAAACGTGGTATAAATTTCAGATTGCCTAATGAATATTTTTTGGTAATTTTAAAAAATAATTTTGAAGTCGTCTGGCAATCCTTAATAACCGACAAAAACGTCTGGGGTTTTTTTATTTGAATTCTAGAAATAATAAATTAAAAGATAAAAAAAATTCAAGTTGCCAAAAATATATTTTTTTGCAAATGTTACATGCTGCGCAGTAGCGAAATAACCGCTAATTCGCTAAATGACCGCCAACTCTTGGACTATATGGTTTAAGTAAGCTGGCAAGAGAATTAATTAGCATTTTTCAATATTTTAAGGTAATTCAGATCTATACAAATCAGAACTAATTATATGTTATGAGTACTTCTTTATACAGGGCATAACAAAAAAATGGGTCATAAATTAAACCATATATTCCGAGGTCAAAGAGAAATATGAGACGTTTTTTCTTGCATAACGCAGTTGTTCTATTAATTTTTGAGGAAATCCCAAAAGCGAAATAATATTTCAGGGATTCCTATAGTTTTAGTTCAGCCAGAATGTCTTTAAAATAGTTTATATTTGTTCGTTTTATGATAGAATTTTCGATTACTTGAACATAACAAATCACCATGATAAGTTTCTAAAATTGCATGGCAATGTTCATCGATTTAATACTAAAAATTACAAAAACATCGTTGATCCGAATTCAACCTGCCAAAGAACGAATATGTGAGACTCCAGCGAATTTAGAATATGTTACCACCACTTGATGGATAAGCAGATAAGTTTGGTGATGTTTTTGATGTAGCGAGTGATTTTAGGTACCCATATTTTTTTTCCTTTTCAGAACTTATCACTTGGGGGACCAGCAAACAAAAATTTACTAGCGACAGACGATAAAATCTGATATTGCAGAAAGCGTGATTCAGCGATTGAGCAAAGTCTTTCGCTTGTTTATTGTAACGATGTTATTTGTAATCTGGTACAGAAATCGGTTTATAGACAATACTTTGTTAAATGAAACCCAAGAAAGGACCTACCATGTGATTGACTTAATATATATGAATAGAAAACAGTAGAAATTATTATATACAAGTATTAATGCTTAGATATTATTAGCACTATGGGGATATCCGGGATATATTTTTCCCATATAAGATCAGAATAACTGTGCAATGATTTAGGAAACCAAGAAAACTATATCTGCTGATCTTGACAATTATTATTTAAGAGCACAGCTTAAAAGTCGAGAATTGCCTAGACTTATCTGTTTATTGACGACTTCATATTGTGAGTCTCTTAAGTGTCTTCTGATTTCTAATTCTTCAAGGAAATCTAGTTCTCGTATCTTATCACAAATATGTAGTAATCCTAGTTCTGTATTAGGTGTTAATGAATGTTTGGTGTCAAGTAGATAGGATTTCTCTGTTTGTTTAAATATGTATGCTCGTACGTGTTCACTGTGTCTAATTTCGAAATTTCTAAGGGTTTGACCCAAATAGACAGCAATTTAAGTTTATATATACCAGATTTTTTAATGGGGATATTTTTGTTCTTATGTTCAACAATTTTGTACTCATGACTTTCTGGTTTAAAAGAAATTGTTGTATTTGTTGCTAAAGATAATATCTTTAAAATATTAGATACTTTTAGATTGTCATAAGTTTTTACACGTACCCGTATTGGGGTTACGTTGACGTAAAGATGTAGTTAAGAAAACCTTTTTAGCAGATAACGTATCGTTTCGTGCTAAAACCAGGATGGTCAAAGCACAATTCTTTGGTAAAAGTAAAAAAATAATGAAAAATAATAACTTTGGAGTTATAACCAAACCAATATCAAAGAAGACCTGTAAAATAGCACTAATAGTACAGAATACTGATTTTGGCTGGTATACGGATACGTTTACGTATACGGAGAAGGAACGTAACAATCCGTTCAACACAGCGTATCGGCTGAGCCGTAACGGGTCTACACGCAATTCGTTACGGATACGGACACGTGAAAAATTTAAGACAAGCTAAATGTACCTATTACCAGCACATGTGATGGTTTTGTAATTTTATATTTCCTTAGTTTGTTTAGGAAATATTAGTTGTAATGCCACTTTTTTGTCTTTCTTCTCTGTATTTGTAAAGGTTGGAAGGGTGGGTAGACCCCACAGCACTTAGGCCACAATTGGCCTATTGTGCATCCTTCTGAGGTTCAAAACTTCATTCTAGTTCGCCTACTTCAGTCGCCTGAATTAAGTTCCCTCATACTGGCGTGTGTTAGCCTGTGCTCGCCGAATACATGAAACCTAAGATGAGAGAGTGGCTGACATTCACAAAGAATGTGCTCGACAGTCTCATCTTCTTGCTCACATCCTCTACAAAGTGGGGTGTCAGGGAGACCCAGTCTGTGGAGGTGTTTTCGTAGGTGGCAGTGACCAGTCAGAATACCCGTGGCTGTTCGTAGGTTCCGCCTGTTCATAGTCACGTATTTTTTGGCTACTTTGCTGTCCGGATATCGTAGCAGTTCCTTGGCAAGCATGCAGCCGTCTGCGTCGTCCCATCTACCCTTATACTTATTAAGGGAGTGTTCCTTTAATAGGTCGACCGTCGCTGACGCCGATAGACCAATGAAAGTGCCAGGTCCCAAAAGTTTTTGGGAGGCTGCCTTCCTGGCTAGCGAGTCTGCAATACGGATTCCTTTCGATTTCTCATGGCCCTTAATCCAGCCTAAAGTGACCGTGTTGTTGTTACAGGCTTCGATTAAGGCTATATGACATTCTAGTACTAGGCCTGATGTAATACGTAGACTGTTCAGGGCTAGTAGTGTTTGTCTACTGTCCGTAAGGATGTATATGTTATTACCTGTGGCTTTCCTTTTGGTAATCTCTTTTGCAGCGATGCAGATAGCAGTGAGCTCTGTTTGAACAACACTTGCATTGCAGCCCATTGCCCATTTTATGTTTAGACTCAGGGGTCTGGAGAAAATTCCACATCCTGAGCCCACATTTGATTTAGACCCATCTGTGAAGATGCGGATTGCGTCTTCTTCCGTTGGGTCTTGTTCGTTGTTTTTAAATATTACCTTGTAGGGCCTGTTAATGGCATATCGCGGTGGAATCGTGTCCGTATTGGCCTGAGGGCCTCATGCCACAAGTTACGTCTCAGTTTACCGGATCCTACATCAGGTAGTATACCGGTAGAGCGTAGACGTGTCATGGTCATCAAAACAACCTCCTTGATGTATATGTCAAGGGGAGTGAGACCGAGGATTACCTCCATAGCTCTTGTTGGTGTGGTTCTCATGCCTCCTGTAGTGTTGAGGCATGCTGTTCTTTGGATTTGATCCAGTTTACGGACGACTGTCAGCTGGTTTGCTTTAGCTCCCCAGGCAATCGCGCCGTACGTTAGCATAGGTCTGATGATGGCAGTGTAGATCCAGGCAGCAACCCTAGGTGACATTCCCCAGGTGTGGCCGCTGGTTCTACGACACAGCTCATAAGAAATATATGCTTTTTTAACTCTGTTTTGTAAGTGAGAGTTCCACATTAACTTACTGTCAAAGGTGACCCCTAAATATTTCACCTCTGAAGAGAAATTAAGTTATAAAGTAATTTATTTATTATTTGTATTAATTTCTGTATCAAAATTATATTTGTTCATAGAAACTGCAAATGCTGTGTGTATCATATGCCGGTAATTTATGTGCCATGGAATGATTGGAATTATATGGAATAGTCAAACCAGTGTGTGTTGGTATTCTGTAAATTGACTAATCAAGTATATTAACTCTTTGAATTTTTAAATCAAGAAAATTGATTGAGTTGTTTTCTTTAACTTCTATTGTAAATTTAATTATTGGGTGTACATTATTAATATGATTGAAAAATACATCTAATTGTCATTCACTATCTATAAAACAAGCTAATATGTCATCTACATATCTGTACTAAGATAAGATATTTTTTGAAATGTTACATTCAAAGATTTTTCTTTCTAAACTGTTTACCAAAATTGGTGATATAGGACTTCCCATTGGTAACCTTCATTTTGAACATATACCTTATAGTCAATAGTTAAATAATTCTGATTATTTTTTTCACTTCTCACAATCTGACATTTTGGTGGCATTACAACTAATATTTCCTAAACAAACTAAAGAAATAATAAGTTATAAATCCATGACTTATGCAGGAAATATTTCTAATAATATCTTTAGCAACAAATGCAACAATTTCTTTTAAAACAGAAAGTAACATAAGTATAAAATTGTTAAATGTAAAAATAAAAATATCAACATTAAAGAAATCTGGTATATATAAACTTAAATGTCCAGAATGTAACGCTGTCTATTTGGTTCAAACGCTTAGAAATTTTGAAATTAGATACAGTGAACACTTACGAGCATACAGATTAAAACTAGAGAAATCATATTTCGCAAAATATCTTCTTGACACCAAACATTCATTGACACCTAACACAAAACTAGAAGTATTACAGATTTGTGATAAGAAACAAGAACTAGATTTCCTAGAAGAATTAGAAATTATAATACAATTAAGAGACCCACAATATGAAGTCCTCAATGAACAGATAAATCTAGGGAGTTCTCCACTTTTAAACTGTCTTCTTAAAAGTAATACTTGTAAAGATCAGCAGATATAGTTTTCCTGGTTTCTTATATCATTGCAAAGTTACCCTGATCTTAAATGGGAAAAAGATTTCCAGAATACCCTATAGGGCTAATAATATCTAAGCTTTAATATCTGTAGTATCATATCTTCTTCTTTTTTATATTCTTATATATTAAGTCAAACGCAAGGTACGTCACTCTCGACGATGATATTTAGTAATATCGAAAAAATTGCCAATTTTTTAGAATTTTTATATGTGGAATTATTTAGAAACAGTTAGTTTCATTTAAAGAAGTAATATGATTAGATTCCACACAGTAAATTTCATTAGAGACAATTATTTTTAGTACTGATTCGTTTGAGGTCACTTTTAGTAACTAAACTATTGTTATAAACTAAACTTTTTTCAACAAATTCGATTATTTCCGGCACAGGAAATAAAACATTGTCGCGTAATTAAGGTCCTACATTTATATAATCATTATTCGACATTTTGCCAACAATTATGAGCGTCTTCAAAAAAAGAAAGAAGTTTATGTAACTTGGACATTAATTAACCAACCACAATCCTAGACGTAGCCTTGGGCACTAGTCAATCATTATTTAATAAATGCTGTGAATTACTCCTATTATGCAATTTTGTCGAAAACTGTATATTTATAGACATCTGAAAAGGTAAAAGGAGTAGAGGAGAAAAAGAAAAAACTGTACATGAAGAAGTACTTTTATTTTTTGGACGTACTATCAAATCTAGTAAATAATGTATGTTATGAGACATCATACAATATTTGGAAAATAAAACTTATATTTCAATGTTTGAGTTTCATTCCATTATAAAAATTATATTTGGAAAATATTCTTTTCATCTGTCAGATCTGGATTTCTTTTTTTTATATATCAATAAGATGTGGAGAATACTTATGACAAACGTCAAAAAACGATTCAGGATAGTATCCGAATTCTACATCAATCACAGGTACATTTAACATGTATTTATCTCGATTATAAAAGTTTTTAATCTTGCCGCAATTACTTGAGGAATCGACAATTTCTTATTGAAAAGTTTCGAACTGCCAAAAGTTACCGTTGTAACTCGAAGTACTTGCCTTTAACAGCACATATTGAAATTAATCAGTCTTTAACGGCAAGACATTTATAATCTAACTCCAAATTTAACAGAAGAAAATGTTTAGTACCAGTT
The DNA here is from genome assembly GCA_963921935.1 of Galeruca laticollis. Lineage (NCBI taxonomy): Eukaryota > Metazoa > Arthropoda > Insecta > Coleoptera > Chrysomelidae > Galeruca > Galeruca laticollis. Next base: position 214,267,584 of record OY998177.1, read on the forward strand.
TATAAATATAGTGGTACCTATATATTTTCAATAATTTTACTTGAAACTTTTCAAAAATCATGTAATCGTACGAACCATTAAGTTTGATATTCACATTAATATTAATATACTAAATACAAGAAAAACCACAGCAAATGGATGTTTTAATTCCTATAGTGTGGGCAAATTAGATATAAAAAATCCGTGCTTCTCGAAACATCGTCCAAAGCTGGAAAGTGTTTTAATACCTTAAGAGGGTCCCGAATAAGAGTCCCGTGAGTTTGCGATGGATTCTGGCTTCTGCTCAAGTTTTGAGAGTAAAAAAACCGCGGAATTTTCACACATGTTTAAATTTTTCGCGTATAACTCCTAATCGTCGCATAATACAGAAAGTTATACTCTTATCTTGATTAAAGAACATTAAATTCCGCGTCGAATGGTGTTTAGTTTGTTAAATTTGGTCTACCTGTTTAGCCGCAATTGATTTCTAAAGCTGGTTCATTTTTACAAACTTGTTCAAAAAGTAGATTCTTTGTTTAATTTTCGTCTTAAATCTCCTAAATGATGCATCCTACAGAAATATTTACTCGAAGCTTGTTTAAAGAAAATTTAAGTCCGCGTTGGATAGTGTTTAGTTTAGTGGTTTAGCAACCCTGGCTGTGAAGATCATGACTGACAACGTGGATAGAGAAGTACTGCCAAAGTCAGCAGATTTGATCTGGTAGCTTGGGAAGTGGAATGATATTGACCTTCCAGGGTGGAGCGGCTTCATGGAGACAAGCACATCAAATGAGACTCATGTATACTGTGCCTCCCGTTCATTAGAGCCCTTCCCTCACATTTCGATACAATCTACCCAGTCCTCACAACAGCTGCTAAGAAATTCAGAGAGCTCCGACAAGGCTGCTGTTTTGTCGTAGTAAGTCCCTCAATTAACTGAGGTTTGGCCTATTCCAGAGGTCGCTTTCGAAAAATAATTTTGCCTTTGCGTCCTTACCACCTACAGAAGCGGCTGCGCGACAGCACTCCTTCATAGCTTATTTACAGGTCCAGCAGTACAACGACTGATCCACCGGCCCCACAAGAACTTCTCAACTCCATATTGTGCACACGTGAAAAAGGGTGAACAGCATCATGCTCCTGTAGGAAGGCACCACCATCTTCATAACCTTCAAAGGGCACGAACGCCTCAATTTCATCCTTGAATACAAGGAGGTTAGTATACTGGATGCTACCCAGTATGACGAGGAGATTGATGTCATCGAAGGAGAACCTTCAATAAAACATTATTCATTGTAATGCCTTCTTATATTTTGAAACCCATAACATCATTTTGGAGTGTCCCGGTGCGGACCCAATAAAAGGAATAAATCGCCTGAATACTGTCCCACAAACGGTTACACAAGCTACGAGTAAAACAACTTTTGTAGTATTCGTCGTTTTGGAGTTAGTTGTAAACCAAAAAATAAACTTTTTAGCCAAGTTGGTTAAATATGGCCCAAATTAAAAACGCGATTGCGGCTAAACGAGTGGACCGATCTTGTTGATCTAAACCCTATTCGACGCACAATTAAATTTTCTTTAAACAAGCTTAAATATTTCTGTAGAATACATCGTTTAGGAGTTGTAAGACGAAAACTAAACAAAGAATCAACTTTTGACGAAGTTTTTAAAAATGGCCCAACTTCAGAAATCGATTGCGGCTAAAGCGGTTGACCAAATTTAATAAACCAAACACCATTTAACGCGGAATTTAAGGTTCTTTAAACAAGATTTTGTACAACTTTCTGTATTATGCGTCGTTTAGGAGTTATACGCGAAAAATTTAAACATGTGCGAAAATTTCACGGTTTTTTACTCTAAAAAATTAAGCAGAAGCCAGAATCCGTCGCAAACTCACAGGACTCTTTTTTGGGATCATCTAAAGGTATTAAAACACTTTCCAGCTTTGGACATTTTTTCGGGAACCATATGTCTTTTTTGACTGGCCTACTATTGAAATGTAAGCAGTAGCCTCAAGTAATGCAAACAAGATAAGAAGCTGCAAACTTGTATAATTTTTAATATTCAAACTTTGGTCGATAGAGTAATCCAGAGAAAGCATTCAAAGTCCATACCTTGTTTTTCTTTTACTTCAAATGATACGTATATACATTACAATTAACCGTTGATATAATATTTAGCAGCAAAGATTAAAGCGATTTGCCAGAATAAATAATGCCAAAACCTAAGATGTGTCCTTTTTGTTCCTCTGAAGACAGCTTTCAAAAAGGAATACGACATGTACATAAAACAAAGAAACATTATTAAAATAACTAGATATGAAATAGTTCAGCTATTTATTGAATTTTATTCAAAGATAGCATGTTTAGACAAGCTTATATCGGGTTTCAACATAATGGGAATATGGACCCAAGGGATCAAGATTTTATCGCTATTGATCAAAACGAACATGATGAAGGCACAATTAACTGAACGGTGGTAACACTATTGGAATTTCGACAACAATAGCTACAGTTTCAATACAATCAGTGAATTAAGACCATTCCATCCAACAACCATCACAACAAAATGTGCCAACAACAGATTCTCCACAACTCTTGCTAATTAATACCTTAGATGTTTCAAGTACTTTCCTACAAATATTAATTAACAACTGGAACATGCATCACTCGTAAGTTTTGAATAGCGACCCCATGAAAAAAGGCTAAAAAGATAATAAAAAAAAGAAATCTAAATTGAAGATTAAGATTCAATCATCTAATGAAAAACATGAAGAGAGCTACTAGACATATGTACCGATAGTACCAAGACAACGTAAGTGATGAATATGTCGATTAAAATACGTCAGTAAAGCTAGCCCCCCCCTTTTTGAAATTAAAAAAAACTAATGTATAATTTAGGACTAATTTGTACCAAAAAAATTAGAATTTGTACCCACTCAGTTTTTTCTTGAAAAAACGGTATTTAAAACCCTTTACAAAATCAAATTTTAATAGCATAAATTTAAACTTAATTTAGGACTAATTTGTAGCCAAAAGCGTTTTTCATCATTATATTATTTTGTTTATAAAAGATAATAAATTAGACTACATGTTTTATTAATTTCCAAGTATATCGTTAAAAAAATTGAAATTATCAAAAGTAACTAAATGTTATAAATTATATAATATATGACTATTTAGTACACAAAAAATTAGAATTTGTAGCCACACAGTTGGAATTACCGAATATTAAGTAGTAGTCAACGTTTTAAAAAGCCCTTTTCAAGGAAAAATTTTGTGGTACAAATTAGAAAATTATTAATAATTAGTTACTTTTGATAATTCATTATCATCTTTTATACACAAAATAATATAATAATGACTATTTCCCTCGTCTTCATTTCCACCAATCACAAACGCACAATCTTGAATTACAAATGGTTCTCGGTGGAAAATCTATATGACAGCACATGTCGGCAGTTTTTTCGAGTTTACCCGCGGCAAAACTTGATAGCTGTTGTCATAAAAAATGACAATACCTTTGATAACAAGTAATTATTATTATAATATTAAGTTTGTAGTATTTTGTGATGAAATAAATTACCTCATGTTTTTCAGTTTTCAAATTAATACCTACATATTTATTATGTATGTTTTTGTAAGCTATGTGTATGCAGAATAATCTGTCACTCGTGAAATAGTCTTGTCAAATACCATTCGGGCATCTAATTTTTCCTGTGAAAAAAAAACAATGCAAAGTCATATTTCTTTTAACAAAATGCATTCATGCAGGTGCAAAAATCCTCGTCTTCGACTTGGATTTTTCTTGCCACCAGCACTCATGCTTCTTGATAAAATATTATTAAGCAACGTGTTTTTTCGATTTTTTTTCGGAAAAATCATATGCCCTTATGATATTACTTTGGGTACAAAATAATTCTAAATTCAAAGTTTAAATTCATGCTATTAAAATTTGATATTGTAAACGTGGAAGTGCTATCTTGAGCCCAGTTTTGGATGATACAAGAGAAACGCCCATTTCAATGACTGGTAGAAGACGTCTACTGCCTGCAAGAATAAGATCGTTGAGTGAAAAAATTATAGAGTCGCAACCTAATAGCAATATGCGTTTGCTATGATGGTTCCGAAATCCAGGCGGCACGACCGTCGATTTGGTTTCGAGTTTGTCAGTATTGCTTGAAACGTTATGAAAGTAACATCGCTTATTAAGTGTGTAGGACTAATTGAATATACTAAATAAATATATTTTAGTTGTGTTTTTAACAATGTGAATTATATAGCCCCAAACTTCAATATTTTATGGCATCGGCCATACCACACTGAATATACCGTATAACACGTCATCGCTACATCCATCAATTTTCATTAGTTATGTAGGAGCTTTACTTATTCTTCAGCTACTCCCACCTCTAATTCAAAATCATTTTATTTCAATATGTTAAGAACGCGTCGAATGACCGTTTTTACATCTGAAACATTTCTCTTTAAACGACGATTCGAGTCGAATCGGTCTCTTTTCCGTTGTTCATCCTTCGCTAAGGAGTAAATTAATATTCAGTCTGCAATAATTATACTTTATTTGTGGTGTTACTCTGTCTTACTGGTAAGTTTTTCTATTTCTTTTCAAATTGTAGTTGGGTGCTTACAGATTCAAGAAACCAAACAAGAAATGAAAAAAAGATAAGAACTTAGAGAAGGAAAATAAGAAGAAGGAAGGAACATACTCAATGAATGTGCAAGAATTGTTGCTTTCTAATTCAAGACTTCAATTCATTTTGAAAACTTAACAAAACTAAATATATAATAGGTGCTTATACCTATTAGCAATAATAGCAATTGCAAATTAAATGCAATTACGCTCAAAAAAATGTAAACAAAACGTATCATATTTTGGTAGAAGCTACCCCTCTAATTTAATTTTTTTTGGTTATTTTAGGATCTCAGTACGGTACCAATAACTTAAATCGTTTAATTTTTTATACATTTTTTTGGTAATAGGAATGAGATCCTATTATAATTGCTTAATCTATTTTGTTTACATTTTTTTGAGCATAATTACATTTAATTTGGAAAGTGTAATTATTGTAGACTGAATATTAATTTACTTCTTAGCGAAGGATGATCAACGGAAAAGAGACCGATTCGACTCGAATCGTCGTTTAAATAGAAATTTTACTAATGTAAAAATGGTCATTCGACGCGTACTTAGCATATTGAAATAAAATGATTTTGAATTAGAGGTGGGAGTAGCAGAAGAATAAGTAACGCTCCTACATAACTAATAAACATTGAAACATGTCGCGATGACATGTTGCAACCGGTTCTCGTCCGATCACCGCAGTCAAACAGTGTTGGGTGCGGTTAGTACTTGGATGTATGACTGCTTGGGAACACCACATACTGTTTGTTTGCTTTTTTTTTCTATCATATACTTTTACAATTTACATTTGTGAATACATTTATTTTAATCATCCCTAATAATTTTATAACAAAGTCAGGATATTCAGAATGCCAACAATTATTTTGATTCCTCTATTGGAACTATATAACCAATAGATATTCTAGACACAAATTTCACGTGTGAATACTTACCAGGAGAATATTTAGTTTTCCCAAACTCATTACCACTAGATTGTTGAGTAATAGATAATATTGAAGGATACGAGAATTTGGGATCTCTGGGGGATGTGCCAAATTAGCCAATACAGAGTTGGTCTTCCTAGTTGTGGTTTACCATATAACTGGAAAATACCTACATTATCGCGGTGCCTGTAAGTAGTTCGTCTGTACACAAAATGATTTTATATGTCGTTAAGAAATTGAATATGACTTTCACTCCGCTTGTACTTGTTGGTGATCAACATCGAGGTTCTAATAACCGCGCAGCTATGAAATTATTGAGAACAACAACAGAAAACTCTGCAGTAGAAATAGAGGGCCACAAAATATTTACACGTTTCGACACACTTCATTTATTGAAAAGTTTGAGAAACTTCATGAACACAAAATTGCAAATTCTAATTGATAAAATACCTATTGTCTGGACTGACTTTACCAAAACCTATGAAATAGATATATCAAGTGGAACTGCTAGAGCTATGCTAAAAATCAGCGACATACACGATTGGCCAACAAATTTTCAGAAAATGCGTGTTAAGTACGTAGCACAAGTATTTTCGAATACTTTTGCTGCTACAATAAAAACTGCTTCCAACAGATTACTACAACAGTCGCGAATACTGCAGAGTTTATCAATAAAGTCAACAATATTTTCGATGTTTTGAATAGTAGGATTTTAAACGATCCATATCCCTACAAAAGGCCATTAACTATTTTGAATTATTTAACTTACAATTTATTATACAATGCCTTATTAGATTACTTAAAAAATAGAGGTAATCGAAAATAATAAAATCAGAAAAAATATTTACTGCATAAATGGATTTCAGTGGACAAACTCCATTTTGCAACTATGGAGACATCTGAAAGATTCTGGTGTTAAGTACTTATTAACAGAATTTTTGAGCCAAGATGCACTTTTATCTGTAGTAAGACATAGAGGAGGATATAATCAACTCCCGCGGTCAGACAATTTCGTATTGCGATGCAACGCAATATGAATATCAGGCTGCAAACGAATGTGGATATTGGAAGTTCAGGACGATGAAATTCTCACTATCAACGTTGAATACTTCGATCAAGAAAAGGCTTAAAACGATTATTTCACTCAATATAAAATACGCGCCTTCGATTGTTTTAAATATGAGGATTGATATCTGAACACACCATGTTTTCGATTTTGTATTTCGGCGATTGGATACATGCAATTTTCCTATCTGTGTGTTTCGCGTTGTCATTAGTTGTTTTATTCGATATTAAAAATCTAGTGACTGACAGAAAATGTCAAATTAATAAAGAAACGTCAGAATTATTGTATCAAGAATGAATTCTAAAAACCGTTTTCGTCTGTTTGATCTAAAAGAGATTCAAAAGATAGTAAAAGAACAAAAGATAGTAAAAGAACAAATACCGCAAAATACCGTGCGATCTAAAAAGTACGTGTGGAAACAATTCATGGAATTTTGCAACGAACGTCATCATAGCCCAATTTTAATTGTTTTCTTGAAATAATCTTGACAAATACAACTCGTGTAATTAATGATTATCGAAAATTTATTCTCTTTTTCGAAACAAATTGTTGTTTTAGGAAACCACACTCGCGCTTACGGGCTCGTGCGGTTTCCAAACAACAATTTGTTTCTCAAAATCGAAGAAATTTGTATTTCGATAATCATCATTACACTTATTGTATTACTATTGAAAATACATCTAACAATGCAGCTATTCATGAGGCAGGATTGAATGAAGAAACAACAGAAGAAAAATCAAATTCAGAAAAGATTGAAGAAACTGCCATCAATGCAGATTCATCTTGTGAGACATGTTCAGCCGTTATGTAGCTGGATATCTTGTGTTCAAATGTTCTGCAGATATAACGAAATGAGGTGACGATAATTTGATAAATTAAAAAGATCTGTTTCTGCTCTACAAGGACTATATCAGACTAGACAGTCAAATAAAGTGTCTGAGGAGACCCTCCGACAAATTTAGCGAAATCATCATCTGCTTACTAAATGAATTTAATAACGTTTTCAATAAATATAAATGCGGGGAGGGTCTTGCTAGAAAAACTGATCACCATTTAAAATAGTATATTAAGTAACAAGTGTTAAAAAGGTTACTTTAGTCACGAGTTTTACTAGGCACGAGTGGAGCAAAGCGGAACGAGTGCCTTGTGAGACGAGTGACTAAAGACGTTTTTAACTCGAGCTGCTTACTATACTTTTTCTTCGCCCACAGGAATGAAAAAATTATATTTTAATTATGGTCATAACATGACGGACGATGGCTGACGGCTGACTGACAAATGACAAATAAAATGACCCAGAACTGTAGTGATCCCTAAAGGACAGTAACGGCAAAAGGACATTAGCTTAGAAATAAGATTTAAATTTAGGTTAATATTAATTATAGTATTTAGCGAGCATTGATCTAGGAAGGCCAATGATAGTTATATGTGTAAGCACGTTCTAATTGCAATATAAACATACACGTACAATTAATAGACGGAGGTCAGGCTCGGCGTATAGCGTGCGTACATTCAACTCCACAATACCGGTTACTAGGTAAGTGGTTTCCTCAAAGATAATATGCCTTTATGGTAAACGTAAAGTATACGAGGGACACTTACTAAGTAACCACCACAACGAAATTTATTACGGAACCAGAAATTTAACAAACAAAAGATAAACTTGATGTGACGTTTAGAAAACAAAAGATAAACGAGATGTGACTTTTCGCATTTTAAACACTAGCGTTTAAAGATTAATTTGGCGCATGTCAAATCCGAGTTTTAAATGTGGTTTTAGTAACGGAAGTACAAAAAATTATTATGAATCACATTTCAAATCAACATGTAGGGAACACATGGAATATATGTTGACTTTATTCACAATGATTAAAATATTTAGAAATCTGAAATGGGCATATTCAGTTAATTAAAAAAAAATGTGAGAATTATTAAACCTCATAGAAATGCTAGGATTTTACAAATATTTGTATTTGTGTATTTGATATTAACTTCACCTACCTGTTTTTTGGTTCTTTATTATTTTAATATTTTTTTTTAATTTGGAGGATACAAATTAAATCATTTAAATTTTTTATTTCCTTCTTTTAATTCCAAAAGTAACATGATTTTTCAACTTATTCAAACTGATGTAACTAAAATTAGATGGATGGATATTTATTTAAGAAATAAAAATCGCTAAACTAGGTCTGAATTCTGAACAACTTTTCTCTATAAGAATATAAGATCTTTCGATTATCAAAAAACGGTACCTACTGTTTTGCAAATTTTTTTCATTATGATATACTTATTCATAACCGGTAATTTTTTTTCATAAAAAATAAATTTTCCATCAAATTAATAATTTTAATCCATGTGCAGCTTACTTAAGTAGACACACTGTATACTAGTATACGTTAAGTGAAAAATTATAATTTTTTAACTGAACGATCCGAATCAACCACCAAGCTAAGCCATCTTTGACTTGTTTCAAAATAAAATTATACTCGTATATTATACTTTGTAAGTATATATATGTAGGGGCTCACGGTGAGGACAGAGGCAATAGGAATACGCTAGTTTGAATGAGCGCTGCGTCTCTTCATAATTTTTTCACTCAATGATAAGTTGGTGAGAATGAGCAAAGGCACATACACATTTTGGTACAATGATTTAATGATATCTATAATTCAGTATACATCCCTCGTGATTGGCTGAAATCAACCCACATACCCATACCAAAAAATCCCGGAGCACAGAAATGCGCTGAATTCCGATTGTTCAGCCTATTGAGTCAGGTGTTCTTGAAAATTATTTATAGGCGCATACGTAGAAAATGCGAACAGGATATAAGCGAAGTACAAATGAGTTTCCGTGAAGGAAATAGGTACCAGGGAGGCCTTATTCGCACTGTCTGTCCTGTTGCACAAATACAGAGATCAACGGAAGTAAGTATATCTTTTTCATAGATTATACAAGGGCTTTTGACTGTATCAATCACACCACACAATTAGAACTGCTAAAAAGAAAAGGTATCGCTCAAGATCTAAAAATCGTACTGAACGTTTATGAACAGCATCTATCAAACTGGAGAACGCCGTACCTACTCGTATAAGGTGTTGAGTCAGACAAGGATGTGTACTTAGCCGCATGCTTTTAAAAATGTATTCAGAAATTATTTTCCAAAACGCTCTGGACGAGGCAAAAGTCATAAACAGCTTTAGATATGCCGATGACCAGGTGATAATCGCAGACAGTCCTGGAGGGCTGCAACTCAAAAACAAAGACTTCAACATAAATACAGGGTGTTTCTAAATTCATGCGAAAAAATTCAGGAGGTGATTGCTCGTATGAACTTAATATGGGTCTTTCCTATAACAAAATTGCCTCAGCCCACCCCTTTCCGAGATATCGCCCTTTAAAGGCGGTGACTAAAATTGAGTTTTTATTTTTTTTCTTAAATTTCCAGTAAAGCTAGAAACTTGAAATTCTGTAATTTTCGTGCACTCGCAAAGGACCAACCACGGGTATTTTTTCAATATTCCTGTTACATTATACGGGGGTGAAATTAGCAACCCTTACTTTATTTCATATCAAAACTTTTTTCGAGATGAAGTTTCATGAAATAAAATCATAACTTACAATCCTTCTGTGTATTTCACGTTACTGTATGGAATCGAGGCCTGGACTCTAAAGTCGGCAGTATCAACAAACTGGAAGCATTTGAAATGTGGTTATATCGCAGGATGCTGCGCATTCCATGGACCAACCATATCACCAATCAAGAGGTCTTACATAGAGTGAACAAGGACCGAACAATTCTCGAGACCATAAAAAAACGAAAGTCAGCTTACCTTGGCCATGCCATGAGGCAGGACAAGTACAGATCCCTACAACTGATTAAGGAGGGCAAGATTGATGAACGTAGACAGTGCTCTTGGCTGAAAAACATTGTACATGCTTA